>CM035408.1:219314165-220759165 GCA_020310875.1 Ceratopteris richardii
TCTATCTATCTATCTATCTATCTATCTATCTATCTATCTATCTATCTATCTTTCTATATATCTATCTATCTATCTATATATATATATATATATCGATCTATCTATTTGTGTGTATCTATCTATCTCTCTATCTATATATCTATCTATCTATCTATCTAACTATCTAACTATATCTATCTATCGATCTATGTATTTAGCTATTTATCTATCTATCTATCTATCTATCTATCTATCTATCTATCTATCTATCTATCTATCTATCTATCTATCTATCTATCTAGCTATTTATCTATCTATCTATCTATCTATCTATCTATCTATCTATCAATCTGTATATATATATGGAGGATGGGAAGGTAAAACATCTTGCTGATGTGTTGCATTTTCCAAATATAACAAAGAATCTGGTTTTTGTTGGTCAAATGGTTCACCAAGGATTACAAGTCAGGTTTAATGCTGATGGATTATATGTAGAAGCGTACAAGCAGGATGGATGTGCAAAGTGGTTAGGATGTTCATCTTAAATGTGAAGATTCTTGAAATGAATGCAGCCATGTTTGCAAAAGGTGCAAGAGTTATTGCAGATATAGAGATTGAAATTGATGAAGTCAGAGGAGGTTGTCCATGGACTACCAAATTTCAAAGTTGCAGAAATGCAAAAGGTATGTGCATCATGTCAATTTGGTAAACAGTCAAGAGCATCATTTCCACATGACAAGCATGTTAGTGAGAATGTACTAGAAGTAGTACATATAGATGTTTGGGGTCCAACAAAGACCACATCTATGGGTGGTTGTAGGTTTTATGTTACTTTCATTGATGACCATACACACAAAGTATGGGTATATTTCATGAAAGAGAAGAGCGAGGTGTTCACTCACTTCTAGAATTTTAAAGCTATGGTGGAAAAGCAGATAGGGAAGTACATTCAGACATTAAGATCTGATGGAGGAGGTGAATACATGTCAAATGAGTTGAGCAGTTTTATAAAAAATCATGGAATTTGGCATCAGTTTTCATGCAGGTACACACCACAACACAATGGCGTTGTTGAATGCAAAAATAGACATATTGCAGAAATAGCAAGAGCCTTGATGGCTGAGAAGAATATGCCTCATTGTTATTGGGCAGAAGCTATGCATACTGTTGTATACATCATGAACAGAACTCCGATTGCTGCTATACATCAAGTTACACCTAAAGAGAAGTTTAGAGGTAAAAAGCCAAACTCATCACATCTGAAAGTTTTTGGCTGTATTGCATATGTACATGTTCCAGATGAGTTGAGGATGAAGCTTCATCCGAAAGTAGAAAAATGTGTCTTCAGTGGATACTCTCTTGAGCAAAAGCGGTAAAAATGTTATAACCCACTCACACGATAGGTGAAGGTGAGCAGAGATGTGGTATTTGATGAAATGTCAAGCTTCTATGCAGATGCCAAAGCTTTGTATGGGTTGAAGCAAGCCCTTCGTGCATGGCATGCAAGGATTGTTGATTACTTAACCAACATTGGGTTTTCTATGTGTGATGCAGATCACTCACTATATGCAAGGAAGGCTGATGATGGCATCACTATTGTGGCTATTTATGTTGATGACCTGATTGTAGGTGGTGATAATGAAGAAAGCATCAAAGAGGTAAAGAAACTTCTTATGCAGGAATTTGACATGAGGGATCTTGGTGTGCTGTGCAATTTCTTGGGCATTGAGTTTATACATACAGAAATTGGTATATGGATGTCGCAAAGGCAATATGCCTTGAATATGCTACAAAAGTATGGTATGGCTAATTGTAAGCCAATTTCTATGCCATTAGATCAGAATTTGAAATTGGATACTACATCAGGTGAAGCATTGGAAAATTCTACTATGTACAGGAAAATTGTGGGAAGTCTTATATATCTCACAATTACAAGGCCTCATCTAAGTTATACTATTGGACTTGAAAGTCAGTTTATGCAGGTTCCCAAGAAGCCACATTTGGATGCTCTGAGGCGCACTCTATGTTATGTGAGTGCTACTTTGGATTATGCATTGTTTTATGAAGCTGGTGTAGAGTTGCAGGTTCATGGATACACCGATGCAGATTAGGCTAGTAGTACTCGAGATAGAAGATCTACTAGTGGCTTTCTTTTCTCACTTGGAGGTGCAGCTATTACATGGAGAAGTAAGAAGCAACCCACTGTTGCTTTGTCGAGTACAGAGGCTGAGTATAGAGGTGCTGCAATGGCAGCATGTGAGGCATCATGGCTGGAGATGTTACTTGGAGATTTAGGTGTGGAAGTGCAAAAGCCTATCACTATCTATTGTGATAATCTTAGCAGCATACAGTTAGAACAGAACCCTATTTTCCATGCTAGAACAAAGCATATTGAGGTACATTATCACTTCATCAGAGAGAAGGTATTAACAGACGATATTGATCTTGTTTATGTGAGAACAAATGAGTAGGTTGCTGATATTTTCACCAAAGAACTTGGAGTTGAGAAGTTGAAGAAGTTTCAGGAGATGCTTGGATTATAGGATATGGCGTTTAGCTTGAGGGAGAGTGTTGAGATATCAAGCGCAACATGTGATGATCCAGGATGACACGTACCAATTTTTCGTTTCTCTGACATGTATAGTGGTCACGCCGGTATATATGAGGGATACTTCATTGAGCTTTATTAGATTTATCTACCGAGAGTGATGGCACATTTGTTTCTTGCCAGCTCACTCATTCGCGGACATTAGGTTTTTCCTTATGTACTGATCTTTATATATTGCATTGGTTGTATTCTTGTTTTAGGTCATTCTTGTACATTCCTTTGATTAATAGAAGAAGAAGAAGAAGATCATTCTTCCTTGCCTCAATCTATGTGTGTGTGCTTCTCCTTGAGAGTGAGAGTGTGTATGATCTCTCTTCCTTATCTTCTTCCTCGTGACATGGAGTCCATGCTCTTAAGGAATTAGAAGCTTCACGCCTACTCAAATCCATGAAAAAGGAGGTTAGTATTTTTTATTTAATAAAGATGGATGGGAAATCTAGGTCAGAACTCTTGTAGATAATTGATGAGGCTTCCACAACAAGTTTAATGGCAAAGGCTGATGTTATGCATAAGCATAAAATTGTAGGGGAAGCACCCCTCGTAGATTACAAGAGCCCTCGGCTAACAGTCTCTATCAAAGGTCATGAGTTTCAAGGAGTTATTGTCGATGGGGGTTCTGGCATTAACCTCATGCCTGAACATACTATGAAAAAGATTGGACTACACCCTTCAAGACCTGCCAACTTCACTGAACACTAGCAGACCAAAGTACAGTTAGACCTATGGGAGTAGTCCCTAACATTCAGATGGAAGTACAAGGTAACACATTTGTGTTGGACTTTGTAGTTATGAGATTCCCAAATGTGCAGGGAGGGTTTCCTCTATTAATTGGAAGGCCCTAGCTAAGGCATGCTAGTGTAACACATGATTGGGGCAAAGATACCATGTGGGTCCAACACGAAGGTGCTGAATTAAGATAATTATTATTGGAAGAAGGTCCATATCAACAAGGATATACCAACATGATGCAATCAGTCGGTACACACATAGATATGGACTATATAGACAATCAAGAAGGCAAGGAAGTGGATCTATATGATGAAGACAACATGCTCGCATGCTTAGAAGCAGGGAATTCTTTTCCTTGCTTTGGAAGTTTTCCATCTAAATCAGGCATAGAAGAAGGGTATTTAAAAAAAGAGGAAAAAATTCAAGTAGCTGGGCTGGGAGAGCCAACAAAAGACCAAAGGAGGGGAAAGAAATCTCCTTTATACAGCCATATAGAGGAATTTATTTCTGTGGATTGCAACCAAAAGGAAGGTTCAGAGTTAAAAGGTAAGAATAAGAATATAGAAGAGGATTCATTACCACTTCATGAGATCCCTACAGGATGGATTCAAGAGGAAGAAGTGCAACTAGACATCCAAGATAATCCTGCTTATGATACTGAAGCTATGTGGGACAATGTAACGAAGGATGTTGCTCAAGAAGGACTTACATATAACATTGTAAACAGGCATCCTGTAAAGGAGGTTCAATTGGGAAATGAGGATTAGTTGCATCCCATTTTACTAGCCACCTGGATATGCAATCATCCAGAGGTGCTCTTAAAGGTAACATCTTTCATGATGTCATTTGTGTTGGTGTAAATCACAAGCCTACACATTTGGCTTGGAAGACATCATGAAGACTCCACATGCATGAAGAACCATAGGAACATATGCTAATGGTTTATTACCACTTTACCTCATTGTAAAAGTCTAATTTGACTTAGAATCTTTTGTAATCACCTACCTAAGTGATTCATGGAAACGTATATCACTTGATTGAGAGAATATCTCCAAACATTTAGATGCTTGATCATAGGAAGCCAAAGATTTGAATTTGAATTCAAATCCTAAGTCATTTCCTATAAAATTGGATGTGAAAAACTCGCGGGCAGATCACTCCATTCTCGAGGCTCATTCTGTTGAGCTTGAGTGTGCGTAAGGACTATACCATAGCCTACACCTCTCTACACCATTCGGCAATGCTAGACATGCCAATGGGATTGTACACAATTGTTAATCAATAGATACATTTACATCATCATCTTTGTATTCACTGCTTATCTACTCCAAAGTCTGTTAACTTGTCAAGGGCATATCTCGGTCAATACTACTCCAAATTCAGTGATTCAAAGTTTGTTGGATTCAGCTCAAAGTCATCTACATGCTGCCAAAGTTTGAAGTGATTTCATTCAGCCAACTCAGAGAACTCGTCGTCGAGGTGCTCACTGGTCTATCTCTGCTAGAGTCCTAAAAAGTCGGGGGTATAGCTAATTTTGCTAAATCAATTTCTCTGAGTATAGTTTGTCATTTTACATCATTCTACTTGCAAATGCTAACTTACTAAGATAATTGAATAGCCCTAGAAGGAATTTTATCAATTGCTACTGTGCTGGTCACACTGAGCAAAACATTGAGCAGGTGTCAAGACCAAAATAGAAGGTTTTCTTGACTTTGTGACTTCCAAAGTTATCTGTTTTGATTCAATCATTGCACACATCATTTCCAAAGGACGTAGGCTATTTCTTGGTGTCATTGGGAAGCTAAGGAAGTCTACTAATCAAGTCTGAAGCTAAAGAGGGCTGGTACAAAGCAGGTTTTAACAGTACGTACTCAATCTCTTGGATCATCCATCCATTTTTCCCAACAGTGGTATCAGAGCAAATAAGGTAAAATGGGAGATGGTTTTCCTTCATTTATTCACAAATTGGATAGGAACAACTATCAAGCATGGTCTCTAAGGATGAAGACCTACTTACAAGGAAGGAGTCTCTATGGATACATCTCAGGAGATGAGGAATTGCCTTCATTCAAAGCAAGAGGTTTGCCAACCAAGGAGGAGCAAGAAAAACTCAACACATGGTGTGCAAGGGATGCATTGGCAAGGTCCTATTTACTCAACTCTATATGTGACTTTCTTTTACCTCATATCAGAAATTGTAAGACTTCCAAAGAGACTTCGGAAACCTTGTCATCATATTTTTCCTCTTATACAAGGGCTAGGAAAAATCAGTTGTGGATTGAATTCACAACACTAAGGAAGCAACCTAAGCAAGTTGTTTCAGAATTTGTGACCAAGATCAAAGATGTTGCAGATCAGTTAGCAAGCATAGGAGAAGAAATTGAAGAAGAACAAATTGTAAGGCAGGTAATTAATGGAATCAAGGCTGATGACAAGTGGGAAAGCTTCACCACTGCAATGGATCTCTACATGGACATGCACACTCCAGATCTTACAACTCTCATGGGTCAACTATTCACACATGAAGCAAAGCTTACCAAGAGTGGAGATACTACCAAAGGTAACAACTCTTCTGCCCTATACACTGATAAGAAATCTAAGGATAAAGACAAGAGTAAGAAGGTGGAAGATGAATGCTCTACCTCCCAAGCCAACTATGCAGGGAGAGGTAGATCTTCAAGAGGTAGGGGCAGAGGAGGTAAGCAAGGTAGGGGGAGACCCTATAACTCATCACCATGTAACATTTGTGGTTTTTCAAACCACACCACAGATGAGTGTTACAGGAATTACAAAAATCAGAGAGGAAGAGGCTACCAAAGAGGTGGATACTCTCAGTGTAGAGGAAGGTTCAACCATCACCAAGGCCACAACAACAATTATAACAACAACTACAAAAACAATTATAACAACAACTACAACAACAATTACAATGGCAACTACCAAGGAGGATTCAGAAACAAAAAGGACTACAACAACTACACAGAGGAGCAGGATGACTCTCTCTTGATCATGAACATGACTTCAAAGTCAGGTACAAATGGTGATCACCTATTTTATATTGATTCACGGTGTTCAAATGATGTGGCTGGTAATGTCGCACTACTCTCTAATCTTGTGGAACCAAAAGGTAAACACGAAGTCCAAACAGGTGATGATACAAAGCATTCTGTAGTTAAAGTTGGAAATGTGAAGACTTGTGATGGTAATCAAAATTTGTTGAGAAACGTACTTTATGTACCTACAATTACAAAGAACTTAATGAGTGTTGGTCAAATTGTAGAGAAAGGGTTGCAGGTCAGATTCAATCAGTATGGAGCATTTGTGGAGGACCCAAGATATGGATGCAAAAGGATAGCTAAAGGAGAAAAATCAGGTAGACTTTTCACTTTTGAGTTGGAAGATACAAAGAACATTGCATTATACAATTATAAAGATCAAACACTTTCAAAGCTTGAGATTTGGCACAAGAGATTAGGGCACATAGGAGAAAGGACCTTGAAGCAAATGTGCAGGGACCAATGTGTGCTTGGGATACCTAATGTATCCAAGCAACATATGATTTACAAGTGTGGTGCTTGTCAATTTGGTAGGTCTCACAGGTTACCCTTCTCCAAGAAAGGATATATGCATGAAGACTATCTAGAGCTTGTACACACAGATGTATGGGGACCTAGCAAAGACCCCTCAGTCTCAGGTTCAAGGTACTATGTGTCTTTTATTGATGACTATAGCAGATGGACTGTATTATACTTTATGAAGCACAAGGATGAAGTATTTAATTGTTTTAAGAAATATCTTGCATTAGTTGAAAATCAGACAGGAAGGAATTTAAAGAGGCTAAGGTCAGATGGAGGAGGTGAGTACTTCTCCAATGAATTTGAGGACTTCTTGCAGGACAGAGGCATCAAAAGGGAAATAACCACAAGGTACTCTCCTGAACAGAATGGGGTAGCTGAAAGAAGAAATAGGTTAATAGTTGAGACAGCTAGATCTATGCTTAATGAGAAGAAATTACCTAACTATCTATGGGCAGAGAGTGTCTCTACTGCCACCTATCTCATAAATAGGTTACCATCAAAGTCACTTGATGGTATGACACCATATGAAGCATGGCATGGTAAGAGACCATCATTGGATCACTGCAAAATTTTTGGATGTGTAGCATATGTACACATTCCTTCACAGGTAAGAGGAAAGCTAGATCCAAAGGCTGAAAAATGTATTTTCACTGGATATGATTTGAATAAAAAAGGTTACAGGTTTTATAACCCTACCAACAAGGGATTTATGGTAAGCAGAGATGTGATCTTTGATGAGAATGATTCTTGGTATGAGAATGAATGTAGGAAGGTCAAACTACCCTATGATTTGGAAGAGGAATTTCCAAAACTTACAAAGGAGGAACCAACTCAGAAAGAAGACTCAAGTTCAGATGATGAAGATACAATCAACCTTGAAGAGTTCAAGGCATGGAAGTCCAAAGGCAAAATGAAGATGAAGAAGCTTGAGGACATACCAGAATCTTCAACTCAATCAATCAGAAGGTCTCAAAGAGAGAGCAAAAAACCTATCAGATATGGGTATGATACATCTCTTGTTACTAAACATTCAATTTATCTTGCAAAGGATTTGCTAAATGAAGAGCCAGGATCATATGAAGAAGCAATCAGAAAATCAGAATGGAAGGAAGCTATGGATGAGGAGATTGAAGCACTCAAGGAGAGTGATACATGGGAGTTAGTACCCAAGAAGGACTCCATGAAGGTAATAGGATCCAGATGGATCTATAAATTGAAAAGAAATTCTGATGGCACAATTAACAGCTACAAGGCCAGATTAGTAGCCAAGGGTTTTGCACAAACCCAAGGCATTGACTATGAAGAAACATCTTCTCCTGTGGCCAAGATGCCAACAATCAGAGTGTTGGTGAGTGTGGCTGCATCAAAGAATTGGAACATGTACCAATTGGATGTCAAGAATGCTTTCTTGAATGGATGGATTTTAAAAGAGGTTTATATGTCATAACCTCCTGGCTATGAAGACCCTAAGAAGGTAACTTATGTTTGCAAATTAAAGAAGGCTTTATATGGATTGAAGCAGGCACCTAGGGCATGGAATTACAGGCTAACTACATACCTCCAAGACCAAGGTTTTGTCATGAGTAAGGCTGACACTTCTATGTTCATTAAGAGAAGTAATTCAGAGGTACTCTATCTTTGTGTTTATGTTGATGACATCATCATTACAGGCAATGATGTAAATGGAATCAGAAGCATCAAAAGCCAGATGATGAAGGAATTCAAGATCAATGATCTTGGATTATTGAAGTATTTTTTGGGACTTGAATTAGTTTACACTAATTCAGGAATATACATTACTCAGAAGAAGTATGTGCAGGACATGTTGAAGAAATTTCACTTGCAGGATGCTAAAGCAGCAAGCACTCCAATGGAGGTGAACTTAAAGCTAAGTGCCCATTAAGGTGATGAAGTCCAAGACATTACAGGTTATCAAAGTATGGTAGGTAGATTGAACTATGCTACCTTAACCAGAATTGACATTGCATATGGAGTTAGTGTGCTAAGTCAATTTATGCACAAGCCAAGGATACCTCACTTAGAGGCTGCCAAAAGAATCTTGAAGTATCTCAAGGGTACACAGAACCATGGTTTGTACTTTCCTTACACTTCAGATATTGACATAAAAGTTTATTCAGATGCAGATTGGGCAGGATGCAAGGATGGTAGGAGAAGCACTTCAGGATACATTTCTTTTGCAGGTGACAAACCAATTTCATGGTCTGCAAAGAAGCAACCAACTGTTGCATTGTCTTCTACAGAAGCAAAGTATAGAAGGCTAGCTAATGCCACTCAAGAAGCAATTTGGATTAAGCTTTTTGTATTCACAATTGGGCTTATATACTAGGCCTCCAATTATCTTTGGAGATAATACAAGTTTTCTTCACCTTGCAGCTAATCCTATCTATCATGCCAAGACCAAACACATAGAACTTCATTATCCTTATGTGAAAGAGAAGTTGCTAAGCAAAGACATTCAGCTGACCTATGTGTCAACCAACATGCAATGTGCAGATTTGCTGACTAAAGCTTTGGATGGGACCAAACTTTGCAGGTTCAAATCTATGATTGGATTGTAGGATGTACTTGAAAATTGAAGATGAAGACTTAAGCCAAAATGTTTGGCTTGAGGGGGAGCTCCTAGTGTAAATCGCAAGCCTACACATTTCGCTTGGAAGACATCATGAAGACTCCACATGCATGAAGAACCATAGGAACATATGCTAGTGGTTTATTACCACTTTACCTCATTGTAAAAGTCTAATTTGACTTAGAATCTTTTGTAATCACCTACCTAAGTGATTCGTGGAAAAGTAGATCACTTGATTGAGAGAATATCTCCAAACTTTTAGATGCTTGATCATAGGAAGCCAAAGATTTGAATTTGAATTCAAATCCTAAGTCATTTCCTATAAAATTGGATGTGAAAAAGTCGCGGGTAGATCACTCCATTCCCGAGGCTCATTCTGTTGAGCTTGAGTGTGTGTAAGGACTATACCATAGCCTACACCTCTCTACACCATTTGGCAATGCTAGACATGCCAATGGGATTGTACACAATTGTTAATCAATAGATACATTTACATCATTCATCTCTGTATTCACTGCTTGTCTACTCCAAAGTCTGTTAACTTGTCAAGGGCATATCGCGGTCAATACTACTCCAAATTCATTTATTCAAAGCTTGTTGGATTCAGCTCAAAGTCATCTACATGCTGGCAAAGGCTGAAGTGATTTCATTTAGCCAATTCAGAGAAATCATCATCGAGGTGCTCACTGGTCTATCTCTGCTATAGTCCTAAAAAGTTGGGGGTATAGCTAATTTTGCTAAATCAATTTCTCTGAGTATAGTTTGTCATTTTAGATCATTCCACTTGCAAATGTTAACTTACTAATCTAATTGAATACCCCTAGAAGGAATTTTATCAATTGCTACTGTGCTGGTCACAGTGAGCAAAACATTGAGCAGGTGGCAAGACCAAAATAGAAGGTTTTCTTGACTTTGTGACTTCCAAAGTTATCTGTTTTGATTCAATCATTGCACACATCATTTCCAAAGGACATAGGCTATTTCTTGGTGTCATTGGGAAGCTAAGGAAGTCTACTAATCAAGTCTGAAGCTAAAGAGGGCTGGTACAAAGCAGGTTTTAGCAGTTCCTACTCAATCTCTTGGATCATCCATTCATTTTTCCCAACAATTTGTAGACATCTTTGCTTGGCACTACAAGAATTTAGAAGGAGTACCACCTAGTTATGGAGAACACAGAATCCCTCTCATTGAAGGAGCAAAGCTAGTGAGGGGTAAGATTTATAGGCTGAATCCTAAATAAGCTGAAGCTGTTTACTTGGGAATTCAGAAAATGTAAGATGCAAGAATTATCATCACTGTAGAGCATTCAAAATGGCTATCTCGTATGGTAATTGTTCCAAAGGAAAACACTAACAAGATCAGAATTTGTGTGGATTTTAGAGCATTGAATAAGGTCACCATCCCAGATGGATTTCCAATGCCATTTGCTGAACAGGTCAGAGAAGAAGTAGATGTACATACACTTTACAACATCATGGATGGATTTAGTGGATATAATCGAATATCCATCCACCCTAAGGATCCAGAGAAAACTGCTTTCATTACACCTTGGGAAACTTATGTATATTTAAAGATGCCATTCAGAATGAGAAATGCCCCAGCCACTTTCAATCGAACAATTAATCTCATTTTTGGACCATTGTTGTTAGAGTCTCTCAGAAGTTTCATGGATGATTTTTCATCCTTTTCAGGTACTCTTGCAAAGACTCCATTGGATTGTTTAGAAAAGCATATGATTCAATTCGATAAAGTTTTTAAGAGGTGCAGAGAAACAAAGTTGAAATTGAACTCAAATAAATGCCATTTTCTGGTGACTGAAGGTACCCTCCTGGGACATGTGGTATCCTCCAAAGGTATGGCACCTGACGCAAACAAAATTATAGCTACATTAAAGTTACCTAGACTTAAATCTCCAAAAGAGATTCAAAGTTTTCTAGGACATACAGGGTATTATCAGAGGTTTGTTAAGATGTATGCAGAAAAAGCCCGGCCATTGGCTAGGCTTACAGGCAAGGAAGTACCTTTTAAATGGGAAGAAGAAGAGGAAAAATCATATCAAACATTAAGGTCAAGGTTAGTAGCTGCTCCCATTCTGATCACACCTAAGTGGTAAAAAATTTTTCATATACATGTAGATGCCAGAGCATATGCAGTGGGGGTAGTTTTGACTCAACATAGTGAATAATACAAAGTGGACATACCAATTCAATATGCTAGTTGAATTTTGACCAAGGCTGAAAGGAATTATAGCACCACATAAATGGAGGCCTTAGCCATGGTTTTTGCTGTCCAAAAGTTTCATCATTACTTGCTCGGAGTGAAATTTGTTATCATAATTGATCACCAACCACTCAAATACTTATTAAACAAACCACAAGCGACTAGTAGGATATGGAGGTGGTTACTACTGTTCTAGGAATCTGATTTTTTTGTAGTCGATAAACCAAGTAAAGAAAATCTTATGGCAGACCACTTATCCAGGATCAACATGATGGATCAAGCTATTGGAGTAAATGACGATTTTCCATATGCTAATTTGTTTGCAGTACAAGCTCAAGGTTGGTATGAGGACATCAAGAATTTTATTAAAACTAGATTGTATCCGGAGAAGGAAAGTGTCGTGCAAAGAAAGAGACTGCTAATCAAAAGGAGACCTTTTACCTTCATTGAAGGAAAATTATATAGACAGGGAAAAGATAACAGGGTTAGGAAGTGCATGGAAGAAGAAGAAGTGAGGGAAGTCCTTAGATCTGCACATGAAGGAATAGGTGGTGGGCACCTTCCAGGATACATTATGAGTCAGAGGATCCTTGATGCTGGCTTATGGTGGCCTACATTATTCAAAGATTCAGAGGAATGGGGAAAGGCATGTGATGTTTGTCAGAGGTGTGGACCCAAGCCAACAAAGCAGAGGCACAACCCCTTGATTATATCCACTTCTTGGCAACCATTTGAGAAGTGGGGGCTAGATGAGAAAAGTATCTATTGATCACCACTGACTATGCAACAAAGTGGTCTGAAGCTATTGCCTCCCCTGATTGCACTACTCAAACTGTTGCTGATTTCATTTATAGTAACATCATTTGCAGGTTTGGATGCCCCCTTGAAATTTGTACAGACCAAGGTACTCATTTTGTGAACAAGGTCCTAGAGAAAATGTTTAACAGATACAAAATTCTACATAGGACCTCTTGTGCCTATTATCCAAGAGCTAATGGACAGGTAGAATCCACCAATAAGGTATTAATTGCCATGTTAAGGAAGGAATGCATGTTATAACCCACTTCCTGGGGCATTGCTTTTCAAGGTACCCTATGGGCATACAAGTTAGCTTACAAAGAAGCTATTGGATATTCTCCATTCCAATTTTTTTATGGGATATTGCTTATTGAACCCTTTGAATTTCTATATGGATCACCAAAAATAGCATTCATGTAGGGAAAGAAAGATTGTGGTGTCTCTCAGAGGCTGGGAGCACTGCCTAGAGTGGAAGAGATACATATACATGTTGCAAAACAATTGATAGAGATGCAAATGAAGAGGAAGGAAGCACATGATCAAAATCTATGGAACAATAACCTAAAAACAGGAATGTTAGTGTTAGTATATGATCAATGTCTACCCCTCATGATTGTATGCACATTTTGTAAAGCCCCCATTATGAGGAGAAACCAAGCATGCATTGATGGAGAGTGTTAATCCCCAAAAGAACAACCTACTCTTGAATTTAGAACACCTCTATATCAAGAGTAAGTCAAAACCTTCACCAAATTAGAGGTCCAATCTCCAAATTATCAAAAGTTGAAATATCTTGTGAAGAAGATAAAACACAGAAAGTCTGCTGCACAATTTCTTCTCATTGACCTATCAAATATGTAAAGTTTTCTATGAAATTTTGTATGGAGTGTCGCCTAGAAGTTGCGCACCTCCTCCAAGTTAAAGTTATTCAAAAGGTTTAGTGTAACTTGAGAAATCAACTTCACAAGTTACCTATGTCTAAATCTGCACTTCTGAGAAGTCAATTTGACACCCCTAACTTCTTAACTTTGGTTCTCACAATGTCGAACCCGTTTTATCAAATTCTTTTGGCTGTAGATAGCTTATCTCTCAACTTAGATTTTGAGCTATGATATGTGTAAAACTTTACACTGTGCACTGAACACTACTCATTTCTTTGGACTCGAAATCTGTGCCTGTTTCAGAGAACTGTGAACACTCATCACATATGAATGTTCCTACACACAATTCTCCTAGCCTGTTTACAATTAAACTCTGAAACTCAACTCATAGACTCATTAACTATGAACTTAGATATCCTCAAAAGGATTTCACAAATGATCTACCACAGACGGAGCAAACACAGAAACATCGGGCGCAATATTTCTTTCATTTCTGGAGAAGACTACAACTGAAATGAGAGAGAGACTACTACTCACTTCTCATGTGTCTACTGACATTTACAATCACTTATTTCTCTATTCCTATGCTCATACATAGTCTCTCCTTGTCTTCTCTCTTTACCCCGACATTTTCCAAAAGTATTTATAGGCAATTATGTACAAACTTTTATCAAAGCATAAGTATATGTAACCTATGTCTTAACTAATGTACATATGTGTACATTTCCTTCACTCTTGTGAATGTATCCATCTTCTTTACTTCAAATATTCAATTGGTGATTGTTCTACACCAACAGCTCCCCCTCAATCATCAATTGAGGTTTCTCTTTTCTTCTTTATACCTGCCATGTCTTTAAACTTCTGTAGCTTTGGTCCATCCAAGCTCTTTGTAAGCATATCAGCTATTTGATCTTTAGTTGAAGTATGTATGACTTCAATCTCTTTATCCATCACCTTCTCTCTTAGAAAGTGATACTGTATCTCAATGTGTTTGGTCCTGGCATGAAAAATAGGATTAGCATCTAAATACAATGAACTCATGTTATCTCCATATATAATTGGTATCCCATGCACAATGTCAAAACTCTTCATCAAGGTCTTGAGCCAAATCACTTCCTTTGCAGCTTCAACCATGCCTTTATATTCAGCTTCTGTAGAAGACAAAGCAACTGTATGTTGCTTCTTGGAACACCATGAGATTAACTTATCTCCCACATAACACATGTATCCAAAAGTTGATCTTCTATCATCTAGATTACCTGCCCAATCTGCATCACTATAGATCTTGATGTTTGTATCTGATGTGAACCCATAATACAAACCTTCATTGAGTGTACCCTTAATGTACCTCAACACTCTTTGTCCTGCAATCCAATGTTCTTTCCTTGGACAATGCATGAATTGAGACAAAACCCCTACTGCATATGATAAATCAGGTCTAGTTAAAGTAGCATAGATAAGACTACCAACCAAACTCTGATATTGTCTCATGTCCTCGAATTCTTCACCTCCAAACTTACTCAATTTGTGATTCACCTCCATTGGTGTAGGTGCTACCCTGCAATCATCCATTTTAAACTTGATTAACAAGTTCTTCAAATACCTTTCTTGGGTCACAAATACTCCATGTTGAGTATATGTAATCTCCATGCCCAAGAAATATGACAAGTCATGTATATGAAACCATTATCACTTGCTTTGACAAGCAAGCTACTATCTGCTTTAGACACCTGAAATCCAAGTTCTTTCAAGAACTTTACAAGTCTATAGTTCCATGCCCTTGGGGCCTGCTTCAAGCCATACAAAGCTCTCTTGAGCTTACACACATGATCTAGATACCTTGTATCTCTGAACCCTTGAGGTTGCTCCATGAACACATCATCTGAAATATAACCATTCAAAAAAGCATTTTTTACATCAAGTTGACATAACTTCCAACCTTTACATGCAGCAATAGCTATAAGTGTCCTGATGGTTGTCATCTTTGCCACAGGACTATAAGTCTCATCATAATCAACACCATATGTCTGAGCAAACCCTTCGACAACAAGTCTAGCTTTGTATCTAGACACACTTCCATCTACAAACCTCTTGGTCTTGTAAACCCACTTGCATCCAATGATTTTCTGACTATTTGGCTTTGGAACCAAATCCCATGTTTGATTCTCCAATAGTGCATCATATTCTTCCTGCATAGCTTTCTCCCATTTTTCCTTACCTTTTGCCTCTTCATAAGTAGAAGGGTCTTCATCTGTTTTCATCATATAAGCATAATCTTTTGTGGCCAAAAATGAAGTATCATAGCTATACCTTGTAGGTTGCCATTTGTTCCTTGTAGACCTCCTAAGTTCTCCACTTCCTGAGGTTTCTGGTTCTTCATATTCAGGATCAAATCTTGGTGTTTCTTCCACTTCAACCTGCACTTCATTATTCTCTTGTTCATCAAATATCTGAACCTTTGATTTACCTTTCCTTTGGCTCACTTCTTCTTCATCACCTGTATTGATATTGATTGTACCTGCATACCAAGTGCTTTGCTCATCAAATGTAACATCTTTAGAAACCATGAATTGTTTTGTAGATGGACTCCACAATCTATAACCCATCTGCTTATCATCATAACCAATGAAAACATATTTTTCAGCTTTAGGCTCCAACTTGTGCCTTAATTGTGATGGCACATATGCATATGCCACACATCCAAAAACTCTGCAATGATCCAAGGTAGGTCTCTTACCCCACCAAGCCTCATATGGTGTCATACCCTGCAAGGCTTTACATGGTAACCTATTGACCAAATAAGTAGCTGTATTTACAGCCTCAACCCACAAATAATTAGGACAATTTTTCTCCTTCATCATGGATCTTGCAAACTCAACAAGTGTTCTATTTCTCCTTTCTGCTACACCATTTTGTTGAGGAGAGTACCTGCAAGTAACTTCCCTTTTTATACCTGCATTCCACAAGTAATCACTGAACTCATTAGAAAAATACTCTCCCCCTCCATCTGACCTTAGTCTTTTCAACTTATGTCCTGTAATTCTTTCTGCATATGCATGATAGTGTTTGAATGTATTAAACACTTCTGACTTATCTTTGATCACATAAATAGTGATCCATCTAGTAGCATCATCAACATAAATCACATAATACCTTGACCCATTTATACTGAAATCCTTTGATGGTCCCCACGCATCTGTGTGTACCAATTCAAGCTTCTCTGAGTACATAAAACCATGCTTGGAATAGGAATGCTTATGAGCCTTACCTAATTGACATGCCTCACATTTATATGTCATATGTTGACCTGCAACATTAGGCAATCCAAGCACTGAACCATTGTTAATCATGTCTTTAATACCTCTTTCATTGAAATGTCCAAGCCTCTTGTGCCAAAGATCTAACTCAGAGATCTTATGTCCTCCATATGTGAACATAGCATGACCAATATTGCCTTGAATCTTCAATGTAAATAATCTTCCTTCTTTCTTCCCTGAAACAATATGTTTATACCCTTGGCTAGGGTCTTCCACATATACTCCATCATTAGTGAACCTTACTTCATATCCCTTTTCAACAATTTGTCCTACACTTATCAAATTCTTAGGAATTGTAGGAACATACAAGACCTTACTCAATAAGGTGCTACCATCCTTGGCCTTTACTGATCCAATTGACTTCACATTGTGCTTTGTGTTGTCACCTGTTTGAACAACATGATTAAAAACCTTATTCTCCAAATCAGTCATCAAAGCTATATTACCACTTAGGTGATTGCTACACCCTGAGTCAATGTAGAAGACTCTCTGATCTTCACTCTGCCTTTCACAAGTTGCATTCATTATCAATGTTGAATCCTCCTTTTGATCTGAAGCATAATTGTAGTAGGTGTTGTTGTATTGTTGACTTTGGAATCCTCTACCTGCATTTCTTCCAAAGTAATTCCTACCACCTCTGCCTCTGAAATTACCTCTTTGATTTCTACCTCCTCTTCCTCTTGAATTATAGTTCTGATTATATCCACCATTACTCTGATTATTATGCCAACAATCATTAGCTAAGTGATTTGTCTTACCACAAATCCAGCAAGCTTTGCCTCCATCTTTGTTGTTCCTGCCTCTTCCTCTACCTTTGCCACCTCCTCTTCCTCTTAGGAAGTTGGCTTGACTAGTTGTACCTTCATCTTCACCTGCTTGTTGCTTTCCTTTGCTATTCTTCTTCTTGTCCTTTGAGTACATTGCATGACCTGCACTCTTGTCACCATCTCCTTTAACATCTTGCTCAAATGTCAGCATATGACCTAGCAACTGATTTAAATCAGGAGTGAAATGATCAAGTGATAATTCTGTAGACAAAATGAATGGCTTCCATTTGTCATCACCTCTTAAACCTGTAAGAATTTGCCTTACCAATTTATCCTCCTCAATGTCTTCATCAACAGCTCCTAAAGCATCTGCAATGTCTTTCATCCTTGTTACATAGTCTGAAATAGATTGAGAAGCCTTCTTCTTAAAGGTTGTAAATTCTGCCCATAAAGATGCCTTCCTTGACTTTGTAGTATTCTGGAAATGCTCCTCCAAAGCATTCCAAATATCAGTTGCACTTTCAAGACCTCGAATGTGAGGTAACAAATAATCATTGACTGCCATATATATAATGCTCCTAGCTTGAGCATCTTTCTTCATCCAATTTTTCAAATCTGCTAACTCTTCCCTAGTTGGAACACTAGGATCTCTGAACTCTGGCTTCTCTTCTTCTCCTGTGATGTAGGCTATTAAATCTTTGCTCATAAGATGAGCTTCCATCCTCATTGACCATGCAGGATAGTTTTCCCTATCCAATTTCTCTATCTGTAGAGAATCTCCCATCTTGTGTCCACCTGTGTATTGAAATCTTCAAGCTTCATGAACAATATATGTACCTTTACTTCGAATTAGACTCCTTTTGTCCTTCTTGATGTCGTATGTGTTGGTGCAGATCAATCACCAATTGAATGTTTGAAGACTAAAGAATGAAGGATGAGATCAATTCTTGAAGCTTGGAAGGAAGACACATTCAGAGTATGTGAGGAATGTATACATATGTACATAGTTCACTTAGATCTTTGATTAGTCATAGACTTATACAAATTTATCTATAAATACCTTGAAAATGTCGAGGCGTGATATGAGAGTATATGTGAGAATAGATAGAAGGCAAGAATGAGGAAGATAGATGTCATGAGACATGTGAAAAGTTAGTTGAGTTTTCTCTCATCACTCAACTGTAACTTTCTGAGTAAATGAAGAAATATTGCGCCCGATCTTTTCGTGTCTGCTCCGTCTGTGTTTGATCAATTGTGAAATCCTTTTGAGGATATCTAACTTGGTAGTTAATGAGTCTGTGACCTGAGTTTCAGAGTCTAATTGCAAAGAGGCTAGGAGAATTGTTAGTAGGAACATTCATATGTGTTGAGTGTTCACAGTTCTCTGAAACAGGCGCAAATTTTGATCTTAATCTTTTGGTCAGTTCTCACTCCATAGTTTAAGTTTTGTGCAAGCAAGCACTTAATCTTTAAGTTGGAAGGTAATCTACTCGTGGCTAGAAGCATTTGCTTAAACGGGTTTTGTACTGAGAGAATTGAAGTTAAGAAGTTAGGGGTGTCTAAATCGACTTCTCAGAAGTGCAGATTCATACATAGGTAACTTGTGAAGTTGATTTCTCAAGTTATACTAAACCTTTTGAAGAACTTTAACTTGGAGGAGGTGTGCAATCTCTGGGCGACACTCCATACAAAATTTCATAGAAAACTTTACATGTTTGATAGGTCAATGAGAAGAAATTGTGCAGCAGACTTTCTGTGTTTTACTCTCTTCACAGATTTTCTCAATTTTTGATAATTTGGAGATTGGACCTCTAACTTAGTGAAAGTTTTGACTTACTCTTGATATAGAGGTGTTCTAAATTCAAGAGTAGGTTGTTCTTTTGGAGATTAACACTCTCCATCAGTGGTATCAGAGCAGGAGACATCAAATCAAGGAAAGGAGGGTCCCGACTGCTGCAGATTCAAGAAATTCAACATTTGAAGAACTAAAAGGTGAAAGTTTGAAGGCAAAGCAAGAGGAGGAGACCATACGACATCAAGAAGGACAAAAGGAGTCTAATTCGAAGTAAAGGTACATATATTGTTCATAAAGCTTGAAGATTTCAATACACAGGTAGACACAAGATGGGAGATTCTCTATAGATAGAGAAATTGGATAGGGAAAACTATCCTGCATGGTCAATGAGGATGGAAGCTCATCTTATGAGCAAAGATTTGATTGCTTACATCACAGGAGAAGAAGAGAAGCCACAGTTCAGAGATCCTAGTGTTCCAACTAGGGAAGAGTTAGCAGATTTGAAAAATTGGATGAAGAAAGATGCTCAAGCTAGGAGCATTATCTATATGGCAGTCAATGATTACTTGTTACCTCATATTCGAGGTCTTGAAAGTGCAACTGATATTTGGAATGCTTTGGAGGAGCATTTCCAGAATACTACAAAGTCAAGGAAGGCATCCTTATGGGCAGAGTTTACAACCTTCAAGAAGAAGGCCTCTCAATCTATTTCAGACTATGTAACAAGGATGAAAGACATTGCAGATGCATTAGGAGCTGTTGATGAAGACATTGAGGAGGATAAATTGGTAAGGCAAATCCTTACAGGTTTGAGAGGTGATTACAAATGGAAGCCATTCATTTTATCTACAGAATTATCACTTGACCATTTCACTCCTGATTTAAATCAGTTGCTAGGTCATATGCTAACATTTGAGCAGGATGTTAAAGGAGATGGTGACAAGAGTGCAGGTCATGCAATGTACTCAAAAGATAAGAAGAAGAATAGCAAAGGAAAGCAACAAGCAGGTGAAGATGAAGGTACAACTAGTCAAGCCAACTTCCTAAGAGGAAGAGGAGGTGGCAAAGGTAGAGGAAGAGGCAGAAACAACAAGGATGGAGGCAAAGCTTGCTGGATTTGTGGTAAGACAAATCACTTAGCTAATGATTGTTGGCATAATACTCAGAGTAATGGTGGATACAACCAAAATTATAATTCAAGAGGAAGAGGAGGCAGAAGTCAAAGAGGTAATTTCAGAGGCAGAGGTGGTAGGAGTTACTTTGGAAGAAATGCAGGTAGAGGATTCCAAAGTCAACAATACAACAACACCTACTACAATTATGCTTCAGATCAAAAGGAGGATTCAACACTGATAATGAATGCAACTTGTGAAAGGCAGAGTGAAGATCAAAGAGTTTTCTACATTGACTCAGGGTGTAGCAATCACCTGAGTGGTAATATATCCTTGATGACTGATTTGGAGAATAATGTTTTTAATCATGTTGTTCAAACAGGTGACAACACAAAGCACAATGTGAAGTCAATTGGATCAGTGAAGGCCAAGGATGGTAGCACCTTATTGAGTAAGGTCTTGTATGTTCCTACAATTCCTAAGAATTTGATAAGTGTAGGAAAAATTGTTGAAAAGGGATATGAAGTAAGGTTCACTAATGATGGAGTATATGTGGAAGACCCTAGCCAAGGGTATAAACAGATTGTTTCAGGGAAAAAAGAAGGAAGATTATTTACATTGAAGATTCAAGGCAATATTGGTCATGCTATGTTCACATATGGAGGACATAAGATCTCTGAGTTAGATCTTTGGCACAAGAGGCTTGGACATTTCAATGAAACAGGTATTAAAGATATGGTTAACAATGGTTCAGTGTTTGGATTGCCTAATCTTGCAGGTCAACATATGACATACAAATGTGAGGCATGTCAATTAGGTAAGGCTCATAAGAATTCTTACTCCAAGCATGGTTTTATGTACTCAGAGAAGCTTGAGTTGGTACACACAGATGTGTGGGGACCATCAAAGGATTTCAGTATAAATGGCTCAAGGTATTATGTGATTTATGTTGATGATGCTACTAGATGGATCACTATCTATGTGATCAAAGATAAGTCAGAAGTGTTTAATACATTTAAACACTATCATGCATATGCAGAAAGAATTACATGTCATAATTTGAAGAGATTAAGGTCAGATGGAGGGGGAGAGTATTTCTCTAATGAGTTCAGTGATTACTTATGGAATGCAGGTATAAAAAGGGAAGTTACTTGCAGGTACTCTCCTCAAAAAAATGGTGTTGCAGAAAGGAGAAATAGAACACTTGTTGAGTTTGCAAGATCCATGATGAAGGAGAAAAATTGCCCTAATTATTTGTGGGCTGAGGCTGTAAATACAGCCACTTATTTGGTCAATAGGTTACCATGTAAAGCCTTGCAGGGTATGACACCATATGAGGCTTGGTGGGGTAAGAGACCTACCTTGGATCATTGCAGAGTTTTTGGATGTGTGGCATATGCATATGTGCCATCACAATTAAGGCACAAGTTGGAGCCTAAAGCTGAAAAATATGTTTTCATTGGTTATGATGATAAGCAGATGGGCTATAGATTGTGGAGTCCATCTACAAAACAATTCATGGTTTCTAAAGATGTTACATTTGATGAGCAAAGTACTTGGTATGCAGGTACAATCAATATCAATACAGGTGATGAAGAAGAAGTGAACCAAAGGAAAGGTAAATCAAAGGTTCAAATATTTGATGAACAAGAGAATAATGAAGTACAGGTTGAAGTGGAAGAAACACCAAGATTTGATCCTGAATATGAAGAACCAGAAACCTCAAGAAGTGGAGAGCTTAGGAGGTCTACAAGGAATAAATGGCAACCTACAAGGTATAGCTATGATACTTCATTTTTGGCCACAAAAGACTATGCTTATATGATGAAAACAGATGAAGACCCTTCTACATATGAAGAGGCAAAAGGTAAGGAAAAATGGAAGAAAGCTATGCAGGAAGAATATGATGCACTATTGGAGAATCAAACATGGGATTTGGTTCCAAAACCAAATAGTCAGAAGATCATTGGATGCAAATGGGTTTACAAAACCAAGAGGTTTGCAGATGGAAGTGTGTCTAGATACAAAGCTAGACTTGTTGTCAAAGGGTTTGCTCAGACTTATGGTGTTGACTATGATGAGACTTATAGTCCTGTGGCAAAGATGACAACCATCAGGACACTTATAGCTATTGCTGCATGTAAAGGTTGGAAGTTATGTCAACTTGATGTGAAAAATGCTTTTTTGAATGGTTATATTTCAGATGATGTATTCATGGAGCAACCTCAAGGGTTCAGAGATAAAAGGTATCCAGATCATGTGTGCAAGCTCAAGAGAGCTTTGTACGGCTTGAAGCAGGCCCCAAGGGCAAGGAACTATAGACTTGTGAAATTCCTAAAGGAACTTGGATTTCAGGTGTCTAAAGCAGATAGTAGCTTGCTTGTCAAAGCAAGTGATAATGGTTTCATATACATGTGCATATATGTTGATGATATAATTCTTACAGGTACAGATGAAGAAGGAATACAAAGACTCAAGAAGCAAATGGAAAAGGAGTTCAAGATAAGTGACTTGGGAGACTTGTCATACTTCTTGGGCATGGAGATTACATATACTCAACATGGAGTATTTGTGACCCAAGAAAGGTATTTGAAGAACTTGTTAATCAAGTTTAAAATGGATGATTGTAGGGTAGCACCTACACCAATGGAGGTGAATCACAAATTGAGTAAGTTTGGAGGTGAAGAATTCAAGGACATGAGACAATATCAGAGTTTGGTTGGTAGTCTTATCTATGCTACTTTAACTAGACCTGATTTATCATATGCAGTAGGAGTTTTGTCTCAATGCATGCATTGCCCAAGGAAAGAACATTGGATTGCAGGTCAAAGAGTGTTGAGGTACATTAAGGGTACACTCAATGAAGGTTTGTATTATGGATTTACCTCAGATACAAATATCAAAATTTATAGTGATGCAGATTGGGCAGGTAATCCAGATGATAGAAGGTCAACTTTTGGATATATGTGTTATGTGGGAGATAAACTTATCTCATGGTGTTCCAAGAAGCAACATACAGTTGCTTTGTCTTCTACAGAAGCAGAGTATAAAGGCATGGTTGAAGCTGCAAAGGAAGTAATTTGGCTCAAGACTTTGATGAAGAGTTTTGACATTGTGCATGGGGTACCAATTATATATGGAGATAACATGAGTTCATTGTATTTAGCTGCTAATCCTGTTTTTCATGCCAGGACCAAACACATTGAGATACAGTATCACTTTCTAAGGGAGAAAGTGATGGATAAGGACATTGAAGTCATACATACTTCAACAAAAGATCAGATAGCTGATATGCTTACAAAGAGTTTGGATGGACCAAAGCTACAGAAGTTTAAAGACATGGCAGGTATAAAGAAGAAAGAAGAAACCTCAATTGATGATTGAGGGGGAGCTGTTGGTGCAGATCAATCACCAATTGAATGTTTGAAGACTAAAGAATGAAGGATGAGATCAATTCTTGAAGCTTGGAAGGAAGACACATTCAGAGTATGTGAGGAATGTATACATATGTACATAGTTCACTTAGATCTTTGATTAGTCATAGACTTGTACAAATTTATCTATAAATACCTTGAAAATGTCGAGGCGTGATATGAGAGTATATGTGAGAATAGATAGAAGGCAAGAATGAGGAAGATAGATGTCATGAGACATGTGAAAAGTTAGTTGAGTTTTCTCTCATCACTCAACTGTAACTTTCTGAGTAAATGAAGAAATATTGCGCCCGATCTTTTCGTGTCTGCTCCGTCTGTGTTTGATCAATTGTGAAATCCTTTTGAGGATATCTAAGTTGGTAGTTAATGAGTCTGTGACCTGAGTTTCAGAGTCTAATTGCAAACAGGCCAGGAGAATTGTTAGTAGGAACATTCATATGTGTTGAGTGTTCACAGTTCTCTGAAACAGGCGCAAATTTTGATCTTAATCTTTTGGTCAGTTCTCACTCCATAGTTTAAAGTTTTGTGCAAGCAAGCACTTAATCTTTAAGTTGGAAGGTAATCTACTCGTGGCTAGAAGCATTTGCTTAAACGGGTTTTGTACTGAGAGAATTGAAGTTAAGAAGTTAGGGGTGTCTAAATCGACTTCTCAGAAGTGCAGATTCAAACATAGGTAACTTGTGAAGTTGATTTCTCAAGTTATACTAAACCTTTTGAAGAACTTTTACTTGGAGGAGGTGCGCAATCTCTAGGTGACACTCCATACAAAATTTCATAGAAAACTTTACATGTTTGATAGGTCAATGAGAACAAATTGTGCAGCAGACTTTCTGTGTTTTACTCTCTTCACAGATTTTCTCAATTTTTGATAATTTGGAGATTGGACCTCTAACTTAGTGAAAGTTTTGACTTACTCTTGATATAGAGGTGTTCTAAATTCAAGAGTAGGTTGTTCTTTTGGAGATTAACACTCTCCATCAGTATGGTCTCCTCCTCAAGCTTTGCCTTCAAGCTTTCACCTTTTAGTTCTTCAATTATTGAATTTCTTGAATCTGCAGCAGTCGGGATCCTCCTTTCCTTGATTTTGATGTCTCTTGCTCTGATACCACTGATGGAGAGTGTTAATCCCCAAAAGAAAAACCTACTCTTGAATTTAGAACACCTCTATATCAAGAGTAAGTCAAAACCTTCACCAAATTAGAGGTCCAATCTCCAAATTATCAAAAGTTGAAAAATTCTGTGAAGAAGATAAAACACAGAAAGTCTGCTGCACAATTTCTTCTCATTGACCTATCAAATATGTAAAGTTTTCTATGAAATTTTGTATGGAGTGTCGCCTAAAAGTTGCGCACCTCCTCCAAGTTAAAGTTCTTCAAAAGGTTTAGTATAACTTGAGAAATCAACTTCACAAGTTACCTATGTCTAAATCTGCACTTCTGAGAAGTCGATTTGACAACCCTAACTTCTTAACTTTGGTTCTCACAATGTCAAACCCATTTTATCAAATTCTTTTGGCTGTAGATAGTTTATCTCTCAACTTAGATTTTGAGCTATCATATGTGTAAAACTTTACACTGTGCACTGAACACTACTCATTTCTTTGGACTCAAAATCTGCGCCTGTTTCAGAGAACTGTGAACACTCATCACATATGAATGTTCCTACAACAATTCTCCTAGCATGTTTACAATTAAACTCTGAAACTCAAGTCATAGACTCATTAACTATGAACTTAGATATCCTCAAAAGGATTTCACAAATGATCTACCACAGACGGAGCAAACACAGAAACATCGGGCGCAATATTTCTTTCATTTCTAGAGAAGACTACAACTGAAATGAGAGAGAGACTACTACTCACTTCTCATGTGTCTACTGACATTTACAATCACTTATTTCTCTATTCCTATGCTCATACATAGTCTCTCCTTGTCTTCTCTCTTTACCCCGACATTTTCCAAAAGTATTTATAGGCAATTATGTACAAACTTTTATCAAAGCATAAGTATATGTAACCTATGTCTTAACTAATGTACATATGTGTACATTTCCTTCACTCTTGTGAATGTATCCATCTTCTTTACTTCAAATCTTCAATTGGTGATTGGTCTACACCAACATGCATTACCCAATTGATGGGAATCCCAACTTGTATGTTGGATGAAGGTCATATTGGACCATGTAAGGTATTGTAAGGAAAGGGAATTACCAAGGTCCCCAATTGTGGGGTCCGGGGTAGCAGTGAGCAACCCCGGTTGGGGGGTCCAAGGGGACCAGTGGGGGTCCGGGGGCAGTGCCGCCGACGCGACAGTAAAGGGAATATTCCATGGAATATTCCCTATCAGAGTAAGAAATCATTTATATTTGCTAGGTTGGTTCAATCGACCTAAGCCATGTATGGAAATTACATGGGTGATGGCCGCCCATGCTCTACCGCCCATGTATAGCCGTCCACGAAAGGCCACCCATGATCCTATACATACATGACTTCTGCACTACCTGAGACATCGAATTGAGCTAGCATACCTCTACCTTGTATCTCCCTATCTAGAGTTGTCTAGATCACCATTTAAGCTCTACCTTGAGAGCGCGTGGGTGGACAGCGCCATCATCTTTGTACTTGTTGTTAGTAGAAATCTTTTGAGATTCTCTTGTATCTGTTATCTTCTCTGCTACTGCTCTTGTGTTATATTGTGTAACTATTAACGTACATGGTAACAAAGCCGTAAGGTTCAAATAGCTTGAGAAGTATCACTATTTTAGCCTACTAGTAGACTAGAATATCAATAGATTATTCGAGTGATTACATGATGGCTTTATCATCGAACAGTGGTCTTGGTGCTTCAGCTAATGTTAATGCTGCACCTATTCGAATTTGCCCACCTGCATTCACTAAAGGGAAGCTGGATGGAACCAACTATACACTTTGGAAGTTCAAAATTTTTGCAATTTTGGACTCCTACGAATTACTTGACACTATCATGGGACCAATGGGATTGGATCAAGAGCCTATACCAGTTGACGATCCAACAAATTCAAGATTGATGATTCAGCCAGATCCTGATCTTCTACGAGCTTGGAAGAGGCGGAATGCTGATGCATTATGTGTAATTGTCACTACTGTAAGTGATTCTGTGCTTAGTTTTGTTCAACATACTACTAAAGCACATGAGGCTTGGGGCATATTGGCTCATCAATATGAGACCAAGAACCACACTAGGATATAGAATTTAGAAAATTAGTTGGCAAATGAAAAGCATTCTGATTCTGAAAAAGCTGAAGATTTAATCAAACGGATAAAACATCTTCAAGATCAATTGGCGATAGTTGGTGTTGTTATAACACCAGAAGAGCTAGCTCGAAGATGTGTATGTGTTCTTGTTGAGCCCATAAAAGTCATGTTGGTCAAAGTCAACTGGTCAAAGTCAACTAGTCAAAGTCAACTGGTCAAAGTCAATTGATCAAAGTCAACAAGGTCAAGGTCAAAGTCAATAGGTGCAAAATCAAAGTGTGTAAGTGTAGATGTCAAAGTGCACAGGTAGTGCACAATGAATTGTCTACAAAGGGTAAATTGGAGAAAATGGGTTGCAGGTTGCAGAGGTATTTTCTCTAATTTCCCTAAGGTTCAAAGGGTGTTTTAAAGTGTTTTGGAAGGTTCAGGTGAACCCCCTCTTATGTGCAAAAGTGAAGACTTAAAAGGAAATGTGAAGGTATGTGAAGCGGCAAAGTGTACGCATAGGTGAAAGTATGCCCCCCCATTAAAATTTTGGTTTTAGTCTAAAGTCACTACATGACAAAACAATGAGTCGTTGGCTGCCACTTGTGAGGACAATCTTGGGACATCAAAGTGAGGACCAAGATCCCATTGCAGTTAGGAGCATACGTGATCCGCACACTAAAATCAAGGCAAGGGCCATTCTTGGACCAATCTTAGAGTAAGCAAGAGAGCATAGTCTAAGAGAGCAAGAGGAAGAAGTGCAAGAGTCACCAGTGTGCGACGCAGAGAAGTGGAAGTGAAGGTGTGCATAGTGAGTGCCTAAGGGATTGTGCAGAGTGTGCTAAGCTAGTCCCCCCAAGTATCTCAAGGTCCCATTGTAGTGGGCGCGTGTCAACAGAAGGTATTCACTCCTCCCCCTTTGTGAAAGCTTGGTGCAAGGTGTGCACAAGGATAAGCTTGAAGTAGGTGGAGGTCTGGTGCAGAGGAGGCCGGCGGCAAGAAGACTTGGGATATTGGGTATTTTGTAATTGGGCACTCTGTGGTATTGTGCACAGAGGTATTGGCTTGTCTTGTACTTCAAATATTGTAATTGTCTTACTGTAATCAATCGGCAGAATCTTCTAGGTGTATTTTATCTTCTTGTTTCTTCCCTTTTCTCCTACAAACCCTCAAACTCCTTCTTGTCTAAGAAACCACCAACAAAATTTGGCACGCCTGGTGGGACCTCCAAGGAGATTTGAGCTTAGGAGAAACCAAGTGCCAAGCATAGAAGAGATCAAGTGTCGACAGAACCTCAGTGCTACTTCATCAAACAAAAGGTAAATATATTCTTATCAAGTGTCTTACATTTAGTGGGCTATGAGCTGCTCATGACCGCAACCCGGTCCCAAGTATTGAGGGTCACCTGCAAGCAGACAAGGAGGAAGGTTGTTAGAAGGTCCCCCAGTCCACTATCTTCCACATCATCAGTCAAGAGCATGGCGGGTCAGGTAGACTTGGAAACTTTACTCTCTAGATTAAATATAAAGTTTCCTTCTTTCAAAGGCCTAGCTCAGGAGGATCTAGATGAACACATTAGAAGGTTTTTAGCACTATGTAAGACTAGAGGCCTAATGGGTAGGGAGGATGCTTTTTTGATTCTCTTCCCTGCCACATTAGAGGGATTAGCTGATAAGTGGTTCAACCAGTTTGCTGAAAACCATTTTATCACTTGGGATGTGATGAAAGATGCTTTTAAAAATCAGTTCCAGCATGGCAACATTGCGGAGATTATCATAGAAGAGCTAGAAAATTTAAGATTAGGTCCAGAAGAAAAGTTCCCAGAGTTTGTGACTCGAGCCAAAGCACTAATGGCTAAATTGCCAGATCCACCCCACAATTTTTTTGTCAAGAAATGGTTGGCTAAGCCCCTACCAGTGGCCACCCAATGCAAAATAAAGGAGTTAGTGCTACCTACAACCTCCATAGAGGAGTTCATCAGCACAGCCACACGCTTGGAGCAGATAAGGTACCAGTATGGAGGAACCTCTTCCCAACCAACATATGGTACAGAAATGGAGGATCCAGTGATACAGCTAAGGAAAGAGTTGGAGGGCTTAAAGAGAAATAAGCCCTACAAAGAGGAAGAGGATGTTGTTGCTCAGTTGAGAAGAGAGATTGAAGCACTAAAGCTCCAAAAGGAGGAGGAGGCCCAGGCAGAGGAATTAGCTCAGTTGCGACAGGAGTTGCAAGAGCTCAAAGGAGGTGGCATCAAGAGTGGACTTTGGTGTTCCATGTGCAGCAAGCAAGGTCACATAGTAAGTGAATGTCCTCTGTTAAGTGTGACTTGTCAATTATGCTAGAAGGTTGGCGATGAGGCCCATGAATGCCAATCAAGAAGAATGCCTGCAACGACATACTAGACACAAGGAGGACCCCCAACACCAGCAAATGTGATGGCTGCTGCACCAAATCAAGGTAACAACTATAATCCTAGACAGAGGAATAACTTTGGAAATGGGCCTAGGAGGCCAATCATCTGTTTCAGATGTGGAGAATGTGGGCATTATCAAAGTAGGTGCACCCTACCAGAAAATGCCCCTCCCTGCAGGAAGTGCCCTGATGCAAGAGACCATTATACAAATTGTTGTCCTAAGAATCAAGCCTCTTCCTCCGGGCCCCACATTCAAATGATTTATGTGCACAAGGAAGAAGTGTGTGATCCAATCAATGAACCATCTCCATCTACCAGGGTGGTGCAATTAGAAGAAATAGAATCTTTGACTGTGCTTCCACTACAAGTTTGGTGGAAAATGCTACTGTTTTACATAAAGAAAAAATTGTAGGGGAAGCACCCCTTACAGATTATAAAAGTCCCCGGCTGACAGTATCTATCAAAGGTCATGAATTTCAAGGAGTTATTGTGGATGGTGGTACTGGCATTAACTTGATGCCTGAACACACAATGGAAAAGATTGGACTCCATCCTTCAAGGCCTGCAAATTTCACTGTTACTTTGGCACATCAAAGCAAAGTAAGGCCCTTGGGAGTGATCCCAAAAGTTCCACTTGAAGTACAAGGTAATCTATTCTGGATTTTGTGGTTTTAAGAATGCCCCAGGTTGAAGGAGGATTTCCTCTCTTAATTGGACGACCATGGCTGAGGCATGCAAGTGTCATTCATGATTGGGGCAAGGAAACTATGTGGGTACAAAAGAAAGGGCAAGAGCTGACACAGATTCATTTAGAAGAGGGCCCAGATAATCAAGGAAACACTAGCATGATGCAAACAGTTGGCATTTGCATGGAAACAGAATCGGAGGATCAACCCCAAATAGATTTCGAGGAAGAAGAGGATATTCTAAATTGGCTCCAAGCATGCAACTCTTCCTCTTGTTTTGGAATTTTTCTTAATAATTCTTGCACGACGGAAGGTTATGATGAAGATAAGGAAAAATTCTAGGTTGATGGATTGGGAGAGCCCATCACAGACCACAGAAGGGGCAGGAAGACACCCCTCAAATACAACTTGGAGGAGGATATGACAACCACAGATAAAGAAGTTTCTAAAGCTAAAGGCAAGGTAAAAAATTCTAGTGAAGAATGGTCTTTCCCATATCAAGAAATCCCTGCAGGATGGATGCAGGACAAGGAGGAACACATTGAAGTCCAAAATACACCTGCTTATGAAGCAATGTACGAAAAGCTAGTAGAAGAAGAAAAGGAAGCAGATGCACAAGAAGATAATATGGTAGAGATAAATCCTGTCCAAGAAATACAATTAGGCACTTAAGACAATAATCGGCCAGTTTTGGTGGCCACTTGGTTGTGGAGCCACTCAGGGCTCCTTGAAAAGGTAAAATCATTCTTGACCCAGTATGTAGATGTTTTTGCGTGGCATTATAAAGACTTAGAAGGAGTGCCTGCAACCTATGGAGAGCATAGAATCCCTCTGGTTGATGGAGCCAAACCCATAAGAGGAAAGAGTTATAGACTTAATCCATAATATGCTGAAGCTGTCTATGTGGAAATCCAAAAGATGGAGGATGCAGGAATCATCATTCATGTTGAACACTCAGAGTGGCTCTCACCTATGGTTATAGTACCAAAGAAGAATACTAATAAAATCAGAATTTGTGTTGACTTTAGAGCACTCAACAAGGTGACCATTCCAGATGGTTTCCCAATGCCTTTTGCAGAACAGGTCATTGAAGAAGTGGATGGGCATGCATTATATAGCTTTATGGATGGATTCAGTGGCTATAACCAAATATCAATACATCCAGAGGATCGTGACAAGACTGCTTTTATCACACCTTGGGGAACATATGTGTATGTAAAAATGCCATTTGGGCTCAGAAATGCTCCAGCCACCTTTAACAGAACGGTCAATCTCATTTTTGGCCCCCTACTGCTGGAATCACTTAGAATCTTCATGGATGACTTCTCTTCGTTTTCAGGATCTCACAAGGAAACTCCTCTAGATTGTTTGGACCACCACTTGAGGCAGTTGCAGAATGTTTTCAAAAAATGCAGGGAGACTAAGTTAAAGCTCAATCCAAACAAATGTCATTTCCTTGTGACAGAAGGAACTCTCTTAGGACATGTGGTGTCGGCTAAAGGTATGGCCCCAGATACTGACAAAATCATTTCTATATTAAAGTTGCCTAAACCTAAATCCCCTAAAGATATTCAGAGTTTCTTGGGGCATATTGGATACCATAGAAGGTTTATAAAAATGTATGCAGAGATAGCTAGACCTCTGGCTAGACTTACAGGTAAGGAAGTACCTTTTAAATGGGAAGAAGAGGAGGAAAAAGCATATCAAACATTACGGTCAAGGTTAGTGTCTGCTCCTATTTTGGTCACACCTGAGTGGTCAAAAATCTTTCATATACATGTAGATGCCAGTGCCTATGCAGTGGGGGCAGTTTTGACCCAACCCAGTGAAGAATTTAAAGTGGACAGGCTAATTCAATATTGATGGAGAGTGTTAATCTCCAAAAGAACAACCTATTCTTGTGATTAGAGCACCTCTATACCAAGAATAAGTCAAAACCTTTCACTCATTTAGAGGATCAATTATTAACTATCAAAAGATTAACAATTCTGTGAAGAAGATGAAACACAGAAAAGTCTACTGCACTATTTCTCCACATTGACCTATCAAACGTGTAAAGTTTTTGATGAAACTTTGTACGAAGTATCTCCTAAGGATTGCGCATCTACTCCAAGTTGAATCACTTCAAAAGATTAAGTATAACTTGAGAAATCAACTTCTCAAGTTACCTATGTCAGAAACTGTCATTCAGAACAGTCGACTTTACACCTGTAACTTTTAAGACTTGGTTCTCCTTGAATAGAACCCGTTTTCCAAAATGCTTTTAGACATGAGTAGCTTATCTTCCAACTTAAAGATTAAGCCCTCACTCATGCAAAACTTTAAACTGTACTAGGAGAAATGATCAAAACATTAACTTCGAAATCTGCGCCTGTTTTAGGAACCAGTGAACATACTTCACATATGAATGTTCCTACACTTAATTCACTCAGCCTGATTACAATTGGAAGCTGAAACTTTGTACAGAGGTCAAGCAACTCTCAACTTAGACTTGTACAAAAGCATTTCACAATTGATCTACTGTAGAAGGAGAACACGCAGAAACATCGGGCGCAAAAATTTTCATTTACTCAGAAGAAATACAGTTGAGTGATGAGAGCTAACTCAACTAACTTTTCCTCTATCTCATGACTTCTACCTTCCTCAATCTTGGCTTCTAACTATTGTCACATATGCTCTCATACTTACCCCGACTTTTCTCAAAGTATTTATAGATAAATTTGTACATGATTCTTACTAAACAAAAGATCTAAGTCAGCTATGACTATACTAATGTACATATGTGTACACTTCTCTTGTCCTCTGAATGTAATCTTCTTCCACACTTTAGAAATTGATTCTTCCTTCATCATTTGATCTTCCAAGCCTTCAATTGGTGATTGGTCTGCACCAACAAATATGCCAGTAGAATCTTGACCAAGGCAGAAAGGAATTACAGTACTACAGAAAGGGAAGCCCTAGCAATGGTCTTTGCTGTCCAAAAATTCCGTCATTACTTACTGGGAGTAAAATTTATTATTATAACAGATCACCAACCACTAAAATACCTACTCAACAAACCACAAGCCACTGGTAGAATATGGAGGTGGTTATTGTTGTTCCAAGAGTTTGATTTTTCTGTAGTTCATAAACCAGGTAAAGAAAATGTTATGGCGGATCACCTATCCAGAATCAATATGATGAATCAAACTAGTGGAATCAATGATGACTTTCCAGATGCTCATCTGTTTGCTGTACAAGCTCAAGGTTGGTATTATGACATCAAAAATTTCATTAAAACTGGGTTGTATCCAGAAAAGGCTAGTGCTGTACAAAAGAAGAGACTACTAATCAAGAGTAGACCATATACCTTCATTGAAGATAAATTGTATAGACAGGGCAAGGATGATAGGTTCAGGAAGTGTTTGGAAGAAGAAGAAGTGAGGGAAGTCCTTCACTCTGCACATGAAGGAACAGGTGGTGGGCACCTTCCAGAGCATATTATGAGTCAGAGGATACTGGATGTTGGTCTATGGTGGCCTACACTATTTAGGGATGCAGATGAATGGGGAAAGGCATGTGACATTTGCCAGAGGTGTGGACCTAAGCCAACAAAGCAGAGGCATAACCCCTTGGTTGTTTCCACTTCCTGGCAACCATTTGAGAAGTGGGGGCTAGATTTTGTAGGGCCCATCTACCCTCCCGCAATTCCAAAAAGAGAAAAATATCTCTTGATAGCTACAGATTATGCAACAAAGTGGGCTGAAGCTATTGCCTCCCCCGATTGCACTGCCCAAACTGTTGCCGATTTCATTTATAGTAGCATCATTTGCAGGTTTGGATGCCCACTTGAAATTTGTACAGATCAAGGTACACATTTTGTCAATAAGGTCTTGCAGGAAATTTTTAACAGGTATAGAATTCTACATAGGACCTCTTGTGCTTACTATCCAAGAGCCAATGGACAGGCTGAGTCGACAAATAAGGTTTTAATCTCAATGTTAAGAAAGGAGTGTATGTTGCAGCCCACTTCATGGGGCATTGCTTATCAAGGTACTCTGTGGGCATACAGGCTAGCCTACAAAGAGGCCACAGGATATTCTCCATTCCAGCTAGTTTATGGCATATTGCCCATTGAGCCCTTTGAATTTTTACATGGTTCACCTAAGATAGCATTCATGCAGGGCAAGAAGGATTGTGAGGTCTCTCAGAGGCTCGGAGCACTACATAAAGTGGAGGAGATTCGTCTACTAGCAACGAAACAATTGATAGAGACTCAGATGAAGAGGAAGGAGGCACATGATCGACATCTGTGGAACAACAACATTGAAGCAGGCATGTTAGTTCTTCTCCATAGACCTCATCTTCGTACACAACTGAGAGGAAAATGGCTTCCACATTGGGAAGGACCTTATAGAGTCAAAAATTTGCTGAATTGGGGTGCTGTGGAGTTAGAGACGCTGGAAGGAGAGGCCTTGCCACTGGTCAACATATCAAGGCTCAAGGCCTATCATCAACAACCTTGAAGAAGTATGGATCACCTGGACCTGCAAAATCTGTCCAGGTTGTACATAGCTTTCTCATCACATTTTGCTCATTTTTAGTAGTTTTCTTTATCAATTTCATCCTTTGTTACTGGTGTTTTTAGAACACCTAGAAGGCATTTAATAACCTCTGCAAAAGTAAAACTTTTGGGTATTTTTGGACATTTTTCTAGCATTTTTAGCATTTTTCTGGCAATTTTTATCCCTTTCCGATGTCATTTTCTTGCCAAATAGGAGGAATAAATGGAGGCTCTCTGTGGTTTGATGAAGGATTTTTAGGCTAACCCTGTAGAAAATTTCATGAAAAATTTTTCAGAATTTTTTTGGCCATTTTTTTATTTTTCCTTCATTTTTTTCTATTTTTGGGTTATTTTTCAAAAACAAAAGAAGCCCCCTAGGGCGTTTTTCAAAAAAAAAAAAAAACTCGCCCCCCCCCCCCCCCCCCCCCCTCCCCCCCCCCCCCGCCCCCCCCCCTCCCACCCCCCCCCCTCCGCCCCCCCCCCTCCGCCCCCCCCCCTCCCCCCCCCCCCACCAATTTTATTTTTTTCTTTTTTTTTATTATTGTTTATTTTTTTTATTTACTTATTATTTTAATATTTTTTCTTTTTATTTTTATTTTATTTCTTTTATTTATTTTGTTTTTACTTATTTTATTTATTTATATTTCATCTGGGCGTTCAAAAAAAAAAAGGAACACGTTTTTTTTATTTTTATTTTTTTATTTTTATTATATATATATAATTTAATTTTTATTATTTTTTTAATTTTCATGGCTGAAAGCTTTTGGCTCTGGATCGTGCCTCGGTTGGCCGTTTTTTACAAAATTGGGGTCATTTTCATGTTTTTTGGCCCCTCTAGACTCAGTGTTTGGCTTTATTTTTCCAAATTCCCACATTTTCTCTGAGTTTTGGTCCAAACCCTCATTATTTGCACACATTTATCACATGTTTTTAATTACCCACATTGTCCACATGGTCTATTCTCACCTTATCTTTCCTTATGTTTAATAATATTCCATCTGTACCCTCTGTAGCCCTCCAATTTGATCATTTTAGCCCCCCTCCAGGCCATGATTCCTCCTTCCAACCCCTCCCTTTACCAATCTGCGCAGCCACATCCTTCACCCCCTGCCCCATCCATCTTCATACCCTTAGCCCTCCATTCCCATTCCATTCTATCCTCCCATTGCCCCTCTTTTGCTTTTCCAGAACAAAATCCCACTTTTCGTTCTTTTCTGGTGCTTGTTCTGGTGGAATTGGTTGCTGCTCAGATGTTCTCTTCAAATTGTTGTAGCTCTATTCTCATGGTGTCCTCTAGGTTCAAAGTTTGGCTGTCGCTCTCCGGGACGGAGAGCACATTAGGTGGTGGGCAACTGTTGAGCCCATAAAAGTCATGTTGGTCAAAGTAAACTGGTCAAAGTCAACTAGTCAAAGTCAACTGGTCAAAGTCAACAAGGTCAAGGTCAAAGTCAATAGGTGCAAAATCAAAGTGTGTAAGTGCAGGTGTCAAAGTGCACATGTAGTGCACAATGAATTGTCCACAAAGGGTAAATTGGAGAAAATGGGTTGCAGGTTGCAGAGGTATTTTCTCTAATTTCCCTAAGGTTCAAAGGGTGTTTTAAAGTGTTTTGGAAGGTTCAGGTGAACCCCCTCTTATGTGAAAAAGTGAAGAATTAAAAGGAAATGTGAAGGTATGTGAAGCGGCAAAGTGTATGCACAAGTGAAAGTATGCCCCCCATTAAAATTTTGGTTTTAGTCTAAAGTCACTACAGGACAAAACAGTGAGTCGTTGGCTGCCACTTGTGAGGACAATCTTGGGACATCAAAATGAGGACCAAGATCCCATTGCAGTTAGGAGCGTACGTGATCGGCACACTAAAATCAAGGCAAGGGCCATTCTTGGACCAATCTTAGAGTAAGCAAGAGAGCATAGTCTAAGAGAGCAAGAGGAAGAAGTGCAAGAGTCACCAGTGTGCGACGCAGAGAAGTGGAAGTGAAGGAGTGCATAGTGAGTGCCTAAGGGATTGTGCAAAGTGTGCTAAGCTAGTCCCCCCAAGTATCTCAAGGTCCCATTGCAGTGGGCGCATGTCGACAGAAGGTATTCACTCCTCCCCCTTTGTGAAAGCTTGGTGCAAGGTGTGCACAAGGATAAGCTTGAAGCAGGTGGAGGTCTGGTGCAGAGGAGGCCGGCGGCAAGAAGACTTGGAATATTGGGTATTTTGTAATTGGGCACTCTGTGGTATTGTGCACAGAGGTATTGGCTTGTCTTGTACTTCAAATATTGTAATTGTCTTACTGTAATCAATTGGCAGAAGCTTCTAGGTGTATTTTCTCTTCTTGTTTCTTCCCTTTTCTCCTACAAACCCTCAAACTCCTTCTTGTCTAAGAAACCACCAATAGTTCTTCTAGCAAAGTATGATGGATTAGTAACAACCCTTAACACTCAGGTAAGACCAACTCCCCTTACATTTGAAGAGTTTTGTGCTATGCTTTTAGAAGAAGAGATGCAGCTGAAGAATCACCAAAGTACAAGTGATGGTGCATTCTCAGCAAATGCAAAAGGTAAAGGCTCTTCTGATGGATCAAAGAAGAAGCCAAAGAAGAAAAAGTTCATAGGAAGTTGCTTCTATTATGAAAAGAAAGGCTATGCCATCAAGGATTGTAGAAAGAAGCAAGCTGATGAACGGAATGGGACTGTAAAATCATCATGGAAGAACAAAGAGTCTGCAAACAACACAGAGCTGGAACTATGGGTAGCTATTGAAGAGGTATGCTCATCTGCTCAAGCTCGTGTTGATGAACCATAGATTTTAGATAGTGGAGCTTCTCGCCATATGACTAGTAAAAAGGATTGGTATAGTTCCCTAGTGCCTCTATGCGAATCCATCAATGTAGTGGTGGGAAATGACTCCAAGTGTCTAGCAGAAGGAACTGGAACCATCTCTTTTATCACTTCTCTAGGTGTTGAGAAAACATTATCCAATGTTCTCTATGTACCTACACTTAAACGAAATTTGTTGTCAATTTCTGCAATAAGAGATTCTGGACTCGAAGTTCACTTCAATAAGAGTGGTGCAGAAATCATGGATTCATCAGGTAATGTAGTAGGTAAAGGCATAAGATGTGCTAACCTGTATGAGTTAAGTGCCTTAATTGCTACAGAAGATAAAGATGTAAGCAAGTTATGGCATCAACAATTTGGGCATCTCAGATTTGTAGTTTTGAAGGAGATGCAAAGAACGGTTGCTCATTTGCCTACATTTTCAGAGTTGCAGGAACCTTGTGAAGCTTGTATGATGGGCAAGCAACAACAAAAGGCATTTCCAAGAGAGACCAGCAATCGATCTCAAGCTTCTCTAGAGTCGGTACATGCTGATCTCTACGGTAAAATGTCTACACCTGCTTTAGGAGGATCTTTCTACTTTTTGCTGTTAGTCGACGATTATAGTAGAAAGATGTGGGTTTATTTCATTCTAGAGAAGGCTGATGCTTTTGAAAAATTTAAAACGTGGCATAAGTATGTGGAAAATGAATCAAGAAGGAAACTGAAGAAATTCAAAACAAATAGAGGAGGTGAATTCTTGTTAACAAAATTCAATAATTACTGTAAGGAGCATGGTGTGAAAAGGCAACTTACCACAACTCATACACCTCAACAAAATGGTGTTGTTGAACACATGAATAGGATAGTAGCTGAAATGGCTCGTTGTATGTTAAAGGCTCAAGACATGTCTGATTCATTCTGGGTAGAAGTAGTCAATACAACAGTCTACATTCTCAATCGAAGCTACACAAAAGAACTGAAGGGGATGAATCCTCAAGAAGCATATTCTGGTAAAAAGCCTTCAGTTTTGCATTTCAAAATTTTTGGTTGTTTCTGTTATGCACATATTCTTGATTCAATAAGATCAAAGTTGGATTCAAAAAGCAAAAAAAGTGTGTCTTCCTAGGATATAGTGAAGAGTCTAAAGCATACAAGTTGTGGGATCCTAAGGCAAGGAAGATTTTTGTCAGCCGAGATGTGGTGCTTGATGAAGGACCACACTAAGTAGAAGATAAAGGTAAATCTATTATCTCATCAAACAGAGAAATATCTCACCTTGTGCCTATCAAAAGACAGGTTAAAGTTGAGGAGGAGGAAACATCTGATGGAGAAATTTCCTCAATAAAAAGCCAACCAGTTGTAGCTACACAGCATAAGCCACTACTGAAGTGGGCACAACAGCTCTTTGATGATAACAAGCCACATGTAGATGTACCAAAATCATCCTCGGATGGATTACGAAGATCAAAGAGAATAGAGGAGCAAAGAAGAGCCTCAGAACACATTGTTAACATGGATCTAATGGTAGATATCATGCGCTCGATAAAGGAACCTACCACCATTGAAGAAGCCCTTGATGATCCAGGTTGGAGAGCAGCAATGCAGTCTGAGTATGATAGTATACTAAAAAATGTTACATGGGATCTCATCGACTTGCCACCAAAGAAGAAGGTAATAGGTACTAAATGGATTTGGAAAGCTAAGTATAAAGCAGATGGAACATTAGAAAAGTATAAGGCAAGATTAGTTGCACATGATTTTTCGCAGATCGAAGGATTTGATGGTCAAGAAAATTTTGCACCAACAATAGACATGACAACTATTCGGATGGTACTTGCAATAGCTGCACAAAAGGCCTGGCCTATTTTCCATATGGATATCAAATTTGCATTTTTGAATGGTCACCTGAAGGAGGAGGTATATGTATCTCAATCACCAGCTTTTGAGGTGCCCAATTCAGAAAATAAAGTTTGCAGGCTAAAGAAAGCTTTGTATGGACTTAAGCAAGCTCTACTGGCTTGGTACCAACGGATAGATAATTTTTTCAAAAATATGGGTTTTGAAAGAAGTACTTCTGATGCTAGCTTGTATGTAACGAAAAAGGATAGCAAGCTAGTTGTTTTCATTGTATATGTAGATGATTTGATCATTATAGGAGATCATCAGGAACTCATCAATCAAATTCGAACCAGCTTGGGAACTGAGTTTGAAATGACAAACTTAGGTCTACTCCATTTTTGTCTGGGAATTGAAGTATGGCAAAGGAAGGATGGCATTTTCATCTCACAACAAAAATATGCCAAAGAAATTCTCAAGGCATTTGGAATGATGGACTGCAAACCAACTAGCACACCTATAGAGGTAAATCATAAGCTATCTATGAACGATAACGTGCCTGATGTAGATGATAAGAAGTATAGGAAGCTCGTTGGAAGTCTTATTTTTTTGTGCAACACTAGACCAGACATTTGCTATGCTCTTGGAGTGTTAAACCGGTTTTCCAACAAACCTGAGGAGAGTCACTAGAATGCTGGAATTCAAATTCTAAGGTACATTGTAGGAACCTTGGATTTTGGTATTTTTTATACCACAAGTGATACACTTCAAGGATATTGTGATTCAAATTGGGCTGGAGATTGTGATTCTAGAAAATCAGTTTCTGGATATTGTTTCTCACTTAGTTTAGGAATATTTTCTTGGGTAAGTAGGAAGCAACCAACTCTCGCACTCTCCTCCACTGAAGCAAAGTACAAAGCAGCTTGTTTTGCTTCTTGTGAGGCAGTTTGGTTAAGGAGAATTCTTGAAAATCTAGGCTTTCCATCAAATATAGTGACTGTACTCACGTGTGATAATCAAAGTTGTATGGCTATTGCAAAGAACCCAGTATTTCATGCTCGCACCAAGCACATAGAACTACAGTACCATTACATTCCTGAGCTAATTGAAGATGAAACTTTGGAGCTAGAATATTGCCCAACAGAGCCAAATTGTGCTGACAAATTCACTAAAGCACTTGGAAGAGAGCAGCTCAATAGGCATCTCCAACAGATGGGCATATGACCAAGACCTACTTGATTTATCATCGATAAACATTGAGGGGGGGTGTTAGCATACGATCAATGTCTACCCCTCATGATTGTATGCACATTTTGTAAGGCCCCCATTATGAGGAGAAGCCAAGCATGCATTACCCAATTGATGGGAATCCCAACTTGCATGTTGGATGAAGTTCATATTGGACCATGTAAGGTATTGTAAGGAAAGGGAGTAACTAGGGTCCCCAATTGTGGGGTCTGGGGAAGTGGTGAGCAGCCCCGACTGGGGGGTCCAAGGGGGCCAGCGGGCCCCTTGGCTAGGGGGTCCTAGGGGCAACGGGCCCCCTGGTGGGGGTCCGAGGGTAGCGCCCCCAGTGCGACAGTAAAGGGAATATTCCATGGAATATTCCCTGTCGAAGTCAAAAATCATTTATATTTTGTTAGGTCGGTTCAATCGTCCTAATTCGTGTATGGAAATTATGCGGGCGATGGCCGCCCACGCTCTACTACCCATGTATAGCCGCCCATGGAAGGCCACCCATGATCCTATATATACATGACTTCTGCACTACCTAAGACATCGAATTGAGCCAGCATACCTCTACCTTGTATCTCCCTATCTAGAGTTGTCTAGATCACCATTTAAGCTCTACCTTGAGAGTGCATGGGTGGACAAAGCCATCATCTTTGTACTTGCTATTAGTAGAAAATTGTTGAAATTCTTGTGTATCTGTTATCTTCTGTACTACTGCTCTTGTGTTATATTGCATAACTATTATCTTACAATTAGTTCTTCTCCATAGACCTCAAATCCACACACAAGTAAGGGGAAAATGGCTTCCACATTGGAAAGGACCTTATCGAGTTAAAACAATGCTGAATTGGGGTGCAGTGGAGTTAGAGACGCTAAAAGGAGAGGCCCTACCAGTGGTCAACATATCAAGGCTCAAGGCCTACCATCAGCAGAGCTTTGGAACAAGCTAGATTACTTGTTATTGTTTTTCATTATCATTTTGCCACTTGACTAGAATTTCCATCTTGCAATATATATATGTTAGAGGGCCGCCGAACCAGGACGGATGAACCCGGACAGGTGCCGTAAAAAGTGGATTCGCGGAAACATTGTAGCAGACTTCTATTTAAAGCGCACAAAGGAAAGCGGTAAAGATCGGCAGTTTTTTGGGAAGAGCCTCTGCTTCTGTTGGGTATTGTAGTGAGTGGGTTGATTACGTCTCGAACCGAGGTGTTTGGAAATTGCAAGTATAGCATTGTGTGTGTATGTGTTCTGTTCTGTCTATTCTACTGATTCTGTTTGGGAAATTGCGAGCATCTTGTTTGAGACCATGTATGAGGTGTTGATGAGAATATTGAGTTCTGTTCTGTTCTATTCGCATCTAACTATTCTGCTATTCTTCCTGTCGTGCCGAGTTCTATTCGGTAGTCTTGTGTTGTGAATCTGTTTGGTGATAAGTTATATGCGGTTCTAGATCTTTTTCTTTACGGAATAGTGTGGTTTATCATCCTGCGAGAGACTGTGTAAGGTCGAAGTGAACCATTTGCATTTTAGTATTTTTTTTCGGTTAAGTGACCAGATTCGATACAATAGTTCACTTCACTGAGGATTCCGATCTCAGGAAGAACTTGTATCGGTAAAGGTCTGTACGCGAACAGAAGCATTGGTAAGTTTGTGATGAATCAACTGTGGGAGGAACTTGTTGCTTGAGTCAGTATACGATAAGTTTGCGTAATCTCGGTTATAGCTGTCTGTTGTATTTGTTCGGCATACCTATCTGTCACACGGAAGCAGCATATTGAGTAGTATCCAATTAATGAAGTTGAGTATTCTACTAGTTATAAGTCAGAACAGGACCTCTGCTCTATTACTATAGCAGATTCAGTCCAAAAATCCTAAGTTTCCGCATGCCGAATAGTTGTCAGTAGTCAGAATCAACCACTGAGCTAAGACGTGATGAAGTATTTATGAGTGCGTGAAAAGTTGGGAAAATAGTACAGGGCCTCTGTCTAACAGACCCCTACCACTCCCAAGAACCCACGTGGCTAAGAGAACGATCGCGGTTAGAAGATTTGGAACCAAGTGAAAGAGAAGCATTTGAATAGAACGTAAAGTAACGCTTAATCGGTATCAGTTTAACCCATAACCCATTTTAACATTTAACATTTGGCGCCGTCTGTGGGAAAGTGGCAACTGTTTAACAATCTCTGCGGTAAAGTAGTATTTGATTACGAGTTACTTGTAAGAAAGTGGCATTAGAGTGCTAAGCGGTTTGTAAGAAGCAAATATCGAGTAACATTTGATTTACTGACAGTAGCAACAGACCCAGATTGTTGCAAACTGCTCAGATAATATCACTGCGCAATGATACATGCCGGTTACTCGGTCTGGTGAAACGTATCCTAGGACCCAGACGACGGGAACAAGAAAAGTACAAAAAACAACTCTAGGAGAAGAAGGTATAACGCGACCGGACTCAGTGGTCGAGCAAGTTAAGGACGCTAGAATTAATTCCGGTCATATTCCGGTGGAACGATCAGTGCCTTTGGTACATGCTGGTGTCACCTCGACCCGGCCTAACCAAAGTACAGTAGTTCCAGAATCTATCAAGACGCTGCTAGAGAATAGACAAACTCTAGGAAAAGACATCAGTAAAAGCGAAAAAACGCTACAGTTTGGTAGACTGTTAGCTCATTCCGGTGATATTCCGGTGATAGAAACACCAACTGGCGGTCAAGGATTAGCATTTGTTGCAGAATCCTCAGCCAGACCCGCGTGTCTGGAAGAAAGATTTTGGATATTGGACATCCAGAAAGAGGGAGCGCTATTCGAAGCAGAGATCCGAAGTATCCTGTGCAAAAACAGCACACCGGAAGGCACGCTGTCCGGCGATCCAGATTCTGATAGTTCAACTAATCAACCTCAAGATACAGGACCAGAGACACCCACGATGAACGAACAACAACAACAACAACAGTTAGGTCAACCAAGGCTGCCTCCAACAGGAGTAACCTACACGAAATTTGGTGGATTCCCAGGAGATGACCCGGATGCTCACGTACGCACTTTCGAGATCAGTTATGCAGTCCTCAACCATCAACCGGATCAGGCATACAAAGCCATTGTTTTTCAATCTACTCTGGTCAATGAAGCGGCTAGATGGCTTACGGAATACGACATTAATCATTTCGGTACCTATGATGCAGTACGAGATGCCTTTCTACAACGATTCAGATTAAAGAAGAATCCTGCTGAAATCTTTGATTATCTACAGAACAACCGACAGAAGGCAAATCAGACTGTCCAGGAATACGCTACTCTCTTCAGAACACATTTACGGCAGATACCACAGGCACATGCTAATCTACCTGATGATGTCATCACTCAATGGTTTATCAATGGCTTAAACCCGCAATTGAAGCAGATCATGATTATTAGATATGTCGGAGCAATGACATTGGATGCAATCATCGCTATGGCTTTGCAATTGGAATCCAAGGTTGGTGGATTTTCAGAAGACTTGGAATGGTTAAGGACAAATAAAAATATGACTGAAGATATAACCAGGCAAGTATACTGCACCACGTGCAAAAATTCAGGGCATATAAGTGCTAACTCTGCGCTAAATCAAACATTCTGTGCTATCTGCAACACTGCCGGACACTCCACCGGAAATTGTGTCTACAATGCTAGAATACAGGGAACAGCAACAGTCAATGCTGTTATTCAAGAACATGGACAGACAGCAAATCACTATGTACCTCCGCAACTGAGAAACAATCAACCAGAGGGATATCGGAACTACCGAGGACAAAGGAACAATAATTATAATGCCAACCGATGGCAGAATGGACCACCACCGGAAAACCCCAATTTACCACCACCACGTTGTCATTTTTGTGGTGAATTCGGACACATTAGAAGATATTGCAAAGACGCAGCTGAGTATGATCAGAGGAAGAAGGAGCGGAAAAACCCAATGGCCAACATGGTACAGATTACTCCGGTAGAAACGCAAACTGCTACAGTCTAGACCCGATCAGGTAAACAACTGCAGCCAGTAGCAGAAGTATTTGAACCAGGGATACGAGAACAACATAGGATGTATAATAAGGCTAGTCACTGGACCGCCACAGAACCTCCAGTGTTCCCAGAACCCATTCCGGTGACTCAGACCTCGGCAGCAAAGGAAGGAATGCAACAAAAAGAAGCAGCAGTAGAACAACCATCAACAAAAGACATAACAGCAGATACTTCAGCAACAGCAGAAACTTCAAGTTCAAAAGAGCAGGATAACCAATCTCAACAGGCCTGGGAAATTTTATCCAAGGCATCTATCACCCTACCTCTCGGCCAACTTTTGACGTTAGTACCTGGAATCCGGCAACAGTTTCAACAACATTTTACCCCGACACCCTCTTGCATTCCAGAAACCGCTGCAGTTCAACCAGAATCTGATTCTACGGTTGATCATGCAGTGCCCTTGATTACAGTATGGTATAAGAATCAGAAGGTCACACAGGTATTAATTGACGGAGGCTCCGGCGTAAACATTGCAACCGCAGCATTATGTAAAAAGCTAGGCTGGACCGAAATCGAACCAGTTCAATTCTTCGTCAGAATGGCTGATCAATCTAGAGTCCATCCTGTAGGACTTGTACGGAATGTAGCCATTACTCTACAAGGTACGACTTTCAAAATGACTTTTGTTATACTAGATCTACCCGAATCCACCTTGGATTACAACCTTCTTTTCAGTCGACCTTGGCTGAAGCATGCAAAGGTAATACAGGACTGGTCTGCGCAAGAGCTCACCTTCAAGGATGCCAATCGTAAATATGTAGTAAAACTAGATGATATACAACCCTGCGAACTTCACGCCAGACCTTATCTCGCTGAACCAGTTCATATGTTAGATGGACTATCAGATGATGAAGAAGAGCAATTTCTGAAGAATAACGCCGATTTAATGTCTCTAGGAACTGTTGATCTACAGTCTGTCATTAATAACTGGAACACTTCAGTTTGTGCAGTAGTAGCTATCACCGAACAGTCTGACCAAGCAGATACTAAATCACAACCATTATTCAAGCCAACAGAGGATACAGAAAACCCACAACAATTTTATGTCCCTGAAGACCAGTTGATCACGTACAATCTGGGAGACAAGGATAATCCTCGACCTGTAAAAATAAAGCAAAACTTACCGGAAATTTTCCAGGCTAATTTGATTCAGCTCCTTCGTGAATTCTCAGACGTCTTTGCATGGGATTACAAAGATATGAAAGGATTAGATCCGCGCATATATCAGCACAGAGTCATGCTGAAGCCTGAAGCTAAACCAAATAGGCAGCCCAGCTATCGGATGAATCCCAATTATGCCTCTCACGTAAAAGACGAACTTGACAGATTATTAAAAGTAGGATTCATCGTACCAGTAGAACATGCTGAATGGATTTCACCAATTGTGATTGTGCCAAAGAAAAATAAACAACTACGAATCTGTGTAGATTACCGGAAATTGAATGCAGCAACAGTACCAGATCCTTTCCCGATCCCTTTTTTGGATACCATGCTTGATAGGGTAGCAGGCCACGAAATGTATTCATTCTTAGACGGTTACAGTGGGTACAATCAGGTTAGAATGGCTGAAGAAGATATACCAAAAACTGCTTTCATTACCAATTGGGGTGTCTTCGCCTGCACCGTAATGTGGTTCGGATTAAGAAATGCACCAAGCACATTTCAGCGATGTATGCAGGAGATATTTTCTCCTTATCTCACTTCATTCATGCAAGTATATCTTGACGACTTCTCGATTTTTGGGAAGATGATAGCACATTTAAGTCATTTACGATGTTGTTTTCAGAAATGTAGAGAATATAGACTGTGTCTTAACCCAAACAAATCCGTGTTTGCGGTTTCATGTGGCAAACTACTTGGGCATATTGTATCTGCTCAAGGTATCCGAGTAGATCCAGATAAAATTTTGGTAATTTTAGAAGCCCCGGTACCCGCAACTGCAAAAGAAGTAATGCGTTTCATGGGTCAAATACGGTGGCATGGCAGACACTTACGATGGCTTGCTCACCTAGCAGTACCATTAAACAGGCTAATCACAAAAACTCCCCGACAGTTTGAATGGACTGAAGAATGCCAAACTACATTTGATCGGCTCAAGTATCTCTTGACACAAGCTCCAATTTTACAACCACCGGACTGGGACAATCCGTTCCATGTTTTTGTCGACGCTTCAGATATTGCAATTGGCAGTATTCTGATGCAGCAAACAGATAAGTGGTTTCGCCCTGTTTATTACGCCAGTAGAAGGCTTGCACCGACAGAAAAGAATTACTCCACTACTGAAAGAGAATGCCTCGGATTGATTTACCCAATTAAAAAATTCAGACATTATTTATTAGGCCGGAAATTTACCTTTCATGTGGATCATGCTGCCCTTGTTTATCTAGTAAGACAGCAGCATTTAGGTGGACGATTAGCACGATGGGTGCTACTTTTACAAGAATTCGACTATGACGTCATTCACCGACCCGGAAATGCACATGCCCTAGCAGATTTCTTATCTCGCCTGGATTCCGGTGAAGCTCCGGTGCGCATAGATGACACGACCCCTACGATTTATAATGCTGAACCACTATCCGATGAGACGGCCCACCCACAAGCACCATCTACATACTATGATCAGATTCTAACTTTTCTCACCGAAGGATGCTTCCCATCTGAGACGACCAAGGCAGTTCGAAGGAAATTGGTAGTCTTTAGCCGTCGATTCCGGCTAATAGCAGGAGAACTATATTATACAGATCATACCGGAATCTTACTTCGCTGTATTCCACCTCATGAGGTTAATTCAGTTATCACTTTGGCGCACTCAATTCCTTCTGGTGGCCATTTTGCAGTAGACTTAACTCACCGAAAAATTCTGCAAGGAGGTCTCTGGTGGCCAACGATGTAGAGAGATGTCGCACAGTTTGTTAAACAATGTGATACTTGTCAAAGAACTGGTCAGCCTTTGCAAAGGCATCTTTTTCCTCTGCAACCCATCTTACCACTCGAACCATTTCAGAAATGGGGATTAGATTTTATCGGTCCAATCACACCCCCAGCAATCTTCAGTAACAACAGATACATACTAACCTGTACAGACTATGCAACAAGATGGGCAGAAGCATGGGCTTTACGATCTGCTACAGCGGTTACGGTAGCAAAATGTCTACTCACGGATGTCTTCCCACGATTTGGCTTACCCCTGGAAATTGTCTCAGATCAAGGCACTCACTTTGTGAACAATCTAATGAAGGCTCTTACACAATCATTCCAGGTCACACATAACTTTAGCTCTCCTTATTATCCACGTGCCAATGGATTGGCCGAAAGTACAAACAAATCACTTTTGAATATCCTCCGAAAATTGATCATGGAAGCACCGGAAAGATGGGATCAACTACTACCTGCAGTATTATGGGCTTACCGGACTACATATAAGGTAACAACAGGCTTGACACCTTTCAAACTAGCTTATGGTTTAGAAGCAATAGCACCCATGGAATTAGTCATCCCAAGTCTGCGTGTAGCAATCACTCAGAAAATGCTACCAGAATATTCACTAACAGCAAGAATGGACGCACTCAGAGAACTTGATGAGCACCGATGGCTCAGTTTTTTAACTATGCGCGAAGTACAACTAAGGCAAGCCAAGACACACGATCGATATTTGAAGACTCCAATCTTTTCGGTAGGCCAGCTTGTACTCTTCTATAACGCAAAATCGGATAGAGCAGCAGGAAAATTCAAACTATGATGGTTCGGCCCTTTCAAGATCTCAGAACAAATCGGTCCGGCAACTTTTGGGTTGACTACGTTGATCGGAAATACACTTCCAAAGGTAATCAATGGGTCGAAGCTGCGGCCATATTATCCTACTACTAGTACGCATTAAATTATTAGGCGGCGAACCGCGTTTTGTATAAATTTTTGCATTTTTCTTTTTTTTCTTTTTCTCCCTTTTTAGTCTTGTTTTGTACGAATCTTTATGTTACCAGCCGCCTCTCCCTACCAGTCACTCAAGCACACACGCCAGCATGCAAAAAGTACCTTTCCCGCACCGCACAATGATACCCACCCCCCTTCCCCCCCCACCGTGTTCTCCTTATTTAACCCCCTCGGTTGCGCCATAACACTATTGTGTTCTCGAGACTATACGTATTATCCTTGTCTTCTGTGTTACTTGTAAGTGTGCTTGTAAACACCATGGAAGCGCTAGCCAACTACGCTGCTTTCCGTGATGGTATCCCGACAGACGTCGGCGAATACCTGCGCTGCAGAGGATTAGCCAACTTCGCTGAGTTGCCCTGGCACTCAGTGGAAGCCCATCCCTTCTACGTGCAAATCATCCACGCCATCGCCCAATTCCCCATCACCGAACGACAGTGGGTCTTCCCTTCCCTCCCATATAGAACCGTCATCACCTTCCAAGCCTTCTTTGCAGCCTACCGCCTCACCCCGCAAGGACGCGAAAATGGTCCTAGCATCCCTGTCGCTCGCATGACCGAACTCTTTCCCCGCTCCTCATCAAACGAATATGCCATTCTCTGCCGCCCAGAACCCGAACGATCCGCCCTACAGTTCCTCGTAGCAACCCTTAACCAAGCATGTCGGAACCTGACATTCTCCGTTGGCAACTCAGAAAGCGCACCCATACACAGACCCATGTGGTAACGACAACAGATACTACCCTACAAGATGAAGCAGATGACGTAGTAACTTCTGCATCAGAAAAGACTCAGCATAAATTCTCCACCGAATTTAAAATCGAGCTCGACATCAAATCGCAAAAGAATGAAGACTGGCTACGAAAGATAGGGCTCCTCCAGTTTGCCCAATTACCGTGGCAACAGTGGATTGCTAATGAGGATGCAGAGGACCAATTACATAGCATGCGACAAACCAGCGGCTTTATTCTCAATCAGGTACGATTTTCGCCCCAGCTCGTCTCAGCCGTATTTAAACTACCACTCTATGATGGTGCCCGATATCTTAAATGTTCAAATGAGGACCTAAGGAAGGAATTTGGTGACTGTGAAGGCCCCCGACGGTATTACATGTTGAAAAACGCCACCTATCACCGACGAGAACAATTTAAATGGTATTTAGAAAAGGTTTGTTTACTAGTAAAATTCGACTTAATGTCGAAAGAAAATTTTTCCCCCCTATTACATGCCGAAGAAGGAGGTCCGGTTAGCTGGACACATTGGCTCTATAACCACCTCTACGCACAAATCATTCTCGGGGATAAGAGAAGATCCCACACCAACAGCAGACTAGCAGCCTATTTAGCTGCTCTATTTAATTTTGTCCAATCTGTAAAGGATAAGCAGCTACACTGGTCCCCCCCTTTTTATCCCGGTGAACATGATCAAATAAATTCAGAACACCACACAGAGCCTGAGGAAGCAGCTCAACCCTCCATCTCGTCTGCATCTTTCTTCCACACAGGTAACAGCGCACAGAATCAGACAGTAGGGACGCCGTTTCGGCTGTCCATTAAATGACGAATGGCAGACAACTTGCCAACTGCCAGTCCAGAGCAAGCACCGGACGACCCCCAACCCGATTTTTTCATAAGGATGCAAAACCAACTCCAAGAGGTTTCTCAATATTTACGGCAACAAGAACAAGCGATTCAGCACAAAAATGAGTTATTATTGGCCACGATGACTAAGTCCAATTCATTAATGTCACAGATGCAAAAAGAATTGGATGACAAAGAAGCTTTAATACAGGTGTTACAGACTAACAACCAGCATCTAATGGCAGAATTGATCACCGCAAAAAAGTGTGTCCAAGACTTTAATCAGTGGAAGCAAACTATCCAAACACAAATTCAAGCCGAAATGTCAAGTTTTTCTACCCTGAATGCTCACCTGCAAGCCGAAAATGAAATTTTGCAGTCAAGAATACAAGTTTTGCAGGAGTTCGAAAGGCAGATATTAAAAGATGAAGGCGTAGAACTAAATGCCACATTAATGACAAATCTGGACATAGACTTAGTAAAACAGCAATTGGATAGTCATGTTCAAAATAGCTGGACACTTTTTCGCAGGAGATGGCTGGCTATACTTATTCCACCACTTGAACAAGTACGGTCAGAAAGGATTGGGGAGTCAAACCCTGCCATGGACCGGCAGGCAGTGCAAAAGGATGTTGAAGACAGTAATGCACCTGCGGGTTTGAGTCCACCGTGCGTGCCAGTGTTAGAGGGCCGCCGAACCAGGACGGATGAACCCGGACAGGTGCCGTAAAAAGTGGATTCGCGGAAACATTGTAGCAGACTTCTATTTAAAGCGCACAAAGGAAAGCGGTAAAGACCGGCAGTTTTTTGGGAAGAGCCTCTGCTTCTGTTGGGTATTGTAGTGAGTGGGTTGATTACGTCTCGAACCGAGGTGTTTGGAAATTGCAAGTATAGCATTGTGTGTGTATGTGTTCTGTTCTGTCTATTCTACTGATTCTGTTTGGGAAATTGCGAGCATCTTGTTTGAGACCATGTATGAGGTGTTGATGAGAATATTGAGTTTTGTTCTGTTCTATTCACATCTAACTATTCTGCTATTCTTCCTGTCGTGCCGAGTTCTATTCGGTAGTCTTGTGTTGTGAATCTGTTTGGTGATAAGTTATATGCGGTTCTAGATCTTTTTCTTTACGGAATAGTGTGGTTTATCATCCTGCGAGAGACTGTGTAAGGTCGAAGTGAACCATTTGCATTTTAGTATTTTTTTTCGGTTAAGTGACCAGATTCGATACAATAGTTCACTTCACTGAGGATTCCGATCTCAGGAAGAACTTGTATCGGTAAAGGTCTGTACGCGAACAGAAGCATTGGTAAGTTTGTGATGAATCAACTGTGGTAGGAACTTGTTGCTTGAGTCAGTATACGATAAGTTTGCGTAATCTCGGTTATAGCTGTCTGTTGTATTATTGTTCGGCATACCTATCTGTCACACGGAAGCAGCATATTGAGTAGTATCCAATTAATGAAGTTGAGTATTCTACTAGTTATAAGTCAGAACAGGACCTCTGCTCTATTACTATAGCAGATTCAGTCCAAAAATCCTAAGTTTCCGCATGCCGAATAGTTGTCAGTAGTCAGAATCAACAACTGAGCTAAGACGTGATGAAGTATTTATGAGTGCGTGAAAAGTTGGGAAAATAGTACAGGGCCTCTGTCTAACAGACCCCTACCACTCCCAAGAACCCACGTGGCTAAGAGAACGATCGCGGTTAGAAGATTTGGAACCAAGTGAAAGAGAAGCATTTGAATAGAACGTAAAGTAACGCTTAATCGGTATCAGTTTAACCCATAACCCATTTTAACATTTAACATATAGCACTCGTTTTTCCACGAAAATAAAGATATTAATTACTTTTGCTCTCATAAATTTCATTTTCTTAAATATATATATAGAAATTGAACGTAAAACTCTTTCAATTGTTGCCATCATTTTTTTTTTCGTTGTCTTTTTGAATGGCAAAAAAAAAACATTCTAAATTTTGCTTTTGGTTTTATCCTCCCCTTTTTGTTACCCTCACTTGTGGAGATAATTTGCTTTTGTTTTTATCCTCCCCTTTTTGTTACCCTCACTTGTGGTTGAAAATTATCTCTGCAAAGCCTCTCCTTTGGACTTGCTTTATCACCTTTACCACACTTTTGGTTCGCTTCATCGTGCACCTCACTTTTGCTAGAGTCAGCTAGGCTATAAATTGAAGCCCAACATTCATAATTTTATTAGATCTTCTTCGAGGCTCTACCACCCTTGCCACCCTTACCAAACCGGCTTCGTCCTACTCCCTAGTTCCCCCTCCCTCCATAACCTTCATCCTTGCATACCCCAGCCACCCGTCTCCCTCCACCCACACCCCCCACGGTCTACCTCTACCCACCCCCGCCCACCCTCCCTCCAAAACCCCTCTCTCCACCTACGCCCACCCACCCTCCATCCACATCCCCCACGGCCTACTTCGCCCATCCTCGCCCACCCCACCTCAAATACTCCCTCCCACCAAACCCCACCCTCGATCTCACTCCACCCACCCCCACCCACCTGCCTCCAAACTCCTCCCTCCACCCACACCCCCCCATGGCCTACCTCCGCCCACCCCTGCCCACCCTCCCTCCAAAACCCCTCCCTCCACCTACGCCCACCCACCCTCCACCCATAGCCCCCATGGCCTACTCCGCCCACCCCCGCCTACCCCAGCCACCCAACTCCCTCCCATCACACACCCACACCCCCCCACGGTCTACCTCCGCCCACCCCCGCCCACCCCCGCCCACCCCGCCTCCACACACCACCCTCCCACCACACCCCCACCCTCGCCTACCCCAACCACCCAACCCCCTCCCACCACACCCCCACCCTCAACCTCATTCCGCCCACCCCTGCCCACCCCACCTCCAAACTTCTCCCTCCACCCACACCCCCACGGTCTACCTCCGCCCACCCCCGCCCACCCTCCCTCCAAAAACCCTCCCTCCACCTATGCCCACCCACCCTCCACCCACACCCCCCCACGGTCTACCTCTGCCCACCCCTGCCTACCTTGCCTCCACACACCACCCTCCCACCACACCCCCACCCTCGACATACCCCAGCCACCTGCCTCCCTCCACCTCATGTCCACCACTTACTCTGCCCATCCCTGCCCATCCCTGCCTCAAACAACTCCCTCCCACCACACCCCCCACCCTCGACCTCACTCTGCCCACCCCTGCCCACCTCGCCTCCAAAATCCTCCCTCCACCCACACCTACCACGGCCTACCTCCGCCCACCCTGCCTCGCCCACCCCGCCTCCAAACTCCTCCCTCCACCCACACCCCCCACGGTCTACCTCTACCCACCCCCATCCATCCTCCCTCCAAACCCCTCCCTCCACCTATGCCAACCCACCCTCCACCCACCCCCCCACGGTCTACCTCCGCCCACCTCCGCCCACCCTATCTCCACATACCACCCTCCCACCACACCCCCACCCTCGGTATACCCCTGCCACCTGCCTCCCTCCACCTCGCGCCCACCACTTACTCTACCCACCCCTGCCCAGCCCATCTTAAATAACTCCTTCCCACCACACCCCCCACGCTCGGCCTCACTCTTCCTACCCCAGCCCACCCGGCCTCCAAACTCCTCCCTCCACCCACACCCCGCTGTCGGGTCGTGAGAGATGCTCGGATGGTGGATCAAGTCATCCGCCTAAATCGTTCGGCACACGCAGGGTGTCTGTAGCAGACTCAGGCTTAAGGAAATAAGGGTTCTAATGACAAAACAATATAAATTACCTAATTCTATGACTGAAACTAAAGTTTTCTTACCAAAAGTAAATAGTTTTAACTAGCTATGGACCGTAAGGACGGGCAGCCTCATACATAGCAACAGCTTCCTGATATGAGATTGAAACTTCCATAATGGGTTCTTCTACTAAACTATCAGGTAAGCTAGAGGGTTTTGGTCTGTCTAGAGTTGATGAGACATTCTCAATAGTTGGAATAATGGAGTTTTCATTAGTACTATTATCTTTAATACGTTCTTCTGATACTAATCCTATGGATTCGGTTGTAGTTTCAATTCGACTTTGCTCAAATTCATGGTTTAAATCGGAAGACATGAAAGAAAATAATGGAAACAATCTGATGCTAATTTGGTTTGACTAAATGAATTAATAAGCTAATACAAATGTAAAGTCTAGATAATTGGATAAATGTCTAAACAAATGAGTATTTTGACTAAATCGGGAAGATAAGGTTTAATTGGATCTTTAAGCTGCCGCTTCACTTCAATTGTCTTCACTTCAATTAATTGTAATCTTCAATGTTTCTGCAAAGAAACATTATGTTCATTGCACTTCATTTGCTCTTCAATTGCTCAATAATCTTCAATGCTTCTCGACACTGCAAAAAACATTAGGTTCACTGCACTTCATTTGCTCTTCAATTTCTCAATAATCTTCAATGCTTCTCGACACTGCAAAAAACATTAGGTTCACTGCACTTCATTTGCTCTTCAATTGCTCAATAATCTTCAATGCTTCTCGACACTGCAAAAAACATTAGGTTCACTGCACTTCATTTGCTCTTCAATTGCTCAATAATCTTCAATGCTTCTCGACACTGCAAAAAACATTAGGTTCACTACACTTCATTTGCTCTTCAATTGCTCAATAATCTTCAATGCTTCTCGACACTGCAAAAAAAATTAGGTTCACTGCACTTCATTTGCTCTTCAATTGCTCAATAATCTTCAATGCTTCTCGACACTGCAAAAAACATTAGGTTCACTCCACTTCATTTGCTCTTCAATTGCTCAATAATCTTCAATGCTTCTCGACACTGCAAAAAACAATATGTTCACTGCACTTCATTTGCTCTTCAATTGCTCAATAATCTTCAATGCTTCTCGACACTGCAAAAAACATTAGGTTCACTGCATTTCATTTGCTCTTCAATTGCTCATTAATCTTCAATGCTTCTCGACACTAAAACAAACATTAGGAATTCATGATGAAAGCATACATATATATACTCACACAGATTATGAGCTTACCATTCTTTTGGTTTTTACTTTAATTTCTCATCCACTCTTTAACCACATTCATCCACCATACTTTAAATGACTTTTCTCTCACAACCATACTTTAAAGTCCCCTCACACTCACCACTCTTTGTACACATCTTTTTTACACTTTAACTGCATAACTTATCTATTCCACCCTTTTAACTTACACTCACAACTACCACACTTTCAACCTACTTACTTTATCTACTTTAGTTACACACTTCACTCACACCACACTTTAAATACCACTCACATTCACCACTCATTAATTATCCACTAGTTTGCATTTTAATTCTATTATCCTAAATTTCTAATTAAATAAATCATTTAAATTAAGCTTAGGTTAAGCTTTTAATTAGTTAGAACCTTAGTATTTAAATGCATACATATGTTTAAGTAATTAATTAAACCATATTTTAATTTTTGTTAATGAACCAATGTTTAGTTATAGATTAATTTCCTTCAATATTAATTATTTTAACCCTTGAACCATTCTAAAACCCTAAAAAACCTACTTAAAACCCATCAAAACCCTATTGAAACCCTTTGGAAATCATTGATAACCCATTAAAATCCTTCTGAACCCTATCATTAACCCACTAACTCTTAATTAAACTCTAACATGAATCCATTAAATCTTTTGAGACCCTTCAGATGAACCCAATGAACATAAAATCATGTGAACTTAGACAACCCTAGGGTTAAATACCCATGAATCAAGCATGTATAAATATGAAATACTCATTAATTGAGTAATTAGGGTAAACCCTAATAAGAACATAGATTTTGCTTCATCATCCATACCTGTAAACACTTCAAAAATAGTTAATTCAATTAAGAACAATTGTTCAACAGTGATATAAAAGCTTAGAATTCACCAATAATTGTGTTTTCATTTTCTCTCGTCATCAACTGGAAGATGCAAATCTTCCCGACATCCACCGCCACCAAACCTGCACATCGTCCTCGATGGGCCAACTTGCAGATTGAGGGAAGAAGCATGTTCAATGATTATCCTGAAATTAAATCATAGAGCAGCATCAATTCTTTTATAAACATATTTTAAATTATCAAATTTTAAATCTTTTCAACTTGCACATGAAGTTTATTTAAATTATATCTGGCAATGAAAACATATTAAAGTATAAAGGTAAGCTAGTAACCTGTTCAGTCAACAAACATTAATTTACATTTCATCCATTCATAAACTATGTAAAGATTAGTATAAAATAGAATTCATTTTCATTCATCCAAATGCAGGTTTCGTCATATATATGCATTCACATGTGAACAATCAAGCATGCCAAAGAAATCTACTAAATCTACTTGGACAAACAGCCGCCTTGTATGCCCAATTTTAATCACTAGATGTGTTTTTTCACAACTAGTTTCTTCATATAAATATGATATAAACTTCATGTCGATAATAAATGTAAATACCTTTTTGCGGTGGAAGAAGGTATAACTTCCATGTCAATATTCCTTTTTTTTTTTTTTGTCTCTACTTTTTTGTTTTAAAGGGGAAAGGCTTAACCCCTAATCCGAGCTAAGGATCTAGCTGCATGGACAAGAAAGATCTAGGTTTTCACATACATGTATCATGCAACAATATGCTCCTAAATATATACAACTACTTTCGTTATCTAAATGAACTACAAATCCTTCTATTTTTAACAAATTTCACTTAATCTATAAATGTAGAAATATAAATTATGTTTATTTCCCTAATATGGTTAAATAGAGTCCTTTATAAATTAATATTCTTCATTCCAGATTTTATCAATTAGTTTTATATGAATGCAAATAAAATACGTAAAACAAAATTTTAAGACAAAGAAAAATACGACCTAAAATCAATTTTATCTTCAATCTGCTTCATCTTTAAATTCATCAAAACTTTTAGCATAACATCTTCAATTGCTTTGATCAATGCATCTTCAGAACCTGTAATCACTTTATAAAATAGAAGCTACAAAACAAGTAATCTTCATTATCATTTATCTTGCAAATATAAATTCATATATTCTATCAGATTCATCTTCATCATGTCACAAATTTCATCATAAGAAATTCATAGTGGTTATAATTATCATAAATAATGCATTCTTAATTTTTTTAAATAGGTTTTTCAACCTATGAAACAAAGTTCATAAAATTTAGAAAAATCAAAATGTTCAAAGTTTTTAACTTGTATCTTTATAAATGAGCATCATTTTTTTTATATCAATGAAAAATTCATATCTGGATTACAAAAATTCCTCTTACTCATCATATGGTATATCAATAAAATCATCATCTGATTGTATCATATTTTCATGTTCTTCATATTAATCATAATCATATTTATATCATGTATATTTCTTCCTTCTAAAAGTATACCATCATAATTACTATAAAAAAAATCATTTTGTTCAAAATATTTATCATTTCATTATAATAATGTTCTTCATAATTGTTCATCATAATAGATTTCTTCCTTTTTATGAAAGAAAAAAAATCATAAGTTCTTCATAAATTTAGGAAATGACAAGCATATTAATCATTGCAAGCCTAATTTCAAAACATGTTTTTGTTTAATTTGAACAAACTTTGTGTTTTCATATTTTAGAATTCTTTTGATTAAACAAATCATAATGTAAACTTAATCATAAGCTTTTAACTAGCTTTTCAAGCATTAAACTTCATAAAACTAAACATTTTAGGTATATGTTTCTCAATCTTTAGGGAAACAGACATATATGCAGCAAGCAATATCAAAATTTAAAACGTTTTAACTTCAATAAACAATTTCATCATAACAAAACTATTCTCTAAAATTGTTCTTCTTTATCTTAACTTTAGATGAGTTGTTGGTATCATTTTCAATCTTCCATATGGCTTCTTGTATCCATTTTCCTATATTCTTGTCATATTCTAATTGAATTTGAAGATTTTCATCTTCATATGTTTGTACTCTTCTTTCATCATATTTCTCTTTGTCACAACCGTTATCATTTTCTATGGCTTTAGGTCCTGTTTTATCCACATAAATGTCTTCATTTCCATTAATGGATTGTTCATTTTCATCATCTTTTATCCTGACATCTTCTTCTTTCTTAAACTTTTTCAATGTATCTTGATCCTTAGATTTAATTTGAAGATCAATGTTATTCATAGATTTAGGTTTAATAAGGTTTTGATCATTGTCCAAACATTCACATTTAGTCACAATCTTGGTGTTCATAGAATATAATTGACATTCATTACTTTTCTCATTATGACTCTTAGGTTTCCATTGTTTTTGAAGTTTGGTTTTAGGACTCAATTTTGTTTGATCAAAATAGTCTATCATCCCTCCTCTACCTAAGTTTAATCTCAATGGTAGATGCGTTTGATAATCACATATTTTTTGTTCACTTTCTAATACCAATTGTTGGCTACATGCTTTCTCATAGGCCATACAATTCCCATAAGTATGACCTAGTTGGTCACACCAGAAGCATCTTACATTTCTCTTCGGTCTTTGATATAAAGCCTTAGGATCAACTTTTCTATGTTCGGGTAAAGGATTTTGGTCAATAGAATACATAGATCTACTTTGAACTCGTACTTGATATCTATCTTTGCATTCACATGTAGCACTATCATGTATTTCGTTGTTTAACCTTTCAATGTTCTCTTTTAAATTTGCAATGTCTTGACCAATAGTTTTGAATGAAGAGATTTCTTTTACATGATTTGCTATTGTTTCCATATTTTCATTCAAATTTGAGAGTTCATAATGAAGAATTCCTTCTAAATTCCTAAACTCGTGATCAAATTGAGTATCTATTGACTTAAGATTTGCATTAAAATCAGATACTACTGTAGTTAAGATTGAAAGAAACGAGTTTAAGGACTCAAACTTGGAATTAAGCTTTAAATCTATAGATGAAATTAATCGTGCTTCCATATCATGCAGAAGATTCTCTTCATTAGATGTCATTTTCATTTAATTATGTGCAAGCAAAAAGAATCCAAATATAAATACCTGGAATCTGAATCGAATCGAAGAGGAGGCTTTAAAGAGTGACTTGTGTATAAGTTTATACAATTTTTAATAGAATGAAAATCTAATACATCAGTTGCTAATGGATGATTGTGCAAACGCTCTTGCTTCTAATGTCGATGAAAAGGGGTGGCAAGATGAGGATAGCTACTTGCCACTCTTCGTGGAGGCGCTCAGTTCCCTAGGGAACAGCCCTCAACACCTAGAAGAGTGCAAGAAGTCAAAGACAAAGCCACTGCTCCCACGGATGAAGAAGCTTCTGCAATCCAACCTCTCGATATCATGTATGCACATGCACAAAAAATTTAAATTTTATACCTGAGCTGCAAGGCCGTTTGTTCACGCCGGGTTCACCAATGTCGGGTCGTGAGAGATGCTCGGATGGTGGATCAAGTCATCCGCCTAAATCGTTCGGCACACGCAGGGTGTCTGTAGCAGACTCAGGCTTAAGGAAATAAGGGTTCTAATGACAAAACAATATAAATTACCTAATTCTATGACTGAAACTAAAGTTTTCTTACCAAAAGTAAATAGTTTTAACTAGCTATGGACCGTAAGGATGGGCAGCCTCGTACATAGCAATAGCTTCCTGATATGAGATTGAAACTTCCATAATGGGTTCTTCTACTAAACTATCAGGTAAGCTAGAGGGTTTTGGTCTGTCTAGAGTTGACGGGACATTCTCAATAGTTGGAATAATGGAGCTTTCATTAGTACTATTATCTTTAATACGTTCTTCTGATACTAATCCTATGGATTTGATTGATGTTTCAATTCGACTTTGCTCAAATTCATGGTTTAAATCGGAAGACATGAAAGAAAATAATGGAAACAATCTGATGCTAAATTGGTTTGACTAAATGAATTAATAAGCTAATACAAATGTAAAGTCTAGATAATTGGATAAATGTCTAAACAAATGGGTATTTTGACTAAATTGGGAAGATAAGGTTTAATTGGATCTTTAAGCTGCCGCTTCACTTCAATTGTCTTCACTTCAATTAATTGTAATCTTCAATGTTTCTGCAACGAAACATTATGTTCACTGCACTTCATTTGCTCTTCAATTGCTCAATAATCTTCAATGCTTCTCGACACTGCAAAAAACATTAGGTTCACTGCACTTCATTTGCTCTTCAATTTCTCAATAATCTTCAATGCTTCTCGACACTGCAAAAAACATTAGGTTCACTGCACTTCATTTGCTCTTCAATTGCTCAATAATCTTCAATGCTTCGCGACACTGCAAAAAACATTAGGTTCACTGCACTTCATTTGCTCTTCAATTGCTCAATAATCTTCAATGCTTCTCGACACTGCAAAAAACATTAGGTTCACTGCACTTCATTTGCTCTTCAATTGCTCAATAATCTTCAATGCTTCTTGACACTGCAAAAAACATTAGGTTCACTACACTTCATTTGCTCTTCAATTGCTCAATAATCTTCAATGCTTCTCGACACTGCAAAAAACATTAGGTTCACTGCACTTCATTTGCTCTTCAATTGCTCAATAATCTTCAATGCTTCTTGACACTGCAAAAAACATTAGGTTCACTGCACTTCATTTGCTCTTCAATTGCTCAATAATCTTCAATGCTTCTCGACACTGCAAAAAACATTAGGTTCACTGCATTTCATTTGCTCTTCAATTGCTCATTAATCTTCAATGCTTCTCGACACTGAAACAAACATTAGGAATTCATGATGAAAGCATACATATATATACTCACACAGATTATGAGCTTACCATTCTTTTGGTTTTTACTTTAATTTCTCATCCACTCTTTAACCACATTCATCCACCATACTTTAAATGACTTTTCTCTCACAACCATACTTTAAAGTCCCCTCACACTCACCACTCTTTGTACACATCTTTTTTACACTTTAACTGCATAACTTATCTATTCCACCCTTTTAACTTACACTCACAACTACCACACTTTCAACCTACTTACTTTATCTACTTTAGTTACACACTTCACTCACACCACACTTTAAATACCACTCACATTCACCACTCATTAATTATCCACTAGTTTTCATTTTAATTCTATTATCCTAAATTTCTAATTAAATAAATCATTTAAATTAAGCTTAGGTTAAGCTTTTAATTAGTTAGAACCTTAGTATTTAAATGCATACATATGTTTAAGTAATTAATTAAACCATATTTTAATTTTTGTTAATGAACCAATGTTTAGTTATAGATTAATTTCCTTCAATATTAATTATTTTAACCCTTGAACCATTCTAAAACCCTAAAAAACCTACTTAAAACCCATCAAAACCCTATTGAAACCCTTTGGAAATCATTGATAACCCATTAAAATCCTTCTGAACCCTATCATTAACCCACTAACTCTTAATTAAACTCTAACATGAATCCATTAAATCTTTTGAGACCCTTCAGATGAATCCAATGAACATAAAATCATGTGAACTTAGACAACCCTAGGGTTAAATACCCATGAATCAAGCATGTATAAATATGAAATACTCATTAATTAAGTAATTAGGGTAATCCCTAATAAGAACATAGATTTTGCTTCATCATCCATACCTGTAAACACTTCAAAAATAGTTAATTCAATTCAGAACAATTGTTCAACAGTGATATAAAAGCTTAGAACTCACCAATAATTGTGTTTTTATTTTCTCTCGTCATCAACTGGAAGATGCAAATCTTCCCGACATCCACCGCCACCAAACCTGCACATCGTCCTCGATGGGCCAACTTGGAGATTGAGGGAAGAAGCATGTTCAATGATTATCCTGAAATTAAATCATAGAGCAGCATCAATTCTTTTATAAACATATTTTAAATTATCAAATTTTAAATCTTTTCAACTTGCACATGAAGTTTATTTAAATTATATCTGGCAATGAAAACATATTAAAGTATAAAGGTAAGCTAGTAACCTGTTCAGTCAACAAACATTAATTTACATTTCATCCATTCATAAACTATGTAAAGATTAGTATAAAATAGAATTCATTTTCATTCATCCAAATGCAGGTTTCGTCATATATATGCATTCACATATGAACAATCAAGCATGCCAAAGAAATCTACTAAATCTACTTGGACAGACAGCCGCCTTGTATGCCCAATTTGAATCACTAGATGTGTTTTTTCACAACTAGTTTCTTCATATAAATATGATATAAACTTCATGTCGATAATAAATGTAAATACCTTTTTGCGGTGGAAGAAGGTATAACTTCCATGTCAATATTCTTTTTTTTTTTTTATCTCTACTTTTTTGTTTTAAAGGGGAAAGGCTTAACCCCTTAATCCGAGCTAAGGATCTAGCTGCATGGACAAGAAAGATCTAGGTTTTCACAGACATGTATCATGCAACAATATGCTCCTACATATATACAACTACTTTCGTTATCTAAATGAACTACAAATCCTTCTATTTTTAACAAATCTCACTTAATCTATAAATGTAGAAATATAAATTATGTTTATTTCCCTAATATGGTTAAATAGAGTCCTTTATAAATTAATATTCTTCATTCCAGATTTTATCAATTAGTTTTATATGAATGCAAATAAAATACGTAAAACAAAATTTTAAGACAAAGAAAAATACGACCTAAAATCAATTTTATCTTCAATCTGCTTCATCTTTAAATTCATCAAAACTTTTAGCATAACATCTTCAATTGCTTTGATCAATGCATCTTCAGAACCTGTAATCACTTTATAAAATAGAAGCTACAAAACAAGTAATCTTCATTATCATTTATCTTGCAAATATAAATTCATATATTCTATCAGATTCATCTTCATCATGTCACAAATTTCATCATAAGAAATTCATAGTGGTTATAATTATCATAAATAATGCATTCTTAATTTTTTTAAATAGGTTTTTCAACCTATGAAACAAAGTTCATAAAATTTAGAAAAATCAAAATGTTCAAAGTTTTTAACTTGTATCTTTATAAATGAGCATCATTTTTTTTATATCAATGAAAAATTCATATCTGGATTACAAAAATTCCTCTTACTCATCATATGGTATATCAATAAAATCATCATCTGATTGTATCATATTTTCATGTTCTTCATATTAATCATAATCATATTTATATCATGTATATTTCTTCCTTCTAAAAGTATACCATCATAATTACTATAAAAAAAATCATTTTGTTCAAAATATTTATCATTTCATTATAATAATGTTCTTCATAATTGTTCATCATAATAGATTTCTTCCTTTTTATGAAAGAAAAAAAATCATAAGTTCTTCATAAATTTAGGAAATGACAAGCATATTAATCATTGCAAGCCTAATTTCAAAACATGTTTTTGTTTAATTTGAACAAACTTTGTGTTTTCATATTTTAGAATTCTTTTGATTAAACAAATCATAATGTAAACTTAATCATAAGCTTTTAACTAGCTTTTCAAGCATTAAACTTCATAAAACTAAACATTTTAGGTATATGTTTCTCAATCTTTAGGGAAACAGACATATATGCAGCAAGCAATATCAAAATTTAAAACGTTTTAACTTCAATAAACAATTTCATCATAACAAAACTATTCTCTAAAATTGTTCTTCTTTATCTTAACTTTAGATGAGTTGTTGGTATCATTTTCAATCTTCCATATGGATTCTTGTATCCATTTTCCTATATTCTTGTCATATTCTAATTGAATTTGAAGATTTTCATCTTCATATGTTTGTACTCTTCTTTCATCATATTTCTCTTTGTCACAACCGTTATCATTTTCTATGGCTTTAGGTCCTGTTTTATCCACATAAATGTCTTCATTTCCATTAATGGATTGTTCATTTTCATCATCTTTTATCCTGACATCTTCTTCTTTCTTAAACTTTTTCAATGTATCTTGATCCTTAGATTTAATTTGAAGATCAATGTTATTCATAGATTTAGGTTTAATAAGGTTTTGATCATTGTCCAAACATTCACATTTAGTCACAATCTTGGTGTTCATAGAATATAATTGACATTCATTACTTTTCTCATTATGACTCTTAGGTTTCCATTGTTTTTGAAGTTTGGTTTTAGGACTCAATTTTGTTTGATCAAAATAGTCTATCATCCCTCCTCTACCTAAGTTTAATGTCAATGGTAGATGCGTTTGATAAACACATATTTTCTGTTCACTTTCTAATACCAATTGTTGGCTACATGCTTTCTCATAGGCCATACAATTCCCATAAGTATGACCTAGTTGGTCACACCAGAAGCATCTTACATTTCTCTTCGGTCTTTGATATAAAGCCTTAGGATCAACTTTTCTATGTTCGGGTAAAGGATTTTGGTCAATAGAATACATAGATCTACTTTGAACTCGTACTTGATATCTATCTTTGCATTCACATGTAGCACTATCATGTATTTCGTTGTTTAACCTTTCAATGTTCTCTTTTAAATTTGCAATGTCTTGACCAATAGTTTTGAATGAAGAGATTTCTTTTACATGATTTGCTATTGTTTCCATATTTTCATTCAAATTTGAGAGTTCATAATGAAGAATTCCTTCTAAATTCCTAAACTCGTGATCAAATTGAGTATCTATTGACTTAAGATTTGCATTAAAATCAGATACTACTGTAGTTAAGATTGAAAGAAACGAGTTTAAGGACTCAAACTTGGAATTAAGCTTTAAATCTATAGATGAAATTAATCGTGCTTCCATATCATGCAGAAGATTCTCTTCATTAGATGTCATTTTCATTTAATTATGTGCAAGCAAAAAGAATCCAAATATAAATACCTGGAATCTGAATCGAATCGAAGAGGAGGCTTTAAAGAGTGACTTGTGTATAAGTTTATACAATTTTTAATAGAATGAAAATCTAATACATCAGTTGCTAATGGATGATTGTGCAAACGCTCTTGCTTCTAATGTCGATGAAAAGGGGTGGCAAGATGAGGATAGCTACTTGCCACTCTTCGTGGAGGCGCTCAGTTCCCTAGGGAACAGCCCTCAACACCTAGAAGAGTGCAAGAAGTCAAAGACAAAGCCACTGCTCCCACGGATGAAGAAGCTTCTGCAATCCAACCTTTCGATATCATGTATGCACATGCACGAAAAATTTAAATTTTATACCTGAGCTGCAAGGCCGTTTGTTCACGCGGGTTCACCAATGTCGGGTCGTGAGAGATGCTCGGATGGTGGATCAAGTCATCCGCCTAAATCGTTCGGCACACGCAGGGTGTCTGTAGCAGACTCAGGCTTAAGGAAATAAGGGTTCTAATGACAAAACAATATAAATTACCTAATTCTATGACTGAAACTAAAGTTTTCTTACCAAAAGTAAATAGTTTTAACTAGCTATGGACCGTAAGGACGGACAGCCTCGTACATAGCAACAGCTTCCTGATATGAGATTGAAACTTCCATAATGGGTTCTTCTACTAAACTATTAGGTAAGCTAGAGGGTTTTGGTCTGTCTAGAGTTGACAGGACATTCTCAATAGTTGGAATAATGGAGCTTTCATTAGTACTATTATCTTTAATACGTTCTTCTGATACTAATCCTATGGATTCGGTTGATGTTTCAATTCGACTTTGCTCAAATTCATGGTTTAAATCGGAAGACATGAAAGAAAATAATGGAAACAATCTGATGCTAAATTGGTTTGACTAAATGAATTAATAAGCTAATACAAATGTAAAGTCTAGATAATTGGATAAATGTCTAAACAAATGGGTATTTTGACTAAATCGGGAAGATAAGGTTTAATTGGATCTTTAAGCTGCCGCTTCACTTCAATTGTCTTCACTTCAATTAATTATAATCTTCAATGTTTCTGCAAAGAAACATTATGTTCACTGCACTTCATTTGCTCTTCAATTGCTCAATAATCTTCAATGCTTCTCGACACTGCAAAAAACATTAGGTTCACTGCACTTCATTTGCTCTTCAATTTCTCAATAATCTTCAATGCTTCTCGACACTGCAAAAAACATTAGGTTCACTGCACTTCATTTGCTCTTCAATTGCTCAATAATCTTCAATGCTTCTCGACACTGCAAAAAACATTAGGTTCACTGCACTTCATTTGCTCTTCAATTGCTCAATAATCTTCAATGCTTCTCGACACTGCAAAAAACATTAGGTTCACTGCACTTCATTTGCTCTTCAATTGCTCAATAATCTTCAATGCTTCTTGACACTGCAAAAAACATTAGGTTCACTGCACTTCATTTGCTCTTCAATTGCTCAATAATCTTCAATGCTTCTCGACACTGCAAAAAACATTAGGTTCACTCCACTTCATTTGCTCTTCAATTGCTCAATAATCTTCAATGCTTCTCGACACTGCAAAAAACATTAGGTTCACTGCACTTCATTTGCTCTTCAATTGCTCAATAATCTTCAATGCTTCTCGACACTGCAAAAAACATTCGGTTCACTGCATTTCATTTGCTCTTCAATTGCTCATTAATCTTCAATGCTTCTCGACACTGAAACAAACATTAGGAATTCATGATGAAAGCATACATATATATACTCACACAGATTATGAGCTTACCATTCTTTTGGTTTTTACTTTAATTTCTCATCCACTCTTTAACCACATTCATCCACCATACTTTAAATGACTTTTCTCTCACAACCATACTTTAAAGTCCCCTCACACTCACCACTCTTTGTACACATCTTTTTTACACTTTAACTGCATAACTTATCTATTCCACCCTTTTAACTTACACTCACAACTACCACACTTTCAACCTACTTACTTTATCTACTTTAGTTACACACTTCACTCACACCACACTTTAAATACCACTCACATTCACCACTCATTAATTATCCACTAGTTTTCATTTTAATTCTATTATCCTAAATTTCTAATTAAATAAATCATTTAAATTAAGCTTAGGTTAAGCTTTTAATTAGTTAGAACCTTAGTATTTAAATGCATACATATGTTTAAGTAATTAATTAAACCATATTTTAATTTTTGTTAATGAACCAATGTTTAGTTATAGATTAATTTCCTTCAATATTAATTATTTTAACCCTTGAACCATTCTAAAACCCTAAAAAACCTACTTAAAACCCATCAAAACCCTATTGAAACCCTTTGGAAATCATTGATAACCCATTAAAATCCTTCTGAACCCTATCATTAACCCACTAACTCTTAATTAAACTCTAACATGAATCCATTAAATCTTTTGAGACCCTTCAGATGAACCCAATGAACATAAAATCATGTGAACTTAGACAACCCTAGGGTTAAATACCCATGAATCAAGCATGTATAAATATGAAGTACTCATTAATTAAGTAATTAGGGTAAACCCTAATAAGAACATAGATTTTGCTTCATCATCCATACCTGTAAACACTTCAAAAATAGTTAATTCAATTCAGAACAATTGTTCAACAGTGATATAAAAGCTTAGAATTCACCAATAATTGTGTTTTCATTTTCTCTTGTCATCAACTGGAAGATGCAAATCTTCCCGACACCGCACGGCCTACCTCCACCTACCCCACCCACCCTGCCTCCAAACACCACCCTCCCATCACAACCCCCGCCATCTCCCTCCCCTGGCCATCTCCCTCCCGCCACCCCTCTGACTCCCCCCACCACCAAATCCCAAAAAACACTAACCCTATGCTATAACATATCCCAACACCCCAATAGGTCGACATCCATTCTTCGGGTAGCATCGATCCATTAATTTGCTTGCCATCCTTGCTCAAATCATGGAAGACTCTCTAGCCATCGAAGAACACTCTGCACTTACCCCTTCGGAATTGCATACCACCCAACCCACTTATCCCCCTCATGACAGCCAACCACCTGCGTCCAACGTCTCTCATTCAGCTGATACCTATTCTCTTCCTTCGCCATCACCTCACCCTCCGCCATCAACTCAACCGCAAGTTGATATGCCATTCATCACGACACATGATACCATTCTTAGCCCTTCAGCTATCGATCCGGGTTTTGTCAATATTCCAACTTACTCGGTGCCATCTGATTCCACTGGGTTGTATAGCCCACCCTCCATCCATCGAGACAACTCTCCATCCAACGCTTCACTTTGCTCACAGTCTCAGAGCTCTCAACCTAATTCCCCTTCTGGTGATTACGTTCGAATCTATCCTCCTGCTGATTTGCGGCTCCATATCTGCATTCACTTATCACTTCCATCTGTCGTGCTTATTGCACTTTTTTCAGAGGAGAACCTTCACCATGCCGGTCTGTGGGGATTAGCTAATGTTAATTTGAATGACCCTACCAATAATGGCTATGTGTATGAAGCACTTAGATTGTTCCCCAATTTCCAATCTGGTGCTCTCTCCATTCCTGCTCTTGCACAGGGTATAGGGTCAACACTGAAAAGCTTTTGCAATCCCCCCTTTTTATATTCTGGATTGTCTCCCACTGACACTATAGACTTTTGTTGGGAAAGATTTGCCTACAATGCGCGATTTTCCATTCGCATGATGTCCATCCTCAATTATTTCATCTTCTTTTTTCTTTTACATAACCCATCTTCTTCCATCCCATGGTCAGACATTAGAAATGTAGACCCTCTTTATTGCTCCCTCAATCGCCGACCATTCCCTTACGCTGCCCTCATCTATGGATCCTTAAACTTACGGTCAAGACACCTTCACAAACCCATGAATCACAGCTCAAAGTCATTTTCTATTTACTCAGCTCCGTTCTTAGCTTGGCTATATCATTTACCAACACACCCTTCAGTAAACCTCCTTTCAGCCACCCCTTCAATCATGCTCCCTTCAGCCAACCATTCCACCACCATACCTTCAGACATCCTACCTTCCCTTCCATTGCATGGACTCCACCCGTGCAATGTTTGCACCCATACTCGTGACACATGCCACCCCTCTACCTCCGCCATTCCTATCTCACCTCACATCTCGATTGATTCAGCCTCCGCTTCCACTCCCGTTCCAACTCCCGATCCTCTTCCTTCAAATTCACAATTCCCATCACGTTTTCTTCATCAAAACTCTGCAACACATCAACATGCATTCCTACACACTGTCCACACCCCTTTGGAAAATATGAAATCTCCTACCCATGTCATTCATGTTGGTGTAAATCACAAGCCTACACATTTGCCTTGGAAGACATCATGAAGACTCCACATGCATGAAGAACCACAGGAACATATGCTAGTTATATATTACCACTTTACCTCATTGTAAAAGTCTAATTTGACTTAGAATCTTTTGTAATCACCTACCTAAGTGACTCGTGGAGAAGTAGATCACTTGATTGAGAGAATATCTCCAAAATTTTAGATGCTTGATCATAGGAAGCCAAAAATTTGAATTTGAATTCAAATCCTAAGTCATTTCCTATAAAATTGGATGTGAAAAAGCCGCGGGTAGATCACTCCATTCCCGGGGCTCATTCTGTTGAGCTTGAGTGTGTGTAAGGACTATACCATAGCCTACACCTCTCTACACCATTTGGCAATGCTAGACATGCCAATGGGATTGTACACAATTGTTAATCAATAGATACATTTACATCATTCATCTCTGTATTCACTACTTGTCTACTCCAAAGTCTGTTAACTTGTCAAGGGCATATCTCGGTCAATACTACTCCAAATTTAGTACTTCAAAGCTTGTTGGATTCAGCTGGAAGTCATATACATGCTGATAACGTTTGAAGTGATTTCATTCAGCCAATTCAGAGAAATCGTCGTCAAGGTGCTCACTGGTCTATCTCTGTTACAGTCCTAAAAAGTCGGGGGTATAACTAATTTTGCTAAATCAATTTCTCTGAGTATAGTTTGTCATTTTACATCATTCCACTTGCAAATGTTAGCTTACTAAGCTAATTGAATACCCCTAGAAGGAATTTTATCAATTGCTACTGTGCTGGTCACACTGAGCAAAACATTGAGCAAGTGTCAAGACCAAAATAGAAGGTTTTCTTGACTTTGTGACTTCCAAAGTTATCTGTTTGCACACATCATTTCCAAAGGACATAGGCTATTTCTTGGTGTCATTGGGAAGCTAAGGAAGTTTACTAATCAATTCTGAAGCTAAAGAGGGCTGGTACAAAGCAGGTTTTAGTAGTACCTACTCAATCTCTTGGATCATCCATCCATTCCTCCCAACAGTGGTATCAGAGCAAATAAGGTAAAATGGGAGATGGTTTTCCTTCATTTATTGACAAATTGGACAGGAACAGCTACCAAGCATGGTCTCTAAGGATGAAGACCTACTTACAAGGAAGGAGTCTCTATGGATACATCTCAAGAGATGAGGAATTGCCCTCATTCAAAGCAAGAGGTTTGCTAACCAAGGAGGAGCAAGAAAAATTCAACACATGGTGTGCAAGGGATGCATTGGCAAGGTCCTATTTACTCAAATCTATATCTGACTTTCTTTTACCTCATATCAGAAATTGTAAGACTTCCCAAGAGACTTGGGAAAGCTTGTCATCATATTTTTCCTTTAATACAAGGGCTAGGAAAAATCAGTTGTGGATTGAATTCACAACACTAAGGAAGCAACCTAACCAAGCTGTTTCAGAATTTGTGACCAAGATCAAAGATGTTGCTGATCAGTTAGCAAGCATAGGAGAAGAAATTGAAGAAGAACAAATTGTAAGGCAGGTAATTAATGGAATCAAGGCTGATGACAAATGGGAAAGCTTCACCACTGCAATGGATCTCTTCATGGACATGCACACTCCAGATCTTACAACTCTCATGGGTCAAATATTCACACATGAAGCAAAGCTTACCAAGAGTGGAGATACTACCAAAGGTAACAACTCTTCTGCCCTATACACTGATAAGAAATCTAAGGATAAAGGCAAGAGTAAGAAGGTGGAAGATGAATGCTCTACCTCCCAAGCCAACTATGCAGGGAGAGGTAGAACTTCAAGAGGTAGGGGCAGAGGAGGTAAGCAAGGTAGGGGGAGACCCTATAACTCATCACCATGTAAAATTTGTGGTTTGTCAAACCACACCACAGATGAGTGTTACAGGAATTACAAAAATCAGAGAGGAAGAGGCTACCAAAGAGGTGGATACTCTCAGTCTAGAGGAAGGTTCAACCATCACCAAGGCCACAACAACAATTATAACAACAACTACAACAACAATTACAATGGCAACTACCAAGGAGGATTCAGCAACAGAAAGGACTACAACAACTACACAGAGGAGCAGGATGACTCTCTCTTGATCATGAACATGACTTCAAAGTCAGGTACAAATGATGATCACCTATTTTATATTGATTCAGGGTGTTCAAATCATGTGGCTGGTAATGTGGCACTACTCTCTGATCTTGAGGAACCAAAAGGTAAACACCAAGTCCAAACAGGTGATGATACAAAGCATTCTGTAGTTAAAGTTGGAAATGTGAAAACTTGTGATGGTAATCAAAATTTTTTGAGTAGAGTACTTTATGTACCTACAATTACAAAGAACTTAATGAGTGTTGGTCAGATTGTAGAGAAAGGGTTGCACGTCAGATTCAATGAGTATGGAGCATTTGTGGAGGACCCAAGACATGGATTCAAAAGGATAGCTAAAGGAGAAAAATCAGGTAGACTTTTCACTTTTGAGTTGGAAGATACAAAGAACATTGCATTATACAGTTATAAAGATCAAACACTTTCAGAGCTTGAGATTTGGTACAAGAAATTAGGGCACATAGGAGAAAGGACCTTGAAGCAAATGTGCAAGGACCAATGTGTGCTTGGGATACCTAATGTATCCAATCAACATATGATTTACAAGTGTGGTGCTTGTCAATTTGGTAAGTCTCACAGGTTACCCTTCTCCAAGAAAGGATATATGCATGAAGACTATCTAGAGCTTGTACACACAGATGTATGGGGACCTAGCAAAGACCCCTCAATCTCAGGTTCAAGGTACTATGTGTCTTTTATTGATGACTATAGTAGATGGACTGTATTATACTTTATGAAGCACAAGGATGAAGTATTTAATCGTTTTAAGAAATATCTTGCATTAATTGAAAATCAGACAGGAAGGAATTTAAAGAGGCTAAGGTCAGATGGAGGAGGTGAGTACTTCTCCAATGAATTTGAGGACTTCTTGCAGGATAGAGGCATCAAAAGGGAAATAACCACAAGGTACTCTCCTGAACAGAATGGGGTAGCTGAAAGAAGAAATAGGTTAATAGTTGAGACAACTAGATCTATGCTTAATGAGAAGAAATTACCTAACTATCTATGGGCAGAGAGTGTCTCTACTACCACCTATCTCATAAACAGGTTACCATCAAAGTCACTTGATGGTATGACACCATATGAAGCATGGCATGGTAAGAGACCATCATTGGATCACTGCAAAATTTTTGGATGTGTAGCATATGTACACATTCCTTCACAGGTACGAGGAAAGCTAGATCCAAAGGCTGAAAAATGTATTTTCATTGGATATGATTTAAATAAAAAAGGTTACAGGTTTTATAACCCTACCAACAAGGGATTTATGGTAAGCAGAGATGTGATCTTTGATGAGAATGATTCTTGGTATGAGAATGAATGCAGGAAGGTCAAACTACCCTATGATTTGGAAGATGAATTTCCAAAACTTACAAAGGAGGAACCAACTCAGAAAGAAGACTCAAGTTCAGATGATGAAGATACAATCAACCTTGAAGAGTTCAAGGCATGGAAGTCTAAAGGCAAAATGAAGATGAAGAAGCTTGAGGACATACCAGAATCTTCAACTCAATCAATCAGAAGGTCTCAAAGAGAGAGCAAAAAACCTATCAGATATGGGTATGATACATCTCTTGTTACTAAACATTCAATTTATCTTGCAAAGGATTTGCTAAATGAAGAACTAGGATCATATGAAGAAGCAATCACAAAATCAGAATGGAAGGAAGCTATGGATGAGGAGATTGAAGCACTCAAGGAGAGTGATACATGGGAGCTATAAATTGAAAAGAAATTCTGGTGGCACAATTAACAGGTACAAGGCTAGATTAGTAGCCAAGGATTTTGCACAAACCCAAGGCATTGACTATGAAGAAACATTTTCTCCTGTGGCCAAGATGCCAACAATCAGAGTGTTGGTGAGTGTGGCTGCATCAAAGAATTGGAACATGTACCAATTGGATGTCAAGAATGCTTTCTTGAATGGATGGATTTCAGAAGAGGTTTATATGTCACAACCTCCCGGCTATGAAGACCCTAAGAAGGTAACTTATGTTTGAAAATTAAAGAAGACTTTATATGGATTGAAGCAGGCACCTAGGGCATGGAATTACATGCTATCTACATACCTCCAAGACCAAGGTTTTGTCATGATTAAGGCTGACACTTCTGTGTTCATTAAGAGAAGTAATTCAGAGGTAATCTATCTTTGTGTTTATGTTGATGACATCATCATTATAGGCAATGATGTAAATGGAATCAAAAGCATCAAAAGCCAGATGATGAAGGAATTCAAGATCAATGATCTTGGATTATTGAAGTATTTTTTGGGACTTGAATTAGTTTACACTAATTCAGGAATATACATTACTCAGAAGAAGTATGTGCAAGACATGTTGAAAAAATTTTACTTGCAGGATGCTAAAGCAGCAAGCACTCCAATGGAGGTGAACTTAAAGCTTAGTGCCCATGAAGGTGATGAAGTCCAAGACATTACAGGTTATCAAAGTATGGTAGGTAGCTTGAACTATGCTACTTTAACTAGAATTGACATTGCATATGGAGTTAGTGTGCTAAGTCAATTTATGCACAAGCCAAGGATACCTCACTTAGAGGCTGCCAAAAGAGTCTTGAAGTATCTCAAGGGTACACAGAACCATGGTTTGTACTTTCCTTACACTTCAGATATTGACATTATTGAGATTTAGATTGGGCAGGATGCAAGGATGATAGGAGAAGCACTTTAGGATACATTTCTTTTGCAGGTGACAAACCAATTTCATGGTCTACAAAGAAGCAACCAGCTGTTGCATTGTCTTGTACAGAAGCAGAGTATAGAGGGCTAGCTAATGCCACTCAAGAAGCAATTTGGATTAAGCTTTTGTATTCAGAATTGGGCTTATATACTAGGCCTCCAATTACCTTTGGAGATAATACAAGTTCTCTTCACCTTGCAGCTATTCCTATCTATCATGCCAGGACCAAACACATAGAAGTTCATTATCATTATGTGAGAGAGAAGTTGCTAAGCAAGGACATTTAGCTGACCTATGTGTCAACCAACATGCAATGTGCAGATTTGCTAACTAAAGCTTTTGATGGGACCAAACTTTGCAGGTTCAAATCTATGATTGGATTGCAGGATGTACTTGAAGATTGAAGATGAAGACTTAAGCCAAAATGTTTGGCTTGAGGGGGAGTTGTTGGTGTAAATCACAAGCCTACACATTTGGCTTGGAAGACATCATGAAGACTCCACATGCATGAAGAACCATAGGAACATATGCTAGTGGTTTGTTACCACTTTACCTCATTGTAAAAGTCTAATTTGACTTAGAATCTTTTGTAATCACCTACCTAAGTGATACGTGGAAAATTAGATCACTTGATTGAGAGAATATCTCCAAACTTTTAGATGCTTGATCATAGGAAGCCAAAGATTTAAATTTGAATTCAAATCCTAAGTCATTTCCTATAAAATTGGATGTGAAAAAGTTGCTGGTAGATCACTCCATTCCCAATCTCATTCTATCGAGCTTGAGTGTGTGTAAGGACTATACCATAGCTTACACCTCTCTACACCATTTGGCAATGCTAGACATGCCAATGGGATTGTACACAATTGTTAATTAATAGATACATTTACATCATTCATCTCTGTATTCACTGCTTGTCTACTCCAAAGTCTGTTAACTTGTCAAGGGTATATCTCAGTCAATACTACTCCAAATTCAGTGATTCAAAGCTTGTTGGATTCAGCGCAAAGTCATCTACATGCTGACAACGTTTGAGGTGATTTCATTCAGCCAATTCAGAGAAATCGTCGTCGAGTTTCTCACTGGTCTATCTCTGCTACAGTCCTAAAAAGTCAGGGGTATAACTAATTTTGCTAAATCAATTTCTCTGAGTATAGTTTGTCATTTTGCATCATTCCACTTGCAAATGTTAGCTTACTAAGCTAATCGAATACCCCTAGAAGGAGGTTTATCAATTGCTACTGTGCTCGTCACACTGAGCAAAACATTGAGCAGGTGTCAAGACCAAAATAGAAGGTTTTCTTGACCTTGTGACTTCCAAAGTTATCTATTTTGATTCAATCATTGCACACATCATTTCCAAAGGACATAGGCTATTTCTTGGTGTCATTGGGAATCTAAGGAAGTCTACTAATCAAGTCTAAAGCTAAAGAGGGCTGGTACAAAGCAGGTTTTAGCAGTACCTACTCAATCTCTTGGATCATCCATCCATTTTTCCCAACAATTCATCCTATAGCAGTCTCCTCGATGCCTATCCAAACGACTAAACATCCAGCCAGTACTCCTGTATCCGTGCATCAAATTCCACTTTCTGCCCTCCATCGCATTTTGGCCCCACCTACAGCCACTATTGCACACAACCATCCTACTCCGTTTGTTCCCACAATTGATTTTCCCACAACCCATGCCCCCTCATTTCTCAATTTACTCCACGATGCTAATGCCATTGCTATAGGGAGTGCTAATGCCTCTAGGTTCTCCTTGGATTCTGTGTCAGCCGCGGCATCCATTCACCAACAATGTATCACAACTATAGATAACATCAATAGGCTTGCCACATCTCAATGGCAATCTCTCCAAGATTTTGTGCGCTTGCTAAAAGAAGAACGAGATTGATACCGTGATATTGCCGATTCGGCAACCAAAGCCCTATCCGATCTCCAAAATAGCTACTCCATGGGTTTATGTGATAGCGTTGCCTACCGTCATATTAAGAGAGAAAGGGATCAAATTAGGCAGTTTCTGAGTACCCTCCATATCATGCTTGAGCAAGCCTCCATTCCCCTAGCTTCCTCTCCCCCACCCTCAGACGATGGCCAAAACCCTTCCCTTCCAACAAATCCTTAATTATTTATCATGCATTCTACATTTTCTTTCTTTTTTTGGAAGAGCTTATTTCTCTCACCTCCTCTGGTCTAATAAAGTAATAAAGAGCTAATTTCTCTCGTCTCCTCTGGTATCCTTCACTTTTGTTGTCTCATTCATTTTGTGGTATCTCGGACCGCTCATTGGTTATAACTTTTGGGTTTGGGTTGTGGTCTCTCCGGGACAGAGAGTCCAGCCAGTGGTGGGCATCTATTACTCCGGTCTCCACTCCTTTGTATCTCAAATAAGTGATCAAGATACAATGTGAAGAAGAATTGAAATATATTTCTAAGGTCCTGATCCAAAGTGTTGGGAAGGTTCAGGTGAACCCTCTCTTAAGTGTTCTTAAGTGTAAATTGAAGATTTAAAAGGCAAAATGTGAAGGTATCTGAAGCGACAGCATACGCAGAAGTAAAAGGATGGCCCCCCCAATTAATTTTTTTTTTGTGCTAGTCTAAAGTCACTACAGGACAAAACAAGGATTCGTTGGTGGCCCACTAGAGAGACAATCTTGGGACACCAAAGTGAGCACCAAGATACTCTAGCAGTTAGGAGTGTACGTGAACTGACTCACAAATCAAGGCAAAGCATTATTTTGGAGGATTAAGCAAGGAGAGCATAGTCGAAGTGAAGCAAGAGAGAGAAGTGCAAGAGACACACAGGGTGCAATGCAGAGAAGTGAAATGCAAGGTGTGCATGAAGAGTGACTAAGAAGTGTGCAAAGGTGTGCTAATCTTACACCCAAAGATCCCAAGGTCCCCTTGAAGCTATGTGCGTGCCGACAGAAGGTGTCCATCCCTCCCCCTTAGTGGAAGCTTGGTGCAAGGTGTGCACAAGTGCAGGCTTGGAGAAGGTGGAGGTCTGGTGTAGAGAAGGCCGGCAACAACAAGACCCTTGGGTATTTTGTATTTAGTGATTGTGCACTCTGTGGGATTTCGCACAAAAGCCTTGGATTGTATTGTGCATCACCATTGTATTTTTCATCTTATAATCAATCGATAAAGGCTTTGAGTGTGTATCTTTCTTCTTATCTTTCCCTTTTCTCCTACCAACACTCAAATCCCTTCTTGTACAAGAGTCCCCCAACAATAGGTAACTACTTCGACATCCAAAGTCACAAGTAGGTCTTTACCTAGAGTTCCTCCTATTGAAGATCAAGCAAGATGGGATGCTAGAGATGCTTTAGCACTCTCATTCATAGCAATGAGTGTTAAAAAGCATATTCTACCACAGATCAGATCTTGCAGAAGTTCTAGACAAGCTTGGTTGAAGCTTGAGAATCTTTTTCAGAGCAGAAATCTTGCTAGGAAAGCTCACTTAAGGAGACAACTAGCAAATACAAGGATGAAGGCTGGTGAGTCAATTCAAACCCACATTACGAGACTCATTGACTTGAGAGATCAACTTCTAAATGTAGAAGTTGAGATATCAAATGAAGAAATGGTAAATACACTGATTAATTCACTTACTATTTCATATTGATCTTTTATAACCACTCTTACCCTTACCACAAGAGATAGAGAGGTTACATTTGAAGAGCTAGAGTTCTTGTTACTTCATGATGAAGATCAGTTGAGGGGAATGGAAGAGAATGAAGAAGCACTTTCATCTTCATCAAAGGGTAAAAAAAAAGAAGAAGGATAAGAAGGAAAAGCAATCCAAGAAGGAAAGTAGGTCCCTCTCATCTTCTACTTCAGATTCTATTTCTACTACATCTAAAGAGAAGTCTTCTAAGAATAAGGAAGTAATATGTTTTTACTACAAGAAACCTGGACATTTAAAAGAAGCTTGTTATAAAAGGATTGTAGCGGAAAAGAAAAAGGCATCAAGTAATGTTGCAGAAGATGATGAAAAATGGAAATCTCAAGGTGATTCTTATGCCTCTATCACCATTGAGGAAGTAGCTTTTGATCAGGTAGTTTTACAGGTTCTTTCAGCAAGTCCTTGGACATTTGACTTAGGTGCTACAAAGCATATGATAGTTTGCAAAGATGTGTTTTCTTCTCTTTCCTATTCTTCAGGTAGAAAAGTTACTATTGTAGATGGCAATGATTTGGCTGTTGTGGGAATAGGTACAGTAACCCTAAAGTCAAGAGAAGGTGGTAATTTTTAGATTTAAGATGTTCTATATGTACGTGAAATGAAGAAGAATCTGCTATCTATATCTGCATTTTTAGGTGATGGTTTTAAAGTTGTATTTGAGAGAGATCTTTGTAAGATCTTATCACACAAAGAGAATAAGTGAATTTCACAAGCTGAGCATAGAGGAGGGATTTTTGTTTTGTCAAAACTCAGTCAGGCATATGCGGTCAAATCTTCATCACCGGTGGAAGATATGAAGCTATGGCATGAAAGATTCAGACATATTAGTTTTGGAGCTCTCAAGAGTATCAAAGATAGAGGTATGGTTGAGAGTTTACCCTCGTTGAAGCTACCAGATGACTCAGATATATGTGAAAGTTCTCTTGAAGGTAAGATGCATAAACTACCTTTCAAGAAACATGGTCATATTACAGCTACCAAGAAATTGCAGATTATTCATTCATATGTGAATGGACCTATGAGAGCAGACTCTATTCAGGGTTTCAGGTATTTTGTTCTATTTGTTGATGAATTTACGAGATACTCATGGATCTATGGTCTTAAGTTGAAGTCAAAAGTCTTTCCTATGTTCAAGAAGTTTGTAGCTATGGTTGAAAATGAAAGTCAGGAAACTATCTAGATTCTTAGAAGTGATAGAGGTGGAAAATACTTGTCAAAAGAGTTTCAGACATTTCTTGATGAGAAAGGTATTACTCGACACCTTACTATTGCTTACACTCCTCAAAGAATGGTGTTGTAGAAAGGAAGAATAGAGTACTTGTTGAGATGATGCGGAGCATGATGGCGTCCAAGAAGTTTCACCAAAATTCTCGTTTGATGCAGTACATATAGCTAACCACATTTTAAACAAGTCATCTATAAAAGCTTTATAGGTAATCACACCATATGAAGCTCATTATGGTAGAGAACCTAATGTGAGTTACGTCAGAGTGTTTGGATCACTTTCTTATGAACATATTGAGAAAAAGGACCGAGGCAAACTAGATGTAAATGCAAAGAAAGCTATTTTTATTGGATATCCTATTGAGAGTAAAGGCTACAGGTTTTATGTTCTAGAGACAGGTGAAGTTATTCTTTCATGTAATGCTTATATTTTTGAAAATAAGATTTATGATAAAGAAGCAGAAATTCTAGAGTTCATTAGTGAAAATGACTATGGATTTTTTAGAAGCATGTTAGATTTACATGTTCAGCCATATCAGGAGAAAGTTAAAATTCCTATGATTCAAGAAAGATTTGAAGAAAGTGGAATTTCACAACCTTCTATAGAGTCAGTTCCACATGAGACTTTAGTTCCAGAAATGGAAGAAGTTAGAGTTCTAGAAAGTCCTAGTACCTCAGCAGGACAAGTTCCAGACCCTTTGGAAGTTGAAGAGTTAGAAAGAGTTTCACCACTATTTAAAGATACACCTACTTGGTTATATCAGACTTGGAAAGATAGTGGTATAAAGACTTTTATTGGAAGAACAAGGAGTCATACTAGAAAACAACAACAAGATCATATAAGAACAAGAAGTCAGACTAGACAACAACAACAAAGAGATCATGTAAGTTTTGCTGAAGACTTTGAGATTCATGGTATTTTGGCACTTACGACTGTTGAAGATGAACCTGCATGTGTTAAAGATACACTTAACATTCCTATTTGGAGAAAAGCCATGCAAGAAGAAATTGATTCTATTCATAAGAATCAAACTTGGCAACTATGTGAGTTACCAGAGGGAAAGAAGGCTATAGGTGTAATATGGATCCTCAAAATCAAAAGGAAAGCAGATGGTACCATTGCTAGATACAAGGCCAAGTTATTTGTCAAAGGATATGCACAACAAAAAGGTATTACTTATGATGAGACATTTGCTCCTACATCTAGGATGACTGTTATTAGGTCAATACTTGCTCTAGTAGCACATTTTGGTTGGCATATATATCAACTTGACATTAAGACTGCTTTTCTAAATGGTGATTTACATGAGGATGTATATATTCAACAGCTAAAAGGTTTTGAAGAGACAGGTAAAGAACACTTAGTGTGTAAGCTTATGAAAGCTTTTTATGGTTTAAAACAAGCACCTAGAGCATGGTATGAAAAGATACATACATATCTTTTGTCCATTGATTTCCATAACTCAGATGCAACTCCAACTCTTTATGTCAAATCTGAACCAGGTATGATGATTATAGCAATCATTTATGTGGATGATATTATAGTCACAGGTCCCAGAGATGAGGATTTGCAGATGTTCAAAGAACAATTGAAGCAAACATTTGATGTGAATGATTTAGGCATTTTGCTTTATTATCTTGGGATTCAGTTTTTGTTTCGAGATGAGTGTATCTATATGACACAATAGAAGTACATTGAGAAACTTTTAGAGAGGTTTCAAATGGTTGATTCTAAAACTATGCAAACACCTATCGATCAGAACGCATTTTTATAGACGGTAGCAGATGTAGAGTAGTTTGATGCTACTTTATATAGTCAAGCAGTTGGTTGCTTGATATATCTATGTAATACACGTCCTGATATAAAGTTTGCAGTTTCTCAAGTATCAAGGTTCATGTAGAATCTGACAGTGTTACATTGGAAAGCAGTAAAGCGAATCTTTTGATATTTGAAGGGAACTTCAAATTATGCTATTGTATTTTCAAAGTCTACACATTTGTTACTAAAAGGATTTTTAGATTTTGATTGGGTAGGTGATAGAGACACAAGAAGAAGTACTAGTGGATTTTGTTTTTATCTTGGAGATTTTCTTATCTCATGGCTTTCGAAGAGACAACCCAGTATTGCCACTTCATCGTGTGAAGCTGAATATCGTGCAGCATTTACAGCTACTATAGAGTCAGTTTGGTTGCAGAAGATTTTTATTTATCTTGATGTCAAAGTACATGAACCTATTTAGGCGTTTTCAGATAGCCAGAGTGTGATAGCTATAGCAAAGAATCCGGTGCATCATGCAAGGACAAAGCATATAGAGGTACACTACCACTATATTCGAGAGAAGATAGCTAAGAAGCACATTGAGCAGGTTTATGTTCCTTCTAGTGAGAATGTTGCACATATATTTACCAAAGCATTGATTAGAGATAGTCATGAGAAGATTTGTAGGTTACTGAAGCTTGTACCAATATGACATTGAAGGAGGGATTGTTGGAAGTCAATGAACATTTGGTACATTTTTGGCAAATCACATTTCGGGACTTAGCATTTTTTGAACAAGTTGGGAAAAACTTTTTGAGGCTAGATAGATAGAGCTTGGCAAGATCTATCTAGTGGTATGCTTCATTTTTCCATCAGAGGTCAGAATTGGAAGAAAAGTCAAACCCTAATTTTTCTCAAAGTGAAGAAAAGCTAAGTCATGTTCAAACGATAGTCCAAAAGCTTGGGTAAATAGCCATTCAAATACATTTGTGATGGTTTTTTATGAGTAAAAAAGAAAAAGCAAATGATCCTTCTATATTTAGACATCAATGTCTATTTTTAGCCAATTCGCAATTTTTAAGCAAAAGCCATTGTAGCAAAAATGATGGAAGCTTTTAATCATGCATACATTTTTGCTTTATTGGTCATGCACTTTGATTGTGCTTTATTTGAAGAACTATCGCTATTGCTTTATTATGGAAGGCTTAACCTATAAAAGGAGCATGGTGGGCACACACGTGATCATGACTCAAAGATCTCATCCTAGAGTTTGAAGATTCTAAAGCTTTGGAGGTAAAGATTTGGTGAAGGAGAGGCTACTTTCTTGGAGCAAGAAGTCTTCTACAAGGTGGTGGCAACTATCTATTGTGAGTTAACCTTATATTTTGTTTTTAGGGTTTCTCTACCCTAATCTCAAAATTAGGGTTGGGTAATTTACAATTTTGTTACACTATTTTTGTGAGAATAAGGTTAGCTTTGTTGCTCATTCACTTCACACACTTAGATTATTTCAACATATTAATCTAAATTTTGTATCATCATCTTCTTGGATATTCTTCCATTAGTGAGTGCACCACTTTATATGGTTGAGTAGTACTCCCATGTTGTAATTTGGACATCTATTTTTTAGTGAGTAAGCATCCAACTTACGTTCTCTATCCTTGTCTCAAGATCTCTTTCTCTCTATCTCTCACTTATTATCTTAATTAATTAAGTGTGTATGCTCAAAAGGTTTTAGTATTGGAACGATCCTGGGGCCCCGAATTCCAACACAACACACAGAGATGATCATGTACATAGACTAATGGGGTTCAAGGGAGTCGGAGCACTTTCTTCTACCATTATGGATATGTCATTGCATTTTCCAGGAGGAAAATGTTTTCAAGGGGAAGGAAATGTCATATTATGGATGCACAACCTCTTGGGTGAGGTGGCATAGATGCCACATGGCATCATTAGAGACATTGTGTATATTTGGTAGAAAAAATAGAGAGGAGTCTAACTCATCTCCTATGATGTGGAATGAGACAAGGGACTCTAGGGAGTCTCATTATGAGAGATTCAATGGCTTGGCAATCGAGCGGAGTTGAGCAAAACCTCTATGTGTGTGACTCCAAGAGATAGCATCAAGCTACATGTCAGTAGCAAAAAAGATCACGATTTAATACTTAAATAGCCATGAGAACCTTCCATGATTCTTCATATGTCCTCCACATCTCTTCACATGCCCTCCTTGTCTCTTCAGCTACCTTGTAACTTTGTCTCTTCATTGGAGTGTCTTTTGGTGGTTCAATGCCTCCTTTTGGATAAGATTGCACCTTCAAACATGTGCTTTGATTTTTTTCAGGTTCAAAGCCTTCGAATGAATTTATTTAGTGAAAAACATATGCTTGAGCTTGCCTTAGAAAATACATAACTTTTAACAAGGAGGGCCTCTCCCCCCATTTCTAATTGGTTAGAAGCTTGAGGAGCTACTCCATGCTCTTGGAAAGCTCACTCTAGTCCATGTCGTTTTCCCATTTCATTATCTACTCTTGAGTCTCTCACACTCTTTCTTTTGTGAGCACACTCTTCTTTCATTTTTCTCCCACACATGTACTCTCTACATGGTATCAGAGCGCTAGATGGAGATTGGCCATGCGTTTGGTGATCATTGTGGTGGTGGTGCTAGAATTTTGGTGGTTTGCTTTCTCCTCATTGAGAGAAGCCTTCTGCTATCATTTTTTGGACCTCGCCTTGCCCATTTGCTCACCCTCCCACCCTCTGTCTCCATTTTCCCACCCTCTTTATGAGAACATTTGGTAGTGCATCTTATTTTTATCATCAAGTTGGCACATCTCATCATTTTAAAGTTTTTATAAACACTACGGTGGACATTTCTATCTTGAATTTTCTTTTATGGTTCATCTTCATTTTAAAGTGCCTGTAAACACTCTCTCGTGTATACATTGATACTTTATCTCTATTACATAGAAAAGTAACTTGTACCATTTCATGCTTGCTACCACTTACATCATCATCTTGCACCCTTTCTAAGGTTGTAGCAAATATGATACCATTTCAGATATTGTAACAAAGTGATAAGTTCCTGGAGTATGTTCATGTGCCCATCCTATATCCCCATCCTCTTATCTTTTTCTCTGTATCTACAACCAACACAGACAACACCATTGAATAGGTTGCATTATATGTGTCAAAGCCATCAAAGAGGTTGCACTTGTGTGTGAAAGCCATCAAACAAGTTGCACTCTATGTATTAGGAAATGGGGATGTAACGTTTGAATTTTGTGTATGACACAATGGGCTACATCAAGCATCACTCTAGCAACATAGAACTTTAGTTCTGTTAGTCAATCATCCAAACACATCTACAATCATTGTCCAACCACATCTACAATCATTGTCCAACCACATCAGTCATCATTTTTGCTTGAGCGAGCTATGGAAGAGGGGCACAACATGAGAAAGACACCTCTGATAGAGATGTTGGCTATGATATTGCAGGTGATATAGGCAAAGACCATATTGAAGAGGAGCTTCCAATTGGTGCCCTGTAAATCTGAAGTGGGTGATGGAGAAAATTCAAGGTCGTGGCCATCAAAAGCCCTGCTAAGAGCACTACAACAAAACATCTTTAAGAAGAAGGTGTAGGAGTACTAGGCATACACCATACATAGTGAAAGAACTTGGAGAAGCTTGTCGAAGGTAGAAAAGTGCGTTTCGAAGCGATGAAGTTTGGTCAAGCCAACCGGCACAAGACCAGCCCTTGAGCTTTTGGAGACTCAAATAGACCTTATAGGCATGCTATAAGTGCAAAGAAACACACTATGTACCTTGGAGCATCAAGGAGAATGAGTCGATACAAAACAGATAGGTTCGCAGGTCGACTAGCTCAAAAAATTTACTATCTATGGAAGAGACAATGAACTTCAAATGCCCATAGCGACCAGCGTGATTACAATTAGAAAAAATCCTTTTATGAGAGTGATACACATAGGGTTGAGTGTATGGAATGCACAAAAGTATAAGGAATACGCAAAATATGCTATAGGAATGAATGCGACATTCACCGGTGGTACTTCCTATTTTTCAGGAATACGTAGAGATTGACCCCGAGGCAGCAAAACTAAGCTTTCTCCAAATCTGCTGAACCAAATGCTTTGCAAATTTACAGACATAAACTAAACACTGATACCTTTCCAATGAGTCCTCTTGCACTCAATTTGGAGCTCTGAGGAGAGAGTAGCAGCCTCTGCAAGATTACTATTGGCGAAGAAGATGATGCAGAAAATTGAAGGAGCAAGACAATGATGGTCACAAGTGTATGTATATTGCTTCCATGTAATGTACAAGTGATTTCAACTCCTTATATAGCCTCTAGGAGTGTTCCACGACTTTTACAACTTGAATTTGAATTCAAATGAAGGTGGGAATGGTTGTTGGAGGGAATCAATTCACTTCCCTACAATCTAGGAAAAGTGAAGATCTTGATTGATCTACTTTTAGGTGATTGATTGCTTGATTGAATGCAACTTCAACCACCAAAATTTCGTGGGATTTTGGCCCTATATTTGTACCTTTACATGTGTACAACTCAAGGCTTTTACAACGGTAAATGAGCCATCAAAATATTCTCAAAAAATACAATAAATGAGCATATGAAAAAGAACTCTCTAACGGATATTCTTTCGACGCGATAGCCTTCGATGTAGATCAAATCCACCTCAAGCATAGTGTAAGCTTGATGTTCCAACAGCTCCCCCTCAAGCTAAAGTATGCTTGAGTCTTCATTCTCTGATAGGTTGAATACCTGCCATAGCTTTGAATCTACAAAGCTTTATTCCATCAAGTGCCTTCGTCATCATATCTGCTACTTGCTTTTCAGTCGGAACAAAAGAAATGTCGATCTCCTTTGCCATGAGCTTCTCCCTGATGAAGTGATAATGGACTTCTATATGCTTGGTTCTCGCATGAAAAATAGGATTTGCCGCTAGATGCATGGAACTTACATTATCTCCAAATATGTGAGGTTTGGAACTCACAAGTCCCAAATCTGTATACAATGCTTTTAACCATATTGCCTCTTGAGTTGCTATGGTCAAGCCTCTGTACTCTGCTTCAGTTGAGGATAAAGCAACTGTTGGTTGCTTCTTGGAACTCCATGACACTAGCTTCGAACCTGCAAATGCTAAGTAACCAGATGTACTTTTTCTATCATCCTTAGCTCCTGCCCAATCTCCATCTGAGTAGATTTTGATATCCAAATTGGAAGAGTAAGGATAGAATATACCTTCGTTGATTGTACCTTTGAGATACTTAAGTACTCTCTTAGCCGCATCCATGTGTGGTCTTCTCGGTGAGTGCATGAACTGACTAAGCACTCCCACACTATATGAGATGTCTGCCCTTGTGTGAGTAGCATATATCAAGCTACCTACCAAGCTTTGATACTCTTTTATGTCTTCAATTTTCTCACCTTCATAAACACTAAGTTTATGATTCATCTCCAAAGGTGTACCTGCAGGTTTAGTGTTCTCCATTTTGAACTTGAGAAGAAGATCCTGAATGTATCTTCTTTGAGTCAAATACATTCCTTCATCTGTATATATCACCTGCATACCTAGGAAATATGTGAGCTCACCTAGGTCACTGATTTTGAACTCCTCTTGCATGTGTCTCTTGATCCTTTGAATGCCATTTAGATCATCACCTATCACAATAATATCATCTACATATACACATAGATAGATAACCTCATTGTGATCCCTTTTGATGAATAGAGAAGGATCGGAGCTGCTAGCTTTGAACCCTTGGTCTTGAAGATATGTAACCAACCTGTAATTCCAAGCTCTTGGAGCTTGTTTCAATCCATACAATGCTTTCTTAAGTCTGCAAACATAAGATGGATGATTAGGGTTTTCAAAACCTGGTGGTTGTGACATGTATACCTCTTCACTTATCCAACCATTTAAGAATGCATTTTTCACATCGAGTTGGAGGAGTCTCCAATTCCTTACAGCAGCTACACTTATCAATGTCTTGATTGTAGTCATCTTTGCAACTGGTGAGAATGTTTCCTCATAGTCTATACCATGAGTTTGTGAGCATCCTTTGGCAACTAATCTTGCCTTGTACCTGCAAACTGATCCATCTGAATTTCTTTTAACTTTATATACCCATCGGCAACCAATTACCTTTTGATTCGGTGACATTGGAACCAAATCCCAAGTGTCCATTTCCTTCAATGCATCTATCTCTTCGTTCATGGCCTTTTCCCAATTAGGGTTTCCCTTTGCCTCTTCATAGGTTGAGGGTTCCTCTGAAATAGAGTCTTTTGCCAAGTAGATGGAATGCTTTGTAACAAATGTGGAATCATATCCATACCTTTCTGGTTGTTTCTTCTCTCTTGCTGATCTTCTAGGTGCTTGTTTGGAGCATTCTCCAACCTCTTGCATCTTTGCTTTGCCTCTTGACTTCCATAGCTTGTAATCCCTTTCTCTTTCATCTTGGTCATCGTCTGTATCACTTCTTGGATCCTGGACCTGTGTATCATGCTTCCTTCCTAATTGATGAGAGTCAGAATCAAGATCATATGGTAGTGTTACCTTTTGTTTGTCTTCATCATACCAAGACCTGTGTTCTTCAAACACAACATCTCTACTTGTAGTGAATTGCTTGGTTGAAGGATTGAAGAACCTGTAACCCATCTGAGTTGAATCATATCCAATAAACACTGCCTTTGTTGCCCTTTCATCTAGCTTACCTCTTATTTGTGATGGTACATGAACATAAGCTAAACAACCAAAAACCTTGCAATGTCCAAGACTAGGTTTTCTTCCATGCCATGCTTCACAAGGAGTCATACCTTGAAGTGATTTGGATGGTAGTCGATTGACAAGGTACACTGCAGTTGAAATAGCTTCTGCCCATAGATAATGTGGCAACTTCTTCTCTTCAAGCATTGTTCGGGCTGATCCAACCAGTGTCTTGTTTCTCCTCTCTGCAATTCCATTTAGTTGAGGAGAGTACCTGGTAGTCACTTCCCTTTTGATACCTTTATCCTGCAAGAACTCATCAAAATCTTTGGAGAAGTATTCTCCCCCTCCATCAGATCTGAGCTTCTTTAGTGATCTACCTGTATGATTCTCCACATGTGCAAGATACTTCTTGAAGCAATCAAATACTTCATTCTTACTCTTGATAAAGTATAGAACAGTCCACCTACTATGGTCGTCAATAAATGAGACATAATACCTTGATCCTGCCAATGAAGGTTCTTGACTTGGTCCCCATACATCTGTATGTACTAAGTCCAATAAGTTGTTGTGGATGTAGCCTTTGTGGTTGAATGGTTGTCTTTGTGCCTTCCCAATCTGACATGCATCACACCTGTTGATCATGTGTTGCTTTGATATGTTCGGCAGTCCTAGAACACTTTGATCCCTGCATATATCCTTCAAGGTTCTTTCATTCACATGAGCAAGTCTCTTATGCCACACTTCAAGCTCACTTAGGGTTTGAGACCCAAAGTTGAATAGAGCTATGTTCCTGGTATCTCCTACTTCAAAAGTAAAGAGCCTACCATGCTTCTCACCTCGGGCTATCTTCTTGAAGCCTTGACATGGATCTTCCACAAAAGCTCCATGTTGGGTGAACCTAACTTGCAAGCCTTTTTCAACTATTTGGCCTACACTTATTAGGTTTTTAGTGATAGTGGGTACATAGAGAACCTTACTCAGAATGTTTGTCCTGCCATTGGAAGCTTTGACATTACCAATCTTCTCCACATTGTGCTTTGTGTCATCCCCTGTTTGCACTTCATGTCTATGCTTTGGACTTTCCAAGTCAGATAGAAGAGCAATGTTGCCTGCAACATGATTCGAGCATCCTGAATCTATGTAGAACAAATGATCATCTTCTTTACCTTCTTTGTGGCTTAGGTTCATAAGAAGTAATGAGTCTTCATGTGGTTGATCTTCTGAATAATTGTTGTAGTCCCTTCTATTATAGCTTCTATTGTTGTTGTTGAAGTTGTGTCCACCTCTGCCTCTATTGCCGCCATACCCACCTCTTCCACTTCCTTTCTGGGTCTTCCCATTGAACCAGCAGTTCTGAGTGGTGTGGTTGGTCTTATCGCATATGGCACAAGGTTGAACATTCTGACCTTTGGCTTTGTCTTGCTTTGGTCCTTTCTTCTTCCCTTTCCACTTGCTCTTGCTTGCAAAGTTGGCTTGGGAAGTCTCTTCTTCGTCTTCTTCCTTCTTCTTGCCTTTCTGCTTCTTATCCTTCTTATCTGCATATAGAGCACTCGTTGAACTACCATGATAAGAGTTACCTTCCTTTATGCTATTGTTGGCTTCTTGATTGAAGAGTTGTCCAAGAAAGATGTTGAAGTCTGGAGTCTGCACATCCATGATGAGATCATAGGCCGTCGTGAAGGATTGCCATTGCTTATCACTTCGAATGCCGTTGAGAATTTGCCTCATGATGACCTCTTCTTCAATCAGCTCTCCAATGGATGCTAACTGATCCGCAACCTCTTTGACCTTGGTAACAAACTCTGTGATGGTTTGTTTAGGTGTCTTCTTCATTTGGTTGAACTCGTTCCAAAGATGATTCTTTCTTGCTTTGGTACTAGCAGAAAAGAAAGTCTCCAGGGCATCCCAAGTCTCTTGAGATGTCTTGCATCCTCTAATATGTGGTAATAGAAAGTCAGAGATAGAGTTTAGTATGTACGACCTTGCTTGAGCATCCCTTGCGCACCAAAGTGTGAGCTTATCTGTCTCTTCTTGTGTAGGTCCTCCTTTGGATCTTGGATAGGCATAGCTTCATCACCTGCTACAATTCCATAAAGATTTCTACCTTGCAAGTAGGCCTCCATTCTGATTTGCCAAGCCGCGTAGTTGTGTCGATCAAGCTTCTCGATCATTGAGGGAAAGCCGTCACCCATCTTGAACTAGCTCTAATACCACTGAAAGAACTTGGAGAAGCTTGTCCAAGGTAGAAAAGTGCGTTTCGAAGCGATGAAGTTTGGTCAAGCCAACCGGCACAAGACCAGCCCTTGAGCTTTTGGAGACTCAAATAGACCTTATAGGCATGCTATAAGTGCAAAGAAACACACTATGTACCTTGGAGCATCAAGGAGAATGAGTCGATACAAAACTCATAGGTTCGCAGGTCGACTAGCTCAAAAAACTTACTATCTATGGAAGAGACAATGAACTTCAAATGCCCATAGCGACCAGCGTGATTACAGTTAGAAAAAATCCTTTTATGGGAGTGATACAAATAGGGTTGAGTGTATGGAATGCACAAAAGTATAAGGAATAAGCAAAATATGCTATAGGAATGAATGCGACATTCACCGGTGGTACTTCCTATTTTTCAGGAATACGCAGAGATTGACCCCGAGGCAGCAAAACTGAGATTTCTCCAAATCTGCTGAACCAAATGCTTTGAAAATTTACAGACATAAACTAGACACTGATACCTTTCCAATGCGTCCTCTTGCACTCAATTTGGAGCTCTGAGGAGAGAGTAGCAGCCTCTGCAAGATTACTGTTGGCGAAGAAGATGATGCAGAAAATTGAAGGAGCAAGACAATGATGGTCACAAGTGTATGTATATTGCTTCCATGTAATGTACAAGTGATTTCAACTCCTTATATAGCCTCTAGGAGTGTTCCACGACTTTTACAACTTGAATTTGAATTCAAATGAAGGTGGGAATGGTTGTTGGAGGGAATCAATTCACTTCCCTACAATCTAGGAAAAGTGAAGATCTTGATTGATCTACTTTTAGGTGATTGATTGCTTGATTGAATGCAACTTCAACCACCAAAATTTCGTGGGATTTTGGCCCTATATTTGTACCTTTACATGTGTACAACTCAAGGCTTTTACAACGGTAAATGAGCCATCAAAATATTCTCAAAAAATACAATAAATGAGCATATGAAAAAGAACTCTCCAACGGATATTCTTTCGACGCGATAGCCTTCGATGTAGATCAAATCCACCTCAAGCATAGTGTAAGCTTGATGTTCCAACACACAGTGAGTGATGAACAGGCAAAGAATCTAGGGAGGCACCAAGGTGTGCTATTCTCTTGATGGGTCATTTCCTTGCATGTGCTCTATAACATGTTTTTGGTTCAGTCAATCCTTTGTTGAATTGCCAACCAAATAGCAATAATTTTGAGACCTCATGCTCTCTCTAAGAGAGAGAGAGAGAAAGAGAGAGAGAGAGAGACTAAGAGAGAGAGACTATCACATGATATATGTAGGGGTCTTGAAGAGCATGCCACATGGCATCCTTTCGATTAACTCCACACTTGGTAGGAGCAAGGATGAGAAAGATGTCTCATGAATTGAGTTGAGAGAAGTACGGTTCGGGCATGGTTGGGTGGAATGTTGAACATTTATCTTTCTGTGTGTCATGACAATGGCAGTGCGAAGCTAAGGGCAATGGTTGAATGAAACTATGGAGGTGCACCACAATATTGGTATCAAAGCAATAGGAAAACGAAGCTAAAGAAGCTCTGCTACATGGGATTTGAACTCACACCACCCCCTTAGGATGCTTCTACCTCATCCAGCCCACCATATGTTCTTGGTGATCATCATACTATAGCAAACTATCAAGGCTAAGTCATGGTTTTCATCAGCCATGGCGCCAAGGTAGAGAGGATGAAAGTTTCTTCCTCTCACTCTTCTCTAGAAAACGTACACCCTATACAAAAATGCATTACTTGAAGGTGTTTGAAGCAAGATTTGAACTCAACAGATCTAGGAGATAGAGTTCATGGCATAAGCACATGTGCAATGGCCTACCACTACATATGCTTTTTGATAACACTAGACATTCACTCTAATCATGGGAGGAGGAAAGGAGCTTATTCTCTCTCTCTCTCTCTCTCTCTCTCTCTCTTTCTCTCCTTCTTGAAGTGAAGCATCCATTAGACCATAGGGATCTTCCAACAGTGACTTATTCAAGAAGCGAAGTAGGAAAGCCTTTAGTAGTCTCTTCCACACATGGCTATGAAAGGGGCAGGACCATCATTAAGGCAGTGAGAAGCAGTAGAAGAGGACTTTTTCCTCTATGGAAGATAAGGACCTTTGTGGAAGCCTACATGATTCTAAAGACAAGGCATTATGGCCTCAATTTCTAGGTTTGATTGTTTTTGAATTTTTGTAAGAATCTTCATTTTTGAAAATGATAATGAAGGGTTAGGGGGCCAAGATCTTGAAGAAAAATCATGTGTATGGAGAGTATGAGATATATAATATCATCTAGAGTCATAGATTCCCTTAAGTTACAAGAAAGTGTAAGCCTTAGGCACCTCCAAAATAGCCTACTTTCATATTTTTCACATAAATTTGAGAAGCTATTTTGATAAGTAGCCATTTTGAGAAAGGGAAATGATAAGGGATTTTTCATAGATTGGTAGGAAAAATGATGCACACATATAGGATGGTGTACGGCCTTCCATATACAATCAAGAAATTTAAAGATTGGCTCAGTATGATGGGACTTTGAAGCTCCACAAATCCACTTCCATCACTGTTTTAACAAAAAAAAATTTGAGCATCTGAATTTAATAAATTCCCATTTTGGGAGAGGGAAAAAGAGGTGCATTAGCTATGGATGGATGGGAAAAAGCATACATATTGAGAGTATCTCCTATCGACTTCACAATGGAATCTTTAGATTCATAAAAGAATAAGTTAAGGAGGAATTTTACTTCCTCAAAGACCCCCTTTTCACACTTTTTAGAAAAATTTCAGATGCTAATTTATGCCAAACTCCACTTTTGGAGTAAGAAAAGAGATAATTTAAGAGACTTACCATGGATTAGTGTATACATACATGAAATATGGAGTATTTATTACCATGGAGAATTAGCAAATCCAAGAAAAAGCCTAATTAGGAGTGGATTAGAAGCTTGCCAAAATCTCCCACCTAACTTTTTGCATGAAAGTAAAAATCTTGATTTAGGCCTCTTTTGGGGAGTAAATTAGCATGCACGAAGGGAGGATTCGGTAAGGTGAAAATAGGCCCAAGCATATTCATATATTACTCTCTAAGATTATGGAGAAAAATTTAGCATTTGCTTGATGCAAGAATGCTTTTGGGCACTTCAAAAATCACATTTTCACACTTTTTCCAGCCCCTCCACTAGTCCACTAGTTTGACATGTCACACTTGGAAAGGCCATAACTTGGGATAGAAAACTCCAAATTGGATATGCTATAGCCCATTTTGAAGAGTACAAGATATAATTTCAGTTGAGAAAAAAGGAATTTGGAAATTATGTATTTTTGCAAGTCTATGTAGGTCTAAAAAGTCTAAATAGTTTTTGGCAACTACCTTTCGGGAGCCATATCTTACAAACTGGGAAGACCATTGAAGAAATTACACTTTGAGCCACTTGCACATTATGTATATTATATTTTATGATTATTTGAAAGTCCTAAAAAAGTTTTTGCAGGTCTAAAGAGGGATTAATTATGCTTTTTTGGATAAATTTGCATTATTTTCGTAATCATTTGACCATTCTTTATGTTTTGGGAATGTTGGAGTTTAAGGTCTGCGAAAGCATGTAAACAACACAAGGAAGAAGACGAAGCTTGGAGCACAACACACAATACTAAATGTATTACCGCTAGAATGTACAGAGATATGTGACTTGTTAGGGTTATAGGAGTATATACAAGCCAGGGTAAAAAACCTCCTAAAGAGGGAAAAAGTGCCCCGACAATCCTAGTGTGTTCACACACATCATTACCTAAATATATCAACAAATCCCCCTCGGAGTGATGTGGTGAACAAGGAGCTGGCATTCATGTATAAGGAAGTGCCAAGCTATGTGGAATCAATCCACAAAAGGAAGTAAGCCCAAAGCTTTGCAAAAAGCTTCAAACTTCTCACTAGGTAGAGCCTTTGTGAAAAGGTCTGCAATGTTCTCATGTGTGGGCACATATGCCAAACTAATCTCTCCAGCAAAGAACCTCTCCCTATCATAATGATAGTGCACCTCAATATTCTTAGTGCAAGCATGGATCACATGGTTCCTCGAAACTGTGAATGCGCTCTAATTGTCAGTGAAGATGGTGGTGGCAAAAGTCTGACCAGCACCCAAATCATCCATAAGGCATCTGAGCCACACACACTCAACAGTCACACTGAAAGCTGCCCTATACTCAGCCTCACAACTAGAAGTGTCCATAGTAGGATGTTTCCTCCTCAACCACGATATGCATGGGCTACCAAGCATGAAGCAAAAACCACTGGTGGAGACATGAGTTTCATAGCAACTAGCCTAGTTTGAGTTAGAACAAACATGTAAATCTATCGGTAATGATCCCCCCTTGGGATAAAACAATCCAAGTATCCAGGTACCACTCAAGTAGCAAAAGATGCTCTTAATCGCCTACCAATGTTTGACACCTAGGCAATGCATAAACGTGCTCATTTTTGAGATAGCAAACTAAATATCTGGCCAAGTAATGCATAAGTAAATCAAGCATCTAATAGCCTATTGATAGAGAAAAACATAAATGCATCTCCAGCATTATGAAGAATAAATCGTAAAAATGTCTCCATAGGAGTGGCAATAGGTTTGGAGTCTTCAAGGCCAAAATGCTGCAATAATGTGTCAATATATTTTGTTGGACACAAAGCTATTCTGCCATCAACTTGCATAAATTGAATGCCCAAATAATGATGCAAATGCCACAAATCTAACATTTCAAATGAGGCATGTAGATCAGCCTTAAAATCAACAATATGCTTCTCATGAGGACTAGTGAGCAACATGTCATCAACATACACAACAATGATCAGAAGCGCATCACTGCTAAACATATAACATGCTCTGAGTTGGATTGTTCTCAAAACCATGTGCAATCAGATAGGCATGTATTTTTTCATACCAAGCACGTGGTGCTTGCTCTAAACCATATAATGCCTTCATGCCCTTTCTGCACAAAGGCACAGGGTTGAATAAGATACACTTCTTCATGCAAGTCATCATTCAGAAATGTAGTTTTAATGTCTAGCTAATGTACATTCCAACCATGATGAGTTGCAAGTGCAAAGATGCTATGAATAGTAGTCATTCAACATGTAGGAGCAAAGGTCTCATCAAAATCAATTCCTCTTTCCTGAGCATAACCCTTTGCAACAAGCCTAGCTTTATACCTGTCAATTGTACCATCAGGCTTATGCTTCAACTTGTATACCCACTTAGTGACAATGGCCTTCTTGCCAAGAGGCAAGTCACATAAAGACCAGGTACCATTTTTCATGATAGCATCATATTCTGATTGCATAGCAGCCATCCAATTTTCAGAGTTTTGTGCTTCATCGAATGAAACAAGCTCATTCTCATCATAGCGACTAGAGGCAGCCATAGCATAGCAATCTGATGCAAAAGAGGTACTATGAGAGCCTGAATGAGTACGATATGACAGAGGTGCATCTAATTTGTTATCACACAAAGTCTGCACTAGCCATTTTGGCATAGTTTTTGCCTCCTCAATATTAGCTCTCCCATCAATAAGTGCATCCTTTAAATTTGCATAAAAAATGGAATGATTTGCATCATCACATGAAACCTGTAAAGGCTAAGAAGTTGCCTCATTAGGACTAGCACTAGACTATCCACTTATAAAAAGAGGGGGCAAAGTGTCATACATGTCTTTGGAGCTAACTGATGTCTCCTTAGTACATGAAAGTAATGGTTGAATAGCATCTTCCACAAAAACAACATCATGACTAACCAAAATGCATAGACAATAGAGATGATATCCTTTGCTTTCAGAACTGTACCCAACAAAAATACATTTCATTGCTTTATCATCCAATTTCATGCATTGTTGTTCAAGCACTAATGCATATGCGAGACAACCAAAAACACGTAGGTGAGCAACAGATGGCTTGCAACCGTGCCAAGACTCATATGGAGTCATAGACTACAATGCTTTAGTGGGAAACCTGTTAAGTTTATATATTGCACACATGAGAGCCTCAAGCAAGAAACTGTGGTAAAGTGTGACGCTTGACCATACACCTCGCCATCTCCATGAGTGACATGTTCTTCTGTTCAACAACTCCATTCTATTGAGGTGTATATGGCACTATACACAGATGTTTTATCCCACATTCAATGAGAAATGCATTAAAATTAGAAGACATATATTCCCCCCTCTATCAAAATGGAGAGTTCCCATTTTAGATGCTCACAAATTTTCAACCAAAACTAGAAATGCTTGAAGCACATAAACATTTTGGATTTTTGCTTTCAATGGATATACCCATGCATGCCTAGAAAAAGCATCAATGAAAGTCACAAAGTAAAGATAGTTTCCAAAAGAGGGTGTCTGCATAGGACCACAAACATCACAGTGAACAAGCTGCAATTTCTAAGTAGCTCAAACTAAACCATCTTTTGGGAACAAGCCAATGCTATATTTTACCCAAGGTACAACCTTCACAGACATGTTTACCAGGTTCCTCAAGTTTGGGTAGAGAGGACACCATTTCAGATTTTTGCAAGTGTAGCAAACTAGAAAAATTCAGATGACCAAAGCATGCATGCCAAAGCTTTGCATCTAACAAAACTTGAGAATCATGTATTGCACATGCTAAATCATTCACAGATTTTTCATAGTCTATGCACATATACAGCCCACCACATCAAATGCTAGAAGCAATAATGACATTGCCATTTGACAGATCTTGAACTGTACATCTATTATCAACAAATTTCACAACCAAGACACTCTCAGCTAAAGCTGAAACTGTATTCAGCTTTTGTGGAAGAGAGAGCAACTGTGGGTTGCTTCTTAGATGACCATGAGACAAGTTTTGATCCTAGAAAAGTAAGGTACCCTGAGGTGCTTCTCCTCTCTTCCTTGGAACTAGCCCAATCAGCATCAAAGAGCAACTTTAGACTTATATTAGATACACAAGGATATTATAATTCTTCATTCATGGTCCGTTTGAGATATCGGAGTATCCTCTTGGCAACATCCATGTGAGGTTTCCTGTGTGTGTGCATAAATTGACTTAGCACACTCACATTATAACATATATCTACCCTTGTCAATGTAGCATAGTTCAAACTACCCACAAGACTTTCATAACCTGTGATATCTTCTATGAGTTTACCTTCATGTGGGATCAATTTATGATTAACCTCCATTGGAGTACGTGCAATCCTACAATCTTGCATCTTGAACTTTATCAACAAGTCTTTAATGTATTTCCTTTGAGTAAGGAATAGACCATGATCTTTGTATATTACTTCCAATCCTAGGAAGTATGTGAGTGAACCCAAGTCACTTTTCTTGAACTCTTCTTGCATCTACTCCTTGAACTTCTTTATCCCATCTGCATCACTTCCTATAAGTATAGTATCATCACATACACACACAAATAGATGACTTTAGAATCACTCTTTTTGATGAAGGGTGATGGATCTGCCTTGCTAGGTTGAAATCCTTTATCCTACAAGAATGAAACAAGCCTGTGTTGCCAAGCCTTTGGGGCTTGTTTGAGTCCATATAGAGCTTTATTAAGTTTACACACATAATCAAGATGTATTCCATTCTCTAAGCCAAGTGGTTGTGCTATATACACCTCTTCTGTTATCCATCCATTAAGAAATGCATTTTTTACATCCAATTGAAGTATCTTCCAATTCTCGGAAGAAGCAATACTAAGCAAGACTCTAATTGTAGGCATCTTTGCCACAGGAGAGAAAGTCTCCTCATAATCAATTCCTTGAGTTTGTGCAAAGCCTTTTGCCACAAGCCTTGCGTTATACTTGTTAATGGAGCCATCTGAGTTCTCCTTCAATTTGTAAATCCATCTTGAACCTATAACTTTCATTGATGAAGACTTGGGAACTAATTCCCAAGTGTTATTTTCCTAAAGAGCTTCAATTTCTTCTTCCATTTCATGCCTCCACTCTCATTTCTTCTTTGCTTCCTCAAATGTTGAGGGTTCCTCTTGATTTATGTCCTATGCTAGATAGATTGAATGTTTAGTAACTAGAGAAGTATCAAACCCATACCTCTCTGGTTTTCTTTTCTCCCTTGTGGACCTTCTTAGACCATGATGTGGTGATTCTGCCTCTTTTCCAAGTTCCTGCATTTTAGCTTTACCTTTAGACTTCCACGTTTTGAGCTTTTCAATCTGAGTTGCTTCATCATCTTCTAAGGTATCCTGTTCTTCAATTTTAGGAGGGTTATCCTTGAAAAGCTTTGGAAAATCCTCTTCAAAATCATAACCTAATTGATCTTACTGCATGAGTCTTCATACCAAGAACTATTCTCATCAAATACTACATCTCTACTCACCAAGAATCCTTTGGTTGTTGGGTTGTATAGCATGTACCCTTTTTGGTTGTTGTCATATCCAATGAGCACACATCTTTCAGCTTTTGAAAATCCATCTTTCCTCTAACATGTGAAGGAACATGACCATAATCAATACATCCAAAAATCTTACAATGATCCAAGCTTGGTCTTCTTCCATTCCAAGCCTCATATGGTGTCATGCAATCAAATGACTTTGAAGGTAACGTGTTAATAAAAAAAAGTGGCTATGGATACAGCCTCAACCTATAAATAATTAGGTAAATGTTTTTCATTTAACATAGACCTTGCAGCTTCAATAATTGTCCTCTTCCTTCTCTCTGCCACTCCATTTTGCTCAAGAGTGTACCTTGTAGTAGTCTCTCTTTGATTAACCTCTCTTGAAGAAAGGAGTCAAATTCATGGAAGAAGTACTCTCCCCCTCCATCTGACCTTAACCTTTTTAGTATTCTCCACAAGAGCTAAATATCTTTTGAAGCATGAAAAGACTTCATCTTTGTGTTTCATAAAGCATAGTATAATCCATCTATTGCAATCATCAATGAAGGAGACTCCATGCATATATACTTTCTTCATGAATGGTAACATGTGAGACTTTCCGAATTGACATGCAATACACTTATAAATCATGTGTTGCTTTGACACATTAGGGAGTCCATGTACACTTTGGTCCCTGCAAATTTGCTTTAATGATCTTTCACCAATATGTGCTAACCTTTTGTGCCATACTTTGAATTATGTGAGTGTCTAACGACCATACTAAAAAGAGCAATGTTCCCAGTGTCTTGCAATTCAAAGGTGAATAATCTACCTGTTGGTGTATAAAACACCACAAGAACTAAACTAATGTGGTATTAGAAGACCTCCATAACCATCATTAGCTTAGAAAAACTCTAAATGTGAATTTTCAACTCTGAACTTAGTGAAAATCAAAATTTCACTTCACAGAAATTTGCGCCTTTTCTTCAAACCTTCAATCTGACCTGTATTAGCTTGATCTTTGCAAATTCCTCTGATCATTTACTAAGAAAGGTTCTTGCTAATGTTAAGCAACACACAAAAAGCAAAACTTTCAAGTAATAACTTCAAAATCTTATGATTTTGCTCCAAACTTTTCACTATGTCTGAAAACTGAAAATCGACTTCATTGATTTGACATACCTTCACTGTTAAGCTAATTTCTCTGAGTATGCATCCCGTTTCTTAAAGATCTTTTGACAAAATGTAGTTGAAAAAAGTAGCTTTAAAAGGAGCTATCACTTACTGAAAACGTTACAGTATACTTCGAGATCTGACCTTAAGAAGTTCAGACAAATATGCGCCAAAAAAGTCGTAACTGTCAACTAACTTACACAGTCATATGAAATGACTTAGAACTCAATGTACAAGAGGAATTAGACTTAATCCTTCTACACAAACATATGTTGTATATCAGAGAAGATGTATACAAATTGGCTCAGCCTAATTTTGCTCATAGCCATGGAAAACTCTCTCAGACTCAGAAGTTTTTCCTGAACATCTCTCTCAGAAAAGACACGACTTTTCTCTACTCACTCAGATTACAAAATTGAGTTCTCTCTACATGTTTTTTATCTCAAATTAACTTATATACCTATGGTTTACATTCTCCTAGACTTGAACTCGTAAGTTCTGAAGATCAAAATGAAAACTAGACTCTAATTTTGCACTAATTTACAATAGTGAAATTGTCCCTTCACTTAGGCTTAATTTTCTGTATGCTTTTTCTTCACTTCTCTTTTCCTTCTTCCTTCCTTCATATGTCTTCATATATCCATGCCTAATTAGTGAGAAGAACTCTTTGATATATCTAAGAACTCTTTGACCTGCAATCCAATGTGGATCCTTTGGACAATGCATGAATTGAGAAAGAACACCCACTGCATAACTAAGATCAGGCCTTGTTAGTGTAGCATAAATTAAGCTTCCTACTAAAGATTGATACTTCCTCATGTCTTTGAACTCTACACCATCATATCTACTGAGTTTATGATTGACCTCTAGTGGTGTTGATGCCTCTCTGCAATTCTCCATGTTAAACTTCTTTAGAAGATTCAAGAGATACCTTTCTTGTGATACATATATGCCATGTTCTACATAAGTGACTTCCATTCCAAGAAAATATGACAATTTTCCTAGATCACTTATCTTGAATTCCTTCTCAAGTAGCTTCTTCACCTCATTGATTCCTTCATTTGAGGTACCTGTAATTATAATATTATCTACATAAATACAAATGTAGATCATACCTTCATCTGTTCTTTTGATAAGTAAACTTGCATCTGCCTTTGAACTTTGATATCCAAGATCATTAAGATGCTTTACAAGTCTGTAATTCCAAGCTCTTGGAGCTTGCTTCAAACCATAAAGTGCTCTTCTTAACCTGCAAACATAATTTGGAAACTTATGATCTGCAAACCCTTGAGGTTGCTCCATCTAAACCTCATCTGATATATATCCATTCAAAAATGCATTCTTAATGTCCAATTGACTCAATGTCCATCCTTTTGATGCTGCAATGGCAATGATTGTCCTTATGGTTGACATCTTTGCCACATGACTGAATGTCTCATCATAATCTATGCCAAAAGTTTGAGCATAGCCTTTAACCACCAATCTGGCTTTGTATCTGGCTATTCTTCCATCTGCATGCTTCTTAATTTTGTAAACCCATTTATTTCCAATCACTTTCTTACCATTAGGCTTTGGAACAAGTTCCCAAGTTTTGTTTTCTTCAATTGCATCAAACTCTTCGTTCATTGCTACTTCCCATTGTCTCTTACCCTTTGCTTCATCATAGCTTTGAGGTTCTTCATCTTCCTTAACCATGTAAGCATAATTTTTCTGAGTCAAGTAAGAAGTATCATAGGAATACCTTGTAGGTTGCTTCCTCATTCTGGTTGATCTTCTTGGTTCGCACTCTTCATGTATATCTGGATGTACTTCTTCATCAAATATTGGTCCATCTTCATTTCTTCTATATGATCCAACTCTTGATGTGCTTGCTTGCATATGTTCTTCATCCCCATCTATCTGCATATGTGACTTACCTCTTGCACTCCTTCTTATCTCTTCTTCAAATGTTTCAAGGTCACAATCTTTATCTGCATACCAACTCTTCTGTTCATCAAAGGTCACATCTCTGGAAACAATAAAATGTTTAGTTAAAGGACTCCATAGCCTATAACCCATTTGCTTTTCATCATACCCAATAAAAACATATTTTTCTGCCTTTGGTTCAAGCTTATGTCTGAGTTGTGATGGCACATAAGCATAGGCAATTGACCCAAACACTTTACAATGGTCAAGTGTTGGTTTCTTACCCCACCAAGCTTCATAAGGGGTCATATCATTCAAAGCTCCACATGGTAGCCTATTCACAAGGTATGTAGCTGTATTTACAGCCTCAGCCCAAAGATAATTAGGGCAATTCTTTTCTTTTAACATTGCTCTTGCAAAATCACCCAATGTTCTATTTCTCCTTTCTGCCACCCCATTATGCTGAGGTGTATAGCTGCAAGTTATCTCTCTCTTGATACCTGCATTCCAAAGATAGTCATTAAACTCTTGGGAAAAGTATTCTCCCCCTCCATCAGACCTTAACCTTTTGAGTTTTTGACCTGTAACTCTTTCTGCATAAGCATGAAAATGTTTGAAGGCTCCAAATACTTCTAATCTTTCTTTTAGAACATAAAGGGTTATCCACCTTGTAGCATCATCAATAAACAAAACATAATACCTAGATCCATTTATTGATCCTTCTTTTGTTGGTCCCCGTACATCTGTATGTATGAGTTCAAGCAAACCATCATGCTTGAAACCTTTCTTCTGAAATGGTAGTCTGTGTGCTTTTCCCATCTGACAAGCTTCACACTTTTATATCATATGTTGACTCTTCACATTTGGTAGCCCCATTACAGATTGATTCTCCACCATAGTTTTGATTCCTCTTTCATTGAAGTGTCCCAATCTCTTATGCCAAAGATCTAACTCTGTAATTACTTCATCACCATGTGTGATTAGGGCTTGACCAACATTTCCTTGCACTTTGAGAGTAAAAGGTCTACCTTCCTTCTTACCACAAACAATGGGATTGTATGCATCCTCTGGATCTTCAACAAATACCCCTTCATTTGTAAATCTGACTTGAAAACCTTTTTCCACTATTTGTCCAACACTAATCAGATTCTTTGGTATTGTTGGAACATACAAAACATTTGTTAACAAATCAGCTCCACTCCTGCATTTCACTTTTCCAATTGAATGCACACTATGTTTTGTATTATCACCTGTTTGTACTGTATGACTTGAATTGCCTTCTTCCAATTCTGACAATAATTCTATATTACCTGATAAATGATTTGAACAACCATAGTCAATATAAAATACCTTGAGATCCTCCTTCTCTGATGGACTTATTGAATTCATCATCAATGTTGTATGAATGTCATTCTGTGTATCATTTGCATAATTGTAATATGTGGTATTGTAAGACTGATTTTGATTCCAATTTCTTCCACCCTCTACCATAACTTCCTCTTGAATTCTGTCTTCCTCTTCGAAATTGATTATGAAATCTTCCACCTCTTCCTCTGCCATTGTTGTTTTGATTTTGACTTGATCCTTGTTGATTATGCCAACAATCATATGCTAGATGATTGCTCAATCCACAAATCCAACATGTCTTCTTGTTATTGTTCTGACTACCTCTACCTCTTCCATTTCCTTGACCTTTACCTCTGCCAATACCTCTTCCTCTTGCATAATTTGCTTGAGTTGTTGACTCTTCTTCATCCTTTGCCTTTCCTTTATCTCCTTTCTTCTTGTTCTTCATGTACATTGCAGAACTTTGTCCTTTGTCTCCATCTGACTTCAAGTCTTGCTCAAATGTGAGCATCAATCCAAGTAATTGATTCAATTCTGGCACATAATGATTTAATGAGAGTTCTGTTGAAAGTACAAAAGGCTTCCATCTTTCATCACCTCTTAACCCTGCAAGTAAGTGTGCTATCAACCTATGATCTTCAATATCCTCATCAATAGATCCAAGGCTATCTGCCAAGTCCTTCATCTTAGTGACATAATCACTAATGCTCTGATTTTGCTTTTTCTTGAATGTGGTGAACTCTGACCATAAGCTAGCTTTCCTAGCTTTAGTAGTGTTTTGGAAGTGATCCTCCAAAGCATTCCAAATGTCTTCAGTTGTTTCTAAACCTCTGATATGTGGTAACAAATGATCTGTAATAGTGTTATATATATAAGCTCTTGCATTTGCATCTCTCTTCTGCCATAGCTTCAAAGCTTCTAGCTCTTCCTTTCTTGGATGACTCTCATCTTCAAATTTAGGCTTTTCTTCTTCACCTGTCACATATACCATTAGGTTCTTACTCATAAGTAAGGCTTCCATCCTCATTACCCAAGCAGGATAGTTATCTCTATCCAATTTGTCAATGGACACATGATCTGCCATAGTATTCTTGCTTTGTTTCAACCTGTAAGTATAAAGTTAAAGAATGATACCTTTTGTAGACCTTTACCCTTGGGAGTAACTTTGAAATAATCTTTTGATGACTTTTGTTTGTTGAACACCTCAGCTTCCACCTTCTTTGATAAAGAACTCTTCAATTCTTCTTGTATCTGCTCTCCCTTTACTCTCGAGGACCTTATCTGCTCTGATACCACTTGTTGGTGTATAAAACACCACAAGAACTAAACTAATGTGGCATTAGAAGACCTCCATAACCATCATTAGCTTAGCAAAACTCTAAATGTGAATTTTCAACTCTGAACTTAGTGAAAATCAAAATTTCACTTCACAGAAATCTGCGCCTTTTCTTCAAACCTTCAATCTCACCTGTATTAGCTTGATCTTTGCAAATTCCTCTGATCATTTACTAAGAAAGGTTCTTGCTAATGTTAAGCAACACACAACAAGTAAAACTTTCAAGTAATAACTTCAAAATCTTCTGATTTTGCTCCAAACTTTTCACTATGTCTGAAAACTGAAAATCGACTTCATTGATTTGACATACCTTCACTGTTAAGCTGATTTCTCTGAGTATGCGTCACGTTTCTTAAAGATCTTTTGACCAAATGTAGTTGAAAAAAGTAGCTTTAAAACGAGCTATCACTTACTGAAAACTTTACAGTATACTTTGAGATCTGACCTTAAGAAGTTCAGACAAATATGCGCCAGAAAAGTCGTAACTGTCAACTAACTTACACAGTCATATGAAATGACTTAAAACTCAATGTACAAGAGGAACTAGACATAATCCTTCTACACAAACATATGTTGTATATCAGAGAAGATGTATACAAATTGGCTCAGCCTAATTTTGCTCATAGCCATGGAAAACTCTCTCAGACTCAGAAGTTTTTCCTGAACATCTCTCTCAGAAAAGACACGACTTTTCTCTACTCACTCAGATTACAAAATTGAGTTCTCTCTACATGTTTTTGATCTCAAATTAACTTATATACCTATGGTTTACAACACAAGGATGAAGCACAAGGATGAAGTATTTAATCGTTTTAAGAAATATCTTGCACTAATTGAAAATCAGACAGGAAGGAATTTAAAGAGGCTAAGGTCAAATGGAGGAGGTGAGTACTTCTCCAATGAATTTGAGGACTTCTTGCAGGATAGAGGCATCAGAAGGGAAATAACCACAAGGTACTCTCCTGAACAGAATGGGGAAGCTGAAAGAAGAAATAGGTTAATAGTTGAGACAGCTAGATCTATGCTTAATGAGAAGAAATTACCTAACTATCTATGGGCAAAGAGTGTCTCTACTGCCACCTATCTCATAAACAGGTTACCATCAAAGTCACTTGATGGTATGACACCATATGAAGCATGGCATGGTAAGAGACCATCATTGGATCACTGCAAAATTTTTGGATGTGTAGCATATGTACACATTCCTTCACAGGTAAGAGGAAAGCTAGATCCAAAGGCTGAAAAATGTATTTTCATTGGATATGATTTAAATAAAAAAGGTTACAGGTTTTATAACCCTACCAACAAGGGATTTATGGTAAGCAGAGATGTGATCTTTGATGAGAATGATTCTTGGTATGAGAATGAATGCAGGAAGGTCAAACTACCCTATGATTTGGAAGATGAATTTCCAAAACTTACAAAGGAGGAACCAACTCAGAAAGAAGACTCAAGTTCAGATGATGAAGATACAATCAACCTTGAAGAGTTCAAGGCATGGAAGTCTAAAGGCAAAATGAAGATGAAGAAGCTTGAGGACATACCAGAATCTTCAACTCAATCAATCAAAAGGTCTCAAAGAGAGAGCAAAAAACCTATCAGATATGGGTATGATACATCTCTTGTTACTAAACATTCAATTTATCTTGCAAAGGATTTGCTAAATGAAGAACCAGGATCATATGAAGAAGCAATCACAAAATCAGAATGGAAGGAAGCTATGGATGAGGAGATTGAAGCACTCAAGGAGAGTGATACATGGGAGCTATAAATTGAAAAGAAATTCTGGTGGCACAATTAACAGGTACAAGGCCAGATTAGTAGCCAAGGGTTTTGCACAAGCCCAAGGCATTGACTATGAAGAAACATTTTCTCCTGTGGCCAAGATGCCAACAATCAGAGTGTTGGTGAGTGTGGCTGCATCAAAGAATTGGAACATGTACCAATTGGATGTCAAGAATGCTTTCTTGAATGGATGGATTTCAGAAGAGGTTTATATGTCACAACCTCCCGGCTATGAAGACCCTAAGAAGGTAACTTATGTTTGAAAATTAAAGAAGACTTTATATGGATTGAAGCAGGCACCTAGGGCATGGAATTACAGGCTATCTACATACCTCCAAGACCAAGGTTTTGTCATGAGTAAGGCTGACACTTCTGTGTTCATTAAGAGAAGTAATTCAGAGGTAATCTATCTTTGTGTTTATGTTGATGACATCATCATTATAGGCAATGATGTAAATGGAATCAAAAGCATCAAAAGCCAGATGATGAAGGAATTCAAGATCAATGATCTTGGATTATTGAAGTATTTTTTGGGACTAGAATTAGTTTACACTAATTCAGGAATATACATTACTCAGAAGAAGTATGTGCAAGACATGTTGAAGAAATTTCACTTGCAGGATGCTAAAGCAGCAAGCACTCCAATGGAGGTGAACTTAAAGTTTAGTGCCCATGAAGGTGATGAAGTCCAAGACATTACAGGTTATCAAAGTATGGTAGGTAGCTTGAACTATGCTACTTTAACTAGAATTGACATTGCATATGGAGTTAGTGTGCTAAGTCAATTTATGCACAAGCCAAGGATACCTCACTTAGAGGCTGCCAAAAGAGTCTTGAAGTATCTCAAGGGTACACAGAACCATGGTTTGTACTTTCCTTACACTTCAGATATTGACATTATTGAGATTTAGATTGGGCAGGATGCAAGGATGATAGGAGAAGCACTTTAGGATACAATTCTTTTGCAGGTGACAAACCAATTTCATGGTCTAAAAAGAAGCAACCAGCTGTTGCATTGTCTTGTACAGAAGCAGAGTATAGAGGGCTAGCTAATGCCACTCAAGAAGCAATTTGGATTAAGCTTTTGTATTCAGAATTGGGCTTATATACTAGGACTCCAATTATCTTTGGAGATAATACAAGTTCTCTTCACCTTGCAGCTAATCCTATCTATCATGCCAGGACCAAACACATAGAAGTTCATTATCATTATGTGAGAGAGAAGTTGCTAAGCAAGGACATTCAGCTGACCTATGTGTCAACCAACATGCAATGTGCAGATTTGCTGACTAAAGCTTTGGATGGGACCAAACTTTGCAGGTTCAAATCTATGATTGGATTGTAGGATGTACTTGAAGATTGAAGGTGAAGACTTAAGCCAAAATGTTTGGCTTGAGGGGGAGCTGTTGGTGTAAATCACAAGCCTACACATTTGGCTTGGAAGACATCATGAAGACTCCACATGCATGAAGAACCATAGGAACATATGCTAGTGGTTTGTTACCACTTTACCTCATTGTAAAAGTCTAATTTGACTTAGAATCTTTTGTAATCACCTACCTAAGTGATACGTGGAAAATTAGATCACTTGATTGAGAGAATATCTCCAAACTTTTAGATGCTTGATCATAGGAAGCCAAAGATTTAAATTTAAATTCAAATCCTAAGTCATTTCCTATAAAATTGGATGTGAAAAAGTTGCTGGTAGATCACTCCATTCCCGAGGCTCATTCTATTGAGCTTGAGTGTGTGTAAGGACTATACCATAGCTTACACCTCTCTACACCATTTGGCAATGCTAGACATGCCAATGGGATTGTACACAATTGTTAATTAATAGATACATTTACATCATTCATCTCTGTATTCACTGCTTGTCTACTCCAAAGTCTGTTAACTTGTCAAGGGTATATCTCGGTCAATACTACTCCAAATTCAGTGATTCAAAGCTTGTTGGATTCAGCGCAAAGTCATCTACATGCTGACAACGTTTGAGGTGATTTCATTCAGCCAATTCAGAGAAATCGTCGTCGAGTTTCTCACTGGTCTATCTCTGCTACAGTCCTAAAAAGTCAGGGGTATAACTAATTTTGCTAAATCAATTTCTCTGAGTATAGTTTGTCATTTTGCATCATTCCACTTGCAAATGTTAGCTTACTAAGCTAATCGAATACCCCTAGAAGGAGGTTTATCAATTGCTACTGTGCTGGTCACACTGAGCAAAACATTGAGCAGGTATCAAGACCAAAATAGAAGGTTTTCTTGACCTTGTGACTTCCAAAGTTATCTATTTTGATTCAATCATTGCACACATCATTTCCAAAGGACATAGGCTATTTCTTGGTGTCATTGGGAATCTAAGGAAGTCTACTAATCAAGTCTAAAGCTAAAGAGGGCTGGTACAAAGCAGGTTTTAGCAGTACCTACTCAATCTCTTGGATCATCCATCCATTTTTCCCAACAATTCATCCTATAGCAGTCTCCTCGATGCCTATCCAAACGACTAAACATCCAGCCAGTACTCCTGTATCCGTGCATCAAATTCCACTTTCTGCCCTCCATCGCATTTCGGCCCCACCTACAGCCACTATTGCACACAACCATCCTACTCCGTTTGTTCCCACAATTGATTTTCCCACAACCCATGCCCCCTCATTTCTCAATTTACTCCGCGATGCTAATGCCATTGCTATAGGGAGTGCTAATGCCTCTAGGTTCTCCTTGGATTCTGTGTCAGCCGTGGCATCCATTCACCAACAATGTATCACAACTATAGATAACATCAATAGGCTTGCCACATCTCAATGGCAATCTCTCCAAGATTTTGTGCGCTTGCTAAAAGAAGAACGAGATCGATACCGTGATATTGCTGATTCGGCAACCAAAGCCCTATCCGATCTCCAAAATAGCTACTCCATGGGTTTATGCGATAGCGTTGCCTACCGTCATATTAAGAGAGAAAGGGATCAAATTAGGCAGTTTCTGAGTACCCTCCATATCATGCTTGAGCAAGCCTCCATTCCCCTAGCTTCCTCTCCCCCACCCTCAGACGATGGCCAAAACCCTTCCCTTCCAACAAATCCTTAATTATTTATCATGCATTCTACATTTTCTTTCTTTTTTTTGGAAGAGCTTATTTCTCTCACCTCCTCTGGTCTAATAAAGTAATAAAGAGCTAATTTCTCTCGTCTCCTCTGGTATCCTTCACTTTTGTTGTCTCATTCATTTTGTGGTATCTCGGACCGCTCATTGGTTATAACTTTTGGGTTTGGGTTGTGGTCTCTCCGGGACAGAGAGTCCAGCCAGTGGTGGGCATCTATTACTCCGGTCTCCGCTCCTTTGTATCTCAAATAAGTGATCAAGATACAATGTGAAGAAGAATTGAAATATATTTCTAAGGTCCTGATCCAAAGTGTTGGGAAGGTTCAGGTGAACCCTCTCTTAAGTGTTCTTAAGTGTAAATTGAAGATTTAAAAGGCAAAATGTGAAGGTATCTGAAGCGACAGCATACACAGAAGTAAAAGGATGGCCCCCCCAATTAGTCTAAAGGATTCGTTAGTGGCCCACTAGAGAGACAATCTAGTTAGTTAGTCTAAAGTCACTACAGGACAAAACAAGGATTCGTTGGTGGCCCACTAGAGAGACAATCTTGGGACACCAAAGTGAGCACCAAGATACTCTAGCAGTTAGGAGTGTACGTGAACTGACTCACAAATCAAGGCAAAGCATTATTCTGGAGGATTAAGCAAGGAGAGCATAGTCGAAGTGAAGCAAGAGAGAGAAGTGCAAGAGACACACAGGGTGCAATGCAAGGTGTGCATGAAGAGTGACTAAGAAGTGTGCAAAGGTGTGCTAATCTTACACCCAAAGATCCCAAGGTCCCCTTGAAGCTATGTGCATGCCGATAGAAGGTGTCCATCCCTCCCCCTTAGTGGAAGCTTGGTGCAAGGTGTGCACAAGTGCAGGCTTGGAGAAGGTGGAGGTCTGGTGCAGAGAAGGCCGGCAACAACAAGACCCTTGGGTATTTTGTATTTAGTGATTGTGCACTCTGTGGGTTTTCGCACAAAAGCATTGGATTGTATTGTGCATCACCATTGTATTTTTCTTCTTATAATCAATCGATAAAGGCTTCGAGTGTGTATCTTTCTTCTTATCTTTCCCTTTTCTCCTACCAACACTCAAATCCCTTCTTGTACAAGAATCCCCCAACAATAGGTAACTACTTCGACATCCAAAGTCACAAGTAGGTCTTTACCTAGAGTTCCTCCTATTGAAGATCAAGCAAGATGGGATGCTAGAGATGCTTTAGCACTCTTATTCATAGCAATGAGTGTTAAAAAGCATATTCTACCACAGATCAGATCTTGCAGAAGTTCTAGACAAGCTTGGTTGAAGCTTGAGAATCTTTTTCAGAGCAGAAATCTTGCTAGGAAAGCTCACTTAAGGAGACAACTAGCAAATACAAGGATGAAGGTTGGTGAGTCAATTCAAACCCACATTACGAGACTCATTGACTTGAGAGATCAACTTCTAAATGTAGAAGTTGAGATATCAAATGAAGAAATGGTAAATACACTGATTAATCACTTACTATTTCATATTGATCTTTTATAACCACTCTTACCCTTACCACAAGAGATAGAGAGGTTACATTTGAAGAGCTAGAGTTCTTGTTACTTCATGATGAAGATCAGTTGAGGGGAATGGAAGAGAATGAAGAAGCACTTTCATCTTCATCAAAGGGTAAAAAAAAGAAGAAGGATAAGAAGGAAAAGCAATCCAAGAAGGAAAGTAGGTCCCTCTCATCTTCTACTTCAGATTCTATTTCTACTACATCTAAAGAGAAGTCTTCTAAGAAGAAGGAAGTAATATGTTTTTACTACAAGAAACCTGGACATTTAAAAGCAGCTTGTTATAAAAGGATTGTAGCGGAAAAGAAAAAGGCATCAAGTAATGTTGCAGAAGATGATAAAAAATGGAAATCTCAAGGTGATTCTTATGCCTCTATCACCATTGAGGAAGTAGCTTTTGATCAGGTAGTTTTACAGGTTCTTTCAGCAAGTCCTTGGACATTTGACTTAGGTGCTACAAAGCATATGATAGTTTGCAAAGATGTGTTTTCTTCTCTTTCCTATTCTTCAAGTAGAAAAGTTACTATTGTAGATGGCAATGATTTGGCTGTTGTGGGAATAGGTACAGTAACCCTAAAGTCAAGAGAAGGTGGTAATTTTTAGATTTAAGATGTTCTATATGTACGTGAAATGAAGAAGAATTTGCTATCTATATCTGCATTTTTAGGTGATGGTTTTAAAGTTGTATTTGAGAGAGATCTTTTTAAGATCTTTTCACACAAAGAGAATAAGTGAATTTCACAAGCTGAGCATAGAGGAGGGATTTTTGTTTTGTCAAAACTCAGTCAGGCATATGCGGTCAAATCTTCATCACCGGTGGAAGATATGAAGCTATGGCATGAAAGATTCAGACATATTAGTTTTCGAGCTCTCAAGAGTATCAAAGATAGAGGTATGGTTGAGAGTTTACCCTCATTGAAGCTACCAGATGACTCAGATATATGTGAAAGTTCTCTTGAAGGTAAGATGCATAAACTACCTTTCAAGAAACATGGTCATATTACAGCTACCAGGAAATTGCAGATTATTCATTCATATGTGAATGGACCTATGAGAGCAGACTCTATTCAGGGTTTCAGGTATTTTGTTCTATTTGTTGATGAATTTACGAGATACTCATGGATCTATGGTCTTAAGTTGAAGTCAAAAGTCTTTCCTATGTTCAAGAAGTTTGTAGCTATGGTTGAAAATGAAAGTCAGGAAACTATCTAGATTCTTAGAAGTGATAGAGGTGGAAAATACTTGTCAAAAGAGTTTCAGACATTTCTTGATGAGAAAGGTATTACTCGACACCTTACTATTGCTTACACTCCTCAACAGAATGGTGTTGTAGAAAGGAAGAATAGAGTACTTGTTGAGATGATGCGGAGCATGATGGCGTCCAAGAAGTTTCACCAAAATTCTCGTTTGATGCAGTACATATAGCTAACCACATTTTAAACAAGTCATCTATAAAAGCTTTATAGGTAATCACACCATATGAAGCTCATTATGGTAGAGAACCTAATGTGAGTTACGTCAGAGTGTTTGGATCACTTTCTTATGAACATATTGAGAAAAAGGACCGAGGCAAACTAGATGTAAATGCAAAGAAAGCTATTTTTATTCGATATCCTGTTGAGAGTAAAGGCTACAGGTTTTATGTTCCAGAGACAGGTGAAGTTATTCTTTCATGTAATGCTTATATTTTTGAAAATAAGGTTTATGATAAAGAAGCAGAAATTCTAGAGTTCATTAGTGAAAATGACTATGGATTTTTTAGAAGCATGTTAGATATACATGTTCAACCATATCAGGAGAAAGTTAAAATTCCTAGGATTCAAGAAAGATTTGAAGAAAGTGGAATTTCACAACCTTCTATAGAGTCAGTTCCACATGAGACGTTAGTTCCAGAAATGGAAGAAGTTAGAGTTCTAGAAAGTCCTAGTACCTCAGCAGGACAAGTTCCAGACCCTTTGGAAGTTGAAGAGTTAGAAAGAGTTTCACCACTATTTAAAGATACACCTACTTGGTTATATCAGACTTGGAAAGATAGTGGTATAAAGACTTTTATTGGAAGAACAAGGAGTCATACTAGAAAACAACAACAAGATCATATAAGAACAAGAAGTCAGACTAGACAACAACAACAAAGAGATCATGTAAGTTTTGCTGAAGACTTTGAGATTCATGGTATTTTGGCACTTACGACTGTTGAAGATGAACCTGCATGTGTTAAAGATACACTTAACATTCCTATTTGGAGAAAAGCCATGCAAGAAGAAATTGATTCTATTCATAAGAATCAAACTTGGTAACTATGTGAGTTACCAGAGGGAAAGAAGGCTATAGGTGTAATATGGATCCTCAAAATCAAAAGGAAAGCAGATGGTACCATTGCTAGATACAAGGCCAAGTTATTTGTCAAAGGATATGCACAACAAAAAGGTATTAATTATGATGAGACATTTGCTCCTACATCTAGGATGACTGTTATTAGGTCAATACTTGCTCTAGTAGCACATTTTGGTTGGCATATATATCAACTTGACATTAAGACTGCTTTTCTAAATGGTGATTTACATGAGGATGTATATATTCAACAGCTAAAAGGTTTTGAAGAGACAGGTAAAGAACACTTAGTGTGTAAGCTTATGAAAGCTTTTTATGGTTTAAAACAAGCACCTAGAGCATGGTATGAAAAGATACATACATATCTTTTGTCCATTGATTTCCATAACTTAGATGCAACTCCAACTCTTTATGTCAAATCTGAACCAGGTATGATGATTATAGCAATCATTTATGTGGATGATATTATAGTCACAGGTCCCAGAGATGAGGATTTGCAGATGTTCAAAGAACAATTGAAGCAAACATTTGATGTGAATGATTTAGGCATTTTGCTTTATTATCTTGGGATTCAGTTTTTGTTTCGAGATGAGTGTATCTATATGACACAACAGAAGTACATTGAGAAACTTTTAGAGAGGTTTCAAATGGTTGATTCTAAACCTATGCAAACACCTATCGATCAGAACGCATTTTTATAGACGGTAGCAGATGTAGAGTAGTTTGATGCTACTTTATATAGTCAAGCAGTTGGTTGCTTGATATATCTATGTAATACACGTCCTGATATAAAGTTTGCAGTTTCTCAAGTATCAAGGTTCATGTAGAATCTGACAGTGTTACATTGGAAAGCAGTAAAGCGAATCTTTTGATATTTGAAGGGAACTTCAAATTATGCTATTGTATTTTCAAAGTCTACACATTTGTTACTAAAAGGATTTTTAGATTTTGATTGGGTAGGTGATAGAGACACAAGAAGAAGTACTAGTGGATTTTGTTTTTATCTTGGAGATTTTCTTATCTCATGGCTTTCGAAGAGACAACCCAGTATTGCCACTTCATCGTGTGAAGCTGAATATCGTGCAGCATTTACAGCTACTATAGAGTCAGTTTGGTTGCAGAAGATTTTTATTTATCTTGATGTCAAAGTACATGAACCTATTTAGGCGTTTTCAGATAGCCAGAGTGTGATAGCTATAGCAAAGAATCCGGTGCATCATGCAAGGACAAAGCATATAGAGGTACACTACCACTATATTCGAGAGAAGATAGCTAAGAAGCACATTGAGCAGGTTTATGTTCCTTCTAGTGAGAATGTTGCACATATATTTACCAAAGCATTGATTAGAGATAGTCATGAGAAGATTTGCAGGTTACTGAAGCTTGTACCAATATGACATTGAAGGAGGGATTGTTGGAAGTCAATGAACATCTGGTACATTTTTGGCAAATCACATTTCGGGACTTAGCATTTTTTGAACAATTTGGGAAAAACTTTTTGAGGCTAGATAGATAGAGCTTGGCAAGATCTATCTAGTGGTATGCTTCATTTTTCCATCAGAGGTCAGAATTGGAAGAAAAGTCAAACCCTAATTTCTCTCAAAGTGAAGAAAAGCTAAGTCATGTTCAAACGATAGTCCAAAAGCTTGGGTAAATAGCCATTCAAATACATTTGTGATGGTCTTTTATGAGTAAAACAGAAAAAGCAAATGATCCTTCTATATTTAGACATCAATGTCTATTTTTAGCCAATTCGCAATTTTTAAGCAAAAGCCATTGTAGCAAAAATGATGGAAGCTTTTAATCATGCATACATTTTTGCTTTATTGGTTATGCACTTTGATTGTGCTTTATTTGAAGAACTATCGCTATTGCTTTATTATGGAAGGCTTAACCTATAAAAGGAGCATGGTGGGCACACACGTGATCATGACTCAAAGATCTCAACCTAGAGTTTGAAGATTCTAAAGCTTTGGAGGTAAAGATTTGGTGAAGGAGAGGCTACTTTCTTGGAGCAAGAAGTCTTCTACAAGGTGGTGGCAACTATCTATTGTGAGTTAACCTTATATTTTGTTTTTAGGGTTTCTCTACCCTAATCTCAAAATTAGGGTTGGGTAATTTACAATTTTGTTACACTATTTTTGTGAGAATAAGGTTAGCTTTGTTGCTCATTCACTTCACACACTTAGATTATTTCAACATATTAATCTAAATTTTGTATCATCATCTTCTTGGATATTCTTCCATTAGTGAGTGCACCACTTTATATGGTTGAGTAGTACTCCCATGTTGTAATTTGGACATCTATTTTTTAGTGAGTAAGCATCCAACTTACGTTCTCTATCCTTGTCTCAAGATCTCTTTCTATCTATCTCTCACTTATTATCTTAATTAATTAAGTGTGTATGCTCAAAAGGTTTTAGTATTGGAACGATCCTGGGGCCCCGAATTCCAACACAACACACAGAGATGATCATGTACATAGACTACATGGGGTTCAAGGGAGTCGGAGCACTTTCTTCTACCATTATGGATATGTCATTACATTTTCCAGGAGGAAAATGTTTTCAAGGGGAAGGAAATGTCATATTATGGATGCACAACCTCTTGGGTGAGGTGGCATAGATGCCACATGGCATCATGAAAGCCATCAAACAAGTTGCACTCTATGTATTAGGAAATGGGGATGTAACGTTTGAATTTTGTGTATGACACAATGGGCTACATCAAGCATCACTCTAGCAACATAGAACTTTAGTTCTGTTAGTCAATCATCCAAACACATCTACAATCATTGTCCAACCACATCTACAATCATTGTCCAACCACATGAGTCATCATTTTTGCTTGAGCGAGCTATGGAAGAGGGGCACAACATGAGAAAGACACCTCTGATAGAGATGTTGGCTATGATATTGCAGGTGATATAGGCAAAGACCATATTGAAGAGGAGCTTCCAATTGGTGCCTTGTAAATCTGAAGTGGGTGATGGAGAAAATTCAAGGTCGTGGCCATCAAAAGCCCTGCTAAGAGCACTACAATAAAACATCTTTAAGAAGAAGGTGTAGGAGTACTAGGCATACACCATACACAGTGAGTGATGAACAGGCAAAGAATCTAGGGAGGCACCAAGGTGTGCTATTCTCTTGATGGGTCATTTCCTTGCATGTGCTCTATAACATGTTTTTGGTTCAGTCAATCCTTTGTTGAATTGCCAGCCAAATAGCAATAATTTTGAGACCTCATGCTCTCTCTAAGAGAGAGAGAGAGAAAGAGAGAGAGAGAGACTAAGAGAGAGAGACTATCACATGATATATGTAGGGGTCTTGAAGAGCATGCCACATGGCATCCTTTCGATTAACTCCACATTTGGTAGGAGCAAGGATGAGAAAGATGTCTCATGAATTGAGTTGAGAGAAGTACGGTTCGGGCATGGTTGGGTGGAATGTTGAACATTTATCTTTCTGTGTGTCATGACAATGGCAGTGCGAAGCTAAGGGCAATGGTTGAAAGAAACTATGGAGGTGCACCACAATATTGATATCAAAGCAATAGGAAAAAGAAGCTAAAGAAGCTCTGCTACATGGGATTTGAACTCACACCACCCCCTTAGGATGCTTCTACCTCATCCAGCCCACCATATGTTCTTGGTGATCATCATACTATAGCAAACTATCAAGGCTAAGTCATGGTTTTCATCAGCAATGGCGCCAAGGTAGAGAGGATGAAAGTTTCTTCCTCTCACTCTTCTCTAGAAAACGTACACCCTATACAAAAATGCATTACTTGAAGGTGTTTGAAGCAAGATTTGAACTCAACAGATCTAGGAGATAGAGTTCATGGCATAAGCACATGTGCAATGGCCTACCACTACATATGCTTTTTGATAACACTAGACATTCACTATAATCATGGGAGGAGGAAAGGAGCTTATTCTCTCTCTCTCTCTCTCTCTCTCTCTCTCTCTCTCTCTCTCTTTCTCTCCTTCTTGAAGTGAAGCATCCATTAGACCATAGGGATCTTCCAACGGTGACTTATTCAAGAAGCGAAGTAGGAAAGCCTTTAGTAGTCTCTTCCACAAGTGGCTATGAAAGGGGCAGGACCATCATTAAGGCAGTGAGAAGCAGTAGAAGAGGACTTTTTCCTCTATGGAAGATAAGGACCTTTGTGGAAGCCTACATGATTCTAAAGACAAGGCATTATGGCCTCAATTTCTAGGTTTGATTGTTTTTGAATTTCTGTAAGAATCTTCATTTTTGAAAATGATAATGAAGGGTTAGGGGGCCAAGATCTTGAAGAAAAATCATGTGTATGGAGAGTATGAGATATATAATATCATCTAGAGTCATAGATTCCCTTAAGTTACAAGAAAGTGTAAGCCTTAGGCACCTCCAAAATAGCCTACTTTCATAATTTTCACATAAATTTGAGAAGCTATTTTGATAAGTAGCCATTTTGAGAAAGGGAAATGATAAGGGATTTTTCATAGATTGGTAGGAAAAATGATGCATACATATAGGATGGTGTACGGCCTTCCATATACAATCAAGAAATTTAAAGATTGGCTCAGTATGATGGGACTTTGAAGCTCCACAAATCCACTTCCATCACTGTTTTAACAAAAAAAAATTTGAGCATCTGAATTTAATAAATTCCCATTTTGGGAGAGGGAAAAAGAGGTGCATTAGCTATGGATGGATGGGAAAAAGCATACATATTGAGAGTATCTCCTATCGACTTCACAATGGAATCTTTAGATTCATAAAAGAATAAGTTAAGGAGGAATCTTACTTCCTCAAAGACCCCCTTTTCACACTTTTTAGAAAAATTTCAGATGCTAATTTATGCCAAACTCCACTTTTGGAGTAAGAAAAGAGATAATTTAAGAGATTTACCATGGATTAGTGTATACATACATGAAATATGGAGTATTTATTACCATGGAGAATTAGCAAATCCAAGAAAAAGCCTAATTAGGAGTGGATTAGAAGCTTGCCAAAATCTCCCACCTAACTTTTTGCATGAAAGTAAAAATCTTGATTTAGGCCTCTTTTGGGGAGTAAATTAGCATGCACGAAGGGAGGATTCGGTAAGGTGAAAATAGGCCCAAGCATATTCATATATTACTCTCTAAGATTATGGAGAAAAATTTAGCATTTGCTTGATGCAAGAATGCTTTTGGGCACTTCAAAAATCACATTTTCACACTTTTTCCAGCCCCTCCACTAGTCCACTAGTTTGACATGTCACACTTGGAAAGGCCATAACTTGGGATAGAAAACTCCAAATTGGATATGCTATAGCCCATTTTGAAGAGTACAAGATATAATTTCAGTTGAGAAAAAAGGAATTTGGAAATTATGTATTTTTGCAAGTCTATGTAGGTCTAAAAAGTCTAAATAGTTTTTGGCAACTACCTTTCGGGAGCCATATCTTACAAACTGGGAAGACCATTGAAGAAATTTCACTTTGAGCCACTTGCACATTATGTATATTATATTTTATGATTATTTGAAAGTCCTAAAAAAGTTTTTGCAGGTCTAAAGAGGGATTAATTATGCTTTTTTGGATAAATTTGCATTATTTTCGTAATCATTTGACCATTCTTTATGTTTTGGGAATGTTGGAGTTTAAGGTCTGCGAAAGCATGTAAACAACACAAGGAAGAAGACGAAGCTTGGAGCACAACACACAATACTAAATGTATTACCGCTAGAATGTACAGAGATATGTGACTCGTTAGGGTTATAGGAGTATATACAAGCCAGGGTAAAAAACCTCCTAAAGAGGGAAAAAGTGCCCCGACAATCCTAGTGTGTTCACACACATCATTACCTAAATATATCAACAAATCCCCCTCGGAGTGATGTGGTGAACAAGGAGCTGGCATTCATGTATAAGGAAGTGCCAAGCTATGTGGAATCAATCCACAAAAGGAAGTAAGCCCAAAGCTTTGCAAAAAGCTTCAAACTTCTCACTAGGTAGAGCCTTTGTGAAAAGGTCTGCAATGTTCTCATGTGTGGGCACATATGCCAAACTAATCTCTCCAGCAAAGAACCTCTCCCTATCATAATGATAGTGCACCTCAATATTCTTAGTGCAAGCATGGATCACATGGTTCCTCGAAACTGTGAATGCGCTCTAATTGTCAGTGAAGATGGTGGTGGCAAAAGTCTGACCAGCACCCAAATCATCCATAAGGCATCTGAGCCACACACACTCAACAGTCACACTGAAAGCTGCCCTATACTCAGCCTCACAACTAGAAGTGTCCATAGTAGGCTGTTTCCTCCTCAACCACGATATGCATGGGCTACCAAGCATGAAGCAAAAACCACTGGTGGAGACATGAGTTTCATAGCAACTAGCCTAGTTTGAGTTAGAACAAACATGTAAATCTATCGGTAATGATCCCCCCTTGGGATAAAACAATCCAAGTATCCAGGTACCACTCAAGTAGCAAAAGATGCTCTTAACCGCCTACCAATGTTTGACACCTAGGCAATGCATAAACGTGCTCATTTTTGAGATAGCAAACTAAATATCTGGCCAAGTAATGCATAAGTAAATCAAGCATCTAATAACCTATTGATAGAGAAAAACATAAATGCATCTCCAGCATTATGAAGAATAAATCGTAAAAATGTCTCCATAGGAGTGGCAATAGGTTTGGAGTCTTCAAGGCCAAAATGCTGCAATAATGTGTCAATATATTTTGTTGGACACAAAGCTATTCTGCCATCAACTTGCATAAATTGAATGCCCAAATAATGATGCAAATGCCACAAATCTAACATTTCAAATGAGGCATGTAGATCAGCCTTAAAATCAACAATATGCTTCTCATGAGGACCAGTGAGCAACATGTCATCAACATACACAACAATGATCAGAAGCACATCACTGCTAAACATATAACATGCTCTGAGTTGGATTGTTCTCAAAACCATGTGCAATCAGATAGGCATGTATTTTTTCATACCAAGCACGTGGTGCTTGCTCTAAACCATATAATGCCTTCTTCAACCTGCACACTTGGTTTTCATGCCCTTTCTGCACAAAGCCACAGGGTTGAATAAGATACACTTCTTCATGCAAGTCATCATTCAGAAATGTAGTTTTAATGTCTAGCTAATGTACATTCCAACCATGATGAGTTGCAAGTGCAAAGATGCTATGAATAGTAGTCATTCAACATGTAGGAGCAAAGGTCTCATCAAAATCAATTCCTCTTTCCTGAGCATAACCCTTTGCAACAAGCCTAGCTTTATACCTGTCAATTGTACCATCAGGCTTATGCTTCAACTTGTATACCCACTTAGTGACAATGGCCTTCTTGCCAAGAGGCAAGTCACATAAAGACCAGGTACCATTTTTCATGATAGCATCATATTCTGATTGCATAGCAGCCATCCAATTTTCAGAGTTTTGTGCTTCATCGAATGAAACAAGCTCATTCTCATCATAGCGACTAGAGGCAGCCATAGCATAGCAATCTGATGCAAAAGAGGTACTATGAGAGCCTGAATGAGTACGATATGACAGAGGTGCATCTAATTTGTTATCACACAAAGTCTGCACTAGCCATTTTGGCATAGTTTTTGCCTCCTCAATATTAGCTCTCCCATCAATAAGTGCATCCTTTAAATTTGCATAAAAAATGGAATGATTTGCATCATCACATGAAACCTGTAAAGGCTAAGAAGTTGCCTCATTAGGACTAGCACTAGACTATCCACTTATAAAAAGAGGGGGCAAAGTGTCATACATGTCTTTGGAGCTAACTGATGTCTCCTTAGTACATGAAAGTAATGGTTGAATAGCATCTTCCACAAAAACAACATCATGACTAACCAAAATGCATAGACAATAGAGATGATATCCTTTGCTTTCAGAACTGTACCCAACAAAAATACATTTCATTGCTTTATCATCCAATTTCATGCATTGTTGTTCAAGCACTAATGCATATGCGAGACAACCAAAAACACGTAGGTGAGCAACAGATGGCTTGCAACCGTGCCAAGACTCATATGGAGTCATAGACTACAATGCTTTAGTGGGAAACCTGTTAAGTTTATATATTGCACACATGAGAGCCTCAAGCAAGAAACTATGTGGTAAAGTGTGACGCTTGACCATACACCTCGCCATCTCCATGAGTGACATGTTCTTCTGTTCAACAACTCCATTCTATTGAGGTGTATATGGCACTATACACAGATGTTTTATCCCACATTCAATGAGAAATGCATTAAAATTAGAAGACATATATTCCCCCCTCTATCAAAATGGAGAGTTCCCATTTTAGATGCTCACAAATTTTCAACCAAAACTAGAAATGCTTGAAGCACATAAACATTTTGGATTTTTGCTTTCAATGGATATACCCATGCATGCCTAGAAAAAGCATCAATGAAAGTCACAAAGTAAAGATAGTTTCCAAAAGAGGGTGTCTGCATAGGACCACAGACATCACAGTGAACAAGCTGCAATTTCTAAGTAGCTCAAACTAAACCATCTTTTGGGAACAAGCCAATGCTATATTTTACCCAAGGTACAACCTTCACAGACATGTTTACCAGGTTCCTCAAGTTTGGGTAGAGAGGACACCATTTCAGATTTTTGCAAGTGTAGCAAACTAGAAAAATTCAGATGACCAAAGCATGCATGCCAAAGCTTTGCATCTAACAAAACTTGAGAATCATGTATTGCACATGCTAAATCATTCACAGATTTTTCATAGTCTATGCACATATACAGCCCACCACATCAAATGCTAGAAGCAATAATGACATTGCCATTTGACAAATCTTGAACTGTACATCTATTATCAACAAATTTCACAACCAAGACACTCTCAGCTAAAGCTGAAACTGTATTCAGCTTTTGTGGAAGAGAGAGCAACTGTGGGTTGCTTCTTAGATGATCATGAGACAAGTTTTGATCCTAGAAAAGTAAGGTACCTTGAGGTGCTTCTCCTCTCTTCCTTGGAACTAGCCCAATCAGCATCAAAGAGCAACTTTAGACTTATATTAGATACACAAGGATATTATAATTCTTCATTCATGGTCCATTTGAGATATCGGAGTATCCTCTTGGCAACATCCATGTGAGGTTTCCTGTGTGTGTGCATAAATTGACTTAGCACACTCACATTATAACATATATCTACCCTTGTCAATGTAGCATAGTTCAAACTACCCACAAGACTTTCATAACCTGTGATATCTTCTATGAGTTTACCTTCATGTGGGATCAATTTATGATTAACCTCCATTGGAGTACGTGCAATCCTACAATCTTGCATCTTGAACTTTATCAACAAGTCTTTAATGTATTTCCTTTGAGTAAGGAATAGACCATGATCTTTGTATATTACTTCCAATCCTAGGAAGTATGTGAGTGAACCCAAGTCACTTTTCTTGAACTCTTCTTGCATCTACTCCTTGAACTTCTTTATCCCATCTGCATCACTTCCTATAAGTATAGTATCATCACATACACACACAAATAGATGACTTTAGAATCACTCTTTTTGATGAAGGGTGATGGATCTGCCTTGCTAGGTTGAAATCCTTTATCCTACAAGAATGAAACAAGCCTGTGTTGCCAAGCCTTTGGGGCTTGTTTGAGTCCATATAGAGCTTTATTAAGTTTACACACATAATCAAGATGTATTCCATTCTCTAAGCCAAGTGGTTGTGCTATATACACCTCTTCTGTTATCCATCCATTAAGAAATGCATTTTTTACATCCAATTGAAGTATCTTCCAATTCTCGGAAGAAGCAATACTAAGCAAGACTCTAATTGTAGGCATCTTTGCCACAGGAGAGAAAGTCTCCTCATAATCAATTCCTTGAGTTTGTGCAAAGCCTTTTGCCACAAGCCTTGCGTTATACTTGTTAATGGAGCCATCTGAGTTCTCCTTCAATTTGTAAATCCATCTTGAACCTATCACTTTCATTGATGAAGACTTGGGAACTAATTCCCAAGTGTTATTTTCCTAAAGAGCTTCAATTTCTTCTTCCATTTCATGCCTCCACTCTCATTTCTTCTTTGCTTCCTCAAATGTTGAGGGTTCCTCTTGATTTATGTCCTATGCTAGATAGATTGAATGTTTAGTAACTAGAGAAGTATCAAACCCATACCTCTCTGGTTTTCTTTTCTCCCTTGTGGACCTTCTTAGACCATGATGTGGTGATTCTGCCTCTTTTCCAAGTTCCTGCATTTTAGCTTTACCTTTAGACTTCCACGTTTTGAGCTTTTCAATCTGAGTTGCTTCATCATCTTCTAAGGTATCCTGTTCTTCAATTTTAGGAGGGTTATCCTTGAAAAGCTTTGGAAAATCCTCTTCAAAATCATAACCTAATTGATCTTACTGCATGAGTCTTCATACCAAGAACTATTCTCATCAAATACTACATCTCTACTCACCAAGAATCCTTTGGTTGTTGGGTTGTATAGCATGTACCCTTTTTGGTTGTTGTCATATCCAATGAGCACACATCTTTCAGCTTTTGAAAATCCATCTTTCCTCTAACATGTGAAGGAACATGACCATAATCAATACATCCAAAAATCTTACAATGATCCAAGCTTGGTCTTCTTCCATTCCAAGCCTCATATGGTGTCATGCAATCAAATGACTTTGAAGGTAACGTGTTAATAAAAAAAAGTGGCTATGGATACAGCCTCAACCTATAAATAATTAGGTAAATGTTTTTCATTTAACATAGACCTTGCAGCTTCAATAATTGTCCTCTTCCTTCTCTCTGCCACTCCATTTTGCTCAAGAGTGTACCTTGTAGTAGTCTCTCTTTGATTAACCTCTCTTGAAGAAAGGAGTCAAATTCATGGAAGAAGTACTCTCCCCCTCCATCTGACCTTAACCTTTTTAGTATTCTCCACAAGAGCTAAATATCTTTTGAAGCATGAAAAGACTTCATCTTTGTGTTTCATAAAGCATAGTATAATCCATCTATTGCAATCATCAATGAAGGAGACTCCATGCATATATACTTTCTTCATGAATGGTAACATGTGAGACTTTCCGAATTGACATGCAATACACTTATAAATCATGTGTTGCTTTGACACATTAGGGAGTCCATGTACACTTTGGTCCCTGCAAATTTGCTTTAATGATCTTTCACCAATATGTGCTAACCTTTTGTGCCATACTTTGAATTATGTGAGTGTCTAACGACCATACTAAAAAGAGCAATGTTCCCAGTGTCTTGCAATTCAAAGGTGAATAATCTACCTGTTGGTGTATAAAACACCACAAGAACTAAACTAATGTGGTATTAGAAGACCTCCATAACCATCATTAGCTTAGAAAAACTCTAAATGTGAATTTTCAACTCTGAACTTAGTGAAAATCAAAATTTCACTTCACAGAAATCTGCGCCTTTTCTTCAAACCTTCAATCTGACCTGTATTAGCTTGATCTTTGCAAATTCCTCTGATCATTTACTAAGAAAGGTTCTTGCTAATGTTAAGCAACACACAAAAAGCAAAACTTTCAAGTAATAACTTCAAAATCTTATGATTTTGCTCCAAACTTTTCACTATGTCTGAAAACTGAAAATCGACTTCATTGATTTGACATACCTTCACTGTTAAGCTAATTTCTCTGAGTATGCATCCCGTTTCTTAAAGATCTTTTGATAAAATGTAGTTGAAAAAAGTAGCTTTAAACGGAGCTATCACTTACTGAAAACGTTACAGTATACTTCGAGATCTGACCTTAAGAAGTTCAGACAAATATGCGCCAAAAAAGTCGTAACTGTCAACTAACTTACACAGTCATATGAAATGACTTAGAACTCAATGTACAAGAGGAATTAGACTTAATCCTTCTACACAAACATATGTTGTATATCAGAGAAGATGTATACAAATTGGCTCAGCCTAATTTTGCTCATAGCCATGGAAAACTCTCTCAGACTCAGAAGTTTTTCCTGAACATCTCTCTCAGAAAAGACACGACTTTTCTCTACTCACTCAGATTACAAAATTGAGTTCTCTCTACATGTTTTTTATCTCAAATTAACTTATATACCTATGGTTTACATTCTCCTAGACTTGAACTCGTAAGTTCTGAAGATCAAAATGAAAACTAGACTCTAATTTTGCACTAATTTACAATAGTGAAATTGTCCCTTCACTTAGGCTTAATTTTCTGTATGCTTTTTCTTCACTTCTCTTTTCCTTCTTCCTTCCTTCATATGTCTTCATATATCCATGCCTAATTAGTGAGTGAAGCCTCAACAGCTCCCCCTCAATCACTAATTAGCATGCTTTGACTTCTTCATATAGTCTTCTTCTCTTTTATTCCTGCCATCTCCTTGAACCTACTTGTCTTCACTCCATCCAAGCTCTTTGTCATAATATCTGCAATCTGATCTTTTGTAGAAGTGTAAACCACTTCAATCTCCTTCTCCATTACCTTTTCTCTGAGAAAATGATACTGTATTTCTATGTGCTTTGTCCTTGCATGAAACACAGGATTTGCTGCAAGATATAATGAGCTCATATTATCTCCATGAATGATAGGTATACCTTGATCAATTCCCAAGCTTTTGAATAATGTCTGCATCCATATTACTTCTTTTGCTGCTTCCACAAGTCCTTTGTACTCAGCTTCTGTTGATGATAAAGCCACTGTATGTTGTTTCTTTGAACACCAACTCACAAGCTTATCTCCAATGTATATCATATAGCCATGAGTAGACCTTCTATCATCCTGACTTCCTGCCCAATCTGAATCACTATATGCTCTCAATCTTATATTTGATGTAAAAGGATAATACAATCCTTCTTTCAAAGTTCCTTTGATATATCTAAGAACTCTTTGACCTGCAATCCAATGTGGATCCTTTGGACAATGCATGAATTGAGAAAGAACACCCACTGCATAACTAAGATCAGGCCTTGTTAGTGTAGCATAAATTAAGCTTCCTACTAAAGATTGATACTTCCTCATGTCTTTGAACTCTACATCATCATATCTACTGAGTTTATGATTGACCTCTAGTGGTGTTGATGCCTCTCTGCAATTCTCCATGTTAAACTTCTTTAGAAGATTCAAGAGATACCTTTCTTGTGATACATATATGCCATGTTCTGCATAAGTGACTTCCATTCCAAGAAAATATGACAATTTTCCTAGATCACTTATCTTGAATTCCTTCTCAAGTAGCTTCTTCACCTCATTGATTCCTTCATTTGAGGTACCTGTAATTATAATATTATCTACATAAATACAAATGTAGATCATACCTTCATCTGTTCTTTTGATAAGTAAACTTGCATCTGCCTTTGAACTTTGATATCCAAGACCATTAAGATGCTTTACAAGTCTGTAATTCCAAGCTCTTGGAGCTTGCTTCAAACCATAAAGTGCTCTTCTTAACCTGCAAACATAATTTGGAAACTTATGATCTGCAAACCCTTGAGGTTGCTCCATGTAAACCTCATCTGATATATATCCATTCAAAAATGCATTCTTAATGTCCAATTGACTCAATGTCCATCCTTTTGATGATGCAATGGCAATGATTGTCCTTATGGTTGACATCTTTGCCACATGACTGAATGTCTCATCATAATCTATGCCAAAAGTTTGAGCATAGCCTTTAACCACCAATCTGGCTTTGTATCTGGCTATTCTTCCATCTGCATGCTTCTTAATTTTGTAAACCCATTTATTTCCAATCACTTTCTTACCATTAGGCTTTGGAACAAGTTCCCAAGTTTTGTTTTCTTCAATTGCATCAAACTCTTCATTCATTGCTACTTCCCATTGTCTCTTACCCTTTGCTTCATCATAGCTTTGAGGTTCTTCATCTTCCTTAACCATGTAAGCATAATTTTTTTGAGTCAAGTAAGAAGTATCATAGGAATACCTTGTAGGTTGCTTCCTCATTCTGGTTGATCTTCTTGGTTCACACTCTTCATGTATATCTGGATGTACTTCTTCATCAAATATTGGTCCATCTTCATTTCTTCTATATGATCCAACTCTTGATGTGCTTGCTTGCATATGTTCTTCATCCCCATCTATCTGCATATGTGACTTACCTCTTGCACTCCTTCTTATCTCTTCTTCAAATGTTTCAAGGTCACAATCTTTATCTGCATACCAACTCTTCTGTTCATCAAAGGTCACATCTCTGGAAACAATAAAATGTTTAGTTAAAGGACTCCATAGCCTATAACCCATTTGCTTTTCATCATACCCAATAAAAACATATTTTTCTGCCTTTGGTTCAAGCTTATGTCTGAGTTGTGATGGCACATAAGCATAGGCAATTGACCCAAACACTTTACAATGGTCAAGTGTTGGTTTCTTACCCCACGAAGCTTCATAAGGGGTCATACCATTCAAAGCTCCACATGGTAGCCTATTCACAAGGTATGTAGCTGTATTTACAGCCTCAGCCCAAAGATAATTAGGGCAATTCTTTTCTTTTAACATTGCTGTTGGAAGATGCATTTTTGGAAACCTTTTTTGAAGGACAAATATTGTAAAATAATAGAAATTTGTAGAAATATTTATGCAATTGTTGTAAAAATAAGGAAGAGTCTTCCTTATGTAGGATAGAATCTTATGTATTTTTTCTAGAATTTTTGGAAACTCTTAGATAGCATATGTTTAGAATGATAGAGGAAAGGACCAAAATTCAAGTGTGAAAGAGGACACTTGAAAATGTATATAAGTCAATTTTCTCTATTTTGGAGAGGTTGGTTAGTCATTTGCTCATGCTATCAATAGAGAAGGGAGAGTTTCTGCTGAAATCGTGTTTTCTGCTGTTATGTGTGTTTCCTTTGAAGTGGAAGCTTATTTCTTGCTTAGTCATGGAGATTTGTGAGTTTCATTTGTGTAATACTGAGTAAGATGTATGAAGAGAGATGATTACTGATGTATTGAGTGAAGAAAGATTGAAGAATGATGCAAAAATGTGAAAATCGTCTACTGTTACAGAATCGCGATTGTCTCGTCTCTGTGATACAGGTGATATTTTCCAATTCTGATTTCATAATTGTATTCTAATGAGAAAATAACATGAAATAGACACAAAGATCATAGAAAATGATGAAGATTCGCTCTAGATAAGGTAAACCCTAGATATTTCCTCTTCATTTTCATTTTCTCAGAATTCCAGCCATCAATCTCTTATTTCTATGAATCTATCATCTAGAAGGGGTTGTGGTCTTATGGATATTCCCAGGATTGAAAAAATAAAGATGATTTGTTGATTCTTTTGTACTTCATGATTGGAGAGGACAACTCCAAAGTCAATAACAAACATTTTTTGGCGCCGTTGCCGGGGAATATTCCAAAAAACTTCATTGAAGTTGGACCTTTGCTAGATCTTCTGTTGATGATGGTAACCAACACAAGAAAAAGGTAAAACTCATCAATCAAGGAATGTTCACATGAATAGGTAGATGTCATTGTTTGTCTTTGGGGAAAAAGAAAGCAATTGATATCTTGTAGAATTGGAAGTGCTGAAATCTTTGTAAATTGATAGTTGCTCATCATATTGTTGAAGTAAAAGTGCAGGTGTATGGAAGATTTGAGCCAAGAAAGCTGAAGATGAGGTAACTTGAGTCTATTCTTGCATTTCTAGATTTCTTTTTGCCCAAGTACTAGGCACCATGGGTGATCTTGGGAAGATAACATGGTGATACTAAGGAAAGGACAGTTAAAGTAGATAGAAGTAAGTATAAAAGATTCAGTTGTTGACCAAATCTAAGCATTAATCTTGAGTTGTTCTGCATTTTGAAAAGAAAGATGTGATTGAGTTTATCTTTGCAAAAATTGTTTGCCTTCCATAACACCTTTTCATTGGAGAGATTTTCTTTTGCACTTTAGTGATAGCTAAGGACATAGAAACTCATAACCAATCAAGAATCAGGGGATCAGTGGATCACCAAAACCAGAAACCCTAAGTAAAGTGTTCACCTTTATTTTTAGGGCAAAAATACCAAACAAATTCATAAAACTCATCAAAAACAATCAAACAAATTTCTTTTCTTGTTAGGAAGCTGAAGTGAGGTGTAGTGGACAAGAGTGATTGTGGAAAAGTAGAAGAAAAAAAAAATGGTCAAAAACCAGAAAATTAGAAAACACGATTCTCTGCACAGAATCGCGATTTTCTAAAAAAAGTGTTGGTTCTGGAGCAAAATTTCAAGTGATTGTTGAATTGAAGTTGTTAAAGGGTATTAAAGGTAATTAAGAAGAAGAGACTACTCAAATTGGCATAAAATCAACAGTAAGCAAAAACACGACTTTCTGTACAAAATCGCAATTTTCTGAGTAAGGTCATGGTTTTTGTACAATAATTTAGGATATTGGAGGATTACAAAGAAGAGAAGGTATTGAAAGAAAGCAAGGACAAAGAATACTCAAAATTGCATACTCAAAATTGCATAACACGATTCTCTACACAAAATCGCGATTTCCTGTAAAGGGAAATTTTTGGAAATTTTTAGCATATTTGGGTACTTGGAAATAAGAAAGTGTAGTGGAGATCATTAAGATTGAGTAAGTAAAATTGAACAAGTAAAAGAGGGTGAAAAATTGGAAATCACACAAAATCGCGATTTTCTGGACACTATAAAAACCTGGAATTGAAGGAAAATTTCATTTTGAGTGAGAGTGAGTGAGAGAGAGAGAGAGCACAATCGCGACTTCCAGCAACCAGTGAATTTCTGAGGACTTCTCTACCAAGCAAGCAAGGTAAAGACTTTGTCATTAATTTGGAAAACACATTTTTGCATTAAGTGATCACATAGCACCAAGAAATGAGAAAGAACTAAAAAACACGGAATCGTGATTTTCTGTATTTTGAGTTTTTTGGTAGGAAAACCTTAAATTTGCATTTGAATGTTTTATTGCATGTCAAAATTTCAGTAAGGCGATTCTAGTAGAGAAAGAAAATTTTGAAAAATCAAAACTTGAAAATTTCAAAAAATCAGTCAGAATCGCGATTCTGTAAATTGTGCACAAAATCGCAATTTTGAACAATTAGAACAACATCGCGATTCCCAGAATGCGATTTTCATAAGAAAATCGTGTTATTTACAATCTGTGAGCAATCACGATTGTCTGGGATCAAAATCGTGAAAAACACGATTTTGATCACAAAATCGTGGAAAACACGATTTTCACTCAAAATCGTGAAAAACACGAATTTCACTCAAAATCGTGAAAAACACGATTTTGATCACAAAATCGTGGAAAACACGATTTTCACTCAAAATCGTGAAAAACACGATTTTCACTCAAAATCGTGAAAAACACGATTTTCACTCAAAATCGTGAAAAACACGATTTTGATCACAAAATCGTGGAAAACACGATTTTCACTCAAAATCGTGAAAAACACGATTTTGATCACAGAATCGTGGAAAACACGATTTTCACTCAAAATTGTGAAAAACACGATTTTGATCACAGAATCGTGAAAAACACGATTTTCACTCAAAATCGTGAAAAACAGGATTTTGATCACAGAATCGTGAAAAACACGATTTTCACACAAAATCGTGGAAAACACGATTTTCACTCAAAATCGTGAAAAACACGATTTTGATCATAGAATCGTGAAAAACACGATTTTCACTCAAAATCGTGAAAAACACGATTTAGATCACAAAATCGTGAAAAACACGATTTTCACTCAAAATCGTGAAAAACACGATTTTCACTCAAAATCGTGAAAAACACGATTTTGATCACAAAATCGTGGAAAACACGATTTTCACTCAAAATCGTGAAAAACACGATTTTGATCACAAAATCGTGAAAAATACAAAAATAGTCAGAAAATCATGAAAATCAATACTTTAGGCACAAAATCGTGAAAAATATAAAAATAATCACAAAATCGTGAAACATACAAATATAATCAGAAAATCGTCAAAAATACAAATAAAGTCAGAAAATTGTGAAAATTAATTGAATGATACTTAGGTCTGGAAACAAACTTTCTAAACAAAACCTAACAAGGAAGGAGACAGAAACAGTAAAAGGCAAAGAGCAAGAAAGAAGTTTAGGGCAAGAAAGAAGTTTAGGGCAAGAAAACAACATGGAAAACATAAATGAAACAAATGAGTCTATGGAAACTGGGGATTTTAGAAATATCCTCAAGTACATGTATACAAATAGGTTTGGAACCTATGTATATCAGGATGGAATGCATAAATTTCTCATTAGATTGAGAAATTTAGAAGTTCCCCTGAATATAACTCCTGTAGCTCAATTCAAAGATGGGAGATATGAAGATAGGCAAGGATGTGTGTACATATTCTCTCCAGACCCAGAAAATTCAAATGATCTAGGGCAATGTACAGACAAAGGACCTTGGGAACATAACATGGAGCAGAAAAATTTACCTAGGCCAAATGAAAACTATACCGGTAACGAACAACAACATGGGAGGAGAACACAGATTTCCCCAAATCCCTTTGACAAGGAACCAGAAGGATATAATGACTTCCCACTCAGGAGAAGATCCCATTGGCAGCCTCAGGGCAGAATGCTTAGACCATACCAAGTTGCCAAATGTATGAAAAACCAATATGAGGGTTATTCAGATCCTCATGCTCATGCTGCAGAATTTAGGCAATTGATTAGAGCTGAAGAGGTGGAAGATTACAAAGTACAATTTGAGGCATTTGGTCTAACCCTAACAGGACCAACCTTATCTTGGTTCATTCCTTTGAGAAAGGAAATGTACCAGGATATTGAATCTTTCTTAGAAGCCTTCATTGGGGAATTCTCTAAGACCGGGATAAAACATAGCACAGCCACATTGATACATAGCTTCAAGCAACAAAAGGATGAAAATGTTAGAGAAGCAGCCAGAAGATTTAAACAATACATTGATAGATGCCCAAGAGAGGAAGTACCTTCCATGGCAAAACAGGTATCCTTATTCATTGAGGGTCTGAAAAGTGCCCAACTAAGAACCCTAGTGTATTATAGAAGATGTCCTGATTTAGCAGCCTGTGTAAAGGAAGCAATAGATTTGGAGGACAATAGAGGTCAAGATCTGTTAGCATTTGATCAACCGAGATCATATGAAGAAAAAATTCCTCCAGCAGAAGAGTTGGCTCAGGCTATTGCTAAAGCCCTAGAGGTAAGCACTAAAACTAATCTGATAAACTCTAGGACAAACACAAATAAAAAATGTTACATTTGTGGAGAAAATCATCTGGCACAACAATGCCCATATCAGAAGCCACCACACTTACAGGATAGGAAGACACTTAAGTACTGTACACTAGAGAGAAAATGGACAAACCACACCAGGGAGGAATGTTTCTATAACAAACAACCCATCAAGGAAAGAGATTATATGGCTCAAGGGGAATCAGGCTATACTGAACAACCAAGACCTGTGCTTGGACAACAACCTCCTATACCAACTAATGTGGTACCAATCAAGTATACACCAATAGAGGACGGGAATTCAAGACTAAGATCACCATATAAGGAAGAATATCACTGGAATGAGGGATATCAAGAAGATTGGGAAGAATATGAAGTAAGAGAACCTGAGTTAAAAGCCCTAGACTTGGGAAATGGGAAAATTGAAATGGACACTGCAACATTCATGTATATTACCAACAATTACATGTCCAACCAAAAACCTCAATTCAAAGGGGGACCAAAGATAACTTGTTATAGGTGTGGGGGAGAGCATTTCATTAGAGACTGTCCGCAACCTCCTACATTGAGAATAGAGGGAGCCTACTGTAAGGATTGTGGCAGAGAACATTTGATAAAAGATTGCCCAAAGAATCCCCAAAAACAATAGAACACATCTAATAACATACCTTTAAAAACAGTTAACATTATGGAACAAGAAGAATTGAGTGAAAATGACCAAGTGGGAATAAATATAATAACAAGGGCTCAAGCCAAGCAACAAGGACCAATTAAGGAACAAAATGAAGGTTCAGCCTTAAAGGTGAAGAAAAATAGACAAAAAGGGAAATGGGAAAAGAAGAGAAGAATGGGCAAAAATTTGGAAGAAGACAATCAGGATCAGCCCAAAAGTACTTCTCCTCAAAAGACACAAAATCAGTCTGAAATAGCAAGTTCTCGGAGTCTAGACACTCTAATCAAAGCTTATAAGGGAAGGATTCAAGAAGGACCAAGTCCTACAGATCATGCAGTGGCCTATCCCATACCAGAGTTAGAGCATGAAAGGATGCAAAAGTGTAAACAAATCATTCAGGAAGTACAACTCAGAATGGGGGAAGAAAGTAGCTCGCAGAGAACAGTTGAACAACTTGAGAAAACGAAAACACGGGAAAGTGCTAACAAAAAAGAAAATCCACAAATAACATTCCAGATGATTATAGATGAACAATGTAGCATTACATGTCACACAACATGGGAAGAACTGTTGAAACAAAATCCTCATTTACAAAACAAAATGAACAAAGGAGAAACAATACCTGGAAACCTTCATTCACCATTACAAGAATTAGAGGAATTATGGTATATTCCTATTGATAAAATTGGAGGGTATTGTGAAGGGGAAGAAGGAAATTCAACCTTAAAAATACAATATGGAAAAAACTTTGCTAAAGCCATTTTGGATAGTGGATCAAGAGTGGCCATAATGACTAAACAAACTTGGGAAAAATGGGGAAGCAATGAGTTACTACCCACTAAGATGAGATTGCAACTTGCAGATGGGCATATAGAAAAACCCCTAGGTATCTGGGAAAAAGTAATTGTGGATATATGTGGAACAGAAATAGAACATACTTTTGCCATAGTAGAATTTCCACAATCCACTTCATATGAAATCATCCTAGGAAGGCCTTTCATGAGACAAATGCAAATTGTGCAGGATTGGGGTAATGATTGCTTATATCTCCAAAGCAAAGGAAGAATAACAAGAGTGAACTTAAGAAATGGGCACTACTGTGATATATCTCCTCAAGAATGGTACAAAATACATCACAATCAAGAAGAAAGCGAGGAATCAGAGTGGGAAGATCAGGAAGAGAGTGAATCAGCAATATGGAAGTGTAACATAATAAGAAACCTCACCAAGAGACAAAGAAGACTGAAAAGAGAAGATTGTGTGGAAGGAAGAAAAGTGCAAGATGAAAGTTATGTGCCACAACAATTTAAGGATGAAGAGTTTGAGCCCTACGGGTGGAACCAAATTTTGGCTACCATGGACATAGCCAGTGAGGAGTATGTAGGAGTGGAATTTCAAAATGAAGAAGGGTTTGATATTTTTCACATTAGTATAAACATGATAAGTGTCTCAAAAACAGAGGAGGATCAAGATTCAGAAATGGTATTAAAAAGAGGAAAAACAAAATATTTGGAGATAGTAAAAGCTGAAGATGCAATCAAGGATAAAATCTCAGGCAAATACAAGGAACATAAACACATAGAAATGGAAAAGGAACAAGAAATTGAGAAGAAAGAGAAGGAAATAAACAAGGAACAATACTTTGATGTACCAGCAAATTTTAAAACATATGAAGTAGAAGACAGACTACTTCTAAAAATGAAACCAAAGAGAGAAAAAAAGAAAGGAGAAGCTTATGATAATGAAGAACAAACTAAAAAGATCATGATTACTCAAGAAGAAGGAGAAGAAAGACATATTGTAATAGCTGATGATATGACCATAGAGGAAGAAGAAGCACTAAGGAACCTAGCAAGGAATTATAGGGATGTATTTGCTTACAGTTATAAAGATTTAAAAGGAATTGATCCAAAAATATGTGAGCACAAAATTCCTATGACTCCAAATGCAAAACCTAGTAAACAGAGACATTATACATTCAATGATAAATACTCTGCCAAGATAAAGGAAGAAATTGACAAGTTGTTGGCTGCTAACTTCATTTATGAAATTGAGTATACTGAATGGATATCACCCATAGTTGTGGTACCAAAAAAGAATGGAAAACTTAGGGTATGCATTAACTTGAAAAAGGTGAATGCAGCAACTATAAGGGATAATTATCCATTGCCAATAACAGATCATCTTCTTGAGAGAGTTGCAGGAAAGGAAGTTTATAGCTTTCTAGATGGGTTCTCAGGATACAATCAAGTACCAATAGCCTTGGAGGACCAACATAAGACTGCCTTTTCTACAGAATGGGGAATTTATGCTTTTAGGGTTATGCCCTTTGGATTGACCAATGCCCCAGCAACTTTTCAAAGATTGATGTGTCATATCTTCAAAGAATTCCTGAGAAATGTGATGGAAATCTATGTAGATGATCTATGCACTTTCTCTTTGAAAAGACAGGATCATTTACAAGATTTAGAAAGAATATTCAGGAAATGCAGGACATACAGAGTATGCTTAAATCCTGAAAAGTGTGTATTCTATGTAAGACAAGGAAGAATGTTGGGTCACATAGTTTCAAAAAATGGAATCTCTACTGATGAAAAGAAGATAAAAGCTATAATAGAGCTTCCAAGACCTAATAATGTGAAAGAACTCCAAACTTTTATGGGACATTGTGGGTACTATAGGAAATTTGTTCACAAATTTGCAGATATAGCTAAACCCTTATATGCCCTCATCACAAAGTTTGAGTGGAATAAAGAATGCGACCAAGCCTTTGAAACATTGAAAACTTGTTTGGTGACAGCCCCAATTCTAAAAACACCTCAGTGGGATAAAATATTTCATGTGCATGTAGATGCTTCAAATTATGCTTTGGGATGTGTATTGGCACAACCTATAGAAGGAAGTAAATTAGATTTCCCAGTAGCATATGCTAGTAGACAATTGAACATTGCAGAAAAGAACTATACAACCACTGAGAGAGAAGGGTTGGGAATGATATTTGCTGTTAAAAAATACAGACATTACCTACTGGCCAACAAGTTTAAGTTCTTTGTGGATCACCAAGCTTTACTTTATTTAGTAAATAAACCATGTCATACAGGAAGAATAGTTAGATGGTTTCTTTTACTAATGGAATTTGAATTTGAGGTGGTGGTTAGACAAGGCAAAACACATTTAAGAGCAGATCATTTGTCTAGAATCCAGTCCAAAGAACCTAGTTCACCCTTAGATGATGACCTGCCAGATACATACCTGTTCAAAGTAGAAAGTGTTCCTGAATGGTCCATATCATTAGTACCTTTGTTAACCATGGGACCTTGTAGGTCATTAGCAAATAACACACACTTGGTGTTACAAAGCAGGAATTTTATGTTACTAGCTGGGCATTTGTATCACCTCAATCAGTCAGGTGTACTGGAATACTGTACCCCAGAAGAGGAGCAACATGAGTATGTAAAAAGAGCTCATTGCTGGAACCCATGTACTCATGCTTCCAAAATAGTCACTTTAAGCAATCTTGCCAGGATGGGAGTACACTGGCCAAATAAAATTCAAGATGTGGAAAGATATGTGGCCAAATGTCAAGAATGTCAAGATTTGCAGAATTCAGAATTAATAACTCTATATTGGTTTAACAAAAATCCTGAGTGGAGTGAAAACATTGTTGAAGAATTAAAGAAAAAGGAGAAAGGGAAGCAACTTATAGCTGGTACAGATTCAAGAAATTTACAAGAAATCTCTGAAGAATATCAACTCATAGGAGACAAATTATACAAAAAAGGAATGGATGGTTATTTAAGAATATGTGTTCCTGGAGAAAAATATTTGGAGATGTTGGAAATGGCACACTGTGGAGTGGCAGGAGGACACTTTTCTAGTGATAGAACAGCTAAACTCATTTTGTATTCTGGCTTTTGGTGGCCAACTCTATTTCTTGATGCAAGAACTTATGTAAAAAGATGTGACATCTGTCAAAGAGTGAGTCAACCAAATAAAAGAGATAACATGCCATTAATCCCATTAATTTCAGCCAGAGCTTTTAGCAAATGGGGATTGGACTTTATTGGACCTATACATCCTCCAGCTAGACAATCTCATGCAGAATACATATTAGTGGCTACTGATTATTTGACAAAATGGACTGAGGCCAAAGCCACTAAAAGAAATGATGCTCATACAACTGCAAAATTTTTGTATGAAAATATTGTTACTAGATTTGGACTTCCAATTGAATTAGTAAGTGATAGGGGAACTCATTTTTTGAACCAGATCATAGAAAACATGACCACATATTTCATGATTCGTCATAGTAAGTCAGCCCCATATCACCCACAAGCTAATGGGTTAGCAGAAAGTACTAATAAAGTACTTTGCACTGTATTGTCCAAATTAGTCAACACAAACAGAAATGATTGGGATTCTCAACTTAATCATGTTCTCTCGGCTTATAGAGTGGCATACAAAACTGCTTTAGGAACTACCCCATCCAATTTGGTATATGGTCAAAATGCAGTTTTACCCATGGAATTTCTTATTCCAACATTAAAAGTGGGCAGTCAATACAATTGGACAGGACATGAACTATCTGAGAGAGTCATAGATTTGGAAAAACTGGGAGCATCTCGACTACAAGCAGTAATGAGCATATATACAGACAAGAGAAGACAAAAAGCCTACCATGATGTGCATATAAAAGAAAAAGATCTGCAAGAAGGAGACTTGGTTCTGGCATACACAGTCAAGGAGCATCAGAAAAAATTTCAGAAGAGAGGTCATGGGCCATACATCGTACACAAGATAAGCAAAAGTGGAGCCATTCAATTAGCTAACATTGATGGAGAAATCATGCCTAATTTTATAAGCGGATGTAGAGTTAAGAGGTATGAGTGTCCATTAACTACTGATGAATGGAGAAGACTGCAAAAGGCTCAAAATAGGAAAAAAGAAGAAGAAAACATCAGAAAGGAGGCTCAACAAGAAGCAAAGGAGAGAATAAGAAAAATGAAAGAACTTAAGGAGGTGTGTTTATGTGAAAGCACTTTGAAACAAAGAGAACATTTGCCTGTGATAGGAATGGATCATCAAAATGAAAACATAAGGGTTTTGATAGATTCAGGAGCTCAAGTGAATTTGATCAGTTCAATCTTGGTAAATAAATTTAGCATAAAGAGGAATGAAAGCAGAATGTTGATTAAAACATTAGAAGGTAAAATGATTCAGAGTTTGTCTTCACTTGTTATTAAAGTCAAATTTAATAATGAATATATGAAGATAGATTGTGAAGAGTGGCCAGATCAGTTGATGACTGAAAAATTGATTTTGGGACAACCCTGGCTCAAACAAGGTAAAGTTATTTTGGACTTTGACAAAATGAAGCTTAATTTGACCATAAACGACAAAAAATTTTTAATGTTTTTTCTGAGTAATGAAAAACAGGAAGTTCATCTCGATGTTCATGATCCAGATATGCAAGGATTTACTTTCTCAATGAAGGACAGGGACATATTGCCACTACAAAATGATCAAGCCTCTTACAATCAAAACCAGCAAGAGAATTCAGGAGTAAAGAAGAATGGTGAGACAAAACGAGGAAGACACTTATGGCCTAATGTGAAACATCAACAAATCAGAACAATAGGGACATGGAAAGGAAGCATACACCGATGTTACTCATTAAAACAGGAAGTTAAAGCAAAATGGGTATGGAGACCAAAAAATACTACAAAAGGTTGGTCTGAGAAGCATGGATGTTTGGATGCCATAAGGACAATTGCAGTTAAACATTATTGGGTAAAAAAATCAGAATTATGTCAATGGCAGAAAGATCATCCACATTTGACCTATCTTCAGAATTTCAGAACAAAATATTAAAAAAAAAAAAAAAAAGAGAGAGAAGGATGACAAAAGTATCTTCTTTTAAACCTTTTCCCCTTAAAAGAGAATTAGGAGGGGAAGAAAAAGAGGACAGAAAAAAAAAAAGGGAACAAAAGGGGTTAAGAAAAACTAGACACAGTGTGTATTTTATTTTTTATTTTTTATTTTGTTAAATCTATAAAGCACAAAGCAAGATATAGGGAGGAGGAAAGTAAAGTATTATGGTAAATTCGTATTATTTTGTTTCAATTTTCTATGATTATCTTTTGATTTCTATTTTTCTGAAGTTGTTTTCTTTCATTAATCATCATGTCCATCATTTCTTTCTTCAAGCACATTAGACATCTTGCTACACCTGTAATGATCACTTTAATTGAGTTTTTTTGGTAGCAAAATTTATTTGAAAGACTTTCTTTCTTTACTCTCATGGCAAGAATGTTCCAAAAGAAAACATTAATTTTTCTGGATTTTTGTGACTTATGTGGGTGGAGTTTTTTGGTGTATTTTATTTTTCCTCAGAAAATGGTGAATACAAAGGAGTTGCCAATTCATGACTTCAAGGCAGAATCAATTGTGCTATCAAGAGGACATTGGTTTCTGGACAGTGAAACTGTGGAGGAACAAGTGGACCTGGAGTCAGATGATGAGCCAAAAATTCCAGAGGCTGAGAAAGTGGTGAAGGAACTGAAGGAGACCCTAAACATCATTGGCCAACACATATTTACAGTAGGAGTAGGAGGATACAAGTATACAATGTTGTGCCAGGAATTCTACAGATTTCAAAGAGTTGCTATCAATATGAAAAGATGGAAGGCAGTAGGGCTGCATAAAATATTGGAAGAACCTATCTTCTTTATTGATTTTGAAAGGGTAGCACAGGTGATGGGTAGTTTGGAAGAAGTTGGGAAAGGTAATGATGCCTATTTCAGATGCAGAGTCAAAAATAAGGATAGCCAGGAAGTAGGTATCACTATCAAGGCAGAACACATCAGAGCAGCACTGCAATTCTATACAATGGGAACCAAACTTGACCCAAGTTTTGTCAAAAAGAATAAGGAGACTTACACAAGATATGCAAAATTCACTGATTTCAAAGGAAGGGAGAATGAGGAATATGCTGTAAGGATGTTCTTACAGTATTTTTGTTTTCCAAAACTACCGAGATACACAATGCCACATAAGTCAGTGACATTATTAATGTTCAACAACAAGGACAGAACCAAACCTTTTGGAGTAATGGATGTCTCACCATACATCCATGAACAGCTAAAGGAAGCAGCAAAACACTGGGAACAGAAGAAGTTCATGAATGGGGCCCAGTTCTTAACAAGAATCATTTATCATGTTCTAGGGATGGAAGATCAACTGAAACTGGCTCCGGAAGCACAGTATTTCAGAAATCGTATGGCTGGAATCAAGAGTCCTCCAAGGAAAATGACTGAAAGAGAAACAGAAGGACAAATCCGCATGAGGGGAACAGGTATGAAAAGGAAGATGATATCTGAGGAAGTAATTCCTGTAAAGAAGAGAAGACTGGACCCAAGGAAAGTGGAACTAGAAATGAAGGAAGCTACAAAAGAGGAACATGAAGAGGCACAGAAACAGGTTCAATCTTCTAGTGAACCACATCCACCCCAAACAAGCAAAGAGCAACTATACACATATCTAACCCAAGGGAATAACAAGAGAGCTATGTATGAAGCACAATACCAGAAAATGTTGGAAGACTACTCATGCAAAGCTACAGATTGGATTCAAGAGGAGGTGGAGCACTATGAAGCTCTTCATGACCAAATGATGACAGCTGAAATTGAGGAAGTGTTTGTCAGAAAAGAGGTGGAATTGCTAGCTTATTTTAAGGAATTACAAGGACCCCCAGAGACCAGAACCACTGTGGTGGTGAAAAAGAAGGTTCCAAGGGAGCCGGTACAAAAAAAGAAATTGACCAAGAAGGGAAAGGGTAAATCCATAGCTGAAACTATTATCATAGAGAGGGAGGAAGTAGTTATGGAAGAAATACAGAAGCCATCCATTGTGGAAGAAGTATCAAGACCCACAGAACCAGAAAAAGGAGGATCTTCACACTTCTCATCTGATTCTGAGAGTGATATTGAGAGTTTCCTGTTAAAGAGTTTAAATTTATCAATACCAAATACTCCTAATGTCATCATACAGACCTCTGAGAAACAAAAGACACTTGAGTCTCAGGAGATACCAATTCAGGAACAGGCAGAAAAACAGCCCAGTCTAGAAGATGAAAGAAGGATAATGAAGGGAAAGGCAGTGATGACAGAAGAGGAAGGCCAAATAAGAGAAGAAGTCAGTTATGGGTGGGTGCATACAGGAATGAAACCCATATGCATTAAACCATCACAAACTCACTTCAAATTGGATGAAAAGCTAGAAGAATTGACAAAGGAGATACAGAAGGGTAGTTCATTTAGAGAACCGAAGGATGTAAATAAGAATCAAGAAACAAAGAATAGAGAAATGGGAAAGAGTGCTCCAATGGTTACAGGGAAAGTTATGGAAAAAGAAATCATTCAGAGTATAAAGGATGTGCTGCATGATTTGAAGAATAATGAGGAATTCACATCCAATGAGGATCAAGAACAAGAGGTAGCAATGGACCTCATGCACAGTGATGAACAGGAGGAAGAACACAAAGAGGAAGGAAGTAATGATCAGGTGAAAGATTTGAAAGTAACTGGAACAGTTCTAGCACAGGAGAAGGAAAGACAGGAAGAACAAGCAGGTGAAGGTCAGCAAAATTCTAGTCAGGAAACTGAATATAATCAGTTTCAGAAAACTCTAAGCCAGGAGAAGGAGATGCAAGCAAAGGAAGGACATCTTTCTAAAGAAACTCAACAGGTGTTGGAAAAAGAAAAGATACAAGAAATAAAACTGATCTTAGATGTTTTGGAGCAAAAAAATTCAGGTGTTCAAGAAGACATGGTAGATTTAAAATCATTGGACACTCAGCCAAGCCATGAAGAAAATGAGGCCAAAATTATAGAATATGAGGGAGAAGAGGAAGAGGAGAGTGAATGCAAAGAGGACAAACAGTTGGAAACTAAACAAATAGCAATAGAAGGAGGACTGGAAAGAATCCCAAAAAGTATTAGATCAGCATGTCAACTCATTATGAATAATATTGAACAGTTCAGACCCTCAAGCCGAAATATGATCATTTCAGGAATGGTAGCAGAATCAGAATTCGAAAAAGGCAGTATGGTTATTAAAGAGCATAAAAGGGAAAAGGAGCATATGGCAGAGCAACTAAGGAAGGTTCAAGAGAAGAATGAGGAGTTTTCCAGTAAAATAATTGCTTTGGAAGAGCTAGAAGTACAGAAGCAAAACAAGATTCAATACTTGGAAGAGAAGAGTATACTACTCACAGAGCAGAATGATAAATTGGAAAAAGAATTGAGAACGATTAAGGGAAGATATAGAACTCTACAAACTTCCTATCAGATTTTGACTAAAGCTAATGAAGAAATCAATAAGCTACTATTGGAGGAAGGGCAATTGAAGGAGGAAAATCAGACAGCCCAGATAACAGAGGGAGAAAAGGAAGGATTACTCAAAGAGATTGAGGAATTACAAAGAGAATTGAAAGAAGCCAAAGAATTAGAAAGGCAAGCTAGTACACATGCTGCTACATCTATGAGAGGCTATAATAAGCTACATCTGGATATGGAAAAGGAAAGAAATGAGTGGTAGTCAAAGAGGGAAAAGGAACAGAATGAGTGGAAAAAAGAAAGAGAATTATGGGCACAACAGAATGGAAGTCTGATATTGACTATAGAAGAATTGCAGAAGAAGTTGAATAAGCCACAGATCCAGGAAGAGACACATGTGGAAACCACACATGAAGAAGAACATGGGGTAGACAATTTGGAGGGAATACAATATGACAATGAACCAACAGATAAAAAATCAGAAGAAGAATATTTAGAGGATTTTGTAAATAAATTGCTGACAAGTAGAGATTCTAGAATGGAGTTCATCAGAAAGATGCATGATGAGTACGAAGAACAAATTGTCACATTCGCATTGAATAAGGGAATCAATCCAGATCAACATCACTGGGCCGCAGATGGATTGGGGATACCATTCTGTATGATTTTGGAGAGCATAAAGAACTACCAGATGGCCAGAGTTGGGCTACCTCCAAACAAATATTTTGAGTATGAAGAAGACATCAATGTCACCAAAGAACTATTTGAGAGAGCCAACCCTAAGTGGAGAAATAAATGGTTGGATGCCAACAAAGAATGTAGGAAAATTTGGAAAGAGGTACCTCTTCATTTAAAGATCAATCCAGCCTATTGTCCAGTAGCACGACGAAGAGAATGGACAACTTTTTGGGATAGAAGAAGAGAAGGTCAAATTCCTCCAAAGTGGATGAATTTTCCGAAAGTAGCAGGTCCGAAGGCAGGCACATGGCCTACCAAGAGCTATATGGTGAATACTGTTGAGTCTGTAATAACTACATACAAAGATGTCAATGACCCTGCTTGTATACTACTTGTACGAATAATGAGATTACTTCTAGCCTGTATAGAAACTTATACCGACACAGATATCAGAACACTGAATTATATCGGTTTTAACTCTCCAACAGATGCATTATTATTTGATTTGAGCGAAACACCTGACAGAATTTGCTTAATGGCATATTACAGCAGAGTGATATTTTTGGGTAGTCATTACTTGCAAATTTTTGAAGATGCTTTTGATTACGGGTTTTTTGAAAGAGAATCAGAGATTTTTGGAAACCTATCAGTTGTTACAAAATCCAGACTTACGGCATATGAAGCTGCCTATATAGAATACTTGAAGAAGGATGTCATAGATAAACCAGAAGCTGCAGTACAATGGAGAAAGGCATTATTTGAAATGGTCAATAATCTAAATATAACAGAAAGAAAAAGTCATGATTTGCTGTCACAAGTATATCAAAGAAAGAAGAAATGAAGAAAGGCGATCAATGCAGCAGAGCTGGAAAATCTTTCGTCAGGAGCCGAAAGGCTTAGGAGGGGAAGGATGTTGGAAGATGCATTTTTGGAAACCTTTTTTGAAGGACAAATATTGTAAAATAATAGAAATTTGTAGAAATATTTATGCAATTGTTGTAAAAATAAGGAAGAGTCTTCCTTATGTAGGATAGAATCTTATGTATTTTTTCTAGAATTTTTGGAAACTCTTAGATAGCATATTTTTAGAATGATAGGGGAAAGGACCAAAATTCAAGTGTGAAAGAGGACACTTGAAAATGTATATAAGTCAATTTTCTCTATTTTGGAGAGGTTGGTTAGTCATTTGCTCATGCTATCAATAGAGAAGGGAGAGTTTCTGCTGAAATCGTGTTTTCTGCTGTTATGTGTGTTTCCTTTGAAGTGGAAGCTTATTTCTTGCTTAGTCATGGAGATTTGTGAGTTTCATTTGTGTAATACTGAGTAAGATGTATGAAGAGAGATGATTACTGATATATTGAGTGAAGAAAGATTGAAGAATGATGCAGAAATGTGAAAATCGTCTACTGTTACAGAATCGCGATTGTCTCGTCTCTGTGATATAGGTGATATTTTCCAATTCTGATTTCATAATTGTATTCTAATGAGAAAATAACATGAAATAGACACAAAGATCATAGAAAATGATGAAGATTCGCTCTAGATAAGGTAAACCCTAGATATTTCCTCTTCATTTTCATTTTCTCATAATTCCAGCCATCAATCTCTTATTTCTATGAATCTATCATCTAGAAGGGGCTGTGGTCTTATGGATATTCCCAGGATTGACAAAATAAAGATGATTTGTTGATTCTTTTGTACTTCATGATTGGAGAGGACAACTCCAAAGTCAATAACAAACAATTGCTCTTGCAAACTCAACCAATGTTCTATTTCTCCTTTCTGCCACCCCATTATGTTGAGGTGTATACCTGCAAGTTATCTGTCTCTTGATACCTGCATTCCAAAGATAGTCATTAAACTCTTGGGAAAAGTATTCTCCCCCTCCATCAGACCTTAACCTTTTGAGTTTTTGACCTGTAACTCTTTCTGCATAAGCATGAAAATGTTTGAAGGCTCCAAATACTTCTGATCTTTCTTTTAGAACATAAAGGGTTATCCACCTTGTAGCATCATCAATAAACAAAACATAATACCTAGATCCATTTATTGATCCTTCTTTTGTTGGTCCCCATACATCTCTATGTATGAGTTCAAGCAAACCATCATGCTTGAAACCTTTCTTCTGAAATGGTAGTCTGTGTGCTTTTCCCATCTGACAAGCTTCACACTTGTATATCATATGTTGACTCTTCACATTTGGTAGCCCCATTACAGATTGATTCTCCACCATAGTTTTGATTCCTCTTTCATTGAAGTGTCCCAATCTCTTATGCCAAAGATCTAACTCTGTAATTACTTCATCACCATGTGTGATTAGGGCTTGACCAACATTTCCTTGCACTTTGAGAGTAAAAAGTCTACCTTCCTTCTTAGCACAAACAATGGGATTGTATGCATCCTCTGGATCTTCAACAAATACCCCTTCATTTGTAAATCTGACTTGAAAACCTTTTTCCACTATTTGTCCAACACTAATCAGATTCTTTGGTATTGTTGGAACATACAAAACATTTGTTAACAAATCAGCTCCACTCCTGCATTTCACTTTTCCAATTGAATGCACACTATGTTTTGTATTATCACCTGTTTGTACTGTATGACTTGAATTGCGTTCTTCCAATTCTGACAATAATTCTATATTACCTGATAAATGATTTGAACAACCAGAGTCAATATAAAATACCTTGAGATCCTCCTTCTCTGATGGACTTATTGAATTCATCATCAATGTTGTATGAATGTCATTCTGTGTATCATTTGCATAATTGTAATATGTGGTATTGTAAGACTGATTTTGATTCCAATTTCTTCCACCACCTCTACCATAACTTCCTCTTGAATTCTGTCTTCCTCTTTGAAATTGATTCTGAAATCTTCCACCTCTTCCTCTGCCATTGTTGTTTTGATTTTGACTTGATCCTTGTTGATTATGCCAACAATCATATGCTAGATGATTGCTCAATCCACAAATCCAACATGTCTTCTTGTTATTGTTCTGATTACCTCTACCTCTTCCATTTCCTCGACCTTTACCTCTGCCAATACCTCTTCCTCTTGCATAATTTGCTTGAGTTGTTGACTCTTCTTCATCCTTTGCCTTTCCTCTATCTCCTTTCTTCTTGTTCTTCATGTACATTGCAGAACTTTGTCCTTTGTCTCCATCTGACTTCAAGTCTTGCTCAAATGTGAGCATCAATCCAAGTAATTGATTCAATTCTGGCACATAATGATTTAATGAGAGTTCTGTTGAAAGTACAAAAGGCTTCCATCTTTCATCACCTCTTAACCCTGCAAGTAATTGTGCTATCAACCTATGATCTTCAATATCCTCATCAATAGATCCAAGGCTATCTGCCAAGTCCTTCATCTTAGTGACATAATCACTAATGCTCTGATTTTGCTTTTTCTTGAATGTGGTGAACTCTGACCATAAGCTAGCTTTCCTAGCTTTAGTAGTGTTTTGGAAGTGATCCTCCAAAGCATTCCAAATGTCTTCAGCTGTTTCTAAACCTCTAATATGTGGTAACAAATGATCTCTAATAGTGTTATATATATAAGCTCTTGCATTTGCATCTCTCTTCTGCCATAGCTTCAAAGCTTCTAGCTCTTCCTTTCTTGGATGACTCTCATCTTCAAATTTAGGCTTTTCTTCTTCACCTGTCACATATACCATTAGGTCCTTACTCATAAGTAAGGCTTCCATCCTCATTACCCAAGCAAGATAGTTATCTCTATCCAATTTGTCAATGGACACATGATCTCCCATAGTATTCTTGCTTCTGCTTCAACCTGTAAGTATAAAGTTAAAGAATGATACCTTTTGTAGACCTTTACCCTTGGGAGTAACTTCGAAATAATCTTTTGATGACTTTTGTTTGTTGAACACCTCAGCTTCCACCTTCTTTGATAAAGAACTCTTCAATTCTTCTTGTATCTGCTCTCCCTTTACTCTCGAGGACCTTATCTGCTCTGATACCACTTGTTGGTGTATAAAACACCACAAGAACTAAACTAATGTGGTATTAGAAGACCTCCATAACCATCATTAGCTTAGCAAAACTCTAAATGTGAATTTTCAACTCTGAACTTAGTGAAAATCAAAATTTCACTTCACAGAAATCTGCGCCTTTTCTTCAAACCTTCAATCTGACCTGTATTAGCTTGATCTTTGCAAATTCCTTTGATCATTTACTAAGAAAGGTTCTTGCTAATGTTAAGCAACACACAACAAGCAAAACTTTCAAGTAATAACTTCAAAATCTTCTGATTTTGCTCCAAACTTTTCACTATGTCTGAAAACTGAAAATCGACTTCATTGATTTGACATACCTTCACTGTTAAGCTAATTTCTCTGAGTATGCGTCCCGTTTCTTAAAGATCTTTTGACCAAATGTAGTTGAAAAAAGTAGCTTTAAAACGAGCTATCATTTACTGAAAACTTTACAGTATACTTCGAGATCTAACCTTAAGAAGTTCAGACAAATATGCGCCAGAAAAGTCGTAACTGTCAACTAACTTACACAGTCATATGAAATGACTTAGAACTCAATGTACAAGAGGAATTAGACTTAATCCTTCTACACAAACATATGTTGTATATCAGAGAAGATGTATACAAATTGGCTCAGCCTAATTTTGCTCATAGCCATGGAAAACTCTCTCAGACTCAGAAGTTTTTCCTGAACATCTCTCTCAGAAAAGACACGACTTTTCTCTACTCACTCAGATTACAAAATTGAGTTCTCTCTACATGTTTTTGATCTCAAATTAACTTATATACCTATGGTTTACATTCTCCTAGACTTGAACTCGTAAGTTCTGAAGATCAAAATGAAAACTAGACTCTAATTTTGCACTAATTTACAATAGTGAAATTGTCCCTTCACTTAGGCTTAATTTTCTGTATGCTTTTTCTTCACTTCTCTTTTCCTTCTTCCTTCCTTCATATGTCTTCATATATCCATGCCTAATTAGTGAGTGAAGCCTCAACACTACCCATCTTTTCACCCTTTGCAATCCTCCTGAATCCTTGACTTGGATCTTGAACAAATGCTATTCCTTTTGTGAACCTAACTTGTAGGCCTTTCTCCACAATCAGTCCTACACTTATCAAATTCTTTGTGATGGTAGGGACATAGAGTACCTTGTAAGTAGGTTGATGTTTCCATCAGGTGCTTTTACATTTCCTATCTTCTACACCAGGTGCCTTGTATCATCACATGTTTGCACTTCATGATTGTTCCTTGGATCTTCTAGATCAGATAGGAGGGCCACATTTCTTGCCACATGATTTGAGCAACGTGAATCTATGTAGAAAACATGTTCATTAGATTTAGCTCGTGACATTGTCATATTCATGAGAAGTAGAGAGTCTTCTTGATTTGAGTCTTCTGTGTAATTTTTGTAATCTCTTATCCCTTTGTATCCTCCTTGGTAGGTTGAATAGTTGTAGTTGTTGTGGTTGCCATGGAAATTGTTGGACCTTCCCCTTGACTAGCCATAACCTCCTTTGTTGTAGACTTTGCCTCTTTGATTCTTGGAATTCCTAAAGCAATTCTCAGTTATGTGATTAGTTAATCCACAAATAATACAAGGATTAGAGCATTGGGGTCTCCCCCTACCTTGTCTTCCTCCTCTACCTCTAGCTCTACCATGTCTTCCTCTACCTGCATAGTTAGCTTGGTGTGTACCTGCTTCATGATCCACTTTATTTCCTTTCCCTTTGTTGTCTTTGGCTTTATTTTTATTAGTATTTAAAGCAAAAGATTGATTTCCTTTGGAACCTTCTCCATTCTTCATGAGCTTGACCTCTTGAGTAAGTATTTGTCCCATAAGTGTATTGAAATCTGGTACATGCATATCCATGTACAGATCCATTGCTGTTGTAAAGGCTTCCCACTTGTCATCTGCCTTCAGACCATTGATGACTTGCCTTACAATTTGTTCTTCATCTATCACTTCTCCAATGCTTCCTAGCTGATCAGCAATAACTTTGATCTTTGTGACAAAATCAGTCACATGTTGCTTGGAAGACTTCTTGAGTGTTGTGAAGTCCAACGATAGTTTGTTCTTTCTAGCCTTTGTGCTTGAAGAGAAGAACGCCTCAAGTGCATTCCGTACTTCCTGTGATGTTTTACAATTTCTAATGTGAGGCAACAAAAAATATGAGATAGAGTTGAGGAGATAAGACCTTGCAAGTGCATCCTTGGAGCACCATATGCTCAATCTTTCTTGCTCTTCTTATGTAGGTTGACCTTTGTTCCTGAAACTTGGCATAACTTCATCTCCAATTACATAACCATATAGATTCTTGCCTTAAAGATAAGCTTCCATCCTTAAAGACGAGGTCGAGTAGTTACCTCTATCCAATTTGTCAATTGATGAAGGAAATCCATCTGTCATGTTGTCCAACCTTGCTTTGATACCACTGTGAGGATGGATTTCTACTTGATGAAGATGAAGTGGTGCTGCAGAAACTTTGCACTACACCAGCCAAATGAACTCAAGAGATATGTAGTGGGACCTTTTAGCTTTCCAAAGGATGTATTAGACACACTATGTACCTTGAAAGATCACTCTCAAAGAGATGAATCAAAGAGAGTAAAAAACTTTCTATTTGTGTTCCTACACCTGTCCAGTGTTTTGAACAGTTCTCTGAGCACAACACCAATTGGCTTAATTCCTTTTGGGGAACTCTAATTAACCTAGTAAGCTAACAACCATGAGTAATTTCATAAAAAATGATGGACTACATGCAGAGAAAGGAGTTTAGCAAGTCATAGCTCCATCCCGAAATTCACGGGATGCAACAGTTGTCAGACCAATGTGCAAAGATATGCTAATATATGATGATCCCGAGAAGCAATGCTAATGAAACTTTACAGGATTATAATAGACAGTATGCTGATTCTATCACGATTTAAAGCATGGGAAATGATCAACTTCACACCGAGAACAAGCTCTAAGAAAATCAATATTCTGATGGAGTACTAACAGAGAAGTAAACTAATAATATAATGATCATATATGTATTAAAACAGGTACAAATACAATGTCATTGGAAATTATACATTGCTCAATGTGTGAGAGGTGAATGAGCTATGAGATGATCTCTCACTTCACAATAATACTCACTCAAAGTGATCTCATGGGCTAGAGATAATACGTGGGTCTTTTGATCCCCTTTTTATAATTATGTTTGGAGCCAAGGTTTGAATTCAAAATCAAACTTCTACATAAAAGGTGAATCCTAAAGTGTAGGATAGATTCCCTCATCACTCAACAACTGATTGATTCATGATTTTAGAGCTTCCTCAATCCATGTGGGTGTAACCCACTTTTACAAGGATAAATATGAAGGATTATATATCTCTACATTGGTGACTTTAGATCTCTTGGTATGGCTACCCCTTTCTGATCATCATCCTCATACAACATATCATCCATTACCTCCTCATGTGTCTTCTTCAAAGACCTCTTCTTCTATGACAATGATGTCTTCCTCCTTGAATATCACATGCATCTCAGAGTCCACTACAAATGAAATTTCTTCTATGTCTATGTCCTCACAATTTTTTCTACTATGTGGAGAGACTCGTAAAACAAAATAGCCACTGTGGTTCTTTAGGATCTAATATAAACTTTAAACACAACCTTTTCATACTATTCAGGAAGTACAAATGTGTCTCTTTCAAGTTTTCATAGCTTCATGGAGTCTACTTGAAGCAAACCACTCTTATCTCATCTCACTATTGCGTTTCTTCCAATGGTGAGTACTTTGAACCATTTCACATCAAAGAGAAAGTAGCCAAAACTCTTGAACAATAGCTTCAAGATATCTTGGATCAATCACAGTACTCGAGCTTTCCTTCTTGTGCATTGTCGTCTCTTTCACTAGCTCTACTTTTTTGAGAAAGTTCACCATCATCCCACTATCTAAAGTAGACCCATTTTCATTGGTGTATGATGAGAAAAATGAGGATTTGAGCTTAAACACACTCTCAAAGAATATATGAGATGAGATAGGAGAGAAAAATAAGTGAGCAATCCTTAAATCAACAAGAATACAAAGTTCAGTAGTAGAAGCTAACTCAAGCTCAAACTACTTGAAAAGAACAAAGCTCATAACACTATCAAATGAGCTCAAAGATACACATGAAGCCAATGTATAATGGTCAAGAGTGTGTGGTATACACCACTCCACTTTAGTCCCTAGGATGCACTCCACAACTACAAAAAAATGAGTTGACTGTCTCTCAACTCCAGCCCTCTGTCTGTCTGCCAAAAATGCTTAGAAGCCTCTGTTTAAATAGGCATAACTCTATGCGTGGGAGTTTGGCAAAATTTTTATAGATGGAGATTCTCCATGATATGTTGGAACAACTTTGCTGAAGAAACCATTTTGAGATGATGCACGTAGCTCAAGATACAAGCCTCCAAAGTTGGCCTACTGGCCGTTTTCAGCAATTTGCCAATTCTTTACCTACCAACGTGCGGCCAGCATAACTTGAGTTTGGAGATGAATTTGCAAGAGATTTTTGGTGAGCTGATGCCTGATATGAGGGAGAACATTTCAGATTTTGAATCAACCAAAAAGCATGCACGGTTAGCGAGATATGATCTGTGCAAAATTGCCTTCAGAAAAAGTGTGCTGCTATCCTGAAATTTTTCCTAAATTATAGGAACACTTTTCCAACTTGGCATTGACTTCAAATATGCTTTATTCACGACTATGGCTGATGTGGAAAACATAATAAATCACTATAAGAATATAATGAACTTTAATAAAGAGTTCAACCTATAATAATCCTTTGAAGAGATGATGTGGACTTGCATATTCCAACACCTTCCCTCAAGTCCAACATCTTCAAAATAATAAGAACCTGAAATAAAATGCTTGCTGAAGGCATATGAAGATGAGCCTTCCCTTATTTGTTGAAGATGCATGATGAGCCTTCCCTTTCTCATGACTTCCTTCCCTTAAGGGAAGCTCCATCATGCCAAGTGATGATCTATGCTTGATGAACAACTCCTTGTCGAGAGCTTTAGTGAAGAGGTCAACCACATTTTCCTTTGTGTTACAATGGTGTAAGATGATATCACCACTTTGTATCTTCTCTCTGATGAAGTGCTCCCTCACTTCAATGTGCTTGGTTCGTTGATGCATGACTGGATTCTTTGCCAAAGATTCAGCTGAGACATTATCACAATGAATGGTTGTAGGTTGGTTTTCATCGAAACCAATCTCAACCAAGTATCTTCTCAGCCAAATAGCTTCACAAGCTGAGGTTGTGAGAGCTTTGTATTCAGCTTCTGTAGAGGATAAGCTGATCGTACTTTGCTTTTTGGAACTCCATGAAGTAGCTCCATTGCCTAGGAAGAAGACATTTCCACGTATGCTCTTTCTATCAACCAAGTTTGCTGCATAATTTGAATCACTAAATCCATGAAGATTCAATGTATCTCCTCCATAGAGAATTCCAAGTGAAGTACCTTTCAAATATCTTAGTATCCTCTTGGCTGAATTCCAATGAGATACTTTGGGAGCTTGTAGATATTTGGAGAGAGAGTTCACTGCAAAACAAATATCAGGTCTTGTGATGGTCAAATAGAGGAGAGATCCTATGAGTTGTCTATATAGTGTTTCATCATATGGAACACCATTCTCCTCCTTCATGAGTTTGAGAGTTGACTCCATAGGTGTAGAGACCGGCTTAGAGTGAGACATCTCAAACCTATCAAGAATGGAAAAACGATACTTTGGTTGAGAAATAAATATATCTCCCTTCTCTAGTCAAGAGACTTCGATGCCAAGAATGTAGTGTAAGTCACCAAGATCCTTCATTTCAAACTCTTTAGAGAGTTTTCTTTGAACATCTTCAATCATTGCTTCATGTCAACATGCGATCATCCACATATAGAAGAACAATAACAATATCTTTTCCCTTGACTTTATAATACAAACTATGATCAGCATTGCTTCTTTGAAAGCCTTGAGAGCAAAGATGCTCATCAATCCTTGCATACCAAGCTCAGGGAGCTTGCTTCAAACCATATAAACTTTTGAGAAGTTTGCATACCATGTGCCCTTTACCTTTGACAATGTATCCTTCCGGTTGTTGCATGTATACTTCTTCCTCAAGTATGCCATTGAGGAAGGCATTGTTGACATCCATTTGCTTCACCTTCCACTTGAATATGGAGGCAAGCAAAAGTAATAACCTAACTGAACTCATCTTTGCTACTGGAGCATATGTTTCATCATAATCCAATCCATATTGTTGAGAATATCCTTTAGCTACTAACCTTGCTTTGTGTCTATCTATCTTCCCTTCCTTGTTGAATTTCAGCTTGTAGATCCATTTGCATCTGATTGCTTTCTTGTTGGGAGGTAATGGACATAACTTCCATGTCCCATTTTGATGAAGAGCAGCCATCTCTTTTTCCATAGCTTCTTGCCATTCTTTTTTAGTACTAGTAGCCTTGTATGTTGATGGTTCGTCTGTTGGGAGTGATGGTAGGATGCACTCAAGAGATTGAGTTGGTGCTGCTATACCTGCTTCACACCAGCCCTCCTTTGATTCCAGAAATGCTTAGTAAACACCTTGAGCTTCCAAATGATACCAAGAAAGCATATATGTACTTTGCAAATGATATGTGTAATGACCAAATCAAAACAGATAACTTGGCACTTCAAAAATCAAGAAAAACTTTCTATTTCTGTAGTGACACCTGCTCAGTCTTCCACTCAGTGTGACCAGCACATTAACAATTGATCTAATTCCTTCTGGACATATTAAATTAGCTTAACAAGCTACCATTTGCAAGTGGAATGAGAAGAAATGATAAACTACTCACTGAGAAATCAATTTAGCAAAATTATATGTACCCCCGACTTTTTAGGAACTCTGCAGACAAAGACCAGTGTGCACTTCGAGCGAGAGTTCTCTGAGATGACTGATCCTTTGGCCTTGAGATTTTGTACGCATGTAGTAGGCTTCCAGCTGGTTCCAATGTGCTTTGAATCACTTGATTTGGTTGAGAAACCACTGAGATATAGCTTGTAGAAGTTGACAGACTTGGAGTAGATGACTCAGAGACAACAGAGATAGTGAATGTGTATACTTCTATTGATTAATGTGTTTGTACAATCTCATTAGCTTGACAAGCATAGCTAAATGAGGTATTGTGGTGTAGGCTATGAAGTAGCACTCACACACAATGAGTTACAATGATGAAATGCCTCGGGAAGTGAGCTGAAGTGAGAGACACACCCGCGACTTTTCCACTTCATCTTTTATAGAAGTTTTGTGATTATTTGAATTTGAAATTCAAATCTAGGCTCCCTAGAATCTCTCCTCTAAAAGTAGGGAGATATTCTCTCCAATTACACCATCCAAATTCCACGACTAATCAAGTAGGTATGTGGTACAAGTAAATCTCAAGTCATATAGACTTTTACAATGAGTGAAAGGTAATAACATATAAGTATGGGTTCCTATGCCTTTTCCTTTAAGTGAAGCCTTGATGACATTTGGCCAAGCTTATCTTCGAAGGTTCCAAGCCAAGTGTGAAGGCTTGAAATGCACCAACAGCTCCCCCTCAAGCCAAACACTTTGGCTCAAGTCTTCATCTTCAGTCTTCAATTACTTCCTACAATCCAATCATGGATTTGAATCTGCATAGCTTGTTTCCATCCAATGCTTTAGTGAGTAAATCTGCACATTGCATATTAGTAGACACATAAGTCAATTGTATATCTTTGCTTAGTAACTTCTCCCTCACATAGTGGTAATGAACCTCTATGTGTTTGGTTCTGGCATGATATATTGGATTAGCTGCAAGGTGAAGAGAGCTAGTGTTATCCCCAAATATGATTGGAGGTCTAGTGTATAGACCTAACTCTGTATATAAAAGCTTCAACCAGATGGCTTCTTGAGTGGCATTGGCAAGCCCTCTATACTCTGCTTCAGTGGATGACAATGCCACTGTAGGTTGTTTCTTAGCTGACCAAGAAATAGGCTTATCTCCTGCAAAACAAATGTAGCATGATGTGCTTCTCCTATCATCCTTGCATCCTGCCCAATCTGCATCTGAATATACTTTAATGTCAATATCTGATGTATAAGGAAAGTACAACCCATGGTTCTGAGTTCCCTTCAGATACTTCAAGATCTTCTTTGCTGCCTCTAGGTGAGGTACCCTTGGTTTGTGCATGAATTGGCTTAGCACACTAACTCCATATGCTATGTCAATTCTTGTCAAGGTAGCATAGTTCAAACTACCTACCATACTTTGATATCAATGTCTTGTATTTCATCCCCTTCATGAGCACTTAGCTTTAGGTTGACCTCCATTGGAGTGGTAGATACTTTAGCATCCTGCAAGCCAAACTTCTTGACCATATCCTGTACATACTTCTTTTGAGTGATATATATACCTGAGTTGGTGTAGACTAACTCAAGACCTAAGAAGTACTTCAATAATCCAAGATCACTAATCTTGAATTCTTTCATCATCTGTCCTTTGATGTGTCTAATCCCATTGACATCATTGCCTGTAATGATGATGTCATCAACATAAACACACAAGTAGATTACGTCTGTACTACTTCTCTTTATGAACAGAGAAGTATCAGCTTTGCTCATCACAAATCCTTGGTCTTGGAGGTAAGTTGTCAATCTGTAATTCCATGCTCTAAGTGCCTGCTTCAATCCATATAGAGCCTTCTTCAATTTACAAACATAATTTACCTTCTTGGGATCTTCATAGCCAGGTGGTTATGACATGTAGACTTCTTCAGATATCCATCCATTCAAGAAAGCATTCTTGACATCTAATTGCTACATGTTCCAATTCTTGGATGCAGCTACACTCACCAATATTTTGATAGTTGGCATCTTAGCCACACGAGAAAATGTCTCCTCATAATCAATGCCTTGGGTTTGTGCAAAACCCTTGGCTACCAACCTAGCTTTGTACCTGTTGATTGTTCCATCTGAATTTCTCTTTAGCTTGTAGATCCATCTGGATCCTATCACCTTCATAGAGTCCTTCTTGGGTACCAAGTCCCAAGTATCACTCTCCTTGAGAGCTTCAATTTCTTCATCCATAGCTTCTTTCCATTCTGGTTTGGTGATTGCTTCTTCATAGGTACCTGGTTCTTCATTCAACAAATCCTTTGCAAGATATATAGAATGTTTAGTTACAAGTGATGTGTCATACCCAAATCTGATAGGCTTCTTCTTTTCACTCTGAGATCTCCTCATTGCTTGAGTTGAGGATTCTAGTGTATCCTCTAGCCTTTTTATCTTCATTTTTCCTTTGGACTTCCATGCCTTAAATTCCTCAATGTTAATTGTATCATCATCATCTGAGCTTGATTCATCTTTCTGGATTGGTTCCTCCTTAGTGAGCTTTGGGAAATCTTCTTCCATATCATAGGGTAGACTAACCTTCCTGCATTCATTCTCATACCATGAGTCATTCTCATCAAAGATGACATCTCTGCTTACCTTGAAGCCTTTGTTTGTTGGGTTGTAGAATCTGTATCCCTTTTGGTTCAAATCATAACCAATGAAGATACATTTTTCAGCTTTAGGGTCTAGCTTTCCCCTTACCTATGAGGGAATATGCACATATGCTACACAACCAAAGATTTTACAATGATCCAGAGATGGTCTCTTACCATGCCAAGCTTCATATGGTGTCATGCCATCAAGTGATTTGGATGGCAACCTATTGATGAGATAGGTGGCAGTGGATACACTTTCTGCCCAAAGATAATTTGGCAATTTCTTTTCATTAAGCATAGACCTAGCTGTTTCTACTATGAGTCTATTCCTTCTTTCAGCTACCCCATTTTGTTCAGGTGAGTACCTTGTAGTAATCTCCCTTTTGATGCCTCTTTCCTGCAAGAAATCTTCAAACTCATTGGAGAAGTATTCTCCTCCACCATCTGACCTTAGCCTTTTCAAGCTTCTTCCTGTTTGGTTTTCAACAAGTGCAAGATACCTCTTGAAACAATTAAACACTTCATCTTTATGTTTCATAAAGTATAAGATGGTCCATCTGCTATAATCATCAATAAAGGACACATAATACCTTGAACCTGAAATGGAAGGATCCTTGCTAGGTCCCCAAACATCTGTGTGTACCAAATCTAGGTAGTCTTCATGCATGAAACCTTTCCTTGAATATGGCAACCTGTGAGACTTACCAAACTGACATGCTCCACATTTGTAAATCATGTGTTGCTTGGATACATTAGGTATCCCAAGCACACATTGATCCCTGCACATTTGCTTTAGGGTTCTTTCACCTATGTGACCTAACCTCTTGTGCCATATCTCTAACTCTGAAAGTGTTTGATCCTTGTAATTATACAAAGCAATGTTCTTGGTGTCTTCTAGCTCAAAAGTAAACAATCTACCTGATTTCTCCCCTTTGGCTATCCTTCTGAATCCATGTCTTGGGTCATCCACATATGCTCCATGTTGTGTGAATCTCACCTGCAAACCTTTCTCCACAATCTCACCAACACTCATTAGATTCTTGGTGATGGTTGGTACATAGAGTACCCTGCTCAATAGGTTCTGGTTACCATCACATGTCTTCACATTTCCAATCTTAACAACAGAATGTTTAGTATCATCACCTGTTTGTACCTGATGTTTGCCCTTGGGTTCTTCCAAATCAGAAAGCAGTGCCACATTGCCAGCTACATGGTTAGAACATCTTGAGTCAATATAAAATAAATGATCATCATTTGTACCTTCCTTGGAGGTCATATTCATGATCAATAGGGAGTCATCTTGCTCCTCTGTGTAATTGTTGTAATCCCTTCTATTTCTGAATCCACCTTGGTAGTTACCATTGTGGTTGTGGTTGTAATTGTTGTTGTATTGATTATTGTATCCATTGTAGCCTTGGTGTTGGTTGAACCTGCCTCTCCCTTGAGAGTATCCACCTCTTGAGTAGCCTCTTCCTCTCTGATTCTTGTAGTTCTTATAGCATTCATCTGTTGTATGATTGGACAATCCACAAATGTTGCATGGTGATGAGTTGTAGGGTCTCCCCCTACCTGACTTACCTCCTCTGCCTCTTCCTCTTGATGATCTACCTCTCCCTGCATAATTAGCTTGGGAGGTAGAGCCTTCTTCATCCTGTTTCTTCCCTTTACCTTTATCCTTAACTTTCTTATCAGTATAGAGAGCAGAGGGGTTGTTACCTTTTGATTGATCTCCTGCCTTTGTAAACTTTGCTTCATGTGTGAATAGTTGGCCCATGAGTGTTGTGAGATCTGGGGTATGCATGTCCATATAGAGGTCCATTGCAGTGGTGAAACTTTCCCACTTATCATCTGCCTTGAGTCCATTTGTTACTTGCCTGACTATTTGCTCCTCTTCAATCTCCTCTCCAATGCTTGCTAATTGGTCTGCCACATCTTTAATCTTTGTCACATACTCTGAGACTGATTGCTTGGGCTGCTTCCTAAGGGTTGTGAATTCAATCCACAGTTGATTCTTCCTAGCCCTTGTGTTGGAAGAAAAGTATGTTGACAAGGTTTCCCAAGTCTCTTGGGAAGTCTTACAATTCCTTACATGAGGTAAAAGAAAGTCAGATATAGAGTTAAGAAGGTAAGACCTTGCCAAAGCATCTTTTGCACACCATTGGTTGAGCCTTTCATGTTCATCCTTGGTGGGTAGTCCTCTAGTTTTGAATGAGGGCAATTCCTCATCTCCTGATATGTATCCAAATAAGCTCCTTCCTTGTAGATAGGTCTTCATCCTTAGAGACCAAGCTTGATAATTGTTCCTGTCCAATTTGTCAATGAATGAAGGAAAACCATCTCCCATGTTTACCTTATTTGCTCTGATACCACTGTTGGGAGTGATGGTAGGATGCACTCAAGAGATTGAGTTGGTGCTGCTATACCTGCTTCACACCAGCCCTCCTTTGATTCCAGAAATGCTTAGTACACACCTTGAGCTTCCAAATGATACCAAGAAAGCATATATGTACTTTGCAAATGATATGTGTAATGACCAAATCAAAACAGATAACTTGGCACTTCAAAAATCAAGAAAAACTTTCTATTTCTGTAGTGACACCTGCTCAGTCTTCCACTCAGTGTGACCAGCACATTAACAATTGATCTAATTCCTTCTGGACATATTAAATTAGCTTAACAAGCTACCATTTGCAAGTGGAATGAGAAGAAATGATAAACTACTCAGTGAGAAATCAATTTAGCAAAATTATATGTACCCCCGACTTTTTAGGAACTCTGCAGACACAGACCAGTGTGCACTTCGAGAGAGAGTTCTCCGAGATGACTGATCCTTTGGCCTTGAAATTTTTTAGGCATGTAGTATGCTTAGAGCTGGTTCTAATGTGCTTTGAATCACTTGATTTGGTTGAGAAACCACTGAGATATAGCTTGTAGAAGTGGACAGAGTTGGAGTAGATGACTCAGAGACAACAGAGATAGTGAATGTGTATACTTCTATTGATTAATGTGTTTGTACAATCTCATTAGCTTGACAAGCATAGCTAAATGAGGTATTGTGGTGTAGGCTATGAAGTAGCACTCACACACAATGAGTTACAATGATGAAATGCCTCGGGAAGTGAGCTGAAGTGAGAGACACACCCGCGACTTTTCCACTTCATCTTTATAGAAGTTTTGTGATTATTTGAATTTGAAATTCAAATCTAGGCTCCCTAGACTCTCTCCTCTAAAAGTAGGGAGATATTCTCTCCAATTACACCATCCAAATTCCACGACTAATCAAGTAGGTATGTGGTACAAGTAAATGTCAAGTCATATAGACTTTTACAATGAGTGAAAGGTAATAACATATAAGTATGGGTTCCTATGCCTTTTCCTTTAAGTGAAGCCTTGATGACATTTGGCCAAGCTTATCTTCCAAGGTTCCAAGCCAAGTGTGAAGGCTTGAAATGCACCAACATCGTCATGTTGTAAAATAGAGCTAAGAAAAGCAACATTACTTTGCTCAAAACTTGAGGAATTACCTCGTTGATATGTAAGTCTTTGAGGTTGTGTTCTGATCCTTGAAGACCTTCTAAGAGTTGCATGGTGATCTTCATCTTCTTCCTCTAATTCTTCAATGGTTTCCTCATGTGTAGAAGAGGGAACTTCAACTTTAACTGTTGTTGAAGAGCTTTTATCCAAATCTGAAATTGATGTTGAACTGAAGCTTGCATTCTCATCAAAAATCACATCCCGTGATAGGAATGTCTCCTTCTTACATGGATCATAAAGTTTGTAAGCTTTGCTTACATCACTGTATCCAACAAAGATGCATTTCCTTGACTTGTCATCCAGCTTCTTCCTCTTTTCATCTGGAATGTGAGAAAATGCGAGGCAACCAAAAACTCTTAAATGATGTACCTTAGGCTTGATGTTGTGAAGAGCTTCATAGGGGGTAATGCCCTTCAAGATTTCGATAGGAGACCTATTCATCAAATAGCATGAAGTGTTGATTGCTTCAGCCCAAAAGATGTTGCTCAGACCTTTGTCTTTGAGCATGCATCTTGCTACTTCAAATAATGTCCTATTCTTCCTCTCTGCCTCTCCATTTTGTTGTGGAGTGTAGCTGCAAGTAAGTTGCCCTCAAATGCCATTCTCAAGTAGATAATGGCTGAAATCCTTTGACAAGAATTCTCCTCCATTGTTAGACCGTAGAGTCTTTAGTCTTCGTCCTGTCGTCTTTTCCACCATAGCATGAATGTGTTTGAAAATCTGAAATACATCAGCCTTGGACTTCATAAAATAAACCCAAGTATATCTAGAGAAATCATCCGTGAAGGTAACAAAATAAATATTCCCTCCAAGTGAGGGAGTGTGGGCTGAATCACATACATCAGCATGCACCACATCAAGTATATCACATGCCCTTGAGCTGCTCTTTGAAAACTTACTCTTAGCATGCTTTCCAAGCTTCACACACTTTTCCAATCCTTTGTAAGGCTGGAATTCCAATGACCATGCCTTTCTCCTTCAGCATACACATATTATTGAAGTTCAAGTGACCATACCTCTTGTGCCATAACTCGGTAGGCATAATGGGGGCTGCTTTGTCATTTCCCATTGCTGAAAATGTTGAGACTTCTCCTTCTAACTTGAAAATCTTTCCTTGCTTTCTTCCTCTAGCAACCACTTTGTAGGGATTCTTTGGATCTTTAATGAGGCATTGCTGGCCTTCAAAATCTATTTTGAGTCCCTTCTCAATCATAGCTCCAACTGAAAGTAGATTCTTGGTAAGCGATGGTACCAAAAGAAAATTCTCGAGTGTCTTTTTCTCTCCCGTTCCCAATCGAATGGGTATGTCACCTTTCCCTGCAATGGAATTTGGAGTACTATCTGTTGTAAAGATAGTACCATTATGAGAATCATCAATATTAGAAAAGTATTGAGCATGAGAAGTCATATGAGAACTTGCTCCGCTATCGATCCACCATGGTTCCTCTTTGGGATCATTTGTATGGGCTGCTATCTCTTCTAAGGATACAAGTGAAGAATCTTCTTCAAAACGAGTGCACTCATTTCCACCTTCTCCATCCGTGTAGTGGGCTGATCTTCCTCTCCCATTATCTTGATTACTCCTGCAATCTTTAGCAAAATGACCATACCTAGAGCAATTGTAACATTGGATAGAGTAATATCTACCTCTATCTTGTCCTCTTCCTCTACCTCTTGAGGAAGGATGTCCTCTTTCGTGGAAAGATTGATTACCTTCATGATCTTGTCGATCTTGGTTGTGAGTGGGCTGATGCCACCCTCTTCCTCTTTGTGTGTTGAATCTTCCTCTTCCCCTTGATGAGAAGAGTGCTTTGTCATTGATGTTGATGCCTTTCCTCCATCATGTATTGACTTCATTGCAACCTGCCTTTGATCTTCATCTCTAAAAATTTGTTCCATCTCCTCAAGAGATGGCTTCACCCTCAAGATGATGAGGCCTTGAACTAAGCCTTCATATCCATCTCACAATCCATGGATGATGATTGTAGAGAGCTCGTTGTCAGACATCTTATCTCCAACAGCCACTAGTTGTTGATGTAGATCCTTGACTCTCTTGATGAAGCTTGAAGCATCCTCTCCTTGCTTCCTCGTACAATTGGTAAGTTCAGCCCTCAATGCCACTTGCCTCGAGGTGCTCCTAGACTCGTAGATATTATTCAATGTCTCCCATGCCTTCTTGGGAGTCTTCACATCAAGGAGATGGCTGAGAATGTCATCTTTGACACTCAACCTTATCATATGAACTGCAAACATGGCCTTCTTATCCCATTTGGACAATTCTTCTTCACTTCCAGTCGGTCTGTCCATCGAAATTAAATCCCAACAATCTTGAAAGAAAAGTAAGGACTCCATCTTTACCTTCCATGTAGCATAGTTGTTGCCATTGAGCTTCTCAACTCCTTCTAAGTGTAGGTTGTGGAGACTTGGTGCCATCTTCAACTGCAACAATTTGAATCGAGACTCTTCCCTTTACTCAAATATGATCACACTAGGCACTTCTAATTTAGGTGCTCTGATACCATGAGAAAAATGAGGAGTTGAGCTTAAACACACTCTCAAAGAATATATGAGATGAGATATGAGAGACAAATAAGTGAGTGTTGGGAGTGATGGTTGGATGCACTCAAGAAATGAGTTGATGCTGCAAAACCTGCTTCACACCTACCCTCCTTTGATTCCAGATATACCTAGTACACTTTCTTAGCTTCCAAATGACACAAAGAAACCATATATGTACTTTGGAAATGGTTTGTGTAATGATCAAACCAAAAACAGATAACTTGGTTCCTTCACAAATCCAAAAAAACTTACTATTTCTGTAATGATACCTGCTCAATGTTATGCTCAGTGTAACCAGCACACTTAAAATTGGAACAATTCCTTTTGGGAGTATTAAAGTAACTTAACAAGCTAGCAATCACAAGTGGAATCACTCAAATTGATAAACTATGCACTGAGAAATAAGTTTAGCAAAATTCTAATTACCCACGACTTTTTAGGAACTCTGCAGACAGTGACCAGTGTGCACTTCGAAGCAGTTTTGTCCCAAATGGCTAAATGAAATCTTCTGAGATTTTGTATGCTTGTAGAAGACTTTGAGCTGGTTCCAAGGAGCTATAGATCTCTTGATTTGGTTCAGTAGATCTTGAGTTATGCCCTATTGAAGGTGACAGACTTGGAGAATATAACACAGAGAACCAGAAATGATGAATGTGTATATATCTATTGATTGATAAGATTGTACAAGCTCAATAGCATGACAAACATAGCTAATTGAGGTGTGGTGGTGTAGGCTATGGTGTAGCACTAACACACACTCAGTTACAATAAGAAAATACCTCGGGGAGTGAGCTAAAGTGGCTGGACTAGCCGCGAGTTTTTTCCTCTTCATTTTATATGAGTTGAGAGAACATTTGAATTTGAAATTCAAACTAAGGCTCCCTAGAATCTCTCCTCTAAAAGTAGGGAGATATTCTCTCCATTACACCATTCAAATTTCCACGACTTTCTCAAGTGGGTGTGATTACAAACTATTCCAAGTCACAATGACTTTTACAAAGGGGTAAAAAGTGAGAACTTCTAAGCATATGTTCATATGAGCCTTGCTTCAAATGAGGCCTTGATGAAGCTTTGTTCAAGCTAGTCTTTCATGATTTCAAGCCAATGTGTGAAGGCTTGATATGCACCAACAGCTCTCCCTCAAGCCAAACACTTTGGCTTAAGTCTTCTCTTTCATTCTTCAATTACTTCCTGCAATCCAATCATAGATTTGAATCTGCATAACTTGTTTCCATCCAATGCCTTTGTAAGTAAATCTGCACATTGCATATTAGTAGACACATATGTCAATTGAATCTCTTTGCTAAGTAACTTCTCTCCTCTCTCACATAGTGGTAATGAACCTCTATGTGTTTGGTTCTGGCATGATAAATTGGATTAGCTGCAAGGTGAAGAGAGCTAGTGTTGTCTCCAAATATGATTGGTGGTCTTGTATATAGACCTAACTCTGTATATAGAAGCTTCAACCAGATAGCTTCTTGAGTGGCATTGGCAAGTCCTCTATATTCTGCCTCAGTGGATGACAATGCCACTGTAGGTTGCTTCTTGGCTAACCAAGAAATGGGCTTATCTCCTGCAAAACAAATGTATCCTGAGGTGCTTCTCCTATCATCCTTGCATCCTGCCCAATCTGCATCTGAGTAAACTTTAATGTCAATATCTCATGTATAAGGAAAGTACAAACCATGACTTTGTGTTCCCTTCAGATACTTCAAGATCTTCTTTGCTGCCTCTAGGTGAGGTATCCTTGGTTTGTGCATGAATTGACTAAGCACACTAACTCCATATGCTATGTCAATTCTTGTCAAGGTAGCATAGTTCAAACTACCTACCATACTTTGGTATCCTGTAATGTCTTTGACTTCTTCTCCTTCATGGGCACTTAGCTTTAGATTGACCTCCATTGGAGTAGTAGATACCTTAGCATCCTGCAAACCAAATTTCGTGACCATATCCTGTACATACTTCTTTTGAGTGATGTAGATACCTGAATTTGTGTAGACCAATTCAAGACCTAAGAAATACTTTAATAATCCAAGATCACTAATCTTGAATTCTTTCATCATCTGTCCTTTGATATGTCTAATTCCCTGAACATCATTTCTTGTAATAATGATGTCATCAACATAGACACATAGATATATTACCTATGTACTACTTCTCTTTATGAATAGAGAAGTGTCTGCCTTACTCATTACAAATCCTTGGTCTTGGAGGTAGGTTGTCAATCTGTAATTCCATGCTCTAGGTGCCTGCTTTAAACCATACAGAGCCTTCTTCAATTTACAAACATAATGTACCTTTTTTGGATCTTCATAGCCAGGTGGTTGTGACATGTAGACTTCTTCAGATATCCATCCATTCAAGAAAGCATTCTTGACATCTTATTGGTACATATTCCAATTCTTGGATGCAGCTACACTCACCAAAATTCTGATAGTTGGCATCTTAGCCACAGGAGAAAATGTCTCCTCATAATCAATGCCTTGGGTTTGTGCAAAACCCTTGGCTACCAACCTAGCTTTGTACCTGTTTATTGTTCCATCTGAATTCTTCTTTAGTTTGTAGATCCATCTGGATCCTATCACCTTCATAGATTCCTTCTTGGGTACCAAGTCCCAAGTATCACTCTCCTTGAGAGCTTCCATTTCTTCATCCATGGAATCTCTCCATTCTGGTTTGGTAATTGCTTCTTCATAGGTACCTGGTTCTTCATTCAACAAGTCCTTTGCAAGATATATAGAATGTTTAGTTACAAGTGATGTGTCATACCCAAATCTGATAGGCTTCTTCTTTTCTCTCTGAGATCTCCTCATTGCTTGAATTGAAGTTTCTGGTTTATCTTCTAATTGCTTCATCTTCATCTTTCCTTTGGACTTCCAAGCCTTGAACTCTTCAAGGTTTATTGTATCATCATCATCTGAGCTTGAATCTTCTTGCTGACTTGGTTCTTCCTTAGTAAGCTTTGGAAAATCTTCTTCCATGTCATAGGGTAGACTCACTTTCCTGCATTCATTCTCATACCATGAGTCATTCTCATCAAAGATGACATCTCTGCTTACCTTGAACCCTTTGTTTGTTGGATTGTAGAATCTGTATCCCTTTTGGTTCAAATCATAACCAATGAAGATACATTTTTCAGCCTTAGGGTCTAGCTTTCCCCTTACCTGTGAGGGAATATGCACATATGCTACACAACCAAAGATTTTGCAATGATCCAGAGAAGGTCTCTTACCATGCCAAGCTTCATATGGTGTCATGCCATCAAGTGATTTGGATGGCAACCTATTGATGAGATAAGTGGCAGTGGATACACTCTCTGCCCAAAGATAATTTGGCAACTTTCTCTCATTAAGCATAGACCTAGCTGTTTCCACAATGAGTCTATTCCTTCTTTCAGCTACCCCATTTTGTTCAGGTGAGTACCTTGTAGTAATCTCCCTTTTGATGCCTCTTTCCTGCAAGAAATCTTCAAACTCATTGGAGAAGTACTCTCCTCCACCATCTGACCTTAGCCTCTTCAAGCTTCTTCCTGTTTGATTTTCAACAAGTGCAAGATACCTCTTGAAACAATTAAACACTTCATCTTTATGCTTCATAAAGTATAAAATGGTCCACCTGCTATAATCATCAATGAAGGACACATAATACCTTGAACCAGAAATGGAAGGGTCCTTGCTAGGTCCCCAAACATCTGTGTGTACCAAGTCTAGGTAGTCTTCATGCATGAAACCTTTCCTTGAATATGGTAATCTGTGAGACTTACCAAATTGACATGATCCACACTTGTAAATCATGTGTTGCTTGGATACATTAGGTATCCCAAGCACACATTGATCCCTGCACATTTGCTTTAGAGTCCTTTCACCTATGTGCCCTAATCTCTTATGCCATATTTCTAATTCTAAAAGTGTCTGATCCTTATAATTATACAAAGCAATGTTCTTGGTGTCTTCTAGCTCAAATGTAAATAATCTACCTGATTTCTCCCCTTTGGCTATCCTTCTGAATCCATGTTTTGGGTCCTCCACATATGCTCCATGTTGTGTGAATCTGACCTGCAAACCTTTCTCCACAATCTGACCAACACTCATTAGATTCTTAGTTATTGTTGGTACATAGAGTACCCTGCTCAATAGATTCTGGTTACCATCACATGTCTTCACATTTCCAATTTTGACAACAGAGTGTTTAGTGTCATCACCTGTTTGTACCTGATGTTTGCCCTTGGGCTCTTCCAAATCAGAAAGTAGTGCCACATTGCCAGCTACATGGTTAGAACATCCTGAGTCAATATAAAATAAATGATCATCATTTGTACCTATCTTGGAGGTCATATTCATGATCAATAGGGAGTCATCTTGCTCCTCTGTGTAATTGTTGTAGTCTCTTCTATTTCTGAATCCACCTTGGTAGTTACCATTATGGTTGTTGTTGTAGTTGTTGTTGTATTGGTTGTTGTATCCATTGTAGCTTTGGTGTTGATTGAATCTGCCTCTCCCTTGAGAGTATCCACCTCTTGAGTAGCCTCTTCCTCTCTGATTCTTGTAGTTCTTGTAGCATTCATCTGTGGTATGATTGGACAATCCACAAATGTTGCATGGTGATGAGTTGTAGGGTCTCCCCCTACCTGACTTACCTCCTCTGCCTCTTCCTCTAGATGACCTACCTCTCCCTGCATAATTAGCTTGAGAGGTAGAGCCTTCTTCATCCTGTTTCTTCCCTTTTCCTTTATCTTTAACTTTCTTATCAGTATAGAGAGCAGAGGGGTTATTACCTTTTGATTGATCTCTAGCCTTTGTAAACTTTGCTTCATGTGTAAATAGTTGGCCCATGAGTGTTGTGAGATCAGGGGTATGCATGTCCATATAGAGGTCCATTGCAGTGGTGAAACTTTCCCACTTATCATCTGCCTTGAGTCCATTTGTTACTTGCCTGACTATTTGTTCCTCTTCAATCTCCTCTCTAATGCTTGCTAGTTGGTCTGCCACATCTTTGATCTTTGTCACATACTCTGAGACTGATTGCTTGGGCTGCTTCCTAAGGGTTGTGAACTCAATCCATAATTGATTCTTCCTAGCCCTTCTGTTGGAAGAAAAATAATTTGACAAGGTTTCCCAAGTCTCTTGGGAAGTCTTACAGTTCCTTACATGTGGTAAAAGAAAATCAGTTATAGAGTTTAAAAGATAAGACCTTGCCAAAGCATCCTTTGCACACCATTGGTTGAGCCTTTCATGTTCATCTTTTGTGGGTAGCCCTCTAGTCTTGAATGAGGGCAATTCCTCATCTCCTGATATGTATCCAAATAAGCTTCTCCCTTGTAGATAGGTCTTCATTCTCAATGACCAAGCTTGATAATTGTTTCTGTCCAATTTGTCAATGAAGGAAGGGAAACCATCACCCATGTTTACCTTCTTTGCTCTGATACCACTGTTGGGAGTGATGGTTGGATGCACTCAAGAAATGAGTTGATGCTGCAAAACCTGCTTCACACCTGCCCTCCTTGGATTCCAGATATACCTAGTACACTTGCTTAGCTTCCAAATGACACAAAGAAACCATATATGTACTTTGGAAATGGTTTGTGTAATGATCAAACCAAAAACAGATAACTTGGTTCCTTCACAAATCCAAAAAAACTTACTATTTCTGTAATGATACCTGCTCAATGTTATGCTCAGTGTGACCAGCACACTTAAAATTGGAACAATTCATTTTGGGAGTACTAAAGTAACTTAACAAGCTACCAATCACAAGTCGAATCACTCAAATTGATAAACTATGCACTGAGAAATAAGTTTAGCAAAATTCTAATTACCCACGACTTTTTAGGAACTTTGCAGATAGTGACCAGTGTGCACTTCGAAGCGGATTTCTCCCAAATGGCTGAATGAAATCTTCTGAGATTTTGTATGCTTGTAGACGACTTTGAGCTGGTTCCAATGAGCTATAGATCTCTTGATTTGGTTCAGTAGATCTTGAGTTATGCCCTGTTGAAGTTGACAGACTTGGAGAATATAACACAGAGAACCATAAATGATGAATGTGTATATATCTATTGATTGATAAGATTGTACAAGCTCAATAGCATGACAAGCATAGCTAATTGAGGTGTGGTGGTGTAGGCTATGGTGTAGCACTAACACACACTCAGTTACAATAAGAAAATACCTCGGGGAGTGAGCTAAAGTGGCTGGACTAGCCGCGAGTTTTTTCCTCTTCATTTTATATGAGTTGAGAGAACATTTGAATTTGAAATTCAAACTAAGGCTCCCTAGAATCTCTCCTCTAAAAGTAGGGAGATATTCTCTCCATTACACCATTCAAATTTCCACGACTTTCTCAAGTGGGTGTGATTACAAACTATTCCAAGTCACAATGACTTTTACAAAGGGGTAAAAAGTGAGAACTTCTAAGCATATGTTCATATGAGCCTTGCTTCAAATGAGGCCTTGATGAAGCTTTGTTCAAGCTATTCTTTCATGATTTCAAGCCAATGTGTGAAGGCTTGATATGCACCAACAGTGAGCAATCCTTAAATCAACAAGAATACAAAGTTCAGTAGTAGAAGCTAACTCAAGCTCAAACTACTTGAAAAGAACAAAGCTGATAACACTATCAAATGAGCTCAAAGATACACATGAAGCCAATGTATAATGATCAAGAGTCTGTGGTATACACCACTACACTTCAGTCCCTAGGATGCACTCCACAACTACAAAAAAATGAGTCGCCTGTCTCTCAACTCCAGCCCTATGTCTGTCTGCCAAAAATGCTCAGAAGCCTCTGTTTAAATAGGCATAACTCTCTAATGCATGGGCGTTTGGTGAAATTGTTTTAGATGGAGATTCTCCATGATATGGAGAACAACATTTCCGAAGAAACTAGTTTGAGATGACGTGTGTAGCTCAAGATACAAGCTTCCAAAGTTGGCCTACTAGCCGTTTTCAGCAATCTGCCAATTCTTTACCTATCAACTTGCGGTCAGCATAACTTGCGTTTGGAGATGAATTTGCGGGATATTTTTGGTGAGATGATACGTGTTATTATGAAAAACATTTCAGCTTTTGAATCAAGCAAAACGGATGCACGGTTAGCAAGATATGATCCGTGCAAAACTGCCTTTAGAAAAGGTGTGCTGTTGTCTTGAAATTTTTCCTAAATTATAGGAACACTTTTCCAACTTGGCATTGACTTCAAATATGCTTTATTCACGAATATGGCTGATGTGGAAAACATAATAAATCACTCTAAGAATATAATGGACTTTAATAAAGAGTTCAACCTATAATAATACTTTGAATAGATGATGTGGACTTGCATATTCCAACATATGATCCAAAATTGTCATAAATGAGACCGTAGTGCACCATATTTGTAATACTCCCAATCACACTCCTTTGCAAGTTCCTTCTCTTCCTCGAAGATATCCTCACCTACTATCTTTGCTTGTGAAATGGCTCTATCTAGCCATTTCTTTATTGGAAAGAATGAAAGAGGCCAAAGACTTTCTGAAAGAGGCAAAGAGTGAGTGAGCACCTCTTTTGAAACTCAGCTCTTTCCTTTGTGTTTGCCTCCTTAGCAATGTTGATATATTTAGGTAGTGATGTGTGTGAACACACTAGGACCGTTGGGGTACTTTTTTCCCTCTTTAGGAGGTTTTTTTCCCTCGGCTTGTATATACGCCTATTGCCCGAATGGGCTACTTATCTTTGTACATTCTCTAGTAATACATTCAGTATTGTGTGTTTGTGCTCCAAGCTTCTTCTTCTTCCTTGTGGTGTTCGCGTGCTTCCGCACACATCTATCTCCAACAATTGGTATCAGAGCAGGTCGTCGCTTCATCTAGGGCGTCGTCGACACTCCTCCGTTTGCAGTCTCAGATTCGCACGAGATTTGGTGAGCATACTCATGGTGTTTCAAAGATTAAAATGGCTTCAGTCTGTGGTGCTGAAATCGCGATCTAAGCTCGTTTCGACCTTCGAACGCACTACACGTCTAGCAAAACTCATATGGGTAGTTGTGTTCAACTTTTTGAGATACAGTCAATTTTTTGCATCAAGGTATTTTAGTCACTGGCCATGGCTGAAAGTAGTGATGTATTCTGTATGTTGGCTGTTGAGGATAAGTTGGATGTTACCAACTACCCATTGTGGGCTTATATGATGCGACATGTATTGGTTGCAAAAGGATTATGGAACATTGTGCAGGGTGTTGAAAGACGTCCTGTTACACCTCTAACTACAGGTACTGCAAATACAGGTGCTGGAGATGATGAAGATGGTGTCGAAGATGATATTCCGCAGATTCCTGTTCGTGCTGCTGTTTCTGCTGCACCTACTACAGAGCAGATTTGCTAGGATGGTAGAGATGCCCAGGCACATGCATTGATAGCTTTGTCTATCAAACGTGCCAGTATTCCTCATATTCGCTCTTGCAGAACAGCTAAGGATGCTTGGGATACACTTACCACATTGTACCAAGCTAGGAATGAGGCTCGTGTTGCTTACCTCCGAAAACAGTTGGAGAGTGAGCATATGAATGAAGGTGATTCTATGGACAGTTTCCTAACGAAGATCAAAGACTTGAAAGAACAGTTGATTTCTGCTCATGAGGTTATACCAGATAGCTCACTTGTGCGGACCGTTCTGAATGGTCTTCCTCATTCATATCAGAGTTTTGCTTCTACTCTTTGGTTGATGATGAAAGGCAATCCAAATGCCTTATCATTTGAGGAGTTAGTCTCTGTTCTGTTGGAGGAAGATCAATCAAGGCAAAACAGGTCCATTATGCGAGTTGCAGATCAAGCTTTCCTAGCTAGTCAGAAGGGCAAAGGAAAATGGAGCTCTTCAACTAGTAAGCAGAAATCTGCTAATTCTGCACATTCGAAGAAGGAAGATAAAGATGAGAAGAAATCACAAAAGCAGAAATTGTTTTGTAAGTATTGTAAAGGGAATGATCATATCATAAAGAACTGTCCAAAACTGGCTGCTAAAGAGGCAAAGAAGAAAGAGGTTGGAATGGTTGTTGCAGAGGCCTCTACACCAAAAACAGAGTCTGCAAATCTTTTGCAGGAAGAAGAATGGGCGTTTACTACTTTCTGCAGTTTTGACCCATCTTCTCACGAGCAGTGCATGTCTGCAGTAGACTCAGATGTTTGGTATTTTGACAGTGGGGCAACCAAACATATTACCTCGCAGTGCAGTTTCTTCTCTTCACTCGAGCCTGCCCCTACAGGGTATACTGTTACATGCACCAACAACTCCTCTTATCTTGTTATGGGAGTTGGTAAGATCATTTTGACTACTGCTGATGGTAGTTCTTTCACTTTGTCAGATGCTTTATTTGTGCCAGAGATCAAGAAGAATCTGTTATCAGTTTCTGCATTAGCCAAGATTGGCTTGGTTGTGAAATTTGTTGATGACAGATGTACAGTTCATGATCTATCAAATGGCGATGTTATTATTGCTTCTAGCATTTTATGTCGTGGGCTGTATAAGCTCATAGACTATGAAAGCTATGTGAATGATTCGGCATGTGCAGTTCATGATTCTCAGGCTATGTCAGATGCAAAGCTTTGGCATGCACACTTTGGTCATCTAAATTTTGCTAGTTTGCTACGCCTGTAGAAATCTAAAATGGTGTCCTCTTTGCCCGAACTTGAGGCACCTGGAAAACATGTTTGTGAAGGCTGTATTTTGGGCAAAATGCAGCGTTCCTCCTTCCCAAAAGATGGTTCAGTTCGGGCTACACAAAAATTGCAGCTTGTACATAGTGATGTGTGTGGTCCTATGCAGACACCCTCTTTTGGAAATTACCTTTACTTCGTGACTTTCATTGATGATTTTTCCAAGCCTGCATGGGTATATCCACTCAAACTAAAATCCGAAGTGTTCATGTGCTTTAAACAGTTTTTGGTTTTGGCTGAAAATATGTCAGCATGTAAAATGGGCACCCTCCGTTCTGATCGAGGGGGGGAATATATGTCTTCTGATTTTAATGCATTTCTGTCTGAATGTGGGATAAAACACCAGTGTAAAGTGTTGTATACACCTCAATAGAATGGAGTTTCTAAACGAAAGAACAGGGCACTCATGGAGATGGCGAGGTGCATGGTCAAGAGTCAGGCTTTACCACATAGTTTTTGGCTTGAGGCTGTCATGTGTGCAACATATGTACTGAACAGATGTCCCACTAAAGCGTTATTCTTTGTGGAAGATGTTATTCAGACATTGCTTTCATGTACTAAGGAGACATCTGTTAGCTCTAAAGACATGTATGATACTTTGATGCCTCTTTTTACAGGTGGACAGTCTAGTGTTGTTCCTAATGAGGCAACTTCTCAACCTTTGAAGGTTTCATATGATGATGCAGATCATTCCATTTCTGATGCAGATTTACATGATGCACTTGTTGATGAGAGAGCTGATATTGAGCAGGCAAAAACTATGCCAAAATGGCTGGTGCAGACTTTGCGTGATAGTAAATTAGATGCACCTTTGTTATATCGTACTCATTCAGGCTCTTATAGTGCCTCCTTTGCATCAGATTGCTATGCTATGGCTGCGTCTAGTCTCTGTGATGAGAATGAGCCTATTCTTTTGATGAAGCATAGAATTCAAAAAATTGGATGGCTGCTATGCAATCTGAATATGATGCTATAATGAAGAATGGTACATGGTCTTTATGTGACTTGCCTCCTGGCAAGAAGGCCATTGGCACTAAGTGGGTATACAAGTTGAAGCGTAAACCTGATGGTACAGTTGACAGGTATAAGGCTAGGCTTGTTGCAAAGGGTTATGCGTAGGAAAGAGGCATTGATTTTGATGAGACCTTTGCACCTACATGCTGTATGACTACTGTTCGGAGCATTTGTGTTGAGAGTGATGGTAGGATGCACTCAAGAAATGAGTTGATGCTGCAAATCCTGCTTCACACCTGCCCTCCTTTGGTTCCAGATATGCTTAGTAGACTCCTTGAGCTTTCAAATAGTACCAAGAAACCATATATGTACTTTGCAAATGGTTTGGGTAATGATCAAACCAAAACAGATAACTTGGTTTCTTCACAAATCCAAAAAACTTACTATTTCTGTAGTGATACCTGCTCAGTGTTATGCTCAGTGTGACCAGCACACTTAAAATTGGAACAATTCCTTTTGGGAGTATTAAAGTAACTTAATAAGCTACCAATCCCAAGTGGAATCACTCAAATTGATAAACTATGCACTGAGGAATAAGTTTAGCAAAATTCTAATTACCCCCGACTTTTTAGGAACTCTGCAGACACAGACCAGTGTGCACTTCGAAGCAGATTTCTCCCAAATGGCTGAATGAAAACTTCTGAGATTTTGTATGCTTGTAGACGACCTTGAGCTGGTTCCAATGCGCTATAGAACTCTTGATTTGGTTCAGTAGATCTTGAGCTATGCCCTGTTGAAGTTGACAGACTTGGAGAAGATAACACAGAGAACCAGAAATGATGAATGTGTATATATCTATTGATTGATAAGATTGTACAAACTCAATAGCATGACAAGCATAGCTAATTGAGGTGTGGTGGTGTAGGCTATGGTGTAGCACTAACACACACTCAGTTACAATGCCAATATGTCTCGGGGAGTGAGCTGAAGTGACAGGACTAGCCGCGAGTTTTTTCTTCTTCACTTTATATGAGTTGAGTGAATATTTGAATTTCAATTCAAACTAAGGCTCCCTAGAATCTCTCCTCTAAAAGTAGGGAGATAATCTCTCCACTAAATTATTCTCTTTTCCACGACTAATGAGGTAGGTGAGTGACTTCAAGTGATTACAAATAAATGCTAAGTCATATAGACTTTTACAAAGGGGTAAAAAGGTAAGAACATCTAAGCATATGTTCATATGATCCTTGCTTCAAGTGAAGCCTTGATAAAACTTTGTCCAAGCTAATCTTCCATGAGTCCAATGTTCCAAGCCAATGTGTGAAGGCTTGATATGCACCAACAGCTCCCCCTCAAGCCAAACACTTTGGCTCAAGTCTTCATCTTCTTCATCTTTAGACTTCAATCACATCCTGCAATCCAATCATGGATTTAAATCTGCATAACTTGTTTCCATCCAATGCCTTTGTAAGTAAATCTGCACATTGCATATTAGTAGACACATAAGTCAATTGAATCTCTTTGCTAAGTAACTTCTCTCTCACATAGTGGTAATGAACCTCTATGTGTTTGGTTCTAGCATGATAAATTGGATTAGCTGCAAGGTGAAGAGAGCTAGTGTTGTTTCCAAATATGATTTGTGGTCTTGTATATAGACCTAATTCTGTATATAGAAGCTTCAACCAGATAGCTTCTTGAGTGGCATTGGCAAGCCCTCTATACTCTGACTCAGTGGATGACAATGCCACTGTAGGTTGCTTCTTGGCTGACCAAGAAATGGGCTTATCTCCTGCAAAACAAATGTATCCTGAGGTGCTTCTCCTATCATCCTTGCATCCTGCCCAATCTGCATCTGAGTAAACTTTAATGTCAATATCTGATGTATAAGGAAAGTACAAACCATGACTTTGTGTTCCCTTCAGATACTTCAAGATCTTTTTTGCTGCCTCTAGGTGAGGTACCCTTGGTTTGTGCATGAATTGACTAAGCACACTAACTCCATATGCTATGTCAATTCTTGTCAAGGTAGCATAGTTCAAACTACCTACCATACTTTGGTATCCTGTAATGTCTTTGATTTCTTCTCCTTCATGAGCACTTAGCTTTAGGTTAACCTCCATTGGAGTAGTAGATACCTTAGCATCCTGCAAACCAAACTTCTTGACCATATCCTGTACATACTTCTTTTGAGTGATGTAGATACCTGAATTTGTATAGACCAATTCAAGACCTAAGAAATACTTTAATAATCCAAGATCACTAATCTTGAATTCTTTCATCATCTGTCCTTTGATATGTCTAATTCCCTGAACATCATTTCCTGTAATAATGATGTCATTAACATAGACACATAGATATATTACCTCTGTACTACTTCTCTTTATGAATAGAGAAGTGTCTGCCTTACTCATTACAAATCCTTGGTCTTGGAGATAGGTTGTCAACCTGTAATTCCATGCTCTAGGTGCCTGCTTTAAACAATACAGAGCCTTCTTTAATTTACAAACATAATGTACCTTTTTTGGATCTTCATAGCCAGGTGGTTGTGACATGTAGACTTCTTCAGATATCCATCCATTCAAGAAAGCATTCTTGACATCTCATTGGTACATATTCCAATTCTTGGATGCAGCTACACTTATCAAAATTCTGATAGTTGGCATCTTGGCCACAGGAGAGAATGTCTCCTCATAATCAATGCCTTGGGTTTGTGCAAAACCCTTGGCTACCAACCTAGCTTTGTACCTGTTTATTGTTCCATCTGAATTCTTCTTTAGTTTGTAGATCCATCTGGATCCTATTAGCTTCATAGAGTCTTTCTTGGGTACCAAGTCCCAAGTATCACTTTCCTTGAGAGCTTCCATCTCTTCATCCATGGCTTCTCTCCATTCTGGTTTGGTAATTGCTTCTTCATAGGTACCTGGTTCTTCTTTCAACAAGTCCCTTGCAAGATATATAGAATGTTTAGTTACAAGTGATGTGTCATACCCAAATCTGATGGGCTTCTTCTTTTCTCTCTGAGATCTCCTCATTGCTTGATTTGAAGCTTCTGGTTTATCTTCTAATTGCTTCATCTTCATCTTTCCTTTGGACTTCCAAGCCTTGAACTCTTCAAGGTTTATTGTATCATCATCATCTGAGCTTGAATCTTCTTGCTGAGTTGGTTCTTCCTTAGTGAGCTTTGGGAAATCCTCTTCCATGTCATAGGGTAGACTCACTTTCCTGCATTCATTCTCATACCATGAGTCATTCTCATCAAAGATGACATCTCTGCTTACCTTGAAGCCTTTGTTTGTGGGGTTGTAGAATCTATATCCCTTTTGGTTCAAATCATAACCAATAAAGATACATTTTTCAGCCTTGGGGTCTAGCTTTCCCCTTACCTGTGAGGGAATATGCACATATGCTACACAACCAAAGATTTTGCAATGATCCAGAGAAGGTCTCTTACCATGCCAAGCTTCATATGGTGTCATGCCATCAAGTGATTTGGATGACAACCTATTGATGAGATAAGTGGCAGTGGACACACTCTCTGCCCAAAGATAATTTGGCAATTTTTTCTCATTAAGCATAGACCTAGCTGTTTCCACAATGAGTCTATTCCTTCTTTCAGCTACCCCATTTTGTTCAGGTGAGTACCTTGTAGTAATCTCCCTTTTGATGCCTCTCTCGTGCAAGAAATCTTCAAACTCATTGGAGAAGTACTCTCCTCCACCATCTGACCTTAGCCTCTTCAAGCTTCTTCCTGTTTGATTTTCAACAAGTGCAAGATACTTCTTGAAACAATTAAACACTTCATCCTTATGCTTCATAAAGTATAAAATGGTCCACCTGCTATAATCATCAATGAAGGACACATAATACCTTGAACCAGAAATGGAAGGGTCCTTGCTAGGTCCCCAAACATCTGTGTGTACCAAGTCTAGGTAGTCTTCATGCATGAAACCTTTCCTTGAATATGGTAATCTGTGAGACTTACCAAATTGACATGATCCACATTTGTAAATCATGTGTTGCTTGGATACATTAGGTATCCCAAGCACACATTGATCCCTGCACATTTGCTTTAGAGTCCTTTCACCTATGTGCCCTAATCTCTTATGCCATATTTCTAACTCTGAAAGTGTCTGATCCTTATAATTATACAAAGCAATGTTCTTGGTGTCTTCTAGCTCAAATGTAAATAATCTACCTGATTTCTCCCCTTTGGCTATCCTTCTGAATCCATGTCTTGGGTCCTCCACATATGCTCCATGTTGTGTGAATCTGACCTGCAAACCTTTCTCCACAATCTGACCAACACTCATTAGATTCTTAGTGATGGTTGGTACATAGAGTACCCTGCTCAATAGGTTCTGGTTACCATCACATGTTTTGACATTGCCTACTTTAACAACTGAATGTTTAGTGTCATCACCTGTCTGCACTTGATGCTTGCCTTTGGGTTCTTCCAAATCAGAAAGTAGTGCCACATTGCCAGCTACATGGTTAGAACATCCTGAATCAATATAAAATAAAAGATCATCATTTGTACCTATCTTGGAGGTCATATTCATGATCAATAAGGAGTCATCTTGCTCCTCTGTGTAGTTGTTGTAGTCTCTTCTATTTCTGAATCCACCTTGGTAGTTACCATTGTGATTGTTGTTGTAGTTGTTGTTGTATTGGTTGTTGTATCCATTGTAGCTTTGATGTTGGTTGAATCTGCCTCTCCCTTGAGAGTATCCACCTCTTGAGTAGCCTCTTCCTCTCTGATTCTTGTAGTTCTTGTAGCATTCATCTGTGGTATGATTGGACAATCCACAAATGTTGCATGGTGATGAGTTATAGGGTCTCCCCCTACCTGACTTACCTGCTCTGCCTCTTCCTCTAGATGACCTACCTCTCCCTGCATAATTAGCTTGAGAGGTAGAGCCTTCTTCATCCTGTTTCTTCCCTTTTCCTTTATCTTTAACTTTCTTATCAGTATAAAGAGCAGAGGGGTTATTACCTTTTGATTGATCTCCAGCCTTTGTAAACTTTGCTTCATGTGTAAATAGTTGGCCCATGAGTGTTGTGAGATCAAGGGTATGCATGTCCATTTAGAGGTCCATTGCAGTGCTGAAACTTTCCCACTTATCATCTGCCTTGAGTCCATTTGTTACTTGCCTGACTATTTGTTCCTCTTCAATCTCCTCTCCAATGCTTACTAGTTGGTCTGTCACATCTTTGATCTTTGTCACATACTCTGAGACTGATTGCTTGGGCTGCTTCCTAAGGGTTGTGAACTCAATCCATAATTGATTCTTCCTAGCCCTTGTGTTGGAAGAAAAATAATTTAACAAGGTTTCCCAAGTCTCTTGGGAAGTCTTACAGTTCCTTACATGAGGTAAAAGAAAGTCAGATATAGAGTTTAAGAGATAAGACCTTGCCAAAGCATCCTTTGCACACCATTGGTTGAGCCTTTCATGTTCATCCTTTGTGGGTAGTCCTCTAGTCTTGAATGAGGGCAATTCCTCATCTCCTCATATGTATCCAAATAAGCTTCTCCCTTGTAGATAGGTCTTCATTCTCAATGACCAACCCTGATAATTGTTTCTGTCCAATTTGTCAATGAAGGAAGGGAAACCATCACCCATGTTTACTCTCTTTGCTCTGATACCACTGTTGAGAGTGATGGTTGGATGCACTCAAGAAATGAGTTGATGCTGCAAATCCTGCTTCACACCTGCCCTCCTTTGGTTCCAGATATGCTTAGTAGACTCTTTGAGCTTTCAAATAGTACCAAGAAACCATATATGTACTTTGCAAATGGTTTGGGTAATGATCAAACCAAAACAGATAACTTGGTTTCTTCACAAATCCAAAAAACTTACTATTTCTGTAGTGATACCTGCTCAGTGTTATGCTCAGTGTGACCAGCACACTTAAAATTGGAACAATTCCTTTTGGGAGTATTAAACTAACTTAATAAGCTACCAATCACAAGTGGAATCACTCAAATTGATAAACTATGCACTGAGGAATAAGTTTAGCAAAATTCTAATTACCCCCGACTTTTTAGGAACTCTGTAGACACAGACCAGTGTGCACTTCGAAGCGGATTTCTCCCAAATGGCTGAATGAAAACTTCTGAGATTTTGTATGCTTGTAGAAGACCTTGAGCGGGTTCCAATGAGCTATAGAACTCTTGATTTGGTTCAGTAGATCTTGAGCTATACCCTGTTGAAGTTGACAGACTTGGAGAAGATAACACAGAGAACCAGAAATGATGAATGTGTATATATCTATTGATTGATAAGATTGTACAAACTCAATAGCATGACAAGCATAGCTAATTGAGGTGTGGTGGTGTAGGCTATGGTGTAGCACTAACACACACTCAGTTACAATGTCAATATGTCTCGGGGAGTGAGCTGAAGTGACAGGAGTGAATATTTGAATTTCAAATTCAAACTAAGGCTCCCTAGAATCTCTCCTCTAAAAGTAGGGAGATATTCTCTCCACTAAATTATTCTCTTTTCCACGACTAATGAGGTAGGTGAGTGACTTCAAGTGATTACAAATAAATGCTAAGTCATATAGACTTTTACAAAGGGGTAAAAAGGTAAGAACATCTAAGCATATGTTCATATGATCCTTGCTTCAAGTGAAGCCTTGATAAAACTTTGTCCAAGCTAATCTTCCATGAGTCCAATGTTCCAAGCCAATGTGTGAAGGCTTGATATGCACCAACAATTTGTGCACTTGCAGCCCATCATGGTTGGAATGTACATCAGTTGGACATTAAAACAACATTCCTTAATGGTGACTTTCATGAAGAAGTGTATGTTTTTCAGCCCCGTGGCTTTGTGCAGAAAGAGCATGAAAACCAGGTGTGCAGGTTAAGGAAGGCAGTATATGGTTTAAAGCAAGCACCACGTGCTTGGTATGAAAAGATACATGCATATCTGGTTGCACATGGTTTTGAGAACAATCCAACTGAAAGCACCTTATATGTTAAGCGTGCTAATGATGTGCTTCTGATCATTGGTGTCTATGTTGACGACATGCTGCTCATGGTCCTATTGAGAAGCATATTGCTGATTTCAAGGCTGATTTGCATGCCTCATTTGAGATTTCTCATTTGGGGCATTTGCATCACTATTTGGGCATTCAATTTATGCAAGTTGATGGTGGAATGGCTTTGTGTCAAACAAAATATATTGACATATTATTGCAGTGTTTTGGCCTTGAAGGCTGTAAGCCTATTGCCACTCCTATGAAGACAGGTTTATGATTGATTCTTCATGATGCTAGAGATGCATTTGATGCTGTTCTCTATCAGCAGGCTATTGGATGCTTTATTTACTTATGCATTACTCAACCAGATATTCAGTTTGCTATCTCACAGATGAGCAGGTTTATGCATTGCCCAGGAGTCACGCATTGGAAGGCGGTTAAGCGCATCTTTCACTACTTGAGTGGTACTTGGCTACTTGGGTTGTTTTATCCCAAGAGGGGATCACTACCGCCAGATTTGCATGCTTTTTTTGACTCAGATTGGGCTGGTTGCTATGACACTCGTGTGTCCACCAATGGTTTTTGCTTCATGCTTGGTAGCTCATGTATATCTTGGTTGAGCAAGAAGCAGCCTACTATGGCCACTTCAAGTTGTGAGGCTGATTATAGGGCAGCTTTCACAGTGACTGTTGAGTGTGTGTGGCTCAGACGCCTTATGGTTGATTTGGGTGTTGGTTAGTCTTCTGCCACCACCATCTTCACTGACAGTCAGAGCACATTGGCAGTTGCGAGGAACCCTGTGTTCCATGCTCGCACTAAGCACATTGAGGTGCATTATCACTATGTCAGGGAGAGGTTCTCTACTAGGGAGATCAGCTTGGCAAATGTGCCCACGCAAGAGAACATTGCAGACCTTTTCACGAAGGCTCTTCCTAGGGAGAAGTTTGAAGCTTTCCGCAAAGCTTTGGGCTTACTTCCTTTTGTGGAGTGATTTCCACATAGCTTGGCACTTCCTTATACATGAGTGCAGCTCCTTGTTCACCACATCACTCCCAGAGGGGATTTGTTGATATATTTAGGTAGTGATGTGTGTGAACACACTAGGACCGCTGGGGCACTTTTTCCCTCTTTAGGAGGTTTTTTTCCCTCGCCTTGTATATATGCCTATTGCCCTAATGGGCTACTTATCTTTGTACATTCTCTAGTAATACATTCAGTATTGTGTGTTTGTGCTCCAAGTTTTTTCTTCTTCCTTGTGCTGTTCGCGTGCTTCCACAGACATCTATCTCCAACAAGCAAGCTCATACCTCTCCAACCACTTTTCCATGGGCTCCGAACTAATGATGTAAAACTTCATTGCCTTCTCTTTGAAACTTGTGTCCATTTTTCTTTGGCTCACTTTACCTTGGGGCTCATCACCTACAAGACAAACATCTTCATCGTCACTCCATAAGTGAGGCATTTCTGGGTCGGACATGCATAGGAACTCTATTATGAATACCAAAGACTCTTGTATGAGCCACCCCTCTACCATGCTACCCTCTGGACATGCTCTCTAATGAACAAAACCTTTTAGTGACTTCATGAATCTCTCTATGAAGAACATCCATGGACTGTGGAGAGTTCCTGCTATTGCAACTTTATCAACCACATGAACCAGTAAATGAAGCTGAATTGTGAGAATACTTGGGGGAAACTACTTCTCAACCATACAGACAACATCTATAGCATTGAGTTTGGCACTATCTGTGCTATCTCTCCCTATCTCTTTAGATGATATCCATCATACCAATGAATTGATTTTATAAATGGTTTTTCACACATCCTCTAAAAGACAATCTTTCACAACTATAAGGAACACAAACTACAAAAACTTGTGCCCATCATGAGACTTGAGCCCACTGAGATTGTCATTTCATGTGAAGATAATCTTTAAACACCTCATGCACCTAGTAGGTGTCTAAAACTCTAAAATTACCTCCTTCACTTGTTGCACTTCCATCTTGCAAAGCACCCAAGGAGCTCTTGGTAGCAACACTATTTTGTTCGACTTGGTAATTTCCCATAACTCTTGCATACAACCTTGCTCTTCCAAGTCCTCTATTTGTGCTTTTCTTTCCTTCTTTCCCATGAATGTCTTCTAGAGCATCTCTCCCACATTCTTGAAAATATGCATTGGGTCCACCCAGTGTGGTTAGCAACGGGATGGCAACGTTGTAGGCAACGCATTAGCAACATGTTACCAATGTGAAGAAGTTGTGAACCTAAAGTTGCGTATAATTCATTTTTTTAAATCAAAATTTTATTATTATTTTAGATTTTCAATACCCTAACTGTATAAATCTTCTTATAAATACTTTAATATAGGCAAAAAACACATATAAGAATTATATATCAAAGTTTAAACATTTCATATATAGATCATTTGACGTCGCCATCTCACCTACATTTCAACTTAGAAATTTGATCACAATGTGAATGCACATTAACTTTTAAGTCACACACTACTAAATAGGTCACATTTCAAATTTCATAGGAATACTCAATAAATTCACGAATCACCGTTAAAACTTAAATACTCAAGTGACAAGAATTGAGATGGAACTTGGAAGTGAGCAATGAGCACATGCCACAAAATACAATAATCAATTATAATGCAAAATCTAGGTACATGAGTCATCTCAAAGAGTCAAAACAAAAGTCAAGAGTGAAGACAATCATATTATCATCTAAATGTCATAAATACATATCGAATGTCCATAATCACTGATGACTGATCAATGAATCATCAGTCATGACTCATGTGACATGTGCAAATAAATATACAAATATAAATCAGTCGAAGAGTCAATCATCAGAATCTGACTCAGTATTTGATGAAAACTTATCCTCATCAGGCTCATCCTCATCCTCATCCTCTCTACCATGTGGGGCAGAACTAGTAGAGGCCCCTGCAAATGCTACGGCTCACGATCGAGTACATCTCTGGGAGCGAGTCTGATGCTGTGGCTTGGTCAACTCCTGATATAACATGTTGTAAAGGCCGAACTCCTCTGAAGGTATAGTAGGCATCTCATGGACCTTCTCTATGTCAATGTGATCAATGTTGACCTGTCACACATCTACTTTATGACCTCCGCTCTCCAAAAGGTGCGAGTTACAGTGGCAATATACTAGCTGCTCCAACTATGCAGTAGATAAGCGATTCCTCTTCTTTGTGTGGAAGAGGGCCCAAGTGGTCCAATTTCTTTCACATGGACTAGCGCTACAATCCTGTGAAAGAATGCGGATGGCAAATGATCTCTGCATGTTCCATAAAAAGTATGCATTATTTGCTTGAATTATGAGTTCAAAATTATGAATTAAAATTTAAATGAAACTTAGAAGTTTGTACTTACTACTTACCAACTCAGGTGCAGATAGGCCATATTTCTCCCACCAAGACACATGTGACAACTGAATAGACCAGAGCATAGCGGTATCTTTCCCAAAACTACCCCCATAGTTCCGGAATAGTAGGAGCTGATCCTCAAGTGTCAAGCGCATATCAACATCATGAGGATATAGTCTACCTATGTATGAAGTCCATGCACTGTCGAGCTCATGATCCAATATCTGCCTCTCAGATCTCCATAAGGGATGTAGAATGTGAGCCATGCCATGAAACAGTTGATGGAGCCAACCCCATCCATATAGATCTAATCTCATCAAGCCTATTTATCCAAGATTCAAGAATCAAGAATCAATGTGAATGCATGTGACATGTCATTGATGATCGATAATATAAATAAGAATAATAAAATTTGAATGTAACATTATCAAAATGCATATGGCATACTTGTCTGAAGAAATAGAAGTGCATTGAGCAAGGGACTCCCCAACGTGGTCCATATACTCGTAGACGAGGCCTATAGTACTCCCCTCCACATCAACAATGTGTAGCATGGAGTATAGAGGTTGCATCACTCCCACCAAATCCTCTACCTCTCTCCAAACAATGTAATAAGAATAATAAAATTTGAATGTAACATTATCAAAATGCATATGGCATACTTGTCTGAAGAAATAGAAGTGCATTGAGCAAGGGACTCCCCAACGTGGTCCATATACTCGTAGACAAGGCCTATAGTACTCCCCTCCACATCAACAATGTGTAGCATGGAGTATAGAGGTTGCATCACTCCCACCAAAATCTCTACCTCTCTCCAAAATCTGTCACTCAAACATGTAATGCATAGTAAATCTACTTTCCTGCATGTATGGCCACTCCATGCAAGCCACTCCTAAGAAACAACTATCTGCATAAGTGATTGCCTCACTTGAAGCAATATCTCCATCACAATGCACATATAAGCAAATCTGGTCTTTGCAGGCCTAAGAAGCTCCAAATCACTGTATGATCTGAAAATGGAAAACAACTTTGGCTTCTTGGTGAACAAGGTGACCACTCTCTGACATGTGGAAAAAATCTCATGTATCCAAGGGACCTTCCCAACATCCTCAATCAATAATTCTATGCTATGAGCTGCAGATGAAGTCCATAGAACGGATGGGAACTCCCTCTCTAACATGCACCCCATGGAAATATAAATATTTCCGTTGTCCGTTATGACTTGGACAACATTCTCCACTCCAGTCTCCAAGACTGCGTGTCTGATATCTCCAAAAATGTACTCCCCTGTGATGGATAGGCATGGAGTAGATGCATCAATGGCATGTAGGAACATGGTACCTCTGCAACAATGAACAAGACTTATATTATATACATTCCTTTTCCTAATGTCTATCCATCCATCACACGTCAAAGTGTAGCCATATTTCTTCCAGGTCTCTGCCATAGGCTCGAATTGCTTTTGCACAATTTCTTTTGTTCTTCTCAGCTCACTTCCTCTTAGCTCTTCATAAGAAGGCCCTTCCCACTCAACCCCAAGCCTACTCAAAATTTTCATGGCCTCTTTCCATGCAGGAGTGTGCACCACATTAAAACTTAAACCACATTTAATGAAGAGCCTCATAATACCTTGGGTGGCCTCCTGCTTCCCTTGCTTTTGCAAACTAGCTCATATGGATGATGCATATAGGCTGCCACGACATGTAGGAATGCTCTGACTCTCCCACGGTCTCTTTTGCTGATGCTCTGATGCATGTGCTACCTCCTTTGTCTCTAAGTCCTCAACAAGAGAGGCTGAAGGAAACTCTCCTTGAGATGCTTGGGATGAATTTCCTCAAGGAATAGAGCTCTATTCACTACTATGTGTTTGTGCTAGTGCTCCAACCCCTCTTCTCATTTCCCGTGCTGCAACCCATTCCAAAAGCTCTTCTTTCATCTTCTCTGGCATTGCTTTAGAGCAAGGACCAACACCTACACCTCCAAAACGTGCTAAATGTGCTTTTATTCTATCTGTCCCTCATGTCCCTTTGTACCCACACAAATTATAGGTCCATCTCTCACTACCTCTTGTTCCAAACTTTCCTTGGCTCGTGACCTATTGCCAATAGTCTTGTTTAGCTCTAGGGATGATGGTTGACTGCTCTCTCTTTCTCTCTCAACTCTCTCTCTCTCTCTCTCTCTCCCACCTGTTGAGCACTCTGAGTGGTCACTACTCTAGGCTAGAATGAAAAGAAAAAGGGCCCTTCTACAAGCTGTTTTCGGCCCACTGGGAGGGCCCTATTTTTTTAATCTATATGCAACACGTTGCGAATGTGTATGCAACACGGCATTGTGTTGTGTATGCTGCGAACGTTCACAACACGTTGTGTATGTGTTTGTTATTGACTTTGGAGTTATCCTCTCCAATCATGAAGTACAAAAGAATCAACAAATCATCTTTATTTTGTCAATCCTGGGAATATCCATAAGACCACAGCCCCTTCTAGATGATAGATTCATAGAAATAAGAGATTGATGGCTGGAATTATGAGAAAATGAAAATGAAGAGGAAATATCTAGGGTTTACCTTATCTAGAGCAAATCTTCATCATTTTCTATGATCTTTGTGTCTAATTCATGTTATTTTCTCATCAGAATACAAATATGAAATCAGAATTGGAAAATATCACCTGTATCACAGAGACGAGACAATCGCGATTCTGTACCAGTAGACGATTTTCACATTTCTACAACATTCTTCAATCCTTCTTCACTCAATACATCAGTAATCATCTCTCTTCATACATCTTACTCAGGATTACACAAATGAAACTCACAAATCTCCATGATAAAGCAAGAAACAAGCTCTCACATCAAAGGAAACACACACAATAGGAGAAAACACAATTTCAGCAGAAACTCTCTCTTCTCTATTGATAGCATGTACAAATGACTAACCAACCTCTCCAAAATAGAGAAAATTGACTTATATACATTTTCAAGTGTCCTCTTTCACACTTGAATTTTGGTCCTTTCCTCTATTATTCTAAAAATATGCTATCTAAGAGTTTCCAAAAATTCTAGAAAAAATACATAAGATTCTATCCTACATAAGGAAGACTCTTCCTTATTTTTACAACAATTGCATAAATATTTCTACAAATTTCTATCATTTTACAATATTTTTCCTTCAAAAAAGGTTTCCAAAAATGCATCTTCCAACATCCTTCCCCTCCTAAGCCTTTCGGCTCCTGACGAAAGATTTTCCTGCTCCTCAGCACTGATCACTTCTCTTCATTTCTTCTTTCTTTGATATACTTGTGACAGCAAATCATGACTTTTTCTTTCTGTTACATTTAGATTGTTGACCATCTCGAATAAAGCCTTTCTCCACTGTACTGCAGCTTCAGGTTTATCTATGACATCCTTTTTCAAGTACTCTGTGTAAGCAGCTTCATATGCTGTAAGTCTGGACTTGGTAACAACTGATAGGTTTCCAAAAATCTCTGACTCCCTCTCAAAAAATCCATAATCGAAGGCATCCTCAAAAATCTGTAAATAATGGCTACCCAAAAATATAATTTTGCTGTAGTAGGCCATCAGACAGATCCTATCAGGTGTCTCACTTAGATCAAATAATAAGGCATCTGTAGGAGAATTGAAACCAATGTAATTCAAAACTCTAACATCTGTATCTGTATATGTTTCTATACAAGCTAGAAGTACCCTCATTATTTTGATAAGTAATATGCAAGCAGGGTCATTAACATCTTTATACATAGCTATGACTGACTCGGTAGTGTTCACCATATAACTCTTTGTAGGCCAAGTTCCTGCCTTTGGACTTGCTATCTTAGGGAAGTTTAACCATTTAGCTGGGATCTGACCTTCTTTTCTTCTCTCCCAAAAAACGGTCCATTCTCTTCTTCTGGCAACTGGGCAATAAGCTGGATTGATCTTTAAATGCAGAGGTGCCTCTTTTCAGATTTTCCTACATTCCTTATTGGCATCCAGCCACTTATTTCTCCATTTGGGATTTGCTCTTTCAAATAACTCCTTCGTGACATTAATATCTTCTTCATACTCAAGGTATTTGTTTGGAGATAACCCTACTCTGGCCAATTGATAATTCTTTATACTCTCCAAAATCATACAGAAGGGTATTCCTAATCCATCTGCAGCCCAATGATGCTGATCTGGATTAATGCCTTTATTCAGAGCAAAGGTAACTATTTGATCTTCATACTTATCATGCATTTTTCTGATAAATTCCATTCTTGACTCTCTATTGGTCAATAATTTCTGGACAAAATCTTCAGAATAGTTTTCCTCTGATTCTTCGGCTGTTGGTTCCTTGTTCTCTTGTTCTCTATCAAAATTCCCTGTTTCATATTCCCTTTTATCTGTATCTTCTGCCTGTACTTGATCTTGAATTTCTTCTTCAACTTTTGGTTTCTCCAACTGTTTCTGTAATTCTTCTATAGTCATCATTGAACTTTTGTTCTGAGCTGCCCATAACTCCTTTTCCTTCCTCCACTCATCTCTTTCTTTCTCCATCTTTGTCTGCCATTCACTTCTTTCCTTTTCTACCTCCATATGTAATTGATGATACCCTCTCATTGATGTGGCAGCATGAGTGTTTGCCTGTTTCTCCATTTCTTTGGCCTCTTTTAATTCTATTTGAAGTCTTTGAATTTCTTTATGCAGCTCTTCCTTTTCTTCCTCTGTCAATTGAGCAGGTTTACCTCCATCTTTTAGTTGACCTTCTTCTAACAACAATTTATTAATCTCTTCATGTGCTCTGGTCAGAATTTGATATGATGTTTGTAAAGTTCTGTATCTTCTTCCTATGGTTTTTAATTCCATTTCCATTTTGGCATTCTGCTCTGATAACTTTACACTCTTTTCTTCCAAATATTGGATTCTGTTCTGCTTCTGAACCTCAGCTTCTTCCAAAGCAATGATTCTATTGATATATTCTTCATTCTTTTCCTTCATCACCCTTAATTGCTCTGACATCTGCTCTTTTTCCTTCTTGTGCTCTTTGATAATTAAACCTCCTTTTTCAAATTCCGATTCAGCCACCATTCCTGATATGATCATATTTCTCCTAGATGGTCTGAACTGTTCAATGTTGCTCATGATTATTTGACAAGCTGATCTTATATTTTTGGGTATTCTTTCCAACCCTACTTCTATTCCTGTCTGTCTAACTTCAATTTGCTTGTCTTCTTTACCCACATCATCTTCTTCTGCTGCTGTTTCATCATCTATATCCTGAATGTCTTGTTCTTCATAACTGTGATCATCATTCTTTGTCTCCTGATTGGTATCATCTTCTTCAGAATCTAATGCTTTGTCATTTGCACTCTTCTGCTCTGAAAAATCTGAAGCCCTCTTCTCTTCTAATGACTTCTTTTCTTCCAATACTTGTTGCTTCTCTGTAAAGAGCTGGTCTCCCTTAGTTTGTATCTCCTTCTCTTGTATTAGGGTTTCCTGACTTCTGTTTGAGTCCTTTCCAACAAGAGCTATTTGAACCTTCCTGAGTTGCTCTTCCTGTCCCTGTTTTTCCTGAACTAAAACTGATTCAATTTCTTTCATACAAGCAACCTGGTCATTACTTTTCTCATTTGTGTATTCTCGTTCTTGTTCATCAATGCCCATGATGTCTGCTTCTTCCTCTTGTTCTTGATCATCCTTGGATGTAAACTCCTCACTACTTTTTATATCATGTAATACATCCTTTATACTTTGAATGATCTCTTCTTCCACAACTCTCCCTGTGACCTTTGGAGCACTCTTTCCCATTTCTATCTTCTTTATTTCTTGATCCTTATTCACATCCTTCTGTTCTTTAATTGAACTACTCTTCTGTACCTCCTTTGTCAACTCCTCTAGATTTTCATTCAATTTGAAGTAAGTCTGTGATGGTTTTGTCCATATGGGTTTTATTCCTGTATGCACCCACCCATAACTGACTTCTTCTCTCATTCGGCCTTCCTCTTCTGTCATTACTGACTTTCCTTTTAACAGCCTTCTTCCTTCTTCTGAGCTCATCTGTTGAACTATTTCCTCCTGTGTCTGCTTTTCTTGAGACTTCTTACTTGAATCCTCAGGTGTCTTCAGCTTCTCTGTGGCCTGTGTAACCACATTAGGAGTATTTGGTATTGAAAGATTTAGACTTTTTAACAAGAAGCTTTCAATATCACTATCTGAGTCGGATGAAAATCGTGAAGACCCCCCTATTTCAGGTTCTGTAGGCTTTGATACTTCTTCCACTGTGATAGGCTTTTGTGTTGCTTCCCTGATCACTTCTTCTGTGTCTTTCATTGTTGCAGCTTCAGTTATTACTTTTCCTTTCCCCTTCTTAACCAATTTCTTCTTTTGAATTGGTTTCCTTGGCACCTTCTTTTTCACAACAATAGTGGTTCTGGTCTCTGGAGGTCCTTGTAATTCCTTGAAGTAGGCCAGCAACTCCACTTCCTTCTTAACAAACACCTCTTCTGTATCAGCTGCCATCATTTCATCATGTAATGTTTCATAATGCTCCACTTCTTCTTGGATCCAATCTGTAGCTTTGCATGAGTAATCTTCCAACATTTTTTGATACTGTGCCTCATACATAGCTCTTTTTTTGTTTCCTTGGGTAAGATAAGTGTAGAGCTGTTCTTTACTTGTCTGTGGAGGATGAGGTTCACTAGAAGATTGTACCTCCTTTTGAGCTGCCACATGTTCCTCTTTTGTTACTTCAGTCTGTTCCAATTCCACTCTCTTGGGATCTAACTTTCTCTTTTTGACTGGAATCACTTCTTCAGAGATTATTTTCCTCTTCATCCCAGCTCCCCTCATACTAGTGTGTCCCACTGTTTCTTTAGGATGCATCCTTTTGGGAGGGCTTTTTACTCCTATCATTAGATTCCTGAAGTACTGTGCTTCTGGAGCCAGTTTCAATTGTTCTTCCATTCCCAAAACATGATAGATGATTCTGGTTAAGAATTGACCTCCATTTATAAACTTCTTCTGTTCCCAATGTTTTGCTGCTTCTTTCAGTTGTTCATGGATGTATGGAGAGACATCCATTACTCCAAATGGTTTGGTTCTATCTTCGTTGTTAAACATCAATAAAGTCACTGACTTATGTGGCATTGTGTATCTTGGTAGTTTTGGAAAACAGAAGAATTGTAAGAACATCCTTACAGCATATTCTTCTTTCTCCCTTCCTTTAAAATCAGTGAACTTTGTAAATCCTGTGTAGGTTCCCTTATTCTTTTTGACAAAGCTTGGGTCTAGTTTGGTTCCCATTGGAAAGAACTGTAAAGCAGCTCTGATATGTTCTGCTTTGATAGTAACCCATACCTCCTGATTGTCTTTGTTCTTTACTTTGCATCTGAAGTAAGCATCATTACCTTTCCCAACTTCTTCCAAACTACCCATCACTTGTGCTACTCTTTCAAAGTCAATAAAGAAGATAGGTTCTTCCAAGAGTTTGTGCAATCCCACAACTTTCCATCTCTTTATGTTGACAGGAGTTCTCTGAAACGTGTAAAATTCCTGGCACAGCATAGTGTACTTATATCCCCCAATTCCCACTGTAAAAATATGTTGTCCTATCATTCCCAAAATTTCTTTAAGTTCTTTTACTACTTTTTCAGCTTCTGGGATTTCTAGGTCTTCATCTGATTCTAAGTCCACCTCTTCCTCAGCTGCATCACTATCCAGGAACCAGTGTCCTCTGGACAAAGTTACCGAATCTTCTCTGAAGTCATGGATTTGTAATTCTTTCGTATTCACCATCCTGTATTTGTAACATACAAAAGAAGAGAAAACACTCCACCCATATAAGTCACAAAAATCCAGAAAAATTAATGTTTTCTTTTGGAATATTCTTGCCATGAAAATAAAGAAAGAAATTCTTCCAAATAAATTTTGCTTCTTCAAAAGACTCAATTAAAGTGATCATTATAGGTGTAGCAAGATGTCTAATGTGCTTCCTTTAATTGTCACTTCCTTGCTTGTCATTCCTTTTCAAAAAGAGAATAATTCTTGAAGAAAGAAATGATGGATGTTGAGGCTTCACTCACTAATTAGGCATGGATACATGAAGATATATGAAAGAAGGAAGGAGGAAAGGAGAAGTGAAGAAAAGACTTATAGAAAATCAAGCCTAAGTGAAGGGATAATTTCACTATTGTAAATTAGTGCAAAATTAGAGTCTAGTTTTCATTTTGATCTTCAAAACTTACGGGTTCAAGTCTAGGAGAATGTAAACCATAGGTATATAAGTTAATTTGAGTCAAAAACATGTAGAGAGAACTCAATTTTGTAATCTGAGTGAGTAGAGGAAAGTCGTGTATTTTCTGAGAGAGATGTTCAGGAAAAGCTTCTGAGTCTGAGAGAGTTTTCCATGGCTATGAGCAAAATTAGGCCAAGCCATTTTGTACACATCTTCTCTGATAATCAACACATGTTTGTGTAGAAGGATTGTGTCTAATTCCTCTTGTACATTGAGATCTAAGTCATTTCATATGACTGTGTAAGGTAGTTGACAGTTACGACTTTTCTGGTGCACATTTGTCTGAACTTCTGAAGGTCAGATCTCGAAGTATGGTGTAAAGTTTTCAGTAAGTGATAGCTCATTTTAAAGCTACTGTCCTCAACTACATTTGGTCAAAAGATCTTTAAGAAACGGGATGCATACTCAGAGAAATCAGCTTAACAGTGAAGGTATGTAAAATCGATGAAGTCAATTTTCAGTTTTCAGACATAGTGGAAAGTTTGGTACAAAATCAGAAGATTTTGAAGTTATTACTTGAAAGTTTTGCTTGGTATATGTTACTGAACATCAGCAAGAATCTTTCTTAGTAAATGATCAGAAGAATTTGCAAAGATCAAGCTGATACAGGTTAGATTGAAGGATTGAAGAAAAGGCGCAGATTTCTGTGAAGTGAAATTTTGTTTTTCACTAAGTTCAGAGTTGAAGATTTACATTTTGAGTTTTGCTAAGCTAATGATGGTTATAGAGGTCTTCTAATACCACATTAGTTTGGTTCTTGTGGTGTTTTACACACCAACAAGTGGTATCAGAGCAGATAAGGTCCTCGAAAGTAAAGGGAGAGCAGATACAAAAAGATTTGAAGAGTTCTTTATCAAAGAAGGAGGAAGCTGAGGTGTTCAACAAACAAAAGTCATCAGAAGGTTATTTCGAAGTTGCTCCCAAGGGTAAAGATCTACAAAAGGTATCATTCTTTAACTTTATACTTACAGGTTGAAGCAGAAGCAAGGATACTATGGTAGATCATGTGTCTATTGACAAATTGGACAGAGATAACTATCCTGCTTGGGTAATGAGGATGGAAGCCTTACTTATGAGTAAGGACCTAATGGTATATGTGACAGGTGAAGAAGAGAAGCCTAAATTTGAAGATGAAAGTCATCCAAGAAAGGAAGAGCTAGAAGCTTTGAAGTTATGGCAGAAGAGAGATGCAAGTGCAAGAGCTTATATATATAACACTATTACAGATCATTTGTTGCCACATATCAGAGGATTAGAAACAGCTGAAGACATTTGGAATGCTTTGGAAGATCACTTCCAAAACACTACTAAAGCTAGGAAAGCTAGCTTATGGTCAGAGTTCACTACATTCAAGAAAAAGCAAAATCAGAGCATTAGTGATTATGTCACTAAGATGAAGGACTTGGCAGATAGCCTTGGATCCATTGATGAGGATATTGAAGATCATAGGCTGATAGCACAATTACTTGCAGGGTTAAGAGGTGATGAGAGATGGAAGCCCTTTGTACTTTCAACAGAACTCTCATTAAACCATTATGTGCCAGAATTGAATCAATTACTTGGATTGATGCTCACATTTGAGCAAGACTTGAAGTCAGATGGAGACAAAGGTCAAAGTTCTGCAATGTACATGAAGAACAAAAAGAAAGGAGATAAAGGCAAAGCAAAGGATGAAGAAGAGTCAACAACTCAAGCAAATTATGCAAGAGGAAGAGGTATTGGCAGAGGTAAAGGTCGAGGAAATGGAAGAGGTAGAGGTAATCAGAACAATAACAAGAAGACATGTTGGATTTGTGGATTGAGCAATCATCTAGCATATGATTGTTGGCATAATCAACAAGGAGCAAGTCAAAATCAGAACAACAATGGCAGAGGAAGAGGTGGAAGGTTTCAGAATCAATTTCAAAGAGGAAGACAGAATTCAAGAGGAAGTTTTGGTAGAGGTGGTGGAAGAAATTGGAATCAGAACCAATCTTACAACACCACATATTACAATTATGCAAATGATACACAGAATGACAACCATACAACATTGATGATGAATTCAATAAGTTCATCAGAGAAGGAGGATCTCAAGGTATTTTATATTGATTCTAGTTGTTCAAATCATTTGTCAGGTAATATAGAATTATTGTCAGAATTGGAAGAAGGAAATTCAAGTCATACAGTACAAACAGGTGATAATACAAAACATAATGTGCATTCAATTGGAAAAGTGAAGTGCAGGAGTGGAGCTGATTTATTAACAAATGTTTTGTATGTTCCAACAATACCAAAGAATCTGATTAGTGTTGGACAAATAGTGGAGAAAGGTTTTCAAGTCAGATTTACAAATGAAGGGGTATTTGTTGAAGATCCAGAGGATGCATACAAACCCATTGTTTGTGGTAAGAAGGAAGGTAGACTTTTTACTCTCAAAGTGCAAGGAAATGTTGGTCAAGCCCTAATCACACATGGTGATGAAGTAATTACAGAGTTAGATCTTTGGCATAAGAGATTGGGACATTTTAATGAAAGAGGAATCAAAACTATGGTGGAGAACCAAACTGTAATGGGGCTACCAAATGTGAAGAATCAACATATGATATACAAGTGTGAAGCTTGTCAGATGGGAAAAGCTCATAGACTACCATTTCAGAAGAAAGGTTTCAAGCATGATGGTTTGCTTGAACTCATACATATAGATGTATGGGGACCAACAAAAGAAGGTTCAATAAATGGATCTAGGTATTATGTTTTGTTTATTGATGATGCTACAAGGTGGATAATCCTTTATGTTCTAAAAGAAAGATCAGAAGTATTTGGAGCCTTCAAACATTTTCATGCTTATGCAGAAAGAGTTACAGGTCAAAAACTCAAGAGGTTAAGGTCTGATGGAGGGGGAGAATACTTCTCCCAAGAGTTTAATGACTATCTTTGGAATGGAGGTATCAAGAGAGAGATAACTTGCAGGTATACACCTCAACATAATGGGGTGGCAGAAAGGAGAAATAGAACATTGGTTGAATTTGCAAGAGCAATGTTAAAGGAAAAGAATTGCCCTAATTATCTTTGGGCTGAGGCTGTAAATACAGCCACATACCTTGTGAATAGGCTACCATGTGGAGTTTTGAATGGTATGACCCCTTATGAAGCTTGGTGGGGTAAGAAACCAACACTTGATCATTGTAAAGTGTTTGGATCAATTGCCTATGCTTATGTGCCATCACAACTCAGACATAAGCTTGAACCAAAGGCAGAAAAATATGTGTTTATTGGGTATGATGAAAAGCAAATGGGTTATAGGCTATGGAGTCCTTTAACTAAACATTTTATTGTTTCCAGAGATGTAACTTTTGATGAACAGAAGAGTTGGTATGCAGATAAAGATTGTGATCTTGAAACATTTGAAGAAGAGGTAAGAAGGAGTGCAAGAGGTAAGTCTCATATGCAGATAGATGGAGATGAAGAACATATGCAAGTAAGTACATCAAGAGTTGGATCATATAGAAGGAATGAAGATGGACCAATATTTGATGAAGAAGTACATCGAGATATACATGAAGAGTGTGAACCAAGAAGGTCAACCAGAATGAGGAAGCAACCTACAAGGTATTCCTATGATACTTCTTACTTGACTCAGAAAAATTATGCTTACATGGTTAAGGAAGATGAAGAACCTCAAAGCTATGATGAAGCAAAGGGTAAGAGACAATGGGAAGTAGCAATGAAGGAAGAGTTTGATGCACTTGAAGAGAACAAAACTTGGGAACTTGTTCCAAAGCCTAATGGTAAGAAAGTGATTGGAAATAAATGGGTTTACAAAGTTAAGAAGCATGCAGATGGAACTATAGCCAGATACAAAGCCAGATTGGTGGTTAAAGGCTATGCTCAAACTTTTGGCATAGATTATGATGAGACATTCAGTCCTGTGGCAAAGATGTCAACCATAAGGACAATCATTGCTATTGCAGCATCAAAAGGATGGACATTGAGTCAGTTGGATATCAAGAATGCATTTTTGAATGGATATATATCAGATGAGGTTTACATGGAGCAACCTCAAGGGTTTGCAGATCATAAGTTTCCAAATTATGTTTGCAGGTTGAGAAGAGCTCTTTATGGTTTGAAGCAAGCTCCAAGAGCTTGGAATTATAGACTTGTAAAGTATCTTAATGATCTTGGATATCAAAGTTCAAAGGCAGATGCAAGTTTACTTATCAAAAGAACAGATGAAGGTATGATCTACATTTGTATATATGTAGATGATATTATAATTACACGTACCTCAAATGAAGGAATCAAGGAGGTGAAGAAGTTACTTGAGAAGGAATTCAAGATAAGTGATCTAGGAAAATTGTCATATTTTCTTGGAATGGAAATCACTTATGCAGAACATGGCATATATGTATCACAAGAAAGGTATCTCTTGAATCTTCTAAAGAAGTTTAACATGGAGAATTGCAGAGAGGCATCTACACCACTAGAGGTCAATCATAAACTCACTAGATATGATGGTGTAGAGTTCAAAGACATGAGGAAGTATCAATCTTTAGTGGGAAGTTCAATTTATGCAACTCTAACAAGGCTTGATCTTAGTTATGCAGTTGGTGTTCTTTCTCAATTCATGCATTGTCCAAAGGATCCACATTGGATTGCAGGTCAAAGAGTCCTTAGATATATCAAAGGGACTTTGAAAGAAGGATTGTATTATCCTTTTACATCAAATATAAGATTGAGAGCCTATAGTGATTCAGATTGGGCAGGAAGTCAGGATGATAGAAGATCTACTCATGGGTACATGATATATATTGGAGATAAGCTTGTGAGTTGGTGTTCAAAGAAACAACACACAGTGGCCTTATCATCAACAGAAGCTGAATACAAAGGACTTGTGGAAGCAGCAAAGGAAGTCATATGGATGCAGACATTATTCAAAAGCTTGGGAATTGATCAAGGTATACCTATTATTCATGGAGATAATATGAGCTCATTATATCTTGCAGCAAATCCTGTATTTCATGCAAGGACAAAGCACATAGAAATACAGTATCATTTTCTCAGAGAAAAGGTAATGGAGAAAGAGACTGAAGTGGTGTACACTTCTACAAAAGATCAGATTGCAGATATTATGACAAAAAGCTTGGATGGAGTGAAGACAAATAGGTTCAAAGAGATGGCAGGAATAAAAGAGAAGAAGACTATGTGAAGAAGTCAAAGTATGCTAATTAGTGATTGAGGGGGAGCTGTTGAGGCTTCACTCACTAATTAGGCATGGATACATGAAGATATATGAAAGAAGGAAGGAGGAAAGGAGAAGTGAAGAAAAGACTTACAGAAAATCAAGCCTAAGTGAAGGGATAATTTCACTATTGTAAATTAGTGCAAAATTAGAGTCTAGTTTTCATTTTGATCTTCAAAACTTACGGGTTCAAGTCTAGGAGAATGTAAACCATAGGTATATAAGTTAATTTGAGTCAAAAACATGTAGAGAGAACTCAATTTTGTAATCTGAGTGAGTAGAGAAAAGTCGTGTATTTTCTGAGAGAGATGTTCAGGAAAAGCTTCTGAGTCTGAGAGAGTTTTCCATGGCTATGAGCAAAATTAGGCCAAGCCATTTTGTACACATCTTCTCTGATAATCAACACATGTTTGTGTAGAAGGATTGTGTCTAATTCCTCTTGTACATTGAGATCTAAGTCATTTCATATGACTGTGTAAGGTAGTTGACAGTTACGACTTTTCTGGCGCACATTTGTCTGAACTTCTGAAGGTCAGATCTCGAAGTATGGTGTAAAGTTTTCAGTAAGTGATAGCTCATTTTAAAGCTACTGTCCTCAACTACATTTGGTCAAAATATCTTTAAGAAACGGGATGCATACTCAGAGAAATCAGCTTAACAGTGAAGGTATGTAAAATCGATGAAGTCAATTTTCAGTTTTCAGACATAGTGGAAAGTTTGGTACAAAATCAGAAGATTTTGAAGTTATTACTTGAAAGTTTTGCTTGTTATATGTTACTGAACATTAGCAAGAATCTTTCTTAGTAAATGATCAGAAGAATTTGCAAAGATCAAGCTGATACAGGTTAGATTGAAGGATTGAAGAAAAGGCACAGATTTCTGTGAAGTGAAATTTTGTTTTTCACTAAGTTCAGAGTTGAAGATTTACATTTTGAGTTTTGCTAAGCTAATGATGGTTATAGAGGTCTTCTAATACCACATTAGTTTGGTTCTTGTGGTGTTTTACACACCAACAATGGAAACAATGATTAATGAAAAAAAGACTTCAAAAAAATAGAAATCAAAAGATGATCATAGAAAATTGAAACAAAATAATACAAATTTTCCATAATAATTTACTTTCCTCCTCCCTATATCTTGCTTTGTGCTTTATAAATTTAAAAACAAAATAAAATACACACTGTGTCCAGTTTTTCTTAACCTATTTGTTTTTTTTTTTTTTTTTCTGCTCTGTCCTCCTTTTCTTCCCCTCCTAATTCTCTTTTAAGGGGAAAAGGTTTAAAAGAAAATACTTTTGTCATCCTTCTTTTTTTTTTTTTAATATTTTGTTCCAAAATTCTGAAGATAGGTCAAATGTGGATGATCTTTCTGCCATTGACATAATTCTGATTTTTTTACCCAATAATGTTTAACTGCAATTGTCCTTATGTCATCCAAACATCCATGCTTCCCAGACCAACATTTTGTAGCATTTTTTGGTCTCCATACCCATTTTGCTCTAACTTCCTGTTTTAATGAGTAATATCGGTGTATGCCTTCTTTCCATGTCCCTCTTGTTCTGATTTGTTGATGTTTCAAATTAGGCAATAAGTGTCTTCCTCGTTTTGTCTCACCATTCTTCTCTACTCCTGAATTCTCTTGCTGGTTTTGATTGTAAGAAGCTTGATCATTTTGTAGTGGCAATATGTCCCTGTCCTTCATTGAGAAAGTAAATCCTTCCATATCTGGGTCATGAACATCTAGATGAACTTCCTGTTTTTCATTACTCAGAAAAAACATTAAAAATTTTTTTTCATTTATGGTCAAACTCAGCTTCATTTTTTCAAAGTTCAAAATAACTTTACCTAGTTTGAGTCAGGGTTGTCCCAAAATCAATTTTTCAGTCATCAAATGATCTCGCCACTCTTCACAATCTATCTTCATATATTCATTATTAAATTTAACTTTAATAACAAGTGAAGACAAACTCTGAATCATTTTTCCTTCTAATGTTTTAATCAACATTCTGCTTTTATTCCTCTTTATGCTAAATTTATTTACCAAGGCTCAACTGATCAAGTTCACTTGAGCTCCTGAATCTACCAAAACCCTTATGTTTTCATTTTGATGATCCATTTCTATCACAGGCAAATGTTCTCTTTGTTTTAGAGTGCTTTCACATAAACACACTCCTTAAGTTCTTTCTTATTCTCTCCTTTGCTTCTTGTTGAGCCTCCTTTCTGATGTTTTCTTCTTCTTTTTTCCTATTTTGAGCCTTTTGCAGTCTTCTCCATTCATCAGTAGTTAATGGACACTCATACCTCTTAACTCTACATCCACTTATAAAATTTGGCATGATTTCTCCATCAATGTTAGCTAATTGAATGGCTCCACTCTTGCTTATCTTATGTATGATGTATGGCCCATGACCTTTCTTCTAAAATTTTTTCTGATGCTCCTTGACTGTGTATGCCAGAACCAAGTCTCCTTCTTGGAGATCTTTTTCTTTTATATGCACATCATGGTAGGCTTTTTGTCTTCTCTTGTCTGTATATATACTCATTACTGCTTCAAGTCGAGAAGCTCCCAGTTTTTCTAAATCTATGACCCTCTCAGATAGTTCATGTCCTGTCCAATTGTATTGACTACCCACTTTTAATGTTGGGATAAGAAATTCCATGGGTAAAACTGCATTTTGTCCATATACCAAATTGAATGGAGTAGTCCCTAAAGCAGTTTTGTATGCCACTCTATAAGCCCAGAGAACATGATTAAGTTGAGAATCCCAATCATTTCTGTTTGTGTTGACTAATTTGGACAATACAGTGCAAAGTACTTTATTAGTACTTTCTGCTAACCCATTAGCTTGTGGGTGATATGGGGCTGACTTACTATGACGAATCATGAAATATTTGGTCATGTTTTCTATGATCTGGTTCAAAAAATGAGTTCCCCTATCACTTACTAATTCAATTGGAAGTACAAATCTAGTAACAATATTTTCATACAAAAATTTAGCAGTTGTATGAGCATCATTTCTTTTAGTGGCCTTTGGCCTCAGCCCATTTTGTCAAATAATCAGTAGCCACTACTATGTATTCTGCATGAGATTGTCTAGCTGGAGGATGTATAGGTCCAATAAAGTCCAATCCCCATTTGCTAAAAGCTCTGGCTGAAATTAATGGGATTAATGGCATGTTATCTCTTTTATTTGGTTGACTCACTCTTTGACAGATGTCACATCTTTTTACATAAGTTCTTGCATCAAGAAATAGAGTTGGCCACCAAAAGCCAGAATACAAAATGAGTTTGGCTGTTCTATCACTAGAAAAGTGTCCTCCTGCCACTCCACAGTGTGGCATTTCCAACATCTCCAAATACTTCTCTTCAGGAACCATCCATTCCTTTTTTGTATAATTGTTCTCCTATGAGTTGATATTCTTCAGAGATTTCTTGTAAATTTCTTGAATCTGTACCAGCTATAAGTTGCTTCCCTTTCTCCTTTTTCTTTAATTCTTCAACAATGTTCTCACTCCATTCAGGGTTTTTTTTTAACCAATATAGAGTTATTAAATCTGAATTCTGCAAATCTTGACATTCTTGACATTTAGCAACATATCTTTCCACATCTTGAATTTTATTTGGCCAGTGTACTCCCATCCTACTAAGATTGCTTAAAGTGACTATTTTGGAAGCATGAGTACATGGGTTCCAGCAATGAGCTCTTCTTACATATTCATGTTGCTCCTCTTCTGGGGTACAGTATTCCAGTATACCTGACTGATTGAGGTGATACAAATGCCCAGCTAGCAACATAAAATTCCTGCTTTGTAACACCAAATGTGTGTTATTTGCTAATGACTTACAAGGTCCCATGGTTAACAAAGGAACTAATGATATGGACCATTCAGGAACACTTTCTACTTTGAATAGGTATGTATCTGGCAGGTCATCGTCTAAGGGTGAACTAGGTTCTTTGGACTGAATTCTAGACAAATGATATGCTCTTAAGTGTGTTTTGCCTTGTCTAACCACCACCTCAAATTCAAATTCCATTAGTAAAAGAAACCATCTAACTATTCTTCCTGTATGACATGGTTTATTTACTAAATAAAGTAGAGCTTGGTGATCCACAAAGAATTTAAACTTGTTGGCCAATAGGTAATGTCTGTATTTTTTAACAGCAAATATCATTCCCAACCCTTCTCTCTCAGTGGTTGTATAGTTCTTTTCTGCAATGTTCAATTGTTTACTAGCATATGCTACTGGGAAATCTAATTTACTTCCTTCTATAGGTTGTGCCAACACACATCCCAAAGCATAATTTGAAGCATCTACATGCACATGAAATATTTTATCCCACTGAGGTGTTTTTAGAATTGGGGCTATCACCAAACAAGTTTTCAATGTTTCAAAGGCTTGGTCACATTCTTTATTCCACTCAAACTTTGTGATGAGGGCATATAAGGGTTTAGCTATATTTGCAAATTTGTGAACAAATTTCCTATAGTACCCACAATGTCCCATAAAAGTTTGGAGTTCCTTCGCATTTGTAGGTCTTGGAAGCTCTATTATAGCTTTTATCTTCTTCTCATCAGTAGAAATTCCATTTTTTGAAACTATGTGACCCAACATTCTTCCTTGTCTTACAAAGAATACACACTTTTCAAGATTTAAGCATACTCTGTATGTCCTGCATTTCCTGAATATTCTTTCTAAATCTTGTAAATGATCCTGTCTTTTTAAAGAGAAAGTGCACAGATCCTCTACATAGATTTCCATCACATTTCTCAGGAATTCTTTGAAGATATGACACATCAATCTTTGAAAAGTTGCTGGGGCATTGGTCAATCCAAAGGGCATAACCCTAAAAGCATAAATCCCCCATTCTGTAGAAAAGGCAGTCTTATGTTGGTCCTCCAAGGCTATAGGTACTTGATTGTATCCTGAGAAACCATCTAGAAAGCTATAAACTTCCTTTCCTGTAACTCTCTCAAGAAGATGATCTGTTATTGGCAATGGATAATTATCCCTTATAGTTGCTGCATTCACTTTTTTCAAGTTAATGCATACCCTAAGTTTTCCATTCTTTTTTGGTACCACAACTATAGGTGATATCCATTCAGTATACTCAATTTCATAAATGAAGTTAGCAGCCAACAACTTGTCAATTTCTTCCTTTATCTTGGCAGAGTATTTATCATTGAATGTATAATGTCTCTGTTTACTAGGTTTTGCATCTGGAGTCATAGGAATTTTGTGCTCGCAGATTTTTGGATCAATTCCTTTTAAATCTTTATAACTGTAAGCAAATACATCCCTATAATTCTTTGCTAGGTTCTTTAGTGCTTCTTCTTCCTCTATGGTCATATCATCAGCTATTACAATATGTCTTTCCTCTCCTTCTTCCTGAGTAATCATGATCTTTTTAGTTTGTTCTTCATTATCATAAGCTTCTCCTTTCTTTTTTTCTCTCTTTGGTTTCATTTTTAGAAGTAGTCTGTCTTCCACTTCATAGGTTTTAAAATTTGCTGGTACATCAAAGTATTGATCCTTGTTTATTTCCCTCTCTTTCTTCTCAATTTCTTGTTCCTTTTCCATTTCTCTGTGTTTATGTTCCTTGTATTTGCCTGAGATTTTATCTTTGATTGCATCTTCAGCTTTTACTATCTCCAAATATTTTGTTTTTCCTTTTTTTAATACCATTTCTGAATCTTGATCCTCCTCTGTTTTTGATACAGTTATCATGTTTATACTAATGTGAAAAATATCAAACCCTTCTTCATTTTGAAATTCCACTCCTACATACTCCTCACTGGCTATGTCCATGGTAGCCAAAATTTGGTTCCAACCGTAGGGCTCAAACTCTTCATCCTTAAATTGTTGTGGCACATAACTTTCATCTTGCACTTTTCTTCCTTCCACACAATCTTCTCTTTTCAGTCTCCTTTTTCTATTGGTGAGGTTTCTTATTATGTTACACTTCCATATTGCTGATTCACTCTCTTCCTGATCCTCCAACTCTGATTCCTCACTTTCTTCTTGGTTTTGATGTATTTTGTACCATTCTTGAGGAGATATATCACAGTAGTGCCCATTTCTTAAGTTCACTCTTGTTATTCTTCCTTTGCTTTGGAGATATAAACAATCATTACCCCAATCCTGCACCATTTGCATTTGTCTCATGAAAGGCCTTTCTAGGATGATTTCATATGAAGTGGATTGTGGAAATTCTACTATGGCAAAAGTATGTTCTATTTCTGTTCCACATATGTCCACAATTACTTTTTCCCAAATACCTAGGGGTTTTTCTATATGCCCATCTGCAAGTTGCAATCTCATCTTAGTGGGTAGTAATTCATTGCTTCCCCATTTCTCCCAAGTTTGTTTAGTCATTATGGCCACTCCTGATCCACTATCCAAAATGGCTTTAGCAAAGTTTTTTCCATATTGTATTTTTAGGGTTGAATTTCCTTCTTCCCCTTCACAATACCCTCCTATTTTATCAATAGGAATATACCATAATTCCTCTAATTCTTGTAATGGTGAATGAAGGTTTCCACTTATTGTTTTCTCTTTGTTCATTTTGTTTTGTAAGTGAGGATTTTGTTTCAACAGTTCTTCCCATGTTGTGTGACATGTAATGCTACATTGTTCATCTATAATCATCTGGAATGTTATTTGTGGATTTTCTTTTTTGTTAGCATTTTCCCTGGTTTTCATTTTCTCAAGTTGTTCAACTGTTCTCTTCGAGCTACCTCCTTCCCCCATTCTGAGTTGTACTTCCTGAATGATTTGTTTGCACTTTTGCATCCTTTCATGCTCTAACTCTGGCATGGGATAGGCCACTGCATGATCTGCAGGACTTGGTCCTTCTTGAATCCTTCCCTTATATGCTTTGATTAGGGTGTCTAGACTCTGAGAACTTCCTATTTCAGACTGATTTTGTGTCTTTTGAGGAGAAGTACTTTTTGATTGATCCTGATTGTCTTCTTCCAAATTTTTGCCCATCCTTCTCTTCTTTTCCCATTTCCCTTTTTGTCTATTTCTCTTCACCTTTGAGGCTGAACCTTCATTTTGTTCCTTAATTGTTCCTTGTTGCTTGGCTTGAGCCCTTGTTATAATATTTATTCCAACTTGGTCATTTTCACTCAATTCTTCCTGTTCCATAATGTTAACTGTTTTTAAAGGTATGTTATTAGGTGTGTTCTGTTGGTTTTGGGGATTCTTTGGGCAATCTTTTATCAAATGATATCTGCCACAATCCTTACAGTAGGCTCCCTCTATTCTCAATGTAGGAGGTTGCGGACAGTCTCTAATGAAATGCTCTCCCCCACACCTATAACAAGTTATCTTTGGTCCCCCTTTGAATTGAGGTTTTTGGTTGGACATGTAATGGTTGGTAATGTACATGAATGTTGCTGTGTCCATTTCAATTTTCCCATTTCCCAAGTCTAGGGCTTTTAACTCAGGTTCTCTTATTTCATATTCTTCCCAATCTTCTTGATATCCCTCACTCCATTGATATTCTTCCTTATATGGTGATCTTAGTCTTGAATTCCCCTCCTCTATTGGTGTATACTTGATTGGTACCACATTAGTTGGTATAGGAGGTTGTTGTCCAAGCACAAGTCTTGGTTGTTCAGTATAGCCTGATTCCCTTTGAGCCATATAATCTCTTTCCTTAATGGGTTGTTTGTTATAGAAGCATTCCTCCCTGGTATGGTTTGTCCATTTTCTCTCTAGTGTACAGTACTTAAGTGTCTTCCTATCTTGTAAGTGTGGTGGCTTCTGATATGGGCATTGTTGTGCCAGATGATTTTCTCCACAAATGTAACATTTTTTATTTGTGTCTATCCTAGAGTTTATCAGATTAGTTTTAGTGCTTACCTCTAGGGCTTTAGCAATAGCCTGAGCCAACTCTTCTGCTAGAGGAATTTTGTCTTCATATGATCTAGGTTGATCAAATGCTAACAGATCTTGACCTCTGTTGTCCTCCAAATCTATTGCTTCCTTTACACAGGCTGCTAAATCAGGACATCTTCTATAATACACTAGGGTTCTTAGTTGGGCACTTCTCAAACCCTCAATGAATAAGGATACTTGTTTTGCCATGGAAGGTACTTCCTCTCTTGGGCATCTATCAATGTATTGTTTAAATCTTCTGGCTGCTTCTCTAACATTTTCATCCTTTTGTTGCTTGAAATTATGTATCAATGTGGTTGTACTATGTTTTATCCCGGTCTTAGAGAATTCCCCAATGAAGGCTTCTAAGAAAGATTCAATATCCTGGTACATTTCCTTTCTCAAAGGAATGAACCAGGATAAGGCTGGTCCTGTTAGGGTTAGACCAAATGCCTCAAATTGTACTTTGTAATCTTCTACCTCTTCAGCTCTAATCAATTGCCTAAATTCTGCAGCATGAGCATGAGGATCTGAATAACCCTCATATTGGTTCTTCATACATTTGGCAACTTGGTATGGTCTAAGCATTCTACCCTGAGGCTGCCAATGGGATCTTCTTCTGAATGGGAAGTCATTATATCCTTCTAGTTCCTTGTTAAAGGGATTTGGGGAAATCTGTGTCCTCCTCCCATGTTGTTGTTCATTATCGGTATAGTTTTCATTTGGCCTAGGTAAATTTGTCTACTCCATGTTATGTTCCCAAGGTCCTTTGTCAGTACATTGCCCTAGATCATTTGAATTTTCTAGGTCTTGAGAGAATATGTACACACATCCTTGCCTATCTTCATATCTCCCATCTTTGAATTGAGCTACAGGGGTTATATTCAGGGGAACTTCTAAATTTCTCAATCTAATGAGAAGTTTATGCATTCCATCCTGATATACATAGGTTCCAAACCTATTTGTATACATATACTTGAGGATGTTTCTGAAATCCCCAGTTTCCATAGGCTCATTTGTTTCATTTATGTTTTCCATGTTGTTTTCTTGCCCTAAACTTCTTTCTTGCCCTTTGCCTTTTACTGTTTCTGTCTCCTTCCTTGTTAGGTCTTGTTTAGAAAGTTTGTTTCCAGATCTAAGTATCATTCAATTAATTTTCTCAATCTCAAACTCAACAGAGTGTTTGTCACAATTTCCTAACTAAGGTATTACTTTTTCCACAATTTTCTGACTATATTTGTGTTTTTTTCACGATTTTCTGACTATTTTTGTATTTTTCACGATTTTGTGATCAGAATCGTGTTTTCCCACAATTTTCTGCCTAAAGTATTGATTTTCCACGATTTTATGATCAGAATCGTGTTTTCTGATTATCTCTATGTTTTTCACGATTTTGTGATCAAAATCGTGTTTTTCACGATTTTATGATCAGAATCATGTTTCCCAAAATTTTGTGATTATTTCTGTGTTTTTTCACGATTTTGTAGTCAAAATCGTGTTTTTCACGATTTTGAGTGAAAATCGTGTTTCTCATGATTTTGTGATAAAAATCGTGTTTTTCACGATTTTGAGTGAAAATCGTGTTTCTCACGATTTTGTGATAAAAATCGTGTTTTTCACGATTTTGGGTGAAAATCGTGTTTTCCACGATTTTGGGTGAAAATCGTGTTTCTCACGATTTTGTGTGAAAATCGTGTTTTTCACGATTTTGTGATCAAAATCGTGTTTTTCACGATTTTGGGTGAAAATCGTGTTTTTCACGATTTTGGGTAAAAATCGTGTTTTTCACGATTTTGGGTGAAAATCGTGTTTTTCACGATTTTGTGTGAAAGTCGTGTTTTTCACGATTTTGGATAAAAATCGTGTTTTTCACGATTTTGGGTGAAAATTGTGTTTTTCACGATTTTGTGATCAAAATCGTGTTTGTTTGCGATTTTGTTCACAAAATCGTGTTTTTCACGATTTTGTTCCCAGACAATCGTGATTGCTCACAGATTGTTAATAACACGATTTCTTATGAAAATCGTGTTCTGGGAATCGCAATGTTGGTCTTAGATCAGAAAATCACGATTTTGAATTTGATTACAGAATCGCGATTTTGATCAATTTATTTAGAATTTTTCTGATAGTGATTTTTTTTCTTTTAGATTTCACCTATAGAATCGCCAAGTCATTTCTCTAACATGCAATGAAAGAAACCTTCAAAAATTTTGCATTTACTCCCTGAAAACTCAAAAACTCAGAATCGCGATTCCGTGATTTCCTAATATTCCTAGTTTTTTTCACTTTCAACTTTTGAAACTTTTAATACAGTGGAAAAAATTGATAGTGACACCCTTTACCTTGCTTGCTAGATCCAAGAAGCTCTCAAATGTTTGGTTTGCAGAAAATCGCGAGTTTTTCCACTCTCTCTCTCTCTCACTCTCACTCAAAATGAAATTTTCCTTCAATTCCAGGTTTTTATAGTATTAAGAAAATCGCGATTTTGTATGATTTCCAATTTTTCACACTCTTTCACTTGTTCAACTTTTCTTACTCAATCTTAATGATCTCCACTACACTTTCTTATCTCCAAGTACCCAAATATGCTAGAAATTTCCAAAAATTTCCCTTTACAGGAAATCGCGATTTTGTGTAGAGAATCGTGTTTTTGCATACTTTTGATTTTATGCCAATTTGAGTAGTCTCTTCTTCTTAATTCCCTTCAATACCCTTAAACAACTTCAATTCAACAATCACTTGAAATGTTGCTCCAGAACCAACACTTTTTTTAGAAAATCGCGATTCTGTGCAGAGAATCGTGTTTTCTAATTTTCTGGTTTTTTGACCTTTTTTTTTTTTTTCCTTTCCCACTTTTTCACAATCACTCTTGTCCACAACACCTCACTTCAACTTCCTAACAAGAAAAGAAATTTGTTTGATTGTTTTTTATGAATTTTATGAATTTGTTTGGTATTTTTGCACTAAAAATAAAGGTGAACACTTTACTTAGGGTTTCTGGTTTTGGTGATCCACTGATCCCATGTTTCTTGATTAGTTATGAGTTTCTATGTCCTTAGCTATCACTAAATTGCAAAAGAAAATCTCTCAAATGAAAATGTGTTATGGAAGGCCAACAATTTTTGCAAAGATAAACTCAATCACATCTTTCTTTTCAAAATGCAGGACAACTCAAGATTGATGCTTAGATTTGGTCAACAACTGAATCCTTTATACTTACATCTAGCTACTTTAACTGTCCTTTCCTTAGTATCACCATGTTATCTTCCCAAGATCACCCATGGTGCCTAGTACTTGGGCAAAAAGGAATCTAGAAATGCAAGAATAGACTCAAGTTACCTCATCTTCAGCTTTCTTGGCTCAAATCTTCCATACACCTGCACTTTTACTTCAACAATATGATGAGCAACTATCAATTTAAAAAGATTTCAGCACTTCCAATTCTACAAGATATCAATTGCTTTCTTTTTTCCCCAAAGACAAACAATGACATCTACCTATTCATGTGCACATTTCTTGATTGATGAGTTTTACCTTTTTCTTGTGTTGGTTACCATCATCAACAGAAGATCCAGCAAAGGTCCAACTTCAATGAAGTTCTTGGAATTTCCCCGGCAACGGTGCCAAAAAATGTTTGTTATTGACTTTGGAGTTATCCTCTCCAATCATGAAGTACAAAAGAATCAACAAATCATCTTTATTTTGTCAATCCTAGGAATATCCATAAGACCACAGCCCCTTCTAGATGATAGATTCATAGAAATAAGAGATTGATGGTTGGAATTCTGAGAAAATGAAAATGAAGAGGAAATATCTAGGGTTTACCTTATCTAGAGCAAATCTTCATCATTTTCTATGATCTTTGTGTCTAATTCATGTTATTTTCTCATCAGAATACAAATATGAAATCAGAATTGGAAAATATCACCTGTATCACAGAGACGAGACAATCGTGATTCTGTACCAGTAGACGATTTTCACATTTCTGCAACATTCTTCAATCCTTCTTCACTCAATACATCAGTAATCATTTCTCTTCATACATCTTACTCAGCATTACACAAATGAAACTCACAAATATCCATGATAAAGCAAGAAACAAGCTCTCACATCAAAGGAAACACACACAATAGGAGAAAACACGATTTCAGAAGAAACTCTCTCTTCTCTATTGATAGCATGTACAAATGACTAACCAACCTCTCCAAAATAGAGAAAATTGACTTATATACATTTTCAAGTGTCCTCTTTCACACTTGAATTTTGGTCCTTTCCTCTATTATTCTAAAAATATGCTATCTAGAGTTTCCAAAAATTCTAGAAAAAATACATAAGATTCTATCCTACATAAGGAAGACTCTTCCTTATTTTTAATAATATTTTTCCTTCAAAAAAGGTTTCCAAAAATGCATCTTCCAACAGTATGCAACACTGGGTCCACCAAATGATTGATCAATAACTCACTCGAATAAGGGAGATCGTGAAAGATCGATAGCAGTGTGGTGTTTGTGCATCCCACAACTGCTTCCAATCACTTGCTTTCATTTTTCATTGTGCTTAATTGCCAATTTGTCTTTCATGTAAGACATGTCCATCAGGAAGACATCTATGATGTCCTTCATAGACAATTTCCCAAAGTGCTTTGGAGTAGTGTGCTTCAAGTCATGGTCCGCATAGCGAACAAGCATTGTAACCCAAAATCAATAAACTTGAACATTCACCATAACTAGGCCACTCATGCATCATCCACATAAGTGTGCCTTGCACTCACACATCGCATCTTGTTAAAGGTTCAAACATGTCATGCATAGTAATCCCATCAAGCTAATAATACATGGCCCTTTTTTGTTGCCAACCATGGTGGGATGTTATAGTTGACCAAACATACAAGTCATGTGCTCCATGAGGAGCTGCGTAAACCAAATGAATTTATGTCATCCATATCTAGACCTAGACATATATTCCAAGATTCTCTAGCTAAATCTGGCCAGTTACTATCTATGTGTTCCCAAGCATTAGAATCACCAAGCACTCACATTACACCATCTGTATATCTTCTCTTTTCATGCTATGGCCTAAACAGAGCTATGGATTTGCATCTGAACAGGATCTTAATTCCTGGGATGATCAAGAAAGTGGCGAAGAACCTTTGCAGGAACTGCTTCATCCACAAGGTCTTTCTCTAAACCTTTTCGCTCCACACTTTGGACATATGTGGAGATGCTCATACTCATTGCAAAAGAGAGATCAATTATTTGGACAAGCATGAATCTTGTTGTAGTCCATACCCACAGACTGTATGTCACTCTAGCACAATGGTGAGTACCAACGTGAGAAGATTCACCTCATAATCGTCAATCCGTGGAGACATGAGGACTAGTATGAAGACTATGAGCAAGTGAAGGCACAAGTGCGTGAGTGAGAAGCACACAAGCATGCACACACATACATACACACGCGCACACAAGGCAAGAACAAGGAGAGGAACAATGGAGTTCTTTGCATTAATCAAAAAGGTCTCTTACATAAGCTCAATTCACAAACAATCTAACCCCAAAAATGAGCTCTCTAGCTCTTTTTATAGTCTTCTAACTAGCTTTGGTCTTGTCCAGACCTAGTGTCCGGCCTAGTTAAAAATTAGGTTCTTGAGTCTATTTGAGGGCTCAAACAGAGTCTAAAAATTATGAAAATTGATATGTTGCTAGTTCTAATACTCCTCAAGCTCGAGGACTCCTCGGCTTGCACAAAATGGAGTCTATTCTACCAAAAACGGGATTTACAATGTTTGTGTAGTGATTAAAATCACTTGAGTTGTAAATAGTCCATGGAAAAAATGATTTGGCCTTGTTGCCGTATTGTGCATGACTCCTCTGTTGCTTTGTATGCCAACACGCCCCCCTTCCTAGCGTCTGTCGCCCCTGACAGACCTTTGTTCTCTCGGGTGGTCGATATAGTATTGGATGACGTTGGTGGCAAGTTCATGTTCTCCTATCCTTAAGCCTCTTGCTAGATCAGCTTCCAATGCATCCCAATTTATTGCACCAGGGGCCTCTGGTTGTGGGGTGGTGTAGTACTCAGAGTACATTGCTTGTTCACAAGCAAAAAGATGGAGCAGGTGTGTTGGCTTCGGTGCGAAAATCTCCGAGTGATACTCCCAGAAACCTGATCTGAACATTTCTTCGAAGGTCTGTTTGTAACATGCAGGGAGGTATTTGATGCGTGCATGCCAGGCGTAAGCCACACGAATACTGGGGGTGGTGCTCATGTCATACACCAAGTCATAATTTCCATTGCTAAACCCCGGGAGACGTACCTGTGGTGCGGTTGCATTTCTAAAAGTTTTCAGGACTACCTGCATCATATCTAAGATTTTAAGCATCATTTGCGCTGCTACATCTTGCATGGGCTTCAATCGCGGCATCCAGTGGCGAATTGTTCCCATCATGTATGCTATCGACGGTGGTCCCTGTGGTGGCGCAATGTACGGGTAGTTTAGCCATTCCTTGCATTGCGCATTGTTCTGCACTTTGATATTGAATGCCTTCCAAGACCTGCGGCGTGGAACTGGTCCGTAGCATGGATTGTATAGGAGGTGTAAAGGCGCGTTGTTCCATGTGCGTAGCATTTCTGGATATGTCTCTAGAAGTTTCTGCCGCCAGGTGGGTTGACGAATTTTGCCTTTTTGCACCTCTGGAGGAAGATCTTCGGGTTGAAATTGGGTAGCAAAGGTAGGAATCTGACCCGTGACTCTCTGTATTTCTGCATTATAATCAGCCAAGATAATATAATACGGCCTGTATTAGAGTTCAGATGAGAGGATAAGGCGTCTCGATGACAGGTTCTTGAAGTAAGCCGATTGTAGCACAATTTCCTCTATGACCCTCATGGCCTGATTTTGCACTACTGTGCGCTCTTCGTGAGAACTCCCGATTTCCTCCACTTGACAGAGCCATGGAGGCCGTGGTGCCTCGAATGTGTCCTGAGCTTCTTCTGTTTGTTGGCCTCCTGGGAATGGTTGTGGGTCGTATTCTTCTTCAAACGTTTGTTCCACAGGAATTTGTACTACTTCTTCGTCAGTGGGAGCCTCTGGAGGGGAAGGTGGTCTCTCATATTGTAGTAGACGTGTTTGCAATTCGGTGACCTATTTCTGGAGTTCTTTTAAGGCCTCTGAGTCTGTGAGAAGTGAAGCCGCGGAGGGGGTGGTTGGAGAGGCTGCTGTTGTTTCTTTTTGGTGTTTCTGCTTCAGTTGGTCCAGTTCCTCCGATAGCTGGTCATGTGCTTCAAGCAGCATGGCATAGTCTTCCAATATGATCTTGATATTATCGGGGGTCACTGCTTGAAACTTTGATGGGCTGATGGGTGCCCCCGGTGTGCTCTCAATAGCTGCTTCCAGGTTCTCTTGATTTTGTACTTGCAGGCATCGATTCTCTTCTTGAGCGGCCGCAAGATGGCATTTGAGTAGAGCCATATTTCGCTGAAGCTTTGAATTGCGTGCCAACTGTGTCCGTAGGTGACCTTCTACCATCTGTATCGCTTCCTGATCTGTGTTCTGTAAGTGTACCTCCAATATGCCATGAGCTTCTTGGAGAGTTTGGAACTGTGTGTGGAGGCGAGCATTTTCCTCCTCTAGTGCCGCGAGGCAGTGCTGTAGTGTCTCTGAGTGCTCGTGCAGGCGTTCATTCTGTTGCTGGAGCTGATTGTAATCTGTCCTTAAGTTTGATATACAAGCTAGCATGGTGTCCAATGCATTTCCTATAGATGAGTGGGTGGTGTTTACAGTGGAAGATGCATGGGAAGGGAATTGGGGAAGGGGAAGAGTGAATGATGTGTCTATTGAAGTCGTGTGTGTGAGTGAAATTGGTGGAGGGGGAATGGGAGGAGGTGGAATCGTGGAGGGAGGTGCCGTGGGTGGTGAAATGTCCATACCTTCAGGAGTGGGTGCGAGTGTGGGGTCTGCCATATACATTGGAATGGTAGGTGGTGTGTGTGTGGAAGTGGTGAATAGATGAGAAGTGGGGTGGGGAGCTGAAAAGAAAGGAAATGGTTGAGACCTGATGGAGAGTGTTAATCTCCAAAAGAACAAGTTAACCTTGAATTTAGATCACCTCTATATCAAGATCAACTTTAGACTCCACCTAATTTAGAGAATCTTCACCAAATTATCAGAAAATTGATTATTCTGAAAATTTCAGTTTCTTCAGAAAAGTCTGTTGCAGATTAGTCACTCATTGACTAATCAATCCTGTAACGTTTTTGATAAAACTTTGCACAACACTTCGCCTTAAGGTTGCGCAACTTTGCCAAGTTAAATCTCTCAAAAAGATTAAGTACACACAGAGAAATGTGTGAAACACTTTACCTATGTCTGAAAATGCTTCTCTGCAATGGCGACTTTGACACCTGCAACTTCTTAGCACTGGTTCTCCCAACTCTGAACCCGTTTGATCAAGATCTTCTAGCCATAGATGGCTTACCTTCCAACTTAAATTTTAAGCCCTCATTTGTGTAAAACTTTACACTGTAGACTGAGCAATGATCATTTCATTGAAGATGAAATGTGCGCCAGATTTCTCGACTGTTAGAACATTCTTACATATGAATGTTCCTAATCAAAATTCTCACAGCCTGATTACAATTAACCTCTCAAATTCTAGCCATAGATAGATTAGCTATGGACTTAGATACGTGCAAAAGAATTTCTCAAAAGATTAAACACAGAGGGAGCAGACAGCAAAATATCGGGCGCAAAATTTTTCGATTTCTCAGAAAATTTACATCTAAGTGAGGATAGACAATTCACTCACTCTTCATGTGTCTAATGACACTAATTTCTCTCTCCCTATTCTCAAATCTCTTCTGCTCTACTTGCCCGACATTTTCAAACATATTTATAGATGAATATATACAAGTGTATGTAAGACAATAGTTACGCAATATAACACAGGAGCAATAGCAGAGAAGATAACAGATATAGGAGAATCTCAACAATTTTCTACTAGCAGCAAGTACAAAGATGATGGCGTTGTCCACCCGTGCGCTCTCAAGGTAGAGCTTAAATGGTGATCTAGACAACTCTAGATAGGGAGATACAAGGTAGAGGTATGCTGGCTCAACTCAGGGTGTGTTAGGTAGTGCAGAAGTCATGTATATATAGGATCATGGGTGTCCTGCCATGGACGGCAATACATGGGCGGTAGAGCGTGGGCGGCCACCGCCCGCGTAATTGCCATACACGGCTTAGACTGGTTGAACCGACCTAACAAATATAAATGATTTCTGACTCTGACAGGGAATATTCCATGGAATATTCCCTTTATCGTCGCGCCGGGGGCGCTGCCCCCGGACCCCCACCAGGGGGCCCGCTGGCCCCCTCGGACCCCCCAGCCAGGGGGCCCGCTGGCCCCCTTGGACCCCCCAGCCGGGGCTGCTCACCGCTGCCCCGGACCCCACAATTGGGGACCCTGGTAACTCCCTTCCCTTATAATATCTTACAAGGTCCAATATGACCTTCATCCAACATTCAAGTTGGGATTCCCATCAATTGGATAATGCACGCTTGGCTTCTCCTCATAAAGGGGGCCTTACAAAATGTGCATACAATCATGAGGGGTAGACATTGATCATATACTAACACCCCCCCTCAATGTTTACCGATGATAAATCAAGTAGGTCTCGGTCCTATGCCCATATGTTGAAGATGCTTGTTGAGCTGCTCTCTTCCAAGTGCTTTAGTGAATATGTCAGCACAATTTGCCTCTGTTGGGCAATATTCTAGCTCCACAATTTCATCTTCAATTAGCTCACGAATGTAATGGTACTGTACTTCTATGTGCTTGGTGCGAGCATGAAATACTGGGTTCTTTGCAATAGCCATACAGCTTTGATTATCACACTTGAGTACAGTTGGCATATTTGATGGAAAGCCTAGATCTGCAAGAATTCTCCTTAACCAGACTGCCTCACAAGAAGCAAAACAAGCTGCTTTGTACTCTGCTTCGGTGGAGGAGAGTGCGAGAGTTGGTTGCTTCCTACTTACCCAAGAAAATATTCCTGAACCAAGTGAGAAACAATATCCAGAAACTGATTTTCTAGAATCACAATCTCCAGCCCAATCTGAATCACAATATCCTTGGAGTGTATCACCTGTGGTATACAAAATACCAAAATCCAAGGTTCCTGCAATGTACCTTAGAATTTGCATTCCAGCATTCCAGTGACTCTCCTTAGGTTTGTTGGAAAACCTGCTTAACACTCCAACAGCATAGCAAATGTCTGGTCTAGTGTTGCACAGAAAAATAAGACTTCCAACGAGCTTCCTATACTTCTTAGCATCTACATCAGGCATGTTATCATCCATAGATAGCTTATGATTTACCTCCATAGGTGTGCTAGTTGGTTTGCAGTCCATCATTCCAAATGCCTTGAGAATTTCTTTGGAATATTTTTGTTGTGAGATGAAGATGCCATCCTTCCTTTGCCATACTTCAATTCCCAGACAAAAATGGAGTAGACCTAAGTCTGTCATTTCAAACTCAGTTCCCAAGCTGATCCGAGTTTGATTGATGAGTTCCTGATGATCTCCTGTAATGATCAAATCATCTACATATACAATGACAACAACTAGCTTGCTATCCCTTTTCGTTACATACAAGTTAGCATCAGAAGTACTTCTTTCAAAACCCATATTTTTGAAAAAATGATCTATTCGTTGGTACCAAGCCCGTGGAGCTTGCTTAAGTCCATACAAAGCTTTCTTCAACCTGCAAACTTTATTTTCTGAATTGGGCACCTCAAAACCTGGTGGTTGAGATACATATACCTCCTCCTTGAGGTGACCATTCAAAAATGCAGATTTGACATCCATCTGGAAAATAGGCCAAGACTTTTGTGCAGCTACTGCAAGTACCGTCCGAATAGTTGTCATGCGTGCTGTTGGTGCAAAAGTTTCTTGAACATCAAATCCTTCAATCTGTGAAAAACCCTGTGCAACTAATCGTGCCTTATACTTTTCTAATGTTCCATCAGCTTTATACTTAGCTTTCCAAATCCATTTAGTACCTATTACCTTCTTCTTTGGCGGCAAGTCGACTAGATCCCATGTATCATTTTTGAGTATACTATCATACTCAGACTGCATTGCCGCTCTCCAATCTGGATCATCAATGGCTTCTTCAATGGTGGTAGGTTCCTTTATCGAACCCATGATATCTGCCATTAGAGCCATGTTAACAATGTGTTCTGAGGCTCTTCTTTGCTCCTCTATTCTCTTTGATCTTCGTAATCCATCCGATGATGATTCTGGTACATCTACATGTGGATTGTGATCATCAAAGAGCTGTTGTGCCCACTTCGGTAGTGGCTTACGCAGTGCAGCTACAACTGGTTGGCTTTTTATTGAGGAAATTTCTCCATCAGATGTTTCCTCCTCCTCAACTTTAACCTGTCTTTTGATAGGCACAAGGTGAGATATTTCTCCGCTTGATGAGATAGTAGATTTACCTTTATCTTCTACTAAGTGTGGTCGTTCATCAAACACCACATCTCGGCTGACAAAAATCTTCCTTGCCTCAGGATCCCATAACCTGTATGCTTTAGACTCTTCACTATATCCTAGGAAGACACACTTTTTGCTTTTTGAATCCAACTTTGATCTTGTTGAATCAGGAATATGTGCATAACAGAAACAACCAAAAATTCTGAAATGCAAAACTGAAGGCTTTTTACCAGAATATGCTTCTTGAGGAGTCATCCCCTTTAGTGCTTTTGTGTAGCTTCGATTGAGGATGTAGACTGCTGTATTGACTGCTTCTGCCCAGAATGAATCAGGCATGTCTTGAGCCTTCAACATACAACGAGCCATTTCAACTACTGTCCTGTTCCTGCGCTCAACAACGCCATTTTGTTGGGGTGTATGAGCTGTGGTAAGTTGCCTTTTCACACCATGCTCCTTACAATAATTGTTGAATTCTGTTGACAAGAATTCACCTCCTCTATCTGTTCTAAATTTCTTTAGTTTCCTTCCTGATTCATTTTCTACATACTTATGCCACGTTTTAAATTTTTCAAAAGCATCAGCCTTCTCTCGAATGAAATAAACTCACATCTTTCTACTATAATCGTCGACTAACAGCAAGAAGTAGAAAGATCCTCCTAAAGCAGGTGTAGACATTTTACCGCAGAGATCAGCATGTACCAACTCTAGAGGAGCTTGAGATCGATTGCTGGTCTCTCTTGGAAATGCCTTTCGTTGTTGCTTGCCCATCATACAAGCTTCACAAGGTTCCTGCAACTCTGAAAATGCAGGCATATGAGCAACCATCCCTGTTCGTTGCATCTCCTTCAAAACTGCAAATCCGAGATGCCCAAATCGTCGGTGCCATAACCTGCTTACATCTTTATCTTCTGTAGCAGTTAAAGCACTTAACTCATACAAGTTATCCCGTCGTATGCCTTTACCTACAACATTACCTGATGAATCCATGATTTCCGCACCACTCTTATTGAAGTGAACTTCGAGTCCACGATCTGTTATTGCAGAAACTGACAACAAATTTCTTTTGAGTGTAGGTACATAGAGAACATCGGATAACTTTTTCTCAACACCTGGAGAAGTGATAAAAGAGATGGTTCCAGTTCCTTCAGCTGGACACTTGGAGTCATTTCCCACCACTACATTGATGGATTCCCGCAGAGGCACTAGGGAACTATACCAATCCTTTTTACTAGTCATATGGCGAGAAGCTCCACTATCTAAAATCCATGGCTCATCAACACGAGCTTGAGCAGATGAACATACCTCTTCAATAGCTACCCAAAGTTCCAGCTCTGTGTTGTTTGCAAACTCTTTGTTCTTCCATGATGATTTTACAGTCCCATTCCGTTCATCAGCTTGCTTCTTTCTGCAATCCTTGATGGCATGGCCTTTCTTTTCACAATAGAAGCAACTTCCTGTGAACTTTTTCTTCTTTGGCTTCTTCTTTGATCCCTCTGAAGAGCCTTTACCTTTTGCATTTGCTGAGAATGCAGCATCAGTTGTACTTTGCCGATTCTTCAGCCGCATCTCTTCTTCTAAAAGCATGGCACAAAACTCTTCAAATGTAAGAGGAGTTGGCCTTACCTGAGTGTTAAGGGCTGTTACTAATCCATCATACTTTGTTGGAAGAACACGTACAGATCTTCGAGCCAGCTCTTCTGGTGTTATAACAACACCAACTGCAGCCAATTGATCTTGAAGATGCTTTATCCGTTTGATAAAATCTTCAGCCTTTTCAGAATCAGAATGCTTTTCATTTGCCAACTGATTTTCTAAATTCTGTATCCTAGTGTGGTTCTTGGTCTCATATTGTCGAGCCAATATGCCCCAAGCCTCATGTGCTTTAGTAGTATGTTGAACTAAAGTAAGCACAGAATCACTTACACTAGTGACAATCGCACATAATGCATCAGCATTCCGCCTCTTCCAAGCTCGTAGAATATCAGGATCTGGCTGAATCATCAATCTTGAATTTGCTGGATCTTCAACTGGTATAGGCTCTGGATCCAATCCCATCGGTCCCATGACAGTGTCAAGTAATTCATAGGAGTCCAAAATTGCAGAAATTTTGAACTTCCAGAGTGTATAGTTGGTTCCATCCAGCTTCCCTTCAGTGAATGCAGGTGGACGAATTCGAATAGGTGCAGCATTAACATTAGCTGAAGCACCAAGACTACTGTTCGACGATGAAGCCATCATGTAATCACTCGAATAATCTACTGATATTCTAGTCTGCTAGTAGGCTAAAATAATGATACTTCTCAAGCTATTCGAACCTTACAGCTCTGATACCATGTAAGACAATAGTTACGCAATATAACACAGGAGCAATAGCAGAGAAGATAACAGATATAGGAGAATCTCAACAATTTTCTACTAGCAGCAAGTACAAAGATGATGGCGTTGTCCACCCGTGCGCTCTCAAGGTAGAGCTTAAATGGTGATCTAGACAACTCTAGATAGGGAGATACAAGGTAGAGGTATGCTGGCTCAACTCAGGGTGTGTTAGGTAGTGCAGAAGTCATGTATATATAGGATCATGGGTGTCCTGCCATGGACGGCAATACATGGGCGGTAGAGCGTGGGCGGCCACCGCCCGCGTAATTGCCATACACGGCTTAGACTGGTTGAACCGACCTAACAAATATAAATGATTTCTGACTCTGACAGGGAATATTCCATGGAATATTCCCTTTATCGTCGCGCCGGGGGCGCTGCCCCCGGACCCCCACCAGGGGGCCCGCTGGCCCCCTCGGACCCCCCAGCCAGGGGGCCCGCTGGCCCCCTTGGACCCCCCAGCCGGGGCTGCTCACCGCTGCCCCGGACCCCACAATTGGGGACCCTGGTAACTCCCTTCCCTTATAATATCTTACAAGGTCCAATATGACCTTCATCCAACATTCAAGTTGGGATTCCCATCAATTGGATAATGCACGCTTGGCTTCTCCTCATAAAGGGGGCCTTACAAAATGTGCATACAATCATGAGGGGTAGACATTGATCATATACTAACAGTGTATGACTTAAACAAGAGTATAAGTCAGCTAATGTACATATGTGTACATATCTTTGAGTTTTCTGAAAATGTCCTTCCTTCAACCATCTGACTTTGTTTCCTTCTTGACTCCTTGACTTCATTTCTCCATAATCCTTCAATTGATGATTGTCATGCACCAACAGCTCCCCCTCAATCATTAATTGAGGTTCTTTTCTATCTTCTTTACTCCAGCCATATCCTTGAATCTTTGTAGTTTTGGTCCATCTAGACTTTTAGTCATCATATCTGCAACTTGATCTTTTGTGGGAGTGTGTATGACTTCAATCTCTTTCTCAATGACCTTCTCTCTCAGAAAATGATACTGTATTTCAATATGCTTAGTTCTAGCATGAAATACAGGATTAGCTGCCAAGTATAATGAACTCATATTGTCTCCACAAATAATAGGAGTACTCTGAATCACATCAAAAACTTTCAAAAGTGTCTTTAGCCATATTACCTCTTTTGCAGCTTCCACCATACCTTTATATTCTGCCTCTGTGGATGACAAAGCAACTGTATGTTGCTTCTTGGAACACCATGAAATCAATTTGTCTCCTACATAACACAAGTATCCATGTGTTGATCTTCTATCATCCACATTACCTGCCCAATCTGCATCACTATATATCTTCACTCTTGTATCAAAAGTAAATCCATAGTACAACCCTTCTCTGAGTGTACCCTTGATGTACCTAAGTACTCTTTGTCCTGCAATCCAATGTTCCTTTCTAGGACAATGCATGAATTGTGAAAGCACACCAACTGCATATGACAAGTCAGGCCTTGTCAATGTAGCATAAATCAAGCTACCAACCAAACTTTGATAGAGTTTCATATCTCTGAACTCTTCTCCTCCAAACCTAGACAATTTATGGTTCACTTCCAAAGGTGTAGGTGCAACCCTGCAATCTTCCATTTTAAAATTGGTTAGCAAATTTTTAAGATACCTTTCTTGGGTCACATATACTCCATGTTGAGTATAAGAAATCTCCATTCCCAAGAAGAATGATAAGTTCCCCAAATCACTGATTTTGAACTCTTTCTCCATCTGCTTTTTGATCATTTGTATCCCTTTATCATCTGTTCCTGTAAGTATTATGTCATCAACATAAATACACACATAAATGAATCCATTTTCACTTGCTTTGACTAGCAAGCTACTATCTGCCTTTGATGCTTGAAATCCAAGATCATTCAAGAATTTTACAAGCCTATAATTCCAAGCCCTTGGGGCTTGCTTCAACCCATACAAAGCTCTCTTGAGCTTACACACATAATTTGGACTCACTTGATCTTTGAATCCATCTGGTTGCTCCATGTAGACTTGATCTGAAATGTAACCATTCAAGAAAGCATTTTTAACATCTAATTGAGACAACTTCCAACCTTTACAAGCAGCAATTGCAATGAGTGTCCTGATGGTTGTCATCTTTGCCACAGGACTATAAGTCTCATCATAGTCCACTCCATATGTCTGTGCATACCCTTTCACAACAAGTCTAGCTTTGTACCTAGACACACTTCCATCTGCAAATCTTTTAGTCTTGTAAACCCACTTACATCCAATGATCTTCTGACTATTAGTTTTAGGAACCAAATCCCATGTTTGATTCTCTATCAATGCATCATACTCCTCTTGCATAGCATCTTCCCAATTCTTCTTCCCTTTGGCTTCTTCATATGTAGAAGGGTCTTCATCTGCTTTTACCAAATAAGCATAATCTTTAGTAGTCAAGAATGAAGTGTCATAGCTATACCTTGTAGGTTGCCATTTGTGCCTAGATGATCTCCTAACTTCTGCACTTCTTGAGGTCTCTGGTTCATCACATTCTGGATCAAACCTTGGCCTCTCTTCAACTTCAATGTGTACTTCATTACTCTCACTTTCATCAAGTAATTGAACCTTTGCTTTACCTTTTCTTTGTTCCACTACTTCTTCATCATCTGCATGTACATTATATTTACCTGCATACCAAGTACCTTGCTCATCAAATGTAACATCCTTGGATACAATAAATTGCTTTGTGGATGGACTCCACAACCTGTATCCCATTTGCTTATCATCATAACCAATGAATACATACTTCTCTGCCTTAGGCTCCAACTTATGCCTCAATTGAGATGGCACATATGCATATGCCAAGCATCCAAATATTCTGCAATGATCCAAGGTAGGTTTCTTACCCCACCAAGCTTCATATGGTGTCATACCCTGCAAAGCTTTACAAGGCAATCTATTAACCAAATATGTAGCTGTATTAACAGCCTCAGCCCACAAATAATTTGGGCAATTCTTCTCTTTCATCATGGACCTTGCAAACTCAACAAGAGTCCTATTTCTTCTTTCTGCTACCCCATTTTGTTGAGGAGAGTACCTGCAAGTAACTTCTCTCTTTATACCTGCATTCCACAAATAATCATTGAACTCATTTGAAAAATACTCTCCCCCTCCATCTGACCTTAGTCTCCTCAATTTTTGACCTGTAATCCTTTCTGCATATGCATGATAGTGTTTAAATGTATTAAACACTTCTGACTTTTCCTTAATCACATAAATTGTGATCCATCTGGTAGCATCATCAACATATATGACATAATATCTTGAACCATTTATACTAAAGTCCTTTGAAGGACCCCACACATCTGTATGCACCAATTCAAGTCTTTCTGAATACATAAATCCATGCTTGGAATAGGATTGCTTATGAGCCTTACCTAATTGACATGCCTCACATCTGTATGTCATGTGTTGACCTGCAATGTTAGGCATACCAAGCACTGAATCATTGTTAATCATTTCTTTGATACCTCTTTCATTAAAGTGTCCAAGTCTTTTGTGCCAAAGATCCAATTCTGACACCTTCTGCTCTCCATATGTGAACATAGCATGTCCAACATTTCCTTGTACCTTCAATGTGAAAAGCCTTCCTTCTTTCTTTCCTGCAATAACTTGTTTATACCCTTGACTAGGATCTTCCACATAAACTCCATCATTGGTAAACCTTACCTCATAACCTTTTTCCACAATTTGACCTACACTGATCAAATTCTTTGGAATTGTGGGAACATAAAGTACCTTACTCAGAAGAGTGCTCCCATCCTTAGCTTTGACTGAACCAATTGACTTTACCTTATGCTTTGTATTATCACCTGTCTGCACTGTATGATTAATTGCATTATGATCTAGGTCAGTCATCAAAGCAATATTTCCACTTAAATGATTACTACATCCTGAATCAATATAGAACACTCTCATGTCCTCATGTGAGGTTTCACATGTATTCATAATGAGAGTCGAATCCTCCTTTTGATCTGATGCATAGTTGTAGTAGGTGTTATTATAGGATTGACTTTGGAAGTTTCTTCCACCACCTCTTCCAAAAGAATTCCTACCACCTCTACCTCTGAAATTTCCTCTCTGAAATCTATCTCCTCTTCCTCTTTGATTAAAGTTCTGATAATTACCATTGTTTTGATTATTATGCCAACAATCATGAGATAGATGATTGGTCTTACCACATATCCAACAAGCTCTTGCATTCTCTTTGTTGTTTCTGCCTCTTCCTCTACTTCTGCCATTTCCTCTTCCTCTTATGAAGTTTGCTTGGTTTGATGTACCTTCTTCTTCACCTGATTGTTGCTTCCCTTTGTTGACTTTCTTCTTGTCTTTAGAATACATTGCATGACCTGCACTCTTATCAACATCTCCTTTGATATCATTCTCAAAAGTTAGCATATGACCTAACAATTGATTCAAATCAGGAGTAAAGTGATCTAATGAAAGTTCTGTAGATAAAATGAAAGGCTTCCATTTCTCATCTCCTCTTAGTCCTGTGAGTATTTGTCTTACCAATTTGTCTTCTTCAATATCTTCATCAACTGCACCTAAAGAATCTGCAATGTCCTTCATCTTTGTCACATAATCAGAAATTGATTGTGAGGCCTTCTTCTTGAAGGTAGTAAACTCTGCCCATAGTGAAGCCTTCCTTGATTTGGTTGTATTTTGGAAATGCTCTTCCAAAGCATTCCAAATGTCACAAGCACTTTCAAGTCCTCTAATGTGAGGAAGCAAATAGTCATTGACTGCCATGTAGATGATGCTTCTTGCTTGAGCATCCTTCTTCATCCAATTCTTCAAATCTGCAAGCTCCTCCCTAGTTGGAACACTAGGATCTCTGAATTCTGGCTTTTCTTCATCTCCTGTGATGTATCCTATCAGATCTTTGCTCATAAGGTGAGCTTCCATCCTCATAGACCATGCAGGATAGTTCTCTCTATCCAACTTTTCAATTTGGAGACTATCTCCCATCTTTACTTCACCTGTAGCTTCAAATCTTTAACCTTTACAGATAATAAATGTACCTTTACTTCGAATGTTGCTCCTTCTGATCCTTTTGATGCTCTTTGTATGTCTTCCTTTGATCTTTCTTCAACCTTTACCCTTCTGCACCTTCAAAATGTAAAGTTTTGTATTTCTGCAATAGTCGGAGTCTTCTTCACTTCAATTTTGACACAACCTGCTCTGATACCACTGATGGAGAGTGTTAATCTCCAAAAGAACAAGTTAACCTTGAATTTAGATCACCTCTATATCAAGATCAACTTTAGACTCCACCTAATTTAGAGAATCTTCACCAAATTATCAGAAAATTGATTATTCTGAAAATTTCAATTTCTTCAGAAAAGTCTGCTGCAGATTAGTCACTCATTGACTAATCAATCCTGTAAAGTTTTTGATAAAACTTTGCACAACACTTCGCCTTAAGGTTGCGCAACTTTGCCAAGTTAAATCTCTCAAAAAGATTAAGTACACACAGAGAAATGTGTGAAACACTTTACCTATGTCTGAAAATGCTTCTCTACAATGGCGACTTTGACACCTGCAACTTCTTAGCACTGGTTCTCCCAACTCTGAACCCGTTTGATCAAGATCTTCTAGCCATAGATGGCTTACCTTCCAACTTAAATTTTAAGCCCTCATTTGTGTAAAACTTTACACTGTAGACTGAGCAATGATCATTTCATTGAAGATGAAATGTGCGCCAGATTTCTCGACTGTTAGAACATTCTTACATATGAATGTTCCTAATCAAAATTCTCACAGCCTGATTACAATTAACCTCTCAAATTCTAGCCATAGATAGATTAGCTATGGACTTAGATACGTGCAAAAGAATTTCTCAAAAGATTAAACACAGAGGGAGCAGACAGCAAAATATCGGGCGCAAAATTTTTCGATTTCTCAGAAAATTTACATCTAAGTGAGGATAGACAATTCACTCACTCTTCATGTGTCTAATGACACTAATTTCTCTCTCCCTATTCTCAAATCTCTTCTGCTCTACTTGCCCGACATTTTCAAACATATTTATAGATGAATATATACAAGTGTATGACTTAAACAAGAGTATAAGTCAGCTAATGTACATATGTGTACATATCTTTGAGTTTTCTGAAAATGTCCTTCCTTCAACCATCTGACTTTGTTTCCTTCTTGACTCCTTGACTTCATTTCTCCATAATCCTTCAATTGATGATTGTCATGCACCAACAAGACCTGGGTTGAAAAGTTCTAGCAAGGAGGTCATGGAGGGATTGTAGAAATGGAGAGATGGAGGTCGGGGGTTGAGGTCGTAGATTTGAGGAGGGCATGAAGGGTTGCGTGGTAGCAGGGAAACCCATGAATGTGGATCTAGGGTTAGGATGACCTATGGCTGAGGGCATGGGGGATGGTTGCCCTAGGGCAGGCTCTATGAGCGGTTCGGTGGATTGTGTAGTGATGGGGGTTGCTTCAAAGATTGGGTTATCAGAGGTAGAGAATAGGGTGGAACTAGAGATGGGAGTACGAAAGATGAAGGTTGGTTCGGTGGGTTGAGTGGTCGAGGTGATTTCCACTATTTCTGCTCTAGGAGGCGATGGTGGGGGTGTGGGTGGTAGTGGCTCGGTGGACTCCTCATGGGTGACTGGGTGCTCTTGGCTAGCCGTTTCGGTTGCTTGGGAGGTTGTCCTGATAGGTTCAGATGTAATAGTTGGCTCTTCTGCAGTTGTAATGGGAATCTGGATATTCTTACCTGAGCGTGGTCGTGTCTGGAACCTTCGTGGATCATATTGAACTGGAGACCTCCGAATGGCAGTGCGCACTGCTTCCACTACCCCATATGTTTCTGCCATCAATAAGAGACCTTCCCTATATTCTGAGTCAACTCCTGCTTCTTGCAACAACTGAGTCATGAGTACTCTGCTGCTCTGTTCGGTGAGCAGTTGTTGCGATCGCACTCTTTCCATAATTTGATACAGCCTTCGGAGTTCTGCTGTATAGGCTGGGGCTTCAGTGGTCTCCTCTTCATATGCTCCTTCTTCTTCTAGGTGTCCTTGTTGTTGACCTTGCTGAGTGTCACTCCAATGTACATGTCGGCCGTCTGTAGATTTTCTTCTTCTTCGTGACGATGTGCCTTGTTCTTCTGCATCTGAATAAAACTCTACATCAGAGAATTGTGTACTTTGTAAGAATGCTTCGAAGTCCTGGGGATCCATTCCTTCAGCATCTCTGTTGCAGCAAATTCAAATTCAGGTGGAGCAGGAGGAGCTGATGGAGTAGCTTGTGTCGTAGTTTCAGATCCCGACCTGGGTATCCTAATGGTAAAGGGAGGTACAGTGGTCTCCCTTCGCGGCGATACCTCAGGAGTAGTCAGAACTTCCCTTGTCTGGACACAAGGGATCGCACCCCTCATGCGCTTGGATTGATGTGTGGACGTCTTGAGCTTCTTAAACATTTGTAATTGTGCCCAAGTTAAGGCACGTTCAATGGGAACATCGTATGCTAGGCACCGGTAAATAATGCATGTGATTGCACAGCAACCGTTCACCACTAATTTCCTAGAAGACCTTTTATTTGCTTCATACAATTGATCTATAATCCATACCGGTAGCTTAATTGGTAACGCACCTGCTTCCGCTAAGTAGAGAGCGAACCAGATTCTCTTGTGTGGTTGTGTGAAGCGGTCTTGGCCGGGGAAAGCAAAATGTTGCATGCACATACGGAGAGGGATGGACACGTTTGGTGTGAGTGCTTCCATGTCTTTAAGCTTCAATAGTTTCCTATCCTTCATGTTAGTGGGAACGAGAGCATCCTTTTCAGAGGGTACATGTGTGCCGTGCATATTCAAAGTGTCACTCACCAACTCCACAGTAAGTTCAAACCTCTTCAACTCGTTGTTGCCCAGCAAGGAGGGAAGAACAAATGATCCTGGTTTGTCCTTTTCTTCATTAGCTTGTAATGTGGAGACCAAATAGTAGCATCGGAGGAGATCTGGTTTAGCTAGTGGTGCTTCAAAGTATTATGCTAGCCCGGCACGTTGCCATATGGTCTGGAGATCCTCGGTGTTCTGTAGGGTCTCGAACTCCTTGGAGAAGAATTGGAATCGAACCCACGATCTGTCATACTCGCACTTAGACTCCCATATATACTTGGCCTCTCCTAATGGACCTGGCATGCCATTGAACCAATGAGAGTTGGCATGGACTCTTTCAGTGATCCTTGTGGGTGGATCCGGCACCGGGATTTGCTGAAGGTGTTGCAGCTCCATAGGTCGTTCAGTTGGTGGCACATCCACAGGTAGACTATCCACATCGATTCCTGTAGTAAGTATTCCTACTTGTGAGCTCGGACCTGTCGCTTCTGCCATGTCACTTCTTGCCTTCTGATTCTGTGAGAATATAGGAACATATATTAATATTGTAAGGGACAAGTTAAAATCGTTTTTTGTCCCCATTACAACAGTATCATGAGGTTCGGGAGAGATTAGTAGGTTAATAAGTGCTCGGTGCTTGTGTGTGTAGTTAGGAATTGGTTGGACCTAAGAGTTAAGTGGAATGATGTGAAGTGAGAGTGCAGCGGTTAGTAGGTGGTCATGGATTTACAATTGGGGTCCGGGGGTTTGTTACAAGTCTTGGGCTGCCCAATGCAGTGGATGGGTTTTGCTCTTGATTCCGTAGAGACTCTTGAGAGCTTTATAGGTGTGTCAGCTTGAACATGAGGCCTTTTAGGGACCCATTTACAAGTGATTCTGTTCGTGATCATGGGCCTTAGTGTGTTCGTGAGTGTTGAAAACGAGTGGATGCCGGCTGTGCGAGTGAATGGATCGTGCTGTGTAGGGTGTGTTCCTGGTGTAGCTATTTGAGCCCGCAAACAAGCCTTAGGCACCCAAATTTGTCTTGAATGTGAGCTAGCCTTCATCGACTGCTTGGGCACCCAAATAGATTTCACGTTAGCAGAAGAATTTCTGAAAGACTTCTTATTAGTGTCGTGTTGTTGGTTACTAATAAGAGGCTTTGCCCGTGTGGTTGGCTTGAGTGCAACCGGGTGTTCGCCTTTCCGCACCCACACTTGGTTTACTTGCTGAGACATTTTGTTGTGCAGGTACTTTTGATTTCCGGCATAGGTAGTACTCTGCTTCTTCTACCTTTGATCCACCTTTGGTTGCTGCCTCCTTCTGGCCTTTGGAAAAGAAGGGAGTTCCATTGCATCCCTGACTCCTTTTTTGAGAATATCATTCCTCTACAACACATAGTTTTGGACAAGAACAGCATGGTCAACTTCATGTGCACCCCTGGAGGGACCAAGAGTCTGTGCCTTTCCTAGTTCCTTGAGTGCTCCATTATCTAACTCTACTGTAATTTGACTATGATTGACCCATACCTGAAGAAGTCCACTTCTTAGGTTTAAGTTGACTGCTTGGTCATAGATCAAGTCTTGACCCAAGACAAGAGGTTCAGTGAGATCCTCATCTTGACACACTAGTACTTTAACTGTCATTGCCTCATCATGAATGTAGAGGGGAAGTTCCACCTCGCCCATGCAAGGGGTTTCCACGCCTCCCAATCCTATGAGATATGCTTCCACAGGATTGACAGTTAACTGCAACTCTTGACAGTAAGACAATTTAACAGCACTAGTGGCTGCACTTGAGTCAATCAAGGCTCTTACGGTCCTTGCACTCTTTCCTTGTCCTATATCTAGGGTTATGAAAGGACGTCGATCAATTATCCTATGCGAGCTTGTTCCTGTGACTTCACACATGGCCATAGGATATCCTTGATCTGCATAGTCATTCGTTCTAGGCTGATCTCTACCTTGCCTTCGTAACTTCATCCTTCTGATGCGTTCTAAAGCTTCTGCTTGAGCTTCTTCTCGAATTCGCTTTTCTTCCTCTTTGCGTTTCTTAGCAGTGTTGAGTCGGCTGAGCATTTCCTCCGTGAGGGGTTCCTGATACAACTTGACTCTGCAACCGCTAATATAGTTTGGGAGAATATCACCCTCTAACGTGGCTAATTGTACTGCTCCACTCGTGGAGATCCTATTGATGATCATAGGTCCGTAGCCTCTCTTTTCTAGCTTCCTCGCGTGTTGTTTCAGTGTATAGACTAAGACTAGATCTCCTGCTTTCAAGCCTTTATCCTTCACATGGGCATCAAAGTATGCCTTCTGTCTCTTCTTGGCTGCATATATTCCTGCAGCGGCTCTCAGTCTTGTTTCCCCTAATCGTTCAAGGTCAAAGATCCTAGAGGAGAGCTCATGACCTGTCCATTCGTGCTCTTGTGCTACTCTCAATGTAGGAATCAAGAAGTCCAGGGGTAGCACAGCGTTTTGGCCAAATACCATCTGAAAGGGGGTGGCTTGGAGTACCGTTTTGTAGGCAACTCGGTATGCCCAAACAGCATGGTGTAGCTATTTGTCCCAATCAGAGCGTTTAGTGTTCACTAATTTTGTCAGTACATTGCATAAGATCTTATTAGTGCTCTCAGCTTGTCCATTAGCTTGAGGGTGATAGGGGGCAAACTTCTTGTGTATTACCAAGAATTCTTGGAGTAGATTTTCAATCACTTCGTTCAAGAAATGAGTGCCTCTATCACTGACAAAGCTCTATAGGTAGCCCATATCTTCTGAACACATTCTCAAACAAGAATTTAGCAGTTGTTTGAGCATCGTTCTTTGTTGTAGCCTTTACCTCCACCCACTTGGTGAGATAATCTGTTGCAACAATGATGTATTCCGCATGAGAACCCTTAGCTGGGGGATTAATAGGACCTACGAAGTCTATTCCCCACTTAGAGAATGCACGTCCACCCATCATAGGTTTCAGTGGCATCTCATCTTTGCGTATAGGATACTGAGTCCTCTGACAGACATCACACCGTTCCACATAGGTATGTGCATCCATGTGAAGGATAGGCCACCAGAAGCCCGCAAATAGTATTGCCTTGATCACCCGATCCGGTCCAAAGTGTCCTCCTGCTACACCTTGGTGAGCAGTTTCTAAGATCTTAAGATATTCACTTTCATGGACACATAGCCTCAGGTAACCATCTTTACCACGCTTATATAGATTATCACCAATGAGTGAGTAATCCAAGGCTTCTTGTTCTAAACTCCTTTTCCTAGCCAGAGTCATGTCTGGAGGGAATGTGTTTGTCCTCAGGAAGGATACTAGAGGTTCGCTCCAATCTGGCACAATGGATACTTGATAAAGAGTGGCGTGTTCCACTGGTGGTTTAGTGCAACAGATTGGGCATTCCTTGCACAACTTTTGGACATCCGCTTCCATAGTCGGCCAATGCACTTCGAGTCTCTTTAGGGTCTGTAAAGTTCGTTGCTTTGAGTAGTGTTGCTCCAACGCACCTACATGTGCTAATTGCAACCATTTAGCGTACTCATCCTCTTCTACGCAACAAGCCAAGATCCCTTGATCTGTGTGCTTGTACATACTTCCTGCCATGATGTGGTACTTTTGGGCTTTTACAACCTCTCTATTCCGTGTGTTTACCACTGGATGGTTAGGCCCGTATGTCAATACTGGTACCAATGGCTTAGCCTACTGCGGCACCACTTCCAAATTAAACAAGTAAGCATCAGGAAGGTCATCTGATACTCCTTGTGGGGCTTCTCCCGATGTGAGCCTAGAAAGATGATCAGCTCTCAAATGAGTCCTACCTTTCCTTACCACAACTTCAAAGTCATATTCCATGAGCAAGAGAAACCATCTCACTAATCTTCCTGTATTGCATGGCTTGTTTACGAGGTATAGCAATGCCTGATGATCAGTAAAAAATTTAAACTTATTTGCAAGCAAATAGTGTCTAAATTTCTTAACTGCATATACCATGCCTAATCCTTCTCGCTCTGTAGTGGTGTAATTCCGTTCAGCCGCATTCAATTGTCTACTGGCATAGGCAATTGGAAGATCCATATTACCTTCACCAGTAGGTTGTGCAAGCACACATCCAATAGCATAATTGGATGCATCCACATGAACATGGAAAGGCTTATTCCAATCTGGTGTGGTCAAGATTGGTGCTGAACACAATCTTCGTTTAAGCTCCTGGAAGGAATTCTCACATTCATCCGTCCACTCAAAGTTTGTCAGAAGTCCGTACATGGGCTTTGCAATGACAGCATACATGTGTATAAATTGTCGGTAATAACCACAATGCCCCATGAAAGCTTGTACTTCCTTGACATTCTTTGGCCTAGGTAGCTCTACTATAGCTCTCACTTTCTCTTCGTCAGTAGATATGCCATTCTTTGACACTATGTGCCCTAAAATCTTGCCTTGCCTGACCATGAAAACACATTTTTCGGGGTTTAGGCAGACTTGATATTCTCTACATTTGTCAAAGATTTGTCTGAGCTCAGGGATATGGGTTTGTCTAATGTTGGAATGAGCACAAAGATCATCAACGTAGACTTCTAAGTTTTTCCTCAGGAACTCTTTAAATACATGGCACATCAGCCTTTGGAAGGTAGTTGGTGCATTGGTAAGCCCAAATGGCATTACTCTAAAGGCAAAAATGCCCCATTCTGTGGCAAAGGCTGTCTTATGCTGATCCTCTGGAGCTATGGCTACTTGATTGTAACCCGAAAATCCATCAAGGAAGCTGTACACTTCCTTGCCTGCCACTCTTTCTAAGAGATGTTCTGTGATGGGAAGCGGATAGTTATCTCGAATCGTGGCTCCATTAACCTTTTTCAAGTTAATACACACACGCAGCTTGCCATTCTTCTTGGGCACCACTACGATGGGGGATACCCATTCAGTGTGCTCAATTTCATAGATAAATCCAGCTTCAACCAGTCTATCTATCTCTTCTTTGATCTTAGCAGCGTAATTATCGTTGTATGTATAGGGCTTTTGCTTAGAGGGTTTAGCATCTGAGGTCATGGGGATGGTGTGTGAGCATATGTCCGGGTCAACACCTTTCAAATCCTTGTAACTCCAAGCGAATACATCTCTGTCTTCTCTTAGCAAGGCTATCAACGCATGCTCTTCTTCCTCTGTTAGGTCATGGCCTATGTACGTGCATCTCTCCTCTCCTTCTTCTAGGGCCACTACTATTTTCTTGGTGGTTTCTTTGTTATCATAGGCCTCTCCCGATTGTGCCTCTCGTTTAGGCATTCTTATCATGACTCTCCTGTCATCTATCTCATACTTCTTAAAATTTTCTGGAACCTCAAACAAAGATTCTTCCTCTTCCGGTGAGACTTCTTTCTTCTTTCGTTTCTTCCCTTCTTCCTTCGGGGTCACATGTGTTGCTAATCTTACATCATTTGTAACCTCTCCATGCCTCTGGGGTTGAAATTCTACTTCATGGAAGTATTCTTTGTTGGTGCATATCAAGCCTTCACACATTGGCTTGGAACATTGGACTCATGGAAGATTAGCTTGGACAAAGTTTTATCAAGGCTTCACTTGAAGCAAGGATCATATGAACATATGCTTAGATGTTCTTACCTTTTTAACCCTTTGTAAAAGTCTATATGACTTAGCATTTATTTGTAATCACTGGAAGTCACTCACCTACCTCATTAGTTGTGGAAAAGAGAATAATTTAGTGGAGAGAATATCTCCCTACTTTTAGAGGAGAGATTCTAGGGAGCCTTAGTTTGAATTTGAAATTCAAATATTCACTCAACTCATATAAAGTGAAGAAGAAAAAACTCGCGGCTAGTCCTGTCACTTCAGCTCACTCCCCGAGACATATTGACATTGTAACTGAGTGTGTGTTAGTGCTACACCATAGCCTACACCACCACACCTCAATCAGCTATGCTTGTCATGCTATTGAGTTTGTACAATCTTATCAATCAATAGATATATACACATTCATCATTTCTGGTTCTCTGTGTTATCTTCTCCAAGTCTGGCAACTTCAATAGGGCATAGCTCAAGATCTACTGAACCAAATCAAGAGTTCTATAGCTCATTGGAACCAACTCAAGGTCTTCTACAAGCATACAAAATCTCAGAAGTTTTCATTCAGCCATTTGGGAGAAATCCGCTTCGAAGTGCACACTGGTCACTGTCTGCAGAGTTCCTAAAAAGTCGGGGGTAATTAGAATTTTGCTAAACTTATTCCTCAGTGCATAGTTTATCAATTTGAGTGATTCCACTTGGGATTGGTAGCTTATTAAGTTACTTTAATACTCCCAAAAGGAATTGTTCCAATTTTAAGTGTGCTGGTCACACTGAGCATAACACTGAGCAGGTATCACTACAGAAATAGTAAGTTTTTTGGATTTGTGAAGAAACCAAGTTATCTGTTTTGGTTTGATCATTACCCAAACCATTTGCAAAGTACATATATGGTTTCTTGGTACTATTTGAAAGCTCAAGGAGTCTACTAAGCATATCTGGAACCAAAGGAGGGCAGGTGTGAAGCAGGATTTGCAGCATCAACTCATTTCTTGAGTGCATCCAACCATCACTGTCAACAGTGGTATCAGAGCAAAGAGAGTAAACATGGGTGATGGTTTCCCTTCCTTCATTGACAAATTGGACAGAAACAATTATCAGGCTTGGTCATTGAGAATGAAGACCTATCTACAAGGGAGAACCTTATTTGGATACATATGAGGAGATGAGGAATTGCCCTCATTCAAGACTAGAGGACTACCCACAAAGGATGAACATGAAAGGCTCAACCAATGGTGTGCAAAGGATGCTTTGGCAAGGTCTTATCTCTTAAACTCTATATCTGACTTTCTTTTACCTCATGTAAGGAACTGTAAGACTTCTCAAGAGACTTGGGAAACCTTGTCAAATTATTTTTCTTCCAACACAAGGGCTAGGAAGAATCAATTATGGATTGAGTTCACAACCCTTAGGAAGCAGCCCAAGCAATCAGTCTCAGAGTATGTGACAAAGATCAAAGATGTGACAGACCAACTAGCAAGCATTGGAGAGGAGATTGAAGAGGAACAAATAGTCAGGCAAGTAACAAATGGACTCAAGGCAGATGATAAGTGGGAAAGTTTCACCACTGCAATGGACCTCTATATGGACATGCATACCCCTGATCTCACAACACTCATGGGCCAACTATTTACACATGAAGCAAAGTTTACAAAGGCTGGAGATCAATCAAAAGGTAATAACCCCTCTGCTCTTTATACTGATAAGAAAGTTAAAGATAAAGGAAAAGGGAAAAAACAGGATGAAGAAGGCTCTACCTCTCAAGCTAATTATGCAGGGAGAGGTAGGTCATCTAGAGGAAGAGGCAGAGGAGGTAAGTCAGGTAGGGGGAGACCCTATAACTCATCACTATGCAACATTTGTGGATTGTCCAATCATACCACATATGAATGCTACAAGAACTACAAGAATCAGAGAGGAAGAGGCTACTCAAGAGGTGGATACTCTCAAGGGAGAGGCAGATTCAACCAACATCAAAGCTACAATGGATACAACAACCAATACAACAACAACTACAACAACAATCACAATGGTACCTACCAAGGTGGATTCAGAAATAGAAGAGACTACAACAACTACACAGAGGAGCAAGATGACTCCTTATTGATCATGAATATGACCTCCAAGATAGGTACAAATGATGATCATTTATTTTATATTGATTCAGGATGTTCTAACCATGTAGCTGGCAATGTGGCACTACTTTCTGATTTGGAAGAACCCAAAGGCAAGCATCAAGTGCAGACAGGTGATGACACTAAACATTCAGTTATTAAAGTAGGCAATGTCAAAACATGTGATGGTAATCAGAACCTATTGAGCAGGGTACTCTATGTACCAACCATCACTAAGAATCTAATGAGTGTTGGTCAGATTGTGGAGAAAGGTTTGCAGGTCAGATTCACACAACATGGAGCATATGTGGAGGACCCAAGACATGGATTCAGAAGGATAGCCAAAGGGGAGAAATCAGGTAGATTATTTACATTTGAGCTAGAAGACACCAAGAACATTGCTTTGTATAATTATAAGGATCAGACACTTTCAGAGTTAGAAATATGGCATAAGAGATTAGGGCACATAGGTGAAAGGACTCTAAAGCAAATGTGCAGGGATCAATGTGTGCTTGGGATACCTAATGTATCCAAGCAACACATGATTTACAAATGTGGATCATGTCAATTTGGTAAGTCTCACAGATTACCATATTCAAGGAAAGGTTTCATGCATGAAGACTACCTAGACTTGGTACACACAGATGTTTGGGGACCTAGCAAGGACCCTTCCATTTCTGGTTCAAGGTATTATGTGTCCTTCATTGATGATTATAGCAGGTGGACCATTTTATACTTTATGAAGCATAAGGATGAAGTGTTTAATTGTTTCAAGAAGTATCTTGCACTTGTTGAAAATCAATAAGGAAGAAGCTTGAAGAGGCTAAGGTCAGATGGTGGAGGAGAGTACTTCTCCAATGAGTTTGAAGATTTCTTGCAGGAGAGAGGCATCAAAAGGGAGATTACTACAAGGTACTCACCTGAACAAAATGGGGTAGCTGAAAGAAGGAATAGACTCATTGTGGAAACAGCTAGGTCTATGCTTAATGAGAAAAAATTGCCAAATTATCTTTGGGCAGAGAGTGTGTCCACTGCCACTTATCTCATCAATAGGTTGTCATCCAAATCACTTGATGGCATGACACCATATGAAGCTTGGCATGGTAAGAGACCTTCTCTGGATCATTGCAAAATCTTTGGTTGTGTAGCATATGTGCATATTCCCTCACAGGTAAGGGGAAAGCTAGACCCCAAGGCTGAAAAATGTATCTTTATTGGTTATGATTTGAACCAAAAGGGATACAGATTCTACAACCCCACAAACAAAGGCTTCATGGTAAGCAGAGATGTCATCTTTGATGAGAATGACTCATGGTATGAGAATGAATGCAGGAAAGTGAGTCTACCCTATGACATGGAAGAGGATTTCCCAAAGCTCACTAAGGAAGAACCAACTCAGCAAGAAGATTCAAGCTCAGATGATGATGATACAATAAACCTTGAAGAGTTCAAGGCTTGGAAGTCCAAAGGAAAGATGAAGATGAAGCAATTAGAAGATAAACCAGAAACTTCAACTCAAGCAATGAGGAGATCTCAGAGAGAAAAGAAGAAGCCCATCAGATTTGGGTATGACACATCACTTGTAACTAAACATTCTATATATCTTGCAAGGGACTTGTTGAAAGAAGAACCAGGTACCTATGAAGAAGCAACTACCAAACCAGAATGGAGAGAAGCCATAGATGAAGAGATGGAAGCTCTCAAGGAAAGTGATACTTGGGACTTGGTACCCAAGAAAGACTCTATGAAGGTAATAGGATCCAGATGGATCTACAAACTAAAGAAGAATTCAGATGGAACAATAAACAGGTACAAAGCTAGGTTGGTAGCCAAGGGTTTTGCACAAACCCAAGGCATTGATTATGAGGAGACATTCTCTCCTGTGGCCAAGATGCCAACTATCAGAATTTTGATAAGTGTAGCTGCATCCAAGAATTGGAATATGTACCAATTAGATGTCAAGAATGCTTTCTTGAATGGATGGATATCTGAAGAAGTCTACATGTCACAACCACCTGGCTATGAAGATCCAAAAAAGGTACATTATGTTTGTAAATTAAAGAAGGCTCTGTATGGTTTAAAGCAGGCACCTAGAGCATGGAATTACAGGTTGACAACCTATCTCCAAGACCAAGGATTTGTAATGAGTAAGGCAGACACTTCTCTACTCATAAAGAGAAGTAGTACAGAGGTAATATATCTATGTGTCTATGTTGATGACATCATTATTACAGGAAATGATGTTCAGGGAATTAGACATATCAAAGGACAGATGATGAAAGAATTCAAGATTAGTGATCTTGGATTATTAAAGTATTTCTTAGGTCTTGAATTGGTCTATACAAATTCAGGTATCTACATCACTCAAAAGAAGTATGTACAGGATATGGTCAAGAAGTTTGGTTTGCAGGATGCTAAGGTATCTACTACTCCAATGGAGGTTAACCTAAAGCTAAGTGCTCATGAAGGAGAAGAAATCAAAGACATTACAGGATACCAAAGTATGGTAGGTAGTTTGAACTATGCTACCTTGACAAGAATTGACATAGCATATGGAGTTAGTGTGCTTAGTCAATTCATGCACAAACCAAGGGTACCTCACCTAGAGGCAGCAAAAAAGATCTTGAAGTATCTGAAGGGAACACAAAGTCATGGTTTGTACTTTCCTTATACATCAGATATTGACATTAAAGTTTACTCAGATGCAGATTGGGCAGGATGCAAGGATGATAGGAGAAGCACCTCAGGATACATTTGTTTTGCAGGAGATAAGCCCATTTCTTGGTCAGCCAAGAAGCAACCTACAGTGGCATTGTCATCCACTGAGGCAGAGTATAGAGGGCTTGCCAATGCCACTCAAGAAGCTATCTGGTTGAAGCTTCTATATACAGAATTAGGTCTATATACAAGACCACCAATCATATTTGGAGACAACACTAGCTCTCTTCACCTTGCAGCTAATCCAATTTATCATGCCAGAACCAAACACATAGAGGTTCATTACCACTATGTGAGAGAGAAGTTACTTAGCAAAGAGATTCAATTGACTTATGTGTCTACTAATATGCAATGTGCAGATTTACTTACAAAGGCATTGGATGGAAACAAGTTATGCAGATTTAAATCCATGATTGGATTGCAGGATGTGATTGAAGTCTAAAGATGAAGAAGATGAAGACTTGAGCCAAAGTGTTTGGCTTGAGGGGGAGCTGTTGGTGCATATCAAGCCTTCACACATTGGCTTGGAACATTGGACTCATGGAAGATTAGCTTGGACAAAGTTTTATCAAGGCTTCACTTGAAGCAAGGATCATATGAACATATGCTTAGATGTTCTTACCTTTTTACCCCTTTGTAAAAGTCTATATGACTTAGCATTTATTTGTAATCACTTGAAGTCACTCACCTACCTCATTAGTCGTGGAAACGAGAATAATTTAGTGGAGAGAATATCTCCCTACTTTTAGAGGAGAGATTCTAGGGAGCCTTAGTTTGAATTTGAAATTCAAATATTCACTCAACTCATATAAAGTGAAGAAGAAAAAACTCGCGGCTAGTCCTGTCACTTCAGCTCACTCCCCGAGACATATTAACATTGTAACTGAGTGTGTGTTAGTGCTACACCATAGCCTACACCACCACACCTCAATTAGCTATGCTTGTCATGCTATTGAGTTTGTACAATCTTATCAATCAATAGATATATACACATTCATCATTTCTGGTTCTCTGTGTTATCTTCTCCAAGTCTGTCAACTTCAACAGGGCATAGCTCAAGATCTACGAAACCAAATCAAGAGTTCTATAGCTCATTGGAACCAGCTCAAGGTCTTCTACAAGCATACAAAATCTCAGAAGTTTGCATTCAGCCATTTGGGAGAAATCCGCTTCGAAGTGCACACTCGTCTGTGTCTGCAGAGTTCCTAAAAAGTCGGGGGTAATTAGAATTTTGCTAAACTTATTCCTCAGTGCATAGTTTATCAATTTGAGTGATTCCACTTGGGATTGGTAGCTTATTAAGTTACTTTAATACTCCCAAAAGGAATTGTTCCAATTTTAAGTGTGCTGGTCACACTGAGCATAACACTGAGCAGGTATCACTACAGAAATAGTAAGTTTTTTGGATTTGTGAAGAAACCAAGTTATCTGTTTTGGTTTGATCATTACCCAAACCATTTTCAAAGTACATATATGGTTTCTTGGTACTATTTGAAAGCTCAAGGAGTCTACTAAGCATATCTGGAACCAAAGGAGGGCAGGTGTGAAGCAAGATTTGATGGAGAGTGTTAATCTCCAAAAGAACAAGTTGACCTTGAATTTAGATCACCTCTATATCAAGATCAACTTTAGACTCTACCTAATTTAGAGAATCTTCACCAAATTATCAAGAAATTGATTATTCTGAAAAATTCAGTTTCTTCAGGAAAGTCTGCTGCAGATTAGTCACTCATTGACTAATCAATCGTGTAAAGTTTTTGATAAAACTTTGCACAACACTTCGCCTTAAGGTTGCGCAACTTTGCCAAGTTAAATCTCTCAAAAAGATTAAGTACACACTGAGAAATGTATGAAACACTTTACCTATGTCTGAAAGTGCTTCTCTGCAATGGCGACTTTGACACCTGCAACTTCTTAGCACTGGTTCTCCCAACTCTGAACCCGTTTGATCAAGATCTTTTAGCCATAGATGGCTTACCTTCCAACTTAGATTTTAAGCCCTCACTTGTGTAAAACTTTACACCACACACTGAGAAATCTTCATTTCTCTGAACATGAAATCTGCGCCAGTTTTGTCGACTCTCAGAACATCTTCACATATGAATGTTCCTAAACAAAATTCTCTCAACCTGATTGCAATTGACCTCTCAAATTCTAGCCATAGATAGATTAGCTATGAACTTAGATACGTGCAGAAGGATTTCTCAAAAGATTAAACACAGAAGGAGAATGGGAGAGAAAATCGACGCGCAGAAATCTACAACATTTTCTTCTTCATTACTTTTCATGCATATGGTTGATGATACATACAATGTTCATCACCTATTCACCTATTCTTCTCTATCTGATCTATATCACTCTCTCTATTTACGAATACATATCTGTAGATATATATACGAGTCTAACTCGTCATCTTTTTCCAAAAATACATTGAACTATTTACAAGAATAATATACAAAAGAAACATTTCTGATTCTATTTTCTTCCTCTGAAAATAATCTTCATTCTTCCACATATCTTCTCACTTTGATCTTCATATAATCACTATTGATGATTGCTCTGCTCCAACAGCTCCCCCTCAATCTTCAATTGTGATTACCTGCATCTTCTTTATTCCTGCCATATCTTTAAACCTCTGCAACTTAGGTCCATCCAAACTTTTAGTCATCATATCTGCAAGTTGATCTTTTGTAGGGGTGTGTATGACTTCAATTTCCTTCTCAATGACCTTCTCTCTCAGAAAATGATACTGTATTTCAATATGCTTAGTTCTAGCATGAAACACAGGATTAGCTGCCAAGTATAAAGAACTCATGTTGTCTCCACAAACAATAGGAGTACTCTGAATCACATCAAAAACTTTCATAAGTGTCTTTAGCCATATTACCTCCTTTGCAGCTTCCACCATACCTTTATATTCTGCCTCTGTGGATGACAAAGCAACTGTATGTTGCTTCTTAGAACACCATGAAATCAATTTGTCTCCTACATAACACAAGTATCCATGTGTTCATCTTCTATCATCCACATTACCTGCCCAATCTGCATCACTATATATCTTGATTCTTGTATCTGAAGTAAACCCATAGTACAACCCTTCTTTGAGTGTACCCTTGATGTACCTAAGTACTCTTTGTCCTGCAATCCAATGTTCCTTTCTAGGACAATGCATGAATTGTGAAAGCACACCAACTGCATATGACAAGTCAGGCCTTGTTAATGTAGCATAAATCAAGCTACCAACCAAACTTTGATAGAGTTTCATGTCTCTGAACTCTTCTCCTCCAAACCTAGACAATTTATGGTTCACTTCCAAAGGTGTAGGTGCAACCCTGCAATCTTCCATTTTAAATTTGGTTAGCAAATTTTTAAGATACCTTTCTTGGGTCACATATACTCCATGTTGAGTATAAGAGATCTCCATTCCCAAGAAGAAAGATAGGTTCCCCAAATCACTGATTTTGAACTCTTTCTCCATCTGCTTCTTGATCATTTGTATTCCTTTATCATCTGTTCCTGTAAGTATTATGTCATCAACATAAATACAAACATAAATGAACCCATCTTCACTTGCTTTAACTAGCAAGCTACTATCTGCCTTTGATGCTTGAAATCCAAGATCATTCAAGAATTTTACAAGCCTATAATTCCAAGCCCTTGGGGCTTGCTTCAACCCATACAAAGCTCTCTTGAGCTTACACACATAATTTTGACTCACTTGATCTTTGAACCCAACTGGTTGCTCCATGTAGACTTCATCTGAAATGTAACCATTCAAAAAAGCATTTTTTACATCTAATTGAGATAGCTTCCAACCTTTGCAAGCAGCAATTGCTATGAGTGTCCTGATGGTTGTCATCTTTGCCACAGGACTATAAGTCTTATCATAGTCCACTCCATACGTCTGTGCATACCCTTTCACAACAAGTCTAGCTTTGTACCTAGACACACTTCCATCTGCAAATCTCTTTGTTTTGTAAACCCACTTACAACCAATGATTTTCTGGCTATTAGGTTTAGGAACCAAATCCCAAGTGTGATTCTCTATTAATGCATCATACTCCTCTTGCATAGCATCTTCCCAATTCTTCTTCCCTTTGGCCTCTTCATATGTAGAAGGGTCTTCATCTGCTTTTACCGAATAAGCATAATCTTTAGTAGTCAAGAATGAAGTATCATAGCTATACCTTGTAGGTTGCCATTTGTGCCTAGATGACCTCCTAACTTCTGCACTTCTTGAGGTCTCTGGTTCATCACATTCTGGATCAAACCTTGGCCTCTCTTCAACTTCAATCTGCACTTCATTACTCTCACTTTCATCAAATAATTGAATCTTTGCTTTACCTTTTCTTTGTTCCACTACTTCTTCATCATCTGCATGTACATTATATTTACCTGCATACCAAGTACCTTGTTCATCAAATGTAACATCCTTGGATACAAGGAATTGCTTTGTGGATGGACTCCACAACCTGTATCCCATTTGCTTATCATCATAACCAATGAATACATACTTTTCTGCCTTAGGCTCCAACTTATGCCTCAATTGAGATGGCACATATGCATATGCCAAGCATCCAAATATTCTGCAATGATCCAAGGTAGGTTTCTTACCCCACCAAGCTTCATATGGTGTCATACCCTGCAAAGCTTTACAAGGCAATCTATTAACCAAATATGTAGCTGTATTAACAGCCTCAGCCCACAAATAATTTGGGCAATTCTTCTCTTTCATCATGGACCTTGCAAACTCAACAAGTGTCCTGTTTCTTCTTTCTGCTACCCCATTTTGTTGAGGAAAGTACCTGCAAGTAACTTCTCTCTTTATACCTGCATTCCACAAATAATCATTGAACTCTTTTGAAAAATACTCTCCCCCTCCATCTGACCTTAGTCTCTTCAATTTTTGACCTGTAATCCTTTCTGCATATGCATGATAGTGTTTAAATGTATTAAACACTTCTGACTTTTCTTTAACCACATAAATTGTGATCCACCTGGTAGCATCATCAACATATATGACATAATATCTTGAACCATTTATACTAAAGTCCTTTGAAGGACCCCACACATCTGTATGCACCAATTCAAGTCTTTCTGAATACATAAACCCATGCTTGGAATAGGATTGCTTATGAGCCTTACCTAATTGACATGCCTCACATCTGTATGTCATGTGTTGACCTGCAATGTTAGGCAATCCAAGCACTGAATCATTGTTAATCATTTCTTTGATACCTCTTTCATTAAAATGTCCAAGTCTTTTGTGCCAAAGATCCAATTCTGACACCTTCTGCTCTCCATATGTGAACATAGCATGTCCAACATTTCCTTGTACCTTCAATGTGAAAAGCCTTCCTTCTTTCTTTCCTGCAATAACTTGTTTATACCCTTGACTAGGATCTTCCACATAAACTCCATCATTGGTAAACCTTACCTCATAACCTTTTTCCACAATTTGACCTACACTGATCAAATTCTTTGGAATTGTGGGAACATAAAGTACCTTACTCAGAAGAGTGCTCCCATCCTTAGCTTTGACTGAACCAATTGACTTTACCTTATGCTTTGTATTATCACCTGTCTGAACTGTATGATTAATTGCATTATGATCTAGATCAGTCAGCAAAGCAATATTTCCACTCAAATGATTACTACATCCTGAATCAATATAGAACACTCTCATGTCCTCATGTGAGGTTTCACATGTATTCATAATGAGAGTCGAGTCCTCCTTTTGATCTGATGCATAGTTGTAGTAGGTGTTATTATAGGATTGATTTTGGAAGTTTCTTCCACCACCTCTTCCAAAAGAATTCCTACCACCTCTACCTCTGAAGTTTCCTCTCTGAAATCTACCACCTCTTGCTCTTTGATTAAAGTTCTGATAATTACCATTGTTTTGATTATTGTGCCAACAATCATGAGATAGATGATTGGTCTTACCACATATCCAACAAGCTCTTGCATTCTCTTTGTTGTTTCTGCCTCTTCCTCTACTTCTGCCATTTCCTCTTCCTCTTATGAAATTTGCTTGGTTTGATGTACCTTCTTCTTCACCTGATTGTTGCTTCCCTTTGTTAGCTTTCTTCTTGTCTTTAGAGTACATTGCATGGCCTGCACTCTTATCAACATCTCCTTTGATATCATTCTCAAAAGTTAGCATATGTCCTAACAATTGATTCAAATCAGGAGTAAAATGATCTAATGAAAGTTCTGTAGATAAAATGAAAGGCTTCCATTTCTCATCTCCTCTTAGCCCTGTGAGTATTTTTCTTACCAATTTGTCTTCTTCAATATCTTCATCAACTGCACCTAAAGAATCTGCAATGTCCTTCATCTTTGTCACATAATCAGAGATTGATTGTGAGGCCTTCTTCTTGAAGGTAGTAAATTCTGCCCATAGTGAAGCCTTCCTTGATTTGGTTGTATTTTGGAAATGCTCTTCCAAAGCATTCCAAATGTCACAAGCACTTTCAAGTCCTCTAATGTGAGGAAGCAAATAAACATTGACTGCCATGTAGATGATGCTTCTTGCTTGAGCATCCTTCTTCATCCAATTCTTCAAATCTGCAAGCTCCTCCCTAGTTGGAACACTAGGATCTCTGAATTCTGGCTTTTCTTCATCTCCTGTGATGTATCCTATCAGATCTTTGCTCATAAGATGAGCTTCCATCCTCATAGACCAAGCTGGATAGTTCTCTCTATCCAACTTTTCAATTTGGAAAGTATCTCCCATCTTTACTTCACCTGTAGCTTCAAATCTTTAACCTTTACAAATAATGAATGTACCTTTACTTCGAATGTTGCTCCTTCTGATCCTTTTGATACTCTTTGTATGTCTTCCTTCAAGTTTTCTTCAACCTTTACCCTTCTGCACCTTCAAAATGTAAAGATTTGTACTTCTGCAATAGTCGGAGTCTTCTTCACTTCAATTTTGACACAACCTGCTCTGATACCACTGATGGAGAGTGTTAATCTCCAAAAGAACAAGTTGACCTTGAATTTAGATCACCTCTATATCAAGATCAACTTTAGACTCTACCTAATTTAGAGAATCTTCACCAAATTATCAAGAAATTGATTATTCTGAAAAATTCAGTTTCTTCAGGAAAGTCTGCTGCAGATTAGTCACTCATTGACTAATCAATCCTGTAAAGTTTTTGATAAAACTTTCCACAACACTTCGCCTTAAGGTTGCGCAACTTTGCCAAGTTAAATCTCTCGAAAAGATTAAGTACACACTGAGAAATGTATGAAACACTTTACCTATGTCTGAAAGTGCTTCTCTGCAATGGCGACTTTGACACCTGCAACTTCTTAGCACTGGTTCTCCCAACTCTGAACCCGTTTGATCAAGATCTTTTAGCCATAGATGGCTTACCTTCCAACTTAGATTTTAAGCCCTCACTTGTGTAAAACTTTACACCACACACTGAGAAATCTTCATTTCTCTGAACATGAAATCTGCGCCACTTTTGTCGACTCTCAGAACATCTTCACATATGAATGTTCCTAAACAAAATTCTCTCAACCTGATTGCAATTGACCTCTCAAATTCTAGCCATAGATAGATTAGCTATGAACTTAGATACGTGCAGAAGGATTTCTCAAAAGATTAAACACAGAAGGAGAATGGGAGAGAAAATCGACGCGCAGAAATCTACAACATTTTCTTCTTCATTACTTTTCATGCATATGGTTGATGATACATACAATGTTCATCACCTATTCACCTATTCTTCTCTATCTGATCTATATCACTCTCTCTATTTACGAATACATATCTGTAGATATATATACGAGTCTAACTCGTCATCTCTTTCCAAAAATACATTGAACTATTTACAAGAATAATATACAAAAGAAACATTTCTGATTCTATTTTCTTCCTCTGAAAATAATCTTCATTCTTCCACATATCTTCTCACTTTGATCTTCATATAATCACTATTGATGATTGCTCTGCTCCAACAGGATTTGCAGCATCAACTCATTTCTTGAGTGCATCCAACCATCACTCTCAACATTCTTCATCTGATGCAAATGGTGGGTCCATAATGATTGACTCTAGATCGGAGTCACTTGCATCCTCAAATGCATCAGGGCTAGGTTCGCATTCTTCTAGAACTGCCTCTCCCATGATTGGCTCTATGGAGAAGACTGAAATTTCATAGCCATCCTCATCACAGTGAGGTGTCTATTGTTCTTCATTGATGGCTACGTCCATTGTTGCTAAAATTTCTGCCCAGCCATGGGGTTCAAATTCTTCATCAGGAAAAACTACAGGTGCATAGGCTGGGTCTTGAATTGATCTATGTGTTTCTTTTGCACCTACCTCTCTGGCTTTCTCTCTCTTCTCTTCTTCTACTGCTACCTTGCACATCCATAAGTGAGTGTCTTCATGCATCCATGAGGATCCAGACCCTATGGAATGCACCGATTCTGTATCATCTTTGGTTCTATGGATGGGATTCCATTGGATAGGAGGGACATCTCTATGAGAGTAATCCTTGAGATTGACTTTGGCCGTAACACCTAAGTGTTGCAGGTACAAGGAGTTGGTTCCCCAATCCTGTACCACTTGCAACTGTCGCATAAATGGTCTTCCCAAAATCATCTCATAGGCATGATTTTTGCTGAAGTCACATATGGCAAATGTATGCTCAAACTCGACACCACAAGTGGTGAGAGTTATTCCTTCTAACAATCCTAGGGGTCTCTCTATGTGACCATCGGCCATCTGCAATTTCATTCTCGTTGGCCTGAGTGCTGGCTTGCCCCAACGCTTCCATAGGGAAGTAGTGGCAATTGCAACTCCTGCACCTGAGTCCAAAATTGCCTTGGTGGTGTACTCCTGGTAGGTGATGGGAAGATAGGTGTTCCCTTCTTCACCTTCACACATATCTCCTATCTTATCCAAGGGAATTTCTGGCACTGTCCTATGGGATCCTACCTGGGAACGAGGTTTTGCTATCTCTGGTACTTGTTTGGCTACATGTTTCCATAATTCAGGTCTAACCTTGAGTAGCTCTTCTAACTTGAGATTGCACTGCACTTTGGTGTTCTTCACTACCTCAGTGTTCCTAGGTATGACTGAATCTTTGTTTCTTACCATGACCGTAGGTGCTCTCATGCAGGTGGACTTTGCTTCCCATGGGCCTGTGAAATGGGGTAGTTCCTGTAAGGAATTAGACTCGAAGTCCAATCTTTCTTGAGATTGGATACTCTCCTGCTCTCCATAAATGGATGGGATGTCTTGTGGGAATTGGTCATGTGCCTCATCCACAAGTTCAATGGGAGGAGGGACTTCACTTTCTTTAGCCCATTTGTCTTCTTGAATCTCGCGTAGGAATTCTGGTCTGAACCGATTCATAGAAGATGATGTGTCCGGCTCCGTAGAGTTAGGCACATAGGCTTCAGGCACATAGGCTTCTTGAGCAGGAATGCTTACTCTTTCACTTACCTTGCCCTTGTGTTGAGAGGCTGGTTCCTTTTGTGATTGTGCCATTAGATTCTCTACTCCTTCTAGGGAGGGGGAATTGTCTGGTTCAATGGGTCCTATTTTTGCTTGCGTTATCCCTTTCTTGATTCTCTCCTTCCTTGGCAGATCTTGCAATTATGCCCTCTAACTTCTCCAGAAGTCCATCCAAGTGTAATTGCATCTTGGCTGAGCCCGAGTAATTGAAAAGGCGACTGACTTCAAACATAGTCTGAGCCAATGCGACCATTTTCGCGCAAAGCTTGGTTCTTTCTATCTCTAGGTCAGCTCTAGGGTAGCACTTGTCATGATCCGTGACATTTGGCCCTTCTTGGATTCTGGCCTGATATGCTTTAAGCATCATGTCTATGTCTTCAGGAGTGGGATCAGCTAATACTGATCCTGCTTGGGGTGGTGGGTGGGTTAGGTGGGGTGTCTTAGAGGGTGGAGGGATGGAGGGTGATGGGGATGGTAGCGGTGGGAATGTTTGAGAGTGCGGTTGAGATGTGATCTCTATGATTTTAGCCTTGGTTTCTCGTAGACTTTCCTCAAGTTCACTCATCTTCTTTGCCCACTGCCTTTTCATACGTTCGCAGCTATCTCTCCAAGCTCTAGTCCTTTTCTTATTTTGGCTCTCAGTATCGCTAGCATCTGGGCTCTTTTCCTTGCTTACCCCTTGGTTCTGCTGCACCGCTTGAGCTCTAGTGACTGCCTGTACGGGTGCAGTGGAAGTGACACTTCCGCTAGAATCTACCACTAACCCAATAACATTGATAGGCGTGATTTTTGGCATATTATTGGGGTTCTTTGGGCAATCTCGTAAGAGATGGTCTATTCCACAATCTTGGCAGAAGCCTTGGATCGTCACTGACTGGTTTTGTGTAGGTGGAGGTAAGGGGCAATCACGAATGAGGTGATCTCCTTGGCATCTGTAGCACGGTCCTCTTGGGAATGGAGGTCTTACCTGCCTGGGTTGAGGCCTAGGGTTGGGGTTTGCATACATGACGTTTGTATAGTCTGACTCCCAACTAGGTTCATTTGGCTCTTCGCTGTAATAGGACTCACCATGTTCTGGAGACTGCATGTAGTACGCCTGGGGACTATCAACATGTGTAGAATCAAAGCTATGGTCACTCGGGTCACTTTCAGAAAGCAAGGGTGTTACAGGGACTATAGCTCTATTCAGGTTTTCTTCTGCAACAGCATACTTTACCGGAATCACATTAGCTGGGGCAGGGGGTTGTTGAGCTAACACTGGCTGAGGACTTTGTTGGTTTTGGTAGGGTTGCTGATACGGTTGTTGTGGCCTGCCATATGGTTGTGGAGGGTACGGGTTCTGGTATCTTCCTTGCTGCGGGTATGGCTGAGGGTAGGGTTGCCTAACTGCCTGCTTGTTGTATGGGCAATCTTGTGCGGTGTGATTGGTGTATCTCCGTTCTATGGTGCAGTACTGGCTACTAGGATTTACTTGGGGCTGAGCCATAATGGGGCAGACATTCGCCATGTGGTCACCACCACACGTATAACACCTTTTCACAGGGGCAGACCTTGGGATTTGTTTGCTAGTTACACCTAATTTCTGAGCTACTTTCTCTGCCAGTTCCTCAATTGATGTGGATTGCGTGGAAGAGAGGTTAGAGGCACTATCCGCGTCTTTGTATATCTTGGAAAGCTCTAACTCCTCCCCTAGGTTGTCCTCAATGTCAATACACATGCATACACACTCTTCTATGGTCTTAGGGTCCTTCAAGTACACATAAGATCTCAATTTAGTACTTAGCAATCCATCCAGGAATAAAGCCACTTGTTTAGCTGGTGTGGGTAGCTCCGAGACAGGGCATCTTTCTAAGTATTGCCTAAATCTTCTTCCTGCAAGTCTCACGGTTTCTTGAGGGGTTTGCTTGAAGCTGTGAATCAGCGAGGAGGTATTATGCCTTATGCCACTCTTAGAGAATTCAATAATGAAAGCCTCTAGGAGTTGGTCAATGCTCCTGAACTGCCTCTCATTTAGTGGCTGAAACCATGTCAGGGCAGTGTTCCTAAGGGTCAGACCAAAGGCATTGTATTGCGTGAATAGATCCTCCACCTGTTCAGCTCTCAGGACTTGCCTAAACTCAGCCACATGATCGTATGGATCTCCAGTGCCATCGAAGTAGTTCTTCATGGACTTGACTAGCTGAGTCGGTCTCAAGGTTCTTGTGTGCTCTCTAGGTCGTGGTAGAGGGAACTCATCCGCGTTTCTTTGATTCCTGTGAGCTCTAAGTATCTCAGGTTCTACTCTATTTGTTTCCGTCCTCGTTCTCTCTCTTCCCACTGGGTTGGCAAAGCTTACTTCTGGTCTATCTCTACTTCTGTCTCTTTGCATTCCATGAGCTTGGGATGTTCCAGCTCCAGGGTGACCATAGGATACATTCGATCTTGGTTGGGGGAAAACAAATTCACCTTTCCAAGTGTAAGCATGCCTATCATTTTGTGTCACCACAAATATCCTCTCCGAAGTGTGATCTAAGTAGGTCACTCTGCCTGGGCTATCAGGATCCTTAAACTCATAGATCATGATTGTTCCTATATCAGTTGGCTGATTAGATTTATACCTCCAAAAGGCTTCGTCAGTTTCTCGATTGAGGAGCAAATCTATGCTCTTGTTGTCTTGGGGAACCCACTCAGGTGTGATAATCCTAGTGAGAACAGATTTGCCTCGGGGGGTTCTAGGTTCTACACCCATGTTTCCTTGTTCCAAGTCACCTAAGTCCGCCTCTGAGATTACATTCCCAAATTCATCTGTCCTGTCTGGGTGACTGGTGACTACGTATATGGTTCCTTCTTTGTCCAGGTATACACCATTTTCAAACTTGACTGCTGGGTGCTCTAGTCCTATGGATTGATCAGGATTCTTAATCTGTACCACAGATCTTCCTAGGCCGTCCTCATAGATGCTAGCACCTAATCGGTTGGTCCTAAGGTATTCCAACTGTGTTTTGTAAGGGCCTTCTACCCTGTGCAAGTAAGGCACTCATGAACTTCCTGTAGGTTTGTCCATGCCTTGAGACATCTCTGACTCACTGGTCTCAGAGCTAGGGTAGTACGAGTGGTGGCTCAACTACTGGGCCCAAGACCTAGCAGTGTGGTTAACACTAGCCTCTGAAGATCTAAGGCTTTGTCTCTCCCTTACTAGATGTCGTCCTGATCTAAGGTTCATATGCCTATCTAAGTAGCCCAATTCTTTGCCCAGAGTACAACCTCGTTGCTGGTTACTTTATATTAGTCGCTTGGTTCTTTTTAGTTATTTTATCGTGTTTATGGTCTTGTCTGATATCACGTCGTCAGGAATATTTGAATGTTGTTTCACACTTACAGTTGATCGTTCCACGTTAAGTTCTTTCCCTTTAAAATTCTCGACAATACAAGGATTATGCCCTTAGCTTGAGCTTGAAAGTTCAGGTATGCTTCAACTTGATAGTTGCCTATCGTCGCCCTGACTTACTCCTACTTCTAATCGTTCTTAGCCTAAGCTAGGAATTGACGAAGAGGAGTTGAGAGTATTCCGACCTTTCTTGCTGAACCTTGCTCTTTAGTGCTCGAGAAGTTGATTCTCAAGCTTGCGCAAAACCCTTGCTTGGACGCTCTCAATTGCTTCTCAATAGACCTACATCAGTCCCAAGATTAGCTCCAAGTTGACCTTTCAATTGACAGACAATTTATTTCAGACACTTTTTTAATGACCCTTGTTCCCCCTTTTGTATTGCTAGAAATTTCCTCTAGAGCTCCCTTGGTGTTCCTACCCCTCAGTGTGTCAACTTCCAAATATCCTATCTGAAAATCAATGCATTATTCTTATAAAAAACAGTTGAGGGTGTGTAGTATATGCCACGAGCTTTCCGACAAGCCCTAGAGCTCAAAAAATGGATTTCGTATGAAAAAGTTATGACCGTTCAGGGTTTAGGGGGTTAACTAGACAAACAGAACCTTTCAGGGGTTTTAATGCATTTTTCTAAGGCCTTTGTAAGTGTATGAGTATTTGAGAGTGCAAATATGCCCAAAATTTAGCCTAAATTTCCAAAAATTTACCCCTTAATTTTTGCCGAAAATGTCTGTCTGTCGCGATAGACGGTGTCTGTCGCGATAGACACAAACTATCGTGGGGGCTGTCTGTCGCGATAGACGGTGTCTGTCGCGATAGACGCTGTCTATCGTGGAATTTTGGTCTGTCGCGATAGACGGTGTCTGTCGCGATAGACGCTGTCTGTCGTGTGTTGTGATTTGGTCTGTCGCGATAGACGGTGTCTGTCGCGATAGACGGGGTCTATCGTGGATTTCTGTCTGTCGCGATAGACGGTGTCTGTCGCGATAGACGCTGTCTATCGTGGAATTTTGGTCTGTCGCGATAGACGGTGTTTGTCGCGATAGACGGGGTCTATCGTGGATTTCTGTCTGTCGCCTGTCGTGATTTGGTCTGTCGCGATAGATGGTGTCTGTCGCGATAGACGCTGTCTGTCGCGATAGACGGTGTCTGTCGCGATAGACTGAAAAAACGCAACTTTTTGAGAAACTTCTAGTGATTTAGAGTGCTCTAATGGTGTAGGTTACCGTGCCAAACACGCATTCACAAAACATTAAGTTTTTCTGTCTGTCGCGACAGACTGAGGTCGTCGTCCCGGGACCTGTGCAGAGTCTGTCGTACCTGCGCACACTGCTGGAGGAGGTGGTACAGCAAGTTCCTGCAACAAAAGCTCAAAAACACACCAAAAACAGATTGCATGCAAGCTCTCTCTCGCACTCTCTCACAATGAAATGAGGGAAATGAGGTGGGGGGTGTAATATGACCAAAAACTGAAATTTTTTGTGGAGATGGAGATGGAGATGGGAGATGGTGGAGATGATGATGGTGATGATGGTGATGCAAAAGTAAGGAAAAAATGAAGAAAAATCAAGAGAAAGAAGGATATTACCTATAACTCCAATGTCTCAACTCGACGTCTTACCATCACACGCTCGTCCTCGAAGCTCTCTCCCCGGCAACGGCGCCAAATTTGGTGTCACTCTAGCACAATGGTGAGTACCAACGTGAGAAGATTCACCTCATAATTGTCAATCCGTGGAGACGTGAGGACTAGTATGAAGACTATGAGCAAGTGAAGGCACAAGTGCGTGAGTGAGAAGCACACAAGCATGCACACACATACATACACATGCGCACACAAGGCAAGAACAAGGAGAGGAACAATGGAGTTCTTTGCATTAATCAAAAAGGTCTCTTACATAAGCTCAATTCACAAACAATCTAACCCCAAAAATGAGCTCTCTAGCTCTTTTTATAGTCTTCTAACTAGCTTTGGTCTTGTCCAGACCTAGTGTCCGGCCTAGTTAAAAATTAGGTTCTTGAGTCTATTTGAGGGCTCAAACAGAGTCTAAAAATTATGAAAATTGATATGTTGCTAGTTCTAATACTCCTCAAGCTCGAGGACTCCTCGGCTTGCACAAAATGGAGTCTATTCTACCAAAAACGGGATTTACAATGTTTGTGTAGTGATTCAAATCACTTGAGTTGTAAATAGTCCATGGAAAAAATGATTTGGCCTTGTTGCCGTATTGTGCATGACTCCTCTATTGCTTTGTATGCCAACACTATAAAATCGTCTTGGTGTCTCCACGTTTTGGAGGCATGTCATTACTATCTAGCAAAAACTGATCGTTCAAAAGTCTGCAAGGGATAAACAATTACAATTATATTAGTAAATAAACTTATTTTGATATAGTAATGAAAGTTTATTTCAAATCCACTTTACCAAAACAATTCAAAGACACTACTATATGACCATGCATAAATGGATTGAAGATTGAACATCACGTGCGACACACATAGTACATATATCTTTGTGCCATTATAGAGTGGTAAACGAGCTAGTCTTCACATGTTCTGGTGTTCTTTGTCTACTTCTAATCATGGAAATTATGTCGTATCCATGGAACCCAAAACATCATCTCCACTAGCATGATCTTCATCCATGTCATAAAATGCCTCGAGCATTCTTCCACGTTTTCATTCTCTGTAATATTGCGAGTACCTTATACTTCTACCTCCCATTTCATTCTCTTCTACACACGAGAGGTAGATGGTGCAATGTTGTGTGGGTCAATCTGCTCACCAACGGAACCATGCGACTGGAAGCATAGGTTTTGTAGTCCATCTACATCAAAGGATCCATACTCTCAAACATGTGTAGTACAAATCTGTTGTTTACAAAATATTTTATACTTGCATTGAGTGCAAGGACATCCATTCTCTCCTTTGGGTCCAAAGATGCCATCTGATATCATGTGGAGCTAGTAAGACATTTAATATCTTATAAATTTAATTATATAAACTAATATTAATCTTAAAACTCAAATTTTTTTATTTGATTATAAATACTAATTTTCTTCCTAAAACATTAAATTATTATATATTAAATTATATATGTTAATAATATATTAAAATTATGTATACTAATAATATATTAACTCATATATCCTAGAGAAAAGTATTTAATTATTTATTTAAATATACTATTTTTTAATCCTAAAACTAAGATATTTTGTACATTTGGTTATACATAGTACTACAAATTCTAAAATCCTACTAGTCTATATATTTAATTATATATAGTTATATTAATCCTAAAACCATAATATTTTCTACATTTGATTATATATACTAATATTTAAATATATATAGACTAATTTTCATCCTTAAGCCCTAATTTTAATTCTCAAACTCTATTCTTTAACTAATTTTTTCTACTTAATTACATATAATATTAATTTATCATGAAATCCTAATTTATATATATTTGATTATATCTATTCATATTAAACCTAAAACCTTGACTTTTATATGTTTAATTATATATATATTATTTTAATTTAAAAACCCTAGCTCTTTTCATAGTTAATTATGTATATTTATCATAGAATCCTAGTTCTTTATATATCTAATTATATGTACCAATTTTGATCTTCAAACCCTAATTTCTTATATATCTAGTTATACATAGTATTACAAATTCTAAAAGCCTAGTAATCTATATATTTAATTATATATACTTATATTAATCATAGAGTAAAAGTATTTATTTATTTAATTACATGTACTATTTTTAATCCTAAAATTGTAGTTTTTTGTGCATTTGATTATATGTGTTAATTTTTCTACTTAATTATATTTAATAGTATTTATCTTGAAATCCTATTAAGCTATCATTGGTATGGCTAATTTTGTAATTTTTGATTTATGTATTTGGTAAATTAGGCCAATTGAGCTTTCAAAGGATCCAACAGACGTACCGTGTAATGGAAGCTTCTTATTTTCATATGACCAGCAGAAATCTCCTTAGGATAGAGGTAGAGAGAGAAGAGAATAGTTGACCCGAAATCATGTACACAGAAAGATTATATCTTTTCATTAATATAGAGACATACTTTGGTGCCATATCTCTGTTTTGTTATTAACACTGTGTCATTTGTTTCTTTATATTAAGTTGCATTGAATTTTAAGATGTATACAATAAGGGAATAGAAACACACTAGAACAATCTCTAGTAACCCACATTCCCCAAACCTACTTATTTTTCCAAAGTAATATTACAAAATCTAGTGCAAAGTAACAACACCGGTGGGAAGTAGCCAACAATTGCTGAAGAAGGAGCAATTGACTATTAAGGACAAAAATTTTGATGGAGATGCAGCATGCCAACAAGCTTGGATAAGTAGTTTTTGAAATACTTAGAAACACAAGTGACTAAAGACACGATGACATCACAGACGATTGAACATGGAGGCAAAAGTTCAACTTGTGATCATGTATCCATGCAATTATGATATTTGGTGGAACGAGATGTGGTTTTGTATCCTGTAGCTCAAGCGTAAGCACCACCTCCTTTACTTTTCAATCCACGGAGACGTGAGGACCGGTATGAAGACCACGAGCAAGTGAAGGCACAAGTGCGTGAGTGAAAGCACACAAACATGCACACACATACATACACACACACGCACACAAAGTAAGATCAAAGAGAGGAACAATGGAAAGCTTAGATTGCAAAAGAGTTCTCTTAAAAAAGTTCTATTCTCTAACAAGCCAACCCCAAAAATGAGCTCTCTAGCTCTTTTTATAGTTTTTTGACTAGTTTTGGCCCTGTCCAGACCTAGTGTCCGGCCTAGTTAAAAATTAGGTTCCAGGGCTTATTTGAGGGCTCAAACGAAGTCTAAAAATTATGAAAATTGGTACGATGGTACTTCTAATACTCCTCAAGCTCAAGGACTCCTCGGCTTGAACAAAATGGAGTTACAAAAAATAGATAATGGTATTTACAATGGTTTTTAGTGATGAAAATCACTATTTTTGTAGGGGATTCTTCTGAAAATTTGACATACACTTCTTGGAGCTCCCTACTTGCTCCCTTTCCTTGTGTGTCCACCTTTTGATGTGCTTCCATGCTTTGTCCTTGACTTTGAGCTTCAACACTCCCCCCCCTCTCGAGTCTGTCGTCCCTGACAGACCCTTGTTGGAAGGGCTGTTCCATGTAGTGCTTTGAGAGGTGGTGTCCATCCGTTGTATGAGCTGGTTCCTTGGATTCCAGCAAGAATGTGTCGTTGTGAGCTTTCAAAACTACAAGTTGCTCAAAAGAGGTTGTCAAGAGTGATTTGGAGCAACTACTGGCTTCAATTTGCTTCCGAGATATGGATGTTGTTCCCATAACGTCTGCTAGCTCTTCCAAAGATGATGTTGAGAGCAGTCATGCCAACTACTCATAACCCATAATGAATGATGGGTAAGTGTGTTCGTGCCTTGGTTGAAAAAAGTATGTGCCTTGTGCACGGCCTTGTAATGTAGCCCTACGCATGCTTACTTGGAAAATGCATTGGAAGAAGCATGATGCAAAAATTGCGGGTCTTGAGCTAAGTGCTCAAGGGTATGCTGATGAAGAGGTTTCCTAAACTATCATGGTTATGGTGTTTCCAGAGTAAAGATACTTACCATGGAGAAGGTTGATGGATGTTTGTCTCTTCGTGTTGTACACTCGGCCTTTGGGATGGAACATTGTTGATGAATGTCCATGTTGATTGTCCACTGCTGAGATCTTTTGAGTGGTGGATCTCCTCTCCTCTTTTCAAAGCAACATTTGTCAAATACTGAGAATTGAATTTCTTTATATTCCTTGGCAACAACATCGGGTAACTACACCAAGCTGAGTTTCACATATTCTCTTTAGCTCACCATATGCAGGAGTCTTCTCCTCTAGAACTACCCTTTGCAGATATCTCCTTGGATGCTTTGGTACATGAAGTAGTTAAGCATCACTCAAGTTGCGGACCTTAAAGCTCTTCATTCCTACCATGGTAAGAGAAAATCATAGTTGTAGATGCCATGTTCATGCCAAATGCTTGTCATCTACCAGATAAGGCAGCAATAATCTCACTGCTGGCCGAGACACACTTCTATCCAAATTGATAAATGCCTAGTAATCAACAGTTCCACCTTCAACTAAGCATGACTCATTCATGTTTCATAAGCCAAACTTGGGAACAAGCTCTCTCCCGCTTTTCTTTCTCCCCCCCTTTTTTTTTTTTGAGGAAAAGGATATCACAAAACAAGAACACAAAAGTTAGTATCAATAGAAATATTTGACATATGTCACTGTGCTCTTGTGCGTGGGATTCTCAAGTGTGTCTATGCACGGCCGTGTAATGTGGCCCTATATTAATGCATACTTTGGAAATGCATGACCTGAATGGTGCAAAAGACAGGGTTGTGCAAGGAGCACATGGTTGTTGCTCGTTCGAGGCTTTCGATGTTATTTGTGGAGGTTGATGCCGACCTTGGTGGAGGTATCCATTGAGTCTCGAACTGATGTAATCCTCCTTATTGGAGTCCATTTTAGAACATCATTTGGCACTGTAGAGGTCACTTCAGGCGTCTTTCTCTTTGGATGCTTTCTGAACTGTGGTATCCAGTGTGGTTGACGCTTTGGTTCGGTGGAGGCTACTTGCACTTTTGGCTTCCAAACCCATATCCTTTTTGCATGTCTTCCTACTAATGTTGAAGAGCTGATTTGATCTTCCTTTGGTCTCTGTACGTGGTTCTTACCCTTTTCTCTTTTTGGCTTCTTTGTTGAAACCTTTTGCATGTGGGAGAACAAAGATTGTTGTGGATGTAGGAGCTTCTTAGGTACCCACATCTGTAATTGCCCTTGTTGAGCTGCAGCTAACTTCTTAGGCACCCAAACTTGTTGGATACCTTGTGATTGAGCTTGTCTGAGCTGCTTCCTTCGTCTTCTCGCCTGGTTGGTTTGCATGGATGGAATTTGTGGGGGCAAGGTTGGTGGTTGCTCTCCTTTGCGTACCCATATCTGCTTCATGCTCGGAACTACTTTTTTATCGAATGGTGTCTTTCTATTTGATGTAGCAGTTGTCGTGAACGGTTGTGTTTGCTTGTGTGGTGGGCTCACTACTGTGGCTACTTGATTCTTTGGAGAAGAAGAAAGATCCACCCGCCTTCGAACCTGGTCTTCCACGATTGACTCCTTCTGCATCATAGAGCTTTTGACACATACAACATCTTCTTTCATATGATTAGTCTTGGAAGAACTAAGAGAGTGTGTGGTGCCATGATTTAGGAGCATGCAGTTCTCTAATTCTAATGTAATGCATTGTTCATGTACCCAAACTTGAAGAATTTGACTTCTTAGGTTTAAGTTAACTGCATGGTCATAGATCCAATCTTGACCCAAGACAATTAGTTCTGTAAGGTTCTCATCTTGACATACTAGCGCTTTGACTTTCATTGGAACATCTTGAAGGTAGATGGGAAGTTCCACCTCGCCCAAACAAGGGGTTTCCACACCTCCCAATCCTATGAGATAAGCTTCTATGGGATTGATGTTCAACTGCAAGTCTTGGCAGTAGGAAAGTCTAACTGCACTACTTGCTGCACCTGAGTCAATCAATGCTTTCACCGTCCTTGCACCCTTCCCTTGTCCTATCTCTATGGTCACAAAGGGTCTTCGGTCAATGACCTGAGAAGTCGCTATGCCTGACTTTTGACACATATCCATGTGATATTTTGGGGCTTTTGAGTTGACATCTAGGCCTAATCGCCTTAACTTATTTCGCCTAATACGCTCTCTGGCCTCTACCTGTGCTTCTTCTCTCACTCTTAACTCTTCTTCTTTTCGCTTCTTAGCAGTGTTGAGTCTCATTAGCATATCCTCAGTAAGAGGTTCTTGATATAGCTTGACTCTACAACCACTAATATAGTTTGGCAAGATATCTCCTTCTAGAGTGGCCAACTGAACTGCACCACTAGTGGAAATTCTATTAATGATCATGGGTCCGTATCCTCTTTTTTCCAACTTACGAGCATGTTGTTTTAGTGTGTATACCAACACTAGATCTCCCTCTTTCAATCCCTTATCCTTGATGTGTGCATCAAAGTATGCCTTTTGCCTCTTCTTTGCAACGTAGATGCCTGCTGCCGCTCGTAGCCTCGTCTCACCCAAGCGTTCGAGATCAAAGATCCTAGAGGACAATTCATGCCCATTCCACTCATACTCTTGTGCTACTTTTAAGGCAGGGATTAAGAAATCTAATGGTAGCACAGCGTTCTGTCCGAAGACCATCTGAAATGGGGTGGCGTTGAGTACCGTTTTGTAGGCAACTCGATAAGCCCAAACAGCATGATGAAGTTGTTTGTCCCAATCAGAGCGATAGGGGGCAGATTTCTTATGTATCACCAAGAATTCTTGGAGAAGATTTTCAATGACTTCATTCAAGAAGTGTGTGCCTCTATCGCTCACCAACTCTATTGGTAGTCCATATCTCGTGATAGGGGGCAGATTTCTTATGTATCACCAAGAATGCTTGTGGGTGATAGGGGGCAGATTTCTTATGTATCACCAAGAATTCTTGGAGAAGATTTTCAATGACTTCATTCAAGAAGTGTGTGCCTCTATCGCTCACCAACTCTATTGGTAGTCCATATCTCGTGAACACATTCTCGAATAAGAACTTAGCCGTAGTTTGAGCATCATTCTTTGTTGTGGCTTTGACTTCTACCCACTTTGTAAGGTAATCTGTGGCTACAATGATGTACTCTGCATGGGAGTTTCTAGCTGGGGGGTTAATAGGACCTATGAAGTCTATACCCCACTTCGAAAATGCACGTCCTCCCATCATTGGCCTCAAGGGCATCTCGTCTTTTCTAACTGGATATTGTGCACGTTGGCATGTGTCACATTTCTTCACATAGGTATGTGCATCCATATGAAGAGTGGGCCACCAAAGTCCTGAGAATAGAATGGTCTTGATCACTCGGTTAGGACCAAAATGTCCACCTGCAACACCGCTGTGTGCAGTTTCTAAGACTTTCAAATAATCTGATTCGTGAACGCACAGTCTTAAGTAACCATCTTTGCCTCTTCAGTATAGGTTGTCTCCTACTAGGGCATAGCCTTGAGCCTCTTGTTCCATGCTTCTTCTTCTTGCTAGACTAGCCTCTTTGGGTAATCTTCCCGATCTCATAAACTCTACCAATGGAGCACTCCAATCTGAAATTAATGACACTTGATAAAGGGTTGCATGCTCCACTGGGGGTCTCTCTCTGCACCTTGGACAATTCTTAATCCATTCATGTATTTCTTTGTCCATGCTAGGCCAATACACTCCTAAACGCTTTAGATTCTGCAATGTTCGTTGTTTAGAATAGTGATTTCCTAGCATTCCTTCATGGGCTTGTTGCAACCAACTACTATGTTCATCATCCTCCACACAACAAGCTAATATACCCTCAGTATCTTGTTTGTACATGCTTCCTGCTAATATGTGATATTTTTGTGATTTTACAATTTCTTCTTGTGATGTTTTCACATTCTTATTTGCAGGGCCAAAGGTTAGGACTAGTACCAACTTATTTGCCCATTTAGGAACAACTTCTAAATTGAACAGATAAGCATCGGGTAATTCGTCAGACACTCCTTGCGGTGACTCTCCTGAAGTGATGCGAGAAAGGTGATCTGCCCGAAGGTGGGTTCTCCCTTTCCTGACAACAACTTGAAAGTCATATTCCATTAGTAAGAGGAACCATCTTACTAAGCGTCCAGTATTGCAAGGTTTATTGACCAAATATAACAAAGCTTGATGATCAGTGAAAAACTTGAACTTGTTGGCCAATAAATAGTGTCTAAACTTCTTCACAGCATATACCATGCCTAAGCCCTCTCGCTCAATTGTGGTATAGTTCCGTTCAGCTGCAGTGAGCTGTCTACTAGCATATGCTATGGGCAAATCTAAGTTTCCTTCACTTGTGGGTTGTGCTAGCACACATCCTATGGCATGATTGGATGCATCCACATGGACATGGAATGGTTTATTCCAATCAGGAGTGGTGAGTATTGGTGCCGTGCACAAACGTTTCTTCAGTTCGTTGAAAGAATTCTCGCATTCGTCGTTCCACTCAAAATTAGACAACAAGGCATAAAGGGGTCTAGCTATGATCGCGTACATGTGGATAAACCTACGGTAGTATCCACAATGGTCCATAAAGGCTTGTACCTCTTTAATATTCCTTGGCCTTGGTAGCTCCACTATGGCTCGTACCTTATCTTCATCTGTTGAGATTCCATTCTTAGAAACAATATGACCTAAGATTTTACCTTGACGCACCATAAACACACACTTTTCTAGGTTCAGACACACTCGATATTCTCTACACTTGTTGAAGATTTGTCTGAGCTCAGGGATGTGAAACCTTCTTTCTTGGGAATGAGCACATAAATCATCCACATACACTTCTAAGCTCTTTCGCAAGAACTCTTTGAAGACATGACACATGAGCCTTTGGAATGTTGCAGGTGCATTGGTGAGCCCAAATGGCATCACACAAAATGCAAAGATTCCCCACTCTGTAGCAAAAGATGTTTTGTGTTGATCTTCTGGGGCAATGGCTACTTGATTGTAACCTGAAAATCCATCAAGGAAGCTATAAACTTCCTTGCCTGCAACACGCTCCAATAGGTGTTCTGTGATTGGAAGTGGATAACTATCTCTAATCGTAGCGGCATTAACTTTTTTAAGGTTAATACACACTCGCAACTTCCCGTTCTTCTTGGGTACCACAACAATGGGGGACACCCATTCGGTATGCTCAATCTCATAGATGAATCCAGCTTCAATCAACCTATCAATTTCTTCTTTTATTTTGGCTGCATAGGTATCATTATATGTGTAGGGCTTCTGTTTGGTGGGCTTAGCATCAGCAGTCATGGGGATAGTATGAGAGCAAATTCTTGGATCTACCCCTTTCAAGTCTCTATAGTGCCATGCAAACACATCCCTATATTCCCTTAATAGAGCTATGAGCTCCATTTCTTCTCTTGCACTTAGGTCATCTCCTATATATGTGCATCTCTCTTCGTTCTCTTCAATGGTCACTACAATCTTCTTGGTCTTTTCTTTATTATCATATGATTCTCCTATGATGGCCTCTCTCTTAGGCATTCGTACCAAAATTTTGCGGTCGTCAACTTCATATTTCTTGAAGTTTTCTGGTACTTCAAACAATGATTCCTCCTCTTCTTGTTTCACTGCTTTTCTTTTCTTTTTCTTTTGACTACTCTCACTTCCATCCTTTGAGTTTACTGTTTTAATACTTGTGAGAGGTTCTTCTTCTTTCTGGGTGAACACTCCTATATCTTCTAGATAGTGCTGCTATGAGTTAAAGCAACTATCCATCACAATAGACTCCAGATCATCGTCATTCTCTTCTTCTATGACATCACTAGGGTCACATTCTTCTAGCAAGGGTTGACACATGAAAACTGAGATATCATAACCCTCCTCATCACAATGAGGTGTCCACTGTTCCTCATTGACAGCAATGTCCATGGTGGCTAAGATTTCTGGCCAGCCATGAGGCAAAAACTCCTCATCTGGAAAGATCATCGGTGTGTAGGCTGGGTCTCTAACTGGTCTCTCTCCTAGCAAAGTTCCTTCTTCTCTTGCCTTTAAACGTTTTTCCTCTTCCTTTGCGACCTTGCACATCCACAAATGAGTATCTTCATGCAGCCATGATGGATCAGGTGAACTTTCAGAATGCACAGAGATGGAATCTTCTTTCACTTTGTGGATAGAATTCCACTGTAGGGGTGGTACATCTCTGAAGGTGTAATCCTTCAAATTGACCTTGGTGGTGACCCCTAAGTGCTGTAAGTACAAGGAGTTAGTTCCCCAATCCTGTACTATTTGCAATTGTCGTAGGAAGGGTCTTCCTAGGATCATCTCATAGTCATTATTTTTCTCAAAGTCACATATAGCAAATGTGTGCTCAAACTCTACACCACAAGTGGTTAGAGTGATCCCTTCTAGCAATCCTAGAGGTCTTTCAAAATGACCATCAGCCATTTGAAGCTTCATTCTAGTTGGTCTTAATGTGGGCTTGCCCCATTGCTTCCACAAGGAGGTGGTCGCAATAGCAACACCAGCACCTGAATCTATGATTGCTTTGGTTGTGTAACCTTGGTAGGTGATTGGAAGATAAGTATTACCTTCTTCACCCTCACACATGTCCCCTATTTTGTCTAGAGGTATCTCTGGTACCCTTTGCTTGGAGCCTGCTTTTGGCATGTTGGAATCAAGTTCTGGAACCTGATCCTTCACATGATTCCAAAGCTCAGGTTTTGCTTTGAGCAGCTCTTCTACAGTGAGATGACACTGAACCTTAGTGTTCTTCATGACATCCGTGTTCCTTGGAACCACTGAGTCTTCATTTCTTACTAGTATTGTGGGAGCTCTAATCTGGAGAGATTCAGATTCCCATGGGCCTGGAAATTGAGGCAGTTCTTCTAAGGTATTAGATTCAAAATCTAACCTTTCGTCTTCTTGTTGTTCTACTTCATCTCCGTAAATAGATGGAATGTCTTGGGGAAATTGATCATGAAGATCATCAATCTCAGGAATAGGAGGGGAATTACCCTTCTCCTTGGCCCATTTCTCTTCTTGTATTTCCCGCAAGAACTCTTGAGAGTACTGTTGAATTGAAGGAGGTATTCCAACATCTGTGGAATTAGGAACATAAGCTCCCATTGGTGGTGAGCTTCCTCTTTCAATAACTGGTTGAGCCTGTGGAGGTAAAGAGACTTGTGGTTTGTTTACCAACTGCTCTAATCTTTCTAGTAACCCTTGGAAATGCAAATCTAGTTTGACAGAGTTTGTCTGATTGAACTTTTGACTAGTCTCAAGTATAGCTTGAGCTTGTTCTACCATTTTCATGCACATTTTCATTCGTTCAATCTCTAAATCCGCTCTAGGGTAACTCTTGTCTAGATTTGCAGTTGTAGGCCCTTCTTGAAGTCGAGCCTCGTAGGCTTTGAACATCATGTCCAAGCCTTCTAGGGTTGGATCTGCAAGAACAGACCCTGGTTGTGGTCTATTTACAATGGGTGGTGGGGTGGGATGAGGTGGAGTGGATGGAGTTTCGGCATGCGAGGGGCTTTGAGATGCAATGTCTTCTATTTTTGTTTTCGCTTCTTTTAAGCTTTCTTCTAGTTCCGATAACTTTTTATTCCACTTGCGATTGGCCTTCTCTCTGGTATCCTTCCATGTTCTTGTTTTCCTCTTACTAGGCTCTCCCGATTCACTCGACTCTGATTGTTCTACTGGTTTATCCTGTTTTAAGGCTTGTGCTCTAGTGACAGCTTGTATAGGAGCCACATTGCTACTACTTGAACTTGAATCTGCCACTAAGCCTACCACATTAATGGGTGTAATCTTGGGTGCACTGGAGGGGTTTCTTGGACAATCTCTGGGGAGATGGTCTTTGCCGCAATCAGGACAAAAAGCCTGTATTGTGATAGCCTGTCCTTGACTCGGAGATGGTGGGTGGGGACAGTCACGAATGAAATGGTCACCTTGACATCTCAAACAAGATCCTCTAGGGGCTTGTGGTCTCATTTGTCTCAACTGGGGCCTAGGGTTAGGATTTGTGTACATGACATTGGAGTATTCTGGCTCCCAATTTTGCTCCATAGGTGGTACCTCATATTGATACGGGTAAATCTCACTATGTTCAGGTGACTCTGTGTAATAAGCATGTGGACTACCTTCATGGGAGTAGTCTGAACAATGAGCATGAGAGTCATTATCTGGTATCAATGGGGTTAGTGGCACCAATGCTCTATTTGGATTTTCTTCTCCCACAGCATATTTGACTGGAATCACGTTGGCTGGAGCTGGTGGTTGGTTTCCCAAGACAGGTTGTGGCCTATATGGTACCTGATATTGCTGTTGTGGTCTATAATATGGCTGTTGGTATTGGTTCTGATACCTACCTTGTGGGTAAGGTTGCTGATAATTCTGTCTAACAGCCTGCCTATTGTAGGGACAATCTTGAGCCGTGTGGTTTGTGTATTTTCTCTCAATAGTGCAATATGGAGCATTCCTTTCTCTAATGTTTTGGTTTTGCATTGGGCATACATTAGCCATGTGGTCGCCCCCACAAGTATAACACCGATTCACTGGAGTGACTCTCTGTGTTTGTTTATTTTGGACTCCCAGCTTCTTGGCAACTTGCTCAGCTATCTCTTCTATTTTTGTGGAGATCTTTGAAGTATGACTAGTAGAACTATCCGAATCTTTGTAGAGTTTGGACAATCCTAACTCCTCACCCAAGTTATCTTCTATGTCGATGCACGTCCGCACGCACTCTTCTATGGATCTAGGCTCTTTCAAGTACACATATGATCTTAATTTTGTGCTCAGTAAGCCATCTAAGAACAAAGCCACTTGTTTAGCTGGTGTGGGTAACTCTGGAGTAGGGCATCTTTCTAGGTACTGTCTGAACCTTCTACCTGCTAGTCGCACTGTTTCTTGGGGTGTCTGCTTGAAACTGTGGATCAGGGACGATGTGTTATGCCTGATACCACTCTTGGAAAATTCTACAATGAATTCGTCTAGCAGTTGACCTATATCGCGATAGTTGCGACTACTCAGTGGTTGAAACCAAGCCAAGGCAGTGCCCTTAAGAGTCAAACCAAATGCCTCGTACTGGGTGAACAAGTCCTCAACCTGTTCAGCTCTTAACACTTGTTTGAACTCGGCCACATGATCATAAGGATCTCCTGACCCGTCAAAATAATTCTTCATTGCCTTGATCACTTGAGTGGGTCTAAGGGTTCTTGGGTGCTCTCGGGGTCTAGGCAATGGAAAATCATGTTCATCTCTTTGTTGCCTATGTGCTTGATGTCTCTCTCTTTCAGGTCTTTCATTTTCAAATCCTGATCTATTCCTGCCTACGGTGTGTGCAAAACTTACCTCAGGTCTCTCTCTAGCTCTTTCTCTCTGAGCTTCATGAGCGTGGGATGATCCTACTCCTTGGAGGCCATGGGAAACATTGGATCTTAGTGGGGGGAAAATCAATTCATTCTTCCAAGTATATGCATGTCTATCATGTTCTGTTACCAAGAATATCTTCTCTGATGTGTTATCCAGGTAGACAACTTTGCCTGGTATCTCAGGATCTTTGAATTCATAGATGATAACTATGCCCAATTGGCTAGGTTGATCTGGCTTGAATCTCCAAAAGGCTTCCTCTGTTTCTCTATTCAAAAATAGTTCTATGCTTTTGTTGTCTTGAGGGATCCAGTCCAGAGTGATCACTCGGGTCAAAACTGACTTACCTCTAGGAGTCTGGGGTCCTTGTCCTACATTTCCTTGTTCTAGGTCTCCTATTTCATTCTCAGGAATGACATTTCCAAACTCATCAGTCCTATCTGGTAGGTTGGTGACCACATACATGGTTCCTTCCTTATCAATGTATGAACCCTCTTCAAACTTGACCACCGGGTGTTCAAGTCCAAAGGATTGATCTGGAATTTTGAGTTGGACCACTGATCACCTCAGACCATCCTCATAGATGCGAGCACCTAATTGGTTGGTCCGAATATATTCCAACTGTGTCTTATAGGGACCTTCTGGTGTTTGTAGATGGGCAGTCCCTGAGCCACCTACAAGTTTTCCCATACTAAAAGACATTTCTGAATCACTTGTGTCTGAACTTAGTAAAAGATGACCACTTAGTTGTTGTGCCCAAGACTTGGATGTATGGTTGACACTAGCCTCAGAAGATCTAATGCTTTGTTTATCCTTGCCTAAGTGTCTACCAGATCTCAGGTTCATAAGCTTTAGTCAAGAGTCCAAATTTTCCCTTTGGTATGGTTCAAAATTCTTTGGAGCCCCCTTGGTTTCCTAGTCCCACTTGATGCCCTGGGGTCAAAAAATGGACTTTGGATGAAAAAGTTATGTCAAATCAGGCTCCTGGGGTCAAAACAGGCCAACAAGACCTTTTGAAAAAATCGCGATTTTGTACCTTGAGAATCGTGTTCACAAAATCGTGTTTTGACAAAATCGTGTTTTGAAAATCGCGATTTTGAGTAGAAAATCGTGTTTTGACAATCGCGATTTTGATCACAAAATCGTGTTTCTGAAAATTGCGATTTTGATCACAAAATCGTGTTTTGACAATCGCGATTTTGATCACAAAATCATGTTTCTGAAAATCGTGTTTTTTGACATGAAAATCGCGATGTTGAGCACAAAATCGTGTTTATGAAAATTGCGATTTTGAGCACAGAATCGTGTTTCACAAAATCGTGTTTTTTGCTGAAAATCGTGATTTGTGAGAATCGCGATTTTGAGCCCGCTGAAAATCGTATTTTCTCAAAATCGTGTTTCTGGCATGAAAATCGCGATGTTGAGCACAAAATCGTGTTTTGACAATCGCGATTTTGATCACAAAATTGTGTTTTGAAAATCGCGATTTTGATCACAAAATCGTGTTTCTGAAAATCGCGATGTTGATCACAAAATCGTGTTTCTAAAAATCGTGTTTTTTGACATGAAAATCGCGATGTTGAGCACAAAATCGTGTTTATGAAAATCGCGATTTTGAGCACAGAATCGTGTTTCACAAAATCGTGTTTTTTGCTGAAAATCGTGATTTGTGAGAATCGCGATTTTGAGCCCGCTGAAAATCGTATTTTCTCAGAATCGTGTTTTTGGCATGAAAATCGCGATGTTGAGCACAAAATCGTGTTTTTAGAAAATCGCGATTTTGAGCAAAAAATCGTGATTACATAGAATCGCCTTTTTTTCACAAAATCGTGTTTTTTACTGAAAATCGTGATTTTTTGAGAATCGCGATTTTGAGTAGGGAATCGTGTTTTCTCAAAATCGTGTTTTTTTATTGAAAATCGTGATTTGTGAGAATCGTAATTTTGAGCACAATCACAGAATCGTGATTCTGAGAATGACCACAGAATCGTGATTTTTTCAGCCAACTTTTAGGCGGGAAAACAGAAAATCGTGATTTTTCAAAAAATTTTGAATTTTCACAGAATCGCGATTTTCATCACAGAATCATGTTTTTTGGTGGGAAATTCAAATTTCTGAGCGCCGGCTATGACGAGCTCCGTATGAGCAGAAAATCATGAAAAAAACACAGCGCTTGCTCTCCCTTGCTTCTCCTAACTCCTTCCCACACAATAATGCATGAAAAATGGTATGAAGATGGTGAAAATGCACTAAAAAACAAGAATTTTCTATGAAGAAGAAGATGGAAGAAGGTGGAGATGATGATGATGATGAAGATGAAGAGGAAAAAACAGAAAATGAACTGAAATGACAGTTTTTTTACCTTCCAACGTCGCAAATCTACGATCTTACCATCACAACGCTCGTCCTCGAAGCTCTCTCCCCGGCAACGGCGCCAAAATTTGGTGTAGCTCAAGCATAAGCACCACCTCCTTTACTTGTCAATCCGCGGAGACGTGAGGACCGGTATGAAGACCACGAGCAAGTGAAGGCACAAGTGCGTGAGTGAAAGCACACAAACATGCACACACATACATACACACACACGCGCACAAAGTAAGATCAAAGAGAGGAACAATGGAAAGCTTAGATTGCAAAAGAGTTCTCTTAAAAAAGTTCTATTCTCTAACAAGCCAACCCCAAAAATGAGCTCTCTAGCTCTTTTTATAGTTTTTTGACTAGTTTTGGCCCTGTCCAGACCTAGTGTCCGGCCTAGTTAAAAATTAGGTTCCAGGGCTTATTTGAGGGCTCAAACGAAGTCTAAAAAATATGAAAATTGGTACGATGGTACTTCTAATACTCCTCAAGCTCAAGGACTCCTCGGCTTGAACAAAATGGAGTTACAAAAAATAGATAATGGTATTTACAATGGTTTTTAATGATGAAAATCACTATTTTTGTAGGGGATTCTTCTGAAAATTTGACATACACTTCTTGGAGCTCCCTACTTGCTCCCTTTCCTTGTGTGTCCACCTTTTGATGTGCTTCCATGCTTTGTCCTTGACTTTGAGCTTCAACATATCCCCTATTGACCCAATTGCTAGAGGTATAGATAGCTTTTGAGATGGGTAAGTCGCAAATGGATGAAGTGGAAGGATGGCGGGCTAAGGAGGAATCAAACAGGGAATTAAAAAGAAGAACATGGGATTCAATTTCGATGTTGAGCCTTTTAGATTCCATTTGGATGGAGCAGCTAGTGGAAAAGCATACCGTGTTACGAAGGCAATTTGGTGCAACAAGCAAGATGGAGTTTTCACACAAAATCAAGATAGGGGAGGAAGGAATCTTATTGATACACACAGACAACGAAACTGTGGCACGTTCCATTCGATATGGCAGCCCCTATACATCAAATCTGTGGAATGAAGTTTAATAGATTTAGTGGAAGAATTGATTATGATCCAGATGTATATGTCAAAGTTTTTGACCTGTAGTATGACTTACTAGAAGGGAATCTAGATGATGTGAGGAAATGTTAATTCTTTCTGGCCACTTTAGGCGAAGAAACAATCCATTGGCTAACAAAGTTTTTCCCTAATCATTTTGCTACATATGATGCTCTCAAAAATGCATTTTTAAAGCGGTTCCAGAAAGCAAAGACAACTAGTCAATTATGTATTACTTTACTGTATATGGTACAACAACCCAACAAGATAGTGGCAGACTATGCATCACTTTTTCCGAGCACATTGTGGCAAATTCTGGAAACTAAGAGACCTCTTGAAGATGTAGTATGAGGTTGATTCATGGATGGAATTAAAAGAAAAAAAATCTATTTATTTGCATTAGAAAGAGCTAGATCCTTGGGCCAAATTACTGATGCAATGAAGCAATTGGAATGCAATCTGGAAGCTCTAAACTCGGCTTGGCAATGCTCTTTTGACATTCTAAATGTGGTAAATCCAAATCCTTTGGCTATAACCCATCCTTATAGCCACGTTTATGTACTAAATGCAAAAATCCAAGGGATGTAGCTTCAAGTTTTGCCTTAAACCAAATGTAGTGTGCAATATGCAATATGATGAACCATAATATGGATCAATGTAGATATAATAATAGGAATCAGATAGTGTTAACTAATCATATGCAGCCAAAACCCAGATCCACAGGGCAATGGTACTCTAACCTCGGTGTACATAATGTACAGATAAATGATTCTGGTAATTCACGAGTTGCACTAGAATCATGTTTTTTAGGCAATTTAGGGCAAAATAGGCCAAACTATTCAGGATATAGTCAAGGTTGTCGACCCTTTAATCGTTATTGTAGAGAAGATGCAGAATATCCTAAGGAAGGGAAAGTTCCTCAATGTTGATTTCGTCTTGAATTTGGTCATATTTGTGTGGATTTTCTAGATGCCCAATATCATGATCGACGAAAGCAATAAGCAAGACTTAAAGCACCAATGACTAATATGGTAACTCTTACTTTTCAAGCACTAGTAGCGATGATGTTCACTCGGTCAAGATAAGTTTTGAAGGACAATGATTTTACGATTATCCTTGAAGTGACTGCACATCACATATTATATAAGCAAGCTGCAAGATGGGCTAAGGAAGCACTGGTGGCATTCTCCAATTTGAGTTCAAGTAGGCAGGTTCAAAATACACTTAATAGGCATGAAACAATTGGGAATACATCTATATACTTATGATTCATCCAACAAACCCTCCAAAAACAGTCTCCAAGGAGTCAGATCCGAACCATGTGGAAGCAAGTACCAGTGGCATGGACCCCTGACAGACATTTTGTAAGTCTATGATCTAGCTACCACTAGGGAATTTATTGAATGTAGTCCATGCCTTTTGGGATACATTAATGAAAATGGTGAAGAAACCTGAATCAATAGAATAGATATCCAAACAAGCCCAAGTAAATATGATGGAAACCAGACAAGAAGGATTAGTGCATTAGGCCATCCCATTTATTTTAGTGTGGTTTAAAAACACTCAGATTTCTAAGGTCTTGATTGATGGTGGATTTGGTGCTAATATTGCCACTATGTCTATCCACTGATAACTTGGTTGGATTGAAGTACAGCCTGCACAATTCTATATCCGTATGATGGATCAATCAAGAGTTAAGCCCATTGGTCTAATCAAAGATATAACAATCAAAATTCAGAATATCCCTTTTAGAGTGACTTTTGTAGTAATAGAATTAATTGGAAAAAAAGTAATGATTATAATGTCTTGTTGGGATGCCCCTTGCTTAAACATGCTAAAGTTCAACAAGATCGGGGATCTCAAGCAATCACTTTTTGAAGAGGGCACAAGAAATATTCAATTTCCTTGGAGGATAGCCAACAATATGCCAATGTGCAAATATCGTCTATTGTAGAACTACCACACATGATCCTTGGGTTGGAAAACGATGAAGAACTGAAATTTCTCAAAGATAATTGTGATTTATGGTCAGTGGGGTTAATAAATATTCTGGAGGCACTGGCCAAATTTGAACAAGATCTAATAGTGGAGACTATCCAACAAGAGGAGATGTTTCTTTCAAGGGAGGAAGACATAGCATGGTTGGTGAAAGATGATGTTCTCACTCAAACTACTGTACATATATAGGAAGATCAAGTGGAACACGTAAGCTTGGGAACCGAATGTTCACCACATATGGTAAAAATTGGTGCTAATTTAGTAGGTAGAAGTGATGGGCAAACTCGACCATAACGAAGCCTAGCAATATGCATACAAAATATGGGGATAATTACAAAAAATGCATAGCACAAGATTGTACTTAAATCCAATGCTTCCCCACTCATTGAATAGCATTATCGGATGAACCCTAATTTTGTGAAATAGGTGAAGGAAGAACTGGATAGATTATTGAAGGTCGGATTCATCATTCCAATTGAATATCCTGAAGTGGTATCTCCCATTTTAATTGTACCTAAGAAGAACATGCAATTGCAAATTTGTGTGGACTATAGGAAGCTCAATGCAACTATAATTCCAGACCCTTTTCCACCACCATTTTTAGATACCATGTTGGATGAAGTTGCTGGTAGGGAAATGTACTACTTTCTGCTGTACTCTAACATGGTTTGGATTATGGAATGCTCCCAGTACATTCGAGCATTGTATGCAATATATTTTTGCACCATTCTTGACAAATTTCATGTGCATATTTTTGGATAATTTTTTTCATTTTTGGATATCAAATAGATCATTTAGAGTAGCCAAGAATTTGTTTTACGAAGTGTCATGAAGTTCATTTGAGTCTAAATCTGGCTGAATCAGTCTTTGGGATTAAATGCGATAAGTTGTTAGGACATGTTGTTTCTCGTATAGGGATTGTGGTCAATCCAGATAAGGTTAAAGTGGTTTTACAAGTACCACTCCCATGTACTCCTAAAGTGGTACTCCACTTTTTAGGATAGATTCGGTGGCATGGGCACCATTCATGCTATTTGGCTCATATTGTGATGCCTTTAAATGCTCTTTCCCATGTAAAACCTACATAATTTAAATGGGCCTCGGAGTGTGATATGGCATTTTGTAGATTGAAGGACTTTACTCATGCAAGAACCTGTCCTTCAAGCTCCAGATTGATCTCAACCTTTCCATGTATTTGTAGATGCTTTTGATGTTGCCATTGGAGGTGTTTTAATGTAGAAGGTTAGAAGATCATGGTTTCGCTCGATTTATTATGCGAGTCAACAATTGATCACTATAGAGAGAAAATATTTCATAACTTAACAAGAGTACCTTATACTCATTTATTCTATTAAAAAACTTTGACATTATTTTTTGGCCCATGCATTTACTTTTCACATTGACCATTTTGCACTACTCTATCTAGTTAAGCAGCAAAATCTTGTTGGGTGGTTAGCTCAATGGGTCCTCTTACTATAGGAATTTGATCATGATGGTGCACCACACTAGCTCTTCACATATTACTGCTAACTTCTTGTCTGGATTACATAATGGTGAGCCACCGGATGGAGTTGATGATACCTTTCCTGATGTAGATTTATTCCATGTTGTAGACCAGAGTGAGAGAGACTTTGGTACTTCGACTTGGTATGAGGAAATGCTTTGCTTTTTGGAAACTAGTGTTCCTCTTGCTCATTTACAATCCATGGAAAGGAAGAAGCTTGACAGTCGTAGATTTACCATTATTCTAGACCAATTGTATTATAAGGATCTTATGGGCATTTGGTTGTGCTCTATGCCACCTCATGAAGTTCTTTTAGTATGGAAGCTCATTCTAGAGTGTCTGGTGGCCATTGACGTACTGAGTTAACGGTTCATAAAATATTACATAGTGGAATACGGTGCCTACCATGCATAAGGACGTCTACAATTATTTACTACATTGTGATCCTTGCCCACACACGAGTGAACCACCTGATCGCCTTTTCAAAAATGGAGGCTGGATTTTATTGGTCTGATCTGCCCTCTGGTCGCTTCAAGTAAAATCTTTATTTTGACTTGCACAGATTATTGTACATGTTGGGGGAGCGGCCTAGAGTTTGCACCATTGAATTGCGCATAGTGCTGCCGTAGTTTCAACTACATAATTATTTCCTCGGCATGCCCTTCCTTTGGAGCTAGTTTCAGATAAGGGCACTCATTTCTTAAACCGGTTTATAAAATCGATTACTGATTATTTTTTAATTGATCATGAATATAGTTCCCTTTGCTATCGTCATGCCAATGGATTGGTAGAGATCACCAACAAGGTTTTATGACTATGTTGCAGAAATTCCTTCTCGAGTGTCCGATTAAATGGGAAGAATACTTATCTTCAATATTGTGGGCATACTAAACTTCGTATAAATTATCCACAGGCTTCACGCCTTTAAACTTGTTTATGGTTTCGAAGCCATAGTGCCTATGGAAATTATAGTCCCAAGCCAATGGATTGTTTTTCAGAAAAGACTCTTACCAGAGGAATCTTTAATTTTTGAGATTGACACATTGTGAAAACTCAAAGAAAATCAAGAAATTTCTTTTTGATTCCAAAAGAGATTTATATCATGCATGAACTTGCCTCGGCTATTTCGGTGGCAAATAATACTCTTGTTGAAGTAGGTACAACCTCATCACACCAGTTCTTATGGGTAAGAAGAGAATTATAATAGCTTTTTACTGATCCAAGCATTCTAGAATCAGCAACATTGCTAGCAAGATCACCGATTACACACTCCTATTTTTTGATTGGGTGATTTGGTTCTATTCTTTAATTTGAAAATGAAATGACAAGTGAGTAAATTTAAGTTATGGTGGACAGGTCCTTTTTTGATCCATCAAGAGATTGGACCATTGACATTCCAGCTAGCCACATTGGCAGGTGAGATTTTAGGGACACCTACTAATGGGTCCAAGCTACAACCTTCTCGTGGATAACGTTGCAGTCAGCATTGTATATAGTGTATATAACTTTTGAATAAAGTGACATTTGTCAGACATTTAATAAAAGGCATCATGGTTTCATGCATAAAGGGCATCACTTGACGGTGATGCTTTCAAGTGAATCTTCAATGTGCCTCGGTATCATTGATTTTGCATGCAATATTAAATACCATCTCTATCAAATTGCATACATGATTTACTTTTGCTCTCGAATTTGATCTTTTGCTACCATGATAGGCACTATTTTGCCTAACTCTCTCAAGTTGATTGACATGAGCTCATTGGTGATCCCTAATCACTTAACGTAGCTACATGTGGACTGATTACAAAACCATTATTTACTACAATATGCACAAATCCCATGGCCAAATATCCCCAATCATCCAATGATCAACTCTTTTGTGCAACAGTGTCATGATCAATTAGAAGAAGCTAGTGATCAAATAGCCTTCGTAGAGTTTTGTATCATAGAAACCACATGTATGGTGATTGAGCCGGATTACATAACAAGACAATTGCATGTTAGTCACCAAAGAATCATTGCGCTAGCAGAATAAGCTTCGATTATAGAAATGGAGCGGATGTTTGGTTGAGCTCGCTCAGGAGAATACAAGTATGCCAGACTCTTGGACACTAATCCATGGAAGTTTGGATTGCAATTGGTGAATTTGGCTTTCTTTGTGCATACCAAACCTTATTGAGTCTCCCAGATGCTCTACTAATTGATGAAGCATGCAAAAGGAGCATAGGGACAAGTTAATTAGGCAAAATATATTTTCCCATAGATAAAGAAGAAAGTGTGTCGACTGTGTAGACTTTCATGCAAGCCCCAACAATTGGATACAAAGCTTGGTGTGCTCTTAGCATTCTTGATTCCTGTAGCCCCTTTACCCATATTAATTGTGGTAGTTTGTTGTAGTGGATGAAGTAGCTTTTCTTCAAGCAGGTAAGAAATAGGGTAAAAGATTAGTGTTGGACTTGATGGACCCTTTGAATGCAGAGAAACAAGCTTGAGTCCATATTGTTTAGGAAGCCATTAGACAAGTGGAAGAAGAGCGACAACGAAGAATATAGGAGCAAATGGAGGGGGATCTCCAAAAAAAACAACAAGAGGCGGGTGTTGCAGTGGCTGAAGGAGCACGTCAACAACAAGCAGTAGTTGATGAGGTTACCCAATGGCAACAAAAACAACAGTAGCAGATCACTAGCCATGGTTTGGAGGGGAAACCTTTGCAATAGCAAATGCATAGCCAATGACTAGTTGGGTAGTAGCAACAACAACAAATGAGCTAGGAAGGTCAAGGTCAATTTGAAATGCCTAATCAGACATCAGAGCAACAACCAATAGGCAGTTAGCCTCTTAACCCCCAGCAAACTATGCAGTAGGATCAAGATTCTCAACCCTCAACGTCTCAAAAAATTGAAACTGACCAGTTCTCACAGTCAAGTTCTTCACATGCATTTCGTTTTCCTATGTTCAATAGGAGAAATCTTGATCCTTAGAGGAATCAAGTAGGTCGAGTCTAGTTACCAACTATTAACTATTCTCAAATTATATACCCATGGTTCTTTAAAGATTATCAGGTTCAAGCCAGAACAATCATTCATGCTGCTAGACTATTAACATTCTGCTCTGTTTGGATGGAGAAAGACCAAAATGTTTTAATTTCTTCTCACTCTCAATTGGATCAAATGCATGCTGAGTTGCTGCTTTCAAAGCAACAGAATATTGAGTTGCGGGATGCCTTAAAAGGTCATGCTAATTTATTTACTAAGGAAGTTCAGTCTTTAAAAACTTAGATTAATGATCTAAAAATCCATATTGAAGAGATAATGGAAGACCATCAAGAGAGAACTAAGCAACTTGAGGTGATCAAAGATGAACTTCACCAAGTCAGAGCTAATAAAGATGATCTTGAGAATTAGGCTGCCAGTTTGTTGACGGAGTGCAATTGGCTAATGATCAGATTGTATCACTGACTGAAAGCCTTCAATTGCCATGGCCAAAGTAGGACTTAAAGAATTGGAAATTCACTTAAAGAAGGATACTCAGACTAATGTTGATAATGCTCAGATGTTGACGGATAAGGAGGTACATATTACATCACTTTTGCATAATAAGGAGGAATTGCAAAAATAGTTAGCTGATAAGGAAGCCACATTAACTTAGCAAAGTGTAGAGCTGCAAGGTCTTCAATTACGACACAAGGAAGAATAGGTAGCAACTAAGGAATTTTTGGAAAATCTTAGTACTGAATTAACAGAAGCTAAAGTTGAAGTTGCTGGCTAGACAACCGAACTTCACAATAATCTGGATGAGGATATTTTTTTGAAAATTATTGATTTCAGAGTAGCTAGTCTTTGAGAGATTTTGAATCAGTTTGTTTATGATTTAGGTAGAATTAATAATCCCCCATCTGATACAAAAGATCCTTAAACCTAGGTTTCATTCCACTATGCATGCGAGTGTTAGGCTACCACTGGTACAACTAATTTTGTACATCTTGATTTAAATCTTTTGTAAATTATGCTGATTGAACTTCCAGAGAATTTAACAAACGTACCGTGTAAGAACATGAATTTTATGTTGTTTTTTTAATTCAATGTATGAGATTCTAAAATAAGGTAATGATGTTTAATAAATTCTCAAGAATTGATAAGAGACTCAAATAAAACTAGCTCCATTATTATGGACGAAAAAAGATTCACTAATATTAGTAACATCATAAATGATTAATTTGCAAACACTACGTTCAAGTAGCATGTTGATATGAGAAACATATCTCATCATAAGAAATTTTCCAAAAATTGACGCATATGTCTCACATAAAAGATAAATTTTCATAATTAATCAAGTAATTGATTTGATAAGCAATACATTGCGAATTTAAAGAGGAATTTCATCACTCTTGAAGTTGAAGTTGTGTCAAGGGGAAAACAGCTTATAAAAGGACTAAGTGAAGAAACTATATTGGCTGCAATAGAACACACCTTAAATATTACAAAGAAAGAAAAGCTTAGCAATACCACTTTCACATAAAATTTCTTTTATTGTTTTTGTATTATGATCTTTGATCTTGGAAACTTGATGGATAAAGGATATCTACTAACTCAAAATATTAGGTTGTTCTAACCAATGAAATACTTTGTTGGCGTGGATAAGGAAACATATGGTGCAATTTTGGGAAGCAGCCTTGCGTAAGGAGGGGAGGGTCAACACATTTTGGAGTTCATTTCAGTTCATTTTAGTCCTAAATTAGAGTCCATTTCAGCTCTAAAGCACATACTGCTAAGTCCATTTACTTGCATATTCATTTTGATTGTCTAAGTTTCCAAGAATTTCGCACATGGCCAAGTCCCATAATTTAGCGAACTATCAACTACTTCTTGTTCTTTCCCAAAACTTTAGCACATCCTCTTTTGAGTTAGCACAATCCGCACATTTTGATTACTTGACTTTCATTTAGAGCCAATGATCGGCAATCGTGCATCATCCACCTGATGTTGAATTTAAATGTTAATTATAACACGCATTATCTACCTGATGTTAAATCATCAACTAATTTAGCAAATTTTGTTCACTTATATATTTTTAAGGCTTCTATATATGAACATGCGCAAACTAAGATGTCTAAAAAAATGACATTCTTTACTCTTTGATTCAACAATGGAGGGTGCGATAATAAAGGGAATTCTAGACTCTAGAAGTACAAATAGTTCATCATTATGTTTGGAAGTACAATAGTTCATCATCATGTAAAACTAGAGTTAGTCACTGGACAATGTCCATGTAAACCTCGTTGATGTATCTCAAAGCTTCATGATCTCCTTATAACATGAAGTATACATATGTTTGAGCGCATCTGAATTGGAAGATGAAGTACAAGAAGTGGACGATGACATCTGGAGCATTCACCTCTGTTGTACATACTCGCTTGTGAAGTCCTTGTTTCGCCCATTCCATACAGCGCAAATGCTTCTTGTTTGCTCTATACTTGAAGCTACTTGAATCAATCTGTTGACGCCTGTAAGTCCTTCCGCAATAATCTTGTTCCCGGAAACGACAATACCTTTTTGATTGCGTACGAGCTCTGTGCATCTGTTTGATTGTCATAATCATATCCTTGGACTTCGGATTTCTGTAGCTTGAAACTTGGGCCCGTCCATAAATCAACTAGATCTTCAACAGCGGGTATAACAAGCTCTTGGATCCCCATCCCTCGAAGCATATTTTCGATCTCTCTGAACATAACTTTAGATAGGCCCATCATGCGATATCTTGGTGCAGTCGCAATGAATGGCATCTCCGCAACCATAACTCCATGTATGCGAATAGTTGCTACACAGGAGATCTTGGATTGCTTTCGTAGCATCATTGTATAGAAGCCACTGTAGTCAAGCCTTCTACTGTTTGATTTACGGTTGAAGATGATTTGATCAAGGACATCTACACCGGTGACAGCATCCTTTATGGGCATGAAGCTTGCTTTGAGAATTTTCAATGACTTGTTTAGCTTTTCCCTGATGGAAGCAAAGTACGCATCTCTGTAATTTCCCATGCAGCTGCTACCAAGCGATCGTATCAAGTCCCAAGAGAGCTCTTCATCTTCATGAAGAGGATGCACGCGGCCCATCATATCCTGGAGCTTCATGTAGACGTTGCTACAAGAGATGCTGCACAAATTCTGTTCTACATCACAGCCATCTGCACATGCCATATGGAAGGGAAGGCCACACTGTATACATGTGTTGATAGATTGATTTCCACATTCCGGACATGCACATTCGAAACAGAACCATATCCCTGCAGGTACTGCGTGGAGGCCAAGGCACTCCAAATGGAAGCACGATGGGCAGCCATCACACACTATCATATCGCCTCCATAGTTACATATACGACAAACGTCCTCGTGTTTATCCATTTCAAACAAGTCAATGTGGCTGTTATACTTGTCAAGAGAGGGCGTAATAGAATTTGGATCTGCATTGCCTGTATGAATTTCTGTGATTTTCTTCGGGAATAGCTCGGCGGACCCTTTTGCATGACTGTATATGCTAGCATCACCCGTTACAGAAGTGCTCTCAGAAAATCCCGATCTACTCCAATTTGGAGCAAGAGCAGTGTTAGGCACACCACAAAGTAGAATACCATTACTATTGTTGATCTCTCCTACTGTACTTGAGCTCTTCGATTCTGTGTTCCCTTTGGATGTATCCATTGGGAATCGCGTGGAAGAGGCGGATTCAGCATCATCATATGCTTGTGAAAAGTATCCATTGGTGCAAGGACTCGAGCTTTTCTGCGGCATGTTCAAATGAATCTGCATATCATTCTTTCCCATCATCGCATGTTTTGACACTCCATTACCATTATTTGAAGCACTGTGGGATTTAGTGCGTCGGATCATCTTGATGCCAGCCTCATTTTCACAATCCAACAGGGAGCGACCATCTTCAAAAAAGAGGTTAGCAGCTGGACGATGAAGTTTACTACCTGCGTGGCTCTCAAAAGTAGATAATTGAAAAATCTCCTTGCAACAAGAGCACACGATGCCGTAATGTGTTATACGTCCCTCCTTCAGGACCCTATTTCCCTTTCTTGCTCTGTAGAATATACGTGCGAAATCGGTAACAATACCAGAATCGATAAGGCCCGATAGCATTGGAGATTTGCAATCACTTAATGAACCCTGCTGAAAGGCTGCACGTAGCTGCGAGTTGCCAATAGAGGCTTCGGAAGTGCGACCTCGAGACGCTTGCTGTAGCATCATCCCTGTAGAGTGTGGCTTGAATTGAGGATCGGTGATGACAAAATGCCTGGATCTTCAGACGGGGGTGTAAATTGAGGGCATTAACGAAGAAGATATCTTTCAAGCACTGACATCAACTTCGAACAAACGCTGGAGGGCATGATCAGAGGAAGAGCGCACGTCGGCAAAGAATGTGGAGCGCACGCCGGCTGCTTGCAATAGATAAACGGACGACTGCACGCCTGAAAATTTATAGTTTTCGTTCATGAAAAGCAAAAACAAAACTAAAAGCAGACTGTTCGTTGTGGAGATTTTTAGTTTTGTTTCTCGTGAAAAGCAAACGCAAAATAAAAAGCTTGGTTAAATAGTTAATTAATTTGGCTGATCGATCTCGTAGCGAGGAATCGATTAAACTTTTGTCGAACGCTCTCTGCTTTTACGGGAGGTTTGCGTACAGTCCGATCAGATGACGCGCACTCTTTCCGGCCATCGCAGAATTCGGTTGAATCAGCATCGTAGAATTAGCTTAATGTCCATCCACGACAAAGAGATTCAGTAATGGCTATACTAAAGCATGTGAAAATTAGAATAAATGATAGGATTAAAATGACACGCTTCTTTTTTTTTTTTTTTAAATGGAGGTTCTACCGAGGCCTACTTCTCCAGGCTTTAACTTTGAAATTGCAACTGTACAAGAAAGGGCATAGTACCCATGGGATCCCCAGGTTTACATAAGGGGGTTGTCGAGCCCTAACCGGTTGAAACTAAGGATGCAAAGTATTTTTTCTCTTAAGGTTCAAAGGATGAATTTAAAATCTTAAGGTGCAAAAGTAAAGAATTAAAAGGAAAGGTGAAGGTATGGAAGGCCCGTACGCAAAGGTGGGAATAGTGCCCAATCAAAATTTTATTTTAAAGTCACTCTTGTTCTAAAGTCACTACAGGACAAAGTAGTGAGTCGTTGAGGACCAGTTCAAAAGACAATCTTGGGACATTGAAAGGGCACCAAGATTGTATTACAGTTAGAGTGCGCGAACCGGCGGACTCAACAAAAGAGAGACAAAAGGCTATTCTTGGACACTGGAAGTAAGAAAAAAAGGAGAAGTGAAGAGTCACTGGGTGTGTCGACCGCGAAAGGTGAAGAGTGCAAGAAGTGAGGCTAAGGGAGGTGCAGAGAGTGCGAAGCAGGAGACCAATCCCAAAAGTCTCTCTCCGCGATCAGACCCAAAAGAGATTAGTCCCTCAGCTCGTGGAAGCTTAGTGCAAGGTGTGCACAAGGAGAAGCTGGAAGCAAGTGAAGGACTGGTGCAGAAGACGGCTGCTGGGAGATTGTGAGATAATTGATCTTTTATGATTGAGCATTCTCTGTGATTGCTGTATTAACTTGGATTGAATGAAATAGTATAATCCTTTTATTGTAATAAAAAACTCAAGGTTCAAAGGTTCAAAGGTGTTTCTGTAGAAGCTTGTCTGAGTTATTTCGTCTCTTGTTCTTCTTCTTTTTCTCCTACAAACCCTCAAACTCCTTCACCTCCAAGAAAACCCCCAACAAATTTGGCACGCCCGGTGGGACTTACAAGGAGATTTGAGCCTAGGAGAAGATCTATTCCAGTGCCAACAGTAATACTCCAGTTGACTAAACGAGGTAAGTACTTATATCAAGTGTCTCATTTCAGGTGAACTATGAACAGCTCATGACCGCGACCCGGTCACAAACCTTGAGGATCAAGTGCAAGCAGACAAGAAGAAAGACGAACAGAAGATCATCGAGTCCACTTTCATCGACTTCATCGGTAGGAAGCATGGCAGGACAGGTGGACCAAGAAACCTTACTCTCCAGATTAAACATAAAATTTCCCTCTTTCAGAGGTTTAGCCCATGAGGATCCAGATGAGCACATTCGAAGATTTCTTGCATTATGCAAGACTAGAGGTCTAATGGGTAGGGAAGATGCCTTCTTGATACTCTTCCTTGCCACTTTGGAAGGTCTGGCAGACAAGTGGTTTAGCCAGTTTGCTGAAAACCACTTTACCTCTTGGGATTTGATGAAAGAGGCCTTCAAAAATCAATTTCAGCATGGAAACACGGCCGAGATCATTATCGAAGAGTTAGAAAACTTGAGATTGGGTCCAGGAGAAAAGTTCCCAGAGTTTGTGACCAGGGCCAAAGCACTAATGGCTAAACTACCAGATCCACCACACGATTTCTTTGTCAAGAAATGGTTATCCAAACCCCTACCTGTGGTCACCCAATGCAAAATAAAAAAGTTAGTGCTACCTACTGCCTCTGTTGAGGAGTTCATCAATACGGCCACACGCTTGGAACAGATAAGGCACCAGTATGGTGCAACTTCTTCCCAACCATCATATGGTACAGAACTGGAGGACCCAGTGATCTAGTTAAGAAGGGAGCTGGAGGGCTTGAAAAGGAATAAGCCCTACACAGAGGAGGAGACTGCTGTAGCTCAGCTGAGAAAAGAGATTGAAGCCCTCAAGCTCCAAAAGGAAGAGGAAGCCCACACAGAAGAACTAGCTCAGCTGAGACAGGAATTGCAAGAACTCAAAGGAGGCGGCATTAAGAACGGACTCTGGTGCTCCATGTGCAGCAAGCAAGGGCACATAGTAAGTGAATGTCCTCTGCTAAATGTGACTTGTCAATTATGCAGGAAGATTGGGCATGAGGCCCATGAATGCCAAGTAAGGGGAATGCCTACAACGACATACTGGACACAAGGAGGACTCTTGCCACCAGCAAATGTAATGGCAGCAGCAGCAAACCAAGGTAACAACTATAATCCTAGACCGAGAACTAACTTTGCAAATGGGCCTAGAAGGCCAATTATTTGCTTCAGATGTGGAGAATGCGGGCACTACCAATCTAGGTGCACTCTCCCAGAAAATGCACCTCCTTGCAGGAACTGTCCAGAGGCCAGGGATCACTATACAAACTGTTGTCCTAAGAATCAAGCCTCTACTTCCGGACCCCATCTCCAAATGATCTCTGTATTCAAGGAGGAAACATTACCTAAGGTGAATGAACCCTCACCTTCTACCAGAGTGGTACAATTAGAAGAACTCGAATCTTTTGCAGTACAGACAAGAAGCAAGGGAACGGCAAAAGTGGTAGAAAATCAAGAATCGATAATTAAGGAATTGAACAAAGACAGAGTTGCATTTGAAGACAAAGCCACCACAAGTGCAGACACAAACCAAAAGGAATATCTCATAGGCACCAGTGATGCCATTGGGCATGCATTCAACAGGGCTCAAGAAGAGTTTGGCAAAGCAAATGAAGCTCACTCTCTTAAAGAGTCAGAGGCTTCAAAACTACTCAAGTCAATGAAGAAGGAGGTTAGTATTTTTGAATTAATAAAGATGGATGGGAAATTCAGGTCAGAATTATTGCAGATAATTGATGAGGCTTCTACTACAAGCTTAGTGGCCAAGACTGCTATTTTACATAAAGGGATAATTATGGGGGAAGCAGCCCTTACGGATTATAAAAGTCCTCGGCTTACAATATCAATCAAGGGTCATGAATTTCAAGGTGTTATTGTAGATGGTGGTTCTGGCATTAACTTGATGCCTGAACATACCATGAAAAAGATTGGACTCCACCCTTCAAGACCTGCAAATTTCACGGTTACGTTGGCAGATCAGAGCAAAGTAAGGCCCTTGGGGGTAATCCCAAAAGTTCCACTTGAAGTACAAGGTAATCTATTCATTCTGGATTTTGTGGTTTTAAGATTTCCCCAGGTTGAAGGAGGATTTCCTCTCTTAATTGGAAGACCTTGGCTGAGGCATGCCAGTGTCATTCATGATTGGGGTAAGGACACTATGTGGGTACAAAAGAAAGGGTAGGAGCTGACACAAATTCATTTAGAGAAGGCCCAGACAATCAAGGAAACACTAGTATGATGCAAACAGTGAGCATTTGCATGGAAACAGAAGCGGAGGATCAACCCCAAATAGATTTTGAGGAAGAAGAGGATATTCTAAGTTGGCTCCAAGCAGGCAACTCTTCCTCTTGTTTTGGAATTTTTCTTGATAATCCTGGCACGACTGAAGGTTATGATGAAGACAAGGAAAAGGTCCAGGTTGATGGATTGGGAGAGCCCATCACTGACCACAGAAGGGGCAGGAAGATACCCCTCAAATACAAATTGGAGGAGGATGTGTCAACCACAGATAACGAAGTTTCTAAAACTAAAAACAAGGTAAAAAATTCTGAGGTTGAATGTTCTTTCCCAATTCAAGAAATCCCTGCAGGATGGATGCAGGACAAGGAGGAACACATCGAAGTCCAAAATACACCTGCTTATGAAGCAATGCACGAAAAGCTAGTAGAAGAAGACAAGGAAGCAGATGCACACGGAGATAATATGGTAACAAGAAATCCGGTCCAAGAAATACACTTAGGCACTCAAAACAATAATCAACCAGTTCTGGTGGCCACTTGGTTGTGGAGCCACCCAGAGCTCCTTGAAAAGGTAAAATCATTCTTGACCCAGTATGCAGATGTTTTTGCCTGGCATTATAAAGACTTAGAAGGAGTGCCTGCATCTTATGGAGAGCACAGAATCCCTCTGGTTGATGGAGCCAGACCCATGAGAGGAAGGAGTTATAGACTTAATCCAAAGTATGCCGAAGCCGTCTATGTGGAAATCCAAAAGATGGAGGATGCAGGAATCATCATTCCTGTGGAACACTCAGAGTGGCTCTCACCTATGGTCATAGTACCGAAGAAGAATACTAATAAAATTAGAATTTGTGTTGACTTTAGAGCTCTCAACAAGGTGACCATTCCAGATGGGTTCCCTATGCCTTTTGCAGAACAGGTCATTGAAGAAGTGGCTGGGCATGCATTATATAGTTTTATGGATGGATTCAGTGGCTATAATCAAATATCAATACATCCAGAGGATCGTGAAAAGACTGCTTTTATCACACCTTGGGGAACATATGTGTATGTAAAAATGCCATTTGGGCTCAGAAATGCTCCGGCCACCTTTAACAGAACGGTCAATCTCATTTTTGGCCCCCTATTGCTGGAATCACTTAGAATCTTCATGGATGACTTCTCTTCGTTTTCAGGATCTCACAAGGAAACTCATCTAGATTGTTTGGACCACCACTTGAGGCAGCTGCAGAATATTTTCCAAAGATGCAGAGAGACTAAGTTAAAGCTCAATCCAAATAAATGTCATTTCCTTGTGACAGAAGGAACCCTTTTAGGACATGTGGTGTCGGCTAAAGGTATGGCCCCAGATCCTGACAAAATCATTTCTATATTAAAGTTACCTAAACCTAAATCTCCTAAAGAGATCCAGAGTTTCTTGGGGCATACCGGTTATCATAGAAGGTTTATAAAAATGTATGCAGAGATAGCTAGACCTCTGACTAGACTTACAGGTAAGGAAGTACCTTTTAAATGGGAAGAAGAAGAGGAAAAGGCATATCAGACATTACGGTCAAGGTTGGTGTGTGCTCCTATCTTGGTCACACCTGAGTGGTCAAAAATCTTTCATATACACGTCGATGCCAGTGCATATGCAGTAGGGGCAGTTTTGACCCAACCCAGTGAAGAATTTAAAGTGGACAGGCCAATTCAATATGCTAGTAGAATCTTGACCAAGGCTGAGAGGAATTACAGTACTACTGAAAGGGAAGCCCTAGCAATGGTCTTTGCTGTCCAAAAATTCCGTCATTACTTACTGGGGGTAAAATTTATTATTATATCAGATCACCAACCACTAAAATACCTACTCAACCAACCCCAGGCCACCGGTAGAATATGGAGGTGGTTATTGTTGTTCCAAGAGTTTGATTTTTCTGTAGTCCATAAACCAGGGAAAGACAATGTTATGGCGGATCACCTATCCAGAATGAATATGATGAATCAATCTAGTGGAATCAATGATGACTTTCCAGATGCTCATCTGTTTGCTGTAAAAGCTCAAGGTTGGTATTACGACATTAAAAATTTCATTAAAAATGGATTGTATCCAGAAAAGGCTAGTGTTGTACAAAAGAAGAACCTGCTAATCAAGAGTAGAACATATACCTTCATCGAAGATAAATTGTACAGACAGGGCAAAGATGACCGGTTCAGGAAGTGTTTGGAAGAAGAAGAAGTGAGGGAAGTCCTTCACTCTGCACATGAAGGAACAGGTGGTGGGCACCTCCCAGGACATATTATGAGTCAGAGGATACTGGATGTGGGTCTATGGTGGCCTACACTATTTAGGGATGCAGATGAGTGGGGGAAGGCATGTGACATTTGCCAGAGGTGTGGACCTAAGCCAACAAAGCAGAGACATAACCCCTTGGTTATTTCCACTTCCTGGCAACCATTTGAGAAGTGGGGGCTAGATTTTGTAGGGCCCATCTACCCTCCCGCTTTTCCAAAAAGAGAAAAATATCTCTTGATAGCTACAGATTATGCGACAAAGTGGGCTAAAGCCATTGCCTCCTCCGATTGCACTGCCCAAACTGTTGCTGATTTCATTTATAGTAACATCATTTGCAGGTTTGGTTGTCCACTTGGAATTTGTACTGATCAGGGTACCCATTTTGTCAATAAAGTCCTGCAAGAAATCTTCAACAGGTATAGAATTCTTCATAGGACCTCTTGTGCTTACTATCCACGAGCAAATGGACAGGCTGAGTCGACAAATAAGGTTTTAATTGCAATGTTAAGAAAGGAGTGTATGTTGCAACCCACTTCATGGGGCATTGCGTACCTAGGTACACTTTGGGCATACAGGTTAGCCTACAAAGAGGCCACTGGATATTCCCCATTCCAACTGGTCTATGGCATATTACCTATCGAGCCCTTTGAATTTTTACATGGATCGCCTAAGATAGCATTCATGCAGGGAAAGAAGGATTGTGATGTCTCTCAGAGGCTAGGAGCACTACATAAAGTGGAGGAGATTCGTCTACTAGCGACCAAACAATTGATAGAGACTCAGATGAAACGGAAGGAGGCACATGATCGACATCTGTGGAAAAACAACATTGAAGCAGGCATGTTAGTTCTTCTCCATAAACCTAACCCTCATACGACTGCAAAAGGAAAATGGATCCCTCATTGGGAAGGACCTTTTCGAGTTTTGAAAATGTTGCAATGGGGTGCTGTGCAATTAGAAACACTCGATGGATCTACCCTACCGCTAGTAAATATTTCTCGACTCAAAGCTTATCATCAAAAGTTCTAACATTCCACTCCATAGTTCTTAGCTCATTTTGTTTTTTTATTTTATTTTGTTTTCTATTGTAACTCTGTAATCATTGCTCATAATTGCTACGAAAAAAAGGGCTCTATACAAACATTTGGCGCAAAATTGTTATGGCTATTAGTTCTTAACACTAGCTTTTAAGGCTAGCCCTTCCTTTGTATCTCTCGAATGGATGAGATTAATATTGGCATCTCCTCTCTTTTGAACTTCTTTTATGCTCCACCATTCCTTGCTGTGAGGTAAGCCCTTCATCCCCCTTGCTATATAATAAGAACATTCATTCATCCCATCTTCACTCTGAAGTCTATGCAATACCCGAGCGCTGACCCTCTAATTGGCTTCGCCACAGCCACCAAAGAAAAACCGTGGGCCTCATCCTCCTCCACCATCGACGCTCATGCTCCTCCTCTAGCATCAAAACCCCTCCCTCTCCACCCTCTACCCCCGCCGTCCATCACCTCTCCCCACCCCCTCCAACCCCTCAGCACCTGCCAGCCCCCTCCCTCTCCACCCTCTAACCCCGCCGCCTACCAACTCCCCCCACCCCCTCCAATACCCTCGGCCCCGCCAACCCCTCCCTCCCCACTCTTTACCCCCGCCGTCCATCACCTCTCCCCACCCCCTCCAACCCCCTCAGCACCCGCCAGCCCCCTCCCTCTCCACCCTCTGCCCCGCCGTCTACCACCTCTCCCCACCCCCTCCATCACCCTCGGAACCCGCCAACCCCTCCCTCTCCACCCTCTGCCCCCGCCGTCTACCACCTCTCCCCACCCCCTCCATCACCCTCCGAACCCGCCAACCCCTCCCTCTCCACCCTCTGCCCCGCCGTCTACCACCTCTCCCCACCCCCTCCAACACCCTCGGAACCCCTCCCTCCCCACTCTTTACCCCCGCCGTCCATCACCTCTCCCCACCCCCTACAACCCCCTCAGCACCCACCAGCCCCCTCTCTCTCCACCCTCCCCCCCGCCGTATACCACCTCCCCCCACCCCCTCCAACCACCTCAGCACCCGCCAGCCCCCTCTCTCTCCACCCTCCCCCCCCCACCGTCTACCAACTCCCCCCACCCCCTCCAACCCCCTTAGAACCCGCCAGCCCCCTCCCTCTCCACCCTCTAACCCCGCCGCCTACCAACTCTCCCCACCCCCTCCAATACCCTCGGCCCCGCCAACCCCTCCCTCCCCACTCTTTACCCCCGCCGTCCATCACCTCTCCCCACCCCCTCCAACCCCCTCAGCACCCGCCAGCCCCCTCCCTCTCCACCCTCCCCCTTGCCGTCTACCTCCTCTCCCCACCCCCTCCATCACCCTCGGAACCCGCCAACCCCTCCCTCCCCACTCTTTACCCCCGCCGTCCATCACCTCTCCCCACCCCCTCCAACCCCCTCAGCACCCGCCAGCCCCCTCCCTCTCCACCCTCCCCCCCGCCGTCTACCACCTCTCCCCACCCCCTCCATCACCCTCGGAACCCGCCAACCCCTCCCTCTCCACCCTCTGCCCCCGCTATCTACCACCTCTCCCCACCCCCTCCACCACCCTCGGAACCCGCCAACCCCTCCCTCTCCACCCTCTGCCCCCGCCGTCTACCACCTCTCCCCACCCCCTCCATCACCCTCGGACCCCGCCAGCCCCCTCCCTCTCCACCCTCTAACCCCGCCGCCTAACACCTCCCCCCACCCCCTCCAATACCCTCGGCCCCGCCAACCCCTCCCTCCCCACTCTTTACCCCCGCCGTCCATCACCTCTCCCCACCCCCTCCAACCCCCTCAGCACCCGCCAGCCCCCTCCCTCTCCACCCTCCCCCCCGCCGTCTACCTCCTCTCCCCACCCCCTCCATCACCCTCGGAACCCACCAACCCCTCCCTCCCCACTCTTTACCCCCGTCGTCCATCACCTCTCCCCACCCCCTCCAACCCCCTCAGCACCCGCCAGCCCCCTCCCTCTCCACCCTCCCACCCGCCGTCTACCACCTCTCCCCACCTCCTCCATCACCCTCGGAACCCGCCAACCCCTCCCTCTCCACCCTCTGCCCCCACCGTCTACCACCTCTCCCCACCCCCTCCACCACCCTCGGAACCCGCCAACCCCTCCCTCTCCACCCTCTGCCCCCGCCGTCTACCACCTCTCCCCACCCCCTCCATCACCCTCGGACCCCGCCAGCCCCCTCCCTCTCCACCCTCTAACCCCGCCGCCTAACACCTCCCCCCACCCCCTCCAACACCCTCGGAACCCGCCAACCCCTCCCTCTCCACCCTCTGCCCCCGCCGTCCTCAGAACCGCCAGCCCCTTCCCTCTCCACCCTCTACCCCCGCCGCCTAACACCTCCCCCCACCCCCTCCAATTCCCTCGCGCCCCCCCTCCCCACTCCCTCTGCCCCCGCCGTCAAACACCTCCCCCCACCCCCTCCAACCCCCTCGCAACCCCCTCCCTATCCACTCCCTCCCCCCCCACCGCCTAACACCTCCCCCCACCCCCTCTAACAACCTCGGAACCCGCCAACCCCTCCCTCTCCACCCTCTGCCCCCGCCGTCCTCAGAACCGCCAGCCCCCTCCCTCTCCACCCTCTACCCCCGCCGCCTAACACCTCCCCCCACCCCCTCCAATTCCCTCGCGCCCCCCCTCCCCACTCCCTCTGCCCCCGCCGTCAAACACCTCCCCCCACCCCCTCCAACCCCCTCGAAACCCCCTCCCTATCCACTCCCTCCCCCCCCGCCGCCTAGTACCTCCCCCCACCCCCTCCCATTCGGCGCCCCCTTCCTCTCCACTCCCTCTGCCCAGCCGTCAAACACCTCCCCCCACCCCCTCCAATTCCCTTGAGCCCCCCTCCCCACTCTGCCCCCACCGCCTAACCCCTCCGGTTATCCCGCCACCACCACATCCTCTGTCTCCACCCTCTTCCACCACAATTCCCCTCCACCTACATTGGATTTCTATTGCCGACAATTCCCCTCCACCTACATTGGATTTCTATTGCCCAGCTTCTTCTCCTCATTTCCATCAATGGCCGACCCCTCCGCTCCGGGTGATATTTCAGAACCCACGCCGCCCGCACTTCCTTCAAACCATTCCAATCAACATACTCCACCGTCCGCGCTTCCTTCCGACCATCCAAATCAACCTACTCCCTCGGCAGAACACTCTGTTCCCGCTAACCCACCGCAAGATGCCTCGCCGTCAGCTCCTCCTACTACCCTTCTTGATATTCCTATTTATTCCATACACTCTGATTCCACCGACCTTTATTCCCCACCTCCCATCCCTCACCCTCCTTCTCCTTCCCCATCTGTGTTTCATTCCTCACACCCATCTTCGCCAACCGGGGATTATATGCGCCTGTTTCTTCCACCTGACTTAAACCTGCAAATCCGTATGCATTTATCCCTCCCTACCATTGCCCTTCGTCAAATGTTTTCCATTGAAGATCTTCAGCAGGCCGGCCTGTGGGGCTTGGCCAACGTTTTCTTCAATAATCCATCCAATTTTCACCAGGTTTATGAAGCTATTCGCCTCTTCCCTCATTTTAGAACCGGCACTCTCTCCATCCCAGCCATTGCCACCAGTATTGGGTCCTCCCTCTTTCATTTTAGTGCTCCACCCTTCCTATATTCCGGATTGTCAGCCTCGGCTACAATTGCCTTTTGTACCGATCACTTTCAAAGTAATGCTAGGTTTTCACTCCGCATGACCACCATTCTCAATGCGTTCATTTTTTTCCTTTTACTGCGTAGTCCAACATCTTCGCTCCCCTGGTCAGATATTCGTATTGCCGATCCGCTTTTCTGCTTTCTCCATAGCCGTCCTTACCCTTACGCAACCCTCATTTATAGTTCCTTGATTTTGCGATCCCGTCGACTCAGAGAGGCTATCTCTAGGGGCTCTCATGCATTTTCCATCTATTCTGCGCCCTTCCTAGCTTGGATCTATCAAATACCTACACACTCTGCCAACAATGTTGCTTTTCTCCCTACCAACCCTGGGCTACCTTCCATTGCACAATCTCCCTCCCCCCCTCTAATCTCAATTGACTCAGCTTCCGCATCGACACCAGCATCCGCACCACCTGATATCCCCTCCTTCCCTCCCCAATCTTCTTCACCTATCCCTCCAGCATCTACCACTACTCCGTCCATGCCTACCCCTCCTATTATCCCTAGACCTTCCCTCTCTTCAGCTTTCAAGCCACTCATTCAAACGCAACTCAACCCTCAAAACCCCACCTGTATGCCCCCCCTTCCTCCGGTTTCCACCTCACCCCCTATCATTAATGATCCATTCAGCCAACCACTTCCCTCCCACAATCCTTCCCTTCCCAATCCATCTTCCACTACATCCCTTCCTCCTCATCCGTCGGTAATCCCTCCTTCCCAGATCCCTCTTGATCCATCGGCCTCTCCTTCTCCGCACTTTGACATCCCATCCACCCCTTCCTTTTTACAATTACTACGGGACGTGAGTGTCGTTGCTCTCGGCAGTGCTCAGGCCTCCCAGATTTCCTTGGATTCGGTATCGGCAGCAGCTTCGGTTCATCAACAGTATATCTCCACAATCGAAAACATCAATCGCATGGCCCAATCTCAATGGCACTCGCTCAATGAAACGGCGCGATTGCTCAAAGAAGAGAGAGATCATTATCACGATATGGCCGACTCTGCGTTGAAAGCATTAGAAGATCTTCAAAATCGCTCTAACTTAGGGCTTTGTGCTAATGCTGCATGCAGACGTATCAGACGGGACAGGGATAATCTTAGGCATTGCCTTAGTTCGCTACAGCATATGATTGAACAAGCTTCTGCTCCTTTGCCCCCCTCTCCACCAACATCGGCTGAGAATCTCAATCAACCTGCACAATAATTTGCCGTTCACAGTCTAAATAAATTGCTCATCCCCTTCATAATAATTGCTCTTAGCCTTCATTATCACTTTGTCAATAAAATTCTCATCCCTCTGATTTTGTCAATAATTCTTGTAGGGTGCCTTATGCTTTTTCTTACTTCAATAATACACGCACTCTTTCTCTTTTCTTGCCTCAGCTTTGTTCTTTTCCTGTCTGTTTTTTCTGTTTTGTATTGCTGTTGTCTCTCCGGGATGGAGAGATCTTTAGGTGGTGGGCATCTGTCGAGCCCTAACCGGTTGAAACTAAGGATGCAAAGTATTTTTTCTCTTAAGGTTCAAAGGATGAATTTAAAATCTTAAGGTGCAAAAGTAAAGAATTAAAAGGAAAGGTGAAGGTATGGAAGGCCCGTACGCAAAAGTGGGAATAGGGCCCAATCAAAATTTTATTTTAAAGTCACTCTTGTTCTAAAGTCACTACAGGACAGAGTAGTGAGTCGTTGAGGACCAGTTCAAAAGACAATCTTGGGACATTGAAAGGGCACCAAGATTGTATTACAGTTAGAGTGCGCGAACCGGCAGACTCAACAAAAGAGAGACAAAAGGCTATTCTTGGACACTGGAAGTAAGAAAAAGAGGAGAAGTGAAGAGTCACTGGGTGTGTCGACCACGAAAGGTGAAGAGTGCAAGAAGTGAGGCTAAGGGAGGTGCAGAGAGTGCGAAGCAGGAGACCAATCCCAAAAGTCTCTCTCCGCGATCAGACCCAAAAGAGATTAGTCCCTCAGCTCGTGGAAGCTTAGTGCAAGGTGTGCACAAGGAGAAGCTGGAAGCAAGTGAAGGACTGGTGCAGAAGACGGCTGCTGGGAGATTCTGAGATAACTGATCTTTTATGATTGAGCATTCTCTGTGATTGCTGTATTAACTTGGATTGAATGAAATAGTATAATCCTTCTATTGTAATAAAAAACTCAAGGTTCAAAGGTTCAAAGGTGTTTCTGTAGAAGCTTGTCTGAGTTATTTTGTCTCTTGTTCTTCTTCTTTTTCTCCTACAAACCCTCAAACTCCTTCACGTCCAAGAAAACCCCCAACAGGGGTTAAATTGCGGTCATCACTACGGTAGGGCAGAACAAATGGTGGCACATCAGCCACAAGGTACAACTTTCCATGTTAAACATGTCCCTTACATGTTGCCTGTAGGGGTTGAACCCTCGCCCCCGCCTCAAGAGGCGAGAGGCCCAACCACCCGGATAAACAGTCGGGGACATGACACTCTTCTTAATCAAAACAAGAGGTTTCTCTAATAAATGAGATAGTTCTCTTGAAATGGACAAGGAAAATAAATAAATCCAACAATGATCACCAGAAAAATATTAAATCTCCGAAAAAAATAGCGATGAATGGAACTCATCATATGCTTACACCCTTCAAGTTGAAAACAAACATTGAAAAGCATACCGTGTTCTAATGAACCATTTACTTGAGACTTTCCATGAGATTTAAGAAAATATATGAAGCTTTAATTTATCTTCAACAACCCACTCACTTCGCTCATTTGTGCGTATACCCAGACATGGTGTATCTAATGAAAAATCGGTGAGAGATGTTTAATGGCATAGAACTGTGCATAAGGCTACCTAGAAATCTACGTTTCTATCAACACTTGACTATTCACTTGAGATACTAAGACATGGTTCCTCCCCCCATAGTGCTCGTAATGCCTCCCATAGGGGAGCTGGTCTCCAAGGAGGACTGCACCCTCGCTATGAACACCCCATAGAGCACCATTAATGGAAGAGGGTTCTATTCTAGTCGAAAGAAAGAAAAAAAACAAAAAACTAAACAAAAGGGGAGTACAAAGTAGCAAATAGTTGGAGAAAGTAGCAAAGAGTTAGAGGACTAAACAAAAGGGGAGTACAAAGTAGCAAATAGTTGGAGAAAGTAGCAAAGAGTTAGAGAAAGTAGCAAATAGTTGGAGAAAGTAACTAAACCACATGGAGGAATTTGAAGCCTCTACAAGCCAAGAGGAAAACATGGATACTGAGAGCTCTCTCCAATACATGAAAGATAACCATTTCTTTTTGTGGTATGATCTCCAATGGGGGCAATAATTGCCTAGTGCTTAGCTAGACGGATGTTATGTCTCCCACGAGCTATGTCATGACTTAATTAGCTAATGTCAATATCTTTTGACACATTCGACTTTAGCATATCACTACCCCTCGTGGTCTCATTTGGTAGGGAAATAGAGCATCATGCTTTTCCTTTTAATCTTTCCTTTTAGTCTTTTAGTTGTGTAGAGCCTCCTACATGCTACTGGACAAACTTATCCATGTTTCTCATAGACAAACTCATCAAGCGTGATAAATTTTATGCTTAACTGAAGAGGCCGGTTGAAGAAACAAAAAAAAAGCTAACGTGGATTTTCAACTCGTGCTCCTTAAAATTAGGAGCAAGTTGGGAATGAAAAAAGATATAAAGTGTCTTGGTCTTCATTTTGTCTCGAACATTAGTGAGCAAGCATAGATAATAGAACAACAAAGAAATAAAATATTTTAAAGAAACAAGAATACCAAGTAGTTCATGTAGATGGTTCACAAATCAAATGGCACTGGATGTTTATCGGAGAGTGAAAACCATGACATCAACACCAATAACTTTAGATCTACTTTGGATTCCTTGTCCATGCTAATAAATAATAGCATAATGAACTATCTGAAGCATTGGATTCATAAGGATGTTAAAGATTTTATCAAGGGAGTTCATTTTGCAATCCATGAAGGATCTTGGTTTTGGTAGAAAAAGTATCAAGCTGATGGTCTCCACCCTCTTTGATAACATATCAGCTAGCATCAACATCAATGGTGAAAGGTCGGCCTCCTTCCCGTTCAAGCAATCAATTAGGCAAGGTTGTCCCCTTGCCTCTTTTTTCTTTTCATGGAAGTAGATGATCTTAGTTTCCTCAATTTGTAGTGGTGATATTCAAGGAATATTGCTCCCTGATCGGCAAGACCAACTCATATTCAGATTATTTGCTAATGACACTAATGTGCTTCTTCAAAATGACCAAGATTGATGGGCAACTTTGGGAGTGTTTGGAACCTTTCTGTATGACTTCAGCCTCCAAGATCAACCACACAAAAACTGCTTTTAAATCACAGGGAGGGAATCTTCCTCAATTTTCCCTCAACTATAGGTGCAAAGAGATTGCTTCAAGACAAGCTTTCAAGCATTTGGGTATCTCAAGGGGTTTCAAATATCCATGTCAAAAAGTTGGGATTGGGTATTGGATAAACTTGATTCCAAACATCAATACTAAAAGCATGCAATTGAATGTGGCTAATTGAGGCCATGGTTAGTAACATGTTCCTTACTCCCTACACGATTTAGTTGTTCTTTGTAAGCTTGAGATCACGTGTAGCAACTTTCTATGGAGTGTTCGAGATCCAAATTGCATATGTATCCCTATGATAAAACAATGCAATATTTTTTGCCTTCCTAAGGAAAAACGTTCATGGAGCATTGATGTGGACCTCTTGGGTGCCAAAGTGATAGCTCAGTGGATGATTAAGGCTTGGAAGAACCAATCAAATTTGTGGGCCCATCTTCTTTCCAAAAATGTCCAAGTTCTCTCTCCTTTGGGCTCCCCTTGGTGGAATACAACACTCTTTCTTTCCCCTGTAACGAAATCATTCCCAAGGGTTTGGACTTGATTTCCCCTTGTTGCAAGCATGGAATCATCTTAAGGGACAATGCTATCTCAATTTAGACTCAAAATGGGTGGTGTGTTTTAGAGAAAATGATTCCATTTGCTTCCCAATCCATTGGATCTCTCTTATGTGAAAAAAAAATGTCTCTATAACTAAGCGAATAAATAGTAAATCTAGCTTTTATTGAAACAACTGAGGAAATATGACAATAATCAATGGATCAAACATGAAGATTTGGAAGATTCTAAGGATCATTATGTGCCTATTCAGATGGTACCTATGGTTTTTTTTATAATGCTAAACCAAGTAGGTGCTTTGGACTGAGCTCCTAAACCTTCCTTTCTACTTGTGCCAACTCACCAATGAAATTGATCAGGTGGAACTTAAAAAGGGTACATGAACACCAAGTATCATGTATGATTACTAATTTTATATGTTTCCTCTGCACTTAGTTTCACATATAGGTACAGATATGATACTGCAATTTCTATTAAGGAGATTTCAATAGTTTTGTTAAATATTTTATAATCTGAGAGTAGGAAATCATATTGCGCAATTTTATGTTGTTGCACTATGCCACATGAGGAAAGAGGAAAGGTTAAGCACATTATTTAGTAAATCTTTTACATGTGCTCACTTAATGTTAAGAGCAATTAACAAAAAGCATAATTTCATTGGTAGACATGTACAATAGAACTCTATTTCCTCCATATTATCGGGTCAGGCTATGGATATATATGACGTTGTTTAATTCCTTCTCTTTAATGATTATTCCATTCACTTTCATAATCAAGTTCCATTAAAGCTTCATCATCTCCACTTTATCATCTAAGTTCTTATAACCACATTGAAGCTCTGGTTCGTAAGATGTTTTATTTTCCAAGATTTCTTCTCTACCTATTCTCCTATCTTCTGCCCTAAGAGGTTTTCTTTAGGAAGAGAAAATCTTCTTTAATTCTTGGTGAGTTCTTAGATAATGACCCTACTGGAGTGTTTGCTCTATGGAGGTCTCCTAGTCCCATTCTTAGAGGGTGTATGTTGGTGGTGTCATTGGCATGGAAGTTGTTTCGCTTATGTTGAGAAACTTGGAGGAGGTGTCAACCGAGGCACCTATGTTTCACGAGCTTCGCAATGACATAGGTAATTCCAATGTCTTTCTTGAAATTGATTTTTCTTTGGAAAATCACTACCCCATCATGATCTCCTTTTCCATGCGCAAGTAGAGCCTTGTGGTTCCATAGATCCTTTTCTTTTTATTCTTCTCCCAGTGTAACACTTAATCGAGATAATATGGACCAAAGCTCTTAGTTGTGGGGAGTCTCCTACATGCTATTGAACTCGAGTTATGAAGCTTATCGATTCTTCTCTTAGACACTCATCAAGAAGCGATGCGGGCGGATGGGAGAAAGAAATCAAGCAATTCTTCTCAATGAAGTGATACTTTTAAGAAAGAAGAATATCAAGCAATTCTTCTCAATGATCGACAAATCAAACAACACTAGATATTTAGCCGAGAGTGAAAATCATGAGTTCATATCACTTTAAATGTATTTTGGATTCCTTGACCATGTTAATTGGTAGTCGAAGAGGTTGTATGGTTGCTCTCTCTATGTTAGACACCCCATTGGAATAAAGGTATAAAAGTCTTGGGCCTTATGGGATCTTCAATTCTTTTTACATTGCACATCCTCATGAAGCCCATTGCCAAGGTTTAGCAAGAATCTCTAAGTTCATTCAATTTAATTGACTTAATGTAGAGGTTGTAAAGCTTATTCCTCAAAATGATAGCAAGAAGAAGATAGAAAAATTCATGCCAATCACTATATTGCTTGAGACACCTATGAGATAACAACAAAACCTTTGGATACTAGGATAATGAACCATCTAAAACATTGGATTCAAAAAGATAAAAAAGGTTTTATTAAGGTTAGAACAATTTTAGAAGCAATTTTTGACATGGGGGGGGGGATATATGCTAAAAATTAAGAACAAGACTTCTTAATCTTAAAAACTGACTTGGATAATTCCTACAATTGCTTGTAATGCAAATTCATTTTGCAAACCATGAAGATTCTTGGTTTTGGAAGAAAATTTATCAAGATGTCCTCCATCCTCTATGATAATATGTCAGCTAGCATCAACACTTATCAAGGATATTCATTTCTCAAAGATTGTCTCCACCCTCTATGGAATGGAACTTCATTTTGCAACCCATGAAGGATCTTGGTTTCTATAGAAAATTTATCAAGATGGTCTCCACCCTTTATGGCAATATGTTAGCTAGCATCAACATCAATGGTAAAAGGTCAGTCTCATTCCCTTGCAAGCAATCAGCTACGCAAGGTTGTCACCTTGCTTCTCTTCTCTTTGTGATGGCATCTGATGATCTTAGTTGCCTTGTGAAAAACCAATTTTGTAGTGGCATTATTCGGGTAATATTGCTCCCTAGTGGGGATAATATGGACCAAAGCCCATATTCTTCTGCTAGTGTAACACTTGATCGAGATAATATGAGCCAAAGCCCTTAGTTGTGGGGATTCTCCTACATGCTATTGAAATCGAGTTATATTAGACCTAAGTAGAGGCATGGAAGTTGAATAGTGGCTAAGATATAAATATCTAGACCATGATTTTATATTCCTATAAGAAGTGAAAATTGATAGCAAACATGTAATACATAAACTTAAGAAAGCTTCCTCTAGACACTTTGGATCTCCACAAACTACTCAAGTGAAAGCAATGGCGGATTGGGGTAAGTAGAGGAAACTACCCTGGACAAGAAAATTTGGGACTCATATGGTGAAAATTGGGGTAAAGAGAGGAGGTACATACAATGAAATTTGTCACTCTCATGCTAGGAGGGGAGGGTCCACACATTCATTGGGAGTTCATTTTAGTTCTTAAGCAAGTGATTATGTTTCCCTACATTGGGAGTTGCCATAATGATGGAAATCTAATAGTAGGCATAAATTTCACACATGGCTAGCGAAGTTTCCCACAATTTAGCAAATTATCAACTACTGCTTGCTCTTGCCCAAAATTTAATCCACACATCCTCTTTGTATGCAATGTGGGGTCTTTCCAGTTAACGCAATCCCTACAAGACGTACAAGATTATTTGACTTCCATTTGAATTTTATCAAATATTATTCTATCTTTAGGATAGTCATATTCAAAGTACAATTATCAACTAGTGTTATAAAATTCGTTCACTGATATACTATCAGGCATTGTCTTTGATTTTTATATATGACCATGTGCAAACTAAGATGTCTAAAAATTGACATTATTTACTCTTTGCACTACAACAGATTGATGGTATACCGAGGTTTTTACCGAGGAAAATGAACGCGGCTTTATTTGCCGCGAAGCTGGTGTAAAGGTCGGTCTCTGCGTCGGTACCAAAGAGTCAGTATAGGCGTCGGTCTAGACGTCGGCAAAAGCGTCGGTATGTGCATCGGTATATGCGTCGATATAAACGTCGGTATACACGTCGGTAATTGGTTTCTGCTGCATCGCCTCCTGGGTGTACCGACGGTTATTCCGATGACACTACTAGGAGTACCGTCGCTTATACCGACGACCATACCTGCAAAATTCTTTTTGGGCAGAATGTTTTGTCTTTTGCTACAGCAACCTTACCATGATGTTGCTGAACAAAAGACAATACACTCTGCCCAAAAAAAACCGAGTACATGTGATGTGTACTCTAATGACAACCGAAATATGATTTCATGAAACAGAGTATTATTGTACACAAAAGAGATCGATAATCAGAATGAACAATGAACCATGTACAAAAGAAGTTATATATTTCAATAATGAAGCATGTACAAGTGTGGCAAACCACTGTCATATATGACGCTTTTACAAAATGTGGCAAAACAATGTATTGCCATATGGAAATCAAATACAAAATATTGGTCTTCCACTGCCATACACATGCAAAGAACGTTCCATATCAACAGTCCTGCAACAAAGAACAATAATGGAATGAGATAAATTCACATAAAAATTACAAACAAGTAAAAACCAAGTTCATAAATTAATTACCTCATCGCAAACGCTCCCATGAAACTACTACACCGCGTCCCTCCAAGTCCTGGAATAGTGTAGTCAACCCATGACTATATCCATAAGACTCCTCCGATCGTGGTGGAGGACGACCCATTGCCAACTCCTGAAACAAATATAAAAAGATTAGAGAAATATATATGAGAAATTTAACACAAATAAATTCTATAAATGAAATGGTACTTACAAACTCATGATGCATCGTGTCATATCCATTGCTGCCCAAATGTGACGGTCCAATCGTCTCTAGACGTGTGGCTGCGGCATTTTGCTGCTAGCGATATCGATCAGGAGTCAGATGCTGCTCATCACGAATCATGTCCCACTCCTCAGCATCTAACCACACAGGCTTTGGTAAGCCTTCTCTGAATGCATCATGAGCCTCGGATCGTCGATGCGACATGACCTCACGTGCGGTATGCAGAATCCACTCTGAACTGACAATCGATTGTTCATCGGCTGGTCGGAACTCTTGGTAAATCGTTTGTGTGATATAATTCTTCTGATCTTTATCCTGTTCACTCCATTTCCGCATGATGGAGTCTCCAAACTGGATGGAGCAAAGCTGTCGTATGCGTGCACGCATTGCTTTGCCAGCCGCATCCATCACCGGAGCTCCATCTCGGATACTATATACCTTGGAGTCATCATGGTCATGAGCACCCCAAGGTGTACGTGGTGTACTGCGTGGTGTACTGCGTGGTGTACTGCGTGGTGTACTGCGTGGCGTACCTACATCCGAGGTACTCGTCCTAGGAGTAGAAGCGGGCGACACAACGTCCGTCGCACTGCCTCCACAACAACCGCCTCCTCCGCCTCCAGATCTACCTGTAGATCCACTCCTAGAACCTCCTGCTCGAGAGCGTGACCTCGATCTACGAGACGAGCCAGACCCTGTATCGCACTGAGGTGTCGAACGCACATGTCTACTAGTAGATCCAGTAGGAGATGGCTACAAAGATGGTCGTGGTGGAGTCATAAAGCTAGGAGACATACCTCCTATGGGAGTAGCACCACCCTCAGGAGTGACACCGGTAGGAGTGACACCGGCGGGAGTGACACCGGCGGGAGTGAGGCCAATGGGAGTGAGGCCGACAGGAGTAAGGCCGCCAGGAGTGAGGCTGTGCTACCACGAGTGATCCAATACTGTGATGCAGCAGCCATATACGCATGTGTATATACATGTATATTTCTATACACATGTGTATATACGTGTATATACATGTATATATCTATTATATGTGTATGTGTATGTGTGCATATATGTTATGTACGTGTTAAAACCCTAAAACCCTAATCCAAATGACTAATAAAACATGTATATATATGTATGCATGTGTATATATGTGTATATGTATATATATGTGAATATAGATAGGTATATAAGTATGTGTGTTTGTGTATTTATATAATTATTTATATATTTAGATTTTTTCTTTACTTAATTATATTTAATTATATATATTTAATTAAATAATTTAAAACACTAGTTCTTTTTATATTTATTTATGTATATAATTATCTTATTATATATATATATATATATTTATATATTCAGGATTTTTTTCTTACGTAATCCTATTTTTATATATTTAATTTTATATATTTAATTATAAATATTTAATTAAATTATTTAAAACACTATTTCTTTTTATATTTATTTATGTATATAATTATCATATTTTATATATATATTTATTTATATATTCAGATTTTTTTTCCTTACGTAATCCTATTTTTATATATTTAATTTTATATATTTAATTATATATATTTAATTAAATTATTTAAAACACTAGTTCTTTTTATATTTATTTATGTATATATCTTATTTTATATATTTTTTTTTCTATATATTCAGATTTTTTTTTCCTTACGTAATCCTATTTTTATATATTTAATTTTATATATTTAATTATATATATTTAATTAAAACCCTAATCTTAAAATTCTATGTATATTTTTGTATGCATGTGTATCTACATGTATGTATGTATTATATGTATATGTGTGTTTGTGTATATATGTAATCTACGTATTAAAATCCTAAAACCCTAATCAGAAAGACTTACACTTAAATCTGAAATACTAAACCCTAAAACCCTAATCTTAAATATGTAGACCTAAAATATGTATATTTCTGTATACATGTGTATATACATGTATATATATATTACATGTGCATGTGTATGTGTGCATATAACTTATGTAAGTGTTATAAACCTAAAACCCTAATCTTAAAGATTTAAATCTAAAATATGTATATTTTTGTATGCATGTGTATCTACATGTATGTATGTATTATATGTATACGTGTGTTTGTGTATATATGTAATCTACATATTAAAATCCTAAAACCCTAATAAAAAAGACTTAGACTTAAATCTGAAATACTAAACCCTAAAACCCTAATCTTAAATATGTAGACCTAAAATATGTATATTTCTGTATACATGTGTATATACATGTGTATATACATGTATATATGTATTACATGTGCATGTGTATGTGTGCATACATCTTATGTAGGTGTTATAAACCTAAAACCCTAATCTTAAAGATTTAAATCTAAAATATGTATATTTTTGTATGCATGTGTATCTACATGTATGTATGTATTATATGTATGTGTGTTTGTGTATATATGTAATGTACATATTAAAATCCTAAAACCCTAATCAGAAAGACTTAGACTTAAATCTGAAATACTAACCCTAAAACCCTAATCTTAAATATGTAGACCTAAAATATGTATATTTCTGTATATATGTGTATATACATGTATATATGTATTCCATGTGCATGTGTATGTGCGCATATATCTTATGTAGGTGTTATAACCCTAAAACCCTAATCTTAAATATTTAAATCTAAAATATGTATATTTTTGTATGCATGTGTATCTACATGTATGTATGTATTATATGTATATGTGTGCTTGTGTATATATGTTATCTACATATTAAAATCCTAAAACCCTAATCAGAAAGACTTAGACTTAAATCTGAAATACTAAACCCTAAAACCTTAATCTTAAATATCTAGACCTAAAACCCTAAAACCCTAATCTTAAATATTTAACCCTAAAACCCTAATCCTATTTAAAACCCTAAAACTCTAATCTTAAATATTTAACCCTAAAACCCTAATCCTATTTTTATATATTTGATGTAAAACAAAAACTTCAAAATAAAAATAGGATTATATGTGTGTATGTATGCATGTGTGTATATATGTGTGTGTATGTATGCATGTGTACATGTGTGTGTGTATGTATACATGTGTATACATGTGTGTGTATGTGTATGTGTGTGTATATAGGCATGCATGTGTGTGCATGTGTGTGTACGTATGTGTATGTATGCATGCATGTATGTGTATGTGTGTGTACGTGTATGCATGCATATACATGTGTGTGTATGTATACATGCATGTGTGTATATGTGTGTATGTATGCATGTGTGTATATATGTGTGTATGCATGCATGCCGGTATATGTGTGTGTATGTATGCATGCATGTGTGTATATGTGTGTATATATGCGTGTGTGTATGTATGTGTGTATATGTGTGTGTGTGTGTATGTGTATGTATGCATATGTGTATATATGTGTGTGTATGTATCTGTGTATGCATGTGTGTAAAAATATGTCTGTGTGTATGCATGCATATGTGTGTGTATGTAAGCATGCATGTGTGTATAGGTGTGTGTATGTAAGCATGCATGTGTGTACATGTATGTGTGTATGTATGCATGTGTAAATTAATGTGTATCTTCCTTTCTCTTCTCTCTCTCTTTCTCTCTCTCTCTCTCTCTCTCTCTCTCTCTCTTTCTCTCTCTCTCTCTCTCTCTCTCTCTCTCTCTCTCTCTCTCTCTCTCTCTCTCTCTTTCTCTCTCTCTCTCTCTCCTTCTCTCTCTATCAATAGCGAATAAAAGAATCACTTACAAGTATATCTCTTTTTGAATCATTGTCGTCAAAGCGTAATGTAGGTCGTCTCTCGTCCAATTCCAAACAATCGATGCCAACGAACTTCTGCAAAATCAACGAAAAGAGAAATTAGAAACCCTAAAGCATAGAGAAACACAAATGCTAATAGTACGCCGTAGCACTTACCAAGATGTGAGAGCTAAGCCGAGAGAGAGTGTGTGTGTGTAGAGAGAGAGATCCGTGTGTGTGTGTGTGTGCACAAGACAATGCAGGTTCGCGCGCGCAAGTTTGACAGTAGATCGAGAGTACTCAAACACGCGCAGAAACGTGAAGTTTTGCTCTCGGGTTCGCAGTATGTTTAAAAATTTGCCGCCGGTATAGGTGCCGATATGGACGTCGGTATACGCATCGGTAGTTGCCAGTAATTTACCGATGCTTATACCGACGCTCATACCGACGCCTATACCGACGCTTATACCGGCGGCTACGGGCCACACCGACGATCCGTTTAAAACGGTCATACCAACGGTCACTTGACCGTCGGTATCTCTTAGTGAGATTTTCTGAGGTTTATACCAACGCCGACTATGACCATCGGTATATGCAGCGTCGGTATGCCCCTCATATGTTGTAGTGTTGATTGCTTGCTCTTAATTATGAACACGATGGAGGGTATGATAGCAAAGATAGTTCTAAACTCTGGAAGCACAAAGTACTCAACACTATATTAAACTACATAATAGTTTATGTTACATAATAGTTTATGTTACATAATAGTTTATGTTGTCAGGATCTTGCTCACATGCACACAGAGGTTACAAATGCAGAAAACATACAAAAATATAGAGACGTCAAGAGACGAGACCAAACGTAGTATTGGGTGCAATCTTCCCCCATACACTTTGTTTCGATGGTCCACAGAGTGCATGTATTTATAGGAATTTTTTATTACGTCAAAAAGAGTGGTTGCATGAGAACGACTTCAAAAAGCATGCGTAAAAGTAAAAGTTGGTGAATTTTGTAGAAAGCCTTTGCTTTTAATATCAAAAATTGTGGTCTACAATGACCCTTATTCTAATCACTACTTTTCTAACTATTCTAAAAATAAAACCTTCTACACGGGTTTATTTAGAAACTAAAATATAAATCGAATTTATTGATGTCCACCCTAAAGTCAGATTATTGATGTCCGCCCTTTCATGCTTTCACGCCCTCATGAACCTTCAGCTGCTATATCAAAAACATTAAAACACATTAATACATTAGTAAATTAACACTCCAACAATGCATTGTTTAACATATCCCATAATTTATAACATGCCCCTCAGTTGAAAAAGCAACTGAGCTCAGTTGATAAAATAAAAATAAACATGGATGGCCAGTCACATGTTCCATCACTGAATGAAAAATAAGCGTGTTCCATGTTAAAAAAAACATGCATGGAAATGTTCATGGAGGAATTACATTAATGATTTTGTGTATGATATGCAGAAATTAATTGGCCATAATGAGGTGTTAATTGTGTTTTATGTATCCATTGACATTCTTCAATAGAGTGATTTTTGTACTTAACTAAATACCGATGGTATTGAGTACCTGTTGTTGAGATATCAAGCTCAACATGTGATGATCCAAGATGACACATACCAATTTTTCATTTCTTTGACATGTATAGTGGTCATGCCGGTATATGTCAGGGATACTTCATTGAGCTTTATTAGATTTATCTTCTGAGAGTGATGGCACATTTGTTCCTTGCTAGCTCACTCATTTGCGGACATTAGGTTCTTCCTTATGTACTGATCTTTATATATTGCACTTGTTGTATTCTTTTTTTTTAGGTCATTCTTGTATATTCCTTTTTATGTAGTAGAAGAAGAATAAGAATTTTTTTTTCCTTGCCTCAATTTGTGTGTGTGCTTCTCCTTGAGAGTGAGAGTGTGTGTGTGAGCTCTCTTCCTTATCTCCTTCCTCGTGACATGGTATCAGAGCCAGTGTGGCTATAGAGAGCTCGTGGAGAAGGTGACGGTGAAGAATACACAGCAAGGCATGGAGAAAACATGATTCACAAATGACCTCTGTTTGCTATGAAAATTGGCATGAATGTAGAAGACCTCAAAATATCTTTGAGAGTTATCCTGAATTTCAAGCGATTCCGTGTACTGTTGATACACAAAAACTGTGTTTTTCTGAGATTGAACTATCATGTCATAGTGTGATAGTGTTCAAGCAGAAGTGTTGCTTGTAGTGTTTTGCAGTGTTGTGAGTTGCTGCAGAAATGGCAAACGCAGATGGAATGAGTCAGCTTATGAGCAATAAGCTGGACAAAAACAACTTCCATGCTTGGAGATTCATAATGATAAATTTCTTGATGGGAAAACGCTACTAGAAGTATATCATGTCAGGGGAGCACTAGATTGTGCTCTCCGACTACAATAGACAAGATTTCTGAAATACACTTATGATTACAAGAACACCCACATAGGGAAAATAATACAAGAAGATGTAGTCGATACAAGACATCCCACAACCCGCGACCAATAGGTATGGAAAACTGGACTAGAGATGATACAGGAGATCCCACAACCCGGGATCGTAAGTATTGTTGGAGCTTCACTCACTAATTAGGCATGGATATATGAAGACATATGAAGGAAGGAAGAAGGAAAAGAGAAGTGAAGAAAAAGCATACAGAAAATTAAGCCTAAGTGAAGGGACAATTTCACTATTGTAAATTAGTGCAAAATTAGAGTCTAGTTTTCATTTGATCTTCAGAACTTACGAGTTCAAGTCTAGGAGAATGTAAACCATAGGTATATAAGTTAATTTGAGATAAAAAACATGTAGAGAGAACTCAATTTTGTAATCTGAGTGAGTAGAGAAAAGTCGTGTCTTTTCTGAGAGAGATGTCTAGGAAAAACTTCTGAGTCTGAGAGAGTTTTCCATGGCTATGAGCAAAATTAGGCCAAGCCAATTTGTACACATCTTCTCTGATATACAACATATGTTTGTGTAGAAGGATTAAGTCTAATTCCTCTTGTACATTGAGTTCTAAGTCATTTCATATGACTCTGTAAGTTAGTTGACAGTTACGACTTTTCTGGCGCACATTTGTATGAACTTCTTAAGGTCAGATCTCGAAGTATACTGTAAAGTTTTCAGTAAGTGATAGCTCTTTTTAAAGCTACTATCCTCAACTACATTTGGTCAAAAGATCTTTAAGAAACGGGTCGCATACTCAGAGAAATCAGCTTAACAGTGAAGGTATGTCAAATCGATAAAGTCGATTTTCAGTTTTCAGACATAGTGAAAAGTTTGGAGCAAAATCAGAAGATTTTGAAGTTATTACTTGAAAGTTTTGCTTGTTGTGTGTTGCTTAACATTAGCAAGAACCTTTCTTAGTAAATGATCAGAGGAATTTGCAAAGATCAAGCTAATACAGGTCAGATTGAAGGTTTGAAGAAAAGGCACAGATTTCTGTGAAGTGAAATTTTGATTTTCACTAAGTTCAGAGTTGAAAATTCACATTTAGAGTTTTGCTAAGCTAATGATGGTTATGGAGGTCTTCTAATACCACATTAGTTTAGTTCTTGTGGTGTTTTATACACCAAGAAGTGGTATCAGAGCAGATAAGGTCCTCGAGAGTAAAAGGAGAGCAGATACAAGAAGAATTGAAGAGTTCTTTATCAAGAAGGTGGAAGCTGAGGTGTTCAACAAACAGAAGTCATAAAAAGATTATTTCGAAGTTACTCCCAAGGGTAAAGGTCTACAAAAGGTATCATTCTTTAACTTTATACTTACAGGTTGAAGCCGAAGCAAGAATACTATGGCAGATCATGTGTCCATTGACAAATTGGACAGAGATAACTATCCTGCTTGGGTAATGAGGATGGAAGCCTTACTTATGAGTAAGGACCTAATGGTATATGTGATAGGTGAAGAAGAAAAGCCTAAATTTGAAGATGAGAGTCATCCAAGAAAGGAAGAGCTAGAAGCTTTGAAGCTATGGCAGAAGAGAGATGCAAATGCAAGAGCTTATATATATAACACTATTACAGATCATTTGTTACCACATATCAGAGGTTTAGAAAGAGCTGAAGACATTTGGAATGCTTTGGAGGATCACTTCCAAAACACTACTAAAGCTAGGAAAGCTAGCTTATGGTCAGAGTTCACCACATTCAAGAAAAAGCAAAATCAGAGCATTAGTGATTATGTCACTAAAATGAAGGACTTGGCAGATAGTCTTGGATCTATTGATGAGGATATTGAAGATCATAGGTTGATAGCACAATTACTTGCAGGGTTAAGAGGTGATGAAAGATGGAAGCCTTTTGTACTTTCAATTGAACTCTCATTAAATCATTATGTGCCAGAATTGAATCAATTACTTGGATTGATGCTCACATTTGAGCAAGACTTGAAGTCAGATGGAGATAAAGGACAAAGTTCTGCAATGTACATGAAGAACAAGAAGAAAGGAGATAAAGGAAAGGCAAAGGATGAAGAAGAGTCAATAACTCAAGCAAATTATGCAAGAGGAAGAGGTATTGGCAGAGGTAAAGGTCCAGGAAATGGAAGAGGTAGAGGTAATCAGAACAATAACAAGAAGACATGTTGGATTTGTGGATTGAGCAATCATCTAGCATATGATTGTTGGCATAATCAACAAGGATCAAGTCAAAATCAAAACAACAATGGAAGAGGAAGAGGTGGAAGATTTCAGAATCAATTTCAAAGAGGAAGACAGAATTCAAGAGGAAGTTATGGTAGAGGTGGTGGAAGAAATTGGAATCAAAATCAGTCTTACAATACCACATATTACAATTATGCAAATGATACACATAATGACATTCATACAACATTGATGATGAATTCAATAAGTCCATCAGAGAAGGAGGATCTCAAGGTATTTTATATTGACTCTGGTTGTTCAAATCATTTATCAAGTAATATAGAATTATTGTCAGAATTGGAAGAAGGCAATTCAAGTCATACAGTACAAACAGGTGATAATACAAAACATAGTGTGCATTCAATTGGAAAAGTGAAATGCAGGAGTGGAGCTGATTTGTTAACAAATGTTTTGTATGTTCCAACAATACCAAAGAATCTGATTAGTGTTGGACAAATAGTGGAAAAAGGTTTTCAAGTCAGATTTACAAATGAAGGGGTATTTGTTGAAGATCCAGAGGATGCATACAATCCCATTGTTTGTGGTAAGAAGGAAGGTAGACATTTTACTCTCAAAGTGCAAGGAAATGTTGGTCAAGCCCTAATCACACTTGGTGATGAAGTAATTACAGAGTTAGATCTTTGGCATAAGAGATTGGGACACTTCAATGAAAGAGGAATCAAAACTATGGTGGAGAATCAATCTGTAATGGGGCTACCAAATGTGAAGAGTCAACATATGATATACAAGTGTGAAGCTTGTCAGATGGGAAAAGCACACTGACTACCATTTCAGAAGAAAGGTTTCAAGCATGATGGTTTGCTTGAACTCATACATACAGATGTATGGGGACCAACAAAAGAAGGATCAATAAATGGATCTAGGTATTATGTTTTGTTTATTGATGATGCTACAAGGTGGATAACCCTTTATGTTCTAAAAGAAAGATCAGAAGTATTTGGAGCCTTCAAACATTTTCATGCTTATGCAGAAAGAGTTACAGGTCAAAAACTCAAAAGGTTAAGGTCTGATGGAGGGGGAGAATACTTTTCCCAAGAGTTTAATGACTATCTTTGGAATGCAGGTATCAAGAGAGAGATAACTTGCAGGTATACACCTCAACATAATGGGGTGGCAGAAAGGAGAAATAGAACATTGGTTGAGTTTGCAAGAGCAATGTTAAAAGAAAAGAATTGCCCTAATTATCTTTGGGCTGAGGCTGTAAATACAGCTACATACCTTGTGAATAGGCTACCATGTGGAGCTTTGAATGGTATGACCCCTTATGAAGCTTGGTGGGGTAAGAAACCAACACTTGACCATTGTAAAGTGTTTGGGTCAATTGCCTATGCTTATGTGCCATCACAACTCAGACATAAGCTTGAACCAAAGGCAGAAAAATATGTTTTTATTGGGTATGATGAAAAGCAAATGGGTTATAGGCTATGGAGTCCTTTAACTAAACATTTTATTGTTTCTAGAGATGTGACCTTTGATGAACAGAAGAGTTGGTATGCAGATAAAGATTGTGACCTTGAAACATTTGAAGAAGAGATAAGAAGGAGTGCAAGAGGTAAGTCACATATGCAGATAGATGGGGATGAAGAACATATGCAAGCAAGCACATCAAGAGTTGGATCATGTAGAAGAAATGAAGATGGACCAATATTTGATGAAGAAGTACATCCAGATATACATGAAGAGTGTGAACCAAGAAGATCAACCAGAATGAGGAAGCAACCTACAAGGTATTCCTATGATACTTCTTACTTGACTCAGAAAAATTATGCTTACATGGTTAAGGAAGATGAAGAACCTCAAAGCTATGATGAAGCAAAGGGTAAGAGACAATGGGAAGTAGCAATGAAGGAAGAGTTTGATGCACTTGAAGAAAACAAAACTTGGGAACTTGTTCCAAAGCCTAATGGTAAGAAAGTGATTGGAAATAAATGGGTTTACAAAATTAAGAAGCATGCAGATGGAAGAATAGCTAGATACAAAGCCAGATTGGTGGTTAAAGGCTATGCTCAAACTTTTGGCATAGATTATGATGAGACATTAAGTCCTGTGGCAAAGATGTCAACCATAAGGACAATCATTGCTATTGCAGCATCAAAAGGATGGACATTGAGTCAATTGGACATTAAGAATGCATTTTTGAATGGATATATATCAGATGAGGTTTACATGGAGCAACCTCAAGGGTTTTCAGATCACAAGTTTCCAAATTATGTTTGAAGGTTAAGAAGAGCACTTTATGGTTTGAAGCAAGCTCCAAGAGCTTGGAATTATAGACTTGTAAAGTATCTTAATGATCTTGGATATCAAAGTTCAAAGGCAGATGCAAGTTTACTTATCAAAAGAACAGATGAAGGTATGATCTACATTTGTATTTATGTAGATGATATTATAATTACAGGTACCTCAAATGAAGGAATCAAGGGGGTGAAGAAGTTACTTGAGAGAGAATTCAAGATAAGTGATCTAGGAAAATTGTCATATTTTCTTGGAATGGAAGTCACTTATGCAGAACATGGCATATATGTATCACAAGAAAGGTATCTCTTGAATCTTCTAAAGAAGTTTAACATGGAGAATTGCAGAGAGGCATCAACACCACTAGAGGTCAATCATAAACTCAGTAGATATGATGGTGCAGAGTTCAAAGACATGAGGAAGTATCAATCTTTAGTGGGAAGCTTAATTTATGCTACACTAACAAGGCCTGATCTTAGTTATGCAGTGGGTGTTCTTTCTCAATTCATGCATTGTCCAAAGGATCCACATTGGATTGCAGGTCAAAGAGTTCTTAGATATATCAAAGGAACTTTGAAAGAAGGATTGTATTATCCTTTTACATCAAATATAAGATTGAGAGCCTATAGTGATTCAGATTGGGCAGGAAGTCAGGATGATAGAAGGTCTACTCATGGTTATATGATATACATTGGTGATAAGCTTGTGAGTTGGTGTTCAAAGAAACAACATACAGTGGCTTTATCATCAACAGAAGCTGAGTACAAAGGACTTGTGGAAGCAGCAAAAGAAGTAATATGGATGCAGACATTATTCAAAAGCTTGGGAATTGATCAAGGTATACCTATCATTCATGGAGATAATATGAGCTCATTATATCTTGCAGCAAATCCTGTGTTTCATGCAAGGACAAAGCACATAGAAATACATTATCATTTTCTCAGAGAAAAGGTAATGGAGAAGGAGATTGAAGTGGTTTACACTTCTACAAAAGATCAGATTGCAGATATTATGACAAAAAGCTTGGATGGAGTGAAGACAAGTAGGTTCAAGGAGATGGCAGGAATAAAAGAGAAGAAGACTATATGAAGAAGTCAAAAGCATGCTAATTAGTGATTGAGGGGGAGCTGTTGGAGCTTCACTCACTAATTAGGCATGGATATATGAAGACATATGAAGGAAGGAAGAAGGAAAAGAGAAGTGAAGAAAAAGCATACAGAAAATTAAGCCTAAGTGAAGGGACAATTTCACTATTGTAAATTAGTGCAAAATTAGAGTCTAGTTTTCATTTGATCTTCAGAACTTACGAGTTCAAGTCTAGGAGAATGTAAACCATAGGTATATAAGTTAATTTGAGATCAAAAACATGTAGAGAGAACTCAATTTTGTAATCTGAGTGAGTAGAGAAAAGTCGTGTCTTTTCTGAGAGAGATGTCTAGGAAAAACTTCTGAGTCTGAGAGAGTTTTCCATGGCTATGAGCAAAATTAGGCCAAGCCAATTTGTACACATCTTCTCTGATATACAACATATGTTTGTGTAGAAGGATTAAGTCTAATTCCTCTTGTACATTGAGTTCTAAGTCATTTCATATGACTCTGTAAGTTAGTTGACAGTTACGACTTTTCTGGCGCACATTTGTCTGAACTTCTTAAGGTCAGATCTGGAAGTATACTGTAAAGTTTTCAGTAAGTGATAGCTCGTTTTAAAGCTACTATCCTCAACTACATTTGTTCAAAAGATCTTTAAGAAACGGGTCGCATACTCAGAGAAATCAGCTTAACGGTGAAGGTATGTCAAATCGACAAAGTCGATTTTCAGTTTTCAGACATAGTGAAAAGTTTGGAGCAAAATCAGAAGATTTTAAAGTTATTACTTGAAAGTTTTGCTTGTTGTGTGTTGCTTAACATTAGCAAGAACCTTTCTTAGTAAATGATCATAGGAATTTGCAAAGATCAAGCTAATACAGGTCAGATTGAAGGTTTGAAGAAAAGGTGCAGATTTCTGTGAAGTGAAATTTTGATTTTCAAAGTTCAGAGTTGAAAATTCACATTTAGAGTTTTGCTAAGCTAATGATGGTTATGGAGGTCTTCTAATACCACATTAGTTTAGTTCTTGTGGTGTTTTATACACCAACAAGTATGAGACAAGATATCTGGATTACAAGAACTCCCTTCTGGGAGATGAAATGGATATAGGAAAGAACTTGATAGGATCTCGTACTACGAGATTACAAGGGGACAAGATAGGATGTCCAGGAACTAGACTAGAACAAGGAACAAGACAAGAACTAGAACTGGAACTTGAAGAGTACTTACTTGGCAGTCACGACTCCTTGAGCTCCCAAGACTGGTATTGACCAGACTGATTATGAATGTGGCCAACCCCTCCTTATATAGGTTTTCAAGGGTGGTTCCCAAGGGTGGTTGCGACTTGATGATGTCATCATGATGTCATCGACTTGAATCAGGACCTCCGGGTGTCATAATCCAGCAAATAGACAGTTGATCTTGGGGTTTTGCCATGTTCCGAACGCAATGGAAGCATTAGTTTCTCCATACTCTAAGCCAATCATGAGATATAGAAATTGACATGGAATATAAGGTTTAGATGGTTTTCTTTTCCATGACATCACCTCCCCCTCAAGCGACGAGTTCCACAAGGAGCGGTTATGTGACTCTGAGATCTTCTAGGACTTGAATCTTCATAACTCTTGGTCTTTGTAGAGTTCTTGATACATGGTACTGGAACAAGATGATGATGGATATCCATGATGAAACTGGAAAGGGTTTGTAGTATATCGAGGTACAGAATCAAGGTTACGATTCTCATGATGAACTGTATTATTCTTTTGACTCTGATGATGGTCCTTCTGATGTGGGATGGTGATTGTGGAAGTTCTAATCCCAACTTGTTTCTTTTTCTTAGGGCATTTGAATACCATACATGAGCAAAAACAAAAGAAACCAAAGAGAAAACCTAAAGCCATCTTGATTTCAGAAATTGAGAGAAAAATAGATCCTATGGAGATTTTAGATGACATTTTGCTTAAGAGTCAAGTGACTATGTCTTTAGAACAAGTTTTCTCTATTGCAAAGCCTGTTTTTAAAGATAACTTTATCGGCCTAATTAAAAGGAAGAGTTTTCGGCTTAATCTAGATACTGAGATGCAAGATTCTCTAGATCAAGATCAAGCTATGAATGAAGCCTTAAACTTTGATGAATCTGATGAAGAGGACTTTGATGATGATGAAGTAAATGTTAATAAAAATTTCTTAGGACCTATTCAACCTGACCATGAAAATCATGAAAACAATCCTGAAAGTCACTTTAAAAGAACATTTTGGTCTAGAGGTACATCAGAGATGCATGTTAAAATAGGAAATGATAAGAACAGTATCACTATAAATGCAATAGTAGATTTCGGCTCTGAAATCAATGTGATTTCAAGAGAAGTTTGTGATAAGTTTCGATGGCCCATAGATAAAGATTGTGGATGGCGTATGAGAACTGCAGATAATGGTGTAGGTACCCTGTATGGAGCTTGTGCTAGTGTGCCCATATCCGTAGGAGGAATCACAGAAGAGTTTTACTTTTTTATTCAAGATAATTGCTCCTATGAAGTTCTCTTAGGTCAACCCTTTATTTGTGAGAGTCGTATGGAAACTAAAGCCATGGATGATGGGTCTACCTATGCTAGATTCAAGTCTAAGGATGGAATGCAATCACTTCAAGTCATGACAGTAGGAGTGAATCATCCTAGGAATCGATTGTCAATTAGAAAGAAACCTATTGTTACTCAGGGTCATGAGCATGCTTGTAGTGATTGTGCACCTCGATTCATGTTTGGAGCTACATACGATCAAAATTTCGGATAGAATCCATTGTTGAGCGGGACAACAGTGGATATTGGTTTGACATCTCGCATCCAACCAACATGTACAATAGTTTTTCACTTTGTTTTCCACATTCTAGATTAGATTTTCTTCATAAGAGTCAATTGTCCAAGTCTTTTTTCCAAAAAACCCAAAAAAATTATAAAAACAACAAAATCATGGAACATGATGAGAACATTGAGCATGTGATTGAGACATCTCATTGTTTCTCTACTCTTGAGGAGTTAGAGTTATGTCTTCAACAAAATTCTAATTCCCATATTATTCTTCTTTCTTCCCTTGATGAGTATGCTCTAATCCAGGAATATGCTCTCAATGTTGACAAGTGCTCAAAATTTAACCAAACATATGATGCCTTAGTTGAAACAAAGTACAAAACTGTAGACAAAAAAATCAAACCCATAGCTCAACCATTACCTCAAGGAAGTAATGAAAAAATTATTGATGTGAAAAATGATCCAATTCTTCGGGATAATAAACATAGGACATACATTCACGGATGAGACAATCAAACAGGTGAAAATTGGTAGATATGATGACTTTCTTTTGCCAGCAGAGAGAGATAAATTTGAGAGAGTCATATGTAGCCATGGAAAAGCCTTTACTATGTATCCTCATGAGATTGGTTATGTAGATCCTAAGCTAGTTGCACCCATGATAATCTTTACTATTCCACATATTCCATGGAATCTTTGTCCTATACCAGTTCCAAAGGCTCACTTAACTGAGCTAATGAAACTATTTAAGGAGAAGATAAACATGAGAATTTTAGAGCCATCTTTCGCACCTTACTCAAATAGATGGTTCACTGTGCCTAAAAAGAATGGGAAACTTCGTTTTATTCAAGATCTCCAACCTCTCAATAAAGTCACCATAAGGAATGTAGGAACAGGACCCATTGTAGATGAGTTTGCTGAATCATTTTTAGGACATTCTATCTATTCAATGGGTGATTTATATTCTAGATATGACCAATTCCAATTAGCAATTGATAGTCGTGACATTACCACAATGAAAACTCCTTTAGGCTTAGTGCGAATGTGTACTTTACCTCAAGGAGCGACTAATTATGTGGCTCATATGATGAGTGCTATGAATATGGTCTTACATGATTTTATCCCTCATATAACTATGCCATTCATTGATGATATTCCAATTAAAGGGAGTGAGGAACGTGTAAATGACATTACTTTAGATTCATCTGGATGTCGTAAATTTATTCTTGACCATATCTCTGATTGTGAAAGAATATTTCAACGATTTGAAGAGGTAGGTCTCACATTTTCCATAGAAAAATCTGTTTTTGGTGTCAACGAGGTTCTTATTGTTGGACATTTATGTGGCCATTATGGTCGAAAGCCATACCCACAAAAAGTTGATGTCATTAGCAAGATTTCTGAAACATGTAACAACGTGAGTGAGGTACGTAGATTTCTTGGTGCTTGCATCTTTTATGTTATTTGGATCCCACACTTTGCTCATGTTGTTGATTGTCTCTATGACTTGTTGAGGAAGAAACAAAAATTTATTTGGACTGACAAACACACTCAAGCTATGCGTAAATTGAAGAAATTATTGCTTGAAGCTCCCACCCTTAAGCGTGTAGACTATTCTGCTAACAAACCTATTATATTGACTATTGATACTAGTCCTATTGGTATAAGTTGGGTCATAAGTCAAGATGATAGTGAAGGGAATAGATATGCAATTAGGTTTGGTGCCAAAATTCTACATGAAACACAACAAAAATATCCACAGATCAAACGAGAACTATGGGGTATGGTAACAGCTTTGAAAACAGACAAAGAATATTTCATTGGTGCAAATGTCAAAGTTGAGACTGATTGTTTGCCTCTCATTGGAATGATAGCCAATTGTTCATCTCCTGATATAGACATGCTTAGATGGATCTCATATATTAAGTTCATAAATCCTAAGTTAGTTCATATTTCAGGTAAGTCAAATTCAGTTGCTGATATGTTATCGAGAGCTAGATTTGATGATCTTGAAAGTGATCTAATAAAGAATGTGAACTTAATTGACTATGTTCCACATATATACGAGTATGAGCAATTTCATGAATCTGAGTATGAAAATGAATGGAGAGACATAGGAAAGTATCTGAGTACACTACAACCATTACCTAACTGGACTACGAATAGATGCTGTAACATTAGGAAACGAGCTTATAACTTTTTCCTATGTAATGGTTATCTTTGGAGACATGCTAAGGGTAAGGTTAAGAATCCACAACGAGTCCTAGGAAAACGAGGGCTTCAATTGCAAGTAATGAAGGAAATGCATGAGACATTATGGGCAGGTCATAAAGGATTTTTTGGAACATCTAAAAAAATTAGAAGTACCTATTATTGGCCTAGGATGTATGTTGACATTAGTAGCTATGTTTCTACATGTTCTACTTGTCAACTTCATTCATCATTCAAACATAGAGATCTGTTGCATCCTACTTATCCACCTTGTATTCACTACCAGTGGGTAGTAGATCTTGTAACTATGCCTAAAGGTATTGACAAAATGCGTTACATTGTACTTGCAAGAGAAGACTTAACTAATCATGTAGAGGGACGTGCACTACGATCTAAGACCACTTACAATGTTTGCAAATTCTTGCTTGACGATGTCATAAGTCGCTTTGGGTACATAGAGAAAGTAGTTGCCGATCGTGGAGAGTTAAATGCAAGAGAAGCTAAAGATTTCTTTGAGCATCACAGTATTCGTTTGTCTCTCACTACTGCATATAACCCAGAGGCCAATGGTAAAATAGAGAGAGGACATCCACCTATTGTGAAAGCCATATCTAAAGCATGTAATGGTGACATCAAACAATGGCCTAGATTCTTACCTTTTGCACTTTGGGCAGATAGAATGACGTGCACACGCACTACTGGGTATATGCCTGCTGAACTCATGTACTATCAAAAACCATTGTTTCCAATTCAGTCTCATATATCTGCATGGTCAAATTTGCCTTGGTCTGAAAACATGTCTACTGATGATTTTTTGAGTTTGCACATTAAACAGTTAGAACAAGGTAAATTAAGACTTGATGATGCCCTTGAAAAATTAAGAGAATCTAGAATGAAGAACAAGCATTATTTTGATAAAACTCATCGATTGCGTCCTAAGCCAATTGAAGTAGGAGATTGGGTGCTCATTTATGATAGTACATTTGACTCTCAATATGATGCACGCAAAAAACTCACTCAACGGTGGTTTGGGCCATACATTGTAGCAAAAGTCAACAACAATGGTACGTATGCTCTTTGTGAATTAAATGGTGTTGCACTAAAAACTTTGATTGCAGGTAAAAGGATAAAGCTATTCAAGAAACGTGATAATGATGAGTATATTTTGGATGAGGACATTGAAGAAGATGACAACAATGAAGCCGATTCATAAACAAGAGTATCCATGTTATAAAAAAATAAAAATAAAAATAAAAAAAGAAAAAAAATAAAAAATATATAAAAATATCATTAAATTTTCAAGTTCATGTTGCTTTGGTTTTTTTCAAGCTCATTCTATTTTTTTTCCATGCTTGTTTCATGCATGTTTTTTTTTGAGTCTTTGCATTGCATTGCATATCCACATCACTTGAGTCCAAGGGCAAATGATGATTTCTCTTCTTGTGTAAAATTGTATCTTAAGTAGTAATTTATCTACTAAGAAATTGATTATAATCTAGGATTGTGGAAAGATAGGGCATGTAGATTTGGAGGTTTATTCTGGTGACATGACTTTCATATATAAACATGCATATGTATCTTGTATCGAAAGCATAATTGTTGAAATCCTAGCTCCTGCTACCGCATGTTTCTACATCCTTAGTCCATCTCACAGCACTTGTATCGGAGTTTAAACGACTGTTCTCTGTCATAAAAAACGGTTGTACCTTGTATCGAGGTTTAATTTTTCCCCGTCATCAAAAAAAAAACAAAAACGAGCAAGCCAAAGGAGGATAAAGAGGCATAGTAGAATAAATCACGGGCTATATAGGCAGATTTATGCATTAGTGGAGTTTAGTTAGATTTCCTTGCATGTTATTAGAGAAAGAGCATATTCATATTTATGTAGGAAAGGAGTTGATCTAAAATAAGCTAAAGATGAAAGATGTCTCTTGAAAATCCTAAATCTTTGTTTATAATCGTATTTAAGGTAGATCGCTTTATGAAAAAGGTACAAATTTTTCTTCAAGATGAGAGGAACTGATGCTTAAAACGACTCAATACATCCACGTCCACTTCATATTGATGCTTGTTTGTTTTTTTTCTTGTTGTCAATGTTGCTTGTTCATTTGCATATATGTTGCCTATTTGTTCATGCATATTCATGTTGCGTGTTTCAATTTTTCTTTCATGCAAATTTTGCTTCACTGTCACGTTGCCTACTCATTCATAACAATGTTGCATGTTCATTTATAGAAATGTTACCTATTTATTTATGCATATTCATGTTGCCTGTTTTAATTTTTCCTTTCATACATATGTTGCTTGATATCATGTTGCCTTCTCATTCATGCATATCATCAATCTCTCCTTCATGTTGCCTATTTTCCTTTAAAAGAATATGATGCTTGAAACTTATGTTTTTTAGGAACACTAGAGTGGTGCTTCCGGAGGAACCGCAGGTTTAGTGGGGGCAAATGTCGTCGAGATTTTCTCTCCTCTCTCACTTGTGAAGGCCTACAAAAAACATATTTGGTGAAGGTAGCCGGAATTTCCCGAGAAGTCCAGGATACATCAAGGACATCAAAGGAAGCTCACATACAAAGTTTCAAAGAAATCAAGAAAGTCCATGGTAGCGGTCAAAGCTGGTCAAAGTTAGGAAATTAGGGCAAAAATTTCATTGTCACCAAATTAGGTGAAAATTCATATACTTGTAAAGATTGTCAAAGGCAGTCTATAGCCCAAATTTCAGCAAAAAATGGATTTTGTAGCACATTGATATGCTATGTTCATTTTGTAAAAATGTATTTTTTCTAGTTTGACCTGTGGCTACATATTTGTACAAAGTTTCAAGGCTATCAGAGCTTCCTAGAGACCTTAATGCCACCTTGCAAGCTTCCAAATGTAGACAAACTTGTACAAGGAAGATTCAGATGGAAGTTTTTTTTGCATATTCCTGAAGGAGTTCTTTAGAAACATAGTCCTACAAAGTTTCATCTTCATCAAAGCCTATTTGGAGGGTCAAAGAGCACAAAGTCCAGATTTTAGGATCATCGCAGTTTTCTAGTTTAAGCAAATTGAAGGGTTGAAGGGCCACGACATGGCGAAAGCTAATTGAGCCATGTTGTACGATCAAGATGAGCTCATATTCAAGGGTGGAGATGCACTTATGCTTAAAGCAAGGAGGATCCACGAGTTTTTCCATAAAAGAAGACTTTTTTTACAATCAAAGATCAATAATGCAATGTTTTCTCCAAAAATAGTGGCTTATCTTATCCGAATTGATGTCAGCACTGATCCGACGGTCTAGATCATCCCCAGATCCAATGGTGGAGAATGAGGGCGCCTAAATTTCACTCCTTTACACTAGATTTGATAGAAAGATCAATTCCAAGCCATTGATTTGATTAATCAAATGGTTTTAATTGAAAGTAGTGATCCTAGAGTTGAGAGTTGATTTCTCTAGATCTAAGGGCCCAAATTCATTCAAAAAACTATATAAACCCCCCTCCAAACTCCTAGAGCATCATTGTTAGGCATCCATAGGGCTCATGCTAGCTTACGGTTTCCTTGAGACGATCACCCTCGGTTGAGCGAGTGAGGATCCAAGGTGGGCTAGTATGAGTATAGTACCTAGTTTCAAATTTAAGTTAGAACTCCAATCTAGGATAGGCTCTTGATACCAATATCTCTATCTTGACTCACCCTCGGTGGAGTGTGTGAGTGAGTTAGAGCTGGTTTTAATGAGTCTTAGACTTCTTTAGTTAGACGTTACGAGCCTATACATACATAGGGTCACTGAAATGGAACTCACCTTCTTACATATGACATTCGGTTGAACTGTCATGGTTTGAGGGTCAGAACCGCCTTTGATCAGTAGACTGCCTAGCTTGACGTACCACGACGATCTTATACATGTATCTTAATTCAAATCCTTTTAATTCATGTCACTTGTCACTTGTCTTTTGTCTCGTCTCTCAGTCTCTTAAGTATTTTTACATGTCGTTTATTTCTTCTATGTGTGAGAAGGCTCCGCATTATTGCGTTGAACCACTGAGGATGTTTCTTTGAGCTTGTGAGTAAACTCTATCATCATAATTCACTTGCATGCATATAATACATACATACCCATACATATTTGTTGGAGCAAGCAATCCTCAAATTCACCCTTCACAAGTATTTTTCTGAGTTCATAGAAAATTGGCCGCACATGACTCTAGTCTAAAAGTTATTTCTCTTTTTCATATGATCCATAGCTTAAGAAGAAAAGAAAAAAGAAAAAATATTACACTATTCTTTTGCACGTCGCATATACTACTCCTTAGATTTAGGCAACTTGCATGATGACTCATCAATCAAGAAATCGTAGAAAAGCTGCTCCTTGAGTTAAGGAAGTTAGCTAGCAGTGAAAATGGAAGGAAATGATGTGCGGTGGTCTATGCCGCTGTAACATACATGTATATAAGCACTGATTGCTAATAGAAATTTTGAGACGACGTTTTGCAGTGATGTGATATATCTCATGTGTCGTTCTCCTATCTCTCTCTCTATCTATGCTACAGTACCTACACTCCATCTTCATGAATGTCTCACGTCTCTGTACATCTACAACAACGCATATGTTTGACGAACTGTTATCTCAGACAGTATTCCTCAATCAGAGTTTTTTACTATAAGCTCACGATTATGTACAGAGTAGCATTGTATTCAATGCGTTTTAATTTTATAACGCACTTGAGAAATGCTAACTCATAAGTCGATTACAACAGTATGTTCCTTTGCTATACAAATGTGTCGGCTTATTCATGCAGTATCATATACGTCCTGTATGTGAATGCACATGTACTACAACGTGCATTTCATAAGCACTATATATCCATATTGTATCCATGATTATGCAATGCATATATGCAATAATCGAAGTGCAGAGCAGATTGAAAGTATTCACTTGCTGTAACGTATATAAATGCTAAATCATGTATTGTATTGAGCATACATTTGCTTCATGTTATTATGAGTGAGTAATACTCTGTTGCGCAATTGATTTAATGTTGGAAGTCACTATACAGTATATGTATAAGCATTGAAGATGAGCCTTTCGAGAGAAGCATCTCAGAGAAAAGGCATAGTGGATCAATGCTGGACTAAAGTTTTTTCTTCAAATCATTGCAGACAGGTGCATACTACATCATTCCCGTAAGTCTCCAAGGATGAATATAGATCAGCAGGGCATAGTTAAAGTACAGTTGTAAATCTGTACATTCTCTATGTGATGTTCATCCATGTCAAGAAGAAACCCGATAGAGTATCTCCGATGCAGAATCATTTAATCTCAAAAATGAGCCATGACTCTCAATTTTCTTTTCGGCAATAGTCTCAAGATGCTGCAGTAGAATTACAATGAAGTGTTCAGGGCAGTTCGTCACTCATAGTTATATGTGCATACATCTTAACTAGTCATTCATATGCTATGTATGCGTGCACGACTACTTATGTTCAAATCATGATGTCATAATGTCACCTCAAGCTTTGAAGCAAGTGGCATGATCTGTTCGAATCATGCTCATGGGCAAAAATATACTTTTATTGCAAATATTTTACTGAAGGAGAATTCTGCACACGTTCGAAAAGGGTTCACATGCACACTCTTCATTACAAGGGTCAATGTAAATCTACATGTCCTTTTTGTATGATGTACATCATTCAATTTTTTGGACCATGCTTTCTGCATATATCAGTTTGTGCTTCTCCATTCACGTTTCCGCAACCACTTCTCTTTCCTCACAGTGGTATCAGAGCCACCTAAGAGCCATTATCCAAGCCTTAATCACAGCCATATCCTCGTCAACATTCTTTATTTCGTAACTTTCAGGAAGCAGGAGGTTCTACACATATTGATTGAAGACCAATTCAACCTACAAAGCAATAAGTTTGGAGATATACTTTGAGTCATATCAAAGGCTCATACTGTGTGTGCAATATACTACATATGATCTACATAGCTTCTATTCAAGGAGGACAAATCAATGGTGATTGTTACAGGAGTTTGCAACTCGGCATTTTCTACAACGGGCATTTATGTGCATATTTATATGCTCATAACTCATTATGTATTCTTGAAGGATGTCAAGTCTAATACTTCACTTATAATTTGACTTGTTCATAATGCAAACGGCATGTTCTTCTGGATTTAGCAAATACGGTTGTTCGAGTCACTCATATTGCATCAGTTAAACTCATTTATTGAGTGGCCATACATGAAGTTATCAAAGAAGCGAATCATTAGATCACTTGCCGAATTCTATCAACAAAAGGTCTATTTAGAAGCTACAACGAGCAAAGCAATTTAATATGAACCTCATGGTTTATAGGCAGAAATGCTCCTCATTGAATTGAGGAATCAAGGTACCATGCGAGCTATACAAGCTACATTCGTCAAAGGCATCATATGTTTATGAGCAACCTTTTTCGTATTACTCATATCGGTTCTTCATTTGTCTCTTGGATTACTCAAGTGCTATTGCAAGATATTGTTATGTCTGTAATGGTTCACCTTAGGCCTCAACTATTCATTTCATTGTATCTATTGTGCATGAGGCACAATATGTTTATTTATGAAGGCTTATGAACGTTATGTTATGTAACTCACCTACCTTGTCACACAAGGGGATTCTGAAGTAACTTGCTTGATTCCATATCAATGGAAATATTGTACTATCTACTCCAAAAGAAAAGTGTGATATAGGGCATTTCTCTACAAGGCGACCATGCAAGGAATCAAGGAGATCTCAAGCGCTCTATTCAAGGTTATAAAGGTATTATGGTAAACATGTAATCCCTTCTTATTGAAGAAGGAACGTGAAAGGTCATGAAGAAGTTTTTTTGAAGAATCGACATCAAAGGAGGCTAGCAACATCAAAGCTATGAAGAACGCATAGATGAAGAATGGAACCTCAAATCCAGAATTGCAAATCATTTTCAAGGAAGGCTTGGTATTCAGGGCTCAAAGCGAGGCTCGTCATCAAAATAAATCATTTCAAAGAAAAGATATCATCAAGGGTTACCCAACTTACAAGGCCCAAGGATGGAGATTTAGAAGTTCAAGGATATTATCAGCAAAGCTCCAAACGATTGAAGCTATTCTCTCCGAGGACTCAAGTCGAAGAACAAGAAGGCATTTTTTCATTAGAAGCATTCATTTGGTAATGTATATCAATTGGTTTCTCCCCTGATAGTATTCATCCTTTAAGATCCGAGAGCTCTTAAAAACCGGTTAGGATCAATGATCATACATGTTCTATCTTGGAGATACCCATTCTTTAGCATTAATTCACTTCTAAGCCTTCTGATAGAAACATATATCATTTCAAAGAGTACTCATATTGAACATTATCTCTATCACATACTTCTGTATCAAAAGAAGATCACATAGATCTCATGTTCATTGATATGTACATATAAAGCTCCACTTTCTCTTGAGATATGTACACAAAACAAAGAAAATTGTAATTGTAGTCAAGTGCTTCTCAAACACATCGTATTTGCAGCCAAGTGCTATCAAAGCACTTCTCAATCATTGAAGAAGATTGAAGCAAGAAGAACCAAGTGATCGAGGCAAAGACCATGGACGTCACTACACAAGGAGCTCATTATGAAGCTCAATTGAAAGAAATACGAAATCAAAAGCAAGAAGAAGGAAGTGCATATGACGCACTCAACTGAAGACTTCCTCACCATAGGAAGATGAAGAATGTGCATTCAACGCGCACAAAAATGAAGAAAAAGGCTTCCTCATTAAAGGAAAAAAAGGAGGGTGTATTCAACACACCTAGACAAAGGTAAAAATATTATTCTACAAGCACTTTAGATGTGCTATCATAAGTCAATTCAACTTACATTTATATACGAAATACAAATTTGTATGGACTCTTACTTATAAACAGTCATTCAAAGGCTGCATATCATCACACACATTACATCCCTTGTAAAAGCAAGTAAGAGCATTCAAGTCCCCTCATCATCAATCATGTAAAACACAAATAGTTGAGCATATTACAAGTGGTGTGAGCACTTGTCTCTTCACATAAAGGTGAAATCAAAATGAAGTCTAATCAATAAGCTGGGATCTTGATTAACTTCATTTCTTTATGTAAAAGAAGTCATCAAACAGGTGAAGGAATAGAATCACTCTAGAGCTAGAGCAATGCTCGCTTCAAGATGAGTGAAGGAAAACCACAACCTCTGAACTTTGCATTTGGACAAAGTTAAGTTGTTATACATAAATGGCTAAGCCATAGATAAAGCACCTTGTAGCTTTGTAACTTGTTTGGGATTTCCATTATGTATCAAAAGAGCTCATGTATCAAGCTCTTATACTTCTTTTTTGAAGTACTATGTAAAGATCACATTTATGAGAAAACCATACAAAAAGGGTTTTCAAATTGAAGGGGAGATATTCTTAAAAAAGGGATTCATCGTCAACATAAACAAAGACTACATTCATGGGAGAAGATTCAATCGCAAAGGAAAGAAGGAATGTCACTTTTGAAGCAAAGATCGACTACATGGAGCAAAGGACTACATCAATGGACGACATCAACTCATGAAGAAAGCGTCAACGACAAGGAGAGGAATAAATCTACTACATGGAGATTAAAAGCAAGGACAACAACAAAAAAGGCTTCAAAGACTACACTTGAAAGTCAATGGAAAAAACATCAACCACAACATGAGAAAGGAATCCAATACATGGAGGACAAATCAACAAGGTTCAAGATCAAGGTCACCTCAAGGATCTATCTACAGTAAATCCAAAAGAGGAACATCATCAAAGCATCTATCTATATCAAGCAATAGGAACATCTTTGTTGAAGAAGGAACATCATCAACCATAAGGAAGAAGGAACTACGATCAACTAAGAAGGTTTCAAAGAAGAACTTATGGAGGAAGCTACAAAATCAAGGTCCTAGATTCTCAAGAAGAAGATGGCATCTATATCAATATGAAGAAGAATCGACTATGAAGATATGAAAAGCAAGGAAGAAAGAAGAAGGAAGCAAAATCAAAAAGATTTGAAGACAAAGGAAGATCAGATCAAAGGGGAGTGAACATTGGCAACGCAAAACATAGAAAGAGAAGAGATAACATATAGCCAGAAAAAAAAAAAAAAAAAAAAAACTGAATTTGACGATTGAAGGGGAGCTGTTGGAGCAAGCAATCCTCAAATTCACCCTTCACAAGTATTTTTCTGAGTTCATAGAAAATTGGCCGCACATGACTCTAGTCTAAAAGTTATTTCTCTTTTTCATATGATCCATATCTTAAGAAGAAAAGAAAAAAGAAAAAATATTACACTATTCTTTTGCACGTCGCATATACTACTCCTTAGATTTAGGCAACTTGCATGATGACTCATCAATCAAGAAATCGTAGAAAAGCTGCTCCTTGAGTTAAGGAAGTTAGCTAGCGGTGAAAATGGAAGGAAATGATGTGCGGTGGTCTATGCCGCTGTAACATACATGTATATAAGCACTGATTGCTAATAGAAATTTTGAGACGACGTTTTGCAGTGATGTGATATATCTCATGTGTCGTTCTCCTATCTCTCTCTCTATCTATGCTACAGTACCTACACTCCATCTTCATGAATGTCTCACGTCTCTGTACATCTACAACAACGCATATGTTTGACGAACTGTTATCTCAGACAGTATTCCTCAATCAGAGTTTTTTACTATAAGCTCACGATTATGTACAGAGTAGCATTGTATTCAATGCGTTTTAATTTTATAACGCACTTGAGAAATGCTAACTCATAAGTCGATTACAACAGTATGTTCCTTTGCTATACAAATGTGTCGGCTGCTCATTTCTCCTTATTCGTGCAGTATCATATACGTCCTGTATGTGAATGCACATGTACTACAACGTGCATTTCATAAGCACTATATATCCATATTGTATCCATGATTATGCAATGCATATATGCAATAATCGAAGTGCAGAGCAGATTGAAAGTATTCACTTGCTGTAACGTATATAAATGCTAAATCATGTATTGTATTGAGCATACATTTGCTTCATGTTATTATGAGTGAGTAATACTCTATTGCGCAATTGATTTAATGTTGGAAGTCACTATACAGTATATGTATAAGCATTGAAGATGAGCCTTTCGAGAGAAGCATCTCAGAGAAAAGGCATAGTGGATCAATGCTGGACTAAAGTTTTTTCTTCAAATCATTGCAGACAGGTGCATACTACATCATTCCCGTAAGTCTCCAAGGATGAATATAGATCAGCAGGGCATAGTTAAAGTACAGTTGTAAATCTGTACATTCTCTATGTGATGTTCATCCATGTCAAGAAGAAACCCGATAGAGTATCTCCGATGCAGAATCATTTAATCTCAAAAATGAGCCATGACTCTCAATTTTCTTTTCGGCAATAGTCTCAAGATGCTGCAGTAGAATTACAATGAAGTGTTCAGGGCAGTTCGTCACTCATAGTTATATGTGCATACATCTTAACTAGTCATTCATATGCTATGTATGCGTGCACGACTACTTATGTTCAAATCATGATGTCATAATGTCACCTCAAGCTTTGAAGCAAGTGGCATGATCTGTTCGAATCATGCTCATGGGCAAAAATATACTTTTATTGCAAATATTTTACTGAAGGAGAATTCTGCACACGTTCGAAAAGGGTTCACATGCACACTCTTCATTACAAGGGTCAATGTAAATCTACATGTCCTTTTTGTATGATGTACATCATTCAATTTTTTGGACCATGCTTTCTGCATATATCAGTTTGTGCTTCTCCATTCACGTTTCCGCAACCACTTCTCTTTCCTCACAATATTGATTAGTTTCTGAAAGTGTATAAGAAGCTCCAATATTGGACCATTCTTCCTTTCGAAACTAATTTATGTGTAAGGATTCCATCTATTCTCGTCATGCATACATATCATCCAAAGAAGACTATACATATGGATTAGAATTAGGAAGTGTTTAAGAAGCTCCTTCAATGGACCATTCTTCCTTCCAAATTTGATTCGTGTGTATGGTTCTCTTTCATTCTTATCATTCATGTTCATAAATCTAACTTGCACTCCTACATTCCCATTCCCATAATCATTTCAACATCTCTCTCTTCTCCATACTCAACATTAATTTCACTTTCATGTCCTTAAAACTTCCAACATTCATTAGCTTCATACACCCTGTGTGTGCCACGACCGGACCCGATCCACCCGGATTGTGATCACCTCCACAATGTGAACAATTGGTATCTCCAAATGAGGATGTGAACTCTTGAATAAAGGCCTTGAAATCATGCAAAATATCCATGTCCTTCTCAAGGATAGGTGCAAACCATGAAAGAGTAGGACCACATAATAGAGTTCCTATGAGTCCTCCTTGAGAAGCATCATCTAGGTACCTATCTGGTTGCATCCTTATGAATAGCTTCACTTGTTGCACAAATCCTCGAAACTTTGATCTCGTCCCATCAAATTTCCCAGGCATGCTCACTTTTGGACTCTTCTTCATGTTAATTGTCATGGGGGTGCTTGAAGAAGATTGACTAACAATGATTTGCAACTCTTGGATTTGCCTCTGAAGTTCTGTGATTACATCTTGAATACTTAGTTATTTAATCCTCTGTTGGTTCTCTCGTATCTCTTGGACTTGTTGTTGAATTACTTTAAGTGCAGAAAAGAATTCTTCTCGAATAATCTCCATGGTTCTTGGCCTTGATGAAGGTAGTCTGGCCAAAATGTCGGGGGAGCACTAGATTGTGCTCTCCGACTACAATAGACAAGATTTTGGAAATACACTTATGATTACAAGAACACCCACGTAGGGAAAATAATACAAGAATATGTAGTCGATACAAGACGCCCCACAACTCGAGACCAATAGGTATGGAAAACTGGACTAGAGATGATACAGGAGATCCCACAACCCGGGATCGTAAGTATGAGACACGATATCTCGATTACAAGAACTCCCTTCTGGGAGATGAACTGGATACAAAAAAGAACTCGACAGGATCTTGTACTACAAGATTACAAGGGGACAAGATAGGATGTCCATGAACTAGACTAGAACAAGGAACAAGACAAGAACTAGAACTGGAACTTGAAGAGTACTTACTTGGTGGTCACGACTCCTTGAGCTCCCAAGACTGGTATTGGCCAGACTGATTATGAATGTGGCCAACCCCTCCTTATATAGAATTTCAAGGGCGGTTCCTAAGGGCGGTTGTGTAGCTCAGTGGTGAGTAGCACCTCCTTTAATGTCAATCCGGGAAGACGTGAGGATGGTATGAAGACCTCGAGCAAGTGGCGACACAAGTGCGTGAGTGAGAAGCACACAAGCATGCACACACATACACACACACGCGCACACACGGCAAGACAAAGAGAGAGAATCAATGGAGTGCTTTAGATTACTTTCACAAGCTCTTACAAGTTCGTTTCAATTACAATCTACCCTCAAAAATGAGCTCTCTAGCTCTTTTTATAGTTTTTGACTAGCTTTTGGCCCTGTCCAGACCTAGTGTCCGGCCTAGTTAAAAATTAGGTTCCAGGGCTTATTTGAGGGCTCAAACGAAGTCTAAAAATTATGAAATTTGGTACGATGGTACTTCTAATACTCCTCAAGCTCGAGGACTCCTCGGCTTGCACAAAATGGAGTCTAATCTACCAAAAACGGGATTTACAATGTTTGTGTAGTGATTAAAATCACTTGGGTTGTACATAATCTATGGGAAAAAATGATCTGGCCTTGTTGCCGTATTGTGCATGACTCCTTTGTTGCTTTGTATGCCAACACTCCCCCCTTCCTAGCGTCTGTCGCCCCTGACAGACCTTTGTTCGCGCGGGTGGTCGATGTAATATTGGATGACATTGGTGGCCAGTTCATGTTCTCCTATCCTTAAGCCTCTTGCTAGATCGGCTTCCAATGCCTCCCAATTTATTGCACCGGGGGTTTCTGGTTGCGGGGTGGTGTAGTACTTTGAATACATTGCTTGTTCACAAGCAAACAGTTGAAGCAGATGTGTCGGCTTTGGTGCGAAAATCTCCGAGTGGTACTCCCAGAAGCCTGATCTGAACATTTCTTCGAAGGTCTGTTTGTAGCAGGCGGGGAGGTACTTGATGCGTGCATGCCAAGCGTAAGCCACACGGATACTGGGGGTGGTGCTCATGTCATACACCAAGTCGTAATTTCCATTGCTAAACCCCGGAAGACGTACCTGTGGTGCGGCTGCATTTCTAAAGGTCTTCAGCACTACTTGCATCATATCTAAGATTTTAAGCATCATTTGCGCTGCTACATCTTGCATGGGCTTCAAGCGCGGCATCCAGTGGCGAATGGTCCCCATCATATATGCTACCGATGGTGGTCCTTGTGGTGGCGCTATGTACGGGTAGTTCAGCCATTCCTTGCATTGCGCATTGTTCTGTACCTTGATATTAAATGCCTTCCACGACCTGCGGCGGGGGACTGGACCGTAGCATGGGTTGTACAGGAGGTGCAACGGTGCGTTGTTCCATGTGCGTAGCATTTCTGGATAAGTCTCTAAAAGTTTCTGCCGCCATGTTGGTTGACGAATCTTGCCTTTTCGCACCTCTGGAGGAAGGTCTTCGGGTTGAAATTGGGTCGCAAAAGTAGGAATCTGACCCGTGACTCTTTGTATTTCTGCATTATAATCAGCCAAGATAATATAATATGGCCTGTACTGGAGTTCCGATGAGAGAATCAGGCGTCTCGATGACAAGTTCTTGAAGTAAGCTGATTGTAAAACAGTCTCCTCTATGACCCTCATAGCCTGATTTTGCACTACGGTGCGCTCTTCATGCGAGGTCCCTATTTCCTCCACTTGTCGTAACCATGGCGGCCGTGGTGCCTCGAACGTGTCCTGCGCTTCTTCTGTTTGTTGGCCTCCTGGGAATGGTTGCGGATCATATTCTTCATCAAACGTTTGTTCCACAGGAATTTGCACAACTTCTTCGTCCGTGGGAGCCTCCGGAGGGGAAGATGGCTTCTCATATTGTAGTAGGCGTGTTTGCAATTCAGTTACCTGTTGCTGGAGATCTTTTATGGCCTCTGCGTCGGAGGGAAGCGAAGCCGCAGAGGGGGTGGTTGGAGGGGCAGCTGTTGGGCCTTGTTGGTGTTCCTGCTTCAGTTGTCCTAGCTCCTCCGATAGCTTATCATGTGCTTCGAGCAGCATGGCATAATCTTCCAATATAATCTTGATATTATCGGGGGTCACTGCTTGAAACTTGGATGGGCTGATGGGTGCCCCCGGTGTGCTCTCAATAGCTGCCTCCAGGTTCTCTTGATTTTGTATTTGCAGACGTCTGTTCTCTTCCTGAGCAGCCGCAAGATGGCGTTTAAGTAGCGCCATATTTCGCTGAAGTTTTGAGTTGCGTTCCAGCTGTGTCCGTAGGTGACCTTCTACCACCTGCACTGCTTCCTGATCTACGTTCTGTAGCTGTACCTCCAATATATTATGGGCGTCTTGGAGGGTTTGGAACTGTGTGTGGAGGCGAGCGTTCTCCTCTTCTAGTACCGCAAGGCGGAGCTGTAGTGTCGCTGAGTGCTCTTGCAGGCGTGCGTTTTGTTGCTGGAGCTGAATGTAATCTGTTCTTAAATTTGATATACAAGCCAACATGGTGTCCAATGCATTACCTATAGATGAGTGGGGGGTGTTTACCGTGGAAGATGCATGGGAAGGGAATTGGGGAAGGGAGACAGTGAATGATGTGTCTACGAAAGTTGTGTGTGTGGGTGAAATTGGTGGAGGGGGAATGGGAGGAGGTGAACCCGTGGGTGGAGGTGCCGTGGGTGGTGAAATGTCCATACCTTCAGGAGTGGGTGTTAGTGTGGGGCCTGCCATATACATTGGTATGGTAGGTGGTGTGTGTGTGGAAGTGGTGAATAGATGTGACGTGGGGTGGGGAGCTGAAAAGACAGGGAATGGTTGAGGGCCTGGTTGAAAAGCCCTAGCAAAGATGTCCTGGAGGGATTGTAGAAATGGAGAGAGGGATATCGGGGGTTGGGGTCGTAAATTTGAGGAGGACTGAAAGGGTTGCGTGGTAGCAGGGAAGCCCATGAATGTGGATCTGGGGTCAGGATGAACCGTGGCTGAAGGCATTGGGGATGGTTGTCCTAGGGCAGGCTCGGGAAGGGTTTCGGTGGGTTGTGTAGTGATGGGGTTTGCTTCAAAGATCGGGTTTTCAGTGGTAGAGAATAGGGTGGCACTAGAGATGGGAGTACGAAAGATGAAGGTTGGGTCAGTGGGTTGAGTGGTCGATGGGATTTCCACTGTCTCTGTTCTCGGAGGTGATGGTGGGGGAGTAGGTGGTAGAGGTTCGGTGGACTCCTCATGGGTGGCGGGGTGCTGTTGACTAGCTGTTTGGGAGGTTGGTGTAGTAGTTGGCTCTTCTGCAACTGTAACGGGAATTTGGATATTTTTACCTGAGCGAGGTCGTGTCTGGAACCTTCGTGGGTCATATTGAACGGAAGGCCTCTGAATGGTAGTGCGCACAGCTTCTACCACTCCGTATGTTTCTGCCATCAATAAGAGACCTTCCCTGTACTCTGAGTCAACCCCCGCTTCTTCCAACAACTGAGTCATAAGTACTCTGCTGCTCTGTTCAGTGAGTAATTGCTGCGATCGTACTCTTTCCATAATCTGATACAGCCTTCAGAGTTCTGCTGTATATGCTGGGGCTTCAGTGGTCTCTTCTTCATACGCTTCTTCTTCTTCCGGTTGTCCGTGTTGTTGACTTTGCTGAGCGTCACTCCAATGGACATGTCTACCGTCTGTAGACTTTCTTCTTCTTCGTGAGGATGTGCCCTACTCCTCTGCTTCTGAATAAAACTCCACATCAGAGAATTGTGTGCTTTGTAGGAATGCTTCGAAATCCTGGGGGTCCAGTCCTTCAGCCTCTCCAGTGGCAGCAAATTCGAATTCAGGTGTGACAGGAGGAGCCGATGGGGTAGGTTGTGTCGTAGTGTCGGATTCCGACCTGGGTATCCTAATGGTAAAGGGAGGTACCGTGCCCTCTCTTAATGGTGATGCCTCAGGAGTAGTCAGGACTTCCCTTGTCTGGACACAAGGGATCGCGCCCCTCATGCGCTTGGACTGATGTGTGGATGTCTTGAGCCTTTTAAACATTTGTAATTGTGCCCAAGTTAAGGCACGCTCAATGGGGACATCATATGCCAAGCATCGGTAAATGATGCGTGTGAGTGCACAGCATCCGTTCACCACTAATTTCCTAGAAGCCCGTTTGTTCGCTTCATACAACTGATCTATAATCCACACTGGTAGCTTAATAGGTAACGCACCTGCTTCCGCCAAGTAGAGAGCAAACTAGATCTTCTTGTGTGGTTGCGTGAATCGGTCTTGACCGGGGAAGGCGAAATGTTGCATGCATATTCGGAGAGGGATGGACACATTTGGGGTGAGTGCTGCCATGTCCTTCAGCTTCACTACTTTCCTGTCCTTCATGTTGGTGGGAACGAGAGCATCCTTTTCTGAGGGCACATGCGTGCCATGCATGTTTAAAGCATCGCTTACCAACTCCACAGTGAGTTCAAACCTCTTCAACTCGTTGTTGCCCAGCAATGAGGGGAGAACAAATGATCCGGGTTGGTCCTTATCTTCATTAGCTTGTAATGTGGAGACCAAATAGTAACATCGGAGGAGATCGGGTTTAGGTAGTGGGGCTTCAAAATATTCCGCCAATCCTGCTCGTTGCCATATGATCTGTAGATCTTCGGTGTTCTGTAAAGTCTCGAACTCCTTGGAGAAAAATTGGAATCGCACCCATGATCTGTCATACTCGCATTTAGACTCCCAGATAGACTTGGCCTCACCTAATGGACCGGGCATGCCATTGAACCAATGAGAATTGGCATGAACTCTTTCCGTGATGCCTGTAGGTGGATCTGGCACCGGGAGTTGTTGAAGGTGTAGCATCTCCACTGGTCGTTCAGTCGGGGGCACATCCACGGGTAGGCTATCCACATCAATTCCTGCAGTAAGGATCCCTACTTGTGAGCCCGAACCTGTCGCTTCTGCCATTTTTCTTCTTGCCTTCTGATTCTGTGAGAATATAGAATCATGTGTTAACACCGTAATGGACAGAATAAATCCGTTGTTGTCCTCGTTACAACATTAACATGAGGTAGATGGTGAGTTAGTGGTTAGTAAGTGCACGAAGACAGTGAGTGTAGTTAACGTTTGTGTATTCCTAGGAGACTAATGTCGTTAGTAAGTGGGGTGAATTTACAAATCGGGGTCGGGGGTTTATTACAGATCTTAGACTGCCAAATGCAGTGGATGGGCTTTGCTTTCGGTTTCGTAGAGACTCCAAAGAGCTGTGTTGGTGTCGCTGTTTGGGAATGGGGCCTTTTAGGGACCCACTTATAAGTGATTACATGCATACTCATGGGTCTTTGTGTGTTCCTAAGTGTTGAGCACGAGGGAATTCTGGTGGTACTCGTAGATGGGTTATGCTGCATAGGTTGCGGCCTTGGCTTAACTACTTGTGCCCTCAAGCAAGCCTTAGGCACCCAAATTTGTCTAGATTGTGGGCTTGCCTTCATCGACTTCTTGGGCACCCAAATAGATTTTACTTTAGCAGAAGAATTTCTGAAAGACTCCTTATTAGTGTCGTGTTGTTGGTTACTAATAAGAGCTTTTGCCCGCGTAGTTGACGGTGGTGCACCCGGTCGTTCGCCTTTCCGCACCCATACCTGGTTTATTTGCTGGGACATTCCGCTACGCAGATATTTTTGATCTCGGACATAAGTAGTACTCTGCTTCTTCTGCTTGTGATCCGCCTTTGGTTGCTGCCTCCTTCTGGCCTTTGGAAAAGAAGGGAGATCCGTTGCATCCCTGACTCCTTTTTTGCAAATGTCATTCCTCTGCAACACAGGGTTTTGAACAAGAACAGTATGGTCATCTTCATGTGTACCCCTGGAAGGACCAGGAGTCTGTGCCTTTCCTAGTTCCTTGAGTGCTCCATTGTCTAATTCTACTATAACTCGACTATGATTGAGCCAAACCTGGAGAAGTCCACTTCTTAGGTTTAGATTGACTGCTTGGTCATAGATCCAATCCTGACCCAAGACGAGGGGTTCAGTGAGATCCTCATCTTGACACACTAATACCTTAACGGTCATTGCCTCATCGTGGATGTAGAGGGGAAGTTTCACCTCGCCCATGCAAGGGGTTTCCACTCCTCCCAATCCTATAAGATATGCTTCCACAGGATTGACAACCAATTGTAATTCTTGGCAGTAAGACAATTTAACAGCACTAGTGGCTGCTCCTGAGTCAATCAAGGCTCTTACGGTCCTTGCACTCTTTCCTTGTCCTATATCTAAGGTTACGAAAGGACGTCTATCAATTATCCTATGCGAGCTTGTTCCTGCAACTTCACACATGGCTATGGGAAATCCTTGGTCTGCATAGTCATTCGCTCCAGGCTGATCTCTGCCTTGCCTTCGTAATTTCATCCTTCTGATGCGTTCTAAAGCTTCAGCTTGAGCTTCTTCTCGCACTCGCTTTTCTTCCTCTTTGCGTTTCTTAGCAGTGTTGAGTCGACTGAGCATTTCCTCCGTGAGGGGTTCTTGATATAACTTGACTCTACAACCGCTAATATAGTTTGGGAGAACATCACCCTCTAACGTGGCTAGTTGTACTGCTCCGCTCGTGGAGATCCTATTGATGATCATAGGTCCGTATCCTCTCTTTTCTAGCTTCCTCGCGTGTTGTTTTAGTGTATAGACTAAGACTAGATCTCCTGCTTTCAAGCCTTTATCCTTCACGTGGGCATCAAAGTATGCCTTCTGTCTCTTCTTGGCTGCATATATCCCTGCAGCGGCTCTCAGTCTTGTTTCTCCTAATCGTTCAAGGTCAAAGATCCTAGAGGAGAGCTCATGACCTGTCCATTCGTGCTCTTGTGCTACTCTCAATGTAGGGATCAGGAAGTCCAAGGGTAGCACAGCATTTTGGCCAAATACCATCTGAAAGGGAGTGGCTTGGAGTACCGTTTTGTAGGCAACTCGATATGCCCAAACAGCATGGTGTAGCTGTTTGTCCCAATCAGAGCGTTTATTGTTCACTAATTTTGTCAGAACATTGCATAAGATCTTATTAGTGCTCTCAGCTTGCCCATTAGCTTGAGGGTGATAAGGGGCAGACTTCTTGTGTATTACCAAGAATTCTTGGAGTAGATTTTCAATCACTTCGTTCAAGAAATGAGTGCCTCTATCACTTACAAGCTCTATAGGTAGCCCGTATCTTGTGAATACATTCTCAAACAAGAATTTGGCAGTTGTTTGAGCATCGTTCTTGGTCGTAGCCTTTACCTCTACCCACTTGGTTAGATAGTCTGTTGCAACAATGATGTATTCCGCATGAGAACCCTTAGCTGGGGGATTAATAGGACCTACGAAGTCTATTCCCCACTTAGAGAATGCACGTCCACCCATCATAGGTTTCAGTGGCATCTCATCTTTGCGTATAGGATACTGAGTCCTCTGACAGACATCACACCGTTTCACATATGTATGTGCATCCATGTGAAGGGTAGGCCACCAGAAGCCCGCAAATAGTATTGCCTTGATTACCCGATCTGGTCCAAAATGTCCTCCTGCTACGCCTTGGTGAGCAGTTTCCAAGATCTTGAGATATTCACTTTCATGGACACATAACCTCAGGTAACCATCTTTACCGCGCTTATATAGATTATCACCTATGAGTGAGTAATCCTGGGCTTCTTGTTCTAAACTCCTTTTCCTAGCTAGAGTCATGTCTGGAGGGAATGTGTTTGTCCTCAAGAATGATACTAGAGGTTCACTCCAATCTGGCACAATGGATACTTGATAGAGAGTGGCATGTTCCACAGGTGGTTTAGTGCAACAGATTGGGCATTCCTTGCACAACTTTTGGACATCCGCTTCCATAGTTGGCCAATGTACTCCGAGTCTCTTTAAGGTCTGTAAGGTTCGTTGCTTTGAATGGTGTTGCTCTAGTGCACCTACATGTGCTAATTGCAACCATTTAGTGTACTCATCCTCTTCTACGCAACAAGCCAAGATCCCTTGATCTGTGTGCTTGTACATGCTTCCTGCCATGATGTGGTATTTTTGGGCTTTTACAACCTCTCTGTTCCGTGTGTTTACCACAGGATGGTTAGGCCCGTATGTCAATACTGGTACCAATGGCTTAGCCCACTGCGGTACAACTTCCAAATTAAACAAGTAAGCATTAGGAAGGTCATCTGATACTCCTTGTGGGGCTTCTCCCGATGTGAGCCTAGAGAGATGATCAGCTCTCAAATGAGTCCTACCTTTTCTTACCACAACCTCAAAGTCATATTCCATTAGCAAGAGAAACCATCTCACTAATCTTCCTGTATTGCATGGCTTGTTTACAAGATATAATAATGCCTGATGATCAGTAAAAAATTTAAACTTATTTGCAAGCAAATAGTGTCTAAATTTCTTAACTGCATATACCATGCCTAAGCCTTCTCTCTCTGTAGTGGTGTAATTCCGTTCAGCCGCATTCAATTGTCTACTGGCATAGGCAATTGGAAGATCCATATTACCTTCACCAGTAGGTTGTGCAAGCACACATCCAATAGCGTAATTGGATGCATCAACATGAACATGGAATGGCTTATTCCAATCTGGTGTGGTCAAGATTGGTGCTGAACATAATCTTCGTTTAAGCTCTTGGAAGGAATTCTCACATTCATCCGTCCACTCAAAGTTTGTCAGAAGTCCGTACATGGGCTTTGCAATGACAACATACATGTGTATAAATCGTCGATAATAACCACAATGCCCCATGAAAGCTTGTACTTCCTTGACATTCTTTGGCCTAGGTAGCTCTGCTATGGCTCTCACTTTTTCTTCATCGGTAGATATGCCATTCTTTGACACTATGTGTCCTAGAATCTTGCCTTGCCTGACCATAAAAACGCACTTTTCTGGGTTCAGGCAGACTTGATATTCTCTACATTTGTCAAAGATTTGTCTGAGTTCAGGAATATGGGTTTGTCTAACATTGGAATGAGCGCAGAGATCATCAACGTAGACTTCTAAACTCTTCCTCAGGAACTCCTTAAACACGTGGCACATCAGCCTCTAGAAGGTAGCTGGTGCATTGGTAAGCCCAAATGGCATTACTCTAAAAGCAAAAATGCCCCACTCTGTGGAAAATGCTGTCTTATGCTGATCCTCTGGAGCTATGGCTACTTGATTGTAGCCCGAAAATCCATCAAGGAAGCTGTACACTTCCTTGCCTGCCACTCTTTCTAAGAGATGTTCTGTGATGGGAAGCGGATAGTTATCTCGAATTGTGGCGGCATTAACCTTTTTCAAGTTAATGCACACACGCAGCTTGCCATTCTTCTTGGGCACCACTACGATGGGGGATACCCATTCAGTGTGCTCAATTTCATAGATAAATCCAGCTTCAACCAGTTTATCTATCTCCTCTTTGATCTTAGCAGCGTAATTATCGTTATATGTATAAGGCTTTTGCTTAGAGGGTTTGGCGTCTGAAGTCATGGGGATGGTGTGCGAGCATATGTCCGGGTCAACCCCTTTCAAATCCTTGTAACTCCAAGCGAATACATCTCTGTATTCTCTTAGCAAGGCAATCAATTCGTGCTCTTCTTCTTCTGTCAGGTCATGGCCTATATACGTGCATCTCTCCTCTCCTTCTTCTAGGGCCACTACGATTTTCTTGGTAGTTTCTTTGTTATCATAGGCCTCTCCTGGTTGTGCCTCTCGTTTGGGCATTCTAATCATGACTCTCCTGTCATCTATCTCATACTTCTTAAAATTTTCTGGGACCTCAAACAAAGATTCTTCCTCTTCTGGTAAGGCTTCTCTCTTCTTTCGTTTCTTTCCTTCTTCCTTAGGGGTCATATGCGTTGCTAATCTTACATCATTTGTAACCTCTCCATGCCTCTGGGGTTGAAATTCTATTTCATGGAAGTATTCTTCATCTGATGCAAATGGTGGGTCCATAATGATTGACTCTAGATCGGAGTCACTTGCATTCTCAAATGCATCAGGGCTAGGTTCGCATTCTTCTAGAACTGCCTCTCCCATGATTGGCTCTATGGAGAAGACTGAAATATCATAGCCATCCTCATCACAGTGAGGTGTCCATTGTTCTTCATTGATGGCTACGTCCATTGTTGCTAAAATTTCTGCCCAACCGTGAGGTTCAAATTCTTCGTCTGGAAAAACTACAGGTGCATAGGCTGGGTCTTGGATTGATCTATCGGTTTCTTTCGCACCTACCTCTCTGGCTTTCTCTCTCTTCTCTTCTTCTACTGCGACCTTGCACATCCATAAGTGGGTGTCTTCATGCATCCATGAGGATCCAGACCCTATGGAATGCACCGATTCTGTATCATCTTTGGCTCTATGGATGGGATTCCACTGGATAGGAGGGACATCTCTATGAGAGTAATCCTTGAGATTAACTTTGGTTGTAACACCCAAGTGCTGAAGGTACAAAGAATTGGTTCCCCAATCCTGTACCACTTGCAACTGTCGCATAAATGGTCGTCCTAAAATCATCTCATAAGCATGGTTTTTGCTGAAGTCACATATAGCAAAGCTATGCTCAAACTCAACACCACAAGTGGTGAGAGTTATCCCTTCCAGCAATCCTAAGGGTCTCTCAATATGACCATCGGCCATCTGCAATTTCATTCTTGTTGGCCTGAGTGCTGGCTTGCCCCAACGCTTCCATAAGGAGGTAGTGGCAATTGCAACTCCTGCACCTGAGTCCAAAATTGCCTTCGTGGTGTAGTCCTGGTAGGTGATGGGAAGATAGGTGTTCCCTTCTTCACCTTCACACATATCCCCTATCTTATCCAAGGGAATTTCTGGCACTGTCCTATGGGATCCTACCTGGGAACGAGGTTTTGCTATCTCTGGTACTTGTTTGGCTACATGTTTCCATAATTCAGGTCTAACCTTGAGTAGCTCTTCTAACTTGAGATTACACTGCACATTAGTGTTCTTCACTACCTCTGTGTTCCTAGGAATGACTGAGTCGTCGTTCCTTACCATGACTGTGGGTGCTCTCATACATGTGGACTTTGCTTCCCATGGGCCTGTGAAGTGGGGTAGCTCTTGTATGGAATTCGACTCAAAGTCTAATCTCTCGTGAGACTGAACACTCTCATGCTCCCCGTAAATAGATGGGATGTCTTGTGGGAATTGGTCGTGTGCATCGTCCACAAGTTCAAAAGGAGGGGCGACCTCGCTTTCGTTATCCCATTTGTCTTCTTGAATCTCTCGTAGGAAGTCTGGTGCAAACCGATTCATAGAAGAAGAAGTGTCTGGCTCCGTAGAATTGGGCGCATAAGCAACCTGTGAAGGAGGGCTGATTCTATTGTTGACTCTCTCCTCGTTCTCGCAAATGGCTGGAGCACAAGCTTCTTGGGGAGGATTACTTATTCTATTACTTTCCCGAACAGGCTCACACATTCCCTGAGAAGGAATGTAGGCAACCTGTGGAGGTACTTGAGCTTTCGAGGGAGGCTCATCTGCCTTTTGGGGGGGAAGATAAGCTTCTTGAGGAGGCCCACGGGCTTCCTGAAGAGGCTTGCTTACCCGTTCTCTTGCCCTTTCCTTTCTTTGAGGGGTAGGTTCCTTTTCTGGCTGTGCTATTGGCCTCTCTATTCTTTCTAAGGAGGGGAAGTTGTCCGGTTTAGGGGCATTGGCCACATACACTTCTGATTGGGAATGATTCCTGTTTTTGCTTGCTTTTTCTTGGTCTTGATTTTTTTCTTCCTTGTCAGATCTTGCAATTATCCTCTCTAACTTCTCTAGGAATCCATCCAAGTGTAATTGCGTTTTGGCTGAGCCTGAGTAATTAAAAAGGCGACTGGCTTCAAACATAGTCTGAGCCAATGCGACCATTTTCGCGCATAGTTTGGTTCTTTCTATCTCTAGGTCAGCTCTAGGATAGCACTTGTCATGATCCGTGACGTTTGGCCCTTCTTGGATTCTGGCCTGATATGCCTTAAGCATCATGTCTATGTCTTCGGGAGTGGGATCAGCTAATACTGATCCTGTTTGGGGTGGTGGGTGGGTTACGTGGGGTGTCTTAGAGGGTGAAGGGATGGAGGGTGATGGGGATGGTAGCGGTGGGAATGTGTGAGTGCGGTTGAGATGTGATCTCTATGATTTTAGCCTTGGTTTCTCGTAGACTTTCCTCAAGTTCACTCATCTTCTTTGCCCATTGCCTTTTCATACGTTCGCGGCTATCTTTCCAAGCTCTTGTTCTCTTTTTATTTTGGCTCTCAGTATCGCTAGCATCTAGGCTCTTTTCCTGGCCTACCCCTTGGTTTTGCTGCAATGCCTGAGCCCTAGTGACTACCTGTACTGGTGCAGTGGAAGTGACGCTTCCTGAGGAGTCTACCACTAACCCAACAACGTTGATAGGGGTGATTTTTGGCATGCTATTGGGGTTCTTTGGGCAATCTCGTAAGAGATGCTCTTTTCCGCAATCTTGGCAGAAGCCTTGGATCGTCACCGACTGGGTTTGCGTAGGTGGAGGCAAGGGACAATCACGAATGAGGTGATCTCCTTGGCATCTGTAGCACAGTCCTCTAGGAAATGGTGGTCGTACTTGCCTAGGTTGAGGTCTAGGGTTGGGGTTTGCATACATGACGTTCGTGTAATCTGACTCCCAACTAGGTTCATTCGGCTCTTCACCATAGTAGGACTCACCATGTTCTGGGGACTGCATGTAGTAAGCCTGGGGGCTATCCACATGGGTAGAATCAAAGCTATGGTCACTTGGGTCATTTTCAGAGATCAAGGATGTTACAGGGACTATAGCTCTATTCAGGTTCTCTTCTGCAGCAGTATACTTTACCGGAATCACATTAGCTGGGGCAGGGGGTTGTTGTGTTAGCACAGGCTGAGGCCTTTGTTGGGCCTGATACTGTGGTTGGTAGGTTTGTTGGGGTCTAGCATATTGTGGTGGTGGATTTTGGTTCTGGTATCTGCCTTGTTGGTAGGGTTGCGGATAGGGTTGCCTAACTTCCTGCTTGTTGTATGGGCAGTCTTGTGCGGTGTGATTGGTGTATCTCCGTTCTATGGTGCAGTACTGGCTACTAGGGTTTACTTGGGGTTGAGCCATAATGGGACAGACGTTCGCCATATGGTCACCACCGCATGTATAGCACCTTTTCACAGGGGCAAACCTTGGGATTTGTTTGCTAGTTACACCTAGTTTCTGAGCTACTTTTTCGGCAAGTTCTTCAATTGATGTGGCTTGTGTGGAAGATTGACTAGATGCACTATCTGAATCTTTGTAAATTTTGGACAGCTCTAGCTCTTCTCCTAGGTTATCTTCAATGTCAATGCACATACGTACACATTCTTCTATAGTCCTAGGGTCTTTCAGATACACATAGGATCTCAATTTTGGGCTCAGCAATCCGTCAAGAAATAAGGCTACTTGTTTAGCAGATGTGGGTAGCTCCGAAATAGGGCACCTTTCAAGATATTGTCTAAATCTTCTTCCTGCAAGTCTCACAGTCTCTTGAGGGGTTTGCTTGAAGCTGTGAATCAGTGAGGAGGTGTTGTGTCTTATGCCGCTCTTAGAGAACTCTACAATGAATGCCTCTAGGAGTTGATCTATGCTCCTGAACTGACGCTCATCTAATGGCTGAAACCATGTAAGTGCTGTGTTCCTAAGGGTTAGACCGAAGGCATTGTACTGTGTGAACAGATCTTCCACTTGTTCAGCTCTCAAGACTTGCTTGAACTCTGCCACATGATCATAGGGATCTCCTGTGCCGTCAAAGTAATTCTTCATGGACTTAACTAGCTGGGTGGGTCTCAAAGTTCTTGTGTGCTCTCTAGGCCTCGGCAGAGGGAATCCATCTACATTTCTTTGGTTCTTGTGGGCTCTATGCATCTCAGGTTCTACCCTATTCGTCTCCGTTCTCGTTCTTTCTCTGCCCACTGGATTGGCAAAACTTACTTCTGGTCTATCTTTACTTCTGTCTCTTTGCATACCATGAGCCTGGGATGTTCCAGCTCCAGGGTGACCATAGGCTACATTTGATCTTGGTTGGGGGAAAATGAATTCGCCCTTCCAAGTGTAAGCATGCCTATCATTTTCTGTCACCACAAAGATCCTCTCCGAAGTGTGGTCTAAGTAGGTCACTCTACCTGGGCTATCTGGATCCTTAAACTCATAGATCATGATTGTTCCTATGTCAGTTGGGTGATCCGGTTTATACCTCCAAAAGGCTTCGTCCGTTTCTCGATTGAGGAGCAAATCTATGCACTTGTTATCTTGGGGGACCCACTCAGGCGTGATAATCCTAGTGAGAACTGATTTACCTCGAGGGGTTCTAGGTTCCGCACTCATGTTCCCTTGTTCCAGGTCACCTAAGTCCGCTTCTGAGATTACATTCCCAAAGTCATCTGTCCTATCAGGATGACTAGTGACTACATATATAGTTCCTTCTTTGTCCAGGTATGCACCATTTTCAAACTTGACAGCTGGGTGTTCTAGTCCAATGGATTGATCAGGGTTTTTAATCTGGACCACCGATCTTCCTAAGCCGTCCTCATAGATGCTAGCACCTAATCGGTTGGTCCTCAGGTACTCCAGCTGTGTTTTGTAAGGGCCTTCTACCCTGTACAAGTAGGGCACTCCTGAACTTCCCGTAGGTCTGTCCATGCCTTGAGACATCTCTGACTCACTGGTCTCAGAGCTAGGGTAGTTCGATTGGTGGCTCAACTGCTGGGCCCACGACCTAGCAGTGTGATTGACACTAGCCTCTGAAGACCTAAGGCTTTGTCTCTCTCTTACTAGGTGTCGTCCTGATCTAAGGTTCATATGCCTATCTAAATAGCCCAATTCTTTGCCCAGAGTACAACCTCGTTGCTGGTTTCTTTATATCAGTCGCTTGGTTCTTTTTATGTTGATTATCGTGTTTATGGTCTTGTCTGAAATCACTTCGTCAGGAATATTTGAATGTTGTTTCGCACTTACAGTCGATCGTTCCACGTTATGTTCTTTCCTTTATGTTGTCGACAGTACAGAGATTAAGTTTTTAGCTTGAACTCGAGTTTTTAGGTAGTCTTCAACTTGATGGTGGCCTATCGTCGCCCTGACTTACTCCTACCTCTAATCGTTCTTAGCCTAAGCTAGGAATTGACGAAGAGGAGTTGAGAATATTCCGACCTTTCTTGCCGAACCTTGCTCTTTAGTGCTCGAGAAGTTGATTCTCAAGCGTGCGCCACACCCTTGCTTGGATACTCTCAGTTGCTTCTCAATAGGCCTGCATAAATCCCAAGATTAGCTCCAAGTAGACCTTTCAATTGACAGACAATTTATTTCAGACACTTTTTTAATGACCCTTGTTCCCCCTTTTGCATTGTTAGAAATTTACTCTAGAGCTCCCTTGGTGTTCCTACCCCTCAGTGTGTCAACTTCCAAATATCCTATCTGAAAATCAACGCGTTATTCTTATAAAAAACAGTTGAGGGCGTGTAGTATATGTCACGAGCTTTCCGACAAGCCCTAGAGCTCAAAAAATGGATTTCGTATGAAAAAGTTATGACCGTTCAGAGTTTAGGGGGTTAACTAGACAAACAGAACCTTTCGGGGGTTTTAATGCATTTTCTAAGGCCTTCGTAAGTAGATGAGTACATGAAAGTGCAAATATGCCCAAAATTTAGCCTAAATTTCCAAAAATTCACTCCTTAATTTTTTGCCGAAAATGCCTGTCTATCGCGATAGACGGTGTCTGTCGCGATAGACACAATCTATCGTGGGGGCTGTCTGTCGCGATAGACAGTGTCTGTCGCGATAGACAGTGTCTATCGTGGATTTCTGTCTGTCGCGATAGACGGTGTCTGTCGCGGATTTCTGTCTGTCGCGATAGACGGTGTCTGTCGCGATAGACGCTATCTGTCGTGAAATTCTGTCTGTCGCGATAGACGGTGTCTGTCGCGATAGACGCTATCTGTCGTGGATTTCTGTCTGTCGCGATAGACGGTGTCTGTCGCGATAGACGCTATCTGTCGTGAAATTCTGTCTGTCGCGATAGACGGTGTCTGTCGCGATAGACGGTATCTGTCGCGGATTTCTGTCTGTCGCGATAGACGGTGTCTGTCGCGATAGACGGTATCTGTCGCGGATTTCTGTCTGTCGCGATAGACGGTGTCTGTCGCGATAGACAGTGTCTGTCGCGGATTTCTGTCTGTCGCGATAGACACTATCTGTCGTGAAATTCTGTCTGTCGCGATAGACGGTGTCTGTCGCGATAGACGCTATCTGTCGTGGGTCTCTGTCTGTCGCGATAGACGGTGTCTGTCGCGATAGACAGTGTCTGTCGCGATAGACGGTGTCTGTCGCGATAGACTGAAAAAATGCAAATTTTTGAAAAGCTTCTAGTGTTCTAGAGTGCCCTGAAGGTGTAGATTACAGTGCTAATCATGCATTCACAAAATGTTAAGATTTTCTGTCTGTCGCGATAGACAGAGGTTGTCGTCCCGGGACCTGTGCAGAGCCTGTCGTACCTGCGCACACTGCTGGGGATGATGGTACAGCAAAAAACCTGCAAAATAGCTCAAGAAACATGCAAAAAACAGCGCATGCAAATTCGCTCTCTCGCTCTCTCACAAGTGAAATGAGGGAAATGAGGTGGAGATGGGGATATAGTCAAAAAACTGAAATTTTCGCGATGATGGAGATGGACGTGGGAGATGGTGATGATGATGATGGTGAAGAAAGTAAAAGAAAATCGATGAGAGTGAAGAAAATACCTACAACTCCAACGCGTCAACTCTACGTCTTACCATCACACGCTCGTCCTCAAAGCTCGATCCCCGGCAACGGCGCCAAAATTTGGTGTAGCTCAGTGGTGAGTAGCACCTCCTTTAATGTCAATCCGGGAAGACGTGAGGATGGTATGAAGACCTCGAGCAAGTGGCGACACAAGTGCGTGAGTGAGAAGCACACAAGCATGCACACACATACACACACACGCGCACACACGGCAAGACAAAGAGAGAGAATCAATGGAGTGCTTTAGATTACTTTCACAAGCTCTTACAAGTTCGTTTCAATTACAATCTACCCTCAAAAATGAGCTCTCTAGCTCTTTTTATAGTTTTTGACTAGCTTTTGGCCCTGTCCAGACCTAGTGTCCGGCCTAGTTAAAAATTAGGTTCCAGGGCTTATTTGAGGGCTCAAACGAAGTCTAAAAATTATGAAATTTGGTACGATGGTACTTCTAATACTCCTCAAGCTCGAGGACTCCTCGGCTTGCACAAAATGGAGTCTAATCTACCAAAAACGGGATTTACAATGTTTGTGTAGTGATTAAAATCACTTGGGTTGTACATAATCTATGGGAAAAAATGATCTGGCCTTGTTGCCGTATTGTGCATGACTCCTTTGTTGCTTTGTATGCCAACAGGTTGCGACTTGATGATGTCATCATGATGTCATCGACTTGAATGAGGACCTCCGAATGTTAGAATTCAGCAAATAGACAGTCGATCTTGGGGTTTTGGAACGTTCCGAATGCAATGGAAGCATTAGTTTCTCCAAAATCTAAGCCAATCATGAGATATAGAAATTGACATGGAATCTAAGGTTTAAATGGTTTCCTTGTCCATGACATATCAAAGGAGAGAATGAAAATGCTCCGCAGTTACCAGAAAGGAATCGAACTCCAGATCAGGTAAGAGCATATGAGGAATGGAATCAAGGAGCACGAAAGGTAATGTAGTGACTATCTATTAGCATATAGGATAGCATGATTGGACACATACACGATGCCAAGACTCCAAAAGAGGCTTGGAACAGTTTGGTCACATTGTATGAGGCCAATACAAAGGCATGAAAATTGCAGCTCAAGAATGAGCTGCATACACTGGAGAAGAAGAGCATGTTGATAAGTGACTTCACCTTGAAAATCAAAAGCATATGTGAGTCACTTGCATCTATTGGTGTGAATGTAGATGATGATGATAAGGTGGAAGTGTGTCTTCATAGTTTAGGAGCTGCATATAAGCAGTTCAAAACTTCTATACAAACCAGGGAAAATATTTCGAATTTTGGTGATCTGGTATCTATTATTGAAGAAAAGAATCTTCGTGAGGATTCAATATCCCAAGGAAAATCTAGTTCTGAGCAGGTATTCTCCTTTGGTAGAGGAAGAGGCAGAGGTAGAGAATTGGAAGTGGAAGAGGAAATAGTAACCAAGACCAAAGTCAACAACAAAATAATGCAAGAGAAAGAGGAAAATTTCGAGGCAGGGGGAGCCAAAGAGGCCACATAAATTTCCAAAGAAATGATTCAGGTAATGACAGTAAAGGATGTTGGAATTGTGGTAAACCTGGACACTTTGAACGTGATTGCAGGTTGAAGAATCAAAATAACAGAAGGGAGAAAAATAACTATGCATCCACAAGTGCAGATGATTCTGAGAAGCTGTTCATGGTTCAACAGCAAATGATGAATATGATGTCTGTTGGTATTTCAAAATCAAATTATAATGTCTCGTACGTTGATTCAGGTGCTTCAAATCACATGACCAGTCATGCAGAATGGTTTAGTACTTTGCAGAAATTGCCAGTTCCTAGATATGTTGAAATAGGTGATGACACATCACATCCTATTGAGCATATAGGAAACTGTTGGGGATTCGTGGACAAGAAGGAGTTTGAGGGTTTGTAGGAGAAAAAGGAGATGATGGAAATGGAATAACCTTGAAAACTTGAATGACTAAATACTCCTGGAAGCTTGAATGTTGATTACGTTGAAGCAATTACAATGGCTAAATACAATCCAAGTCAATGACTAAATACAACTTCGGAGAATATTCAATTACCAAAGACCAACTATCTCAACTCTTCTGGCAGCGACCTCTTCCGCACCAGTCCTTCACTTGCTTTACGCTTCCCTTGTGCACACCTTGCACTAAGCTTCCACCAAGCTGAGGAATGGATACTTTCGCGGCGCGCACACACCACAGACCTTGGGACTATTGGATTCTAACTCCGCCTTCTCTGCACACCTTCTTCTTTACTTTCTTGCGCTCTTCCCTTCTACTTCTAAGTGTCGTCGCACACTGGGGGCTCTTCACTTCCCTTTCTTGCTTCCTCTGAAGCTCTCCACTCTTCACTATCAATGTGTATTGAGAATAGCCTTTGCCTTTCTTTTTGAATGCCCGGTCCCGTGACCTCTAACTGCCATGGACTCTTGGGCTTCCTTTGATGTCCCAAGATTCTCTTTTTAGGTGGCGGCCAACGAATTGCTCCTTTGTCCTGTAGTGACTTTAGACAAAAGAAAAGTTTTGATTGGGTGGCCTTATTCCCACATGTGCATACCCGCCGCTTCACGTACCTTTACCTTTTCCCTTTTTAATTCGTCACTGTTGTACCCAAGAGGGGTTCACTTGGACCCTCCATATTACCTTAAAAACACCCTTTGACCTTAAGGGAATTCAAAAAATACTTCTGCAATCTTTGACAATTAAAAGTCTTCATTCTATGCCAATTGAAGGTGCACTACCCGTGCACTTTGACCCTTGATTTTAACTTTGATCGGTTTCGACCTTGCCATGGGTCAACAGATGCCCACCACCTAAAGGACTCTCCGACCTGGAGAGACAACAACAACGTGATACAAGAACAGATAAAGAACAAATTTGAACAATTGTAAAAACAGAGAAGAGTCGAACCCAAGGAGTGCTTTGATTGATTTAACTAAAGAAAATGAGAAGCAATATCCAATGATTATTGAATCCTGATTTTAACATAATCAGGGGGATGATATAGTTATTGGGAAGCTAGAACGAAAGCTGAAGCCATTTAATTTATTGAATTGTGGCCAGCAAATTATTAAAAATGGGAGTGAGATTAGTGAGAAGGTGGTTGAGGTGAAGATGGTAGGGGAACAGAAGCTTGCTCTATAAGATGTTGGATAGAACTAAGGCAATTGCGAAGATGGTCCCTTTCGCGCTTTATACGCCGACACGCAGCATTATCACATAAACCTAATTGAAAACGATTTTGAAGATCTTCTAAAGTCTGGAGCGCAGAGTCCGCAATGTCTCGATACCTATCTCTCTCCTCCTGTAGTAAGCGGGCGGATGCAGTGAGAGATTGCCACTGGGATGTGGCCATGCGATTGATGTTGTCTATAGTCGAAATATATTGCTGATGAATGCTAGCGGCCGCCGAGATTGAATCCAGGGACAACTTCGAAGCGTCAGCACTGCCCTGAGCAATGTTACTGGCTTCGCGAAGTAAGAGGAAAAAAGATGGTTCAGACGGGGAATCATTTGGAGGAGCAGGTGCTATAGGCGACTGGGGAGAATCTGTTGGAGTGTTAGAGGGACAATGTTTGGAATGAATATTTGATGGAGGGTTTTGGGATGGTGGGGCGTCACTTGTAGTTGGAAAATGGGAAACAGGAGGACGTGGGGGAGTAGAGGTAGGGTGTTGCGGGTTAAGTTGGGTTTGAATGAGTGGGTGGAACGAGGGTGATGAAGAAGAGCCATGCTCGTGAACAGGATCAGGAGTATGAATGATGGCAGGAGCAAGAGACGTGGTGAGTATAGGGGAAGAAGAAGGTGGATGAAGGGGAGGGATATCATGAGGTGCGGAGGGCTGGGTTGAAGCGGATGTTGAGCCAGTGGAGAGTGTAGGGGAGGGTGGAGGCCGGGATATGGAAGGTATAGTGGGATCTTTAAGCTGGTTGCTAACAGGGAGATGAGGGGATTGGGATATAGCGGAAGGATTAGCCAATTGCGCAGGGATTTGATGTACCCAAGCCAGGAGTGGAGCAGAATAGATGTTAAAGGCACGAGATCGGCGAGGGATAGCTTCACGGAGTCTCCGGGATCGCATGCTCAATGAACTATAGAGGAGGGCGGCGTAAGGGTAGGGGCGGCTAGTTAGGAAGCAGTAAAGGGGGTCTGCAATGCGAATGTCTGAAAGTGGCAGCGGAGAGGTGGGGCTCCTAAGTAAAAAGAAAAAGATGAAGGAGTTTAGAATGGATTGCATGCGGATAGAAAAACGTGCATTATCTTCAAAACATTCTTGACAAAAAGCAATTGTTTCCGAGGGAGACACTCCAGAATATAGGAGTGGAGGGCTGTCGAAGTTGATGAGGGAGGATCCTATACTGGCGGCAATGTCAGAGATGTGAGAGTGCCTGTGCGAAAATTGGGGAACAGCCGAAGAGCTTCATAGACATCATTAAGGTTGGAGGGGTCCTGCAACAGAACGTTCGCCAAGCCTAATCGACCGAAAAAAGATTGCGGAGGTCAATGGGGGGGAGAGATAAGTGAATACAAATGTGGAGATTTAAATCAGTTGGGAGAAAAAGGCGCATATAATCGCCTGAAGGGGAAGTAGGTATCGAAGTATGAGAAGCAGAAGGAGATGGAGAAGGTGAAGGGGGGCGAGGGAGCGAAGGTGGAGAATAATTGGTGGAATCTGAGTGAACGGAATAAGTAGGTATATTTAGAATTGGAGGATGAAGAGCGGAAGTTGATGCTTCTGCTGGGGGATAATGGGAGGTGGGAGATGTAGGAATCGATGGGGTAAGGGAGACGGGTAATGTCGGGACCGGGTAGATGAGGGTGGTAAAGGGTTGGGAATGCGACGGTGGAGCAGACTCTGAAGGAGGGTAAATAGGAATGTTGGGTGGGAGCTCCGAATGCGTAAAGTTTGAAGGATCATCTTGCGGAGGAGGATCAGCCATAGAGGAACTTTGGGAATGCCGAGAAAGGGGAGGTCCAGATAGGTGGAATTCCTTGATTTGAGTCGATGTCTTGGAAGACCTTTGGAGGTATTTGATTTTGGGTTCTGGGGATGGAGGGAAATCGGAGGGGTGGAGAGGAGTGGATGCTGTGGGCAAGGTTGGAGGAGGGGGGGGCCTACGGGGTGGGGGAGGGGGTGGTTGTGGGCGGGCAAGTGCGGAGGAGAGGGGGTTGGAGGAGGGGGTGTGTTGGGGACGGGTAAGGGCGGAGGAGGGGGTGCCTGCGGGGGTGGGAGGGGAGTGGTTGTGGGCGGGCAAGGGCGGAGGAGGGGGTGCCTGCAGGGTTGGGAGGGGGGGTTGTGGGCGGGCAAGGGCGGAGGAGGGGGGTCGCCTGCGGGGTGGAGGAGGTGGTATGGGCGGACACTTGTGGGGGAAGGTTTTTATTTTGGGATGCTTGGTGGAGGAGATAATTGATGGCGAGATGAGGGGTTGGCGGAGGACCCGGGTGGAGGAGATGAGGGGTTTGCGGAGGGCCCGGGTGGAGGAGATGCGAGGGCGCCGGATTGGGTGGGTGTAGGTAATTTTGGCGGATTGGGTTGGTATATGTATTTTTGGTGGAGGTGGTTGGCGGATGAGTATGGAGTGGTGGGCGGGCAAGGGCGGAGGAGGGGGGAATGCCTGCGGGGTGGAGGAGGGGGTGGTAGTGGGCGGCAAGGGCGGAGGCGGGGGATCGCCTGCGGGGTGGAGGAGGGGGTGGTTGTGGGCGGGCAAGGGCGGAGACGGGGGGAGAGAGAGGGTTTTGGTGGTTGTGGGAGGGCTGCGGAGGGGGTGATTGTGGGCGGGGAAGGGCGGAGGCGGGGGAGAGAGGGGGGTTTGGTGGCGCCTGTGGAGGGCTGCGGAGGGGGTGGGTGTGGGCGGCAAGGGCCGAGGCGGGGTTAAAGAGGGGGTTTGGTGGTTGTGGGCGGGCAAGTGCGGAGGAGGGCTGCGGAGGGGTTTGTGTCGTCGGTCAAGGGCGGAGGCGGGTGTGAGAGAGGGCGGGCAAGGGCGGAGGAGGGTGTGAGAGAGGGTGGGCAAGGCGGAGGAGGGGGGAACGCCTGCGGGGTGGAGCAAGGGTGGAGGCGGGGGGCGCCGGCGGAGGGCTGCGGAGGGGGTGTTTGTGGGCGGTTAAGGGCGGAGGCGGGGGGAGAGAGGGGGTTTTGGTGGTTGTATGAGGGCTGCGGAGGGGGTGGTTGTGGGCGGGCAAGGGCGGAGGCGGGGGAGAGAGGGGAGTTTGGTGGTGCCTGCGGAGGGCTGCGGAGGGGGTGGGTGTGGGCGGCAAGGGCAGAGGCGGGGTGAAAGAGGGGGTTTGGTGGTTGTGGGCGGGCAAGTACGGAGGAGGGCTGCGGAGGGGTTTGTGTTGTCGGTCAAGGGCGGAGGCGGGTGTGAGAGAGGGCAGGCAAGTGCAGAGGAGGGTGTGAGAGAGGGCGGGCAAGGCGGAGGAGGGGGGAACGCCTGCGGGGTGGAGCAAGGGTGGAGGCGGGGGGCGCCGGCAGAGGGCTGCGGAGGGGGTGTTTGTGGGCGGGTAAGGGCGGAGGCGGGGGGAGAGAGGGGGTTTTGGTGGTTGTGGGAGGGCTGCGGAGGGGGTGGTTGTGGGCGGGCAAGGGTGGAGGCGGGGGAGAGAGGGGGGTTTGGTGGCGCCTGCGGAGGGCTGCAAAGGGGGTGGGTGTGGGCGGCAAGGGCGGAGGCGGGGTGAAAGAGGGGGTTTGGTGGTTGTGGGCGGGCAAGTGCGGAGGAGGGCTGCAGAGGGGTTTGTGTTGTCGGTCAAGGGCGGAGGCGGGTGTGAGAGAGGGCGGGCAAGTGCGGAGGAGGGTGTGAGAGAGGGCGGGCAAGGCGGAGGAGGGGGGAACGCCTGCGGGGTGGAGCAAGGGTGGAGGCGGGGGGCTGCGGAGGGGATTGTTGTGGGCGGGTAAGGGCGGAGGCGGGGGGAGAGAGGGGGTTTTGGTGGTTGTGGGAGGGCTGCGGAGGGGGTGGTTGTGGGCGGGCAAGGGCGGAGGCGGGGGAGAGAGGGGGGTTTGGTGGCGCCTGCGGAGGGCTGCGGAGGGGGTGGGTGTGGGCGGCAAGGGCGGAGGCGGGGTGAAAGAGGGGGTTTGGTGGTTGTGGGCGGGCAAGTGCGGAGGAGGGCTGCGGAGGGGTTTGTGTTGTCGGTCAAGGGCGGAGGCGGGTGTGAGAGAGGGCGGGCAAGGGCGGAGGAGGGTGTGAGAGAGGGCGGGCAAGGCGGAGGAGGGGGGAACGCCGGCGGGGTGGAGCAAGGGTGGAGGCGGGGGGCGCCGGCGGAGGGCTGCGGAGGGGGTGGTTGTGGGCGGGTAAGGGCGGAGGCGGGGGGAGAGAGGGGGTTTTGGTGGTTGTGGGAGGGCTGCGGAGGGGGTGGTTGTGCGTGGGCAAGGGCGGAGGCGGGGGAGAGAGGGGGGTTTGGTGGCGCCTGCGGAGGGCTGCGGAGGGGGTGGGTGTGGGCGGCAAGGGCGGAGGCGGGGTGTGAGAGAGGGCGGGCAAGGTGGAGGAGGGGGGAACGCCTGCGGGGTGGAGCAAGGGTGGAGGCGGGGGGCGCCGGCGGAGGGCTGCGGAGGGAGTGGTTGTGGGCGGGTAAGGGCGGAGGCGGGGGGAGAGAGGGGGTTTTGGTGGTTGTGAGAGGGCTGCGGAGGGGGTGGTTGTGGGCGGGCAAGGGCGGAGGCGGGGGAGAGAGGGGGGTTTGGTGGCACCTGCGGAGGGCTGCGGAGGGGTGGTTGTGGGCGGGTAAGGGCGGAGGAAGGAGGAGGAGGGTGGTGGTTTGGGGGCGCCCGACGTAGGAGGAAGGTGGAACTTAAGGAGGGGGTGGGTTGTGCTTGATCAAGGATGGAGGAGGGTGGAGGGGGGTGGCCGCCGTCGGGGTGGAGGAGGGGGGGTGGGATGAGGAGGGTGGAGGGTGGGGGCGGGCGAGGGTGTGGAGGGTGGATGTGGGCGTAGAGGTCTCAGGAAGAGACCATCATTCTTCCTTGTTCATTTGTGTGCGAACTTGGAACTTCGATCTTTGTGAGTCATATACAGCTGAAAATGATGATGATAACCGTACTGATGCTGAGGGGATCAAGAATGAAGGAGAAAGCACATTATATAGCAAGGAGGAATGAAAGAGTACCTCACAGGAATGGATGGTTCAACCCAAAAGAGAGCTTAAAAGAGAGGAGATACAAGTTCTACTCTCATCCACCCAAAAGATAAACAAAAGAAAGGGAAGGATTGAAAGTTATTGTGCAGTAGTAAGGGCCATAAAAAAAATGGCGCCTAATTTATTTAACAATGAAGTTTCTTGATTTTAGTGATGAAATGATCATCAAAAAAAAAATGGCGCCTCCAAAACGAAAATGCATGAGCATTTTGTTGGTGAAGTGTATTTATTAAAGCAATCCAAAACACTTATGAAACAAAAGAAATGAAAATGCAATGTTTATGACTTTTGGTGGTAACCCTTGAGTCTGGAGATGTTTACCAAGGGTAGGGTGTCGCCATCCAGTGTTTCCAATTGCACAGCACCCCATTGCAACATTTTCAGAACTCGAAAAGGTCCTTCCGAATGAGGGATCCATTTTCCTTTTGTAGTCGTATGAGGGTTAGGTTTATGGAGAAGAACTAACATGCCTGGTTCAATGTTGTTTTTCCACAGATGTTGATCATGTGCCTTCTTCCGTTTCCTCTGAGTCTCTATCAATTGTTTGGTCGCTAGTAGACGAATCTCCTCCGCTTTATGTAGTGCTCCTAGCCTCTGAGAGACATCACAATCCTTCTTTCCCTGCATGAATGCTATCTTAGGCGATCCATGTAAAAATTCAAAGGGCTCGATAGGTAACATGCCATAGACCAATTGGAATGGGGAATATCCAGTGGCCTCTTTGTAGGCTAACCTGTATGCCCAAAGTGTACCTAGGTACGCAATGCCCCATGAAGTGGGTTGCAACATACACTCCTTTCTTAACATTGCAATTAAAACCTTATTTGTGGACTTAGCCTATCCATTTGCTCGTGGATAGTAAGCACAAGAGGTCCTATGAAGAATTCTGTACCTGTTGAAGATTTCTTGCAGGACTTTATTGACAAAATGGGTACCTTGATCAGTACAAATTTCAAGTGGACAACCAAACCTGCAAATGATGTTACTATAAATGAAATCAGCAACAGTTTGGGTAGTGCAATCGGAGGAGGCAATAGCTTCAGCCCACTTTGTTGCATAATCTGTAGCTATCAGGAGATATTTTTCTCTTTTTGGAAAAGCGGGAGGGTAGATGGGCCCTACAAAATCTAGCCCCCACTTCTCAAATGGTTGCCAGGAGGTGGAAATAACCAAGGGGTTATGTCTCTGCTTTGTTGGCTTAGGTCCACACCTCTGGCAAATGTCACATGCCTTTCCCCATTCATCTGCATCCGTAAATAGTGTAGGCCACCATAGACCCGCATCCAGTATCCTCTGACTCATAATATGTCCTGGGAGGTGCCCACCACCTGTACCTTCATGTGCAGAGTGAAGGACTTCCCTCACTTCTTCTTCTTCCAAACACTTCCTGAACCGGTCATCTTTGCCCTGTCTATACAATTTATCTTCAATGAAGGTATATGGTCTACTCTTGATTAGCAGGTTCTTCTTCTGTACAGCACTAGCCTTTTCTGGATACAATCCAGTTTTAATGAAATTTTTAATGTCGTAATACCAACCTTGAGCTTTTACAGCAAACAGATGAGCATCTGGAAAGTCATCATTGATTCCACTAGATTGATTCATCATATTTATTCTGAATAAGTGATCCGCCATAACATTGTCTTTTCCTGGTTTATGGACTACAGAAAAATCAAACTCTTGGAACAACAATAGCCACCTCCATATTCTACCGGTGGCCTGGGGTTTGTTGAGTAGGTATTTTAGTGGTTGGTGATCTGATATAATAATAAATTTTACTCCCAGGAAGTAATGACGGAATTTTTGGACAGCAAAGACCATTGCTAGTGCTTCCCTTTCAGTAGTACTGTAATTCCTTTCAGCCTTGGTCAAGATCCTACTGGCATATTGAATTGGCCTGTCCATTTTAAATTCTTCACTGGGTTGGGTCAAAACTGCCCCCACTGCATATGCACTGGCATCGACATGTATATGAAATATTTTTGACCACTCCGGTGTGACCAAGATAGGAGCACACACCAACCTTGACCGTAATGTCTGATATGCTTTTTCCTCCTTTTCTTCCCATTTAAAAGGTACTTCCTTACCTGTAAGTCTAGTCAGAGGTCTAGCTATCTCTGCATACATTTTTATAAACCTTCTATGATAACCGGTATGCCCCAAGAAACTCTGGATCTCTTTAGGAGATTTAGGTTTAGGTAACTTTAATATAGAAAGAATTTTGTCAAGATCTGGGGCCATACCTTTAGCCGACACCACATGTCCTAAAAGGGTTCCTTCTGTCACAAGGAAATGACATTTATTTGGATTGAGCTTTAACTTAGTTTCTCTGCATATTTGGAAAATATTCTGCAGCTGCCTCAAGTGCTGGTCCAAACAATCTAGATGAGTTTCCTTGTGAGATCCTGGAAACGAAGAGAAGTCATCCATGAAGATTCTAAGTGATTCCAGCAATAGGGGGACAAAAATGAGATTGACCGTTCTGTTAAAGGTGGCTGGAGCATTTCTGAGCCCAAATGGCATTTTTACATACACATATGTTCCCCAAGGTGTGATAAAAGCAGTCTTTTCACAATCCTCTGGATGTATTGATATTTGATTATAGCCACTGAATCCATCCATAAAACTATATAATGCATGCCCAGCCACTTCTTCAATGACCTGTTCTGCAAAAGGCATAGGGAACCCATCTGGAATGGTCACCTTGTTGAGAGCTCTAAAGTCAACACAAATTCTGATTTTATTTGTATTCTTCTTCGGTACTATAACCATAGGTGAGAGCCACTCTGAGTGTTCCACAAGAATGATGATTCTTGCATCCTCCATCTTTTGGATTTCCACATAGATGGCTTCGGCATACTTTGGATTAAGTCTATAGCTCCTTCCTCTGATGGGTCTCGCTCCATCAACCAGAGGGATTTTGTGCTCTCCATAAGATGCAGGCACTCCTTCTAAGTCTTTATAATGCCAGGAAAAAACATCTGCATACTGGGTCAAGAATGATTTTACCTTTTCGAGGAGCTCTGGGTGGCTCCACAACCAAGTGGCCACCAGAACTGGTTGATTATTGTTTTGAGTGCCTAAGTGTATTTCTTGGACCGGATTTCTTGTTACCATATTATCTCCGTGTGCATCTGCTTTCTTGTCTTCTTCTACTAGCTTTTCGTGCATTGCTTCATAAGCAGGTGTATTTTGGACTTCGATGTGTTCCTCCTTGTCCTGCATCCATCCTGCAGGGATTTCTTGAATTGGGAAAGAACATTCAACCTCAGAATTTTTTACCTTGTTTTTAGCTTTAGAAACTTCGTTATCTGTGGTTGACACATCCTCCTCTAATTTGTATTTGAGGGGTATCTTCCTGCCCCTTCTGTGGTCAGTGATGGGCTCTCCCAATCCATAAACCTGCACCTTTTCCTTGTCTTCATCATAATCTTCAGTCGTGCCAGGATTATCAAGAAAAATTCCAAAACAAGAGGAAGAGTTGCCTGCTTGGAGCCAACTTAGAATATCCTCTTCTTCCTCAAAATCTATTTGGGGTTGATCCTCAGCTTCTGTTTCCATGCAAATGCTCACTGTTTGCATCATACTAGTGTTTCCTTGATTGTCTGGGCCTTCTTCTAAATGAATTTGTGTCAGCTCCTGCCCTTTCTTTTGTACCCACATAGTGTCCTTACCCCAATCATGAATGACACTGGCATGCCTCAGCCAAGGTCTTCCAATTAAGAGAGGAAATCCTCCTTCAACCTGGGGCAATCTTAAAACCACAAAATCCAGAATGAATAGATTACCTTGTACTTCAAGTGGAACTTTTGGGATTACCCCCAAGGGCCTTACTTTGCTCTGATCTGCCAGCGTAACCGTGAAATTTGCAGGTCTTGAAGGGTGGAGTCCAATCTTTTTCATGGTATGTTCAGGCATCAAGTTAATACCAGAACCACCATCTACAATAACACCTTGAAATTCATGACCCTTGATTGATATTGTAAGCCGAGGACTTTTATAATCCGTAAGGGGTGCTTCCCCCCTAATTATCCCTTTATGTAAAATAGCAGTCTTGGCCACTAAGCTTGTAGTAGAAGCCTCATCAATTATCTGCAATAATTCTGACCTGAATTTCCCATCCATCTTTATTAATTCAAAAATACTAACCTCCTTCTTCATTGACTTGAGTAGTTTTGAAGCCTCTGACTCTTTAAGAGAGTGAGCTTCATTTGCTTTGCCAAACTCTTCTTGAGCCCTGTTGAAGGCATGCCCAATGGCATCACTGGTGCCTATGAGATATTCATTTTGGTTTGTGTCTGCACTTGTGGTGGCTTTGTCTTCAAATGCAACTCTGTCTTTGTTCAATTCCTTAATTATCGATTCTTGATTTTCTATCACTTTTGCCGTTCCCTTGCTTCTTGTCTGTACTGCAAAAGATTCGAGTTCTTCTAATTGTACCACTCTGGTAGATGATGAGGGTTCATCGACCTGAGGTAATTTTTCCTCCTTGTATACAGAGATCAATTGGAGATGGGGTCCGGAAGTAGAAGCTTGATTCTTAGGACATCCGTTGGTATAATGGTCCCTGGCTTCTGGACAGTTCCTGCAAGGAGGTGCATTTTCTGGGAGAGTGCACCTAGATTGGTAGTGCCCGCATTCTCCACATCTGAAGCAAATAATTGGCCTTCTAGGCCCATTTGCAAAGTTAGTTCTCGGTCTAGGATTATAGTTGATACCTTGGTTTGCTGCTGCTGCCATTACATTTGCTGGTGGCAAAAGTCCTCCTTGTGTCCAGTATGTTGTTGTCGGCATTCCCCTTACTTGGCATTCATGGGCCTCATGCCCAATCTTCCTGCATAATTGACAAGTCACATTTAGCAGAGGACATTCACTTACTATGTGCCCTTGCTTGCTGCACATGGAGCACCAGAGTCCGTTCTTAATGCCGCCTCCTTTGAGTTCTTGCAACTCCTGTCTCAACTGAGCTAGTTCTTCTGCTTGGGCTTCCTCTTCCTTTTGGAGCTTGAGGGCTTCAATCTCTTTTCTGAGCTGAGCTATAGTAGTCTCCTCCTCTGTGTAGGGCTTATTCCTTTTCAAGCCCTCCAGTTCCCTTCTTAACTGGATCACTGGGTCCTCCAGTTCTGTACCATATGATGGTTGGGAAGAAGTTGCACCATACTGGTGCCTTATCTATTCCAAGCGTGTGGCCGTATTGATGAACTCCTCAACAGAGGCAGTAGGTAGCACTAACTCTTTTATTTTGCATTGGGTGACCACAGGTAGGGGTTTGGCTAACCACTTCTTGACAAAGAAGTCGTGTGGTGGATCCGGTAGTTTAGTCATTAGTGCTTTGGCCCTGGTCACAAACTCTGGGAACTTTTCTCCTGGACCCAATTTCAAGTTTTCCAACTCTTCTATAATGATCTCCGCCGTGTTGCCATGCTGAAACTGATTTTTGAAAGCCTCTTTCATCAAATCCCAAGAGGTAAAGTGATTTTCAGCAAACTGGCTAAACCACTTGTCTGCCAGACCTTCCAATGTGGCGGGGAAGAGTATCAAGAAAGCATCTTCCCTACCCATTAGACCTCTAGTCTTGCATAATGCAAGAAATCTTCGAATGTGCTCATCTGGGTCCTCATGGGCTAAACCTCTGAAGGAGGGAAATTTTATGTTTAATCTGGAGAGTAAGGTTTCTAGATCTACCTGTCCTGCCATGTTTCCTACAGATGAATTTGATGAAATTGGACTCGATGATCCTCTGATCGTCTTTCTTCTTGTCTGCTTGCACTTGACCCTCAATGTTTGTGACCGGGTCGCGGTCATGAGCTGTTCATAGTCCACTTAAAATGAGATACTTGATAAAAGTATGTACCTGAAATATTGCTCTCCAATGGCAATATATATTCTCCTATGCTCAAATCTCCTTGGAAGTCCCACCGGGCGTGCCAAATTTGTTGGGGATTCGTGGACAAGAAGGAGTTTGAGGGTTTGTAGGAGAAAAAGGAGATGATGGAAATGGAATAACCTTGAAAACTTGAATGACTAAATACTCCTGGAAGCTTGAATGTTGATTACGTTGAAGCAATTACAATGGCTAAATACAATCCAAGTCAATGACTAAATACAACTTCGGAGAATATTCAATTACCAAAGACCAATTATCTCAAGTCTTCTGGCAGCGACCTCTTCCGCACCAGTCCTTCACTTGCTTTACGCTTCCCTTGTGCACACCTTGCACTAAGCTTCCACCAAGCTGAGGAATGGATACTTTCGCGGCGCGCACACACCACAGACCTTGGGACTATTGGATTCTAACTCCGCCTTCTCTGCACACCTTCTTCTTTACTTTCTTGCGCTCTTCCCTTCTACTTCTAAGTGTCGTCGCACACTGGGGGCTCTTCACTTCCCTTTCTTGCTTCCTCTGAAGCTCTCCACTCTTCACTATCAATGTGTATTGAGAATAGCCTTTGCCTTTCTTTTTGAATGCCCGGTCCCGTGACCTCTAACTGCCATGGACTCTTGGGCTTCCTTTGATGTCCCAAGATTCTCTTTTTAGGTGGCGGCCAACGAATTGCTCCTTTGTCCTGTAGTGACTTTAGACAAAAGAAAAGTTTTGATTGGGTGGCCTTATTCCCACATGTGCATACCCGCCGCTTCACGTACCTTTACCTTTTCCCTTTTTAATTCGTCACTGTTGTACCCAAGAGGGGTTCACCTGAACCCTCCATATTACCTTAAAAACACCCTTTGACCTTAAGGGAATTCAAAAAATACTTCTGCAATCTTTGACAATTAAAAGTCTTCATTCTATGCCAATTGAAGGTGCACTACCCGTGCACTTTGACCCTTGATTTTAACTTTGATCGGTTTCGACCTTGCCAGGGCTCAAGAGAAACATAGCACTATCTATGGAGGATGGAAAGATAAAACATTTTCCTGATGTGTTGCATGTTCCAAATATAACAAAGAATCTGGTTTCTGTTGGACAAATGGTTGACCAGGGATTACATGTCAGGTTCAATGCTAATGGATTATATGTAGAGGAGTACAAGCAGGATGGACGATTGCGGCCAAAGGAAAGAAAGTGGGTAGGATGTTCACCTTAAATATGAAGATTCTTGAAATGAATGCCTCCATGTTTGCAAAAGGTGCAGGAGTTATTGCAGATATAGAGATGTGGCACAAATGGATTGGACATGCAAACTTGCAAAGGCTGAAATTGATGCAGTCAAAGGAGATTGTCCATGGACTACCGAAATTCAAAGTTGCAGAAATGCAAAAGTTATGTGCAACATGCCAATCTGGTAAATAGTTAAGTCCATCATTTCCACATGACAAGCATGTTAGTGAGAATGTGCTAGAAATAGTACATACAGATGTTTGGGGTCCTACAAAGACCACATCTATGGGCGGTTGTAGGTTTTATGTGACTTTCATTGAGGACCATACACGAAAAGTATGGGTATATTTCATGAAAGAGAAGAGTGAGGTGTTCACTCACTTCCAAAATTTTAAGGCTATGGTGGAAAAGCAAACAGGAAAGTATATTCAAACATTAAGATCTAATGGAGGAGGTGAATACATGTCAAATGAGTTCAATAGTTTTCTAAAAAATCATGGAATTTGACGTCAGTTTTCATGCAAGTACACACCACAAGAGAATGGTGTTGCTGAACACAAAAATAGACATATTGCAGAAATAGCAAGAGCCTTGATGGCTGAGAAGAATATGCCTCATTGTTATTGGGCTAAAGTTGTTCATACTACTGTATACATCATGCACAGAACTCTGACTGCTGTTGTACATCAAGTTACACCTGAAGAGAAGTTTATAGGTAAAAATCAAAACTTATCACATCTGAAAGTTTTTTTCTATATTGAATATGTACATGTTCCAAATGAATTGAGGATGAAGCTTGATCCAAAAGAAGAAAAGTGTGTCTTCATTGGATAGTCCCTTGAACAAAAGGGATATAAATGTTATAACCCACTCACATGACAGGTGAAGGTGAGCAGAGATGTGGTATTTGATGAAATGTCAACCTTCTATGTAGATGCCGAAGAAGGACTGAATCTTGAACCAAATGACAAAAAAAAAGCTGAAAATCAAGTGCAAAATCTCAAGTTTTGAGTGGACCGGATGCATCACCAAGCAATATTTCCAACTCAAATCCATGGAGTGGAAGATTGCGTGGAAAGTTTAGCCTAGAAAATTCATCAAATACATCCAAGAAAGGTAAAGAAAAGCTTTTTGCTGGTAGTAGAACATGTGCAAGTTTTGAAGACGTTGATGGAGATTCAAGCGGTTCATAAAAGAGTCTTGATGAGGAACTTGGATTGCCCTCTATGAAGACTCCAAGAGTAAGAAGGGCACATACAGATGATAAAAGGAGAAGTGATCTAGGATGAAGAAGATCTGTGAGGATGCAGAATTCAGTGCAACGATTGACGTATGATAGCTGTATGGCTCATCATTGTGCCTAAATGACAAAGGTAATACAAGATGCTGAACCTTCTTGCTTTGGAGATGGAATTGGAATTGTAGATTGGGAAAAAGCTATGGATGAGCAGATGGCTGCACTTTATGGAAATGATACATGGAAGCTGGTTCCATTGTCGCAAGGAAAGAAACCCATATGCTGCAAATGGGTTTACAAGGTAAAGCATAACGTTGATGGTAGCATAAGCAGGTATCAAGCACGATTGCTAGATAAACGATATGCAGAGACATATGGCATTGATTATGAGGGAACATTCAGACGTGTAGCTAAAATGTCTACTATCAGAACACTTGTTGCATTAGCTACAGCAAAAGGATGGACTTTGCATCATATGGATGTGAAGAATGCTTTCCTACATGGTGAGTTACAGGAAGAAGTATATATGGAACAGCCACAAGGATATGAAGATTCAAAGCATCCATAATATGTTTGCAGGTTGCAAAAGGCTTTGTATGGGCTGAAGCAAGCTCCTCCTGCATGGCATGAAAGGATTATTGATTACTTAACTAGCATTGGGTTTTCTATGTGTAATGCAGATCACTCACTATATGCAAGGAAGGTTGATGATGGCATCACTATTGTGGCTATTTATGTTGATGACGTGATTGTAGGTGGTGATAATGAAGGAAGCATCAAAGAGGTAAAGGATTTAGAGAACAAAACCCTCTTGCTAGATATGTAAAAACAATTTTTGAGATTTTTTGAGTTAAAATGTAAAAGGAATGGTTGTTATTGGGAATTGAAAAGTAAGAAAAAGATGAAAGTTGTGTTAAATATAAGAAAAGACAAGTAGAGTGACAACACAAAGAGAGTGTAGTGGTAAAACAGTTCCCTTGTGTGGGTGGGGTGTGGGTCCAAATCCTCCCACCTTGGTGAATGTAAAACTCCTTATTGCCACTCATAAATTAAAATTGCTTTGCACGTAGCCAATGGTCGTCAAGGGAGCCTTGAGTGCCAAGGATGCCAAATTAATGCCTTAGTTATGCCTACATTTTATGCCTTAGTTGACGCCTTGGAGTAAGCTGAAGGAGTAAACGTAGGTCTAAATGTAGGTTCTAGTTCTCGAATTGAAACAAAAACAAGAACCCGAAACGAAAACGGAAACGAAAACAAAAACAAAAATGGAAACGGAAACCAGAAACGAAAACAGAAACAAAGAACAATGAAACAAAGATTAATTTGCCAAAATGAAGAGAAACAGATCCATCTATAGTGACGAGTGCAAGGCTCTGATACCACTTTTGTCTCGATCTTGCTCACACGCACACAGAGGTTACCAATGTAGAAAACACACAGAAAAATAGAGATGCCAAGAGATGAGAACAAACGCAGTATTGGGTGCAATCTCGCACCATGCACTCTATTTTGACAGTCCACAGAGTGCATGTATTTATAGGAATTTTTTATTACATCGAAAAGAGTGATTACCTCAGAGCGGCTTTGAAAAGCATGCATGAAAGTAAAAGTTGGTGGCTTTTGTAGAAAGCCTTTGCTTTTAATATTAGAAATTGCGGTCTACAATGACCCTTATTGTAACCATTACTTTTCTAGCTATTTCTAACAATAGAACCTTCTATGCGGGTTTATTTACAAACTCAATTATAAATCGGATTTATTGATGTCCGCCCTAAAGTCAGATTATTGATGTCCACCCTTTCACGCTTTCAAGCCCTCACAAACCTTCAATTGCTATATCAAAAACACCAAAACGCATTAATAGATTAATAAATTAACACTCCAACAATGCATTGTTCAACATATCCCATAATTTATAACAGTTTAGGTCTAGTATGCATTGTGCATACCATATATTAAAGTTAGTTACTCTAAAATGATGTATTTCAAAGCTTCACCATCTCCTTACATGAAGTATACATATGTTTGAGTACTTATATTAGAGGATGAAAATCTAAAAGCAATGCAGTCTCAGTAAGAAGACCCACCTCTATTGTGCATACTCGCTTGTAATCTTTTTGCTCTATACTTGAAGCTATGTGTTTCTTAGAAATAGAAATAAATATCAGTTTATTGAAGCTTGTAAGACCTTTCGCAATAAGCTTGTTCTTGGGAAGGACAATATCCTTTTGATTGTGTATGAACTTTCTATAGTTTGACTGTATAGAACCCACTCTATTCAAGTCAAGCCTTCTACTATTTGGTTTACGATTTAAGTTAATTTGATCAAGGACATTTACATTGTTGGTAGTATCCTTTATGGGCACAAAACTTGCTTTAAGGATTTTCTACAACTTAGATTTTTCTTGATGGAATCAAAGTAAGAATTTGTGTTTCCAATGCTACTACCAAACGATCATATCAATTCCCAAGAGAGGTTTTCATCTTCAAGAAGAGATGCATGTGACCTATCATATCTTGGAGCTTTGGAGATTCTTGTAGATGTTGCTACAAGACATGCTACACAAATCATTTCCTATATCATATCCATTTATGCATGCCATATGGAAGGACACACTGTATGAAAGTGGTGATAGGTTTATTCTCACATTCTAGACATGTGCATCCAAAGAAGAATCAACTTTCTATAGGTACTAAGAAGAGGCCAAGGAAGTTTAAATGGAAGCACGATGGACAACCATCACACACTATCACATCACCTCCATAGTTACATATACAAGAAACTTCCTCATGTTTATCCATTTCAAATGAGTCAATGAAGTTGTCATATTTGTCAAGAGACAACGTAATATATTTTGACTCCCCATTACCTAGGTGAAATTCTATGTTTTCTCTGGCAATAGCTCGATAGATATTTTTGCATGACTACATATTCCAACATCTCCCATTATGAAATTATTCTAAAAAAACTCTTGATCTGCTCCAATTTGGAGCAAAAGGAATGTTAAGCACACCACAACGTAGAATGCCATTATTATCATTGATCTCTCTTAGTGTATTTGAGCTCTTCAATTCCCTATTCCTTTTGGATATATCAATGGAAAATCACATGGTAGAGATGGATTCAACATCATCATATGACACATATTCTTTTGAAAAATATTCACACGGAGTCAAACTATTATGTGGCATGTTCAAATGATCTTCCATACTATTTTTTCCCATCATCACATGCTTTGACATCCCATTACCATAATTGAAGCATTTTTTGACCGAGGAAAGAAGATCGTCTTCATGCAAGCCTCATTTTGATAATCCAACAAGGAGCGAACATCTTCAAGAAAGAGGTTAGCAGATGGATGAGGTAGTTTCTCGCCTGCATGGATTTCAAAATGGGATGATTGAAACATCTTTTTCCAACAAGAGAAAATGATGGTGTAATGTGTTATACTTCCGTCCTTTAGAACCTTATTTACCTTCCTTTCTCTATTGAATATACATGTGAAATCCATAACAATACTAGACTTGATAAAATCTAATAATATTGTACATTTGTAATTACTTAGAACTATGTCAAAAGGTTGCAACTAGCTATGAATTGCCAATAGAGACTTCAAAAGTGCAAACTTGAGACATTTTTTGCAACACTATTCATGTAGATTATTGCTTGAATTGTGGTTGGAGATCTCTAATAATATGACTGGGTTGTGAAAAAATGTTTGGATCTTTAGACAGCAATGTAAATTGGGGGCATCAAGGATGATATCTTTTAGGTAGCATTATGGATGGCAAAAATGAAGGATAGATATCTCTGGATGACATCAACTTCAAAAAAATGTTGAACATCATGAGAGGAAGATGACATGTTGGCAAAGAAAGTGGATTGTTGCTATACAAAAGATGATAACATCACCTTCAAATCTATATTTTTCCTTCATAGTGATGATGAAAGAAAAGTGAATAAAAACATAAAATATTGGTTCATCTAGTAAAGTAATCAATGCTTATTAGGATTAGACATATATCTGCTCGCAAATCCCACTGCGAATGCAATGTCTAGTCTTGTAGGTACCATAGTACATGAGACCGTGAGTAGACTGATAGGGAATTTTGGTCATGAATTCCTTTTCCTCATCTAATTTGGGGCAATCATCCTTGCTCAATTTCACATATGTGGGTAAAGGTGTACTCAATGCCTTTTCACCCTATTTCTGATTTCCATATAAAACTCTCGATCCTTTCCTCACTCGATGTCCCAACAAGGAATGTTCAAAACGTATGCCAACTACTTGTAATAAATAGTCGAATGTTCACCTAGAATTTGACCATTATCTCTACCTATTTCATTTTGTGTTATGTGCCACTTTCTTTGTGCCTATATGATTCTAAATGAACGCTTTGTACACCTAAACTTCCAAATATGAAGAAAAGGGGGTCAAGAAGAGCTTTGAGATTGGAAACTTTTTTCCATCACATCTGATAATTAGAATATTTCCTTATAACTTTTGAGGATTTTAAAGCTTGCTTTCATGGTGTTTATATCCCTAACATGATTATCATATCGTCATCTACCATTATGTGATGGATACATAGAAATAAATAGATAGATAGACTAATAAAAAGATACTTATATAGATAGGTAGATATAAAGATACATAGATATATAGAGATGGATATAATACAAAAGTAAGTTAGAGTTGCAAATTGCAAGATCAACAACACCACTGAATCTAGGGAAGAGATTTAATTTATCTAAGAAGAGGAAGATACAAGGGGGGGTAGAAAAAGGACATGTGAATGACCGTCCTTCTTGGATGTGTGGGATGAACTCCTGAAGAGTTGGTAGAGGATCTCTATAAAAGATGGTAGTAATGAGGGGTGTCCACATGTCTTCCCGTCTCAGACCATTGAAAGTAATCTACACAAGGTCTTCCTCATCTACTTTGCAGCCAATAGATGCCAATTGCTCCCTCAACTCCTTCAGCCTCAAGGTGTAGTCAACAATAGATTGACCACTACCCTTCTTCAAGGAATGGAGTTCATTCTTAAGTTGCCTCTTTCTACTTCTTGTGGAAGTGGCATATATCTTCTCTAAGTCCTCCCAAACATCTCTAGCATGATCAAACTCTAATATAAGATTACCTATGATATGTAGAAGATAGCTCTTCTATTCCTTTCATCCCAATCCTTCAAGATCTTCAGTTCCTGATTGGTGAACTTTGGATCTTTGGGATCCACATTGATTTTATCTTCATCTCCACATAAATAGGCCATAATCCTTTGCTCATGAGGTAGTTCATGACTCTAAACATCCATAGCTGATAGTTGTCTTTGTGAAGCCTCCACTTTTTTACCTAAATCTACCATAATGAATGGGAAATTAGGGTTGCATTGAAATGTACCTCTTAGCCTTGATGGTACAAGCATTTTTGTCCTTTTACTAGATTCTTCAAAGGATTTTTACTTCTTTGATACCAAATGATGAATTTAATCCCTCAGATTTGCACACTAGAAGTGAAATGAACCGAATACCTAGGTCCATTCATACACCTTTTCTACTGCCATACAACAAAACTCGGATTGACCTACCTTACACTGACCTGAATCACCTAAGATTTTATACACACTTAGTATGTTTATAAGCTTGCCAACAAGCTATAGAACACCTCAAATGGGTCTATTTGGGTCATTCAACAACTCTATACAAAACAGACTATGTGGAGATGTAGGATATGCAAAAACTAGGGTTACATAGATACACCTATTTCTTTGCACATAAACTGATATCAAGAAGCCCTCTTAGTGAAATTAAGACACATATATAAGCTATAGAATGCACCTCAAATATCTTGAATTATATATGTACACAAAGAGTTACAAGTGTTATAAGCAGACCATGTGTATACCTACAAGAGATTAGAGGGAGTGTGGGATTGATAGCTCCTCCTTACTCCTCCTCTCTGCATGTAATACCCTCCTCTACATTTTTCCTAGCTTGATCTACTATATTGCGGCTCCTTGAGCCTTGGATGACTCTCTCCTTGAGCCTCCTTGAGTATATGTCCGTTGGTCTTCAATGAACTACAAGATTTCCATGTATTTGATGACTCTTCACATTCATTTGTAGATTTTGGATGCCTCTATCGACTTTGGAACCACCTTAGGATTGTTTTTCCTAACATTGAGACCACCTTAAGTGATTTGAGTCATGAGTTTTGTCCACATTAAGGTCTTTTGACCCCTTTGTCCCCCTAGATCTTGCATAGTTCACATTTTCAACACCGCAAACATCAAAATCCAACAAATGTAATTAATCAAATAGGTCCTCCAACCTATGCATTGGAAACCTACTTTTGATAATTATTGCTTTATAATCTATACATGGTTAGATAGAGCATCGTTCTTCTTAAGAAGGAGCATATCGGATGCCCGATTTGAGTTACTAGGTCTAATGAAGCCTTTATCTAAGTAATAATGAATTTAATTCTGCTTTTCCTAATGATGAGATACATTAGAGATATAAGATGGCTTAAAAATTGGTTAGTGTTAGTAAATAACTCTATGGCATGGTAACTATCCACTCTCTCTAATGGTAGCTCTCAAGGAAGATCATTGGGAAAATATATTTAAATTAAAAAAATTAAATTGTTAAAATAATTAACCACACTCTTGCAAAAATGAATAATAGAATTTCTTGTCTTTACAGTATTATCATAAAAATATACATAAGAAGAATGGTCTATGCAATGCTCTAGATCATAACTTTACAATAAAAACATCTATTGGATAGGAGGAAACTAAAACAAGGTATTTAACTCTAAAGATGAGATGAGAGGTGCACCAGGTGCATCTCTCTCTCCCTAAATACAAAATCAAGAATGTTTTTTTTGGTAACTACATTTAAGTGTGTCTGCCTAACCCCCAAGCCACTCTCTACCTAACACAAGGTCTATCATCTCCATGTTCATAATTTGGAAGTCCACATGATTTGTGTATCCCTATATCTAGACCCCCAAATTGGACACCATAGGATTCCATATCCTCTTATCCTCACCCTGCATCATAGACACGACATATTTATGTGAACTAGGTTGTTGGGGAATCTTTACTTTTTTTATCAGAGTGTAGCTTATGAAATTATGTGTCAGAGTCATCTATCATGACACACCTTAATCGTATATACAATGCCATGAAGCTTAACTAAATCATGTGGGCCAAACCATGGTGACCACAATGATTGAGTCAAGGAACATGTGTGCTCTATGTCCTCATGCATCACCTCAACTCCTTGGAGCTAGTGCTTCCATGTATCAAAAGTGTGTGCATAAGTGGAGCACCGTTTATCCCTTTTGAGGAACTATACAGGTTCCTCATCCTCATATCTCCCTTCCCCTTTCAAAGTGGACATTTCCATTGTGCATTGTAGCTCAAGCGTAAGCACCACCTCCTTTACTTGTCAATCCGCGGAGACGTGAGGACCGGTATGAAGACCACGAGCAAGTGAAGGCACAAGTGCATGAGTGAAAGCACACAAACATGCACACACATACACACACACACATGCACAAGGTAAGATCAAAGAGAGGAACAATGGAAAGCTTCGATTGCAAAGAGTTCTCTTACAAAGCTCTATTCTCTAACAAGCTAACCTCAAAAATGAGCTCTCTAGCTCTTTTTATAGTTTTTTGACTAGTTTTGGCCCTGTCCAGACCTAGTGTCCGGCCTAGTTAAAAATTAGGTTCCAGGGCTTATTTGAGGGCTCAAATGGAGTCTAAAAATTATGAAAATTGGTAGGATGATAGTTCTAATACTCCTCAAGCTCATGGACTCCTCAGGTTGAACAAAATGGATTTATAAAAATAGATAATGGTATTTACAATGGCTTTTAGTGATGAAAATCACTATTTTTGTAGGGGATTCTTCTAAAAATTTGACATACACTTCTTGGAGCTCCCTACTTGCTCCCTTTCCTTGTGTGTCCACCTTTTGATGTGCTTCCATGCTTTGTCCTTGACTTTGAGCTTCAACACTCCCCCCCCTCTCGAGTCTGTCGTCCCTGACAGACCTTTGTTGTAGTGGTTGTTCCAAGTAGTGCCTTGAGAGGGAGTGTCCCTTCTGTATGAACAAAAGTCGTCTAACTTCCAGATGTGTCTGGATTTTCATCTATCACTGCGAGTCTTTGCAAGTTTTATTCTCTTGGTATGTGCTTCTTCCTTGGATTCCAGCATGACTGTGTCGTTGTGAGTCTCCGTTGATGTTTTCTAGATCTTCCACAGTTGATGTTCATAGTAGTCATGCCAAGTACTCATAACCCATATTGAGTGATGGTTAAGTGTGTTCGTGCATGGGTGGAGGAAAATATGTGCCTTGTGCATGGCCTTGTAATGTAGCCCTATGAATGCTTACTTGGAAAATGCATTGGAAGAAGTATGGTGCAAAAATTGGGGATCTTGAGCTAAGTGATCAAGGGTATGCCGACGAAGAGGTTTCCTAAGTTATCATGGTTATGATGTTTCGAAGGTAAAGATACTTACCATGGAGAAGGTCGATCGATGTTCATCTCTTCGTGTTGTATGCTCGGCCTTTGGGATGGAACATTGTTGATGAAAGTCCATGTTGATGGTCCACTTATGAGATCTTTTGAGTGGCTGATCCTGTCTCCTCTTTTCAAAGCATCATTTGTCAAATACAGAGAATTGAATTTCTTTATATTCCTTGACAAACAACATTCGAGAACTACACCAAGCTTAGTTTCACATATTCTCTCTAGCTCACCATAAGCAAGAGTCTTCTCATCCAATATACATACAAAGATTTGCAGGGTACTAGAGCTACCCCGTGCAGATATCTCCCTGGATGCTCTCATACATGCAATAGTTATGCATCATTCTAGTTTCAGATCTTCAAGCTCTTCACTCCTACCATAGTAAGAGGAAACCATAGTTGTGGATGCCATGCTCATGCCAAGTTCTTGACATCTATGAGATAAGGCAGCAATTATATCATCTGCTAGCCAAGACACACTTCTATCCAAACTGATAAATGCCCAGTAATCAACAGTTCCACCTTTAACCAAGCATGACTCATTCATGTTTCATGAGCCAAACCTGGGAACAAGTGCTTCCGCTTTTTTTTTTTTTTAAGAGGAAAAAGATATCACAAAACAAGAACACAAAAGTTAGTATCAATAGAAATATTTGACATATGTCATTGTGCTCTAGTGCTTGGGATTCTCAAGTGTGTCTATGCACGGCCGTGTAATGTGGCCCTATATTAATGCATACTTTGGAAATGCATGACCTGAATGGTGCAAAAGACAGGGTTGTGCAAGGAGCACATGGTTGTCGCTCGTTCCAGGCTTTTGATGTTATTTGCGGAGGTCCATGCCGACCTTGGTGGAGGTATCCATTGAGTCTCGAACCGATGTAATCCTCCTTATTGGAGTCCATTTTAGAACATCATTTGGCACTGTAGAGGTCACTTCAGGCGTCTTCCTCTTTGGATGCTTTCTGAACTGTGGTATCCAGTGTGGTTGGCGCTTTGGTTCGGTGGAGGCTACTTGTACTTTTGGCTTCCAAACCCATATCCTTTTTGCATGTCTTCCTACTAATGTTGAAGAGCTGATTTGATCTTCCTTTGGTCTCTGTACGTGGTTCTTACCCATTTCTCTTTTTGGCTTCTTTGTTGAGTCCTTTCGCATGTGGGAGAACATAGGTTGTTGTGGATGTAGGAGCTTCTTAGGTACCCACATCTGTAATTGTCCTTGTTGAGCTGCAGCTAACTTCTTAGGCACCCAAACTTGTTGGATACCTTGTGATTGAGCTTGTCCGAGCTGCTTCCTTCGTCTTCTCGCCTGGTTGGCTTGCCTGGATGGGCTTTGTGGGGGCAAGGCTGGTGGTTGCTCTCCTTTGCGTACCCATATCTGCTTCATGCTCAGAACTGCTTTCTTATCGAATGGTGTCTTTCTATTTGATGTAGCAGCTGTCGTGAATGGTTCTGTTTGCTTGTGTGGTGGACTCACTACTGTGGCTACTTGATTCTTTGGAGAAGAAGAAAGATCCACTCGCCTTCGAACCTGGTCTTCCACGATTGACTCCTTCTGCATCATAGAGCTTTTGACACATACAACATCTTCTTTCATATGATTAGTCTTGGAAGAACTAAGAGAGTGTGTGGTGCCATGACCTAGGAGCATGTAGTTCTCTAATTCTAATGTAATGCATTGTTCATGTACCCAAACTTGAAGAATTTGACTTCTTAGGTTTAAGTTAACTGCATGGTCATAGATCCAATCTTGACCCAATAAGTGGTTCTGTAAGGTTCTTATCTAAACATACTAGCGCTTTGACTTTCATTGGAACATCTTGAAGGTAGATGGGAAGTTCCACCTCGCCCAAACAAGGGGTCTCCACACCTCCCAATCCTATGAGATAAGCTTCTATGGGATTGATGTTCAACTGCAAGTCTTGGCAGTAGGAAAGTCTAACTCCACTACTTGTTGCACCTGAGTCAATCAATGCTTTCACAGTCCTTGCACCCTTCCCTTGTCCTATCTCTATGGTCACAAAGGGTCTTCGGTCAATGACTTGAGAAGTCGCTATGTCTGACTTTTGGCACATATCCATGTGATATTTTGGGGCTTTTGAGTTGACATCTAGGCCTAATCGCCTTAACTTATTTCGCCTAATACGCTCTCTGGCCTCTGCTTGTGCTTCTTCTCTCACTCTTAACTCTTCTTCTTTTCGTTTCTTAGCAGTGTTGAGTCTCATTAGCATGTCCTCTGTAAGAGGTTCTTGATATAACTTGACTCTACAACCACTAATATAGTTTGGCAAGATATCACCTTCTAAAGTAGCCAATTGAACCCCGTCGCTAGTGGAAATTTTGTTAATGATCATGGGTCCATATCCTCGTTTTTCCAACTTACAGGCATGTTGTTTTAGTGTGTAAACCAACACTAAATCTCCCTCTTTCAGTCCCTTATCCTTAATGTGTGCATCGAAGTATGCCTTTTGCCTTTTCTTTGCAGCGTAGATGCCTGCAGCCGCTCGTAGCCTTGTCTCACCTAAGCGTTCTAGATCAAAGATCCTAGATGACAATTCATGTCCATTCCACTCATGCTCTTGTGCTACTTTTAAAGCAGGGATTAAGAAATCCAGTGGTAGCACCGCATTCTGTCCAAAGACCATCTGAAATGGGGTGGCATTGAGTACCATTTTGTAGGCAACTCGGTAAGCCCAAACAACATGATGAAGTTGTTTGTCCCAATCAGAGCGTTTATTATTTACCAATTTTGTCAATATGTTACAAAGGATCTTATTGGTACTCTCGGCTTGTCCGTTAGCTTGTGGGTGATAGGGGGCAAACTTCTTATGTATCACCAAGAATTCTTGGAGAAGATTTTCAATGACTTCATTCAAGAAGTGTGTGCCTGAAGGAAGCTATAAACTTCCTTGCCTGCAACACGCTCCAAAAGGTGTTCCATGATTGGAAGTGGATAACTATCTCTGATAGTAGCGGCATTAACTTTTTTAAGGTTAATACACACTCGCAACTTTCCGTTCTTCTTCGGCACCACTACAATGGGGGACACCCATTCAGTATGCTCAATCTCATAGATGAATCTAGCTTCAATCAACCTATCAATTTCTTCTTTTATTTTGGCTGCATAGGTATCATTATATGTGTGGGGCTTCTGTTTGGTGGGCTTGGCATCAGCAGTCATGGGGATAGTATGGGAGCAAATTCTTGGATCTACCCCTTTCAAGTCTCTATAGTGCCACACAAACACATCCCTATATTCCCTTAATAGAGCCACAAGCTCCATTTCTTCTCTTGCACTTAGGTCATCTCCTATATATGTGCATCTCTCTTCGTTCTCTTCGATGGTCACTACAATCTTCTTGGTATTTTCTTTATTATCATATGATTCTCCTATGATGGCCTCTCTCTTAGGCATTCGTACCAAAATTTTGTGGTCATCAACTTCATATTTCTTGAAGTTTTCTAGTACTTCAAACAATGATTCCTCCTCTTCTTGTTACACTGCTTTTCTTTTCTTTTTCTTTTGACTAATCTCACTTCCATCCTTTGAATTTAGTGTTTTAATACTTGTGAGAGGTTCTTCTTCTTTCTAGGTGAACACTCCTATATCTTCTAGATAGTGCTGCTCTGAGTTAAAGCAACTATCCATCACAATAGACTCCAGATCATCGTCATTCTCTTCTTCTTCTATGACATCACTAGGGTCACATTCTTCTAGCAAGGGCTGACACATGAACACTGAGATATCATAACCCTCCTCATCACAATGAGGTGTCCATTGTTCTTCATTGACAGCAATGTCCATGGTGGCTAAGATTTCTGGCCAGCCATGAGGCTCAAATTCCTCATCTGGAAAGATCATCAGTGTATAAGCTGGGTCTTTAATTGGTCTATCTCCTGGCGAAGTTCCTTCTTCTCTTGCCTTTAAACGTTTTTCCTCTTCCTCTGCGACCTTGCACATCCACAAATGAGTATCTTCATGCAGCCATGATGGATCAGGTGAACTTTCAGAATGCACAGAGATGGAATCTTCTTTCGCTTTGTGGATAGAATTCCACTGTAGGGGTGGTACATCTCTGAAGGTGTAATCCTTCAAATTGACCTTGGTGGTGACCCCTAAGTGTTGTAAGTACAAGGAGTTGGTTCCCCAATCCTGTACTATTTGCAATTGTAGTAGGAAGGGTCTTCCTAGGATCATCTCGTAGACATTATTTTTCTCAAAGTCACATATAGCAAAGGTGTGTTCAAACTCTACACCACAAGTGGTTAGAGTTATCCCTTCGAGAAATCCTAGAGGTCTTTCAAAATGACCGTCAGCCATTTGAAGCTTCATTCTAGTTTGTCTTAATGTGGGTTGTCCCCATTGCTTCCACAAGGAGGTGGTTGCAATAGTAACACCAGCACCTGAATCTATGATTGCTTTGGTTGTGTAACCTTGGTAGGTGATTGGAAGATAATTATTACCTTCTTCACCCTCACACATGTCTCCTATTTTGTCTAGAGGTATCTCTGGTGCCCTTTGCTTAGAGCCTCCTTTTGGCATGTTGGAATCAAGTTCTGGAACCTGATCCTTCACATGATTCCATAGCTCAAGTTTTGCTTTGAGCAGCTCTTCTACAGTGAGATGACACTGAACCTTAGTGTTCTTCACGACATCCGTGTTCCTTGGAACCACTGAGTCTTCATTTCTTACTAGTATTGTGGGAGCTCTAATCTGGAGAGATTCAGATTCCCATGGGCCTGGAAATTGAGGCAATTCTTCTAGGGTATTAGATTCAAAATCTAATCTTTCATCTTCTTGTTTTTCTGCTTCATCTCTGTAAATAGATGGAATGTCTTGGGGAAATTGATCATGAAGATCACCAATCTCAGAAATAGGAGGGGAGTTACCCTTCTCCTTGGCCCATTTCTCTTCTTGTATTTCCCGCAAGAACTCTTGAGAGTACTGTTGAATTGAAGGAGGCATTCCAACATCCGTGGAATTAGGAACATAAGCTCCCATTGGTGGTGAGCTTCCTCTTTCAATAACTGGTTGAGCCTGTGGAGGTAAAGAAACTTGTGGTTTGTTTACCAATTGCTCTAATCTTCCTAGTAAGCCCTGGAAATGCAAATCTGATTTGATAGAGTTTGTCTGATTGAACTTTTGACTAGTCTCAAGTATGGCTTGAGCTTGTTCTACCATTTTCATGCACATTTTCATCCGTTCAATCTCTAAATCTGCTCTAGGGTAACTCTTGTCTAGGTTTGCAGTTGTAGGCCCTTCTTGAAGTCGAGCCTGGTAGGCCTTGAACATCATGTCCAAGCCTTCTAGGGTTGGATCTGCAAGAACAGACCCTGGTTGCGGTCTATTTACAATGGGTGGTGGGGTGGGATGAGGTGGAGTGGATGGAGTTTTGGCATGCGAGGGGCTTTGAGATGCTATGTCTTCTATTTTTGTTTTCGCTTCTTTTAAGCTTTCTTCTAGTTCCGATAACTTTTTATTCCACTTGCGATTGGCCTTCTCTCTGGTCTCCTTCCATGTTCTTGTTTTCCTCTTACTAGGCTCTCCTGATTCACTTGACTCTGATTGTTCTGCTGGTTTATCCTGTTTTAAGGCTTGTGCTCTAGTGACAGCTTGTATAGGAGCCACATTACTACTACTTGAACTTGAATCTGCCACTAAGGCTACCACATTAATGGGTGTAATCTTGGGCGCACTAGAGGGGTTTCTTGGACAATCTCTGGGGAGATGGTCTTTGCCACAATCACGACAAAAAGCATGTATTGTGATAGCCTGTCCTTGACTCGGAGATGGTGGGTGGGGACAGTCACGAATGAAATGGTCACCTTGACATCTAAAACAAGATCCTCTAGGGGCTTGTGGTCTCATTTGTTTCAATTGGGGCCTAGGGTTAGGATTTGTGTACATGACATTGGAGTATTCTGGCTCCCAATTTTGCTCCATAGGTGGTGCCTCATATTGATACGAGTAAATCTCACTATGTTCAGGTGACTCTGTGTAATAAGCATGTGGACTACCTTCATGGGAGTAGTCTGAACTATGAGCATGAGAGTCATTATCTGGTATCAATGGGGTTAGTGGCACCAATTCTCTATTTGGATTTTCCTCTCCCACAGCATATTTGACTGGAATCACGTTGGCAGGAGCTGGTGGTTGGTTTTCCAAGACTGGTTGTGGCCTATATTGTGCCTGATATTGCTGTTGTGGTCTATAATATGGCTGTTGGTATTGGTTTTGATACCTACCTGGTTGGTAAGGTTGTTGTTGATAATTTTGTCTAACAGCCTACCTATTAAAGGGACAATCTTGAGCCGTGTGGTTCGTATATTTTCTCTCAATAGTGCAATATGGAGCATTCCTTTCTCTCATGTTCTGGTTGTGCAATGGGCATACATTAGCCATGTGGTCGCCCCTGCAAGTATAACACCGATTCAACGGAGTGACTCTCTGTGTTTGTTTATTTTGGACTCCTAGCTTCTTGGCAACTTGCTCAGCTATCTCCTCTATTTCCGTGGAGATTTTTGAAGTATGACTTGGATAATCCTAACTCCTCACCCAAGTTATCTTCTATGTCAATGCATGTCCGCACGCACTCTTCTATGGATCTAGGCTCTTTCAACTATAAATATGATCTTAACTATGTGCTCAATAAGCCATCTAAGAACAAAGCCACTTGTTTGGCTGGTGTGGGTAGCTCTGGAGCAGGGCATCTTTCTAGGTACTGTCTAAACCTTCTACCTGTTAGTCGCACTGTTTCTTGGGGTGTCTGCTTGAAGCTGTGGATCAAAGATGAAGTGTTATGCCTGATACCACTCTTGGAAAATTCTACAATGAATTCGTCTAGCAATTGACCTATATCGCAATAGTTGCAACTACTCAGTGGTTGAAACCAAGCTAAGGCAGTGCCCTTAAGTGTCAGACCAAATGCCTCGTACTGGGTGAACAAATCCTCAACTTGTTCAGCTCTTAACACTTGTTTGAACTCGGCCACATGATCATAAGGATCTCCTGACCCGTCAAAATAATTCTTCATTGCCTTGATCACTTGAGTGGGTCTAAGGGTTCTTGGGTGCTCTCGGGGTCTAGGCAATGGAAAATCCTGTTCATCTCTTTGTTGCCTATGTGCTTGATGTCTCTCTCTTTTAGGTCTTTCATTTTCAAATCCTGACCTATTCCTGCACACGGTGTGTGCAAAACTTACCTCAGGTCTCTCTCTAGTTCTTTCTCTCTGGGCTTCATGAGCGTGGGATGATCCTACTCCTTGGAGGCCATGGGAAACATTGGATCTTGGTGGAGGGAAAATCAATTCACTCTTCCAAGTATATGCATGTCTATCATCTTCTGTTACCAAGAAAATTTTCTCTGACGTGTTATCCAGGTAGGCAACTTTGCCTGGTATCTCAGGATCTTTGAATTCATAGATGATGACTATGCCCAATTGGCTAGGTTGATCTGGCTTGAATCTCCAAAAGGCTTCCTCTGTTTCTCTATTCAAGAAGAGTTCTATGCTTTTGTTGTCTTGAGGGATCCAATCTGGTGTGATCACTCTGGTCAGAACTGACTTACCTCTAGGAGTCTGGGGTCCTTGTCCTACATTTCCTTGTTCTAGGTCTCCTGTCTCATTCTCATGAATGACATTTCCAAACTCATCGGTCCTATTTGGTAGGTTGGTGACCACATACATGGTTCCTTCCTTATCAATGTATGAACCCTCTTTGAACTTGACCACCGGGTGTTCCAGTCCAAAGGGTTGATCTGGATTTTTGAGTTGGACCACTGATCGCCTCAGGCCATCCTCATAGATGCAAGCACCTAATCGGTTGGTCCGAATATATTCCAATTGTGTCTTATAGGGTCCTTCTGGTGTTTGTAGATGGGCAATTCCTGAGCCACATGTAGATTTTCCCATGCTAAAAGACATTTCTGAGTCACTTGTGTCAGAGTTTAGTACGTAAGGACAACCACTTAGTTGTTGTGCCCAAGACTTTGCTGTGTGGTTGACACTGGACTGAGAAGATCTAATGCTTTGTCTATCCTTTCCTAGGTGTCTACCAGATCTCAGGTTCATAAGCTTTGGCTAAGAGTCCAAAATTTCCCCTTGGTATGGTTCACAAATCCTTTGGAGTCCCCTTGCGTTCTTGGTCCCACCTGAGGGTCAACTTCAAAGTATCCTATCTGAAAATCAACGCATTATTCTTATAAAAAACAGTTGAGGCCGTGTAGGATTCGAAACGAGCTTTCCAATGAGCTATAGAGCTCAAAAAATGGACTTTGGATGAAAAAGTTATGTCAAATCAGGCTCCTGGGGGTCAAAACAGGCAAAAGGGACCTTTTGGAAAAAATCACGATTTTGTGAAATTCAAGAGACTCGCGATTTTGTGAACTTCAAGAGAATCGCGATTTTGTACGTTGAGAATCGTGTTTTCACAAAATCGTGTTTTCACAAAATCGTGTTTTGAAAATCGCAATTTTGAGGAGAAAATCGTGTTTTGAAAATCGCGATTTTGAGGAGAAAATCGTGTTTTGAAAATCGAGATTTTGAGCACAGAATCGTGTTTTTGAAAATCGCGATTTTGAGCACAGAATCGTGTTTTTTGAAAATCGTAATTTTGAGCACAGAATCGTGTTTTTTTTTTTGAAAATCACGATTTTGTCTCAGAGAATCGTGTTTTCACAAAATCGTGTTTTAGAGAATCGTGTTTTTTGAGAATCGTGTTCTCACAGAGTCGTGTTTTTGGCTGAAAATCGTGATTTGTGAAAATCGCGATTTTGAGCAGAAAATCGTGTTTTCACAAAATTGTGTTCTAGAGAATCGCGATTTTGTCTCAGAGAATCGTGATTCACAAAATCGTGTTTTTCACAGAATCCTGTTTTCACAAAATCGTGTTTTGAAAATCGCGATTTTGAGCAGAGAATCGTGTTTTTGAAAATCGCGATTTTGAGCAAAAAATCGTGTTTTCACAGAATCGCCTTTTTTCATAAAATTGTGTTTTTATTGAAAATCGTGATTGGTGAGAATCGCGATTTTGAGCAGAAAATCGTGTTTTCACAAAATCGTGTTCTAGAGAATCGCGATTTTGTCTCAGAGAATCATGATTCATAAAATCGTGTTTTTCACAAAATCCTGTTTTCACAAAATCGTGTTTTGAAAATCGCGATTTTGAGCAGAGAATCGTGTTTTCGAAAATCGCGATTTTGAGCAAAAAATCGTGTTTTCACAGAATCGCCTTTTTTCATAAAATCGTGTTTTTACTAAAAATCGTGATTGGTGAGAATCGCGATTTTGAGCAGAGAAATGTGTTTTTCACAAAATCGTGTTTTGGCTGAAAATCATGATTTGTGAGAATCGCGATTTTGAGCACAGAATCGTGTTTTTGAAAATCGCGTTTTTGGCTAGAAATCGTGATTTGTGAGAATCACGATTTTGAGCACAACCACAGAATCGCGATTCTGAGAATGACCATAGAATCGTGATTCTTTCAGCAAGCTTTTAGGCGGGAAACAGAAAATCGTGATTTTTTCAAAAAATTTTGAATTTTCATAGAATCGCGATTTTCATCACAGGATCCCGTTTTTTGGCGGGAAATTCAAATTTTTGAGCGCCGGCCATGGCGAGCTCCATATGAGCAGAAAATCATGAAAAAAAACACAACGCTTGCTCTCCCTTGCACCTCCTAACTCCTTCCCACACAATAATGCATGAAAAATGGTATGAAAATGGTGAAAATGCACTAAAAAACAAGAAATTTCTATGAAGAAGAAGATGGAAGAAGGTGGAGATGATGATGATGATGAAGATGAAGAGGAAAAAACAGAAAATGAACTGAAATGACACTTTTTTTACCTTCCAACGTCGCAAATCTACGATCTTACCATCACAACGCTCGTCCTCGAAGCTCTCTCCCCGGCAACGGCGCCAAAATTTGGTGTAGCTCAAGCGTAAGCACCACCTCCTTTACTTGTCAATCCGCGGAGACGTGAGGATCGGTATGAAGACCACGAGCAAGTGAAGGCACAAGTGCGTGAGTGAAAGCACACAAACATGCACACACATACACACACACACGTGCACAAGGTAAGATCAAAGAGAGGAACAATGGAAAGCTTTGATTGCAAAGAGTTCTCTTACAAAGCTCTATTCTTTAACAAGCTAACCTCAAAAATGAGCTCTCTAGCTCTTTTCATATATTTTTGACTAGTTTTGGCCCTGTCCAGACCTAGTGTCCGGCCTAGTTAAAAATTAGGTTCCAGGGCTTATTTGAGGGCTCAAACGGAGTCTAAAAATTATGAAAATTGGTAGGATGATAGTTCTAATACTCCTCAAGCTCAAGGACTCCTCGGCTTGAACAAAATGGAGTTATAAAAATAGATAATGGTATTTACAATGGTTTTTAATGATGAAAATCACTATTTTTGTAGGGGATTCTTCTAAAAATTTGACATACACTTCTTGGAGCTCCCTACTTGCTCCCTTTCCTTGTGTGTCCACCTTTTGATGTGCTTCCATGCTTTGTCCTTGACTTTGAGCTTCAACATGCATGATAAGGAGACAAACACCTAATGCACAATTTCTCCCTCTCATCACATGATCCAATTAAGAGAATGTCATCAACCAAGTAAATGATCACTTTACTTGCTATCTGGCAATGGTTTTTGCAAGCATTTTGGCGTAGATTGTGCATCCATGATAGGAATGCATTTCTCATGCAAGTGGTCATCAAAATGTGCATCAAAAGTGGGCTGAATAGCATGCTGAATTTTAGCCATGCACGGCTGAACATTTTGTAATTTTTCAGACATGTTTGGTTGAACATTATGGCTGAAATTTTTTAGGCATATTTCTCTACAATATTTGGAATTCTCCACCATGTATGGCTAAAACTTTTCACCCATATTTGGCCTAAAAGTTTGATCTCTTTCAACGTCATTTGGATGGCCTACATGGCCATAGTTAAGTGCACCACTTTGAAACAAAGCATAAGTATATAAAACACATATTGTGAGCTAAGTGTTGGTTGAAATATAAATTCAAGTAAAGGATAAGCTGAATTTTTAGAGAATACCATATCTTGACTTACAATAATGTTTTTAGGCAATTGATGGTATAAGCGTTAACATTTTCTCTAATTAGTATATCCCACAAATACACATTTTTTTCCTTGTCATCAAGTTTGTGACATTGTTGTGATGGCACAAAAGCATATGCCAAACAAACAACTATGTGCATATGACTAACCATTACTTTCTTCTTATTCCAACCCTCATAAGGTGTAATGAATCTCAATGATTCAATACTTAGTTTGCACACATGTAACGATTCAATACTTAGTTTGCACACAACTGCTTCCATCCAAAAGTTATATGTAATCACTTTCCTTCAACCATGCATCATGGAATTTCAAGAAGTGTTATATCCTTGCAATGAGTAACATCATTTTGATGAGGTGTATATGGTAGTGTACATTGGTGTGCAATAGACCCTTCAAAAAGAAAGATATTAAATTGATGTGACATGTATTCACTGCCATGATCCATGCGACAAGTCAAAATCTTATCACCACAAAATGTTTTAGCCAAGCTAAATATATTTTAAAGCAAGAGATGGATCATTATTTGCTTTCATAGTATACACCCAAGTATGGCATGTTGCATCATCAATGAAGAAAGTACACATGATTTCCAAACAATGGAGTCTTGACTGAACCACATACATTACTATAACAAGTTGCAATTGTCATGTAGCATGTGTAGCACTATCTTTGAGAAAAGATGTACGATGTATTTTTTCCAAGTATATAACCTTCTTATGCATGATTTTCATTGGACTCAAGTGTTGGAAAACCAATAAGCATATCCTTCTTTTGCAAGTAAAGCAAACTATTGAAGTTCAAATGACCAAAATGAGCATGCAATAACTCCATTTCAGCCATAGAAGAAATATGTGTAAGAAAGGCATTTGAGGCAAGTCTCTTATATGTATCCAAGCGATACAAGCCACTACATGATGTCCTTGATATCACAATCACATCATCATTGTTGAAATCATGAATCATACATTTGTTATCACCAAAGTGTACATGAAGTTTGGCACTAGCAATAGTAGGAACAAAAATCAAGTTCTGCTTGATATCGAATACATACAATGCATTCTTGAGAGTAACAACACCTCCATTTTCAATTGTAAGTTGAATTTCTTTGACTCCAATAATAGAATAAGAAGTATTTTTTCCACATAAAACATGTCATCCCTTGGGCACATCTTTCAAAGATGTAAAAAAATGTTGGAAGCAATGCCAAAACATGTCCAAAATAAGTTATTATCAAAACCTACATATGACTTGTATTTTCTAGTCCCTCTTCAACAATGGTGTGAGGGAGCCTTGGTCTATAAAAAATGCTTCTAGAATATGGATTTGAGTTCGATCCCCGTCAAGGATAGTGTGATGAGACACATTTTTTTATCATGCTTTTTGCAATAGCACCAAGTTTTCACAATTGTTTTTATCATAGCTTTTTGTCCTTAAAATAGCTTTTCATGGACATGCACCATTTGGGATCACAATCGAATTGATTTCTTATCTAGATTTTTAGGTTTCTTTTCTAAAAACTCATTATGTGAGCATCACTCAAGGAAGATTCAAGGAGGTCATCTTGGAGGTGGTGATGAAGATCTTGGAGAAGATCTTTAGAGGTCCTCTACTTGGAGGAAGTGTTCATCAAGACTTGGAGGAGTTGTGCTCTACATTTGGAGACATATGGAGGAGTTTGTGTCAGCATACCATCAGCATCAGTTGTTGAGTTATTATGAGTAGCAAGTCTATTTCTGTTCTTACTTGCTAGGTCACTCGTTTCTAATTTAGGATGATCAGAATTTGGCTTTGTTGTAAAATGATTCTAAAATGTTCATATTCTCCATATTCACACACACACACACTTCATACCTCTTAGGCACGCAATTTCTTGTATCTAGTTCCTATTTCTACCTAGATTCAAATATTGTTAGTTTGTACCATATTCACACATTGTAATTTGACATTGAAATATAGATAGTGTGGGTGAGCCTCATAGCTTATCATTACACTTGAAAATCTCATCTATTCTCTCTCTATCTCTCATGCATCATCTTTTTGAGTATTAAGGTGTCTATGCTAAGGTTCATTTGTTGGAAGATCCTGTAAACCTATGACATTTTATTATTGTGGCCCACCCCACTTCCAACATTTGGTATCAGAGCTTAGCATACCAACATTTGGTATCAAAGAATAGTTGACATACACCCTTAACAAGATAAGTGATTATAGACTTGAGAATGAAGACACGCTTGAGGGAATGTCTAATTATCCAATGTGGAGCTTTATGATGATGAATCTATTAGTATCAAAAGACTTATGGAATATTGTTAATGGCACTTATCCAAGGTCAAGAAAACTATGATAAGAGGCTACTTCATCTTCTAGAAGAACCCTTGTTCCCATTTTTGCTCAATAGAAGGTTATTGATGAAGAAGAAGGAACCACTTCATCATAAGGAGTCCATACTACTACCAGATTACTTCCTTCAGAAGAGCAATCCAGATGGGATTCAAGGGATGCACTAGCACTTTCATATATTGCCATGGGAGTGAAGCAACATATTATACCCTAGATCAATTCATGTAGAAGTTCTCTTCTGACTTGGTTGGAGTTAGAGAATCTCTACCAGAGCAGAAGCCCTGCTACAAAAGCTCATCTAAGGAGATAGCTAGCCAACACAAGGATGAAAGTTGGTGAATCAATTCAGACACCCATTTTGAAGCTTAAAAATTTACAAGATTAGTTACTAACTATTGGAGTAAATATTTTGGATGAAGAGATGGTAAATTAACTTCTAAACTCACTTTCATCTACATATCGTGCTTTTGTTACTTGTTTATCTCTCTCTACAAGAGATAGAGAACTTTCCTTTGAAGAGCTACAGTTCTTGGTACTTCAAGATGAACATCAACAAAAGGGTATGGAAGAGAATGATGAAGCCATGTTATCATCATCAAAGGGAAAAAAGAAGGAGACAAAGAAGGAGAAGAAGAGTCAGCAATCCAAGAAGGAGAAGAAGAGTCCTTTTCCTAATGCTTCCTCTACACCCAAAGAAAAGTCTTCAACTGCATCTAATTCAAAGAAAGAACTATGCCATTACTATAAGAAACCATGTCATTTTATCATAGCAGAATGCAAAGCAAGGATTTTTAATGAGAAAAAGAAAGCATCTGGTAATAGAGCTGAAGATGATCCAAAACCTAAATCTTCAAAGGTAGGTCTAGATGCATGTGTTACTATTGAAGAAGTAGCTTTTGATCAAGCAGCATTAAATGAAATCTCAGATAATCCTTGGATTTTTTATTCTAGAGCTACTATGCATATGAAAGATTGCAGGAAGGTATTTTCTTCCCTTTCTAACTCTTCAGGTAGAAGAGTGACTATTGTAGATGGTCATGATTTGGATGTTATTGGTGTTGGAGAAGTAAACCTAAAGTCCTGAGCAGGTGGAAATTTCACAATTTCCAATTTTCTTTATGTTCGAAACATGAAGAAGAATTTTTTCTTTATCTCTACTTTCTTGTCAGATGGTTAGAAATTTTTTCTTTATCTCTACTTTCTTGTCAGATGGTTATAAAGTTGTTTTAAACATAGATTCATGTCAGATCCTCTCACTTGATGAGGAGCATTGTCTAATTAAAGGTGAGAAAAAAGTTGCATGTCTGCGTTATCCAAAATTAGTCATGTGAATGTTGCTGGTTCCACTACACCAGAGGAGAACATGAAGTTATGGCATGCTAGATTTCGCCATATAAGTTATACATCTCTCAAGCATATCAAATATCAAGAGATGGTGGAGGGTTTGCCTACTTTTGCTTTACCAGATGATGCACAATCATCTGAAGGATGTCTCAAAGGAAAGCTTCACAAACTTCCTTTCAAGAAGCATGGATATATCACTACCACAAGGAAGTTGCACATAATACATTTAGATTTGAATGGTGCGATGAGAGAAGATTCTATTCAAAGTTTTAGGTAGTTTGTTATGTTTATTGATGATTTCTCAAGGTATTTGTGGATTTATGGTCTTAACGTGAAGTCTCAGGATTTCCTACTATCAAGAAGTTCTTAGCTATGGTTGAAAACAAAACTCACTCAAAGATCCAAATTTTGAGAAGTGATAGAGGAGGAGAATATATGTCTAAAGACCTTAATTCTTTTCCTGAAGAGAAAGATATTTCTCATCACCTCACTATTGTGTATACTCTAGAACAGAATGGTGCTGCAAAGAGAAAGAATAGGATACTTGTTGAGATGATGCGTAGTGCGATATCATCCAAAAAGCTTTCTCCTAAGTTTTGGTTTGATGCAGTACATAAAGATAATCATATTCTAAATAGGTCTTATGAAGCTTATTATGGGAAGAAGCCCAATGTGAGTTACTTCAAAGTTTTTGGTTTTGTAGCTTATGCTTACATTGAGAAGAAGGATCGTGGTAAGCTTGATGTAAAATCCTTTAAAGCCATCTTTATTGGCTGTGCAATTCAAAGAAAAGGATACAGATTCTATGTTCTAGATACAAGTGATATCCTACTCTCATGCAATGCATATATTGTAGAAAGTTAGATTTATGATAAGAAGGAAGAGATTCTAGATTTCATAAAAGCAAATGACTATGCATTTTTCAGAAGGAATGTGGTTGCTTACATTCAGCCATACAAGGGGGGTGATGAAACTACTCAAAACCTAATAGATGCAAGTGAAGAGAGAGTTCCATTACCTACATCGGTACCTAGTCCATCATCACTACCTCTTGAAATTCTGACTTGTGAAGTTGGAGAAGGTTCTCGAGTTCTAGAAGAAAGAGATATTGAAGAACCAAAAAGGATTTCACCACTTTTAGGAATACACCAAAGTGTTTATATCAAACGTGGAAGGATAGTGGTATAAAGGAATACACTTGATGAAGTAGAAGTCAAAAAAGAAGACCAGGTAAATTATGAGAAAATTTTGAAGATCATAATAGTTTAGGTCTTACATCAGTTGAGAATGAACTAGCTAGTGTTCAAGATGCACTAAAAAGTGATATGATTATCACAAGTCCGAGGATTGAGTTCAAGTATAGAGATGAGTGTATCTACATAATGCAACAAAAATACATTGAGAAATTATTGGAAAGGTTTGAGATGATAGATTCCAAGCCTATGTAGACACCTATGGATATCAATGTGTTATTATAGTCGGAAGCATATTTATAACCCATTGATGCTACATTATAAATTCAAGCAGTTGATTGCTTGATATTTGTAATACACATGCGAACATTCAATTTATAGTTTCTCAAGTATTAAGGTTCATGCACATTCTGCTTAAGATTCAAGGGAAGTTAGTTAAGAGATATTTACAAACATCAAAAGTTTTGTAGGTTACTAAAACTTGTACCATTTTGACATTGAATGGGGGATTCTTGGAAGCAATGCCAAAACATGTCCAAAATATGTTATCAAAACCTAGATATCACTGGTATTTTCTAGTCTCTCTTCAAAAATGGTGCAAGGGCACCTTGGTCTAGAACAAACACTTCCAAGATATTTTTTGATCATGCTTTTCACAATAGCACCGAGTTTTGCAGTTGTTTTTATCGGAGATTTTTGTCCTCAAAATAGCTTTTCATGGACGCACACCATTTAGGATCATGATCGAGTTGCTTTTCTAATAACCTCAATACTATATATGGAGGGCAGGGCTCATTATGTGAGCATCACTCAAGGAAGCTTCAAGGAGGTCATCTTGGAGTTGGTGATCAAGATCTTGGAGAAGATCTTTGGAGATCCTCTACTTGGAGGGAGTGTTCATCAACACTTGGAGGAGTTGTGCTCTACATCAAGAGACATTTGGAAGAGTTCATGTGTTGAAGCTTAAGGTCAAGGACAAAGCATGGAAGCGCATCAAGGGAGTGGACACACAAGAAGAAGGAGCAAGTAGGGAGCTCCAAGAAGCACATGTCAAATTTTCAAAAGAAATCCCTACAAAAATAGTGATTTTTATCACTAAAAACCATTGTAAATACCATTTTTTATTTTTGTAACTCCATTTTTTTCAAGCCGAGGAGTCCTCAAGCTTGAGGAGTATTAGATCTACCATCCTACCAATTTTCATGATTTTTAGACTCCGTTTGAGCCCCCAAATAAGCCCCGGAACCTATTTTTTAACTAGGCCGGACACTAGGTCTGGACAGGGCCAAAACCACTCAAAAACTATAAAAAGGGCTGGAGAGCTCATTTTTGAGGTTAGCTTGTTGTAGATTTCAGTTTTGTAAGAGAGCTCTTTGGTAATCGAAGCTTTCCATTGTTCCACTCTTTGCTCTTACCTTGTGCGCGTGTGTGTGTATGTGTGTGCATGCTTGTGTGCTTTCACTCACGCACTTGTGCCATCACTTGCTCGCGGTCTTCATACCGGTCCTCACGTCTCCACGGATTGACATTTATGAGGTGTATCTCCTCACGTTGGTACTCACCATTGTGCTAGAGTGACACCAAATTTTGGCGCCGTTGCCGGGGAGAGAGCTTGGAGGACGAGCGTGTGACGGTAAGACGTAGAGTAGCGACGTTGGAAGGTAAAAAAATCATCATTTTCAGTTCAGTTTTTGAATTTTCCTTCTTCTTCATCTTCATCATCATCACCATCTCCACCCACCTTCATTTTCTCAGTTTTCTCCATTTTTTAGAGTACATTCACTTTGTTTTTACTTGTGGTTGTGAGCAAGAAGCTTAGAGAGGGTGCAGAACAGAGGCGTAGAAGAATCAGTACCAAAATAGCTGAATTAGCAAAACCTGCGCCAAGTATCGTGAGGGAAACTGCCGAGTATCGTGAGACCTGCGCCAGCGATCGTGAGTGAGTTGCAGGGCAAGCTGGGCTTGAATAGAACAAGGGGAAGTTACAAAGAGATTATAGGAGTTACCAAGGTAAGCAAACCTGCCCTTTTGATCAAAATTTCTCAGTAAATCAATTGCGAGAGTGAAACGATCTGTGCGAAGTATCGTTTGGCACTGTTAGGGTTTGAGAAGTGTGTTTTGTGCGACACAGAGATCGTGGAGAGGGTAGGAGACCTTGTAAAACCTTTGTGTGTGATTAAACTTAAAAAAATCTTGTAAAAATCTTGGCAAAGGGTCAAGTATCGTTTTGCTCCCGCGGTCGAGTATCGCGATACCTGACAGGTATCGTGACCTCCTGTGGTTGAGTATCGCGATATTTCCCAGAGATCGTTGATCGTTTCGGTCAAAGATCGTTTGCCAGCGATCGTTCTCCAGCGATCGTTTATCAAAGATCGTTTATCAAAGATCGTCTATCGTTTGGTTTAGCGATCGCGATACCTGACAAGTATCGTGTATTGTTTCGAGTCAGCGATCGTTTTTGTCAGCGATACTCAGTCAGCGATCGTTTTGTCAAAGATCGTGTTTGGGGAAGTATCGTGTATCGTTTTCTCCCGAAGATCAAGTATCGTCTGCGATCAAATATCGTGTATCGTCTGCGATCAAATATCGTGTATCGTGTTGGTCAAGTATCGTTTTGGTCCAAGTATCGTGTATCGCGTCTCAGAGATCGCGATACTTGCCAGCGATCGAGTATCGTTTTGAGCTAAGTATCGAGTATCGTTTTGTCAAAGATCGTTTTGCCCAGATATCGTTTGCTCAGATATCGTTTTGTCCAGCGATCGTTTTGTGAGAGATCGTGTATCGTTTGGCTTGGAGGTCGTGTATCGTTTAGGGGAAGTATCAAGTATCGTTTTCCTTGAAATATCGTATATCGTCTGTTCAAAGATCAAGTATCGTGTATCGAGTTCCTCAAGTAACAAGTATCGTGTCCTATAAATGTCATATATCGCCTGATTTGAAGCATTTTCTGAGAGACCCTGTTTCCCTGTTTTAACCGCCAAAACCCTGAACTGGCATAACTTTCTCATACGAAATCCGTTCGGAGTGATCTTGGGTTTGTTGGAAAGCTCATGAGGAGTACAGCAAAAACATCGACTGGTTATGTTAATATTAATACCAGGATTATTAGATAGGGTATTTTGAAGTTGACCCTCAGGGAAACTAGAAAATCAAGGTGTTCCAAAGGATTTTGAGCAATATAAGAGAACTTTGGGACTAGAAGCCAAGGCTTATGAACCTGAGATCTGGCAGACACTTAGGCAAGGATAGACAAAGCATTAGGTCATCTGAGGCTAGTGTCAACCATACATCCAAGTCTTGGGCTCAACAGTTTAGTGGTTATCCTTACACACGAAGTTCAGAAACCAGTGACTCGGAAATGTCTTTTAGCATGGAAAGACCCACACGTAGCTCAGGCATTGCCTGTTTACAGACACCAGAAGGTCCCTATAAGACCCAATTGGAGTATATCCGGACCAACCAGTTAGGTGCTCGCATCTATGAGGATGGTCTAAGACGATCAGTGGTTCAACTCAAGAATCCTGACCAACTCTTTGGACTTGAACACCCAGTGGTCAAGTTTGAAGAGGGTGCTTACATTGATAAGGAAGGAACCATGTATGTGGTTACTAACTTACCAGATAGGACAGATGAGTTTGGAAATATCATTCCTGAGAATGAGATAGGAGACCTAGAGCAAGGAGACCTAGGAGGAGAACCCAAGACCCCTAGAGGTAAGTCAGTCTTAACCAGAGTGCTCACTCTAGAATGGATTCCTCAAGATAATAAAAGCATAGAACTATTCATGAATAGAGAAACGGAGGAAGCCTTTTGGAGATTTAGGCCGGATCAGCCCAGCCCAGTAGTCACCATCTATGAATTCAAGGACCCAGAGACACCAGGGAAAGCTGTCTATCTAGATCACACATCTCAGAAATTATTCTTAGTATCAGATCATGACAGACATGCTTACACTTGGCAAGGTGAAGCAATTTTTCCTCCATCAAGATCTAACGTTTCCCAGGGCCTCCAGGGAGCTGGATCATCCAAGGCTCATGAAACCCAGAGGGAAAGAACTAGAGAGAGACCGGAGGTAAGCTTTGCAAACACTGTAGGCAGAGACAGATCAGGATATGGAACGGAAAGACTTGAAAGGGAGAGACATAGAGTTCATAGACATCAAAGAGACGATCATGATTTCCCATTGCCTAGACCACGAGAGCACTCTAGAACCCTTAGACCCTCTCAAGTGGTTAAGACAATGAAGAACTACTTTGATGGATTTGGAGATCCTTATGATCATGTGGCAGAGTTCAAACAAGTGCTAAGAGCTGAACAGGTTGAAGACTTATTCACCCAGTTCGAGGCATTTGGGTTGACTCTTAAGGGTACTGCCTTAGCTTGGTTTCAACCTCTAAACAGTCGCAACTATAGAGAGATAGGTCAGCTGCTAGAAGAATTCATTGTGGAATTTTCCAAAAGTGGTATCAGGCATAACACATCATCCTTGATCCACAGCTTCAAGCAGACACCCCAAGAAACAGTGCGACTTGCAGGAAGAAGGTTTAGACAGTACTTGGAAAGATGCCCTGTACCAGAATTACCCACATCAGCCAAACAGGTGGCACTGTTTTTAGATGGCCTATTGAGCACAAAATTAAGGTCATATGTATACTTGAAGGAGCCTAGCTCCATAGAAGAGTGTATACGGATGTGCATCGACATAGAAGACAACTTGGGTGAGGAGTTAGGACTATCCAAACTCTATAAGGACTCTGATAGTTCTACAAGTCATACCTCTAGAGCCTCCACTGAGATAGATGAGATAGCTGAGCAAGTGGCCAAAAAGCTAGGAGTTCAAAACAGACAAATGCCAAGGGTCACCTCAGTGAAGCGATGTTATACATGTGGAGGAGATCACATGGCTAATGTCTGCCCAATGATGACTCAACCCCAAGGAAACCCTAATGCTCTGTATTGCACCATTGAGAGAAAATACACAAATCATACGGCCCAAGATTGTCCCTATAACAGACAGGCTGTTAGACAAAATTATCAGCAACCTTACCAGCAGGGTAGGTATCAGAATCAATACCAACAGCCATATTGTAGGCCACAACAATATCAACCTCAATACCAGCAGCAATATCAAGCACCATATAGACCACAACCAGTCCTAGGAAACCAACCACCAGCTCCTGCCAATGTGATCCCAGTTAAATATACGATGGTGGAGGAGAACCATAATAGAGCATTGGTACCACTAACCCCATTGGTCTCAAAAAATGATTTTCACGCTCATGGTTCAGACTACTTCCATGAAGATAGTCCACAGGCTTATTATATAGAGTCACCTGAGCAAAGTGAGACTTCTCAGTATCAATATGAGACACCACCTATGGAACAAAATTGGGAGCCAGAATACTCCAATGTCATGTATACGAATCCAAATCCTAGGTCCCAATTGAGACAAGTAAGACCACAAGCCCCTAGAGGACCATGCTTTAGATGTCAGGGTGATCATTTCATTCGTGAATGTCCCCACCAACCAGCTCTGGGACTAGGACAAAACATCACAATACAAGGCTTTTGTCCTGAGTGCGGCAAGCAACATTGTAGCTCAAGCGTAAGCACCACCTCCTTTACTTGTCAATCCGCGGAGACGTGAGGACCGGTATGAAGACCACGAGCAAGTGAAGGCACAAGTGCGTGAGTGAAAGCACACAAACATGCACACACATACACACACACGCGCACAAAGTAAGATCAAAGAGAGGAACAATGGAAAGCTTAGATTGCAAAAGAGTTCTCTTACAAAAGTTCTATTCTCTAACAAGCTAACCTCAAAAATGAGCTCTCTAGCTCTTTTTATAGTTTTTTGACTAGTTTTGGCCCTGTCCAGACCTAGTGTCCGGCCTAGTTAAAAATTAGGTTCCAGGGCTTATTTGAGGGCTCAAACGAAGTCTAAAAATTATGAAATTTGGTACGATGGTACTTCTAATACTCCTCAAGCTCGAGGACTCCTCGGCTTGAACAAAATGGAGTTACTAAAAATAGATAATGGTATTTACAATGGTTTTTAGTGATGAAAATCACTATTTTTGTAGGGGATTCTTCTGAAAATTCGACATACACTTCTTCGAGCTCCCTACTTGCTCCCTTTCCTCGTGTGTCCACCTTTTGATGTGCTTCCATGCTTTTTCCTTGACTTTGAGCTTCAACACTCCCCCCCCTCTCGAGTCTGTCGTCCCTGACAGACCCTTGTTGGAAGGGCTGTTCCATGTAGTGCTTTGAGAGGTGGTGTCCATCCGTTGTATGAGCTGGTTCCTTGGATTCCAGCAAGAATGTGTCGTTGTGAGCTTTCAAAACTGCAAGTTGCTCAAAAGAGGTTGTCAAGAGTGATTTGGAGCAACTACTGGCTTTAATTTGCTTCCGAGATATGGATGTTGTTCCCATAACGTTCGCTAGCTCTTCCAAAGATGATGTTGAGAGCAGTCATGCTAACTACTCATAACCCATAATGAATGATGGGTAAGTGTGTTCGTGCCTGGGTTGAAAAAAGTATGTGCCTTGTGCACGGCCTTGTAATGTAGCCCTACGCATGCTTACTTGCAAAATGCATTGGAAGAAGTATGATGCAAAAATTGCGGGTCTTGAGCTAAGTGCTCAAGGGTATGCTGACGAAGAGGTTTCCTAAACTATCATGGTTATGGTGTTTCCAGAGTAAAGATACTTACCATGGCGAAGGTTGATGGATGTTTGCCTCTTCGTGTTGTACGCTCGGCCTTTGGGATGGAACCTTGTTGATGAATGTCCATGTTGATTGTCCACTGATGAGATCTTTTGAGTGGTGAATCCCCTTTCCTCTTTTCAAAGCAACATTTGTCACTAACAATGTGCATTTCTGAGCTTGGGCTCATGCACGTCCACTTCCCTATATTGACACTCAGAGGAATATTGGACACGTGCCGGTTTCTAAGAGATTACCATGCTGATTGACATAGACCATTCACTAGTGCTACTGTTCCATACTGGTTCAGGAAATATTGAGAATTGAATTGCTTTATATTCTTTGGCAAGCAACATCGGGTAACTACACCAAGCTGAGTTTCACATATTCTCTTTAGCTCACCATATGCAGGAGTCTTCTCCTCCAGAACTACCTTTTGCAGATATCTCCTTGGATGCTTTGGTACATGAAGTAGTTAAGCATCACTCAAGTTGCGGACCTTCAAGCTCTTCATTCCTACCATGGTAAGAGAAAATCATAGTTGTAGATGCCATGTTCATGCCAAATGCTTGTCATCTACCAGATAAGGCAGCAATAATCTCACTGCTGGCCGAGACACACTGGGAACAAGCTCTCTCCCACTTTTCTTTCTCCTTTTTTTTTTTTTTTTTTTTTTTGAACAGGATATCACAAAACAAGAACACAAGAGTTAGTATCAATAGAAATGTTTGACATATGTCACTGTGCTCTTGTGCATGGGATTCTCAAGTGTGTCTATGCACGGCCGTGTAATGTGGCCCTATATTAATGCATACTTTGGAAATGCATGACCTGAATGGTGTAGAAGACAGGGTTGTGCAAGGAGCACATGGTTGTTGCTCGTTCGAGGCTTTCGATGTTCTTTGCGGAGGTTGATGCCGACCTTGGTGGAGGTATCCATTGAGTCTCAAACTGATGTAATCCTCCTTATAGGAGTCCATTTTAGAACAGTATTTGGCACTGTAGAGATCACTTCAGGCGTCTTCCTCTTTGGATGCGTTCTGAACGGTGGTATCCAGTGTGGTTGGCGCTTTGGTTCGATGGAGGCTGCTTGTACTTTTGGCTTCCAAACCCATATCCTTTTTGCACGTCTTCCTACTTTTCTTGAAGAGCTGATTTGATCTTCTTTCGGTCTCTGTACGTGGTTCTTACCCTCTTCTCTTTTTGGCTTCTTGGGTGAGACCTTTCGCATGTGGGAGAACATAGGTTGTTGTGGATGTAAGAGCTTCTTAGGTACCCACATCTGTAATTGCCCTTGTTGAGCTGCAGCTAACTTCTTAGGCACCCAAACTTGTTGGATACCTTGTGATTGAGCTTGTCTGAGCTGCTTCCTTCGTCTTCTGGCCTGGTTGGTGTGCATGGATGGGATTTGTGGGGGCAAGGCTGGTGGTTGCTCTCCTTTGCGTACCCATATCTGCTTCATGCTCGGAACTGATTTTTTATCGAATGGTGTCTTTCTATTTGATGTAGCAGTTGTCGTGAACGGTTGTGTTTGCTTGTGTGGTGGACTCACTACTGTGGCTACTTGATTCTTTGGAGAAGAAGAAAGATCCACCCGCCTTCGAACCTGGTCTTCCACGATTGACTCCTTCTGTATCATAGAGCTTTTGACACATACAACATCTTCTTTCATATGATTAGTCTTGGAAGAACTAGGAGAGTGTGTGGTGCCATGATCTAGGAGCATGCAGTTCTCTAATTCTAATGTAATGCATTGTTCATGTACCCAAACTTGAAGAATTTGACTTCTTAGGTTTAAGTTAACTGCATGGTCATAGATCCAATCTTGACCCAAGACAAGTGGTTCTGTAAGGTTCTCATCTTGACATACTAGCACTTTGACTTTCATTGGAACATCTTGAAGGTAGATGGGAAGTTCCACCTCGCCCAAACAAGGGGTTTCCACACCTCCCAATCCGATGAGATAAGCTTCTATGGGATTGATGTTCAACTGCAAGTCTTGGCAGTAGGAAAGTCTAACTGCACTACTTGCTGCACCTGAGTCAATCAATGCTTTCACCGTCCTTGCACCCTTCCCTTGTCCTATCTCTATGGTCACAAAGGGTCTTCGGTCAATGACCTGAGAAGTCGCTATGTTTGACTTTTGACACATATCCATGTGATATTTTGGGGCTTTTGAGTTGACTTCTAGGCCTAATCGCCTTAACTTATTTCGCCTAATACGCTCTCTGGCCTCTACCTGTGCTTCTTCTCTCACTCTTAACTCTTCTTCTTTTCGCTTCTTCGCAGTGTTGAGTCTCATTAGCATATCCTCAGTAAGAGGTTCTTGATATAGCTTGACTCTACAGCCACTGATATAGTTTGGCAAGATATCTCCTTCTAGAGTGGCCAACTGAACTGCACCACTAGTGGAAATTCTATTAATGATCATGGGTCCATATCCTCTTTTTTCCAACTTACGGGCATGTTGTTTTAGTGTGTATACCAACACTAGATCTCCCTCTTTCAATCCCTTATCCTTGATGTGTGCATCAAAGTATGCTTTTTGCCTCTTCTTTGCAGCGTAGATGCCTGCTGCCGCTCGTAGCCTCGTTTCACCCAAGCGTTCGAGATCAAAGATCCTAGAGGACAATTCATGCCCATTCCACTCATACTCTTGTGCTACTTTTAAGGCAGGGATTAAGAAATCTAATGGTAGCACAGCGTTCTGTCCGAAGACCATCTGAAATGGGGTGGCGTTGAGTACCGTTTTGTAGGCAACTCGATAAGCCCAAACAGCATGATGAAGTTGTTTGTCCCAATCAGAGCGTTTATTATTTACCAATTTTGTCAATACGTTACAGAGGATCTTATTGGTACTCTCGGCTTGTCCGTTGGCTTGTGGATGATAGGGGGCGGATTTCTTATGTATCACCAAGAATTCTTGGAGAAGATTTTCAATGACTTCATTCAAGAAGTGTGTGCCTCTATCGCTCACCAACTCTATTGGTAGTCCATATCTCGTGAACACATTCTCGAATAAGAACTTAGCCGTAGTCTGAGCATCATTCTTTGTTGTGGCTTTGACTTCTACCCACTTGGTAAGGTAATCTGTGGCTACAATAATATACTCTGCATGGGAGTTTCTAGCAGGGGGATTAATAGGACCTATGAAGTCTATGCCCCACTTGGAAAATGCACGCCCTCCCATCATTGGCCTCAAAGGCATCTCGTCTTTTCTAACTGGATATTGTGCACGTTGGCATGTGTCACATTTCTTCACATAGGTATGTGCATCCATATGAAGAGTGGGCCACCAAAGTCCTGAGAACAGAATGGTCTTAATCACTCGGTCAGGACCAAAATGTCCACCTGCAACACCACTGTGTGCAGTCTCTAAGACCCTTAAATAGTCTGATTCATGAACGCACAGTCTTAAGTAACCATCTTTACCTCTTCGGTATAGGTTCTCTCCTACTAAGGCATAGCCTTGAGCCTCTTGCTCCATATTTCGTCTTCTTGCTAGACTGGCCTCTTTGGGTAATCTTCCCGTTCTCATAAACTCTACCAATGGAGCACTCCAATCTGGAATTAATGATACTTGATAAAGGGTCGCATGCTCCACTGGTGGTCTTCTCTGCACATTGGACAATTCTTGATCCACTCATGTATTTCTTTGTCCATGCTAGGCCAATACACTCCTAAACGTTTCAAATTCTGCAATGTTCGTTGTTTAGAATAGTGATTTCCTAGCAATCCCTCATGAGCTTGCTGCAACCAACTACTATGTTCATCATCCTCGACACAACAAGCTAATACACCCTCAGTATCTTGTTTGTACATGCTTCCAGCCAATATGTGATATTTTTGTGATTTTACAATTTCTTCTTGTGATGTTTTCACATTCTTATTTGCAGGGCCGAAGGTTAGGACTGGTACCAACTTATTTGCCCATTTAGGAACAACTTCCAAATTGAACAGATAAGCATCAGGTAGTTCATCAGACACTCCTTGTGGTGACTCTCCTGAAGTAATGCGAGAAAGGTGATCTGCCCGAAGGTGGGTTCTACCTTTCCTGACAACAACTTCAAAGTCATACTCCATTAGTAAGAGGAACCATCTTACTAAGCGTCCAGTATTGCAAGGTTTATTGACCAAATATAACAAAGCTTGATGATCAGTGAAAAACTTGAACTTGTTGGCCAATAAATAGTGTCTAAACTTCTTTACAGCATATACCATGCCTAACCCTTCGCGCTCGGTTGTGGTATAATTTCTTTCGGCTGGGTTTAGTTGTCTACTAGCATATGCTATGGGCAAATCTAAATTCCCTTCACCTGTGGGTTGTGCTAGCACACATCCTATGGCATGATTGGATGCATCCACATGGACATGGAATGGCTTATTCCAATCAGGAGTGGTCAATATTGGTGCCGTGCACAAACGTTTCTTCAGTTCATTGAAAGAATTCTCGCATTCGTCGTTCCACTCAAAATTAGACAACAAGGCATAAAGGGGTCTAGCTATGATCGCGTACATGTGGATAAACCTACGGTAATATCCACAATGGTCCATAAAGGCTTGTACCTCTTTAACATTCCTTGGCCTTGGTAGTTCCGCTATGGCTCGTACCTTATCTTCATCTGTTGAGATTCCATTCTTAGAAACAATATGCCCTAAGATTTTACCTTGACGCACCATAAACACACACTTTTCTGGGTTTAGACACACTCGATATTCTCTACACTTGTTGAAGATTTGTCTGAGCTCAGGGATGTGAACCCTTCTTTCTTGGGAATGAGCACATAAATCATCCACATACACTTCTAAGCTCTTTCGCAAGAACTCTTTGAAGACATGACACATGAGCCTTTGGAATGTTGCAGGTGCATTGGTGAGCCCAAATGGCATCACACGAAATGCAAAGATTCCCCACTCTGTAGCAAAAGCTGTTTTGTGTTGATCTTCTGGGGCAATGGCTACTTGATTGTAACCTGAAAATCCATCAAGGAAGCTATAAACTTCCTTGCCTGCAACACGCTCCAAAAGGTGTTCTGTGATTGGAAGTGGATAACTATCTCTAATCGTAGCGGCATTAACTTTTTTAAGGTTAATACACACTCGCAACTTCCCGTTCTTCTTGGGTACCACAACAATGGGGGAAACCCATTCGGTATGCTCAATCTCATAGATGAATCCGGCTTCAATCAACCTATCAATTTCTTCTTTTATTTTTGCTGCATAGGTATCATTATATGTGTAGGGCTTCTGTTTGGTGGGCTTAGCATCAGCAATCATGGGGATAGTATGAGAGCAAATTCTTGGATCTACCCCTTTTAAGTCTCTGTAGTGCCATGCAAACACATCCCTATATTCCCTTAATAGAGCTATGAGCTCCATTTCTTCTCTTGCGCTTAGGTCATCTCCTATATATGTGCATCTCTCTTCGTTCTCTTCAATGGTCACTACAATCTTCTTGGTCTTTTCTTTATTATCATATGATTCTCCTATGATGGCCTCTCTCTTAGGCATTCGTACCAAAATTTTGCGGTCGTCAACTTCATATTTCTTGAAGTTTTCTAGTACTTCAAACACTGATTCCTCCTTTTCTTGTTTCACTACTTTTCTTTTCTTTTTCTTTTGACTACTCTCACTTCCATCCTTTGAGTTTACTGTTTTAATACTTGTGAGAGGTTCTTCTTCTTTCTTGGTGAACACTCCTATATCTTCTAGATAGTGCTGCTCTGAGTTAAAGCAACTATCCATCACAATAGACTCCAGATCATCGTCATTCTCTTCTTGTTCTATGACATCACTAGGGTCACATTCTTCTAGCAAGGGTTGACACATGAACACTGAGATATCATAACCCTCCTCATCACAATGAGGTGTCCACTGTTCCTCATTGACAGCAATGTCCATGGTGGCTAAGATTTCTGGCCAGCCATGAGGCTCAAACTCCTCATCTGGAAAGATCATCGGTGTGTAGGCTGGGTCTCTAACTGGTCTATCTCCTAGTGAAGTTCCTTCTTCCCTTGCCTTTAAACGTTTTTCCTCTTCCTTTGCGACTTTGCACATCCACAAATGAGTATCTTCATGCAGCCATGATGGATCAGGTGAACTTTCAGAATGCACAGAGATGGAATCTTCTTTCACTTTGTGGATAGAATTCCACTGTAGGGGTGGTACATCTCTGAAGGTGTAATCCTTCAAATTGACCTTGGTGGTAACCCCTAAGTGCTGTAAGTACAAGGAGTTAGTTCCCCAATCCTGTACTATTTGCAATTGTCGTAGGAAGGGTCTTCCTAGGATCATCTCATAGACATTATTTTTCTCAAAGTCACATATAGCAAATGTGTGCTCAAACTCTACACCACAAGTGGTTAGAGTGATCCCTTCTAACAATCCTAGAGGTCTTTCAAAATGACCATCAGCCATTTGAAGCTTCATTCTAGTTGGTCTTAATGTGGGCTTGCCCCATTGCTTCCACAAGGAGGTGGTCGCAATAGCAACACCAGCACCTGAATCTATGATTGCTTTGGTTGTGTAACCTTGGTAGGTGATTGGAAGATAAGTATTACCTTCTTCACCCTCACACATGTCCCCTATTTTGTCTAGAGGTATCTCTGGTACCCTTTGCTTAGAGCCTGCTTTTGGCATGTTGGAATCAAGTTCTGGGACCTGATCCTTCACATGATTCCATAACTCAGGTTTTGCTTTGAGCAGCTCTTCTACAGTGAGATGACACTGAACCTTAGTGTTCTTCACGACATCCGTGTTCCTTGGAACCACTGAGTCTTCATTTCTTACTAGTATTGTGGGAGCTCTAATCTGGAGTGATTCAGATTCCCATGGGCCTGGAAATTGAGGCAGTTCTTCTAAGGTATTAGATTCAAAATCTAATCTTTCGTCTTCTTGTTCTGCTTCATCTTCGTAAATAGATGGAATGTCTTGGGGAAATTGATCATGAAGATCATCAATCTCAGGAATAGGAGGGGAATTACCCTTCTCCTTGGCCCATTTCTCCTCTTGTATTTCCCTCAAGAACTCTTGAGAGTACTGTTGAATAGAAGGAGGTATTCCAGCATCCGTGGAATTAGGAACATAAGCTCCCCTTGGTGGTGAGCTTCCTCTTTCAATAACTGGTTGAGCCTGTGGAGGTAGAGAAACTTGTGGTTTTTTTACCAACTGCTCTAATCGTTCTAGTAAGCCCTGGAAATGCAAATCCGATTTGATAGAGTTTGTCTGATTGAACTTTTGACTAGTCTCAAGTATGGCTTGAGCTTGTTCTACCATTTTCATGCACATTTTCATTCGTTCAATCTCTAAATCTGCTCTAGGGTAACTCTTGTCTAGGTTTGCAGCTGTAGGCCCTTCTTGAAGTCGAGCCTGGTAGGCCTTGAACATCATGTCCAAACCTTCTGGGGTTGGATCTGCGAGAACAAACCCTGGTTGCGGTCTATTTACAATGGGTGGTGGGGTGGGATGAGGTGGAGTGGATGGAGTTTCGGCATGCGAGGGGCTTTGAGATGCAATGTCTTCTATTTTTGTTTTCGCTTCTTTTAAGCTTTCTTCTAGTTCCGATAACTTTTTATTCCACTTACGATTGGCCTTCTCTCTGGTATCCTTCCATGTTCTTGTTTTCCTCTTACTAGGCTCTCCCGATTCACTCGACTCTGATTGTTCTACTGGTTTATCCTGTTTTAAGGCTTGTGCTCTAGTGACAGCTTGTATAGGAGCCACATTGCTACTACTTGAACTTGGATCTGCCACTAAGCCTACCACATTAATGGGTGTAATCTTGGGTGCACTAGAGGGGTTTCTTGGACAATCTCTGGGGAGATGGTCTTTGCCACAATCAGGACAAAAAGCCTGTATTGTGATAGCCTGTCCTTGGCTCGGAGATGGTGGGTGGGGACAGTCAGGAATGAAATGGTCACCATGACATCTGAAACAAGATCCTCTAGGGGCTTGTGGTCTCATTTGTCTCAACTGGGGCCTAGGGTTAGGATTTGTGTACATGACATTGGAGTATTCTGGCTCCCAATTTTGCTCCATAGGTGGCGCCTCATATTGATACGAGTAAATCTCACTATGCTCAGGTGACTCTGTGTAATATGCATGTGGACTACCTTCATGGGAGTAGTCTGAACTATGAGCATGAGAATCATTATCTGGTGTCCATGGGGTTAGGGGCACCAATGCTCTATTTGGATTTTCCTCTCCCACAGCATACTTGACTGGAATCACGTTGGCTGGAGCTGGTGGTTGATTTCCCAAGACAGGTTGTGGCCTATATGGTACCTGATACTGCTGTTGTGGTCTATAATATGGCTGTTGGTATTGATTCTGATACCTACCTTGTGGGTAAGGTTGCTGATAATTTTGTCTAACAGCCTGCCTATTGTAGGGACAATCTTGAGCCGTGTGGTTTGTGTATTTTCTCTCAATAGTGCAATATGGAGCATTCCTTTCTCTAATGTTTTGGTTTTGCATTGGGCATACGTTAGCCATGTGGTCACCTCCGCAAGTATAGCACCGATTCAATGAAGTGACTCTCTGTGTTTGTTTATTTTGGACTCCCAGCTTCTTGGCAACTTGCTCAGCTATCTCTTCTATTTCTGTGGAGATCTTTGAAGTATGACTAGTAGAACTATCCGAATCTTTGTAGAGTTTGGACAATCCTAACTCCTCACCCAAGTTATCTTCTATGTCTATGCAGGTCCGCACACACTCTTCTATGGATCTAGGATCTTTCAAGTATACATAGGATCTTAACTTTGTGCTCAGTAAGCCATCTAAAAACAAAGCCACTTGTTTGGCTGGTGTGGGTAGCTCTGGAGCAGGGCATCTTTCTAGGTACTGTCTGAACCTTCTACCTGCTAGTCGCACTGTTTCTTGGGGTGTCTGCTTGAAACTATGGATCAGGGACGATGTGTTATGCCTGATACCACTCTTGGAAAATTCTACAATGAATTCGTCTAGCAGTTGACCTATATCGCGATAGCTGCTTCTACTCAATGGTTGAAACCAAGCTAAGGCAGTGCCTTTAAGGGTCAAACCAAATGCCTCGTACTGGGTGAACCAGTCCTCAATTTGTTCGGCTCTCAGCACTTGTTTGTACTCGGCCACATGATCATAAGGATCCCCTATCCCATCGAAATAGTTCTTCATTGCCTTGATCACGTGACTGGGTTTAAGGGTTCTTGGGTACTCCCGGGGTCTAGGCAATGGAAAATCCTGTTCATCTCTTTGTTGCCTATGTGCTTGATGTCTCTCTCTTTCAGGTCTTTCATTTTCATATCCTGATCTATTCCTGCCCACGGTGTGTGCAAGGCTTACCTCAGGTCTCTCTCTAGTTCTTTCTCTCTGGGCTTCCTGAGCTTGGGATGACCCTACTCCATGGAGGCCGTGGGAAACATTGGATCTTGGTGGAGGGAAAATCAATTCATTCTTCCAAGTATATGCATGTCTATCATGTTCTGTTACCAAGAAAATTTTCTCTGACGTGTTATCTAGGTAGACAACTTTGCCTGGTATCTCTGGATCCTTGAACTCGTAGATGATGACTATGCCCAATTGGCTAGGTTGTTCTGGCTTGAATCTCCAAAAGGCTTCCTCTGTTTCTCTATTCAAAAATAGTTCTATGCTTTTGTTGTCTTGAGGGATCCAGTCTGGAGTGATCACTCGGGTCAAAACTGACTTGCCTCTAGGAGTCTGGGGTCCTTGTCCTATATTTCCTTGTTCTAGGTCTCCTATCTCATTCTCATGAATGATATTTCCGAACTCATCGGTCCTATCTGGTTGGTTGGTAACCACATACATGGTTCCTTCCTTATCAATGTATGAACCCTCTTCGAACTTGACCACCGGGTGTTCAAGTCCAAAGGATTGATCTGGATTTTTGAGTTGGACCACTGATCGCCTCAGACCATCCTCATAGATGCGAGCACCTAATTGGTTGGTCCGAATATATTCCAACTGTGTCTTATAGGGACCTTCCGGTGTTTGTAGATGGGCAGTCCCTGAGCCACCTGCAGGTTTTCCCATACTAAAAGACATTTCTGAATCACTTGTGTCTGATCTGAGTAAAAGATGACCACTTAGTTGTTGTGCCCAAGACTTGGATGTATGGTTGACACTAGCCTCAGAAGATCTAATGCTTTGTTTATCCTTGCCTAAGTGTCTACCAGATCTCAGGTTCATAAGCTTTAGTCAAGAATCCAAATTTTCCCTTTGGTATGGTTCAAAATTCTTTAGAGCCCCCTTGGTTCCCTAGTCCCACCTGAGGGTCAACTTCAAATTATCCTATCTCAAAATCAACGCATTATTCTTGAAAAAAACAGTTGAGATCGTGTAGGATTTGAAACGAGCTTTCCAACAAGCTATAGAGCTCAAAAAATGGACTTTGGATGAGAAAGTTATGTCAAATCAGGCTCCTGGGGGTCAAAACAGGCAAACAGGACCTTTGGAGAAAATCGCGATTTTGTGAACTTTCTGAAAATCGCGATGCTGTGAAGTCAAAAAAATCGCGATATTGAGCACAAAATCGTGTTTTTGAAAATCGCGATTTTGATCACAAAATCGTGTTTCTAAAAATCGCGATTTTGATCACAAAATCGTGTTTCTGAAAATCGCGATGTTGATCACAAAATCGTGTTTCTGAAAATCGCGATGTTCATCACAAAATCGTGTTTCTGAAAATCGCGATGTTGATCACAAAATCGTGTTTTTGAAAATCGCGATTTTGATCACAAAATCGTGTTTCTGAAAATCGTGATGTTGATCACAAAATCGCATTTTTGAAAATCGCGATTTTGATCACAAAATCGTGTTTCTGAAAATCGCGATGTTGATCACAAAATCGTGTTTCTGAAAATCGCGATGTTGATCACAAAATCGTGTTTCTGAAAATCGCGTTTTTTTGACATGAAAATCGCGATTTTGAGCACAGAATCGTGTTTTAGAGAATCGTGTTTTTTTTATATGAAAATCGCGATGTTGAGCACAAAATCGGGTTTTTAGAAAATCGCGATTTTGAGCAAAAAATTCGTGTTTTCACAGAATCGCCTTTTTCACAAAATCGTGTTTTTGGCATGAAAATCGCGATTTTGAGCAGAGAATCGTGTTTTTTTGAGAAAAAACACAGAATCGCGATTCTTTTCAATCAACTTTTAGGCGGGAAAACTGAAAATCGTGATTTTTCAAAAAATTTTGAATTTTCACAGAATCGCGATTTTCATCACAGAATCGCGTTTTTTGGCGAGAAATTCAAATTTCTGAGCGCCGGCTATGGCGAGCTCCATATGAGCAGAAAATCATGAAAAAAACACAGCGCTTGCTCTCCCTTGCACCTCCTAACTCCTTCACACACAATAATGCATGAAAAATGGAATGAAAATGGTGAAAATGCACTAAAAAACAAGAAATTTCTATGAAGAAGAAGATGGAAGAAGGTGGAGATGATGATGATGATGAAGATGAAGAGGAAAAAACAGAAAATGAACTGAAATGACAGTTTTTTTACCTTCCAACGTCGCAAATCTACGATCTTACCATCACAACGCTCGTCCTCGAAGCTCTCTCCCCGGCAACGGCGCCAAAATTTGGTGTAGCTCAAGCGTAAGCACCACCTCCTTTACTTGTCAATCCGCGGAGACGTGAGGACCGGTATGAAGACCACGAGCAAGTGAAGGCACAAGTGCGTGAGTGAAAGCACACAAACATGCACACACATACACACACACGCGCACAAAGTAAGATCAAAGAGAGGAACAATGGAAAGCTTAGATTGCAAAAGAGTTCTCTTACAAAAGTTCTATTCTCTAACAAGCTAACCTCAAAAATGAGCTCTCTAGCTCTTTTTATAGTTTTTTGACTAGTTTTGGCCCTGTCCAGACCTAGTGTCCGGCCTAGTTAAAAATTAGGTTCCAGGGCTTATTTGAGGGCTCAAACGAAGTCTAAAAATTATGAAATTTGGTACGATGGTACTTCTAATACTCCTCAAGCTCGAGGACTCCTCGGCTTGAACAAAATGGAGTTACTAAAAATAGATAATGGTATTTACAATGGTTTTTAGTGATGAAAATCACTATTTTTGTAGGGGATTCTTCTGAAAATTTGACATACACTTCTTCGAGCTCCCTACTTGCTCCCTTTCCTTGTGTGTCCACCTTTTGATGTGCTTCCATGCTTTGTCCTTGACTTTGAGCTTCAACAAACATCTTCCTAGAGAGTGTCCCAGGAATCCCTCTAGTGCACCCAAGGTCACACCCATCAACGTGGTAGGCTTAGTGGCAGATTCAAGTTCAAGTAGCAATAATGTGGCTCCTGTACAGGCAGTTACTAGGGCACAGGCTGCACAACAAGCAAAACCATCTGAGCAGTCGGAGTCAAGTGAGGCAGGAGAACCTAGCAAGAGGAAACCAAGAACATGGAAGGATACCAGAGAGAAGTCTAATCGCAAGTGGAACAAAAAGTTATCCGAGTTAGAAGAAAGCCTAAGGGATACCAAAAGAAAAATAGAAGACATTGCATCTCAAAGCCCCTCACATACCGAAGCTCCATCCATTTTGCTTCATCCCACCCCACCACCCATTGTAAATAACCCACAACCAGGGTCTGTTCTTGCAGATCCAACCCCAGAAGGCTTGGACATGATGTTCAAGGCCTACCAGGCTCGTCTTCAAGAAGGGCCAACAGCTGCAAACCTAGACAAGAGTTACCCTAGAGCAGACTTAGAGATTGAACGGATGAAAATGTGCATGAAAATGGTAGAACAAGCTCAAGCTATACTTGAGACTAGTCAAAAGTTCAATCAGACAAACTCTGTCAAACCGGATTTGCATTTCCAAGGCTTACTAGAAAGATTAGAGCAGTTGGTAAACAAACCACAAATTTCTTTACCTCCACAGGCTCAACCAGTTATTGAAAGAGGAAGCTCACCACCAATGGGAGCTTATGTTCCTAATTCCACGGATGCTGGAATACCTCCTTCAATTCAACAATACTCTCAAGAGTTCTTGCGGGAAATACAGGAAGAGAAATGGGCCAAGGAGAAGGGTAACTCCCCTCCTATTCCTGAGATTGATGATCTACATGATCAATTTCCCCAAGACATTCCGTCTATCTATGGAGACCAAGCTGAGCAACAAGAAGATGAAAGATTAGATTTTGAATCTAATTCTTTACAAGAGTTGCCTCATTACACAGGCCCGTGGGAATCTGAATCTCTCCAGATCAGAGCTCCCACAATATTGGTAAGAAATGAAGACTCGGTGATTCCAAGAAACACTGATGTTGTGAAGAACACTAAGGTTCAATGTCATCTCACTGTGGAAGAGCTTCTCAAAGCAAAACCTGAGCTCTGGAATCATGTGAAGGATCAGGTTCCAGAACTTGAATCCAATATGCCAAAAGTAGGCTCTAAGCAAAAAGTTTCAGAGATACCTCTCGACAAGATAGGAGACATGAGTGAAGGTGAAGAAGGTAACACTTATCTTCCGATCACCTATCAAGGTTACACAACCAAGGCAATTGTAGATTCGGGTGCTGGTGTTGCTATCGCGACCACCTCCTTGTGGAAGCGATGGGGCAAACCCACATTAAGACCAACTAGAATGAAGCTTCAAATGGCAGATGGTCATTTTGAAAGACCTCTAGGATTGCTTGAAGGGATAACTCTAACCACTTGTGGTGTAGAGTTTGAACATACATTTGCTATATGTGACTTTGAGAAAAATAATGTCTACGAGATGATCCTAGGAAGACCCTTCCTACGACAATTGCAAATAGTACAGGATTGGGGAACCAACTCCTTGTACTTACAACACTTAGGGGTCACCACCAAGGTCAATCTGAAGGATTACACCTTCAGAGATGTACCACCCCTACAGTGGAATCCTATCCACAAAGCAAAAGAAGATTCTATCTCCGTGCATTCTGGAAGTTCACCTGATCCATCATGGCTGCATGAAGATACACACTTGTGGATGTGCAAAGTCGCAGAGGAAGAGGAAAAGCGCCTAAAAGCGATAGAAGAAGGAACTCCCCCAGGAGATAGACCAATAAAAGACCCAGCCTATACACCGATGATATTTCCAGACGAGGAATTTGAGCCTCATGGTTGGGCAGAAATCTTAGCTACCATGGACATAGCAGTCAATGAAGAACAATGGACACCTCATTGTGATGAGGAGGGTTATGATATTTCAGTGTTCATGTGTCAGCCCCTGTTGGAAGAGTGTGATCCTAGTGAGTTCATAGAAGAAGAAGAGAATGACGATGACCTAGAATCCATTGTGATGGATACTTTGACTCAGAGGAACACTACTTAGAAGACATAGGAGCGCTAACCCAAAAAGAAGAAGAACCCCTCGCAAGTATTAAAACGATAAACTCAAAGGAAGGAAGTGAAGGAGGTCAAAAGAAAAAGAAAAGAAAAGCAGTAAAACAAGAAGAAGAAGAATCGTTGTTTGAAGTACCAGAAAATTTCAAGAAATATGAAGTGGAAGACCGAAAAATTTTGGTACGAATGCCTAAGAGAGAGGCCATTATAGGAGAAGCATATGACAATAAAGAAAAGACCAAAAAAATTGTAGTGACCATTGAAGGGAACGAAGAACGATGTACGTACATAGGAGATGACCTAAGTGCAAAAGAAGAAGCAGAGCTTGTAGCTCTATTAAGGGAATATAGGGATGTGTTCGCATGGCACTATAGAGACTTGAAAGGAGTAGATCCAAAGATTTGCTCTCATACGATTCCGATGACGGCTGATGCCAAGCCCACCAAACAAAAGCCCTACACATATAATGACAATTATGCAGCCAAAATAAAGGAGGAAATTGACAGGCTGATTGAAGCTGGATTCATCTATGAGATTGAGCACACTGAATGGGTGTCCCCCATTGTGGTGGTGCCCAAGAAGAATGGGAAATTGTGAGTGTGCATTAACCTTAAAAAAGTTAATGCCGCAACGATCAGAGATAGTTATCCACTTCCAATCACCGAACATCTATTGGAGCGTGTTGCAGGCAAGGAAGTTTATAGCTTCCTTGATGGATTTTCAGGTTACAACCAAGTAGCCATTGCCCCCGAAGATCAACACAAAACGGCCTTTGCCACAGAATGGGGAATCTTTGCATTTCGTGTGATGCCATTTGGGCTCACCAACGCACCTGCAACATTCCAAAGGCTCATGTGTCATGTCTTCAAAGAGTTCTTGCGGAAGAGCTTAGAAGTATATGTGGATGATTTATGTGCGCATTCCCAACAGAGAAGTTACCACATCCCTGAGCTCAGACAAATCTTCAACAAGTGTAGAGATTATCGAGTTTGTCTGAACCCAGAGAAGTGTGTGTTCATGGTACGACAAGGTAAAATCTTAGGTCACATTGTTTCTAAGAATGGAATTTCAACAGATGAAGACAAGGTAAGAGCGATAGCAGAGTTGCCAAAACCAAGAAATGTTAAAGAGGTACAGGCCTTTATGGGCCATTGTGGATATTACCGTAGGTTTATCCACATGTATGCCATCATAGCTAAACCTCTTTATGGGTTGTTAACAAATTTTGAGTGGAACGAGGAATGCGAGAATTCCTTCAACGAGCTGAAAAGACGTTTGTGCACAACACCAATATTGACTACTCCGGATTGGAGCAAACCCTTTCATGTCCATGTAGATGCCTCCAATCATGCAATAGGATGTGTGCTAGCACAACCCACAGGTGAAGGAAACCTAGATTTGCCGATAGCATACGCTAGTAGGCAATTAAATGCAGCTGAACGAAATTATACCACAACGGAGAGAGAAGGTTTAGGTATGGTATATGCCGTGAAGAAGTTTAGACACTATCTATTGGCCAATAAGTTCAAGTTTTTCACTGATCATCAAGCTTTACTATATTTGGTCAATAAACCTTGCAATACAGGCCGCTTAGTAAGATGGTTCCTCTTACTAATGGAATACGACTTTGAAGTTGTTGTCAGGAAAGGTAGAACCCATCTTAGGGCAGACCATCTTTCTCGTATCACTTCAGGAGAGCCACCGCAAGGAGTGTCTGATGAATTGCCCGATGCTTATCTGTTCAATTTAGAAGTTGTTCCTAAATGGGCAAATAAGTTGGTGCCAGTCCTAACCTTCGGACCTGCAAATAAAAATGTGAAAACAAGCAAAGAAGAAATTGTAAAATCACAAAAGTACCAAATATTGGCCGGAAGTATGTACAAACAAGATCTAGAGGGTGTATTAGCTTGTTGTGTCGAGGATGATGAACATATTAGTTGGTTGCAACAAGCCCATGAGGGATTGCTAGGAAATCATTACTCTAAACAACGAACATTGCAGAATCTAAAACGTTTAGGAGTGTATTGGCCTAGCATGGACAAAGAAATACAGGAGTGGATCCAGAATTGTCCAGTGTGCCAGAAGAGACCCCCAGTGGAGCATGCCACTCTTTATCATGTGTCATTAATCCCAGATTGGAGTGCTCCATTGGTTGCGTTCATGAGATCGGGAACATTACCCAATCAGGCTAGTCTTGCAAGAAAACGGAGTATGGAGCAAGAGGCTCAAGACTATGCCCTAGTAGGAGACAACCTATATCGAAGAGGCAAGGATGGTTACCTAAGACTGTGCGTTCATGAATCAGACTATTTGAAAGTCTTAGAAACTGCACACAGCGGTGCTGCAGGTGGACACTTTGGGCCTGACAGAGTAATTAAGACCATTCTATTCTCAGGACTTTGGTGGCCCACTCTTCATATGGATGCACATACTTATGTGAAGCAATGTGACACATGCCAACGTGCCCAATATCCGATAAGAAAAGATGAAATGCCCTTGAGGCCCATGATGGGAGGACGCGCATTCTCGAAGTGGGGCATAGACTTTGTTGGTCCTATTAACCCCCCAGCTAGAAACTCCCATGCAGAATACATTATTGTAGCCACAGATTACCTTACAAAGTGGGTGGAAGTAAAAGCCACGACAAAGAATGATGCTCAAACGACGGCTAAGTTCTTATTCGAAAACGTGTTCACTAGATATGGGTTACCAATAGAGTTGGTTAGTGATAGAGGTACGCACTTCTTGAATGAGGTCATTGAACATCTCCTTCAAGAATTCATGGTGATACACAAGAAGTCTGCCCCTTATCACCCACAAGCTAACGGACAGGCCGAGAGCACGAACAAGATCCTATGTAACGTATTGACGAAACTTGTAAATAATAAACGCTCTGATTGGGACAAACAACTTCATCATGCTGTTTGGGCATACCGAGTTGCCTACAAAACGATACTCAATACTACCCCATTTCAGATGGTCTTTGGACAGAATGCCATGCTACCATTGGACTTCTTATCCCAGCCTTGAAAGTAGCACAAGAGCATGAGTGGAATGGACATGAGTTGTCTTCCAGGATCTTTGATCTAGAACGCTTAGGTGAGACGAGGCTACGGGCAGCAGCAGGCATTTATGCTGCAAAGAAAAGGCAAAAGGCATACTTTGATGCCCATGTAAAGGATAAAGGATTGAAGGAAGGAGATCTAGTGCTGGTTTATACGCTAAAGCAACATGCCCGCAAATTGGAGAAACGAGGATATGGACCCATGATCATTAATAGACTCTCCACTAGCGGTGCAGTTCAATTGGCCACTTTAGAAGGTGATATCCTACCAAAATATATTAGTGGTTGTCGAGTCAAGTTATATCAAGAACCTCTTACAGAGGAAATGCTCACGAGACTCAACACTGCTAAGAAGCGAAAAGAAGAGGAGTTAAGGGTTAGAGAAGAAGCACAAGCAGAGGCTAGAGAGCGCATCAGAAGAAATAAGTTACGGCGGCTAGGCCTAGATGTCAACACAAAAGCTCCAAAATATCACATGGACATGTGCCAAAAATCGGGCATAACTACTTCTCGAATAATTGATCGACGACCCTTTGTGACTATAGAGGTAGGACAAGGAAAGAGTGTAAGGACTGTGAGAGCATTGGTTGACTCAGGAGCAGCAACTAGTGCAGTTAGACTTTCATACTGCCAAGACCTGCATTTGGACATCAAGCCCATAGAAGCCTATCTCATAGGATTAGGAGGCGTGGAAACACCCTGTTTGGGCGAGGTGGAACTTCCCATCTACCTTCAAGATGTTCCAATAAAAGTCAAAATGCTAGTGTGTCATGATGAGGACCTCACAGAACCACTTATCTTGGGTCAAGATTGGATTTACGACCATGCTGTCAACTTGAACCTAAGAAGTCAACTTCTTCAAGTGTGGGTATATAATCAATGCATTACATTAGAATTGGAGAATCACATGCCCACTGAAACTGACACCACACACCCTCTTTGTTCCTCTAAGGCTAATCTTCTTGAACAAGATGTTGTAGATGTCAAAAGCTCTATGATCCAGACGGACGCAAGCACGGAAGGACAGTTGCAAAGTCAAGATGAACCTTCTTCTTGTCTTCTAAAGAGCAAAGCATCCACAGGAGCTCAACCTCAGAAGCAAGCAAAACAGTGCAAGATAGCCAGTCTATCAAATAGACAAAGAGCCTTCAAGCAGAAAGAAGTTAGGGGCATGAAGCAGATCTGGGTAAAGAAAGAAGTGCAACCATCGATGTTACCTCAAAGATTCCCACCCAACCAGATCGACCATGAAAAAAGAAGAACCAAGCACCTACGACAGGGTCAAGCACGAAGAATCCATCAAATTTGGGTACCGAAGCTATCAATGAAGGCCGACCACAATCAGGTACAAATTTGGGTGCCTAAAAAATTAGCTACAGCTCAACAAGGGCGATTACAGATGTGGGTACCCAAGAAGCTCTTACACGTACAAAGGCCTATGCTCCCCACCATGCAAAAGGCCTCAACAAAGAAGCCAAGGAAAGCCAAGGGTAAGGACAGAGCACAAAGACCAAAAGAAGATAAACTCAACCCTTCTACAAAAATAAGCAGGCACTCACCCAGGATATGGGTTTGGAAGCCAAAAGCACAAGCAACATCCACAGAACCAAGGGGCCAACCACACTGGACACCAAAGTTTGGACAGCATCCAAAGAAGAACTGGCCTGAGGTGATCTCTACAGGGCCAAATACTATTCTGAAATGGGTTCCAATCCGGAGGATTACATCATTTCGAGATCCGATAGACACCTCCAATCAAAGAATTCATCAAGTATACAAGTAACATCAAAACCTCGACCAGCAGCAACCATGTGCCTTTGGCATAACCTTGTCGGTTGCACCATTTAGGTCATGCATTTCCAAAGTATGCATCAATATAGGGCCACCTTACATGGCCGTGCATAGACACAATTGAGAAATCCCAGGCACATGAGACACCATTTTCACATGAAAAATATGTTATTGATACTAACCTCTTTCTTCTTGTTTGATTCCATTGTTCCAAAAAAAAAAAAAAAAAAAAACAAAAAAAACTATGTGCTTGAAAGTGCTCATCAGCGAACTGCCAGCAAGTACATCCCTCAACAAAAAGGACAAGCCGACGGTCAAACATCATGAGGGAACCACAACATGAAGAGATGAAGATCAACGGACCCGTCACCATGGTAAGACGTGTATGTTTCAACAACACTATAACCATGATCGATTAGGAAACCTCTTCGTCAGCATACCCTTGAGCACTTAGCTCAAGACCCAATCTCTTGCACCATACTTCTTGCCATGCATTATCCAAGTACGCATACGTAGGGCCACATTACAAGGCCATGCACAAGGCACATAATTTGTTCAACCCATGCACTAATGCACTTAACCATCATCCATTATGGGTTACAAGTACTTGGCACGAAAACTATGAAAGCCATCCTTGGAAGAATCAGAGGACATCACGGTGACCACTACAAGAACAAGGGAGCCATCCACCACCGAGAGTTGCTCACAATCAACATTGACCACATCCTTTGAGCAGCTAGCAGTTTTGGAAAACTCACAAATGCACCACCCAGATGGAATACAAGGCAGAAGTACGTACAAAGGGACTACAAACTGCAAGAGATAACAGTGGCAAAGTGAAGAACCAGACAAACGACCAGGATACATTGGGAAGAGGGATCGCCCCTGTTGGACGCAAAGGACGCTACCTCTCAACGTACTCCATGGAACGACCACTACAACAAGGGTCTATCAGGGATGACAGACTCAAGAGGGGGGGGGAGTGTTGAAGCTTAAGGTCAAGGACAAAGCATGGAAGCGCATCAAGGGAGTGGACACACAAGAAGAAGGAGCAAGTAGGGAGCTCCAAGAAGCACATGTCAAATTTTCAAAAGAAATCCCTACAAAAATAGTGATTTTTATCACTAAAAACCATTGTAAATACCATTTTTTATTTTTGTAACTCCATTTTGTTCAAGCCGAGGAGTCCTCGAGCTTGAGGAGTATTAGATCTACCATCCTACCAATTTTCATGATTTTTAGACTCCGTTTGAGCCCCCAAATAAGCCCCGGAACCTATTTTTTAACTAGGCCAGACACTAGGTCTGGACAGGGCCAAAACCACTCAAAAACTATAAAAAGGGCTGGAGAGCTCATTTTTGAGGTTAGCTTGTTGTAGATTTCAGTTTTGTAAGAGAGCTCTTTGGTAATCGAAGCTTTCCATTGTTCCACTCTTTGCTCTTACCTTGTGCGCGTGTGTGTGTATGTGTGTGCATGCTTGTGTGCTTTCACTCACGCACTTGTGCCATCACTTGCTCGCGGTCTTCATACCGGTCCTCACGTCTCCACGGATTGACATTTATGAGGTGTATCTCCTCACGTTGGTACTCACCATTGTGCTAGAGTGACATCATGTTAGCATACCATCAACATTAGTTGCTGAGTCATAGTGAGTAGCAAGTCTATTTTTGTTCTTACTTTTTATGTCACTTAATTCTGATTTCGATTGATCAAAATATGGGTTTGCTGTAAAACGGCTCTAAACTGTTCATATTCTCCATATTCACACACACACGCACACACATATACCCTTCATAGCTCTTAGGCACACAATTTCTTGTATCTAGTTTCCTATTTCCACCTAGATTCAGATATTCTCACTTTGTATCATATTCACACATTGTAATTTGACATTGGAATATAGATAGTGTAGGTGAGTCTCATAGCTTACCATTACACTTGAAAATCTCATCTATTCTCTCTCTACCTCTCACCCATCATCTTTTTTAGTATTAAGGTGTGTATGCTAAGGTTCATTTGTTGGAAGGTCCTGTAAAACTATGATATTTTGTTATTGTGGCCCACCCCACTTCCAACAAAAAAAGATTTTTCATGAAGTGATATGCTTTGAAGCACTAATATTGAAAAACCAATCGGGATCAGCCTAAGTCATAATGATACATGTAGAATGTGATGATGAATCATAATAGCATGTAAGAACACACGCCCAAATATTTTGAGCCAGATTAGGTTCATCATTCTTTGCATTAAATGTATTCTCAACAATATATATGCTACATTCTTTCTTCTTTTCATTATGCTTGTCAAGCTTTCTACATTCATCAATGGTATGCTCAACCTTTCAGCAATACTTGCATCTCTTTGTTGGCAAAAACTCTCAACATAGAAGAAGAGGAAGCATGTGAAGAGAGAATGAGAAAAGAAAAAAGGAGGCCCCCATCAAATTTTCAACATCAAGATTGATCTACAAAATATCAACATTATCATGGGCAAGAACAATGATTTTAATTACTACCCACTATAACATAAAAAAACCAATTTTGTAATGCTACATTTTTGTGCAAGCTTAGGCATCCTACAGCTTGAGGACCTTAGGTAGATTGTATGTATTGCATTTCATATTTTTTAGACATCATTTGATACCTCAAAAGTAGTTTAGGACATAATTTTTAATCAGGTTGACCATTAGATGTGAAACTTGTTGGTGCAAATAGCAAGCCTACAAGTTTTGCTAGCCTTGAAGCACTCCCCTCATAAATCATTCTACTCAAATATGCTCACATGAACACATGCTTGTAAAACATCTATGAGTAAAGCTTGCATTTATCTTGGTTATTTGTAAAAACTGAAAGTGGAAGAAGAATTTTAGGATGATGAGAAGCCTACTCCATGAATTTGAGTAGATGGAATCAAATTTATATCATCCCTAAAGTCTAGGATCATGTTTAGGTGGATGAATCATTGATTTCAAATTCAAAATCATGTATAAGTATACCTTCTTGTTACTCGCAGGATATCATACCTTTTCATGCAAGATTGAGCTACATTATTGAGCATACATTGTGCTCAATTCATGAAGGATTAGTCCTATATACTTCTCATGTACCATATGTTCAATATGATACATATGGTTTTACGATAACTTTGAGTAAGTCATTGTCCTTATGCTATTGTGATACATTCATGAATATAGTTAACTTGTTTTGTCTATTTCTCTATGTGTAAGCATCCAATTGCTATAGGTTTACTTGGAATGGTTAGAGTGAAGTGATCAATACCTATTTATTAGGTTTTCATCATCATCGGTTTGTTTGATGAAGAGATATGAGTGCTTGAATGTCTGCACATATTCTTGTTCCTAAAAAGTAAGGGTGACCCCCAAAATTTTTTAGAATCATTTCTCATTGTATAGTGTAGCTATGATCATCAAATGACTTGGTTTAGTTTGGTATTTACTTCAATTAGATGTGTGCAAAATATCTTTGGTCAATTCATACCAAATTGTGAGCTCTGAACACATCTCTATGACCTTCTCGTCCAAAAATAGAAGGTTCTTCTCAATCCTTGCAAATAGAAGTTATCTATTTTGGTGCAAAACTTTTGATAATGATGTTCCAAAGGAATTAATGGTTCTTTATGCATTTTTGGAAAGCTAAGGAAGTATACTAAGCATCCTTAAAGTCACATTGGCTGGTGTAGAGTAGGTTTGTTGCAGCATCAACTCGTCTCTACACATATATCATCACCTCTTCACAGTGGTATGAGAGCAACTAAGCATCATGGGTGATGGATTCCCCTCACCCATTGACAAATTGGATGGAGATAATTATTCAATATGGTCACTCATAATGGAAGCATATCTACAATGAAGGAACCTCTATGGTTACATATCAAGAGATTAGATGCTGACAATACTGAGAAGCAAGGGCCAACCAACACAAGAGGAGTGGGAAAGGTTGAATAGATGGTGCTCAAAGGATGCTTTGGTAAGATCATAACTTTTTAGCTCTATCTCTGATTTTTTACTTTCACATATAGGAATTTCAAGACATCACAAGAAACATGGCATGTTCGTGAAGAATTCTTCTCATCAAGCACCAAGGCAAGAAAGAACCAGTTATGGATGGAGTTTACAACACTCAAGAAGATGCCCAAGGAGAGTGTGTCTGATTTTGTCACCAAGATGAAAGAGACTATAGTTCAACTTGGAGGCATTGGAGAATTCATTGATGAATAACAAATAATAAACAAGTAATCAATGGTATAAAGGTAGATGATAAATGGGAAGCTTTCATCACAACCATGGATCTATACATGGGCATGGAAGTTCCTGACTTCAACACCCCTATGGGACAATTATTGACACATGAGGCAAAGATTATGAAGAATGGAGACAACAAAAAAGGTAATCAATCATCTGCTCTCCATACACATGAGAATAAAAGAAAAGATAAAAAAGGCAAGGGCAACAAGTCAGACGATGAAGGTAGTACCTGATGGAGAGTGTTAATATCCAAAAGAACAAGCTATCCTTGATGTTAGAGCACCTCTATATCAAGAACAACGTAAAACCTTTACCAATTTGGAGGATCAATACTAGATTATCAAAATCTTGAACAAACTTTGAAGAGAGTTAATACTCAGAAAGTTTGCTGCACATAATTCACTCATAGACTGATCAAATGTGTAAAGCATAACGTGTTGTCTATAGATTGTGCACCTTCTCCAATTTAAATCATCTCAAGAGATTAAGTATATCTTGAGAAATGAGTCAAACTGTTCACCTATGTTTGAAATTGTACTCCTGAATAGTCGACTTTGACACCTACAACTTCTAAATCATGGTTCTTCCAAAGTACAACTCGTTTAATCAAAGCCATAGGTAGCTTACCTTCCAACTTAAAGAATGAGTGCTTGCTTGCTAAAAACTTTACACTGTGGAAGGAGAACTTGTTGGGAGTGATGGTTGGATGCACTCAGGAAATCAGTTGGTGCTGCAAAACGTGCTTCACACCTGCCCTCTTTTCTCTTCAGATATGCTTAGTACACTTTCTTAGCTTCCAAATGACACAAAGAAACCATATATGTACTTTGAAAATGGTTTGGGTAATGATCAAACCAAAACAGATAACTTGGTACTTCAAGAATCAAGAAAAACTTTCTATTCCTGTAGTGATACCTGCTCAGACTTTTATTCAGTGTGACCAGCACACTTAAAATTGAAACAATTCCTTTTGGGAGTATTAAAGTACCTTAGTAAGCTACCAATCACAAGTGGAATCACTTCAACTGATAAACTATGCACTGAGAAATAAGTTTAGCAATCTTCTAGTTACCCCCGACTTTTTAGGAACTCTGCAGACATAGACCAGTATGCACTTCGAATCGGATTTCTCCCAAATGGCTGAATGAAATCCTCTGCGATTTTGTATGCTTGTAGTAGACTTTGAGCTGGTTCCAATGAGCTATAGATCTCTTGATTTGGTTCAGTAGATCCAGAGATATGCCCTGATGAAGTGGACAGACTTGGAGAAGAAAACACAGAGAACCAGAAATGAGAAATGTGTGTATATCTATTGATTAATAAGATTGTACAAGCTCAATAGCATGACAAGCATAGCTAATTGAGGTGTAGTGGTGTAGGCTATGGAGTAGCACTAACACACACTCAGTTACAATGAAGATATGCCTTGGGGAGTGAGCTGGAATGAGTGAACTTACCGCGACTTTTTTCACTTCATCTTTTATAGGAGTTTTGTGATCATTTGAATTTGAAATTCAAACTTAGGCTCCCTTGAATCTCTCCTCTAAAAGTAGGGAGATATTCTCTCCACTTAACTATTCTCTTTTCCACGACTAATGAGGTAGGTGAATGACTTCAAGTGATTACAATTAAATGTCAAGTCAAATAGACTTTTACAAGGGGTAAAAGATAATAACTCATAAGTGTGAATTCCTATGCCTTATCCTTCATGAAGAGATATTTTTCAAAGGTTCCAAATCCATCTTCAAGGTTTTCAAGGTTCCAAGCCAATGTGTGAAGGCTTGTCTTGCACCAACAGCTCCCCCTCAAGCCAAACACTTTGGCTTAAGTCTTCTCTTTCATTCTTCAATCACTTCCTGCAATCCAATCATAGATTTGAATCTGCATAACTTGCTTCCATCCAATGCCTTTGTAAGTAAATCTGCACATTGCATATTAGTAGACACATATGTCAATTGAATCTCTTTGCTAAGTAATTTCTCTCTCACATAGTGGTAATGAACCTCTATGTGTTTGGTTCTGGCATGATAAATTGGATTTGCTGCAAGGTGAAGAGAGCTAGTGTTGTCTCCAAAGATAATAGGTGGTCTTGTGTGTAGACCTAACTCTGTATATAGAAGCTTCAACCAGATAGCTTCTTGAGTTGCATTGGCAAGCCCTCTATACTCTGCCTCAGTGGATGACAATGCCACTGTAGGTTGCTTCTTAGCTGACCAAGAGATAGGCTTATCTCCTGCAAAACAAATGTAACCTGAGGTGCTCCTTCTATCATCCTTGCATCCTACCCAATCTGCATCTGAGTAGACTTTTATGTCTATATCTGATGTATAAGGAAAATACAAACCATGACTTTGTGTTCCCTTCAAATACTTCAAGATTTTCTTTGCTGCCTCTAGGTGAGGTACCCTAGGTTTGTGCATGAATTGACTAAGCACACTTACTCCATATGCTATGTCAATTCTTGTCAAGGTAGCATAGTTCAAACTACCTACCATACTTTGGTATCCTGTAATGTCTTTGATTTCTTCTCCTTCATGAGCACTTAGCTTTTGGTTAACCTCCATTGGAGTAGTAGATACCTTAGCATCCTGCAAACCAAACTTTTTGACCATATCCTGTACATACTTCTTTTGAGTGATGTAGATACCTGAACTTGTGTAGACCAATTCAAGACCTAAGAAATACTTTAATAGTCCAAGATCACTGATCTTGAATTCTTTCATCATTTGTCCTTTGATGTGTCTAATCCCATTGACATCATTGCCTGTAATGATGATGTCATCAACATAAACACATAAGTAGATTACCTCTGTACTACTTCTCTTTATGAATAGAGAAGTGTCTGCTTTGCTCATCACAAACCCTTGGTCTAGGAGGTAGGTGGTCAATCTGTAATTCCATGCTCTAGGTGCCTGCTTTAAACCATACAGAGCCTTCTTCAATTTACAAACATAATGTACCTTTTTTGGATCTTCATAGCTAGGTGGTTGTGACATGTAGACTTCTTCAGATATCCATCCATTCAAGAATGCATTCTTCACATCCAATTGGTACATGTTCCAATTCTTGGATGCAGCTACACTCACCAATACTCTGATAGTTGGCATCTTGGCCACAGGAGAAAATGTCTCCTCATAATCAATGCCTTGGGTTTGTGCAAAACCCTTGGCTACCAACCTAGCTTTGTACCTGTTTATTGTTCCATCTGAATTCTTCTTTAGTTTGTAGATCCATCTGGATCCTATCACCTTCATAGAGTCCTTCTTGGGTACCAAGTCCCAAGTGTCACTTTCCTTGAGAGCTTCTATCTCTTCATCCATGGCTTCTCTCCATTCTGGTTTGGTAATTGCTTCTTCATAGGTACCTGGTTCTTCATTCAACAAGTCTTTTGCAAGATATACAGAATGTTTAGTTACAAGTGATGTGTCATACCCAAATCTGATAGGCTTCTTCTTCTCTCTTTGAGATCTCCTCATTGCTTGAGTAGAAGTTTCTGGCTTTTCCTCTAATTGCTTCATCTTCATCTTTCCTTTGGATTTCCAAGCCTTGAACTCTTCAAGGTTTATTGTATCATCATCTGAGCTTGAATCTTCTTGCTGAGTTGGTTCTTCCTTAGTAAGCTTTGGGAAATCTTCATCCATGTCATAGGGTAGACTCACTTTCCTGCATTCATTCTCATACCATGAGTCATTCTCATCAAATATGACATCTCTGCTTACCTTGAACCCTTTGTTTGTTGGGTTGTAGAATCTGTATCCCTTCTGATTCAAATCATAACCAATGAAGATACATTTTTCAGCCTTAGGATCTAGCTTTCCTCTTACCTGTGAGGGAGTATGCACATATGCTACACAACCAAAGATTTTGCAATGATCCAGAGAGGGTCTCTTACCATGCCATGCTTCATATGGTGTCATGCCATCAAGTGATTTGGATGGCAACCTATTGATCAGATAAGTGGCTGTGGACACACTCTCTGCCCATAGGTAATTTGGCAACTTTTTCTCATTGAGCATAGACCTAGCTGTTTCTACTATAAGTCTATTCCTTCTTTCTGCTACCCCATTTTGTTCAGGTGAGTACCTTGTAGTGATCTCCCTTTTGATGCCTCTTTCCTGCAAGAAATCTTCAAACTCATTGGAGAAGTACTCTCCTCCACCATCTGACCTTAGCCTCTTCAAGCTTCTACCTGTTTGATTTTCAACAAGTGCAAGATACCTCTTGAAACAATTAAACACTTTATCCTTATGCTTCATAAAGTATAGAATGGTCCACCTGCTATAGTCATCAATGAAGGACACATAATACCTTGAACCAGAAATGGAAGGGTCCTTGCTAGGTCCCCAAACATCTGTGTGTACCAAGTCTAGGTAGTCTTCATGCATGAAACCTTTCCTTGAGTAGGGTAACCTGTGAGACTTACCAAATTGACATGATCCACATTTGTAAATCATGTGTTGCTTGGATACATTAGGTATCCCAAGCACACATTGATCCCTGCACATTTGCTTAAGAGTCCTTTCACCTATGTGCCCTAATCTCTTATGCCATATCTCTAACTCTGAAAGTGTCTGATCCTTGTAATTATACAAAGCAATGTTTTTTGTATCTTCTAGCTCAAATGTAAATAATCTACCTGATTTCTCCCCTTTGGCTATCCTTCTGAATCCATGTTTTGGGTCCTCCACATATGCTCCATGTTGTGTGAATCTGACCTGCAAACCTTTCTCCACAATCTGACCAACACTCATTAAATTCTTAGTTATTGTTGGTACATAGAGTACCCTGCTTAATAGGTTCTGATTACCATCACATGTCTTCACATTTCCAATTTTGATAACAGAGTGTTTAGTGTCATCACCTGTTTGTACCTGATGTTTGCCCTTGGGCTCTTCCAAATCAGAAAGTAGTGCCACATTGCCAGCTACATGGTTAGAACATCCTGAGTCAATGTAAAATAAATGATCATCATTTGTACCTATCTTGGAGGTCATATTCATGATCAATAAGGAGTCATCTTGCTCCTCTGTGTAGTTGTTGTAGTCTCTTCTATTTCTGAATCCACCTTGGTAGTTACCATTGTGGTTGTTGTTGTAGTTGTTGTTGTATTGGTTGTTGTATCCATTGTAGCTTTGATGTTGGTTGAATCTGCCTCTTCCTTGAGAGTATCCACCTCTTGAGTAGCCTCTTCCTCTCTGATTCTTGTAGTTCCTGTAGCATTCATCTGTGGTATGATTGGACAATCCACAAATGTTGCATGGTGATGAGTTGTAGGGTCTCCCCCTACCTGATTTACCTCCTCTGCCTCTTCCTCTAGATGACCTACCTCTCCCTGCATAATTAGCTTGAGAGGTAGAGCCTTCTTCATCCTGTTTCTTCTTGCCTTTATCTTTAACCTTCTTATCAGTATAGAGAGCAGAGGGATTATTACCTTTTGATTGATCTCCAGCCTTTGTAAACTTTGCTTCATGTGTAAATAGTTGGCCCATGAGTGTTGTGAGATCAGGGGTATGCATGTCCATGTAGAGGTCCATTGCAATGGTGAAACTTTCCCACTTATCATCTGCCTTGAGTCCATTTGTCACTTGCCTGACTATTTCCTCCTCTTCAATTTCCTCTCCAATGCTTGCTAGTTGGTCTGCCACATCTTTAATCTTTGTCACATACTCTGAGACTGATTGCTTGGGCTGCTTCCTAAGGGTTGTGAACTCTATCCATAATTGATTCTTCCTAGCCCTTGTGTTGGAAGAAAAATAGTTTGACAAGGTTTCCCAAGTCTCTTGGGAAGTCTTACAGTTCCTTACATGAGGTAAAAGAAAGTCAGATATAGAGTTTAAGAGATAAGACCTTGCCAAAGCATCCTTTGCACACCATTGGTTGAGCCTTTCATGTTCATCCTTTGTAGGTAGTCCTCTAGTCTTGAATGAGGGCAAATCCTCATCTCCTGATATGTATCCAAATAGACTTCTCCCTTGTAGATAGGTCTTCATTCTTAATGACCAAGCTTGATAATTGTTTCTGTCCAATTTGTCAATGAAGGAAGGGAAACCATCACCCATGATTACCTTATTTGCTCTGATACCACTGTTGGGAGTGATGGTTGGATGCACTCAGGAAATCAGTTGGTGCTGCAGAACCTGCTTCACACCTGCCCTCTTTTCTCTTCAGATATGCTTAGTACACTTTCTTAGCTTCCAAATGACACAAAGAAACCATATATGTACTTTGAAAATGGTTTGGGTAATGATCAAACCAAAACAGATAACTTGGTACTTCAAGAATCAAGAAAAACTTTCTATTCCTGTAGTGATACCTGCTCAGACTTTTATTTAGTGTGACAAGCACACTTAAAATTGAAACAATTCCTTTTGGGAGTATTAAAGTACCTTAGTAAGCTACCAATCACAAGTGGAATCACTTCAATTGATAAACTATGCACTGAGAAATAAGTTTAGCAATCTTCTAGTTACCCTCGACTTTTTAGGAACTCTGCAGACACAGACCAGTATGCACTTCGAATCGGATTTCTCCCAAATGGCTGAATGAAATCCTCTGAGATTTTGTATGCTTGTAGTAGACTTTGAGCTGGTTGGTTCCAATGAGCTATAGATCTCTTGATTTGGTTCAGTAGATCCAGAGATATGCCCTGATGAAGTTGACAGACTTGGAGAAGAAAACACAGAGAACCAGAAATGAGAAATGTGTGTATATCTATTGATTAATAAGATTGTACAAGCTCAATAGCATGACAAGCATAGCTAATTGAGGTGTAGTGGTGTAGGCTATGGAGTAGCACTAACACACACTCAGTTACAATGAAGATATGCCTTGGGGAGTGAGCTGGAATGAGTGAACTTACCGCGACTTTTTTCACTTCATCTTTTATAGGAGTTTTGTGATCATTTGAATTTGAAATTCAAACTTAGGCTCCCTTGAATATCTCCTCTAAAAGTAGGGAGATATTCTCTCCACTTAACTATTCTCTTTTCCACGACTAATGAGGTAGGTGAATGACTTCAAGTGATTACAATTAAATGTCAAGTCAAATAGACTTTTACAAGGGGTAAAAGATAATAACTCATAAGTGTGAATTCCTATGCCTTATCCTTCATGAAGAGATATTTTTCAAAGGTTCCAAATCCATCTTCAAGGTTTTCAAGGTTCCAAGCCAATGTGTGAAGGCTTGTCTTGCACCAACAGAACTAACCAAAACATTAGCATCAAATTTTGCACCTGTTACAACTTCACTTCTTCACATTTACACATGTAAATGTTCCTCCTCTCAATTCTCTTAGCCTGATCACAATTAGGATCTGAAAACTTATACAGAGCTCAATCAACCATAGACTTAGACTTGTACAAAAGCATTTCACAAACGATTAAACATAGAAGGAGTACTCAGCAAAAGATGGGGTGCAATATTTCTTCTTCTCTAAAAAATTTTACATCTAGATGAGAGAGAGATCTTTCTCACTTCTAAAGTGTCTAATGACTTCTAATTCTTCTGATTTCTTTCTCTCTCATACTTGCCCCAACTTTTTACTTGTATATATAGGCATATATGTACAAGCTCATGACCATACAAAGGTCATGAGCTTTTACAAGCTCATGACCATACAAAAGGTCTGATTCTTCCATAGAGCAAAGTTTGTGCCATCAAATTTTTGGTTCTCAAAATGGTCTTTTCCTTGCAAGTAATAGCTCCTCCTCAAAACACTGGCACTAGAATCTCATCCACTAGACATGTCTGAGACCTCTTATGCCATGATGGTAGAGAACTTAATAGAATGCTAATGGAGCTAGAAGAGTCCAAACACCACTAAGACTCAAAGAAGGATGAACAAATGTCAAATTATGGGAGAGAATTCAACAGTCTTCCCAAAAAAATGAATCAATGAATGATAATGACCAACCAACAGGATTGTGTGAGAATAAATCTAGAAAACTTTTGCCATATTATCCTCTACAAAATGAGCATAAACTAGTGTAAAAATCTCATAAGACTATGAGTACTGACATGTTTACCTACATAGTGAATTACTAACTCCACTACATATAAACAGTTACCTGAAAAAAGCCAACTAGGCTTATTGAGCACCTATGAAAAGCTATCAGACATCTCCTATGGCAAGACTGGGTAATTCTTACACCTACATCATCGAAGACCCTCTTTATCAAATGTAAAAGGCTTTATGCAAAAACATAACTGCTATATCAATGATCACATGGACGTACATAAGAGGCATCCACAAAATCATACATAGTGTGTATGTGCTCAATATATGCAGTAAAATGACACTGAAAAGCACTACCCAAACACTAGCCAAAAACACGTGCAACTATCTATCAACTCTGTTCTTTAGGCTGAAAAATCTACATATTACACTTGTGGTGGTTGCTCCCACCATAACTAAAACCTTTCAAGAAACATGTAGATTAACTAGTGTGGCTGAAAACACAGCCCAAAAAGGTGAACATTCATTGTTGAAGAAGTACAAAGAAAAATCTTCTTGACGTTCTTAGACCTCTGTGGAGAGAACTATGCACGAAAGTAATCCAAAATGGCTCCAAAAATCACCCAAAAAATGCTTCAAAAATAGGCTTTAAAAGCAACGAATGAAGCTTTGAGAGCCCAAAACTTGTTGAAGATAATGTGAACCTTAGTCGTTCCCCTTCTTCAAGCACCACAAGAGTGTAGCTTAGTGTCAAGACATTGCCATGGTTAAGCAAGCTCCGAGGAACAATACTGGGATGAGTGACCTCCCAAGAATTACTATGAACCTCCATCTTCCTTGATAGTTGACGTCCTCACTTGAATGTAGCCAATGACACCAATGGTGACTTGGATGGAAAGGTATGATAAGGTATATGCCTTGGTCACCATCTTAGTCATAAGCCTTGGAGAAAGCCTTAGGTGGGTGGGTAGTTGCTCGCTTCACTCGCACAAAAGGAACAAAGCTTTTGCATCAAGATGCTTTGATATTAGTGAAGTATCTAGATGGCAATGCACCACAGTGTGCTCTCCTTCTCAAGAGATCCATGATGATATCCTCAGAGTAGAAAATCGAGCTCCAAAGCGCCACACACGATACTGTGCACATAGGCTATAGAATATGTAGAAAAACATAGTACATAGGGGGCACAAACACAGACTTCTTAGGTGTTACAAATGCGGTCAACCTTATAGTCTGTGGCTAACCACACCACTATATATTCAATCAAAGAACATGTCCAAAAGTTCCTGGTGGTCGGTTGGCCTTTCACATCGAGACTAACGATAACATTATGTATCATTCATAGATGATTGTAGCAGATGGACTATATTTTACTTCATAAAACATAGAGATGAAGTATTTTCATGTTTCAAAAATGTATTTAGCTCTTGTGGAGAATCAAAGAGGTAAAAACCTAAAGAGACTAAGGTCAATTGGAGAGGGAGAATACTTCTTCCCATGAATTTGATTCTTATTTCCAAGAGACAGGGATATACTCATGAGCAAAATGAAGTGGAAGAAAGAAGGAATAGAACAATTGTGGAGGCAGCAAGGTCAATGCTCAATGAGAAAAAGCTACCCAACTACTTGTGGGTAGAGGCAGTATCGACAACCACATACTTGATCAATAGACTTCCATCAAAGGCTTTGAATGGCATGACACCATATGAAGCATAGAAGGGAAGAAGACCTAGAATTGATCATTGTAGGATCTTCGAGTGCATAGTATACACACATATACCTTCACAAACTAGAGGCAAGTTGGATCCAAAGGTAGAGAGATGCATCTTTATCAACGATGATCTTGATAAGAAAGGTTATAGATTATACAATCCAAGCAAAAAAGGCTTCGTTTTAAGTAGAGATGTTGTGTTTGATGAAAACAAGTCATGATTTTAAGATGATTGTAGGAAGATCACACTTGGCTATGACCTAGAGAAAGACTTTCCAACCTTAACAAAGAGAAATGAGCATACACTTGAAGAATCAATTGATTCTCATGATGAACAAAAGACTCCAAGGAGAAAAATCAATTCTTGGAACTCTATGGGCAAATCCAAAGTGTAGGAGTTGAGAGATGTGGGAAAATCCTTTCAACAAACCATTAGAAGGTCAACTTGAGAGAAAAGAAAACTAGAAAGGTATGGATATGATACTTCATTAGTCACTAAACATTCAATGTACCTAGCACATGACTCAAATTCTAATCTATTATTTAGGTCTTAAGTCTTCCACTCCACATATCTTTGGAAATAATATCAGTTCATTGCATCTTGCTGCTAACCCAATCTATCATGCCATGACTAAAGATATAGAAGTGCATTATCATTAGGTTAGGGAAAATATCATAATAAGGAGATTCAACTATCATGTGTATCAACACATGTGCAGATAGGATGACAAAGGCATTGGATGGAGTCAAAAAAGATAGGTTCAAAATAATGATCGGTTTGCAAGAGATATTGAAGGATTGAAGGCTTAAGCTTTTTAGTCTTGAGGGGAGCTATTGGTGCAAACAACAAGCCTAAAGGCTTTGGAAAAGTCATGTATAAATACACTTGCTTCTTCATCACATGATATCACACCTTTTCATGAGAGATTGAGCTACATTATTGAGCCTAAATTGTGCTCACTTCATGAAGAAGTAGTCCTGTAAAGTTCCCATGTACCATATGGTCAATATCATACATATTTTATGATCATTACTTTGAGTACCTCATTGTCCTTGTGCTTCTATAGTACATTCATGAACACAACGAGCTTATTTTGTCTATTTCTCTGTGTGTAAGCATCCGATTGCTATACTTTCACTTGCAATAGTTATGTTGAAGTGTCAAGTACCTAATGTCAAGTTTGATCATCATTGCTTTAGTAGAGCTCGAGATATGAGTGATTGAAGCTGAATGTGTCTGCACATATTCTTGTTCCTAAAAAAGTTGATGTGACCCCTCAGACTGAGAATCATTTCTCATTGTATGGTGTAGCTAAAATCATCAAATAACTTTTAGTTAGCTATACAATTCAATTAGATGTGTGAAAAAGCTTTCTATTGAATTCATAGTAGGTTGTGAGATCGAAACATATCATCGTGACCTTCTCATCCAAAAATAAAAGGTTCTTCACAATCCTTGCAAATATAAGTTATCTATCTTGGTGCAAACTTTTGATAATGATGTTCCAAAGGAGTTAATGGTTATTTATTAATTTTTGGGAAGCTAAGGAAGTATACTAAGCACCCTTGGAGTAACATTGGATGGTGTAGAGCAGGTTTGTTACAGCACCAACTCATCTCTATACACATACCATCACCTCTTCACAAAACTCATCACTGCATCTCAAAAATTATAAAAAGGGCTAGAGAGCTCATTTTTGGAGTTAGCTAGTTTTGAGCTATGAGTATTTTAAGAGATCTTTTGTACATTGAGTAATGAATATAAGTATTCCTCCTTCCATTGTCTCTCCTATTGTCTCTTCCATGTGTGTGTGCACTTGTGTGCTTCTCACCTTCACCTTCACGCACATTTGTCATTCATGATTGTCATATCATCCTTACATCTTTGCAGATTGAAAATTAAGGAGGTGTAGCTTGAAGATGTGATACTCATCCTTATCTAGAGCAACACCAAATTCGGCACTGTTACTGGGGAAATGCTTAAGGACGAACGTCTGATGGTAAGAGTGTTAGGAGATGGATGTAGGAAGGTAAGTACTTAGAGTTTTTTGCAAATGTTTTCACTTATTTTAGTGTTCTATTACCTCATAATCAATTCCCACACCACCATCGTCCATAGCCACAAATCATCATCTTCATCAAAATTTCTAATTTTTCTCCATATCCACCTTCATTCATCTCATTTCCCTCATTTGCTTGTGTGAGCGAGATAGCGAGAGAGCGAGCGAGTAGAGATTGTGCATGCTTGAGTGTTGTTGCATAGGATTCCACACCACAATCGAGAATCTCTACATTATTCATCATCTTGGCTCTTTTTTAGCCTATCCCAATAGGCCATCAAAGTGCAAGATTTTATTTTTTGTCTACAACAAGGGAAAAGGCACCTCAATGCCTCTTTGGAGCACTAGGTGCACCATCAGAATTGCAAGATTTCAAGAACATTGGGAGAGCCTAGACCACCATGATAGCCCAAACCATCGGACAACCTAGACCATCACAAAGACCCATACCATCATGATATCCTAGAAGATTGTGATAGCCCAGACCATCATGATAACCTAGACCATCGTGACATCCCTGACCATCATGACAACTCAGACCATTGTGATAGTCGAGACCATTGCAATAGCCTAGACCATCATGACAACATAGACCATCAGGATATCATGGACCCTCGTGACAACCAAGAGCATCATGAGAACCCCCCTATTTGACAAAAATTAGGATTTACACATTTCTTATCAAATTTTCATAACTTTTGATGATTTTGGTGGTTTGCAAGAGACTTCCAAAGCAAGCAAACATGGGTAACACAAGAAGCTAAGGCAAGAGTTAGTGCTTGGGAGGTTTCTAGGGAACTTAGGAGCAAACCAAGGGCATACAAGGAGCTTGCTAAAGTTCAAAAAATCACTAGAACTCCTTTGTCAATTTGAGCTTAGGCAAATATGTAGTTCTAGTACTTAAGCATTAGGTGGCATTAAGAACTTAAGTCCAAGAGATTTAAAGAACCCAAGTGCAAGACATTGATATATTTCAACTGATGCCAAGGAGATCACTTTGTAAGGGAATGTCCCCATCCTCTACCTGCATGATAGCCACATTATCTTACCATTCAAGGATATTGTTTTGAGTGCAATAAAGAGCACATCATATGTGAATGTCCCAAAAACCCAGCCAATGCCTCTAAGGTTACTCCAATCAATGCAATAGGCATAGTGTACACATCAGATAGATCCACACCCACCTTAGCACCAATTGAAGTAGTGACCAGATCTCAGGCCTTACAACAAAACCAACAAGTAAACCTAGAGAAACCTTTAGAGTTGAGTGAAATCGGAGAGTCCAGTAGAAAGAAAGTCATCATGGAAAGATTCTTGGGAGAGGGCTAAGCAAAAATGGAATAGGAAATTACTAGAACTTGAAGGGAGTTTAAAAGAAGGCAAAGATCCTAGAATTAACATCACAAGAGTTATTAGAAATTCACCCATTGCCAAAGCCAAGATCAATCTTAGCAAAACCTATCCCAAAGGACTTGGATATGATGTTCAAGGTCTATCAAGCTAGATTGAGAGAAGGACTTGACGCCATAGAGATAGAAAAAAGCTATCCAAGAGCAGACCTAGAAATAGAGAGAACCAAATTTTTTATGAAAATGGTTGAACCAACTCAAGCTATGTTTGAAGCTACCCAATATGTTAATCAGAGTAACCTTTTGGAACTAGATTTTCATTTCCAAGGCTTGTTAGATAGATTAGAACGACTCCCATCTAAATTAGAATATTTAATGCCTAAGGAGGCTCATTCCATGAGGAACATACTAGTAGAATTCTCACTAGTGATATCGCAAGTTCCTAATTCTATAGAGTGTGGAATTTCTCCCCGAATCCATAAGTATTCACAAGGATTCTTGAGAAAGATTCAATAAAATAAATGGAGGTTGGAGTAGGAAGCTCCATCTCCCATTTAGGAAATACATGATCTTCATGTCAATTTCCTCAGGATATTCCTTCTATGTATGGGGAGTAGGAAGAGGTGCAATCAAGTGAACAATTAGACTTTGAATACAACTCCTTATGGGAATTGCCCCACATCATAGGCCCATAGGAATCCTGGTGGTGTAGATTTTGAGCAAACCTTTTCCATTTGTGATTTTGGAAAGAATAATGCCTATGAGATGATATTGGGAGGATTATTCATGAGATACTTGCAAATAGTGCAGGATTGGGGAACAAATTCTTTGTACTTACAACACTTAGGTGTGAGTACCAAATTCAACCTCAAGGATTACTCCCATAGAGATATGACTCCATTGTAATCGAATATCATCCATGGACTGATAGAGGATGGATTCGATGCATTCCACAGGATCAAATCCCTCACGGATGTATGAGGAGACACATTTATGGATGTGTAAAGTTGCAGTAGAAGAAGAGAAGAGGCTAGAAGCCAGAAACTTAGGCCCCACATAAAAATCTAGATCAATAGAGGACCCAGCCTATGCATGCATGATATTCCCAGACAAAGAGTTCAAACATCATGGTTGGGTAGAAATATTAGCCACAATGAACATAGTAGTAAATGAGGAACAATGGACATGCCATTGCGATTAAGATGGCTATGATATCTCCATATTCATGGTGGAACCTCTTATGTTTGAAATTATCATAGATTGATGTGATCATATTATAGAAAATTTAGTAGATTTAAGTGATGAGGATTTAGAATCCATCATCATGAGGCCCATTTGCTCCTCAAAGGAAGAATAATTATACTTAGTCAAAGCAAAAACTCACAAATAACAAGTGCATGAACATGATGGAACATCAGCCAAGCCGGACAAAGCTTGAGAAGAAGAAGAAGAAGAGAAGAAAGTATCCCACACAAGAAGAAGATCAAGAATCACTATTTGAAGTGCCAAAATATTTCAAAAAGTATGAAATTGAGGATAGGAGAATAATGGTGAGAACTCATGAGAGAAGCTCTCATGATAGAAGCTTATGATAAAAAATAATAAACTAAGAAAATTTTAGTGACTATTGAAGAAGGAGAAGAATGGTGTCCTCACATAGGACATGATTTGAGTCAAGAAAAACTTGAGTTGATAAATTTGTTGAGGGAATACAAAGAAATGTTTGCTTGGAACCATAAGGATTTAAAAGGATGTTGGAGGAGATGGTGGACACCTTCCAAAGAGGAGATGGTGCTACAAGTTCCTGCTTCACACCAGCCAAAACTGAGTTAAGCAGTCCAGATAAGACCTCTTGAACTTTCCAAAAAGCACAAATAATCACCCAAGTACTTTGGAAGATGATCCTCAAATCATTGGATCAAAACAGATAAGTTGGAGTTTAATTGTGAGCCAAAAACTTGTTATTTTGGTCACTATACCTATTCAGAGAAATGAATAGTACTCCTTCCCTGACAACAATTGGAAAAACTACTTTTGGGAATATCTAATTGACTATGATAGCCAACATTCACAAGTTATTTGACTTAAAATGATCAACTATGCTCAGAGAATGACGCTTAGCAAAACTGAGATGCATCCTGACATTCTAGGGAGTTAACAATATGCGGACCAGAGAGCAATGTTTTGAACATATCTTGAGAATGATTGAGTCAATTGACATGAAACTTTGTAACATACAAATAGACTATCTAATAAATCTATACCAATGTAAAGTACTAAAAATTATCGAGCACATGCTGAGAAATAGATCAAAGAGTCTCATTGTTGTGAGTAGTACATGACAAAGTAGAAGAGATGAAACATAGGAAGATCATATGTATTAATGCACATAAATTACATTGACATTGGCAATGAATTATTGAACAATTGAGGGCACCAGAAGAGATATAATGTGAGCTCAATATGCCACACAATGTCCTCTGAAATCTCTGCTATATCTCCCTCATTTCCACACGACTAGGTAGTCCTCATTTATACCTGCTTTTTTATTCAAGTTTGAATTCAAATCTTTACCTAAAGGTGCTCCAAAGCTACATGAATTGATTTTCCATAAATTCTCACCAAATAATTTGTGGGAAGATTCTCCTAAGAACTCGTAATGGGAGTGGTTCCACAGATGCGCTTTTACAAGGAGTAAAAATCAATCTTTTACAAGAGATCATTCATGTGCAAATACATGAACTTTTAGGATAAGTGATCAAGCATTTAGGCTTCGAGTAATTGCTTCTATACGTCCCCCTCAAGCCTAATATGCTTGGGCTTCAACTCTCTTAAATCTCTTGGAATCCAATCATCATCTTGAACCTGTTCAATTTAGTTCCATCCAAAGAGTTCGTTAGCATATCTGCACATTGCATCTTTGTTGATACATAGGACAATTGTATGTCCTTGCTAAGTAGCTTCTCTCTTACATAATGATAATGCACTTCAATGTGCTTATTCCTTGCATGATATACAGGATTAGCATCTAAATGTAGTGAGCTAGTATTGTCTCCAAAGATCATTGGAGTGTATGTATGTAGCCCCAAGTCTAAGTAGAGTAGCTTTAACCACATTGCATCTTGTGTTGCATTTGCAATATCCCTATATTCATCTTCGGTTGATGATAATGCCAAATTTGGTTGTTTCTTTGAGCACCATGAAATTAACTTAGTCCCTGCAAAAGATAAGTAGCCAGAGGTGCTCCTCCTATCATCCTTTGAGCTAGGCCAATCTGCATGAGAGTATAGCTTGATATCCAATTCAGATGTAAATGGATAAAATAGTCCATTTATGGTACCCTTTAGGTACTTTAAGATCCTTTTGGTAGCTTCAATGTGAGATTTTCTTGGTGTATGCATGAATTGACTCAATGTACTCACCCCATAGCATATATCTACTCTTGTTAGGGTTGCATAATTTAGACTCTCAACAAGACTTTGATAACATGTAATGTCTTCAAGCAACTCTCCTTCATGAGCATTGAATTTGTGATTCAAGCCCATGGGTGTACCTACAATTTTTGCATTTTCCATTTTGAACTTAAGTAGCATATCATGCATGTACTTTCTCTGAGTAATGAAAACACCAGAATCTATATGAACAATATCTAAACCAAGAAAATATGTAAAGCAATCCAAGATCATTGATCTTGTAGTCCTCTGTCATCTCAGTTTTGATCTTCTTGATGCCATTGGCATCATTTCTTGTAATGATAAGGCCATCCACATAAACACATACATAAATAACCTCTAAATTTAGTCTTCTTAATTAATAATGAAGAATCTGCCTTGCTTACAATAAAACCTTGGTCTTGCAAGTATGTGACTAGCCTATGGTTCCAAGCTCTAGGAGCTTGCTTTAAACCATACAGTGCCTTTCTTTACATAGATAATCATGTTTTTCTTTGTCTTCATATCCTGATGGTTGAGCCATGTAGACTTCTTCAGATATCCACCCATTAAGGAATGCATTTTTAACATCTAATTGGTACAAGTTCCAATTCTTTGAAGCAGCACTACTTACTAAAACTCTGATAGTTGGCATCCTGGCTACAGGTGAGAAGTTCTCCTCATAATCAACTCCATAGATTTGAGCAAGCCCCTTTGCTACTAGCCTTGCTTTATACCTATTTATTGTGCCATCTGAGTTCTTTTTCACTTTGTAGATCCACCTGGATCCTATTATCTTCATGAATGGTTTTTTGGGAACCAAATCCCAAGTACTATTCTCTTCAAGTGCTTCAATTTCCTCTTGCATAGCTTCTCTCCATTTTGTTTCCTTGCCTGTTGGATTCTCAACCCATGCCAAATACTTCTTGAAAAAAGTGAAGACTTCATCTTTATGCTTCATAATAAAGTATTGTCCACCTACTATAGTCATCAATGAATGAAACATAATACCTTGACCCTGAAATTGAAGGCTCTCTACTAGGACCCCACACATCTCTGTGTACAAGCTCCAAGTAGTCTTCATACATGTATCCTCTTTTGTTGAATGGTTTCCTATGTGAATTGCCAAATTGGCATGCTCCACATTTGTAAATCATATGTTGCTTGGACACATTTGGGTTGCCAAGCACACTCTGATCCCTACTTATTTGTTTCAATGTCCTTTCACTTATATGTCCTAGTCTCTTATGCGATATCTCCAATTCAAATAGGGTTTGGTCTTTATAGTTGAAGACAACAATATTTCTTGTGTCTTCAAATTCAAAGGTAAAAAGTCTACCAGATTTCTCACTTTTTGGAATCCTTGTGAAGCCTTGTTGAGGGTCCTCCACATATGCTCCATGCCTTGTGAATCTAACATGTAAACCTTTCTCAAAAATCTGTCCAACATTGATTAGATTCTTGGTTATTGTTGACACATACAATATCTTGCTTAGAAGATTCATGTTACCATCAGATTCTTTAACATTTCTAATCTTCTTTACTGAGTGCCTAGTGTTATCACCTATCTAAACTTCATGCTTTCCTTTGGGCTCTTCAAGGTTAGACAATAATGTTACATTGCCTGATACATGATTGGAGCAACCAAAATCAATATAGAATAGGTACTCCCTTGGTTATCATATTCATGAGTAATAGGGAATCCTCTTGATCATCTATATAGTTTTTGTAGTCTCTTCTTCCTCTGAAGCCTCCTTGATAGTTGTTGTTGCAGCCTTGGTTGTAATTGTGATGGTAGTTCTTTCCTCCATTTATTGAAATTGCCTCTTGATTGTCCATATCTTCCTCTATGGAAGCCTCTTCCTCTTTGATTATTTATGTTCCTGAAGCATTCATGTGTGATATGATTTTTCATGCAACAAATGTTACAAGGTGAAGAATTGGATGGTCTCCCCATGCCTTGCTTTCCTCCTCTACCCCTTCCTCTAATACCTCTTCATCTACTTGTGAAATTCACTTGAGAGGTACTTGCATATTCTTCATTCTTCTTACCTTTGCCTTTATCTTTACTCTTGTTTTAGTCTGTCTAAATGGCAAAACATTGATTACCTCTAGACGTATCTCCATTCTTGTTGAGCTTTGTCTCATGTGTGAAGAATTGTCCCATCAATGTATTGAGGTTAGGTATCTGCATGTCCATATATAGGTCCATTGCTATGGTAAAAGACTCCCATTTTTCATGAGCCTTGATGCCATTTATGATCTGCCTTACTATATGCTCCTCTTCTATTTCGTCTCCAATACTCCCAAGTTGATCAGCTACATCCTTCATCTTGGTCACATAGTCCACTACACTTTGCTTTGGTTACTTCTTCAAGGTTTTGAACTCCATCCAAAGTTGGTCCTTTCTAGTTCTTGTATTTGATGAGAAGTATGATGATAGTACTTCCCAAGTCTCTTGGGGAGTCTTAAAATTCCTAATATGAGGTAAGAAAAAAATAAGATATTGAATTGAGTATGAAAGACCTGGCTAGAGCATCCTTTGCACACCATGCAACTAGTCTCTATTTCTCTTCTCCTGTAGGTTGGTTTTTTCTTCTAAAGGTTGGCATTTCTTCATCTCTAGATATGTGTCCATACAAGCTTCTTGCTTGGAGGTAAGCCTTCATCCTTAGGGACCAAGCTAGATAATGGCCCCTGTCCAATTTGTCAATGAATGATGGAAATCCATCTCCCACTTTACCTTGATGTTGCTCTGATACGAGTATTGGAGGAGATGGTGGACACCTTCTAGAAATGAGATGGTGCTACAACGTCTTGCTTCACACAAACAAAAAATGAATTGAGGAGTGCAAAGTAGACCTCTTGAGCTTTCTAGAAAGCACAAATAATCACACAGGTACTTCAGAAGATGATCCTCAAATCATTGGATCAAAACAAATAAGTTGGAGTTTAATTGTGAGCCAAAAAGTTGTTATTTTGGTCCCTACACCTAATCAGAGAAATGAACAATACTCCTTCCTTGATAACAATTGGACAAAATTCTTTTGGGAATATCTAATCAACTAAGATAGCTAACCTTCACAAGTTATTTCACTTAAAATGATCAACTATGCTCAAAGAATGATGCTTAGCAAATCTGAGACGCATCCTGACATTCTAGGGAGTTAACAATATACAAACCAGATAGCAATGTTTTGAACATATCTCAAGAAACGCTTAGGAAATTTACATGAAGCTTTGTTACATACAAATAGACTATCGAATGAATATGTATCAAGTTAAATTATTGAAAATGATCAAGTACATGCTGCAAAATAGATCAAAGAATCTCACTGTTCTGAGTAGTTCATGATAGAGTAGAAGAGATGAGACATGGGAAGATTATATGTATTAATGCACATAAATTACATCGACATTGGCAATGAATGATTTCTCAATGTGAGGCTAATAGAAGATTTATAATGTGAGCTCAATATGCCACACATATTGCTCTGAAATCTTTGTTATATCTCCCTCATTTCCATGCAACTAGGTAGTCCTCTTTAATGGTTGACTGCATGATCATAGATCCAGTCCTGACCCAAGATAAGAGGCTCAGTGAGGTCCTCATCTTGACACACTAGTACTTTGACTGTCATTACTTTGTCTTGAATGGAGATGGGAAGATCCACCTCGCCCATGCAAGGGGTTTCCACACCTCCCAATCCTATGAGATATGCTTCTATAGGATTGACAGTTAATTTCAATTCTTGACAGTAAGACAATTTGACAGCACTAGTGGCTGCACCTCAGTCAATCAAGGCTCTTACAGTCCTTGCACCCTTTTCTTGTCCTATATCTAAGGTTATAAAAGGACGTCGATCAATTATCATATGAGAGCTGATACCTGAAACTTCACACATAGCCACGTGATATCCTTGATCTGCATATGCATCTAGCCTAGGTTGCTCTCTGCCTTGTCTTCTTAGTTTCATTCTCCGTATGCGCTCTAAAGCTTCTGCTTGGGCTTCTTCTCGAATTTGCTTTTCTTCTTCTTTGCGTTTCTTAGCAGTATTGAGTCGACTTAGCATTTCCTCTGTGAGAGGTTCCTGATACAACTTAACCCTGCATCCGCTTATGTAGCTTGGGAGAACATTGCCTTCTAATGTGGCTAGTTGCACTGCTCCACTTGTTGAGATTCTATTAATGATCATGGGTCCGTAGCCTCTCTTCTCTAGTTTCCTCGCATGTTGTCGCAAAGTGTAGACTAGTACTAGATCGCCTGCCTTCAAAGCTTTATCCTTAACGTGGGCATCAAATTATGCCTTCTGTCGTTTCTTAGCTACATATATCCCTGCAACTGCCCTCAGTCTTGTTTCTTCTAATCGTTCAAGGTCGAAAAGTCTAGAGGAGAGTTCATGACCCGTCCATTCGTGCTCTTGTTCTACTTTCATTATAGGTATTAAGAAGTCCAACGGTAGCACAGCGTTTTGGCCAAATACCATCTGAAAGGGGGTGACTTGGAGTACCATTTTGTAGGCGACTCGGTATGCCCAAACAGCATGGTGTAGTTGTTTGTCCCAATCAGAGCGTTTATTATTCACTAATTTGGTCAACACATTGCACAGAATCTTGTTTGTGCTTTCGGCTTGCCCATTAGTTTGTGGGTGGTAGGGGGCAGACTTCTTATGAACTACCAAGAATTCTTGGAGCAGATTTTCAATCACTTCATTCAAGAAGTGAGTGCCCCTATCACTTACTAGCTCTATAGGTAGCCCGTATCTTGTGAATACATTCTCAAACAAGAATTTAGCAGTTGTCTGAGCATCATTCTTTGTCGTAGCTTTTACCTCTACCCATTTGGTTAGATAATGCGTGGCCACATGATATATTCAGCATGTGAACCCTTGGCTGGGGGATTAATAGGACCTACAAAGTCTATTCCCCACTTAGAGAATGCATGTCCACCCATCATAGGTTTCAGTGGCATCTCATCTTTGCGTATAGGATACTGAGTTCTCTGACACACATCACACCGTTTCACATAGGTATGTGCATCCATGTGAAGGGTCGGCCACCAGAAGCCCGCAAATAGTATTGCTTTGATCACCCGATCTGGTCCAAAGTGTCCTCCTACTATACCTTGGTGAGCAGTTTCCAAGATCTTGAGATATTCACTTTCATGGACACATAGTCTCACGTAACCATCCTTACCATGCTTGTATAGATTATCACCAATGAGTGAGTAATCATGGGCTTCTTGTTCTAAACTCCTTTTCCTAGCCAGAGTCATGTCTGGAGGGAATGTTTTCGTCCTCAGGAAGGATACTAATAGTTCACTCCAATCTAGCACTATGGACACTTGATAAAGAGTGGCATGTTCCACAGGTGGTTTAGTGCAACAGATTGGGCATTCCTTGCACAACTTTTGGACATCAGCCTCCATAGTAGGCCAATGCACTCCGAGTCTCCTTAGTGTCTGTAGGGTTTGTTGTTTTGAGTAGTGTTGCTCTAATGCACCTACATGTGCTAATTGCAACCATTTAGCGTACTCATCCTCTTCCACACAACAAGCCAAGATCCCTTGATCTGTGTGCTTGTACATACTACCTGCCAAGATGTGATACTTTTGGGCTTTTACTACCTCTTTATCCTGTGTGTTTATTACTGGGTGGTTAGGCCCGTATGTCAATACTGGCACTAATGGCTTAGCCCACTGCGGCACCACTTCCAAGTTAAACAAGTAAGCATCAGGAAGGTCATCTGACACTCCTTGTGGGGCCTCTCCAGATGTGAGCCTAGAAAGAGGGTCAGCTCTCAATGAGTCCTACCTTTCCTTACCACTACCTCAAAGTCATATTCATTAGTAAGAGAAACCATCTTACTAATCGGCCTTTGTTGCATGGTTTGTTTACCAGATACAGCAATGCGTGATGATCAGTAAAAAATTTAAACTTATTTGCAAGCAAATAATGTCTAAACTTTTTAACTTCATATCCCATGCCTACTCCTTCTCGTTAGGTGGTTGTATACTTCCGTTCAGCAGCATTCGATTGTCCACTAGCATAGGCAATTGGAAGATCCATATTGCCTTCACCCGTAGGTTGTGCAAGTACAAATCCAATAGCATAATCGGAGGCATCCACATGAACATGGAATGGCTTGTTCCAATCTGGTGTGGTCAAGATTGGTGCTGAACATAATCTTCGTTTAAGCTCCTGGAAGGAATTCTCACATTCATCAGTCCACTCAAAGTTAGTCAGAAGTCCGTACATGGGCTTTGCAATGACAACATACATGTGAATGAACCGGCGGTAGTAACCACAATGCCCCATGAAAGCCTGTACTTCCTTGACGTTCTTTGGCCTAGGTAGTTCTGCAATGGCTCTCACTTTCTCTTCGTCAGTGGATATGCCGTTCTTAGACACTATGTGTCCTAGGATTTTGCCTTGCCTGACCATGAAAACACACTTTTCTGGGTTCAGGCAGACTTGATATTCTCTACATTTGTTAAAGATTTGTCTGAGTTCTGGTATATGTGTCTGTGTAATGTTGGAATGAGCACAGAGGTCATCGACATAAACTTCCAAATTCTTCCTTAAGAACTCTTTAAACACATGGCACATCAGCCTCTGAAAGGTAGCTGGCGCATTGGTAAGCCCAAATGGCATTACTCGAAAGGAAAATATACCCCATTCTGTGGCAAAAGCTGTCTTATGCTGATCTTCTGGAGCAATGGCTACCTGGTTGTAGCCAGAAAATCCATCAAGGAAGCTGTACACTTCCTTCCCTGCTACTCTTTCTAGCAGATGCTCTGTGATAGGAAGCGGATAGTTATCTCGAATTGTGGTTGCATTAACCTTTTTCAGGTTAATGCACACCCGTAACTTTCCATTCTTCTTGGGCACCACTACAATGGGGGATACCCACTCAGTGTGCTCAATTTCATAGATGAATCCAGCTTCTACCAGTCTATCTATCTCCTCTTTGATCTTAGCAGCATAGTTATCATTATATGTATATGGCTTTTGCTTAGAGGGTTTGGCATCTGCAGTCATGGGGATAGTGTGTGAGCATATGTCAGGGTCCACTCCTTTCAAATCCTTGTAACTCCAAGCGAATACATCTCTGTATTCTCTTAGCAAGGCTATCAATTCGTGCTCTTCGTCTTCCGTTAGGTCATGGCCTATGTACGTGCATCTCTCTTCTCCTTCTTCCACAACTACCACTATTTTCTTGGTGGTTTCTTTGTTATCATAGGCCTCCCCTGATTGCGCCTCTCGTTTATGTTGGTGCATTTTGCCCAAGCCTACATGCTTGATATGCTTGATATTATCCTCATTTGTAAGTCACATGAGTAGTCATGTGAACACCTCTTGTAAAAGAGTACATTTTATCTCTTGTAAATGGAAAAAGAAAAAAGGAAAAGGATGGCTTACCTCATCCATGATGTAAAAGCAAATTCGTGGCTCCAACTACCAAAATCACGAATTTTTGAGCTGAGGGAATCTCTCCTAACTTTGGGGATCACTTTTAGGTGGAGCCATTCGAATTCGAATTCAAAACTCCCTCCAAGAATAGCTATAAAAGGAGCAAGAAGGAAGAGGCGATTAGCAAGCCTTGTACGTGACCACTTGATGTCATTTTGTAGAGATTGAAGAGCTTACTCCATAGCTCTATCATTCTACTCCCATTGTGCAAAGATTCATTGCCAATGTGGTTGTAATCATATGTGAATCTATACATTTATTATCATCTACCTCTCTGTTTTGTTCTCTGCTATACTCACTCAGAGCAGTAACTTCAGAAGGTCATATCTCGAGTTTTACTGCACCTTTTTCAGTTTTTTAAAGTGCATTGGATAGCTCTCACTGTCTAGTTTCTACCTATAAATTTTCAAGGTCATTGGATTTATACTTTTGGAGATATCTGCATTTTACGGCTTACTGGTCTATCTCTGCAGAGCCCCGAGAATTGTGGGAATGTTCCAGAACTTGATGAAACTTGTTCTCAGTGCTCAGTCCATCATTTGAAGTGTTTTAACTTGGAATAGGAAGCTTTCTAAGTCTAGTTGCTATGCCCAAAAGGAATTTTTCTAATTCCTTCCAGGTTGAGAGCACTGTTCATTTTTTCCAGCAGGTGTATGTCCAAAAATAGCAAGTTTTGGGAGCTAGTCATTTCGCAACTTGTCGGTCTTGACTTAAACTTTTGGGATACATGTTCCAAAGTACTTGGCTGATATTTTGGTGGATTTAGGAAGCTCAAAGGGTCTACTAATCAACTCTGAAGTCTCAGTTGGCTGGTGTGAAGCTGGTTGTAGCGGCACCTACTCATCTTTGGATTGCATCCACCATCTCTCTTCACAGTGGTATCAGAGCATAGTCAAGCAACATGGGAGATGGATTTCCATCAACAATTGACAAATTGGATCGAAACAACTACCCGGCATGGTCTCTAAGGATGGAGGCTTACCTTCAAGAAAGGAATCTATATGGATTCATATCCGGAGATGAAGCAATGCCAACCATGAGGAACAAAGGGCAACCATCACATGAAGAAGTGGAAGGACTTTCGAATTGGTGTTCGAAGGATGCACTTGCAAGGTCTTATATTCTAAACTCAATCTCTGATTTTCTTTTACCTCATGTCAAGGGATGCAAGACATCAAGAGAAACCTGGAATGCACTTGCTTCTTTCTTCTCTTCCAACACTCGAGCAAGGAAGAACCAATTGTGGATGGAGTTCACAACAATGAAGAAAAGCCCGAAGCAAAATGTGACTGATTATGTCACAAAGATGAAGGAGATTTCCGACCAACTTGGAAGCATTGGAGAGGTAATTGAAGAGGAGCAAATCATAAGACAAATCATGAATGGAATCAAAGCAGACGACAAGTGGGAGTCATTCACAACAGCCATGGATTTATACATGGATATGCATGTACCCGACCTCAACACACTCATGGGCCAACTCTTCACTCATGAAGCAAAGATTAGCAAAGGTGGTGAGTCCTCAAGAGGTAATCAAACTTCTGCCTTATATTCTGATAAAGCTAAGGTCAAGGACAAGTCAAAGAATAGAAAGAATGAAGATGAAGGAAGCTCTTTCCAAGCAAACTTTGCAGGTAGAGGACGAGCTAGAGGAAGAGGCAGAAGTGGAAAGCAAGGCAGGGGGAGATTCCAATCATCTCAACCTTGCAACATATGTGGCTTATCTAACCATACTACTGAAGAATGTTTCAGGAACCCGAGGAACTCAAGAGGAAGAGGATTCAATAGAGGTGGCTATGGATCAAATAGAGGCAGGTACAATGGAGGCTACAACAACAACTACTACAACAACAATTACAACAACAACAACAACTATCAAAGTGGCCATAGAGGAAGAAGAGATTACAATAACTATGCAGAGGACCAAAGTCAAGAAGATTCATTATTGATTATGAATCTATCAACGAAGAAGGGTAAGGATGATGATCACATATTTTACATTGATTCGGGATGCTCGAACCATGTAGCAGGAAATGTGGCTTTACTTTCTGATTTGGAAGATCCTCATAACAAGCATGAAGTGCAGACAGGAGATGACACAAAGCACTCAGTGGAGAAGATAGGTAATGTGAAGACATCAGATGGGAATATGAACCTCTTAAGCAAAGTCTTGTATGTCCCTACAATTACCAAAAATTTAATAAGTGTTGGACAGATTGTTGAAAAAGGATTGCAGGTTAGATTCAATCGATTTGGAGCATATGTTGAAGACCCAAGGCAAGGCTTTCGAAGGATTGCCAAAGGAGAAAAGACAGGAAGGCTTTTCACTTTTGAAGTGGAAGATACAAAGAACATAGCTTTGTTTAGCTATGGATCTCAAACTCTAACAGAGTTGGAGATATGGCACAAAAGGCTTGCTCACATTGGTGAGAGGACACTCAAACAGATTTGCAGGGACCAAAGTGTACTTGGTTTGCCTAATATCACAAGGCAACACATGATTTATAAGTGTGAAGCTTGTCAACTCGGCAAGGCTCATAGACAACCTTTCAATAAGAAAGGATATATGTATCAAAATCCTTTGGATCTAGTGCACATGGATGTGTGGGGTCCAAGTAAGGAGCCATCTATATCAGGCTCAAGATATTATGTGTCTTTCATAGATGATTGTAGCAGGTGGACCATTCTGTTTTTCATGAAGTACAAGGATGAAGTGTTTAATTGCTTTAAGAAGTATATTGCTCTTGTTGAAAACCAAACAGGTAGGACTTTGAAACGACTCAGATCAGATGGTGGAGGAGAATACTTCTCTTCTGAATTTGATGCCTTCTTGCATGAAAGAGGCATTAAAAGGGAAGTCACTACAAGGTATACACCCGAACTCAATGGTGTAGCAGAGAGGAGGAACAGAGCTATTGTCGAAGCTGCAAGGTCCATGCTCAATGAAAAGGGATTGCCGAACTACCTATGGGCAGAGGCTGTGTCGACAGCCACATATCTCATAAATAGACTTCCATCTAAGTCACTAGATGGAACCACTCCATATGAAGTGTGGAATGGAAGAAGACCTAGTCTAGAGCATTGTAAAATCTTTGGATGCTTAGCCTATGCTCACATTCCTTCTCAAGTAAGAGGGAAATTGGATCCCAAGGCAGAGAAGTGTGTATTCATTGGTTATGATCAAAACCAAAAAGGATATAGATTGTACAATCCAACCAATAAAGGATTTTCTGTGAGTAGAGATGTAATTTTTGATGAAAACAAATCATGGTTTGATGATGACAGGAAAGTGAAGCTGCCATATGACTTGGATGAAGATTTTCCATCACTTCAACCAAAGGAGCCAAAGCAGATTGAAGAAAGTGATTCGGAGATTGACCTAGAAGACTTGGAAAGACTAAAGCTATGGAAGAACAAAGGTAAAGCAAAGATGCAGGATGCTACATATGGACCCGAGAGCTCACATCAACCACTTAGAAGGTCTTCGAGGGAGAAGAAGAAACCAGAGAGGTTTGGTTATGATACTTCTTTGGTCACCAAGCACTCAATCTACATTGCAAAGGATTCAACCAATGAAGAACCTACCACATTCGAAGAAGCACAAAGCAAGAAAGCTTGGAGAGATGCAATGGATGAAGAAATGGAAGCCTTGAAGGAGAATGACACTTGGGAGCTTGTACCTAACAAGCCATCTATGAAGATAATCGGATCTCGATGGATATACAAAATCAAGAGGAATCCAGATGGAAGTATAAATAGACACAAAGCAAGGTTAGTTGCTAAAGGGTTTGCTCAAACCCATGGTATTGATTATGAGGAGACTTTCTCTCCTGTTGAAAAAATGCCTACAATTAGGGTTCTCATAAGTCTTGCTGCATCTAGAAATTGGAATCTTTATCAACTTGATGTAAAGAATGCTTTCTTGAATGGATGGATTTCTGAGGAAGTGTATATGGCACAACCTCCTGGATATGAGGATGCACATCATCCTAACTATGTATGCAAACTAAAGAAAGCTTTGTATGGATTGAAGCAAGCTCCAAGAGCTTGGAATTTCAGATTGGTTACTTATTTGCAGGACCAAGGATTCAAAGCTAGCAAGGCGGATACCTCTTTGTTCATAAAGAGGAATGGATCTGAAGTGATCTATTTATGTGTGTATGTTGATGATATTATTATCACAGGAAATGATCTTGAAGGAATCAAACAGGTAAAGAGTCAAATGAAGGAGGAGTTCAAAATAAGTGACCTCGGACCACTCACTTATTTTCTTGGATTGGAGTTGATCTACACAGATTCAGGTATATACATCACACAAAGGAAGTATGTCCATGACATGCTCGTCAAGTTCAAGATGGAAAATACAAAGTGTGCAGGTACACCTATGGAGCAAAATCATAAGCTTAGTGCTTATGAAGGAGAGCCAATTGAAGACATCACAAGCTATCAAAGCTTGGTTGGAAGTTTGAACTATGCAACACTCACAAGGGTGGATATATGCTATAGTGTTAGCATATTGAGTCAGTTTATGCATAAGCCGAGAAGACCACATATGGAAGCGGCCAAGCGAGTCCTCAAGTACCTAAAGGGGACCATGAATGAAGGTTTGTTTTATTCATTTACTTCAGATATTGAGCTAAAGGTCTACTCAGATGCAGATTGGGCCGGATCTAAAGATGATAGAAGAAGCACATCAGGGTATATATCATTTGCAGGTTCAAAAATCATTTCTTGGTCATCGAAGAAGCAACCAACCGTGGCATTATATTCTACTGAAGCTGAATATAGAGGTTTGGCTAATGCAACTCAAGAAATCATGTGGTTAAAATCTTTGTACACAGATCTTGGACTTCATTCTTCAACACCTCACATTTTTGGTGACAACACAAGCTCACTACATCTAGCAGCTAATCCGGTATACCATGCTAGAACCAAGCATATTGAAGTCCACTACCATTATGTAAGGGAGAAGCTAATGAGCAAGGATATTCAACTATCCTACGTCTCTACAGATATGCAATGTGCAGACATGTTGACGAAAGCTCTTGATGGTACGAAATTAAGTAGATTCAAGTTGATGATTGGTTTGCAGGAAATCAAGGACAATTGAAGACTTATTTGGAGGCCAAGCATGTTAGGCTTGAGGGGGAGCTGTTGGTGCATTTTGCCCAAGCCTACATGCTTGATATGCTTGATATTATCCTCATTTGTAAGTCACATGAGTAGTCATGTGAACACCTCTTGTAAAAGAGTACATTTTATCTCTTGTAAATGGAAAAAGAAAAAAGGAAAAGGATGGCTTACCTCATCCATGATGTAAAAGCAAATTCGTGGCTCCAACTACCAAAATCATGAATTTTTGAGCTGAGGGAATCTCTCCTAACTTTGGGGATCACTTTTAGGTGGAGCCATTCGAATTCGAATTCAAAACTCCCTCCAAGAATAGCTATAAAAGGAGCAAGAAGGAAGAGGCGATTAGCAAGCCTTGTACGTGACCACTTGATGTCATTTTGTAGAGATTGAAGAGCTTACTCCATAGCTCTATCATTCTACTCCCATTGTGCAAAGATTCATTGCCAATGTGGTTGTAATCATATGTGAATCTATACATTTATTATCATCTACCTCTCTGTTTTGTTCTCTGCTATACTCACTCAGAGCAGTAACCTCAGAAGGTCATATCTCGAGTTTTACTGAACAGTTTTCAGTGTTTTAAAGTGCATTGGATAGCTCTCACTGTCTAGTTTCTACGTATACATTTTCAAGGTCATTGGATTTATACTTTTGGAGATATCTGCATTTTACTGCTTACTGGTCTATCTCTGCAGAGCCCCGAGAATTGTGGGAATGTTCCAGAACTTGATGAAACTTGTTCTCAGTGCTCAGTCCATCATTTGAAGTGTTTTAACTTGGAATAGGAAGCTTGCTAAGTCTATTTGCTATGCCCAAAAGGAATTTTTCTAATTCCTTCGAGGTTGAGAGCACTGTTCATTTTTTCCAGCAGGTGTATGTCCAAAAATAGCAAGTTTTGGGAGCTAGTCATTTCGCAACTTGTCGGTCTTGACTTAAACTTTTGGGATACATGTTCCAAAGTACTTGGCTGATATTTTGGTGGATTTAGGAAGCTCAAAGGGTCTACTAATCAACTCTGAAGTCTCAGTTGGCTGGTGTGAAGCTGGTTGTAGTGGCACCTACTCATCTTTGGATTGCATCCACCATCTCTCTTCACAGTTTAGGCATTCTGATCATGACTCTCCTGTTATCTATCTCATACTTCTTAAAGTTTTCTAGGACCTCAAACAAAGATTCCTCCTCTTCTTGTGTGACTTCTTTCTTCTTCCTTTTCTTTCCTTCTTCGTTAGGGGTCACATGTGTGGCTAGCCTTACATCATTTGTAAGCTCTCCATGCCTCTGGGGTTGGAATTCTACTTCATAGAAGTATTCTTCATCTGATGCAAAAGGTGGGTCCATAATGATTGACTCTAGATCAGAGTCACTCGCATCCTCAAATGCATCAGGGCTAGGTTCGCATTCTTCTAACACTGCCTCTCCCATGATTGGCTCTATGGAGAAGACTGAAATGTCATAGCCATCCTCATCACAGTGAGGTGTCCATTGTTCTTCATTGATGGCTACATCCATTGTCACTAGGATTTCTGCCCAGCCGTGGGGTTCAAATTCTTCGTCAAGAAATACTATAGGTGCATAGGCTGGGTCTTGAATGGATCTATGTGTTTCGTTTGCACCTATTTCTCTGGTTTTTTCTCTTTTCTCTTCTTCTACTGCCACTTTGCACATCCATAAGTGGATGTCTTCATGCATCCATAAGGATCCTGATGCTATGGAATGCACCAATTCTGTATCATCTTTGGCTCTATGGATGGGATTCCATTGGATAGGAGGGACATCTCTATGAGAGTAGTCTTTGAGGTTCACTTTGGTCGTGACACCTAAGTGTTGCAAATACAAGGAGATGGTTCCCCAGTCCTGTACCACTTGCAACTGTCGCATAAATGGTGTTCCCAAGATCATTTCATAGGCATGATTTTTGCTAAAATCACATATAGCAAATGTATGCTCGAACTGGACACCATACGTGGTGAGAGTTACTCCTTCTAACAACCATAAGGGTCTCTCTAGATGACCATCGGCCATTTGCAATTTCATCCTCGTGGGCGTGAGTGCTGGCTTGCCCCAACGCTTCCATAGGGAAGTGGTAGAAATTGCAACACCTGCGCCTGAGTCTAGAATGGCCTTGGTGGTGTATCCTTGATGGGTGATAGGAAGATATGTGTTTCTCTCTTCGCCCTCACTCATGTCTCCTATCTTGTCCAATGGTATTTCTGGCACTGTTCTCTGGCATCCTACTGGGAACAAGGTTTTGCTATCTCTAGTACTTGTTTGGCTACATGTTTCCATAGTTCTGACCTTACTTTGAGTAGCTCTTCTAAGGTGAGGTTGCACTGTACTTTGGTGTTTTTCACTACCTCTGTGTTCCTCGGTATGACTGAGTCCTCATTTCGTACCATGACCGTGGGCGCTCTCATACATGTAGATTTAGCTTCCCATGGGCCTATGAAGTGGGGTAATTCTTGTAGAGAGTTAGACTCAAAGTCTAATCTTTCCTGGGATTGGGTGCTCTCTTGCTCCTCATAAATAGATGGGATGTCTTGTGGGAATTGGTCGTGTGCATCATCCACAAGTTCAATGGGAGGAGGGACTTCACTCTCTTTAGCCCATTTGTCTTCTTGAATCTCACGTAGGAAGTCTGGTGTGAACCAATTCATAGAAGATGATGTGTCTGGTTCCATAGAGTTAGGCACATAGGCTTCCTGGGCAGGAAGACCTGCTCTTTCACTTGTCTTGTCCTTATGTTGAGAGGCGGGTTCCTTTTCTGACTGTGCAATTAGTCTCTCTATTATTTCTAACAGTCCTTCAAAGTGCAGCTGCGTCTTAGCTGAACTAGATATGTTAAAGAGGCGGCTCGCTTCAAACATGGTTTGAGCCAACTCCACCATCTTAGCACAAACTTTGGTTCGTTCTAGCTCTAATTCTGCTCTAGGGTAACACTGTTCATGATCAGTTACATTTGGTCCTTCTAGGATTCTGGCCTGATATGCTTTAAGCATCATCTTAAGGTCCTCGAGAGTGGGATCTGCTAGGACTGAACCTACTCTTGGGGGTGGTGGATTTGTGCGAGGTGGGTTGGAAGGTGGCGGGTCGGATGGAGATGGGAATGGTGGTGGTGGGGTAGTGTGAGAGGGAGTTTGAGATGTGAGTTCAGTTATCCTTGCCTTTGTTTCTCTGAGGCTTTCCTTGAGTTCACTCATCTTTTTTGCCCATTGTCTTTTCATTCTTTCACGACTATCTCTCCAAGCTCTAGTCCTTTTCTTTGTCATGCTCTCTGTTTCACTAACATCTGGGCTCTTTTCCTGGCCTACCCCTTAGTTTTGCTGCAATGCCTGAGCTCTAGTGACTACCTGTACTGGTGCAGTGGACGTCACACTTCCTGTAGAGTCTACTACTAACCCAATAACATTGATAGGAGTAATTTTTGGCATGTTATTGGGGTTCTTTGGACAATCTCGTAAGAGATGCTCCTTTCCACAATCTTGGCAAAAGCCTTGAATTGTCACTGACTAGGGTTGTGTAGGTGGAGGTAAGGGGCAATCACGAATGAGGTGATCTCCCTGACATCTGTAGCACGGTCCTCTAGGGAATGGGGGTCTTACCTGCCTGGGTTGGGGTCTAGGGTTGGGGTTTGCATACATGACGTTTGTGTAATCTGACTCCCAACTAAGTTCACTCGGTTCCTCACTATAGTAGGACTCACCATGTTCAGGAGATTACATGTAGTAGGCCTGAGGACTATCAATATGCGTCAAATCAAAGCTATGGTCACTCGGGTCACTTTCAGAAAGCAATGGTGTTACAGAGACTATAGCTCTATTCAGGTTTTCTTCTGTAGCTGCATACTTTACAGGGATCACATTAGTGGGAGCAGGTGGTTGTTGTGCTAGCACTCGCTGGGGTCTCAGTTGGGCCTGATATTGCGGTTGGTAATTTTGCTGAGGCCTAGTATACTGTTGTGGTGGGTATTGACTCTGGTATCTGCCTTGTTGAGGGTATGGTTGAGGGTAGGTTTGCCTAACCGCTTGCTTATTGTATGGGCAATCTTGTGCTGTGTGATTTGTGTATCTTCGTTCTATGGTGCAGTATTGGCTACTAGGGTTTACTTGGGGTTGAGCCATAATGGGACAAACATTCACCATATGGTCACCACCGCAGGTATAGCACCTTTTGACTGGGGCAAATCTAGGAATTTGTTTACTAGAGACACCTAGTTTTTGAGCTACTTTCTCCGCAAGTTCCTCAATAGATGTGGATTGTGAGGAAGAGAGGCTAGAGGTACTATGTGAATCTTTGTAGATTTTGGAAAGCTCTAGCTCCTCCCCTAGGTTATCCTCGATGTCAATGCACATGCGTACACACTCTTCTATGGTGCTAGGGTCCTTCAAGTACACATAGGATCTCAACTTTGTACTTAGCAATCCATCCAAGAATAAAGCCACTTGCTTAGCTGGTGTGGGGAGCTCCGAAACACGGCATCTTTCAAGATATTGCCTAAATCTTCTTCGTGCAAGTCTCACGGTCTCTTGAGGGGTTTGCTTGAAGCTGTGAATCAATGAAGAGGTATTATGTCTTATGCCACTCTTAGAGAATTCAATAATGAAAGCCTCTAGGAGTTGGTCTATGCTCCTGAACTGTCTCTCATTCAATGGTTGAAACCACATAAGGGTTGTGTTCCTAAGGGTTAGACCAAAGGCATTGTACTGTGTGAATAGATCCTCCACTTGTTCAGCTCTCAAGACTTGTCTGAACTCAGCCACATGATCATATGGGTCTCCAGTGCCATCGAAGTAGTTCTTCATGGACTTAACTAGCTGAGTCGATCTCAAAGTCCTTGTGTGCTCTCTAGGTCGTGGTAGAGGGAACTCATTCGCATTTCTTTGATTCCTGTGAGCTATAAGTACCTCAGGTTCTACTTTATTTGTTTCCGTTCTCGTTCTGTCTCTTCCCACTAGGTTGGCAAAGCTTACCTCCGGTCTTTCTTGTTGAGGCTTCACTCACTAATTAGGCATGGATACATGAAGATATATGAAAGAAGGAAGGAGGAAAGGAGAAGTGAAGAAAAGACTTACAGAAAATCAAGCCTAAGTGAAGGGATAATTTCACTATTGTAAATTAGTGCAAAATTAGAGTCTAGTTTTCATTTTGATCTTCAGAACTTACGAGTTCAAGTCTAGGAGAATGTAAACCATAGGTATATAAGTTAATTTGAGTAAAAAACATGTAGAGAGAACTCAATTTTGTAATCTGAGTGAGTAGAGAAAAGTCGTGTATTTTCTGAGAGAGATGTTCAGGAAAAGCTTCTGAGTCTGAGAGAGTTTTCCATGGCTATGAGCAAAATTAGGCCAAGCCATTTTGTACACATCTTCTCTGATAATCAACACATGTTTGTGTAGAAGGATTGTGTCTAATTCCTCTTGTACATTGAGATCTAAGTCATTTCATATGGCTGTGTAAGGTAGTTGACAGTTACGACTTTTCTGGCGCACATTTGTCTGAACTTCTGAAGGTCAGATCTCGAAGTATGGTGTAAAGTTTTCAGTAAGTGATAGCTCATTTTAAAGCTACTGTCCTCAACTACATTTGGTCAAAAGATCTTTAAGAAACGGGATGCATACTCAGAGAAATCAGCTTAATAGTGAAGGTATGTAAAATCGATGAAGTCAATTTTCAGTTTTCAGACATAGTGGAAAGTTTGGTACAAAATCAGTAGATTTTGAAGTTATTACTTGAAAGTTTTGCTTGTTATATGTTACTGAACATTAGCAAGAATCTTTCTTAGTAAATGATCAGAAGAATTTGCAAAGATCAAGCTGATACAGGTTAGATTGAAGGATTGAAGAAAAGGCGCAGATTTCTGTGAAGTGAAATTTTGTTTTTCACTAAGTTTAGAGTTGAAGATTTACATTTTGAGTTTTGCTAAGCTAATGATGGTTATAGAGGTCTTCTAATACCACATTAGTTTGGTTCTTGTGGTGTTTTACACACCAACAAGTGGTATCAGAGCAGATAAGGTCCTCGAAAGTAAAGGGAGAGCAGATACAAAAAGATTTGAAGAGTTCTTTATCAAAGAAGAAGGAAGCTGAGGTGTTCAACAAACAAAAGTCATCAGAAGGTTATTTCGAAGTTGCTCCCAAGGGTAAAGATCTACAAAAGGTATCATTCTTTAACTTTATACTTACAGGTTGAAGCAGAAGCAAGGATACTATGGCAGATCATGTGTCTATTGACAAATTGGACAGAGATAACTATCCTGCTTGGGTAATGAGGATGGAAGCGTTACTTATGAGTAAGGACCTAATGGTATATGTGACAGGTGAAGAAGAGAAGCCTAAATTTGAAGATGAAAGTCATCCAAGAAAGGAAGAGCTAGAAGCTTTGAAGTTATGGGAGAAGAGAGATGCAAGTGCAAGAGCTTATATATATAACACTATTACAGATCATTTGTTGCCACATATCAGAGGATTAGAAACAGCTGAAGACATTTGGAATGCTTTGGAAGATCACTTCCAAAACACTACTAAAGCTAGGAAAGCTAGCTTATGGTCAGAGTTCACTACATTCAAGAAAAAGCAAAATCAGAGCATTAGTGATTATGTCACTAAGATGAAGGACTTGGCAGATAGCCTTGGATCCATTGATGAGGATATTGAAGATCATAGGCTGATAGCACAAATTACTTGCAGGGTTAAGAGGTGATGAGAGATGGAAGCCCTTTGTACTTTCAACAGAACTCTCATTAAACCATTATGTGCCAGAATTGAATCAATTACTTGGATTGATGCTCACATTTGAGCAAGACTTGAAGTCAGATGGAGACAAAGGCCAAAGTTCTGCAATGTACATGAAGAACAAAAAGAAAGGAGATAAAGGCAAAGCAAAGGATGAAGAAGAGTCAACAACTCAAGCAAATTATGCAAGAGGAAGAGGTATTGGCAGAGGTAAAGGTCGAGGAAATGGAAGAGGTAGAGGTAATCAGAACAATAACAAGAAGACATGTTGGATTTGTGGATTGAGCAATCATCTAGCATATGATTGTTGGCATAATCAACAAGAAGCAAGTCAAAATCAGAACAACAATGGCAGAGGAAGAGGTGGAAGGTTTCAGAATCAATTTCAAAGAGGAAGACAGAATTCAAGAGGAAGTTTTGGTAGAGGTGGTGGAAGAAAATGGAATCAGAACCAATCTTACAACACCACATATTACAATTATGCAAATGATACACAGAATGACAACCATACAACATTGATGATGAATTCAATAAGTTCATCAGAGAAGGAGGATCTCAAGGTATTTTATATTGATTCTGGTTGTTCAAATCATTTGTCAGGTAATATAGAATTATTGTCAGAATTGGAAGAAGGAAATTCAAGTCATACAGTACAAACAGGTGATAATACAAAACATAATGTGCATTCAATTGGAAAAGTGAAGTGCAGGAGTGGAGCTGATTTATTAACAAACGTTTTGTATGTTCCAACAATACCAAAGAATCTGATTAGTGTTGGACAAATAGTGGAGAAAGGTTTTCAAGTCAGATTTACAAATGAAGGGGTATTTGTTGAAGATCCAGAGGATGCATACAAACCCATTGTTTGTGGTAAGAAGGAAGGTAGACTTTTTACTCTCAAAGTGCAAGGAAATGTTGGTCAAGCCCTAATCACACATGGTGATGAAGTAATTACAAAGTTAGATCTTTGGCATAAGAGATTGGGACATTTTAATGAAAGAGGAATCAAAACTATGGTGGAGAACCAAACTGTAATGGGGCTACCAAATGTGAAGAATCAACATATGATATACAAGTGTGAAGCTTGTCAGATGGGAAAAGCTCATAGACTACCATTTCAGAAGAAAGGTTTCAAGCATGATGGTTTGCTTGAACTCATACATACAGATGTATGGGGACCAACAAAAGAAGGTTCAATAAATGGATCTAGGTATTATGTTTTGTTTATTGATGATGCTACAAGGTGGATAACCCTTTATGTGCTAAAAGAAAGATCAGAAGTATTTGGAGCCTTCAAACATTTTCATGCTTATGCAGAAAGAGTTACAGGTCAAAAACTCAAGAGGTTAAGGTCTGATGGAGGGGGAGAATACTTCTCCCAAGAGTTTAATGACTATCTTTGGAATGCACGTATCAAGAGAGAGATAACTTGCAGGTATACACCTCAACATAATGGGCTGGCAGAAAGGAGAAATAGAACATTGGTTGAATTTGCAAGAGCAATGTTAAAGGAAAAGAATTGCCCTAATTATCTTTGGGCTGAGGCTGTAAATACAGCCACATACCTTGTGAATAGGCTACCATGTGGAGTTTTGAATGGTATGACCCCTTATGAAGCTTGGTGGGGTAAGAAACCAACACTTGATCATTGTAAAGTGTTTGGATCAATTGCCTATGCTTATGTGCCATCACAACTCAGACATAAGCTTGAACCAAAGGCAGAAAAATATGTGTTTATTGGGTATGATGAAAAGCAAATGGGTTATAGGCTATGGAGTCCTTTAACTAAACAATTTATTGTTTCCAGAGATGTAACTTTTGATGAACAGAAGAGTTGGTATGCAGATAAAGATTGTGATCTTGAAACATTTGAAGAAGAGGTAAGAAGGAGTGCAAGAGGTAAGTCTCATATGCAGATAGATGGAGATGAAGAACATATGCAAGTAAGTACATCAAGAGTTGGATCATATAGAAGGAATGAAGATGGACCAATATTTGATGAAGAAGTACATCCAGATATACATGAAGAGTGTGAACCAAGAAGGTCAACCAGAATGAGGAAGCAACCTACAAGGTATTCCTATGATACTTCTTACTTGACTCAGAAAAATTATGCTTACATGGTTAAGGAAGATGAAGAACCTCAAAGCTATGATGAAGCAAAGGGTAAGAGACAATGGGAAGTAGCAATGAAGGAAGAGTTTGATGCACTTGAAGAGAACAAAACTTGGGAACTTGTTCCAAAGCCTAATGGTAAGAAAGTGATTGGAAATAAATGGGTTTACAAAGTTAAGAAGCATGCAGATGGAACTATAGCCAGATACAAAGCCAGATTGGTGGTTAAAGGCTATGCTCAAACTTTTGGCATAGATTATGATGAGACATTCAGTCCTGTGGCAAAGATGTCAACCATAAGGACAATCATTGCTATTGCAGCATCAAAAGGATGGACATTGAGTCAGTTGGATATCAAGAATGCATTTTCGAATGGATATATATCAGATGAGGTTTACATGGAGCAACCTCAAGGGTTTGCAGATCATAAGTTTCCAAATTATGTTTGCAGGTTGAGAAGAGCTCTTTATGGTTTGAAGCAAGCTCCAAGAGCTTGGAATTATAGACTTGTAAAGTATCTTAATGATCTTGGATATCAAAGTTCAAAGGCAGATGCAAGTTTACTTATCAAAAGAACAGATGAAGGTATGATCTACATTTGTATATATGTAGATGATATTATAATTACAGGTACCTCAAATGAAGGAATCAAGGAGGTGAAGAAGTTACTTGAGAAGGAATTCAAGATAAGTGATCTAGGAAAATTGTCATATTTTCTTGGAATGGAAATCACTTATGCAAAACATGGCATATATGTATCACAAGAAAGGTATCTCTTGAATCTTCTAAAGAAGTTTAACATGGAGAATTGCAGAGAGGCATCTACACCACTAGAGGTCAATCATAAACTCAGTAGATATGATGGTGCAGAGTTCAAAGACATGAGGAAGTATCAATCTTTAGTGGGAAGTTTAATTTATGCAACTCTAACAAGGCCTGATCTTAGTTATGCAGTTGGTGTTCTTTCTCAATTCATGCATTGTCCAAAGGATCCACATTGGATTGCAGGTCAAAGAGTCCTTAGATATATCAAAGGGACTTTGAAAGAAGGATTGTATTATCCTTTTACATCAAATATAAGATTGAGAGCCTATAGTGATTCAGATTGGGCAGGAAGTCAGGATGATAGAAGATCTACTCATGGGTACATGATATATATTGGAGATAAGCTTGTGAGTTGGTGTTCAAAGAAACAACACACAGTGGCCTTATCATCAACAGAAGCTGAATACAAAGGACTTGTGGAAGCAGCAAAGGAAGTCATATGGATGCAGACATTATTCAAAAGCTTGGGAATTGATCAAGGTATACCTATTATTCATGGAGATAATATGAGCTCATTATATCTTGCAGCAAATCCTGTATTTCATGCAAGGACAAAGCACATAGAAATACAATATCATTTTCTCAGAGAAAAGGTAATGGAGAAAGAGATTGAAGTGGTGTACACTTCTACAAAAGATCAGATTGCAGATATTATGACAAAAAGCTTGGATGGAGTGAAGACAAATAGGTTCAAAGAGATGGCAGGAATAAAAGAGGAGAAGACTATGTGAAGAAGTCAAAGTATGCTAATTAGTGATTGAGGGGGAGCTGTTGAGGCTTCACTCACTAATTAGGCATGGATACATGAAGATATATGAAAGAAGGAAGGAGGAAAGGAGAAGTGAAGAAAAGACTTACAGAAAATCAAGCCTAAGTGAAGGGATAATTTCACTATTGTAAATTAGTGCAAAATTAGAGTCTAGTTTTCATTTTGATCTTCAGAACTTACGAGTTCAAGTCTAGGAGAATGTAAACCATAGGTATATAAGTTAATTTGAGTAAAAAACATGTAGAGAGAACTCAATTTTGTAATCTGAGTGAGTAGAGAAAAGTCGTGTATTTTCTGAGAGAGATGTTCAGGAAAAGCTTCTGAGTCTGAGAGAGTTTTCCATGGCTATGAGCAAAATTAGGCCAAGCCATTTTGTACACATCTTCTCTGATAATCAACACATGTTTTTGTAGAAGGATTGTGTCTAATTCCTCTTGTACATTGAGATCTAAGTCATTTCATATGACTGTGTAAGGTAGTTGACAGTTACGACTTTTCTGGCGCACATTTGTCTGAACTTCTGAAGGTCAGATCTCGAAGTATGGTGTAAAGTTTTCAGTAAGTGATAGCTCATTTTAAAGCTACTGTCCTCAACTACATTTGGTCAAAAGATCTTTAAGAAACGGGATGCATACTCAGAGAAATCAGCTTAACAATGAAGGTATGTAAAATCGATGAAGTCAATTTTCAGTTTTCAGACATAGTGGAAAGTTTGGTACAAAATCAGAAGATTTTGAAGTTATTACTTGAAAGTTTTGCTTGTTATATGTTACTGAACATTAGCAAGAATCTTTCTTAGTAAATGATCAGAAGAATTTGCAAAGATCAAGCTGATACAGGTTATATTGAAGGATTGAAGAAAAGGTGCAGATTTCTGTGAAGTGAAATTTTGTTTTTCACTAAGTTCAGAGTTGAAGATTTACATTTTGAGTTTTGCTAAGCTAATGATGGTTATAGAGGTCTTCTAATACCACATTAGTTTGGTTCTTGTGGTGTTTTACACACCAACATTTCTCTATGTCTGTCTCTTTGAATTCCATGAGCTTGAGATGTTCTCGCTCCTCGGTGACCAAAGGACACATTCGATCTTGGTTGGGAGAAAATAAATTCACCTTTCCAAGTGTAAGCATGCCTGTCATTTTCTGTAACCACAAAGATCCTCTCTGAAGAGTGATCTAAGTAGGTCACTCTACCTGGAATATGAGGATCTTTGAACTCATATATCATGATTGTTCCTATATCAATTGGCCAATCAGATTTATACCTCCAAAAGGCTTCGTCAGCTTCTCGGTTGAGAAGCAGATCTATGCTCTTGTTGTCCTGGGGAACCCACTCTGGTGTGATAATCCTAGTGAGAACAGATTTGCCTTGGGGGGTCCTAGGTTCTTCGCCCATGTTTCCTTGCTCTAGGTCACCTAAGTTCGTTTCTGGGACCACATTTCCAAATTCATCTGTCCTATCTGGATGACTGGTGACTACATATATTGTCCCTTCCTTGTCTAAGTATGCTCCATTTTCGAACTTGACAGCTGGGCGCTCTAGTCCAATGGATTGGTCAGGGTTTTTAATCTGTACTACAGATCTTCCTAGGCCGTCCTCATAGATGCTAGGACCTAATCGGTTGGTCCTAAGGTATTCCAGTTGCGTTTTGTAAGGGCCTTCTACCCTGTGCAAGTATGGCACTCCTGAACTTCCCATAGGTCTATCCATGCCTTGAGACATCTTTGATTCACTAGTCTCAGAGCTAGGGTAGTATGAGTGGTGGCTCAACTGCTGGGCCCAAGACCTAGCAGTGTGGTTGACGCTAGCCTCTGAAGACCTAAGACTTTGTCTATCTCTCCCTAGATGTCGCCCTGATCTAAGGTTCATAAGCCTAATTGAATAGCCCAAATTTGCCCAAGTACAACCTCGTTGCTGAGTTCTTTTGTATCCGTTACTTGATTCTTTTTTAGTTGATTACCATGTTTATGTTCTTGTCTGATATCACGTCGTCAGGTATACGTGAGTGTATTTTCGTACTTGAAGTTGATCGTTCCCCGTTAAGTTCTTTTCCTTTAAAGTTCTCGACCGTATAAAGATTATGTCGTTAACTTGAACTTGAATATTTAGGTATTCTTCAACTTGATAAATGCCTATCGCCGCCCTGGCCTACTCCTATCACTAGTCGTTCTTAGCCTAAGCTAGGAATTGACAGAGGGAGTTGAGAGTTTCCAACCTTTTGTTTCCTTCTTGGTTGCCCTTGAATGCCCAGGAAGCGTGTTCCCAAGCTTGCACTTACTCTTGCTTAGAATGCCCTTCGATGCTCTCAATAGATCTGCAAGAGTTCCAAAGTTAGCTCAAGACTTAAATTCCAAAGATAGAACCAATCACTTTCATTCATGTAACACAAACACCAATTTGCACTGTGATTTTTTGGAAAACAAACCTATGGATCCCTAAATTTTGTTCCCCCTGGGTATGGTCAACTTCAAAATATTCTATCTAATAATCCTGATCTTAGTTTAACCGTAACCAGTGGATGTTTTGGTTGTACTCCCCACGAGCTTTCCAACAAGACAAGAATCACAGCAAACGGATTTCACATGAGAAAGTTATGTCAATTCAGGGTTTTGGAGTTAAAATAGGGTTCGAACAGGCTGACAGATCACATAATTTTTCTCAAAAACACATGTGTGGGGACCTCACAAATCACTAATGACTTGCTAATTATGCCCAAAATTTCCCCAAAAAGATGCAAGAAAAAACCCTAGAAATTTGGCCGAAAAAGCCTGTCAATCGCGATCGACAGGTCTATCAATCGCGATTGATAGAGGTGTCCGTCGGGGCCTATCGGTCGCGGTCGACACGTCAGTCACAATTGACAGTGTCAATCGCGATCGACAGAGTCGGTCGTGAGTCCTGTCGATCGCGATCGATGGTGTCAATCACGATCGACACTTTTTCCGGGTTTTTTGCCGTGAATTCAATCGATCCGGGCTGTGTCTGTCGCGATGGACACGTGGCTACGCGAAAAAGTCAATCAATCGTTGAAATTCAGTCGGTCGCGATCGACAGTGTCAATCGCGACTTACAGAGGTGTCGGTCGTGGCTGTCGATCATGATCGACGGTGTCAATCGCGATTGGTCGATCGCCATTGGCAGGGTCCTACGTGGCAGTCAGTCGGTCATGGGGTCTGTCGGTCGCGATCGACAAGTCTATCGGTCGCGATTGACAGGGTCTCTCAATCGCGGCTATCGATCGCGATCGATGGTGTCGGTCGCAGCTGTCGATGGTGATCGATGGTGTCGGTTGCAATTGACAGAGAAACACGGAATTTTTCAATTTTGTTTAGTGATTTGGAATGTGCTCTTTGTGCTTGTTCTAGTGGTGCACTTTGTTTTACCAAATGGGCGTTTTTTTTATCGATCGCGATCGACAGAGGTTGGCGACACACAGACAATTTCTGAGTTTTCTGTACCTGCGCAGTGTGCTGAGGATGATGATACAGCTAGATCCTGCAAGAAAGCTCAAGAAACATGCAAAAACAACGCACACAATATCGCTCTCTCGCTCTCTCTCACAAGTGGAATGAGGGAAATGAGGTGGAGAAGGTGATATGATCAAAACTGAAAATTTTCGCGATGATGGAGATGGAGGTGGGAGATGGTGATGATGGTGGTGAGGTAAGAAAGAGAAAAATAAGAAGAGTGAAGAAATTACCTACAACGCCAACGCCTCAAATCTACGTCTTACCATCACACGCTCGTCCTCAAAGCTCGATCCCCGACAATGGCGCCAAAATTTGGTGTAGCTCAGTGATGAGTAGCACCTCCTTTAATGTCAACCCGGGAAGACGTGAGGATGGTATGAAGACCTCGAGCAAGTGAAGGCACAAGTGCGTGAGTGAGAAGCACACTAACATGCACACACATACACACACGTGCACACACGGTCATACAAGTTCAATTCAATTAGAAGCTAACCCCAAAAATGAGCTCTCTAGCTCTATTTATAGTTTTTGACTAGGTTTTGGCCTTGTCCACACCTAGTGTCCGGCCTAGTTAAAAATTAGGTTCTCTACCCTATTTGGAGGTTCAAACGAAGTCTAAAAAATGTGAAAACTGACAGGTAGATAATTCTAAAGCTCCTCAAGCTCAAGGACTCCTTGGCTTCCATAAAATGGAGCTACAAAAATGTGAAATGGTATTTACAATGGTTTTTAGTGATGAAAATCACTATTTTTGTAGGGATTTTCTATTAATATGTTGACATACATTTCCTGGAGCTCCCTACTTGCTCCTTCTCCTTGTGTGTCCACCTCTTTTATATGCGTTAGTGTCCTAGAAAAATATTGGCCTACTTGCCAGATCGTCGTTGACTACTCTATCTGCTTGTACTTTCTCTTCTCTCTGACTCCCTTCGTAAGCTTCCTTGCCTAGTGAGTCCTTCAGTTCCAACATGCAGGCAGGGTAACCAATGGCCAATAGTAGTCATCATATATTTGAGGGTGGGTGTGTTGTTCGAAGGAGGTACGAGGTACGGGTAGTTCAGCCAATCTTTACATTGGCAGTTATTCTGAACTTTTATTGCGAAGCCCTTCCAGCTACGTCTTCTAGGGACCGGTCCATAGCACGAGTTGTATTTTAAGTGGGTGGGCGTGCGCATCCATGTATGCATCATCTCTAGGTATTGTTGAAGTAATTCCACCCTCCATGTAGGTTGATAGATATGGCCCTTTTCAGCTTCAAGGGGAACATCTTTTGGCTCGAACTGAGTGGCATGCATTGGGTGCTTCTGTGTGATGCTCTCAATCTCAAAATTGTATTCATCGAGCAAGAGGAAGTAAGGTTTATATTGTAGCTCACTAGTCATTATGTGTCGACGTGGTGCTATAGCTGCAAAATACGGAGACTTCAAAATAACCTCTTCAATGTTGGCCATCGCATGTAATTGAGCTTCAATTCGGGCCGAATGCATTTTGTCAAGTTGTTCAATAGTCTTCAACCATGCCGGGGGAGGTAACTCGTATGTATCATGGCCTTCTGTTGAGGATCTGCCTCCAACCATGGGCAATGGTATGTACTCATCGTCAAATGTGTCCTCGGTTGGAATCTATATTGTCTCGTTCGGTTCCGAAAAGTCCAGTGGAGATTTCAGTCTAGGCGGCTCTGTCATGCTAGATACTTGAATGTGCAATTCTTGTACTTTCATGTGTAGCTCATTCAATTCATCAAGGAGGGCCGGTGGGGTGACCTCCTACACAATCCTAGGTCCTAATGAGTATTTTAACATCAATTTCTTGTTTGTTTCCTTGAGCATTGTGGAGAAGAAGTTTCCCCCTTGCATACTTGATGAGTGATTATAAAAATACTATGTTCAAGGGTTTCTAAATATCTTCTCTTTCATATGGATTTTTTTTGAAATGATGAGTGATTGATGAGAGCCATTTGTAAATTACCAAAATTCTTTGGTTATGATAATATGGGAGGAATGTATGCACCAAGATAAGTTGATGAAATTTTGAATTGCAAATGGTACTTGCAAAATAAAGAGAGAGAAAATTATTAGAGAAAAATGTGTAGGTGATTTGTGAGGTATATATGTGGATGAGTATGTTTGCATTTTTGTTAAATATGTGTGAACCTATATATGCAAATAGTGCATGTGTTTTCATTATTAATGTGCATGTTGTAAATATGTGTATATATATCCCTTTGTGTGACCTTATGAATATGTGTATACCATACATGGGTGAGTTCTAATGTAACTACATGTGCATGTTTTAATGTTAATATGAAACCATAATTAACAAGAACAATGAAGTAATTAAAGTTAAAAGTGAAAAATAAATAAAACAAAAAAGAAACACCAAAAGGTAAAATAAGATGTGCGCGTGTGAGTTGTGTGTGTGCATAATTTGGTATGAATGATCGAATATATTATAAGTGCGCATTTTCTGAATGATCGAATATATTATAAGTTCATAATTTTGTATGAATGATCGAATATATTATAAGTGCATAATTTTGTATGAACGATTTATGTAAGTGTGCATTTTTTGAATTATTATATATAAATATAATATATTTTGTATGAATGTAAATATATTATAGAATATAAATACATAATTACATATATAGAAAATGTGGAGTACGTGGGCTTCTTTTTTAGGAATGATTGAGGCTGCACGTAGGATCTCGAGAAGGAGAATGACAAATGGATGGTGCTGGCCGACATGCAAAAAGGGGGGAATATACAAGCAAAGGAGGCGGTCAGTTTTTTTTTTTTAATATAAAGGAAGTTCGGCAATAGCCTACTCTCCCGGACTTGAATTAAATTAAGAAACAAAGGTACAATAGAAGGGGACTAGTGCCCACGGGACCCCCCAAATCCCACAAAGCAGGGGAAACTTGATTGAATCCTAGGTTGCATTACAGAGAAGGTTAATCACCCTCTCATCGCCCTCATGCGGGGCCCACTTGGGTTTGAGCTTGTTGTTGATCAAAAGGAGAACTTGATGGTGTCTGAAGGGGGGGGACTTCTTACTGTTAACGATCCTTTTGCCCAGGAGGAATAGTGATTTCTCAATCGACCACTCCTTGGGGGGATCGCCGAAGTTGAGAGCACACCTCTCCCGCCAAATTTTCCACAGGACTTCCCCTCTGATGGCGTTCCAGAGTGTCGCAGAGCAGCCGATCGCTTCTCCCAAAAGGACTTGTTTCCAACTAAGCTGTTTTTGAAGTCTGATTTTCATTCCAACCGTCTGCCAGATTCTGTAGGAGTTGGGGCAAGTAAGGAAGATGTGTGGGACATCTTCGATAGCACGGTGGCAGCGTTTGCACCAAGGAGGGATCCCACAAATTTTGCTAGCCTTATGGTTGGTCCAAATTCCTCGATGAAGAATTTTCCATAAGAGGACAGACTTCTTAATCTCAATAAGGGGGTGCCAGATACCCATGAATTTCATGTCCCACCGAAGCCGCGTCCAAGACAGGCACCACTTCTTGTTGAGGCTGATCTAGAGGTCAGCCGTTTCTTTGATGTTCGGGATTTTGAGTAGGCTATTTCCGTTGTGCCATTTGAGACCAAGCGAGTTCGGTGTGTCGTGTCCCATGAGAAGGCGCGTCTTGTGACGATCCCAAGCGAGGCATCTGCTTTGCAAAGTGTTCCATTCTTCGTAGGAGATGTTTATGCGAGGGTCAATATCCTCGAAGTTGATCCAGTTGTTGGTGTCATGTTTCCAGAGGTGTTTCCATTTTTTGAATCCTTTGTTCCATAGCTTCTTGGCATTTTGAATGTTCCACGACTCCACACTCCGGATGCCATGTATCGGAAACCAGATAGAGTCATTTTGTCTTATTCCGGCCGCCCACTTCCAGTCCTCACTAATTCTTGTGAAGCTTTTGACTTTATTCCAGCCCTTCCAAAGGGAGCACACGAGATTGGATCCTTTCGAGAAGACGGGGATCGGGGAGAAAAGCAGGGTCATGATGTCAAGATTCTTCCAGTTCGGGAACCCCGTGAGGGCCAACTCATTCTTGTTTCTGAAGATCAGCTTGGCCCACGAGGCCTCCCTATTGCACCAAGCCCTAATCATCCATTTGGCTTCCAGTTTGTTAGCCATACACCCAATGTCCAGGATACCAAGCCCCCCGCTATCTCTCGGGCTAGTGCAGATGGCCCATTTGATTTTAGGCACCCCCCTTCTATTATGATCGCCCGTCCAAAGAAAGTTTCTACAAATACTATTCAGTTTGGACAGGCCTTGCTCATTCGGTCTCCAACAAGAAAGGAAATAGATGGTAGAAGAGAGGAGGAACGTGTTGATAACCATCGCACGCCCAGCGAGATTGATTTGCATACCTCTCCAATAGTTAAGTTTGTTTTCGAGTTTAGCCAGCACCCAGTTCCATCGCTGCTCCATAGAGACGCCAAACCCCAAGGGGATTCCAAGAAGTCAAAGGATTTGGCCCTGCGGAATGATTTGACAGCCATGATCAGTGAGAAGGCCAGGATGCTGTCCCACAATAGCCCTGAAGGCAGTCTTGGAGTGGTTGATTTTGGATCCAGAGGCATCACAAAAGGTAGCAAGACACCTCCAGAAAGTCTCCAGGCTGGTACTATCATTGCGGACGAACGCGTTCATATCATCAGCAAAAAGTCTCATGATGATTTGACTGTGGTCGTGAGGCAGCCGAAGGCCTTTGATATTGCCAGCCTCCACATGATGAGCCACAAGTCTGCTCAGCCCCTCAGTGGCGATGGCAAAAAGAAGGGGGGCCAGAGGGCATCCTTGTCTAATCGATCTTCTAAGATGGATCACCTTCGAAAGTTTGCCGTTAACGTTAATTTGGGTCGTTGCGTTTTCGAGAAGGGTCGCGATCATCTTGGTGAATTTCTGACTAAGTCCGAGATCTTGGAGCGACTGCAGAATATAGTCCCATTCTAGCCTGTCGTAGGCTTTGTCAAAGTCGATCTTGAGGAAAACCACATCTTGATTAGACTCATTTGCAAATTGAATACCTTCCCAAATATCCATAATGGTTTCCAGGATAGACCTGCCTTTGATGAAACCTTTTTGGTCCTCACTAAGCCAAGATCTCAGGTGGCAGGAGAGTCTGTTGGCAATGACTTTGGCGATGATCTTGTATCCTGTTTGGAGCATCGTAATAGGCCGCCAGTTCTCGATTCTGTTCTTTTCCCCCTTCTTCTGTATCAACTTGATAATTCCATTATTTAGACAAGAAGGAAGAGCACCAAACTTTAGCGCTTCTTGCCAAACCATCCGAAGAGGAGTGGCAACCACCAGCTTGAAGGATTTAAAGAACTCGTTAGTGAGTCCGTCGGGTCCCGGGCTTTTACCAAGGGGGAGGGCATCAATGACCTCAATGATTTCTGATTCCGAGATAGGGGCATGAAGAAGGGAGTGGAGGTTGGGTGGTATCCTCCGGGGGGAAACCCTAGAAATGGCAGCCATACAGTCCCTTCTATGGTGGGAAAGGGGGTTCGAGGTTCCCAGGAGTCTCGTGAAGTGCCCCTCGATGATGCCAAAATTATCTTCTTCCGAATTGCAAACATTGCCATGTGGGTCTAGCAGTAGGGGGATGGACTCTCTGCTGTGTTTCCTTTTAAGGATACGACACATCTCTTTGGTTGGTTTGTCGGCTTTGCCAGCCCACCACTCCTTGAAGAAGATTTGCAAGTTTTTCCTTTGTAATTCTTCCTCGTATCTCAAAACTGCTCTGATTTTCCTGAGGCCTTTCTGGGCTTGTTGTTTTCCTTTGTTCACTTCCTCCTCGAGCCGCCAGAGTCTGTGGTAAAGGGCTTCCCTACGAGCCCGCCGCACAGTCTCGAGCATCTTCTTAGTTCTGATCATGATCTTACGAGACTTGTCGACCGCACTTCTCCAGCACTTGGCAGGGGCTAAGCCAGAGGCGAACGCCACTTTCCACACATCGGCAATTTCTTGGTGGACAGAAGGGATAGAGAAGGTGGTTGCGTTGGCATGGAACCACGGAGCCTTGCAGATTTTGTTGGAAGGTTGAAAAGTGATAACGATCGGGTAGTGAGAGATAGTGAGGTCAGTGCGTTGCGTGATGGTAGGGTGACCCCACTGTTGAGTAAAACTCTGGGAGATGTAGCATCTATCGAGTCTAGCTTTCCTCAGGTCCTCGCCCGCTTGGAGATTCGACCAAGAAAAGCCACTCGAGTCTTTGAACTCAGTCAAATCCAAGTGGAGTTTGGTCATGTCCCACGTTTCTTTCTCCCGACTGTCGATGACCCTGCCCTTGCCCATCCATCTGTCCATAGGGTCTTCCACCATGTTGAAGTCTCCACAAATAAGAACGTTGTGGGGAAGTGATTCTAAGGAAGCCCAAGTGTTCAGTCTCTCCAAGTCCCCGTTAGGTGCATACAAAGAAACCATAGTAACACAAAGAGGAGCACCAAAAGAGACAGCAATCCAACGGTGACTTACATCTTCAATGGAGTTTTCAAGCTTTTCAAACCAGAGTTGTTTAACACCGATAGCCGTTCCTCCAGACCCCCGCTGGTGCTTCGTTGGGATCCACACATGGGCCGAGGAGATCTGTCTGAGCCGCTTCTGGAGGTCTTCTCCGTCAATTTTAATCTCTTGAATACATATAAAGTCTGGGTTTAAGCTAATGTCGCGAAGCCATTGACCAATGATGGTCGCTCTTGAGGGGTCGGTTAGCCCTCGAGCATTTAGCGAGATGACAATCATTTTTGCATTGATCCCTCTTTGCGGGAGGGAGCTTTGTCCTTTCTTCTCTTGACTTCGTCTTTCTTTTTCGCTGGGATCTGATCCCGACTTAGAAGTCGATTCTTGTGGGGGCTTTTCTAGGGTAGCTCCATAGGCTGTTTTCCTTTGCGGGATGTCCCTTGCTGGGGAGACTTGGGCCCCGTGCTCGGCACTGTTTCCGGGATCGTCGATCCAATGATGGAACTTCCACTATCCATGTTGTCTTCGTTACTAGTGGTGAAACCATCTTCTTTGCTTGTAGTGTAACCCTCCTGGGGGGTTTCTTTGTTGTCATGGATCTCTAGGGCTTTGTCGTAGGTGTCTATCTCAAGTAGCTTCCCACTTGGGTAGTCAAGCTCATTGATCTCCTTTTCTAGATTGCAATACAAATTGTTGTAGGGGGTAGGCGGCAGGTTGTTTCTCTCACCGTTGGCCCTAGGGCTTCTTTTCCTTCTTCTTCTAACTTCCATAAAGCCATCAGCATCAGCTTGCTGATTAAGGAGGCCCTTGCCTTCCCCCTCCTTGGTCGAGTGGGTCAAATCGCCAATGTTGTCTTGAGCGGTTTTGGAGGCTTCTTGAAAGCGCTTGTTTTTTTGCCTGAGAGGGCAATCTTTAATCCTGTGACTTTGCTGGCCACAACGAAAGCACGCGTTGGGAAGGTTTTTGTATGTGATGTCCTGTTCCCACACATCTCCTTCGCCCATGTCCACTTTGATCATTGAAGGAAGCGGCGAACTGAGGTCCGCCTCGACACAGATTTGGGGGTGCCACCTAGCATTGAACGAGTGTCTTGCACCTTCATAGATGAGACCACCAACGTCTTCGCGTGAAGCCAGTGGCTTGCCGATAGGAGAGACAATGTCCCACACGAAGTTGTACAAGAAGTAAGGAAGGTTAGGGAGCTCAACCCAAAGAGGGTACCGGAGCGACTTCGATTTGTCGGGAGTAAAGTCCGGGGACCATCTGAATAGGCACAGGGTCGCCCGACCGAACTGCCAGGTGCCAACGCTAAGGGCTTGGAACGCCATCTCTTCATTTTCAAAGACTAGCAGCATGTGGTTCGCTGGTAGGAACTGACATTTGCTAACAATTAGTCCTCGAGGGAACCACTCTTTTCGAAGCCATTGTCGCACAGCTTCGAGCGGGGGCCTAGGGCCAAACACTTGGCCGACGAGGCAAACTTTCTTGAGCTCCTCCTGAGCCGACAGAACTGCAGGTCTACTGAGGGAAACAATGGGGGATTCAAAACTTTCGGATGCCCCAGGGGCGGCACACGACCCCCCCTCCAGCAGAGTGGCCAGGATATCGGTCTCCCTAGGGGGAGGGGCCCGATTACTTTTGACGAGAGAGGATGAAGCCACATCCATGGCCAAAAGGAACCAGCACCCACCTTTGCTCCTTGAATTTACTTTTGCATTGAGAGACTTCAACCCACTAGCGGGAAGACTAGGCCATTGCAGGAAAAAGGATCTAGAGAAGTCCAAAAGTAGCACTCTTCTTTTTCGAAACTTTACTCTTTTTCTTTTTTCTTCTTTTTCTTTTTCCCCCTTTTTTTTTTCTTTTCAGTTGATAGAGGGCATCGGAGGCCAATTCAATGTCTCTTTTTTCCTGGCTGACAATTGGGAGCATCAAGCACTGAAGGAGCTGGTATGCCTGAAGACAACAGTTTAGAGGAAGGAGTGCATTAGGCAGACGAGGAGGGAAGAAGCCACAGAAATCTACAAGTATAAAGAGGTTGACACGACCGCATGGAAGCCTGGAAAGTTTTGCAGCACTATGCTTTTTAACGAAGAAGAAGTGCTCATATGTGACCACCAAAGCACGCTGAAGATAAAGAATAACTGATACAAAAAGGTTGATTAATGTTTTAATGTGGATATGCTAGAGGTTATTCTCACAAAGAAGGGGGAAAACCTTGCAGAAGGATAAAGATTCTTAGTGGTAGATCATATCGGAAGGAGTTGGGATAACACATGAACACATTTTCTTCTAATCCGCAAACATGATTGATAGTTTCCATGTGAACATATTTTGCCTTTTAATTCTTCAAATGTGCACGTAAGAGAGGGTTCACCTGAACCTTCCAAATACTTTTAAAAATACTTTGAAGCTTAGAGAATTACAGAAAGACCCTTTGCAACCTACAACCACTTTCTGCAACATATAACCTTTGTGAACAATTACTTGTGCACTAACTGTGCTCCTTGACACCCGACTTTAAATACTTTGATTTCACCCATGTTGATCTTTGACCTTGAACATATTGACTTTGATCAATTCGACTTTGACCTTTTGACTATGATGATATTGACTTTGATTGTGGTTAACTTTGACCAATATGACTTTTATGGCAAATGAGTTCTAATGTAATTACATGTGCATGTTTTATTGTTAATATGAAACCATAATTAACAAGAACAATGAAGTAATTAAAGTTAGAAGTGAAAAATAAATAAAACAAAAAAGAAACGCCAAAAGGTAAAATAAGATGTGCGCATGTGAGTTGTGTGTGTGCATAATTTTGTATGAATGATTGAATATACTATAAGTGCACATTTTCTGAATGATCGAATATATTATAAGTGCATAATTTTGTATGAATGATCGAATATATTATAAGTGCATAATTTGTATGAATGATTTATGTAAGTGCACATTTTCTGAATTATTATATATAAATATAATATATCTTGTATGAATGTAAATATATTATGGAATATAAATACATAATTACATATATAGAAAATGTGTAGTACATGGGCTTTTATTTTAGGAATGATCGAGGTTGCACGTAGGATCTCAAGAAGGAGAATGACAAATGGATTAGAGAACTATATATACAAATGTTTGAATTTGTTGCTCTAACACAATGGTGAGAATCACGTTAAGAAGCTCCACCTCCTTAATGTCAATCCGCGGAAGAGATAGAAGTGACATAAAGATCGTGAATATGAGATGAAGTGAGAGTGATGGTGAGAAGCATAGAGATGCACACACACATATACACACACAACGAAGAGACAAGCAAGACACAATGGAAGGTAGGAAATCAACTCTATAACTCAAGAACACTCTTACAAGCTCAATATAGCTCTAATCTCTTCTCTACTCAAACAAGCTAACTCTAAGTAACCTCAAAAATGAGCTCTCTAGCTCTTTTTATAGATTCTAAACTAGTTTTGACCAATTTCACATTTAGTGTCCGGCATAGTTAAAAAAAAGGTTCTATGTGCTATTTGAAAGGGTAAACGGTATCTAAAAATAACCAAAATTGGTATGCTCATTCTACCTAGGCCCCTCAATCTCGAGGACTCCTCGATTTGCACAAAATGAGCTATAAATTACAAAAAGGGTTTGTCTATGTTACATATGGTACAAAAGTGATGAAAATCACTGTTGGAGGTTTTGGAAAGTATTTATAAAACATAATTCTTTGAAAAAATGATTCGACTGACTCCCTCCTTCTTCATTATGCTCTGTCTTCACATGCTTCTGCGGTGCCTATGCCTCTGGCTACTGCCAACACCCCCCTCCCTCTCGCTTCTGTCGTCAGCGATAGAACCTGGTTGTGAGGTCTGTCGGATATAATTCTGGAGTAGTTCCTGAGCGAGGGTGTGTTCTGATATGCAAATTCCTTAGGCCAAATCTGCCTCGAGTTTCTCCCAATCAATTGGTTGCGGTTCATCGGATGGTGGGAGTCGATAGTGCCTAGAATATACCATTTGTTCACAAGCAAATAATTGAAGCAAATGCATGGGCCTGTTGATGAACACTTCTGAATGATATTCCCAAAAACCGGTTGTGAACATCTCTTTGAAGGTCTGCTTATAGCACGTCGGTAGGTATTTAATTTGACAGTGCCAAGCGTAACACACCCGAAGCGATGGTGTTGTACTCATGTGGTAAGCTAAATCGAGATTGCCATGCTCGAAACTCGGGGTGTTTACATGTGATGCCTTGACCCGACGGAAGACTTTGAATACCATCTACATCATGTCAAAGATTTTGACAGTCATATGCGCTGCTATATCGTCCATATGTTTTAAGCGACGGATCCAGTGGCGAATCGTTGCCATCATGTATCCGACTGTAGGTGGTCCAGTAGGTGGGGTGAAGTATGGGTAATTAAGCCAATCCTGGCATTGCTTATTGTTCTGTACTTTAATATCAAATGCCTTCCAGGAGCGGCGATGTGGCACTGGTCCCCAACATGGGTTGTATTTTAAGTGTAGTTGTTCCTTAGCCCAAGTACTCATCATCTCTGGATATGCTTGTAATAAATCCTTGCGCCAATCTGGTTGATAGATTTCTCCTCGTTGCGCATCTAGTGGCAAATCTTCTAGCTCAAACTGGTTCACGTGAGAGGGTTTTTTGCCTGATTCTTTTTCTATGGCTAGCTGATATTCGGCCATTAGCATAAAGTAAGGCTTGTATTGTAGCTCATGCCTAGATATGTATCTGCACGGGGCCAAATGAGCAAAATAAGGAGACTGTAAAATTATTTCTTCAATCATTGCCATGGCGTGTAACTGTGCCTCTACCCTTGCTGAGTGGGTTGTTCCAAGTTCTTCAATCGTCTTCATCCACGCGGGAGTTGGAAGTTCAAAAGTCGTCTGGCCTTCGGCCGTGACGCATCTGCCTGGGATGGTTTGGGGTTCACGCGCTTCTTCAAAGGTTTCTTCCACCGGAATGGTCATTGTTTCTTCCTCTACTAGGAGTTCCGGTGGGGAGTTTGGCCTTGGGGGTGCTTCATATACAGCTATCCGTGATTGAAGAGTTGATACTTGGGCCCGTAAAGCATTGAGTTCCTCTAAGATCTCAGGAGAAGGGTCCACAGGAGCTAGTGGTCCTTGCTCTATAGGTGCTCTTAGTTGGAGTAATTTATGATCTTCTTTCAGCTTTTGATATTCCTCGTTCATGTTGTCGTACTCATCTAACAATCTGACATGATCATCTAGCAACATTTTCATAGATTCTGAGGGCACGGCCTTGAAACGGCTGGGGCTTAATGGTTGGTCTAGATGATCTAGAGCAGCTTCTAAATTCTCTCTGTTCTGTTCTTGTAAATGCTGGTTCTCTTCTTTCGCTCCTACCAAGTGTCGTCTGAGTAAGCCCATGTTTCTGGTGAGCTCTAAACATGTTCTTCTGAGAAGTCGATTCAGACACCTGTAACTTCTAACACTTGTGTTGAAGCTCAAGGTCAAGGACAAAGCAGAGAAGCGCATCAAGGAAGTGGACACACAAGAAGAAGGAGCAAGCAGGGAGCTCCAAGAAGCACCTGTCAAATTTTCAGATGAAATCCCTATAAAAATAGTGATTATTATCACTAAAAACCATTGTAAATACCATTTTCCATTTTTGTAACTCCATTTTGTTCAAGCCGAGGAGTCCTTGAGCTTGAGGAGTATTAGAACTACCATCCTACCGAGTTTCATAATTTTTAGACTCCATTTGAGCCCCCAAATAAGCCTTGGAACCTATTTTTTAACTAGGCCGGACACTAGGTCTGGACAGGGCCAAAACCACTCAAAAACTATAAAAAGGGCTGGAGAGCTCATTTTTGAGGTTAGCTTGTTATAGATTTCAGCTTTGTAAGAGAGCTCTTGTATAATCGAAGATCTTCCATTGTTCCACTCCTTGCTCTTACTTTGTGCACGTGTGTGTGTATGTGTGTGCATGCTTGTGTGCTTTCACTCACGCACTTGTGCCATCACTTGCTCACGGTCTTCATACCGGTCCTCACGTCTCCACGGATTGACATTTATGAGGTGTATCTCCTCACGTTGGTACTCACCATTGTACTAGAGTGACACCAAATTTGGCGCCGTTGCCGGGGAGAGAGCTTGGAGGACGAGCGTGTGACGGTAAGACGTAGAGTAGCAACGTTGGAAGGTAAAAAATCACCATTTTCAATTCAGTTTCTGAGTTTTTCTCCTTCTTCATCTTCACCATCATCACCATCTTCTTCCCTCTTCATATTCTCTGTTTTTTTTTCATTTTCGCCACTACATTCCCTTCGTATTTCACTTGCGGGTATGAGGAATAGGCGCTGAGGGTGCTCAGAGCAAAAGCGCTGAAGAAACGTGCTTGAAAACCTCTCAAAACTCAAGAAATCTGATTCAGTATCGCGGAGTGACAAGAATAGCGTCTGGTATCGCGTAGGAGGTATCGCTAGTTTGGAGATAGATTTTTACATGTACAGGCTGATAGGAGTGACAAGGAGGGCAGAAGGTACACATATCTGCAAAAATTTTTGAATTTGGGTGTGAAAATCTCCAAGTATCGTGTCCGGTTGAGTTTTGGTATCGCGATACCAGAATTCCCGTGTATCGCGATACTTGTCGAGGTATCGTATCGTCTGTTGGAGCAGAGCAATCATCAATAGTGATTATATGAAGATCAAAGTGAGAAGATATGTGGAAGAATTAAGATTACTTTCAGAGGAAGAAAATAGAATCAGAAATGTTTCTTTTGTATATTACTCTTGTAAATAGTTCAATGTATTTTGAAAAAGATGACGAGTTAGACTCGTATATATATACCTACAGATACGTATTGATAGAGAGAGAGTAATATAGATCAGATAGAGAAGAATAGGTGAAGAAGTGATGAACATTGTATGTATCATCAACCATATGTATGAAAGTAATGAAGAAGAAAATGTTGTAGAATTCTGCGCGTCGATCTTCTCTCCCATTCTCCTTCTGTGCTTAATCTTTTGAAGAATCCTTTTGCACGTATCTAAGTCCATAGCTAATCTATCTATGGCTAGAATTTGAGAGATTAATTTCAATCAGGCTGTGAGAATTTTGTTTAGGAACATTCATATGTGAAGATGTTCTGAGAGTCAAAAAATCTGGCGCACATTTCATCCTCAAAGAAATGGTCAGTGCTCAGTCCACAGTGTAAAGTTTTACACAAGTGAGGGCTCAAAATCTAAGTTGGAAGGTAAGCTATCTATGGCTAGAAGATCTTGATCAAACGGGTTCAGAGTTGGGAGAACCAGTGCTAAGAAGTTGCAGGTGTCAAAGTCGCCATTGCAGAGAAGCACTTTCAGACATAGGTAAAGTGTTTCACACATTTCTCAGTGTGTACTTAATCTTTTTGAGAGATTTAACTTGGCAAAGTTGCGCAACCTTAAGGCGAAGTGTTGTGCAAAGTTTTATTAAAAACTTTACAGGATTGATTAGTCAATGAGTGACTAATCTGCAGCAGACTTTTCTGAAGAAACTGAAATTTTCAGAATAATCAATTTTCTGATAATTTGGTGAAGATTCTCTAAAGTAGGTGGAGTCTAAAGTTGATCTTGATATAGAGGTGATCTAAATTCAAGGTCAACTTGTTCTTTTGGAGATTAACACTCTCCATCAGTGGTATCAGAGCAGGTTGTGTCAAAATTGAAGTGAAGAAGACTCCGACTATTGCAGAAGTACAAATCTTTACATCTTGAAGGTGCAGAAGGGTAAAGGTTGAAGAAAACTTGAAGGAAGACATACAAAGAGCATCAAAAGGATCAGAAGGAGCAACATTCGAAGTAAAGGTACATTTATTATCTGTAAAGGTTAAAGATTTGAAGCTACAGGTGAAGTAAAGATGGGAGATAGTCTCCAAATTGAAAAGTTGGATAGAGAGAACTATCCTGCTTGGTCTATGAGGATGGAAGCTCACCTTATGAGCAAAGATCTGATAGGATACATCACAGGAGATGAAGAAAAGCCAGAATTCAGAGATCCTAGTGTTCCAACTAGGGAGGAGCTTGCAGATTTGAAGAATTGGATGAAGAAGGATGCTCAAGCAAGAAGCATCATCTATATGGCAGTCAATGACTATTTGCTTCCTCACATTAGAGGACTTGAGAGTGCTTGTGACATTTGGAATGCTTTGGAAGAGCATTTCCAAAATACAACCAAATCAAGGAAGGCTTCACTATGGGCAGAGTTTACTACCTTCAAGAAGAAGGCCTCACAATCAATTTCTGATTATGTGACAAAGATGAAGGACATTGCAGATTCTTTAGGTGCAGTTGATGAAGATATTGAAGAAGACAAATTGGTAAGACAAATACTCACAGGGCTAAGAGGAGATGAGAAGTGGAAGCCTTTCATTTTATCTACAGAACTTTCATTAGATCACTTTACTCCTGATTTGAATCAATTGTTAGGTCATATGCTAACTTTTGAGAATGATGTCAAAGGAGATGTTGATAAGAGTGCAGGTCATGCAATGTACTCTAAAGACAAGAAGAAAGCTAACAAAGGGAAGCAACAATCAGGTGAAGAAGAAGGTACATCAAACCAAGCAAACTTTATAAGAGGAAGAGGAAATGGCAGAAGTAGAGGAAGAGGTAGAAACAACAAAGAGAATGCAAGAGCTTGTTGGATATGTGGTAAGACCAATCATCTATCTCATGATTGTTGGCATAATAATCAAAACAATGGTAATTATCAGAACTTTAATCAAAGAGCAAGAGGTGGTAGATTTCAGAGAGGAAATTTCAGAGGTAGAGGTGGTAGGAATTCTTTTGGAAGAGGTGGAGGAAGAAGCTTCCAAAATCAATCCTATAATAACACCTATTACAACTATGCATCAGATCAAAAGGAGGATTCGACTCTCATTATGAATACATGTGAAACCTCACATGAGGACATGAGAGTGTTCTATATTGATTCAGGATGTAGTAATCATTTAAGTGGAAATATTGCTTTGATGACTGACCTAGATCATAATGCAATTAATCATACAGTGCAGACAGGTGATAATACAAAGCATAAGGTAAAGTCAATTGGTTCAGTCAAAGCTAAGGATGGGAGCACTCTTCTGAGTAAGGTACTTTATGTTCCCACAATTCCAAAGAATTTGATCAGTGTAGGTCAAATTGTGGAAAAAGGTTATGAGGTAAGGTTTACCAATGATGGAGTTTATGTGGAAGACCCTAGTCAAGGGTATAAACAAGTTATTGCAGGAAAGAAAGAAGGAAGGCTTTTCACATTGAAGGTACAAGGAAATGTTGGACATGCTATGTTCACATATGGAGAGCAGAAGGTGTCAGAATTGGATCTTTGGCACAAAAGACTTGGACATTTTAATGAAAGAGGTATCAAAGAAATGATTAACAATGATTCAGTGCTTGGAATGCCTAACATTGCAGGTCAACACATGACATACAGATGTGAGGCATGTCAATTAGGTAAGGCTCATAAGCAATCCTATTCCAAGCATGGATTTATGTATTCAGAAAGACTTGAATTGGTGCATACAGATGTGTGGGGTCCTTCAAAGGACTTTAGTATAAATGGTTCAAGATATTATGTCATATATGTTGATGATGCTACCAGGTGGATCACAATTTATGTGATTAAGGAAAAGTCAGAAGTGTTTAATACATTTAAACACTATCACGCATATGCAGAAAGGATTACAAGTCAAAAATTGAAGAGACTAAGGTCAGATGGAGGGGGAGAGTATTTTTCAAATGAGTTCAATGATTATTTGTGGAATGCAGGTATAAAGAGAGAAGTTACTTGCAGGTACTCTCCTCAACAAAATGGGGTAGCAGAAAGAAGAAATAGGACTCTTGTTGAGTTTGCAAGGTCCATGATGAAAGAGAAGAATTGCCCAAATTATTTGTGGGCTGAGGCTGTTAATACAGCTACATATTTGGTTAATAGATTGCCTTGTAAAGCTTTGCAGGGTATGACACCATATGAAGCTTGGTGGGGTAAGAAACCTACCTTGGATCATTGCAGAATATTTGGATGCTTGGCATATGCATATGTGCCATCTCAATTGAGGCATAAGTTGGAGCCTAAGGCAGAGAAGTATGTATTCATTGGCCATGATGATAAGCAAATGGGATACAGGTTGTGGAGTCCATCCACAAAGCAATTTATTGTATCCAAGGATGTTACATTTGATGAGCAAGGTACTTGGTATGCAGGTAAATATAATGTACATACAGATGATGAAGAAGTTGTGGATCAAAGGAAAGGTAAAGCAAAGATTCAATTACTTGATGAAAGTGAGAGTAATGAAGTGCAGATTGAAGTTGAAGAGAGGCCAAGGTTTGATCCAGAATGTGATGAACCAGAGACCTCAAGAATTGCAGAAGTTAGGAGATCATCTAGGCACAAATGGCAACCTACAAGGTATACCTATGAAACTTCATTCTTGACTACTAAAGATTATGCTTATTTGGTAAAAGCAGATGAAGACCCTTCTACATATGAAGAGGCCAAAGGGAAGAAGAATTGGGAAGATGCTATGCAAGAGGAGTATGATGCATTGATAGAGAATCAAACTTGGGATTTGGTTCCTAAACCTAATAGCCAGAAAATCATTGGTTGTAAGTGGGTTTACAAAACAAAGAGATTTGCAGATGGAAGTGTGTCTAGGTACAAAGCTAGACTTGTTGTGAAAGGGTATGCACAGACATATGGAGTGGACTATGATGAGACTTATAGTCCTGTGGCAAAGATGACAACCATCAGGACACTCATTGCAATTGCTGCTTGTAAAGGTTGGAAGTTGTCTCAATTAGATGTTAAAAATGCTTTCTTGAATGGTTACATTTCAGATGAAGTCTACATGGAGCAACCAGATGGGTTCAAAGATCAAGTGAGTCCAAATTATGTATGTAAGCTCAAGAGAGCTTTGTATGGGTTGAAGCAAGCCCCAAGGGCTTGGAATTATAGGCTTGTAAAATTCTTGAATGATCTTGGATTTCAAGCATCAAAGGCAGATAGTAGCTTGCTAGTCAAAGCAAGTGAAGATGGGTTCATTTATGTTTGCATTTATGTTGATGACATAATACTTACAGGAACAGATGATAAGGGGATACAAATGATCAAGAAGCAGATGGAGAAAGAGTTCAAAATCAGTGATTTGGGGAACCTATCATTCTTCTTGGGAATGGAGATCTCTTATACTCAACATGGAGTATATGTGACCCAAGAAAGGTATCTTAAAAATTTGCTAACCAAATTTAAAATGGAAGATTGCAGGGTTGCACCTACACCTTTGGAAGTGAACCATAAATTGTCTAGGTTTGGAGGAGAAGAGTTCAGAGATATGAAACTCTATCAAAGTCTGGTTGGTAGCTTGATTTATGCTACATTGACAAGGCCTGACTTGTCATATGCAGTTGGTGTGCTTTCACAATTCATGCATTGTCCTAGAAAGGAACATTGGATTGCAGGACAAAGAGTACTTAGGTACATCAAGGGTACACTCAAAGAAGGGTTGTACTATGGGTTTACTTCAGATACAAGAATCAAGATATATAGTGATGCAGATTGGGCAGGTAATGTGGATGATAGAAGATCAACACATGGATACTTGTGCTATGTAGGAGACAAATTGATTTCATGGTGTTCCAAGAAGCAACATACAGTTGCCTTGTCATCTACAGAAGCAGAATATAAAGGTATGGTGGAAGCTGCAAAAGAGGTAATATGGCTAAAGACACTTTTGAAAGTTTTTAATGTGATTCAGAGTACTCCTATTATTTGTGGAGACAATATGACTTCATTATACTTGGCAGCTAATCCTGTATTTCATGCTAGAACTAAGCATATTGAAATACAGTATCATTTTCTGAGAGAGAAGGTCATTGAGAAGGAAATTGAAGTCATACACACCCCTACAAAAGATCAACTTGCAGATATGATGACTAAAAGTTTGGATGGACCTAAGTTGCAGAGGTTTAAAGATATGGCAGGAATAAAGAAGATGCAGATAATCACAATTGAAGATTGAGGGGGAGCTGTTGGAGCAGAGCAATCATTAATAGTGATTATATGAAGATCAAAGTGAGAAGATATGTGGAAGAATTAAGATTACTTTCAGAGGAAGAAAATAGAATCAGAAATGTTTCTTTTGTATATTACTCTTGTAAATAGTTCAATGTATTTTGAAAAAGATGATGAGTTAGACTCGTATATATATACCTACAGATACGTATTGATAGAGAGAGAGTAATATAGATCAGATAGAGAAGAATAGGTGAAGAAGTGATGAACATTGTATGTATCATCAACCATATGTATGAAAAGTAATGAAGAAGAAAATGTTGTAGAATTCTGCGCGTCGATCTTCTCTCCCATTCTCCTTCTGTGCTTAATCTTTTGAAGAATCCTTTTGCACGTATCTAAGTCCATAGCTAATCTATCTATGGCTAGAATTTGAGAGATTAATTTCAATCAGGCTGTGAGAATTTTGTTTAGGAACATTCATATGTGAAGATGTTCTGAGAGTCAAAAAATCTGGCGCACATTTCATCCTCAAAGAAATGGTCAGTGCTCAGTCCACAGTGTAAAGTTTTACACAAGTGAGGGCTCAAAATCTAAGTTGGAAGGTAAGTTATCTATGGCTAGAAGATCTTGATCAAACGGGTTCAGAGTTGGGAGAACCAGTGCTAAGAAGTTGCAGGTGTCAAAGTCGCCATTGCAGAGAAGCACTTTCAGACATAGGTAAAGTGTTTCACACATTTCTCAGTGTGTACTTAATCTTTTTGAGAGATTTAACTTGGCAAAGTTGCGCAACCTTAAGGCGAAGTGTTGTGCAAAGTTTTATTAAAAACTTTACAGGATTGATTAGTCAATGAGTGACTAATCTGCAGCAGACTTTTCTGAAGAAACTGAAATTTTCAGAATAATCAATTTTCTGATAATTTGGTGAAGATTCTCTAAATTAGGTGGAGTCTAAAGTTGATCTTGATATAGAGGTGATCTAAATTCAAGGTCAACTTGTTCTTTTGGAGATTAACACTCTCCATCATCGTCAAGTGCTGGTATTGGGATCACGGTCGCCCCAGCGGTATCGTATCGTGGTCCACCTGGTATCGTATCATGTTAGTCTTGGTATAGTATTGCCTCCAATTTCAGTATCGTATCGTCGGCCAAGCTGGTATTGTATCGCCTCAAAGGTATCGTATCGTCCAATCCCGTGGTATCGTATCGCTCAAGAACTCAGTATCGTATCGTGTCATTACAGGTATCGTATCGCGAGGTTAAGTGGTATCGTATCATGCAAATTAGAGATATCGTATCGTGACCACTTTCAGTATCGTATCGTCTAAGAGAGCAGTATCGTATCGTGGAAATTGGTATCGCCTTGGTCGTATCGTATCGTCTACGTGGTATCGTCTGAAGGGGTATCGTGTAAGACAAAGGTATCGTATCGTGGAAAATCTGGTATCGTATCGCCTGTTCTGAGTTCCCAGAGAGATCCTGTTTCCCTGTTTTAACCCCCAGAACCCTGAACTGGCATAACTTTCTCATACCAGGATTATTAGATAGGGTATTTTGAAGTTGACCCTCAAGGAAACTAGAAAACCAAGGAGTTCCAAAGGATTTTGAGCAACATAAGAGAACTTTGGGACTAGAAGCCAAGGCTTATGAACCTGAGATCTGGCAGACACTTAGGCAAGGATAGACAAAGCATTAGGTCATCTGAGGCTAGTGTCAACCATACAGCCAAGTCTTGGGCTCAACAGCTTAGTGGTTATATCCTTACACACGAAGTTCAGAAACCAGTGACTCAAAAATGTCTTTTAGCATGGAAAGACCCACAGGTGGCTCAGGCACTACCTATTTACAGACACCAGAAGGTCCCTATAAGACCCAATTGGAGTATATCAGGACCAACCAATTAGGTGCTCCCGTCTATGAGGATGGTCTAAGACGATCAGTGGTTCAACTCAAGAATCCTGACCAACCCTTTGGACTTGAACACCCAGTGGTCAAGTTTGAAGAGGGTGCTTACATTGATAAGGAAGGAACCATGTATGTGGTTACCAACTTACCAGATAGGACAGATGAGTTTGGAAATATCATTCCTGAGAATGAGATAGGAGACCTAGAGCAAGGAGACCTAGGAGGAGAACCCAAGACCCCTAGAGGTAAGTTAGTCTTAACCAGAGTGCTCACTCCAGAATGGATTCCTCAAGATAATAAAAGCATAGAACTATTCGTGAATAGAGAAACGGAAGAAGCCTTTTGGAGATTTAGGCCAGATCAACCCAGCCCAGTAGTCACCATCTATGAATTCAAGGATCCAAAGACACCAGGGAAAGTTGTCTATCTAGATCACACATCTCAAAAATTATTCTTGGTATCAGATCATGACAGACATGCTTACACCTGGCAAGGTGAATCAATTTTCCCTCCACCAAGATCTAATGTTTCCCAGGGCCTCCAGGGAGCCGGATCATCCAAGGCTCATGAAACCCAAAGGGAAAGAACTAGAGAGAGACCGGAGGTAAGCTTTGCAGACATTGTAGGCAGAGACAGATCAGGATATGGAACGGAAAGACCTGAAAGGGAGAGACATAGAGTTTATAGGCATCAAAGAGATGATCATGATTTCCCATTGCCTAGACCACGAGAGCACTCAAGAACCCTTAGACCCTCTCAAGTGGTTAAGACAATGAAGAAGTACTTTGATGGATTTGGAGATCCTTATGATCATGTGGCGGAGTTCAAACAAGTGCTAAGAGCTGAACAGGTTGAAGACTTGTTCACCCAGTTCGAGGCATTTGGTTTGACTCTTAAGGGTACTGCCTTAGCTTGGTTTCAACCTCTAAACAGTCGCAACTATAGAGAGATAGGTCAGCTGCTAGAAGAATTCATTGTGGAATTTTCCAAAAGCGGTATCAGGCATAACACATCATCCTTGATCCACAGCTTCAAGCAAACACCCCAAGAAACAGTGCGACTCGCAGGAAGAAGATTTAGACAGTACTTGGAAAGATGCCCTGTACCAGAATTACCCACATCAGCCAAACAGGTGGCACTGTTTTTAGATGGCCTATTGAGCACAAAATTAAGGTCATATGTATACTTGAAAGAGCCTAGATCCATAGAAGAGTGTGTACGGATATGCATTGACATAGAAGACAACTTGGGTGAGGAGTTAGGACTATCCAAACTCTATAAGGACTCTGATAGTTCTACAAGTCATACCTCTAGAACCTCCACTGAGATAGATGAGATAGCTGAGCAAGTGGCCAAAAAGCTAGGAGTTCAAAATAGAAAAATGCCAAGGGTCACTTCAGTGAAGCAATGTTATACATGTGGAGGAGATCACATGGCTAATGTTTGCCCGTTGACGACTCAACCCCAAGGAAACCCTAATGCTCTATATTGCACCATTGAGAAGAAATATACAAATCATACGACCCAAGATTGTCCCTATAACAGGCAGGCTGTTAGACAAAATTATCAGCAACCTTACTAGCAGGGTAGGTATCAGAATCAGTACCAACAGCCATATTATAGGCCACAACAATATCAACCTCAATACCAGCAGCAATATCAGGCACCATATAGGCCACAACCAGTCCTAGGAAACCAACCACCAGCTCCTGCCAATGTGATCCCAGTTAAGTATACAATGGCGGAGGAGAACCCTAATAGAGCATTGGTACCACTAACCCCATTGATACCAGAAAATGACTCTCACGCTCATGGTTCGAACTACTTCCATGAAGATAGTCCACATGCTTATTACATAGAGTCACCTGAGCAAAGTGAGACTTCTCAGTATCAATATGAGGCACCACCTATGGAACAAAATTGGGAGCCAGAATACTCCAACGTCATGTATACGAATCCAAATACTAGGCCCCAAGTGAGACAAGTAAGACCACAAGCCCTTAGAGGACCATGCTTTAGATGTCAGGGCGACCATTTCATTCGTGAATGCCCCCACCAACCAGCTCTGGGACAAGGGCAAAACATTACAATACAAGGCTTTTGTCCTGAGTGTGGCCAGGAACATCTTCCTAGAGAGTGTCCGAGAAACCCCTCTAGTGCACCCAAGGTTACACCCATCAATGTGGTAGGCTTAGTGGCAGATTCAAGTTCAAGTAGTAGTAACGTAGCTCCTGTACAGGCAGTTACTAGGGCATAGGCTGCACAACAAGCAAAACCATCCGAGCAATCGGAGTCAAGTGAGTCAGGAGAGCCTAGTAAGAGGAAACCAAGAACATGGAAGGATACCAGAGAGAAGGCTAATCGCAAGTGGAACAAAAAGCTATCCGAGCTAGAAAAAGCCTAAGGGATACCAAAACAAAAATAGAAGACATTGCATCTCAAAGCCCCTCACATACCGAAGCTCCATCCACTCCACCTCATTCCACCCCACCACCCATTGTAAATAACCCACAACCAGGGTCTGTTCTTGCAGATCCAACCCCAGAAGGCTTGGACATGATGCTCAAGGCCTACCAGGCTCGTCTTCAAGAAGGGCCAACAACTGCAAACTTGGACAAGAGTTACCCAAGAGCAGATTTAGAGATTGAACGGATGAAAATGTGCATGAAAATGGTAGAACAAGCTCAAGCTATACTTGAGACTAGTCAAAAGTTCAATCAGACAAACTCTGTCAAACCGGATTTGCATTTCCAGGGCTTACTAGAAAGATTAGAGCAGTAGGTAAACAAACCACAAGTTTCTTTACCTCCACAGGCTCAACCAGTTATTGAAAGAGGAAGCTCACCACCAATGGGAGCTTATGTTCCTAATTCCACGGATGCTAGAATACCTCTGTTAGAGGGCCGCCGAACAAGGACAAATGAACTAGGACAGGTGTCTTAAATGTAAAAGTGTTAGACGGCCGCCGAACAAGGACAAAAGTACTAGGACAGGTAGCTTAAATGAAAAAGAATCTTTCAGGAAACACGCAGGTAACTGAAGAAGTGCGCACTCTTGTAAAAAATCCTCTATTTAAGGCAATGAGAAAAGAGTGGCAGCAGCGCCCCCATTTGTGGGAATCGCAGTGTAACGTTTGAGTGAGTCTCGTTTTGGGAGAGTGTTGTAAACGTATTGTGTGAGTGTGTATGTTGTTGAGAAGATAAGTCCTGCTTTGTTCTGTTCCGTTCTGTACTCCGGCTAGTCAATTTTTCTCACCTTATTACAGAGTTACGAATTAGTTATATTGTGTTACGAATCTGTTCGGTAATGATTGAGTGTGTCTCTGAGTGTTATCAAGTGCAGTATGTTGTTGTCAGTTCTTCGGCGGAGCAGGGAACGTGAAAAGTAATCCCGAACTAATTGTCTGTTAGCGTTTCTATAAGTGACCGAATTCGATACCGTAGCCTACATTTGCTGTTGATTCCGATCGCAGGAAGACTAGTAGCTGTAATGGTCTGGATGTGAGTCGGACATCGTTAGTTTATGGTTAGCCGTTTGTTATTAGGAGATTGGTTGTTCGAGTTTAGCATACGATGAGTCCTCGTAAACTTAAGGTATAATGTCTGGTTGGTATACCTATCTGCTCTGAAGAAGTACGTATTAGGTGACCTTGTTACTAAGTATATTTTGCTCATAAAATAAGTAACCGGATTGCTACCCACAGTCCTAAAGTTCTAATTCCAGTACACTGAACAGTCTTTCGTTGTTCAGAGATGGACACTGAGCTAAGAACGGGATAACATTTAGGATTGTGTGAAGATTTGGGAAAATAGTACAGGGCCTCTGTCTAATAGACCCCTACCACTCCCAAGGACCCACGTGGCTAAGAGAAAATTTACGGTTAGGAAAGATTCAAAATCGGCTGAACTTGAAGTACTTTGAGTCGGAAAGTGGAAGTAACGATTAACGTTTAACATTTGGCATCGCCTGTGGGAAAGTGGCATCAGGTTGCCAGTTATCTGTGAAAGAGGCATTAGCGTGCCAGCTGTTTTTCAAAATCAAACATTACGTTTATCGTTCGATTGACTGACGGTAGCAACAGAGCCAGATTGTTGCCAACTGCTCAGATAATGCTACTACGCAATGATACATGCCGGTTACTCGGTCTGGCAAAACGTATCCTAGGAACCATACGACTGGAACACGAAAAATACTAAAGACAACCCTAGGAGAAGAAGGTATAACGCGGCCGGACCTAGTGGTCAAGCAAGTTAAGGACGTTAGAATTACTTTCGGTCATATTCCGGTGGAACGATCAACGCCTTTGGTACATTCTGGTGTCACTTCGACCCAGCCTATCGAAAATACAGTAATTCCAGAATCTACCAAGACGCCGCTGGAAACCAGTTTAACAATCTTGGATAAAGATTCAAAGTTATCCACGATCAGAAATACTCTAGGAAAAGAAAGCGGTAAAAGCGAAAAAACACTGCAGTCTGGTACACTTTCAGTTCATTCCGGTGATATTCCGGTGATAGAAACACCAACTGGCAGCCAAGGATTAGCATTTTTTGCGGAATCCTCAGCCCGACCCACGTGCTTGGAAGAAAGATTTCGGATATTGGACATCCAGAAGGAAGGAAAGCTGTTCGAAGCAGAGATCCGAAGTATCCTATGCAAAAACAGCACACCGAAAGGCACGCCATCCGGCGATCCAAGTTCTGATAGTTCAACCAATCAACCTCAAGATACAGAAGAAGGGTCGAATACACTCACAATGAACGGACAACAACAGCAACAACAGTTATGTCAACCAAGGCTGCCTCCAACAGGAGTAACATACACGAAATTTGGTGGATTCCCAGGAGATGATCCGGATGCTCACGTACGCACTTTCGAGATCAGTTATGCAGTCCTTAACCATCCACCGGATCAGGCATACAAGGCCATTGTTTTTCAATATACATTGGTCAACGAAGCAGCTAGATGGCTTACGGAATATGACATTAATCATTTTGGTACCTATGATGCAGTACGAGATGCTTTTCTGCAACGATTCAAGTTAAAGAAGAATCCCGCCGAAATCTTTGATTATTTACAGAACAACTGACAGAAGGCGAATCAGACTGTCCAGGAATATGCTACACTTTTTAGAACACACTTGCGACAGATACCACAAGCCCACGCTAACTTACTAGATGATGTCATCACTCAGTGGTTTATCAATGGTTTAAACCCACAATTGAAGCAGATCATGATCATAAGATGTGTCGGAGCAATGACGTTGGATGCAGTCATTGCCATGGCTCTGCAACTGGAATGCAAAGTTGGTGGATTTACAGAAGATCTGGAGTGGTTAAAAACGAACAAAACTATGACTAAAGATATAACCAGACAAGTGTACTGTATCACATGCAAAAATTCAGGTCATACTAGTGCCAATTGTGCGCTAAATCAAACGTTCTGCTCTATCTGCAACACTGTCGGACACACCACCGGAAATTGTGTCTACAATGCCAGAATACAGGGAACAACAACAGTCAATGCTATTATTCAAGAACATGGACAGGCAGCGAATCACTATGTACCTCCACAACTGAGAAACAATCAACCGCAAGGATATCGAAACTACCGAGGACAGAGAAACAATAACTATAATGCAAACCGCTGGCAGAACGAACCACCACTGGAAAATCTCAATTTACCACCGCCACACTGTCATTTTTGTGGTGAATACGGACACATTAGAAGATTTTGCAACATAGGATGTATAACAAGGCTAGCCACTGGACCACAACAGAACCACCAGTGTTCCCAGAACCTATTCCGGTGACTCAGACCTCGTCGACAAAGGAAGGAACACAACAAAAGGAAGCAGCAGCGGAGCCACCATTAGCAGTAGACATAACAGTAGATACTTCTGCATCAGCAGAGATCTTAAGTTCAAAAGAGCAGGATAACCAATCTCAACAGGCCTGGGAAATTTTATCCAAGGCATCTATCACTCTGCCTCTCGGCCAACTACTGGCATTAGTACCTGGGGTTCGACAACAGTTCCAGCAACAGTTCAATCCGGTACCTTCTTGTATTCCGACGACAGCAGCAGTTCAACCGGAACCTGATTCTACGGTTGATCATTCAGTTCCCTTGATTACAGTAAGGTATAAGAATCATAAAATTACACAGGTATTGATTGATGGAGGCTCTGGTGTTAACATTGCAACTATAGCCTTATGCAATAGGTTAGGATGGACCGAAATCGAACCAGTTCAATTTTTTGTCAGAATGGCAGACCAATCTAGAGTCCATCCTGTAGGACTTGTGCGAAATGTACCCATTACTTTACAAGGTACAACCTTCAAAATGAATTTTGTTATACTAGATCTGTCAGAATCCACTTTGGATTACAACCTTCTTTTTGGTCGACCTTGGCTGAAGCATGCGAAGGTAATACAGGACTGGTCTGCACAAGAGCTTACGTTCAAAGATGCCAACCGTAGATATGTGGTAAAATTAGATGCTATACAACCTTGCAAACTTCACGCCATACCCTATTTTGCTGAACCAGTCCACATGTTAGATGGACTATCAGATGATGAAGAAGAGGAATTCTGAAGAATAACGCTGACTTAATGACCTTAGGGACTATTGATCTACAGTCCGTAATAGATAACTGGAGTACTTCAGTATGTACAGTTGCACCAATCACCCAAAAAACTAAGCAGGAAGATACTGTAAGACAATAGTTACGCAATATAACATAGGAGCAATAGCAGAGAAGATAACAGATATAGGAGAATCTCAACAATTTTCTACTAGCAGCAAGTACAAAGATGATGGCGTTGTCCACCCGTGCGCTCTCAAGGTAGAGCTTAAATGGTGATCTAGACAACTCTAGATAGGGAGATACAAGGTAGAGGTATGCTGGCTCAACTCAATGTCTTAGGTAGTGCAGAAGTCATGTATATATAGGATCATGGGTGGCCTGCTATGGACGGCTATACATGGGCGGTAGAGCGTGGGCGGCCACCGCCCGCGTAATTGCCATACACGGCTTAGACTGGTTGAACCGACCTAACAAATATAAATGATTTCTGACTCCGACAGGGAATATTCCATGGAATATTCCCTTTACCGTCGCGTCGGGGGCGCTGCCCCCGGACCCCCACCAGGGGGCCCGCTGGCCCCCTGGGACCCCCCAGCCAAGGGGCCCGCTGGCCCCCTTGGACCCCCCAGCCGGGGCTGCTCACCGCTGCCCCGGACCCCACAATTGGGGACCCTGGTAACTCCCTTTCCTTATAATATCTTACATGGTCCAATATGACCTTCATCTAACATTCAAGTTGGGATTCCTATAAATTGGGTAATGCACGCTTGGCTTCTCCTCATAAAGGGGGCCTTACAAAATGTGCATACAATCATGAGGGGTAGACATTGATCATACTCTAACAGATACTGTGCCAACACATGACAACGAATTACAATCACTATTCCGGTCGACAGACGATATAGAGAAACCGCAACAGTTTTATGTCTCCAAAGACCAGTTGACCTCGTACAATCTTGGAGACGAAGATCATCCACGACCTCTAAAGATAAGGCAAAACTTACCGGAAATATTTAAGGCTGATTTGATTCAACTACTTCGCGAATTCTCAGACGTCTTTGCATGGGATTACAAGGATATGAAGGATTCAGATCCGCGCATCTATCAGCACAGAGTCATGCTGAAGCCTGAAGCTAAACCGAATAAGCAGCCCAGCTATCGGATGAATCCCAATTATGCATCACAGGTAAAAGCCGAACTTGATAGATTATTAAAAGTTGGATTCATCGTACCAGTAGAACATGCTGAATGGATTTCACCAATTGTGATCGTGCCAAAGAAAAATAAGCAACTACGAATCTGTGTAGACTACCGGAAATTAAACGCAGCAACAGTACCGGATCCTTTCCCGATTCCCTTTCTGGATACCATGCTTGATAGGGTAGCACGCCACGAAATGTATTCATTCTTAGACGGATACAGCGGTTACAATCATGTTAGAATGGCTGAAGCAGATATCCCAAAAACTGCCTTCATTACCAATTGGGGTGTCTTTGCTTGTACAGTAATGTGGTTTGGGTTAAGAAACGCACCAAGCACCTTTCAGCGCTGTATGCAGGAGATTTTCTCTCCCTATCTCAATTCGTTTATGCAAGTATATCTCGATGAATTCTCAATTTTTGGAAAGATGATGGCACATTTGCTTCATCTACGGTGCTGTTTCCAAAAGTGTCGAGACTACAGACTCTGCCTCAACCCAAGCAAATCTGTGTTTGCCGTTTCATGTGGCAAACTACTTGGTCATATTGTATCTGCCCAAGGTATCCGAGTAGACCCAGATAAGATTTCGGCAATTTTAGAAGCCCTAGTACCCGCCACTCCGAAAGAAGTAATGCGTTTTATGGGTCAAGTACGGTGGCACGACAGACACTTATAGTGGCTTGCTCATCTGGCCGTACCACTGAACAGACTAATCACCAAAACTCCCCGACAGTTCGAATGGACTCAAAAATGCCAAACTACATTTGAACGACTCAAGTATCTATTGAGGAAGGCCCCAATCTTACAACCACCGGACTGGGACTTGCGATCGGTAGTATTCTGATGTAGCAAACACATAAGTGGTTTCGCCCTATCTATTACGCCAGCAGAAGGCTTGCACCGGCAGAAAAGAACTATTCTACCACCGAAATGTTGGTGCAGATCAATCACCAATTGAATGTTTGAAGACTAAAGAATGAAGGATGAGATCAATTCTGAAGCTTGGAAGAAGGATACATTCAGAGGATATGAGGAATGTACACATATGTACATTAGTATAGTGATAGTTCATTTAGATCTTTGGTTAGTCATAGACTTGCACAAATTTCTCTATATATATACCCTGAAAATGTCGAGGCGTGATATGAGATCATATGAATGAATAGATGAGTGAGTATAGGAGTCAAGAAAGTAGAAGTAAGATGTCATGAGACATATGTAAAGTTAGTTGAGTTTCCTCTCATCACTCAACTGAAAACTTCTGAGTAATGGAAGAAATATTGCGCCCGATCTTTTCGTGTCTGCTTCGTCTGTGGTAAATCATTTGTGAAATCCTTTTGAGGATATCTAAGTTCATAGTTAATGAGTTTATGGCTTAAGTTTCAGAGTCTAATTGTAAACAGGCTAGGAGAATTGTTAGTAGGAACATTCATATGTGTTGAGTGTTCACAGTTCTCTGAAACAGGCGCAAATTTCGATCTTAATCTTTTGGTCAATTCTCACTCCATAGTTTAAAGTTTTGTGCAAGCAAGCACTTAATCTTTAAGTTGGAAGGTAATCTACTCGTGGCTAGAAGCATTTGCTTAAACGGGTTTTGTACTGAGAGAATTGAAGTTAAGAAGTTAGGGGTGTCTAAATCGACTTCTCAGAAGTGCAGATTTAGACATAGGTAACTTGTGAAGTTGATTTCTCAAGTTATACTAAACCTTTTGAAGAACTTTAACTTGGAGGAGGTGCGCAACTTCTAGGCGACACTTCATACAAAATTTAATAGAAAACTTTACATGTTTGATAAGTCAATGAGAAGAAATTGTGCAGCAGACTTTCTGTGTTTATCTTCTTCACAGAATTTTTCAACTTTTGATAATTTGGAGGTTGGACCTCTAATTTGGTGAAGGTTTTGACTTACTCTTGATATAGAGGTGTTCTAAATTTAAGAGTAGGTTGTTCTTTTGGAGATTAACACTCTCCATCAGTGGTATCAGAGCAAGAGACATCAAATCAAGGAAAGGAGGATCCCGACTGCTGCAGATTCAAGAAATTCAACAATTGAAGAGCTAAAGGTGAAAGCTTGAAGGCAAAGCCTGAGGAGGAGACCATACGACATCAAGAAGGACAAAGTCTAATTCGAAGTAAAGGTACATATATTGTTCATAAGCTTGAAGATTTCAATACACAGGTGGACACAAGATGGGAGATTCTCTACAGATAGAGAAATTGGATAGGGAAAACTATCCTGCATGGTCAATGAGGATGGAAGCTCATCTTATGAGCAAAGATTTAATTGCTTACATCACAGGAGAAGAAGAAAAGCCACAGTTCAGAGATCCTAGTGTTCCAACTAGGGAAGAGTTAGCAGATTTGAAAAATTGGATGAAGAAAGATGCTCAAGCTAGGAGCATTATATATATGGCAGTCAATGATTACTTGTTACCTCATATTCGAGGTCTTGAAAGTGCAACTGATATTTCGAATGCTTTGGTGGAGCATTTCCAGAATACTACAAAGTCAAGGAAGGCATCCTGATGGGCAGAATTTACAACCTTCAAGAAGAAGGCCTCTCAATCTATTTCAGACTATGTAACAAGGATGAAAGACATTGCAGATGCATTAGGAGCTGTTGATGAAGGCATTGAGGAGGATAAATTGGTAAGGCAAATCCTTACAGGTTTGAGAGGTGATGACAAATGGAAGCCATTCATTTTGTCTACAGAGTTATCACTTGATCATTTCACTCCTGATTTAAATCAGTTGCTAGGTCATATGCTAACATTTGAGCATGATGTTAAAGGAGATGGTGACAAGAGTGCAGGTCATGCAATGTACTCAAAGGACAAGAAGAAGAATAGCAAAGGAAAGCAACAAGCAGGTGAAGATGAAGGTACAACTAGTCAAGCCAACTTCCTAAGAGGAAGAGGAGGTGGCAAAGGAAGAGGAAGAGGCAGGAACAACAAAGATGGAGGCAAAGCTTGCTGGATTTGTGGTAAGACAAATCACTTAGCTAATGATTGTTGGCATAATAATCAGAGTAATGGTGGATATAATCAGAACTATAATTCAAGAGGAAGAGGAGGCAGAAATGAAAGAGGTAATTTCAGAGGCAGAGGTGGTAGGAGTTACTTTGGAAGAAATGCAGGTAGAGGATTCCAAAGTCAACAATACAACAACACCTACTACAATTATGCTTCAGATCAAAAGGAGGATTCAACATTGATAATGAATGCAACTTGTGAAAGGCAGAGTGAAGATCAAAGAGTCTTCTACATTGACTCAGGGTGTAGTAATCACCTGAGTGGTAATATATCTTTGATGACTGATTTGGAGAATAAGGTTTTTAATCATGTTGTTCAAACAGGTGACAACACAAAGCACAATGTGAAGTCAATTGGATCAATGAAAGCTAAGGATGTAGTACCTTATTGAGTAAGGTCTTGTATGTTCCTACAATTCCTAAGAATTTGATAAGTGTAGGACAAATTGTTGAAAAGGGATATGAAGTAAGGTTCACTAATGATGGAGTATATGTGGAAGACCCTAGTCAAGGGTATAAACAGATTGTTTCAGGGAAGAAAGAAGGAAGATTATTTACATTGAAGATTCAAGGCAATATTGGTCATGCTATGTTCACATATGGAGGATATAAGATCTCTGAGTTAGATCTTTGGCACAAGAGGCTTGGACATTTCAATGAAAGAGGTATTAAAGACATGATTAACAATGGTTCAGTGCTTGGATTGCCTAATGTTGCAGGTCAACATATGACATACAAATGTGAGGCATGTCAATTAGGTAAGGCTCATAAGAATCCTTACTCCAAGCATGGTTTTATGTACTCAGAGAAGCTTGAATTGGTACACACAGATGTGTGGGGACCATCAAAGGATTTCAGTATAAATGGGTCAAGGTATTATGTGATTTATGTTGATGATGCTACTAGATGGATCACTATCTATGTGATCAAAGATAAGTCAGAAGTGTTTAATACATTCAAACACTATCATGCATATGCAGAAAGAATTACAGGACATAAGTTGAAGAGACTAAGGTCAGATGGAGGGGGAGAGTATTTTTCTAATGAGTTCAGTGATTACTTGTGGAATGCAGGTATAAAAAGGGAAGTTACTTGCAGATACTCTCCTCAACAAAATGGTGTAGCAGAAAGGAGAAATAGAACACTTGTTGAGTTTGCAAGATCCATGATGAAGGAGAAAAATTGCCCTAATTATTTGTGGGCTGAGGCTGTAAATACAGCCACTTATTTGGTCAATAGGTTACCATGTAAAGCCTTGCAGGGTATGACACCATATGAGGCTTGGTGGGGTAAGAGACCTACCTTGGATCATTGCAGAGTTTTTGGATGTGTGGCATATGCATATGTGCCATCACAATTAAGGCACAAGTTGGAGCCTAAAGCTGAAAAATATGTTTTCATTGGTTATGATGATAAGCAGATGGGCTATAGATTGTGGAGTCCATCTACAAAACAATTCATGGTTTCTAAAGATGTTACATTTGATGAGCAAAGCACTTGGTATGCAGGTACAATCAATATCAATACAGGTGATGAAGAAGAAGTAAGCCAAAGGAAAGGTAAATCAAAGGTTCAAATATTTGATGAACAAGAGAATAATGAAGTGCAGGTTGAAGTGGAAGAAACACCAAGATTTGATCCTGAATATGAAGAACCAGAATCCTCAAGAAGTGGAGAGCTTAGGAGGTCTACAAGGAATAAATGGCAACCTACAAGGTATAGCTATGATACTTCATTTTTGGCCACAAAAGATTATGCTTATATGATGAAAACAGATGAAGACCCTTCTACATATGAAGAGGCAAAAGGTAAGGAAAAATGGGAGAAAGCTATGCAGGAAGAATTTGATGCACTATTGGAGAATCAAACATGGGATTTGGTTCCAAAACCAAATAATCAGAAAATCATTGGATGCAAGTGGGTTTACAAGACCAAGAGGTTTGCAGATGGAAGTGTGTCTAGATATAAAGCTAGACTTGTTGTCAAAGGGTTTGCTCAAACATATGGTGTTGACTATGATGAGACTTATAGTCCTGTGACAAAGATGACAACCATCAGGACACTTACAGCTATTGCTGCATGTAAAGGTTGGAAGTTATGTCAACTTGATGTGAAAAATGCTTTTTTGAATGGTTATATTTCAGATGATGTGTTCATGGAGCAACCTCAAGGGTTCAGAGATAAAAGGTATCCAGATCATGTGTGCAAGATCAAGAGAGCTTTGTATGGCTTGAAGCAGGCCCCAAGGGCATGGAATTATAGACTTGTAAAGTTCTTGAAAGAACTTGGATTTCAGGTGTCTAAAGCAGACAGTAGCTTGCTTGTCAAAGCAAGTGATAATGGTTTCATATACATGTGCATATATGTTGATGATATAATCCTTACAGGTACAGATGAAGAAGGAATACAAAGACTCAAGAAGCAAATGGAAAAGGGGTTCAAAATAAGTGACTTGGGAGACTTGTCATACTTCTTGGGCATGGAGATTACATATACTCAACATGGAGTATTTGTGACCCAAGAAAGGTATTTGAAGAACTTGTTAATCAAGTTTAAAATGGATGATTGCAGGGTAGCACCTACACCAATGGAGGTGAATCACAAATTGAGTAAGTTTGGAGGTGAAGAATTCAAGGACATGAGACAATATCAGAGTTTGGTTGGTAGTCTTATCTATGCTACTTTAACTAGACCTGATTTATCATATGCAGTAGGGGTTTTGTCTCAATTCATGCATTGCCCAAGGAAAGAACATTGGATTGCAGGTCAAAGAGTGTTGAGGTACATTAAGGGTACACTCAATGAAGGTTTGTATTATGGGTTTACATCAGATACAAACATCAAGATATATAGTGATGCAGATTGGGCAGGAAATCCAGATGATAGAAGGTCAACTTTTGGATACATGTGTTATGTGGGAGATAAACTTATCTCATGGTGTTCCAAGAAGCAACATACAGTTGCTTTGTCTTCTACAGAAGCAGAGTACAAAGGCATGCTTGAAGCTGCAAAGGAAGTGATTTGGCTCAAGACTTTGATGAAGAGTTTTGACATTGTGCATGGGGTACCAATTATATATGGAGATAACATGAGTTCATTGTATTTAGCTGCTAGTCCTGTTTTTCATGCCAGGACCAAACACATTGAGATTCAGTATCACTTTCTAAGAGATAAGGTGATGGATAAGGAGATTGAAGTCATACATACTTCAACAAAAGATCAGATAGCTGATATGCTTACAAAGAGCTTGGATGGACCAAAGCTACAGAAGTTTAAAGACATGGCAGGTATAAAGAAGAAAAGAGAAACCTCAATTCATGATTGAGGGGGAGCTGTTGGTGCAGATCAATCACCAATTGAATGTTTGAAGACTAAAGAATGAAGGATGAGATCAATTCTGAAGCTTGGAAGAAGGATACATTCAGAGGATATGAGGAATGTACACATATGTACATTAGTATAGTGATAGTTCATTTAGATCTTTGGTTAGTCATAGACTTGTATAAATTTCTCTATATATATACCCTGAAAATGTCGAGGCGTGATATGAGAGCATATGAATGAATAGATGAGTGAGTATAGGAGTCAAGAAAGTAGAAGTAAGATGTCATGAGACATATGTAAAGTTAGTTGAGTTTCCTCTCATCACTCAACTGAAAACTTCTGAGTAATGGAAGAAATATTGCGCCCCATCTTTTCGTGTCTGCTTCGTCTGTGGTAAATCATTTGTGAAATCCTTTTGAGGATATCTAAGTTCATAGTTAATGAGTCTATGGCTTAAGTTTCAGAGTCTAATTGTAAACAGGCTAGGAGAATTGTTAGTAGGAACATTCATATGTGTTGAGTGTTCACAATTCTCTGAAACAGGCGCAAATTTTGATCTTAATCTTTTGGTCAGTTCTCACTCCATAGTTTAAAGTTTTGTGCAAGCAAGCACTTAATCTTTAAGTTGGAAGGTAATCTACTCGTGGCTAGAAGCATTTGCTTAAACGAGTTTTGTACTGAGAGAATTGAAGTTAAGAAGTTAGGGGTGTCTAAATCGACTTCTCAGAAGTGTAGATTTAGACATAGGTAACTTGTGAAGTTGATTTCTCAAGTTATACTAAACCTTTTGAAGAACTTTAACTTGGAGGAGGTGCGCAACTTCTAGGCGACACTTCATACAAAATTTCATAGAAAACTTTACATGTTTGATAAGTCAATGAGAAGAAATTGTGCAGCAGACTTTCTGTGTTTATCTTCTTCACAGAATTTTTCAACTTTTGATAATTTGGAGGTTGGACCTCTAATTTGGTGAAGGTTTTGACTTACTCTTGATATAGAGGTGTTCTAAATTTAAGAGTAGGTTGTTCTTTTGGAGATTAACACTCTCCATCACGAAAGAGAATGTCTAGGATTAATTTACTCCATCAAAAAGTTCAGACATTATCTATTAGGCCGGAAATTTACCTTTCATGTGGATCATGCTGCCCTTGTCTATCTAGTAAGACAACAACATTTAGGCGGACGATTAGCACGATGGGTGCTACTCTTGCAGGAATTTGATTATGAAGTCATTCACCGACCCGAAAATGCACATGCCTTAGCAATTATCTCGCCTAGATTCTGGTGAAGCTCCGATAGGCATAGATGACACGACTCCAGCAATTTATTGCTCTGAACCATTGATCGATGAGACTGCCGAATTACAAGCAACACCTACACATTATGATCAGATTCTAACTTTTCTCACCGAAGGATGCTTTCCATCTGAGACTGCCAAGGCAGTTCGAAGGAAAATGGTAGTCTTTAGCCGCCGATTCCGGTTAGTTGCAAGAGAACTATATTATGTAGATCACACCGGAATCTTACTTCGATGTGTTCCTCCGCACGAAATTAACTCGGTCATCACAATGGCTCATTCAACCCCTACTGGTGGTCACTTTGCCACAGATCTAACTCACCGGAAAATTCTGCAAGGAGGTCTCTGGTGTCCTACTATGTACCGAGATGTGGCCCAATTCGTCAAAAACTGCGATAACTGTCAAAGGTCTGGACAACCACTGCAACGACACTTCTTTCCCTTGCAGCCTATTATGCCACTCGAACCATTTCAGAAATGGGGATTAGATTTTATCGGTCCAATCACACCTCCAGCAGTCTTCAGTAACAACAGATACATACTAACCTGTACAGACTATGCAACAAGATGGGCAGAAGCTTGGGCTTTACGGTCTGCTACAGCAGTTGTAGTAGCAAAATGTCTATTAAATGATGTCTTCCCACGGTTTGGCTTACCACTCGAATTGGTGACAGATCAAGGTACTCACTTCGTAAATCAATTAATGAAGGTACTCACCCAATCATTCCAGGTGACACATAAACTCAGCTCTCCATATTACCCTCGCGCCAATGGTTTGGCCGAAAGTACAAACAAATCACTATTGAATATCCTCCGGAAACTAATCATGGAAGCACCAGAAAGATGGGATCAACTACTACCTGCAGTATTATGGGCATACCGAACTACATATAAGGTAACAACAGGTTTGACACCTTTCAAACTAGCTTATGGTTTAGAAGCAATAGCACCCATGGAAATAGTTATCCCAAGCCTGCGTGTAGCAATCACCCAGAAAATGCTATCGGAAGAGTCGCTGACAGCACGAATGGACGCACTCAGGGAACTTGATGAGCACGGATGGCTCAGCTTTTTAACCATGCGCGAAGTACAACTAAGGCAAGCCAAGACACACGATCAATATTTGAAGACCCCAATCTTTTCGGTAGATCAGCTTGTACTCTTCTATAACGCAAAATCCGATAGAGCAGTAGGAAAGTTCAAATTACGCTGGTTCGGTCCTTTTAAGATCTCAGAACAAGTCGGTCCGGCAACTTTTTGGTTGACTACGTTGACTGGAAATCCACTCCCAAAGGTAATTAATGGGTCGAAGTTGCGGCCATATCATCACACCACTAGCCCGCATTAAGTTTTTCGACGATGAACCGCGTTTTGTTTAATCTTTTCTTTTTCTCTTCTTCCTTCTGCTTTTTATAAATAGCCGTATTTTGTACAATCTGGATGTGACCAGTCGCCCCCCTTAACAGTCACTCGAGTACGCACGCCTGCATGAAAACCAGCATTATTCCCGCACTGCACAATGATATCCAACCCCCTTTTTCCTCCCCACCGTATTGTTTCTACTTAAACTCTTTCGACAACGCCGAAAAAAGCTATTGCGTTGTGTGTTAGTATTCTGAGCCCTCGTGCATTCTGCATCCGTGTTCATTGTCTGTCTCAGTAACCGCCATGGAAGCGATAGCCAACTATGCTGCCTTTCCGCGATGGTATCCCTACCGAGGTAGGTGAATATGTTGGTGCAGACCAATCACCAATTGAAGATTTGAAGGACAAAGGCTGGAGATGAGATCAAGTTTTGAAGCAAAGAAGATGGATACATTCACAGGATGAATGATTTGTACACATATGTACATTAGTGAAGACATAGATCACTTAGAGTTTTGAATAGTCATAAACTTGTACATATTTGCCTATAAATACTTGAAAACAATGTCGAGGCAATAGAGGAGACAATAGGAGATCATAAGAATAGTGTATTGAGAAGTTGTAAGTGTCATTAGACACATGAGAAGTGAGTTGAAATCTTTCTCACTCAGTTGTAAATTTCTGAGAAATAGAAGGAAAAATTGCGCCCGATGTTTCTGTGTTTTCTCCTCGTGTAGTAGATCTTTTGGTAATTCCTTTTAGAGGTATCTAAGTCCATAGTTAATCAATCTATGGCTAGAGTTTGAGAGTCTAATTGTGATGAGGCTAAGAGAATTGTGTGTAGGAACATTTACATGTGAGAAAGTACTCACTGGTTCCTGAAATAGGCGCAAATTTTGATCTTAATGATTTGATCATTTCTCACTCCACAGTTTAACGTTTTGTGCAAGTAAGCACTTAATCTTTAAGTTGGAAAGTAAGCTACTCGTGGCTAAAAGCATTTGCTTAAACGGGTTCTATACTGAGAGAATTAAAGTTAAGAAGTTAGGGGTGTCCAAATCGACTTCTCAGAAGTGCAGATTTAGACATAGCTGACTTGGTAAGTAGATTTCTCAAGATCTATAGAACCTTTTGAATTAATTTAACTTGGAGAAGGTGCGCAATCTTTAGGCGACACCTTGTGCAAAGTTTCATAAAAAACTTTACACATTTACTTAGTCAATGAGCAAGATCTATGCAGCAGACTTTCTGAAGAATTTCCTTCTTCATAGTTTAGTCAAGAAATTGATATTTGATCATTGACCTCTTAAATTTGTGAAGGTTTTGACTTACTCTTGATATAGAGGTGTTCTAAATTCAAGAGTAGGTTGTTCTTTTGGAGATTAACACTCTCCATCAGTGGTATCAGAGCAGGAAACATCAAAATCAAGGAAAGGAGGATCCCGACTGCTGTAGATTTAAGAAATTCAACAACTGAAGAACTAAAAGGTGAAAGCTTGAAAGCAAAGCTTGAGGAAGAGACCATATGACATCAAGAAAGACAAAAGGACTCTAATTTGAAGCAAAGGTACATATATTATTCATAAAGCTTGAAGATTTCAATACACAGGTGGACACAAGATGGGAGATTCTCTACAGATAGAGAAATTGGATAGGGAAAACTATCTTGCATGGTCAATGAGGATGGAAGCTCATCTTATGAGCAAAGATTTAATAGCTTACATCATAGGAGAAGAAGAGAAGCCACAGTTCAGAGATCCTAGTGTTCCAACTAGGGAAGAGTTAGCAGATTTGAAAAATTGGATGAAGAAAGATGCTCAAGCTAGGAGCATTATCTATATGGCAGTCAATGATTACTTGTTACCTCATATTTAGGTCTTGAAAGTGCAACTGATATTTGGAATGCTTTGGAGGAGCATTTCCAGAATACTACTAAGTCAAGGAAGGCATCCTTATGGGCAGAATTTACAACCTTCAAGAAGAAGGCCTCTCAATCCATTTCAGATTATGTAACAAGGATGAAAGACATTGCAGATGCATTAGGAGCTGTTGATGAAGATATTGAGGAGGATAAATTGGTAAGGCAAATCCTTACAGGTTTGAGAGGTGATGACAAATGGAAGCCATTCATTTTGTCTACAGAGTTATCACTTGATCATTTCACTCCTGATTTAAATCAGTTGTTAGGTCATATGCTAACATTTGAGCAGGATGTTAAAGGAGATGGTGACAAGAGTGCAGGTCATGCAATGTACTCAAAGGACAAGAAGAAGAATAGCAAAGGAAAGCAACAAGCAAATGAAGATGAAGGAACAACTAGTCAAGCCAACTTCCTAAGAGGAAGAGGAGGTGGCAAAGGTAGAGGAAGAGGCAGGAACAACAAAGATGGAGCCAAAGCATGCTGGATTTGTGGTAAGACAAATCACTTAGCTAATGATTGTTGGCACAATACTCAGAGTAATAATGGATACAATCAAAACTATAACTCAAGAGGAAGAGGTGGCAGAAATCAAAGGATAATTTCAGAGGCAGAGGTAGTAGGGGTTACTTTGGTAGAGGTTTCCAAAGTCAACAATATAACAACACCTACTACAATTATGCTTCAGATCAAAAGGAAGATTCAACATTGATAATGGATGCAACTTGTGAAAGGCAAAGTGAAGATCAAAGAGTCTTCTACATTGACTCAGGGTGTAGCAATCACCTGAGTGGTAACATAGCCTTGATGACTGATTTGGAGAATACGGTATCTAATCATGTTGTTCAAACAGGTGACAACACAAAGCAAAATGTGAAGTCAATTGGATCAGTGAAGGCCAAGGATGGTAGCACCTTATTGAGTAAGGTCTTGTATGTTCCTACAATTCCTAAGAATTTAATAAGTATAGGACAAATTGTGGAAAAAGGTTATGAAGTAAGGTTCACTAATGAAGGAGTATTTGTGGAAGACCCTAGCAATGGGTATAAACAAATTGTTTCAGGGAAGAAAGAAGGAAGATTGTTCACATTGAAAATTCAAGGTAATATTGGTCATGCCATGTTCACATATGGAGGACATAAGATCTCTGAGTTAGATCTTTGGCACAAGAGGCTTGGACATTTCAATGATAGAGGTATTAAAGACATGATTAACAATGGTTCAGTGCTTGGATTGCCTAATGTTGCAGGTCAACATATGACATACAGATGTGAGGCATGTCAATTAGGTAAGGCTCATAAGCAACCCTACTCCAAGCATGGTTTTATGTATTCAGAGAAACTTGAGTTGGTACACACAGATGTGTGGGGACCATCAAAGGACTTTAGTATCAATGGCTCAAGGTACTATGTGATTTATGTTGATGATGCTACCAGATGGATCACTATTTATGTGATCAAAGATAAGTCAGAAGTATTCAATACTTTCAAACATTATCATATGTATGCAGAGAGAATTACAGGACATAAGTTGAAGAGATTAAGGTCAGATGGAGGGGGAGAGTATTTCTCTAATGAATTTAGTGATTACTTGTGGGATGCAGGTATGAAAAGGGAAGTTACTTGCAGGTACTCTCCTCAACAAAATGGTGTAGCAGAAAGGAGGAATAGGACTCTTGTTGAGTTTGCAAGGTCCATGATGAAGGAGAAAAATTGCCCAAATTATTTCTGGGCTGAGGCTGTAAACACAGCTACGTATTTGGTCAATAGGCTACCTTGTAAAGCTTTGCAAGGAATGACACCTTATGAGGCATGGTGGGGTAAGAGACCTACACTAGACCATTGCAAAGTATATGGATGTTTGGCCTATGCATATGTGCCATCACAATTAAGGCACAAATTGGAACCTAAAGCTGAAAAATATGTGTTTATTGGTTATGATGATAAGCAGATGGGATACAGGTTGTGGAATCCATCCACAAAACATTTTCTTGTATCAAAAGATGTTACATTTGATGAGCAAGGTACTTGGTATGCAGGTACTATCAATATTAATACAGATGATGAAGAAATTGTGAGCCAAAGGAAAGGTAAATCAAAGGTTTAGATATTTGATGAGCAAGAGAATAATGAAGTGCAGGTTGAAGTGGAAGAAACACCAAGATTTGATCCTGAATATGAAGAACCAGAAACCTCAAGAAGTGGAGAACCTAGGAGGTCTACAAGGAACAAATGGCAACCTACAAGGTATAGCTATGATACTTCATTTTTGACTACCAAAGATTATGCTTACATGATTAAAGCAGATGAAGACCCTTCTACATATGAAGAGGCAAAAGGTAAAGAAAATTGGGAGAAAGCTATGCAGGAAGAATATGGTGCATTGTTGGAGAATCAAACATGGGATTTGGTTCCAAAGCCAAATAGCCAGAAGATCATTGGATGTAAGTGGGTTTATAAGACAAAAAGATTTGCAGATGGAAGTGTGTCTAGGTACAAAGCTAGACTTGTTGTCAAAGGGTTTGCTCAGACATATGGTGTTGACTATGATGAGACTTATAGTCCTGTGGCAAAGATGACAACCATCAGGACACTTATAGCAATTGCTGCATGCAAAGGTTGGAAATTGTGTCAATTAGATGTGAAGAATGCTTTTTTGAATGGTTACATTTCAGATGAAGTTTTCATGGAGCAACCTCAAGGATTCAGAGATGGAAGATATCCAGATTATGTGTGTAAGCTCAAGAGAGCTTTCTATGGCTTGAAGCAGGCCCCAAGGGCATGGAACTATAGACTTGTAAAGTTCCTAAAAGAACTTGGATTTCAAGTATCAAAAGTAGATAGTAGCTTGCTTGTCAAAGCAAGTGAAGATGGGTTTATTTACATGTGCATATATGTTGATGATATCATTCTTACAGGTACAGATGAGAAAGGCATACAAAACCTAAAGAAGCAAATGGAGAAAGAGTTCAAAATCAGTGATTTGGGAGATTTGTCATACTTCTAGGGCATGGAGATTTCATACACTCAACATGGAGTGTATGTGACTCAAGAAAGGTATTTGAGGAACTTGTTAATCAAGTTTAAAATGGATGATTGCAGGGTAGCTCCTACTCCAATGGAGGTGAATCACAAATTAAGCAGATTTGGAGGTGAAGAGTTCAAGGACATGAAGCAATATCAGAGTTTGGTTGGTAGTCTTATCTATGCTACATTAACTAGACCTGATTTATCATATGCAGTTGGGGTTTTGTCTCAATTTATGCATTATCCTAGGAAAGAGCATTGGATTGCAGGTCAAAGAGTGTTGAGGTACATTAAGGGTACACTCAAAGAAGGTTTGTATTATGGTTTTACATCAGATACAAATATCAAAATCTTTAGTGATGCAGATTGGGCAGGTAATCCAGATGATAGAAGGTCAACCTATGGATACATGTGTTAAGTGGGAGATAAGTTAATCTCCTGGTGCTCAAAGAAGCAACATACAGTTGTTTTGTCATCTACAGAAGTAGAGTACAAAGGCATGGTTGAAGCAGCAAAAGAAGTGATTTGGCTTAAGACTCTCATGAAGAGTTTTGATACTATACAGAGCATACCTATCATTTATGGTGATAACATGAGTTCATTATATCTAGCTGCTAATCCTGTTTTTCATGCCAGGACTAAACACATTGAGATACAGTATCACTTTCTAAGAGAGAAGGTGATGAATAAGGAGATTGAAGTCATACATACTTCAACAAAAGATCAGGTAGCTGATATGCTTACAAAGAGCTTGGATGGACCAAAGCTACAAAAGTTTAAAGACATGGCAGGTATAAAGAAGATAAGAGAAACCTCAATTGATGATTGAGGGGGAGCTGTTGGTGCAAACCAATCACCAATTGAAGATTTGAAGGACAAAGGATGGAGATGAGATCAAGTTTTGAAGCAAAGAAGATGGATACATTCACATGATGAATGATTTGTACACATATGTACATTAGTGAAGACATAGATCACTTAGAGTTTTGAATAGTCATAAACTTGTACATATTTGCCTATAAATACTTGAAAAAAATGTCGGGGCAATAGAGGAGACAATAGGAGATCATAAGAATAGTGTATTGAGAAGTTGTGTCATTAGACACATGAGAAGTGAGTTGAAATCTTTCTCTCACTCAGTTGTAAATTTCTGAGAAATAGAAGGAAAAATTGCGCCCGATGTTTCTGTGTTTTCTCCTCGTGTAGTAGATCTTTTGGTAATTCCTTTTAGAGATATCTAAGTCCATAGTTAATCAATCTATGGCTAGAGTTTGAGAGTCTAATTGTGATCAGGCTAAGAGAATTGTGTGTAGGAACATTTACATGTGAGAAAGTACTCACTGGTTCCTGAAACAGGTGCAAATTTTGATCTTAATGATTTGATCATTTCTCACTCCACAGTTTAAAGTTTTCTGCAAGTAAGCACTTAATCTTTGAGTTGGAAAGCAAGCTACTCGTGGCTAAAAGCATTTGCTTAAACGGGTTCTATACTGAGAGAATTAAAGTTAAGAAGTTAGGGGTGTCCAAATCGACTTCTCAGAAGTGCAGATTTAGACATAGCTGACTTGGTAAGTAGATTTCTCAAGATCTATTGAACCTTTTGAATTAATTTAACTTGGAGAAGGTGCGCAATCTTTAGGTGACACCTTGTGCAAAGTTTCATAAAAAACGTTACACATTTACTTAGTCAATGAGCAAGATCTATGCAGTAGACTTTCTGAAGAATTTCCTTCTTCACAGTTTAGTCAAGAAATTGATATTTGATCATTGATCTCTTAAATTTGTGAAGGTTTCGACTTACTCTTGATATAGAGGTGTTCTAAATTCAAGAGTAGGTTGTTATTTTGGAGATTAACACTCTCCATCAGAATACCTACGTTGCAGAGGACTGGCCAACTTCGCTGAGTTGCCTTGGCACTCGGTGGAAGCCCATCCTTTCTTCACGCAAATCATCACCGCCATTGCTCAGTCCCCCGCCACCGAATGCCAATGGGTCTTCCTCTCGCTCCCTTCGCGAACAGTCATCACCTTCCAAGCCTTCGCTGAAGCCTATCGCCTCAACCCGCAAGGCCGGGAAAATGGCCCGAGTATTCCCATCGCCCGCATGAATGAACTATTCCCCCGCTCCTCGTCCAACAAATACGCCATTCTCTGCCGCCCCGAACCCGAACGATCTGCCCTCCAATTCTTAGTCGCCATACTCAACCTGAAGAAGCACACCTACGGCATCTGACGACCATTTTATTCTGCTTTTGAATTAGCTGCCCAAGAACCCGTCAACTTTGCATCATACTTTTTCCTTAGAATCCATAAAGAATGTGTAGCTATCGTGAAGCAACTCCAAAAGGGTACCACCCCGCGCTCTCGCTTTCCCCATATCATCTCCTTCCTTTTCCCAGCCATCCTTGCCGCACAACCACCACCCCAAGGTCCCATACTTAGGCACGAAGAATCAGTTCAACCACTCGACGAAGAAGAAGAAGAAGATGAGGAGATCAACCAACTTTTCCGCAATAAGAGAATTCGGATCAGCTCCTCAAAAAGCGAAGCACAAGGATCCGCCGGAAAGAATCAGGACACCCAAAACACCGAACAAGAAGAGACCTTCCACGACACAGCCACTTCCATACACAACGAATCATCGGCTGACCACCACGACCAGCAAAATCACACAGAAACAGAACCAGTCTCAATCGAAGAAGCATCAGCACGACGAGAAGATGAACATCAAGTGATCGACAGCGCACTCAACACCCTACTGAAGGCCGTAGAATCCACCATCGCCCACATTACAGGTGAACACCAACCCATCCATCAGGTAACCCACCCTACATCCCCTGGTCCTCAATCCCCACCAGTCAACCCTTTCCCGCCGCCAATTTCCGAATCCTCTTCATCCTCCCCCAATTATTCACCCCCGACATCCCCCCAAATCCATACCCAAACCTCTACACCACCACAACACCCACTCCTCCTTTCCTCTGTTCCGATCTTTTCTGAACTGGCTAACATGGGCCAACTGCTCATTACCCTCTCACAACAACTTCCGGTACAGATGAGTGAGGTCGCAAACACCATTCGGCACGACCTACAGCACAAAGTCGACCTCCTGGAAGTTGACATCACCCCACTCCAAGAAGAAGTCGACGCCGTAAAAGCGGAGAATCATCAATTACAGACACAACTAGCCGACCTCCAAGCACAGTTTTTGGAACAACAGGCCTTGATACAGCAAAGAGATGCAGCACTAGAGCAGCTTGCCGCCAAAGAGCAGCTATTACACGAAGCACACGAAGAAATCCGGGAATTAAAGACAGCACTCCAAGAAAAAGAAGACATCAGCTCATCCCTCGAAGAATTGGTCGAAGAAACGAAGGCCTAGTTGCAAGAAACCATCCAGAAGAATCAAGACCAACAGCGAGAAGAAGCACAAGTCCAAGACGAGCTACGAAGAGCCCATGAATGTTTGGACGAGGTAAATAGAATGCTGAGACGCCAATTAACCAGGGAAGCAAAACACCAAAAAGATCTGGCAGATGCTCGAAGAGAACGAGATGCATATTCCAGAACGATTGAATTTCAGAACCAGCAATTCGAGCGACTGGATAACCAACTGCGAAATCAGAAGGATCGAGTCACGGAGATGCAGCAGAAAGTCACCGAAATGAAGACATCCTGGGACGCTGCATTATCCAATGATTTTTATTTACAGGAAGCCTTTTTGCAAACCTAGGCCGAAATCTTGCTTACTGAAGCAATCGCACTAAGTTCCGTCAGAATAGATGCGCAGATTTTAGAACCCGACACTCTGAAGCAATTATTAGAAACCCTTAAGAAAAAAATAGCTCGTACATTTAGATCAGCCAGGAATATGTACCTCGAAGGCCTCATAGAAGAATAGTAAAATTCGACCATGCGAATTCATAATGAAACGATGAGTTCGAAATGAGTACGATACCAAGGTTTTGTTTCATGATATTTTTCGCATATGTAAAGACTTGCTAAGTCCAGCATCGATCTACGGAATAACACGCAGAATTATGATTTTTACTCATGCTACAATTTTGATAAGAGGAATAAAGTGTCATGTCCGAATGAAATATAATCATTCCAGTGAATGGCAGTTCAAGCCCTGGTGCTTATAAAATGCGTATGCCTAGCATAGTATTCTTCAGTATAGTATTCTTTGAGCTTCGGCGCTAGTTAACATACTTCCAGCATATTATTTTCGGTGACTCTTACAATCATGTCTGAATCCGATATACTAAGATGGCGACTCAGGAAGCGCGCAAATGCACAGAACCATGTTGTGACGACAACAGACACTACCTTACAGGATGATGAAGATGATTCAATGACTTCTACAACAGTAAAGGTTCAGCATAACAACATATTATTTTCCATAGAATTTAAAATAGAGCTCGACATCCATTCTAGGAGGAATGAGAACTGGTTACGGAGGATCGGACTCCTCCAGTTTGCCCAGTTGCCATGGGAACAGTGGACAGGTAATGAAGATGCAGAGAATCAGTTACACAGCATACGACGAACAAAAGGCCTCATTTTAAACCAAGTACAATTTTCACCACAGTTAGTTTCAGCCATATTTAAACTGCCGCTGTATGATGATGCACGTTTTCCTAAATGTTCGAATGATGATCTGAGAAAAGAATTTGGAAACTGCGAAGGCCGCAGAAGATATTACATGATGAAAAATGCCACATATCAGCGCCGTGAACAATTCAAGTGGTATTTAGAGAAACTCTGTTTCTTAGTTAAATTTGATTTGATGTCTAGAGAAAATTTCTCACCATTAGTACATGCCGAAGGAGGTGGTAGAGTTAGCTGGACACACTGGCTATATAACCATCTCTATACACAAATATTTGTCGGGGATAAGCGAAGATCCCAAACCAATAGCAAACTAGCAGTATATTTAGCTGCTATATTCGATTTTGTGCAATCAGTGAAAGATCAGAAGCTGAACTGGTCCCAACATATTAATTCCTGTGATCATAACATGATAGACATAGGACACCCACATAGTGCATAGAAAGAGGAAGTAGACCAAATCTCCACATCGTCTGCAAATTTATTTCACACAAGTAATAGCGAACAGAACCAGACAGTAGGAACGCCGTTTAGGCTGTCGATTAAACGAAGGATGGAAGACCACTTACCCACTGTCAGTCCAGGGCAATTACCGGATGACAATCTCCAATCAGATTATGTGACAGGGATGCAAAATAAATTATAGGAAGTTTCTCAATATTTGCGTCAACAAGAACAAGTGCTTCAGCAGAAAAAAGAATTATTATTCGCTACTATGAATAATTCCAATTCATTATTAGAAAAAATGACACAGATTGAAAAGGAAATGGACGACAAAGAAGGCTTACTGCAGGAGTTACAGAGTAACCAACGGCAATTAATGGCGAAATTGATTAACACTAAAACGTTTTTTCAAGAATTTCACCAGTGGCAGCAAAATATACAAAAACAGATCCAAGACGAAATGATGAGTTTTTCTACCATGAATGCCAACCTGCAAGCAGAAAATGAAATTTTGCATTCAAGAATACAGGTTTTGCAGGAATTGGAAAGGCAGATATTAAAAGATGAAGGAGTAGAACTAAATGCCACATTAATGACGAATGTGGATATAGATTTATTAAAACAACAATTGGATAGTCGTGTTCAAAGTATTTGGACACTTTTTCGTAGAAGATGGCTTGCTATACTTGTTCCTCCACTTGAACAAGTACGGTCAGAAATGAGTCGGGAGCAGAACTCTGGAATAGGCCTTCAGGCAAAACAAAAGAATGTCGAAGACGATAATGCACTTGCGGGTTCGAGTCCACCGTGCGTGCCAGTGTTAGAGGGCCGCCGAACAAGGACAAATGAACTAGGACAGGTGTCTTAAATGTAAAAGTGTTAGACGGCCGCCGAACAAGGACAAAAGTACTAGGACAGGTAGCTTAAATGAAAAAGAATCTTTCAGGAAACGCGCAGGTAACTGAAGAAGTGCGCACTCTTGTAAAAAATCCTCTATTTAAGGCAATGAGAAAAGAGTGGCAGCAGTGCCCCCATTTGTGGGAATTGTAGTGTAACGTTTGAGTGAGTCTCGTTTTGGGAGAGTGTTGTAAACGTATTGTGTGAGTGTGTATGTTGTTGAGAAGATAAGTCCTGCTTTGTTCTGTTCCGTTCTGTACTCCGGCTAGTCGATTTTTCTCACCTTATTACAGAGTTACGAATCAGTTGTATTGTGTTACGAATCTGTTCGGTAATGATTGAGTGTGTCTCTGAGTGTTATCAAGTGCAGTATGTTGTTGTCAGTTCTTTGGCGGAGCAGGGAACGTGAAAAGTAATCCCGAACTAATTGTCTGTTAGCGTTTCTGTAACTGACCGAATTCGATACCGTAGCCTACATTTGCTGTTGATTCCGATCGCAGGAAGACTAGTAGCTGTAATGGTCTGGATGTGAGTCGGACATCGTTAGTTTATGGTTAGCCGTTTGTTATTAGGAGATTGGTTGTTCGAGTTTAGCATACGATGAGTCCTCGTAAACTTAAGGTATAATGTCTGGTTGGTATACCTATCTACTCTGAAGAAGTATGTATTAGGTGACCTTGTTACTAAGTATATTTTGCTCATAAAATAAGTAACCGGATTGCTGCCCACAGTCCTAAAGTTCTAATTCCAGTACACTGAACAGTCTTCCGTTGTTCAGAGATGGACACCGTTGAGCTAAGAACGGGATAACATTTAGGATTGTGTGAAGATTTGGGAAAATAGTACAGGGCCTCTGTCTAACAGACCCCTACCACTCCCAAGGACCCACGTGGCTAAGAGAAAATTTACGGTTAGGAAAGACTCGAAATCGGCTGAACTTGAAGTACTTTGAGTCGGAAAGTGGAAGTAACGATTAATGTTTAACACCTCCTTCAATTCAACAGTACTCTCAAGAGTTCTTGCGGGAAATACAAGAAGAGAAATGGGCCAAGGAGAAGGGTGATTCCCCTCCTATTCCTGAGATTGATGATCTTCATGATCAATTTCCCCAAGACATTCCGTCTATCTATGGAGATCAAACAGAGCAACAAGAGGATGAGAGATTAGATTTTGAATCTAATTCTTTACAAGAGTTGCCTCATTTCACAGGCCCATGGGAATCTGAATCTCTCCAGATCAGAGCTCCCACAATATTGGTAAGAAATGAAGACTCAGTGATTCCAAGAAACACTGATGTTGTGAAGAACACTAAGGTTCAATGTCATCTCACTGTGGAAGAGCTGCTCAAAGCAAAACCTCAGCTCTGGAATCATGTGAAGGATTAGGTTTCAGAACTTGAATCCAATATGCCAAAAGTAGGCTCTAAGCTAAAAGTTCCAGAGATACCTCTCGACAAGATAGGAGACATGAGCCAAGGTGAAGAAGGTAACACTTATCTTCCGATCACCTATCAAGGTTACACAACCAAGGCAATCGTAGATTCAGGTGTTGGAGTTGCTATTGCAACCACTTCCTTGTGGAAGCGATGGGGCAAACCCACATTAAGACCAACTAGAATGAAGCTTCAAATGGCAGATGGTCATTTTGAAAGACCTCTAGGATTGCTCGAAGGGATAACTCTAACCACTTGTGGTATAGAGTTTGAACATACATTTGCTATATGTGACTTTGAAAAAAATAATGTCTACGAGATGATCCTAGGAAGACCCTTCCTACGACAATTGCAAATAGTACAGGATTGGGGAACCAACTCCTTGTACTTACAGCACTTAGGGGTCACCACCAAGGTCGATTTGAAGGATTACACCTTCAGAGATGTACCACCCCTACAGTGGAATCCTATCCACAAAGCGAAAGAAGATTCTATCTCTGTGCATTCTGGGAGTTCACCTGATCCATCCTGGCTGCATGAAGATACTCACTTGTGGATGTGCAAGGTCGCAGAGGAAGAGGAAAAGCGTCTAAAAGCAAGAGAAGATGGAACTCCCCCAGGGAAATAGACCAATCACAGACCCAGCCTATACACCGATGATTTTTCCAGATGAGGAATTTGAGCCTCATGGCTGGGCAGAAATCTTAGCTACCATGGACATTGCGGTCAACGAAGAACAATGGACACCTCATTGTGATGAGGAGGGTTATGATATCTCAGTGTTCATGTGTCAGCCCTTGTTGGAAGAATGTGATCCTAGTGATGTCATAGAAGAAGAAGAGAATGACGATGATCTAGAGTCCATTGTGATGGATAGCTGCTTCGTCTCAGAGGAGCATTATCTAGAAGATGTAGGAGTATTGACTCAAAAAGAAGAAGAACCCCTCACAAGTATTAAAACGATAAATTCAAAGGAAGGAAGTGAAGGTAGTAAAAAGAAAATGAAAAGAAAAGCAGTGAAACAAGAAGAGGAGGAATCATTGTTTGAAGTACCAGAAAACTTCAAGAAATATGAAGTGGAAGACCGAAAAATTCTGGTACGAATGCCTAAGAGAGAGGCCATTATAGGAGAAGCATATGACAATAAATAAAAGACCAAAAAAATTGTAGTGACCATTGAAGGAAACGAAGAACGATGTACATACATAGGAGACGACCTAAGTGCAAAAGAAGAAGCAGAGCTGGTAGCTCTATTAAGGGAATATAGGGACGTGTTTGCATGGCACTATAGAGACTTGAAGGGAGTAGACCCAAAAATTTGCTCTCATACTATACCCATGACGGTTGATGCCAAGCCCACCAAACAAAAGCCCTACACATATAATGACACTTATGCAGCTAAAATAAAAGAAGAAATTGATAGGCTGATTGAAGCTGGGTTCATCTACGAGATTGAGCATACGGAATGGGTGTCCCCCATTGTAGTGGTGCCCAAGAAGAACAGAAAGTTGCTAGTGTGTATTAACCTTAAAAAAGTTAATGCCGCTACGATCAGAGATAGCTATCCACTTCCAATCACTGAACATTTATTGGAGCGTGTTGCAGGCAAGGAAGTTTATAGCTTCCTTGATGGATTTTCAGGTTACAACCAAGTGGCCATTGCTCCTGAAGATCAACACAAAACGGCTTTTGCCACCGAGTGGGGAATCTTTGCATTCCGCGTGATGCCATTTGGGCTCACTAATGCACCTGCAACATTCCAAAGGCTCATGTGTCATGTCTTCAAAGAGTTCTTGCGAAAGAACTTAGAAGTATATGTGGATGACTTATGTGCTCATTCCCAACAAAGAAGATACCACATCCCTCAGCTCAGACAAATCTTCAACAAGTGTAGAGATTATCGAGTGTGTCTGAACCCAGAGAAGTGTGTGTTCATGGTACGACAAGGTAAGATCTTAGGTCACATTGTTTCTAAGAATGGAATTTCAACAGATGAAGACAAGGTAAGAGCGATAGCAGAGTTGCCAAGACCAAGAAATGTTAAAGAGGTACAAGCCTTTATGGGCCATTGTGGATATTACCGTAGGTTTATCCACATGTATGCCGTCATAGCTAAACCTCTTTATGGGTTGTTAACAAATTTTGAGTGGAACGAGGAATGCGAGAATTCCTTCAACGAGCTGAAAAGACGTTTGTGCACAGCACCAATATTGACTACTCCGGATTGGAGCAAACCCTTTCATGTCCATGTAGATGCCTCCAATCATGCAATAGGATGTGTGCTAGCACAACCCACAGGTGAAGGAAACCTAGATTTGCCGATAGCATATGCTAGTAGGCAATTAAATGCAGCTGAACGAAATTATACCACAACGGAGAGAGAAGGCTTAGGCATGGTATATGCTGTGAAAAAGTTTAGACACTATTTATTGGCCAATAAGTTCAAGTTTTTCACTGATCATCAAGCTTTACTATATTTGGTCAATAAACCTTGCAATACAGGCCGCTTGGTGAGATGGTTCCTCTTACTAATGGAATACGACTTTGAAGTTGTTGTCAGGAAAGGTAGAACCCATCTTAAGGCAGACCATCTTTCTCGTATCACTTCAGGAGAGCCACCGCAAGGAGTATCTGATGAATTGCCCGATGCTTATCTGTTCAATTTAGAAGTTGTTCCTAAATGGGCAAATAAGTTGGTACCAGTCCTAACCTTTGGGCCTGCAAATAAAAATGTGAAAACAAGCAAAGAAGAAATTGTAAGATCACAAAAGTATCAAATATTGGCCAGAAGCATGTACAAACAAGATCCAGAGGGTGTACTAGCTTGTTGTGTTGAGGACGACGAACATACTAGTTGGATGCAACAAGCCCATGAGGGACTGCTAGGAAATCACTACTCTAAACAACGAACATTGCAGAATCTAAAACGTTTAGGAGTGTATTGGCCTAGCATGGACAAAGAAATACAGGAGTGGATCCAGAATTGTCCAGTGTGCCAGAAGAGACCCCCAGTGGAGCATGCCACTCTTTATCATGTGTCATTAATCCCAGATTGGAGTGCTCCATTGGTTGAGTTCATGAGATCGGGAACATTACCCAATCAGGCTAGTCTTGCAAGAAAACGGAGCATGGAGAAAGAGGCTCAAGACTATGCCTTAGTAGGAGACAACCTATATCGAAGAGGCAAGGATGGTTACCTAAGACTGTGCGTTCATGAATCAGACTATTTGAAAGTCTTAGAAACTGCACACAGCGGTGCTGCAGGTGGACACTTTGGGCCTGACAGAGTAATTAAGACCATTCTATTCTCAGGACTTTGGTGGCCCACTCTTCATATGGATGCACATACTTATGTGAAGAAATGTGACACATGCCAACATGCCCAACATCCGATAAGAAAAGACGAGATGCCTTTAAGGCCAATGATGGGAGGGCGTGCATTTTCGAAGTGGGGTATAGACTTTGTAGGTCCCATCAACCCCCCAACTAGAAACTCCCATGCTGAGTACATTATCGTGGCCACAGATTACCTTACAAAGTGGGTGGAAGTAAAAGCCACAACGAAGAATGATGCTCAAACGACGGCCAAGTTTTTATTCGAGAACGTGTTCACCAGATACGGATTACCAATAGAGTTGGTCAGTGATAGAGGTACTCACTTCTTGAACGAGGTCATTGAAAATCTCCTTCAAGAATTCATGGTGATACATAAGAAGTCTGCCCCTTATCACCCACAAGCCAATGGACAGGCCGAGAGCATGAATAAGATCCTATGTAATGTGTTGACAAAACTTGTAAATAATAAACGCTCTGATTGGGACAAACAACTTCATCATGCTGTTTGGGCATACCGAGTTGCCTACAAAACGGTACTCAATGCTACCCCATTTCAGATGGTCTTTGGACAGAATGTTGTGCTACCATTAGACTTCCTAATCCCTGCCTTGAAAGTAGCACAAGAGCATGAGTGGAATGGACATGAATTGTCCTCCAGGATCTTTGATCTAGAATGCTTAGGTGAGACGAGGCTACAAGCAGCCGCAGGCATCTATGCTGCAAAGAAAAGACAAAAGGCATACTTTGATGCCCATGTGAAGGACAAAGGGTTGAAAGAAGGAGATCTGGTGCTGGTTTATACGCTAAGACAACATGCCCGCAAATTGGAGAAACGAGGATATGGACCCATGATCATTAATAGAATCTGCACTAGCGGTGCGGTTCAATTGGCCACTTTAGAAGGTGATATCTTACCAAACTATATTAGTGGATGCCGAGTCAAACTATATCAAGAACCTCTTACAAAGGAAATGCTAATGAGACTCAACACTGCTAAGAAGCGAAAAGAAGAGGAGATAAGGGTTAGAGAAGAAGCACAAGCAGAGGCTAGAGAGCGCATCAGAAGAAATAAGTTACGGCGATTAGGCCTAGATGTCAACACAAAAGCTCCCAAATATCACATGGACATGTGCCAAAAATCGGACCTAACTACTTCTCGAATAATTGACCGACGTCCCTTTGTGACCATAGAAGTAGGACAAGGAAAGAGTGTAAGGACTGTGAGAGCATTGGTTGACTCAGGAGCAGCAACTAGTGCAGTTAGACTTTCATACTGCCAAGACCTGCAATTGAACATCAAACCCATAGAAGCCTATCTCATAGGTTTAGGGGGCGTGGAAACCCCTTGTTTGGGCGAGGTGGAACTTCCCATCTACCTTCAAGATGTTCCAATAAAAGTCAAAATGCTAGTGTGTCATGATGAGGACCTCACTGAGCCACTTGTCTTGGGTCAAGATTGGATTTACGACCATGCTGTCAACTTGAACCTAAGAAGCCAACTTCTTCAAGTTTGGGTACATGAACAATGCATTACATTAGAGTTAGAAAATTGCATGCTCACAAATCCAGATGAAGCACCTCCTCATAGTTCTTCAAGGACTAATCTTAGCAAAAAAGATGTTGTATGTGGCAAGGGCTCGATGTTTCAAAAGCACTCAATCATGGAAGAATAGGATCAAAGACAAGCAAACTCCTCCTCTTGTGCGAAAACTAATGTTGTCACCACAACTCAATCAAAGAGGCAAGCACGAGGCTACATGACAACTGCTATATCCAATAGACGAAGATACTTCGAGAGGAAAGTAGTTCCGGACATGAAGAAGATCTGGGTACGAAAAGACGAGCAACCACCTACCTTGCCAACACAATTCCCACCCAGGCAAGTCAACCATTGGAAGACAAGAACCAAGAACCTACGACATGCTCAAGCACGAAGAATCCAACAACTTTGGGTACCGAAGCAATCGATGAAGGCCGACCACAATAAGGTACAAATTTGGGTGCCTAAAAAATTAGTTGGAGCTCAACAAGGACAATTACAGATGTGGGTACCTAAGAAGCTCTTACATACGCAACAACCTATGCTCCCCACCATACAAAAGGTATCAACAAAGAAGCCAAGGAAAGAAAAAGGTAAGAATAGAGCACAAGGACCAAACGAAGATAAAATCAACCCTTCTGCAAAAGTAAGCAGGCAATCATCACGGATATGGGTTTGGAAGCCGAAAGCAACCACCGCATCCACAAAACCAAAGAGCCAACCACACTGGATACCAAAGTTTGGAAAGCATCCAAACATGAAGTGGTCTGAGGTGATCTCTACAGTACCAAACCCTATTCCAAAATGGGTTCCAATCTGGAGGATTACATCATTTCGAGATCCAATAGACACCTCCAATCAAAGAATTCATCAAGTATGCAAGTAACATCAAAAGCCTCGACCAGCAGCTTTGGCATAACCCAGTCGTTTGCACCATTCAGGTCATGCATTTCCAAAGTATGCATCAATATAGGGCCACCTTACATGGCCGTGCATAGACACAGTTGAGAAATCCCAGGCACATGAGACACAATTTTCACATGCAAAATATGTTATTGATACTAACCTCTTTCTTCTTGTTTGATGCCATCGTGAACAACAAAAAAAAAAAAAAAGGCAAAGAAGAGGACTGTGCTTGAAAATGCTCATCAGCGAACTTTCAGCAAGGACATCCATCAACAAAAAGGACAAGACGATGGTCAAACACCATGATGGAACTACAACATGAAGAGATGAAGATCAACGGACCCTTCACCATGGTAAGCCGTGTATGCTTCAACAACACTATAACCATGATCGATTAGGAAACCTCTTCGTCAGCATACCCTTGAGCACTTAGCTCAAGACCCAATCTCTTCCACCATACTTCTTGCCATGCATTTTCCAAGTACGCATACGTGGGGCCACATTACAAGGCCATGCACAAGGCACATAATTTGTTCAACCCATGCACTCATGCACTTAACCATCATACATTATGGGTTACAAGTACTTGGCATGAAAACTATGAAAGCCATCTTTGGAAGAATCAGAGGACATCAGGGTGACCACTACAAGAGCCAGGAAGCCATCCATGATCGAGAGTTGCTCATAATCAACATTGATCACCTCCTTTGAGCAACTAGTCGTTTTGGACAGCTCACGAATGCACCATCAAGATGGAATACAAGGAAGAGGTAAATACAAAGGAACTACAAACTGCAAGATCTAGCAGTGGCAAAGTAAAGAACTGGACAAACGACCAGGCTACATTGGGAAAATGGATCGCTCTTGTTGAACGTAACGGACACTACCTCTCTATGTACTACATGGAACAACCACGACAACAAGGGTCTGTCAGGGACGACAGACTCAAGAGGGGGGGGAGTGTTGAAGCTCAAGGTCAAGGACAAAGCAGGGAAGCGCATCAAGGAAGTGGACACACAAGAAGAAGGAGCAAGTAGGGAGCTCCAAGAAGCACCTGTCAAATTTTCAAATGAAATCCCTATAAAAATAGTGATTATTATCACTAAAAACCATTGTAAATACCATTTTCCATTTTTGTAACTCCATTTTGTTCAAGCCGAGGAGTCCTTGAGCTTGAGGAGTATTAGAACTACCATCCTACCGAGTTTCATAATTTTTAGACTCCGTTTGAGCCCCCAAATAAGCCCTGGAACCTATTTTTTAACTAGGCCGGACACTAGGTCTGGACAGGGCCAAAACCACTCAAAAACTATAAAAAAGGCTGGAGAGCTCATTTTTGAGGTTATCTTGTTATAGATTTCAGCTTTGTAAGAGAGCTCTTGTATAATCGAAGATCTTCCATTGTTCCACTCCTTGCTCTTACTTTGTGCACGTGTGTGTGTATGTGTGTGCATGCTTGTGTGCTTTCACTCACGCACGTGTGCCATCACTTGCTCACGGTCTTCATACCAGTCCTCACGTCTCCACGGATTGACATTTATGAGGTGTATCTCCTCACGTTGGTACTCACCATTGTACTAGAGTGACAACTTGGTTCTCTCAAACTAGAGCCCATTGATGCAAATGCTTTTAGCCATAGATGGCTTACCTTCCAACTAAAATCTTGACTCCTCATTCATGCAAAACTTTAACCTGTGCACTGAGAAATGATCAAATCTTTGACCATCGAGAATGCACATGTTTCAAAAAACAATGAACACTTCTTCACATATGAATGTTCCTACTCATAATTATCACAAGATTTTTATAATTTGGCTCTCAAACTTTATCCATAGACTCATCAACTATGGAATTATACATCTACAAAAGGATTCTTGAAATGATAAAGCATAGAAGGAGAATGCATAGAAACATCGAGCGCAATTTTTCTTTCATTACTAAAAAACTTTACATCTGGATGAGAGGACAAATCTTCACACTTCTCAAGTGTCTAATCACATCTAATTCTCCTCAAATCTTGTTCTTACACATTCTCTCTTATTTGCCCCGACATTTTCTTTGTACATATAGGCAAATATTTACAAGCTCATGACCATACACAAGTATAAGATGAACTGACTCTAAAATAATGTACATGTGTGTACACATCTTCATCTTCTGGATATGCACTTCCTTCATACTTCATAATTTGATCTTTTCTTCAGTCCTTGACTTCAATTCTTCATCAAAAACATCAATTGTTGATTGCCCTGCACCAACAGCTCCCCCTCAATCATCAATTGAGGTTTTCTTCTATCTTCTTTATACCTGCCATGTCTTTGAATCTTTGTAGCGTTGGTCCATCCAAGCTTTTGGTTAGCATATCAGCTATTTGATCTTTTGTTGAAGTATGTATGACTTCAATCTCTTTATCCATCACCTTCTCTCTTAGAAAATGATACTGAATCTCAATGTGTTTAGTCGTGGCATGAAAAACAAGGTTAGCAGCTAAATACAATGAACTCATGTTATCTCCATGAATAGTGGGTGTACTCTGAATGATGTCAAAACTCTTCATTAGAGTCTTAAGCCATATCACTTCCTTTGCAGCTTCCACCATACCTTTGTACTCTGCTTCTGTAGATGACAAAGCAACTGTGTGTTGCTTCTTTGAACACCAAGAAATTAACTTATCTCTCACATAACATAAGTTTCCATAAGTTGATCTCCTATCATGAGGATTACGTGCCCAATCTGTATCACTATAAATCTTGATGTTTGTATCTAATGTAAAACCATAATACAAACCTTCTTTGAGTGTACCCTTAATGTACCTTAACACTCTTTGTCCTGCAACCCAATGTTCTTTCCTAGGACAATGCATGAATTGAGACAACACTCCAATTGCATACGATAAGTCAGGCCTAGTTAATGTAGCATAAATCAGACTACCAACCAAACTTTGATATAGCTCCATATCCTTGAACTCTTCTCCTCCATATCTGCTCACTTTGTGATTCACCTCCATTGGAGTAGGTGCTACCCTGCAATCATTCATCTTAAACTTGATCAGCAAGTTTCTCAAATACCTTTCTTGATTTACATACACTCCATGTTGAGTGTATGAGATCTCCATTCCCAAGAAATATGACAAGTCTCCCAAGTCACTAATCTTGAACTCTTTCTCCATTTGCTTCTTTAGGTTTTGAATGTCTTTCTCATCTGTACCTGTAAGAATTATATCATCAACATATATGCACATATAAATGAACCCATCTTCACTTGCTTTGACAAGCAAGCTACTATCTGCTTTAGATACTTGAAAACCAAGTTCTTTCAAGAACTTCACAAGTCTATAATTCCATGCCCTTGGGGCTTGCTTCAAACCATACAAAGCTCTCTTGAGCTTGCACACATGATCTGGATACCTTCCATCTCTGAATCCTTGTGGTTGCTCCATGAAAACATCATCTGAAATATAACCATTTAGAAAAGCATTCTTCACATCTAGTTGACATAACTTCCAACCTTTACATGCAACAATAGCTATGAGTGTCCTGATGGTTGTCATCTTTGCCACAACACTATAGGTCTCATCATAATCTATACCATATGTATGCGCAAAACCCTTCACAACAAGTCTAGCTTTATACCTAGACACACTTCCATCTGCAAACCTCTTTGTCTTGTAGACCCATTTGCATCCAATAATCTTCTGACTATTTGGTTTAGGAACCAAATCCCATGTCTGATTCTCCATCAATGCATCATACTCTTCCTGCATAGCTTTCTCCCAATTTTCCTTACCTTTTGCCTCTTCATATGTAGAAGGGTCTTCATCTGCCTTTATCATATAAGCATAATCTTTGGTAGCCAAAAAAGAAGTGTCATAGCTATACCTTCTAGCTTGCCATTTATGTCTTGATAACCTTCTAAGTTCTCCACTCCTTGAGGTTTTTGGTTCATCACACTCTGGATCAAACCTTGGGACTTCTTCAACTTCAACATGTACTTCATTGTTCTCCTCTTCATCAAATATCTGAACCTTTGATTTACCTTTCTTTTGAGTCACAACTTCTTCATCACCTGCATAAATATTGATTGTATCTGCATACCAAGTACCTTGCTCATCAAATGTAACATCTTTAGACACAATGAATTGCTTTGTGGATGGACTCCACAACCTATATCCCATCTGCTTATCATCATAACCAATGACTACATACTTCTCTGCTTTAGGTTCCAATTTATGTCTCAATTGAGATGGCACATATGCATATGCCAAACATTCAAATACTTTGCAATGATCTAAAGTAGGTCTCTTACCACACCATGCCTCATATGGTGTCATACCTGTTGCTCTAGCACAATGGTGAGAACCACGTTAAGAAGCTCCACCTCCTTAATGTCAATCCGCGAAAGAGATAGGAGTGATATGAAGATCGTGAATGTGAGATGAAGTGAGAGTGAAGGTGAGAAGCATAGAAATGCACACACACATGCACACACACTACGAAGAGACAAGCAAGACACAATGGAAGGTGGGAAATTAGCTCTATTACTCAAGAACACTATTACAAGCTCAAAATAGCTCTAAGCTCACACTAGCTAACCTCAAAAATGAGCTCTCTAGCTCTTTTTATAGTTTCTAGACTAGTTTTGACCGGTTTCACATCTAGTGACCGGCATAGTTAAAAATTAGGTCCTAGATGCTATTTGGAAGGGTAAACGATGTCTAAACATAACGAAAATTGGTACGCTTGTTCTACCTAAGCTCCTCAAGCTCGAGGACTCCTCGGCTTGCACAAAATGGAGCTATGGATTACAAAATGGGGTTTTCTATGTCACATATGTTACAATAGTGATAAAAATCACTGTTGGAGGTTTTTGGAAAGTATTTGAAAACATAATTCTTTGAAAAACGATTCGACTGGCTCCCTGCTCTGTCGTTACATGCTTCCGTGTCGTCTGTGCCTCTGGCTGCTTCCAACACCCCCCTCCCTCTCGCTTCTGTCGTCCCTGACAGAACCTTGCTGTGAGGTCCGCCGGATATAGTTCTGTAGGAGGTCTTGAGCGAGGGTGTGCTCGGAGATACGGATGCCTCGGGCCAGGTCTGCCTCGAGTTTCTCCCAGTCGATTGGTTGCGGTTCTTCCGGTGGCGGGAGCTGATAGTGTGTGGAATAGACCATTCGCTCACAGGCAAATAATTGTAATAAATGTGTAGGCCTGCTTATGAATACCTCTGAATGGTATTCCCAGAAGCCGGTTGTGAACATCTCTTCGAATGTCTACTTGTAGCACGCCGGTAGGTACTTTATTCTGCAATGCCAGGCATAACACACCCGTAGCGATGGCGTTGTACTCATATCATATACCAGATCGAAATTGCCATGCTCAAAGCCCGGGGTGTTGACATGTGGTGCCTTGATGCATCGGAAGACTTTAAAAATCATTTGCATCATGTCAAAGATTTTGACAATCATATGCGCCGCTATATCGTCCATATGCTTTAATCTAGGGAGCCAGTGGCGAATTGTAGCCATCATGTAGCCAACAGTTGGTAACTCAATGGGTGGCTTAAAATAGGGGTAATTCAACCAGTCTTGGCACTGCTTATTGTTTTGTACCTTAATAGCAAAGGCAGTCTAGGAGCGGCGTCGTGGCACTGGTCCCCAACACGGGTTATACTTCAAATGCAAAGGTGCCTTTACCCATGTACTCATCATCTCTGGATACTGCTGTAGTAAATCTTTTCGCCACTCTGGTTGATAGATCCTTCCTTTCTGTGCATCTAGCGGCAAATCATCCGCCTCGAATTGAGTTGCATGCGATGGTTTCTTACCTGTCTCTTTCTCAATGGCTAACTGGTATTCGGCCATTAACATGAAATATGGTTTATACTGTAGCTCATGCCAGATATGTATCGTCGCGGGGCCAAATGAGCAAAGAATGGAGATTGTAAAATCCTTTCTTCTATCATCGCCATGGCATGTAATTGTGCCTCTACTCTAGCTGAGTGCGTTGTTCCAAGTTCCTCAATAGTCTTCATCCACGTGGGGGTCGGAAGTTCGTACGTCATCTGACCTTCGGCCGTGACGCGTCCGCCTGGGATGGGTTGTGGCTCGTACGCTTCTTCAAACATTTCCTCCACCGGGATGGTAACCGTTTCTTCCTCAGCTGGAAGCTCAGGTGGGGAATCTGGCCTTGGTGGCGCTTCATATACTGCAATCCTTGATTCAAGGGTCGATACCTGGGCCCGTAATGAGCTGAGTTCCTCTAGGAGGTCAGGAGAGGGGTCCATAGGTGCTCGTATGTCTTGGTGTGCCGGTTCTCGTAACTGGAGTAATTTGTGATCTTCTTTGAGTTTCTGTAACTCCTCGTTCATGCGGTTGTATTCATCTAGCAATCTTACATGATCTTCTAGCAGCATCCTCATCGAGTCTGAAGGAATGGCTTTGAACCTGCTAGGACTGAGTGGTTGGTCTGGGTGGTCAAGCGCTGCTTCTAAGTTTTCTCGGTTCTGATCCTGTAAGCGCTGGTTTTCTTCCTTGGCGGCTGCTACGTGTCTTCGTAGTAAGCCCATGTTTCGTGTTAGCGTTGCATTGCGGACTGTCTGGGCTCTTAATAAGTTATCTAGGTCAGCAGTGGCTTCCTTAGTCTTTTCTTCGCTTTCTAGTTCCAATTTGTGATAAGCCTCGCGTAATTCCTGGTAGCGGGTGTTCAGAGAGGCATTCTCAATGGACAATAAATTAAGCTGCGACTGTAAGTCATTGGTTGTCCTCTGCAGCTGCTGATAATTATCACCAAGAGATGTGAACTCATCTCTTACTTGCGTCATACACATGAACATCTGTCGAAATGCATTATCTACAGTGGGTGATAGTATTAATGATGGAGAATATTAATCTCCAAAAGAACAACTTATTCTTGTGATTAGAGCACCTCTATACCAAGAATAAGTCAAACACTCCACTAGTTTAGAGGATCAATTGCTAATTGTCAAAAGATTAACAAATCTGTGAAGAAGATGAAACACAGAAAAAGTCTGCTGCACTATTTCCTCACATTGACTTATCAAACGTGTAAAGTTTTTTATGAAACTTTGTACGAAGCGTATCCTAGAGATTGCGCATCTACTCCAAGTTGAATCTCTTCAAAAGATTAAGTATAGCTTGAGAAATCAACTTCTCAAGTTACCTATGTCAGAAACTGTCATCCAAAACAGTCGACTTTACACCTGTAACTTTTAAGACTTGGTTCTCCTTGAATAGAACTCGTTTTACAAAATGCTTCTAGACATAAGTAGCTTATCTTTGAACTTAAAGATTAAGCCTTCACTCATGCAAAACTTTAAACTGTGCTAGGAGAAATGATCAAAACATTAACTTCGAAATTTGCGCCTGTTTTAGGAACCAGTGAACACACTTCACATATGAATGTTCCTACACTTAATTCACTCAGCCTGATTACAATTGGAAGCTAAAACTTTGCACAGAGGTCAAGCAACTCTCAACTTAGACTTGTACAAAAGCATTTCACAATTGATCTACTGTAGAAGGAGAACACACAGAAACATCGGGCGCAACAATTTTCATTTACTCAGAGAAAATACAACTGAGTGATGAGAGCTAACACATTAATCTTTTTCTCTATCTCATGACTTCTATCTCCCTCATTCTTAACTTCTAACTAATGTCACATATGCTCTCATACATTCCCCGACTTTTCTCAAGATATTTATAGATAATTTGTACATGATTCTTACTAAACAAAAGATCTAAGTCATCTATGACTATACTAATGTACATATGTGTACACTTCTCTTGTCCTCTGAATGTAATCTTCTTCCACACTCTAGGAATTGATTCTTCTTTCATCATTTGATCTTCCAAGCCTTCAATTTATGATTGGTCTGCACCAACAGCTCCCCCTCAATCATCAATTGAGGTTTTCTCTGTCTTCTTTATACTTGCCATGTCTTTGAACCTTTGTAATTTAGGTCCATCCAGACTCTTTGTCATCATATCTGCCACTTGTTCTTTTGTTGGAGTATACATCACTTCAATCTCTTTATCTAGTACCTTTTCCCTCAAGAAATGATACTGAATCTCTATATGCTTAGTCCTGGCATGAAAAACAGGGTTAGCTGCCAAATACAAAGAACTCATATTGTCTCCAAAAATTATTGGAGTACTATGATCAATCTCAAAACTTTTCATCAAGGTCTTCAACCATATCACTTCCTTTGCAGCTTCTACCATTCCCTTATACTCAGCTTCTGTGGATGATAAAGCAACTGTATGTTGCTTCTTTGAACACCAAGACACTAACTTGTCTCCAACATAACATAGATATCCATGAGTAGACCTCTATCATCTGAGTCACCTGCCCAATCTGCATCACTAAACACTTTGATTCTTGTATCAGAAGTGAAACCATAATACAGACCTTCACTTAGAGTTCCTTTGATATATCTGAGTACCCTTTGGGCTGCAATCCAATGAGTCTTCTTTGGACAATGCATGAATTGTGACAACACACCTACTGCATATGATAGATCTGGCCTTGTCAAGGTAGCATAGATTAGACTACCTACCAAACTCTGATATTTCTTCATGTCATTGAATTCTTCACCTCCATACCTGCTTAATTTATGATTTACCTCCAATGGTGTGGTTGAGGTCTTGCAATCTTCCATGTTAAACTTGACTAGAAGATTCTTCAAATATCTCTCTTGTGAAACATATACTCCATGTTGAGTATACACAATCTGCATTCCTAGAAAATAAGATAAGTTTCCCAAGTCACTTATCTTAAACTCCTTCTCTATTCGCTTCTTGAGTTCATTGATTCCTTGAGCATCTGTTCCTGTAACAATAATATCATCAACATAAATGCACATGTAAATGTATCCATTTTCACTTGCCTTCACTAGCAAGCTACTATCTGCCTTTGATGCTTGAAATCCACATTCATTCAAGAACTTGACCAATCTGTAATTCCAAGCTCTTGGGGCTTGCTTCAATCCATATAAAGCTCTCTTGAGCTTACACACATAATCTGATCCAATTGATTCCATGAAGCCTTCTGGTTGCTCCATATATACTTCATCTGCAATGTAACCATTTAGAAATGCATTTTTCACATCCAGTTGTGATAATTTCCATCCCTTACAAGCAGCAATAGCAATCAATGTCCTAATTGTAGACATCTTAGCAACAGGACTAAAGGTTTCATCATAATCTACCCCATAAGTTTGGGCATAACCTTTGACCACAAGTCTAGCCTTATATCTAGACACCTTACCATCTGCAAACCTCTTTGTTTTATATACCCACTTACATCCAATGACCTTCTGATTCTTTGGTCTTGGTACTAGTTCCCAAGTTTCATTTTCAAGTAGAGCATCATACTCTTCCTGCATTGCCTTTCCCCAATTCTGTTTACCTTTGGCTTCTTCATAAGTGGTTGGATCTTCTTCTGTCTTTACAATGTATGCATAATCTTTTGTTGTTAGGAAAGATGTATCATAACTATACCTTATAGGTTCTTTCCTTTCCCTTGTAGATCTTCTGATTTCTGCACTTCTTGAAGTTTCAGCCTCATTTGATTCTGGATCAAATCTTGGCCCTTCTTCTACATGATCCTGCACTCTACATCTAGAGTCAATTTCATCAACAATTTCTTCACATACTTTTACCTTTGCTTTTCCTTTTCTCTGAATTTCTTCAACACCTGTATACTCATTTGGTGATCCTGTATACCACATATTTTGCTCATCAAATGTCACATCTTTAGTAACAAGAAATTGCTTTGTGGATGGACTCCACAACCTGTAACCCATCTGTCTATCATCATATCCAATAAACACATACTTCTCTGCTTTTGGTTCTAGCTTATGTCTTAATTGTGAAGGAACATAAGCATATGCAATACATCCAAATACTTTACAATGATCAAGACTAGGCTTCTTACCCCACCATGCTTCATAAGGGGTTCCTCCATCCAAAGCTTTGCAAGGCAACCTATTCACAAGGTATGTTGCAGTGTTAATGGCTTCTGCCCATAAGTAATTTGGACAATTCTTTTCCTTCATCATGGCTCTTGCAAACTCTACAAGAGTTCTATTCCTCCTTTCTGCTACTCCATTTTGTTGAGGGGAGTACCTGCAAGTCACTTCTCTTTTGATACCTGCATTCCACAAATAATCATCAAACTCTTTTGAGAAATACTCTCCCCCTCCATCTGATCTTAACCTCTTTAGCTTTTGTCCTGTGATCCTTTCTGCATAGACATGAAAATGTTTGAATGTCTTGAAAACTTCTGATTTATCCTTGATTACATACAAAGTAATCCACCTGGTTGCATCATCAACAAACAACACATAATATCTGGATCCATTTATGCTATAGTCCCTTGAGGGACCCCATACATCTGTATGAACCAATTCAAGCATATTTGAATACTTGTACCCTGATTTGTTATAAGAACTCTTATGTGCTTTACCTAATTGACAAGCTTCACACTTGTACACCATATGTTGCCCTTCAATATTTGGCAATCCAAGCACCACCTGATTCTTTGACATCTCCTTTATAGCTCTCTCATTGAAATGACCTAGCCTTTTATGCCATAGGTCTAATTCAGACACCTTTTGACCTCCATAGGTAAATAATGCATGTCCCACATTACCTTGGACCTTGAGAGTGAACAATCTTCCTTCCTTTTTACCTGCAATTATGGTTCTATATCCCTGATTTGGATCTTGTACATAGACACCATCATTTGTGAATCTTACTTCATATCCTTTCTCCACAATTTGCCCTACACTTATCAAATTTTTAGGAATAGTAGGAACATAAAGTACCTTGCTCAGAAGTGTACTTCCACTCTTTGTCTTCACTGATCCAATGCTCTCCACTTTATGTTTGGTATTGTCACTTGTTTGAACTGTATGTCCATTCACCCTAGCTTCCATATCAGTCATCAAAGATAGATTCCCACTCAGATGGTTACTGCACCCTGAGTCAATATAAAACATTCTTTGATCTTCTCCCATTGATTCATGAGTTGCATTCAAGATAAGAGTCATGTCATCCTTCTGATCTGATGCATAATTGTAATAATTATTGTTGTAGGACTGAGATTGAAAGTTTCTTCCACCTCCTCTACCATATGATGTCCTACCACCTCTTCCTCTGAAGTTGCCTCTTTGGTTTCTGCCTCCTCTACCTCTTTGATTATAATTCTGATTGTTGTATCCTCCATTTTGATTGTTATACCAACAATCATTTGCCAAATGATTTGTTCTGCCACAAATCCAACAAGCTTTAGCATTATCTTTGTTCTTACCTCCTCTTCCTTTACCTCTGAAATTTGTCTTCCCTTTTGTGAAGTTAGCTTGATTTGAATTCCCTTCATCATCATTTGATTGCTTTCCCTTGCCATTCTTTTTCTTGTCCTTGGAGTACATAGCTTGACTTGTACTTCTATCATTGTCTCCTTTAAGATCCTGCTCAAAGGTTAGCATATGTCCTAGCAATTGATTAAGGTCAGGAGTAAAGTGATCAAGTGACAACTCTATGGACAATATAAAAGGCTTCCACTTCTCATCTCCTCTCAAACCTGTAAGTATTTGTCTTACCAACTTTTCCTCTTCAATGTCTTCATCCACTGCTCCCAAGCTATCTGCAATATCTTTCATCCTTGCCACATAATCTGAAATTGATTGTGAGCTCTTCTTCTTGAAGGTTGTGAACTCAGCCCATAGTGAGGACTTCCTTGACTTAGTTGTATTTTGGAAATGCTCTTCCAAGGCATTCCAAACATCTGTGGCACTTTCCAAACCTCTAATGTGAGGTAGCAAATAATCATTTACAGCCATGTAAATGATACTCCTTGCTTGAGCATCCTTTCTCATCCAAGTCTTCAAAGTTGCAAGTTCCTCCCTAGTTGGAATACTAGGATCTAAAAATTCAGGCTTTTCTTCTTCTCCTGTAATGAATGCCATAAGGTCTTTGCTCATGAGATGTGCTTCCATCCTCATGGACCATGCTGGATAGTTCTCCCTATCTAGCTTATCAATCTGCAAGCTTTCTCCCATCTTATGTCCACCTGTGTATTGAAATCTTCAAGCTTTACAAACAATGTATGTACCTTTACTTCAAATTGGACTCCTTTTGCTTTTCTTGATGTCAAATAGTCTTCTCCTTGAACTTTGACTCCAAGCTTTCACTTCTTAGTCCTTCAAGTGTTGAATTTCTTGAATCTGCAGCAGTCGGGATCCTTCTTTCTTCAAATTGATGTCTCCTGCTCTGATACCAATGATGGAGAATATTAATCTCCAAAAGAACAACTTATTCTTGTGATTAGAGCACCTCTATACCAAGAATAAGTCAAACACTCCACTAGTTTAGAGGATCAATTGCTAATTGTCAAAAGATTAACAAATCTGTGAAGAAGATGAAACACAGAAAAAGTGTGCTGCACTATTTCCTCACATTGACTTATCAAACGTGTAAAGTTTTTTATGAAACTTTGTACGAAGCGTATCCTAGAGATTGCGCATCTACTCCAAGTTGAATCTCTTCAAAAGATTAAGTATAGCTTGAGAAATCAACTTCTCAAGTTACCTATGTCAGAAACTGTCATCCAAAACAGTCGACTTTACACCTGTAACTTTTAAGACTTGGTTCTCCTTGAATAGAACCCGTTTTACAAAATGCTTCTAGACATAAGTAGCTTATCTTTCAACTTAAAGATTAAGCCTTCACTCATGCAAAACTTTAAACTGTGCTAGGAGAAATGATCAAAACATTAACTTCGAAATTTGCGCCTGTTTTAGGAACCAGTGAACACACTTCACATATGAATGTTCCTACACTTAATTCACTCAGCCTGATTACAATTGGAAGCTAAAACTTTGCACAGAGGTCAAGCAACTCTCAACTTAGACTTGTACAAAAGCATTTCACAATTGATCTACTGTAGAAGGAGAACACACAGAAACATCGGGCGCAACAATTTTCATTTACTCAGAGAAAATACAACTGAGTGATGAGAGCTAACACATTAATCTTTTTCTCTATCTCATGACTTCTATCTCCCTCATTCTTAACTTCTAACTAATGTCACATATGCTCTCATACATTCCCCGACTTTTCTCAAGATATTTATAGATAATTTGTACATGATTCTTACTAAACAAAAGATCTAAGTCATCTATGACTATACTAATGTACATATGTGTACACTTCTCTTGTCCTCTGAATGTAATCTTCTTCCACACTCTAGGAATTGATTCTTCTTTCATCATTTGATCTTCCAAGCCTTCAATTTATGATTGGTCTGCACCAACAATTAATGGGGTGCTAAATAAAGATGCAGTTGGTGTAGATGCAACGGGAATGGGGAATGGGGGTGGGAAGGTGGATGATGTAGTGATTGTTGAAAATTGTGATGTGCCTAAAAATGTTTGTGGCGTGAGTGGAGTGAATGATGGTGCTGTGGGTGGTGAGATGTCCATGTCAGTGGACGTATCTAGTGCGGTGACCGTGAATATGGGTGTGATCGTGGGTGCTCGTGCTGGTGTAAATACGGGATTTACAAAGGTTGAGGGGTAATTTACAGGGGGGCTGGCTGGAGCAGCTTGGTGGAAAGGGGGAAGAGGGGTTACAGTGGGTCGGGGAGGTGAGACGGGGGAGAAGGTTAATGGCGATGGGAATGGGAAAAGGGGTCTTGGAGTTGTGGGGAAAGATGGAAAAGATGGATGGAGGAATGGGTTGGATAGAAAGGTGGGTGTGGGAGGGGGTAGACTAGGGCTAATGGGTGCAGGAATTGTGGGGTTAGTGATCGTGAAGACGATTTCTGCAATGCCACCGGCGAATGAAGATGTTGGTCTGGGGGAAGGAGGGTGAAGAGGGGAGGCTGGATGGGTGGGCGCTGAGAGAGGGGCGGTTGGGGTGGTCGGTACTTCAGTGACTACTGAGGTTTGTACAATTGTAGCGCGGGGTGGGGAATCTACAAAGATGGTTTCTACTGCCACCGAACTTTCGGGGACGAGGCGTGCCTCCCTGGCTTGTTCTGAGGATTGTGCTCCTGTTGGTACACGAATGTATTCGCCGGGCTTTGAAAGTAGTCGCACTCTGCGGGGAACAAACTGTGGTAGTGGCTTTCTTTGCAAGTACCTGAGTGCTTCGTTGGAGCCTACTGATTTGACTAACTCTCTGAATCCTTTGATGTATGCGTCTTCGAATCCGCCTGTGACAAGTTCTTGTTCTATTATTGTTTGACTCTCTTCCTCTGTCAGCTTTTTGTGTGCCCAAACTTTTTCCATAGTTCTATATAGCTTCTTAATAGCCAGTGTGTAAGTGGCTGCTTCGTAAGTTTCATCTTCATGGGTACTTGTATCGCCATGTGTGTCTGTTTGTTGGCCTTGGCCATCTGTCTGTTCATGCTCTTGGGATTCATGTGTTCCCTGGCTAGCTTCGTCGTCTCCTTCGTCGTCATCGGTCGCTGTTCTTTCGTCATCAGAGCTAGACACAATCTGTCCTTGTGGCTGATCCCTGGGTGTGGTAGGGTAGCTAGGCCTTTCAAATTCTTGAGAAAACAATTGTCCTTCTGGAAACTGGAACTCATTGGAGAATGCATCAAGCATCTCAAAATCAAACGTTGTGTTCAGTGGCTCTGCTTGTCCTGGTTCTAAATGTGGTATTGGAAAGGAGAAAGCTTCCGCACCAATAGTGGTGGGAAGTTCAGCTGCTATGGTGATAGGTTCTGTGGTTGTGGCTTCTTGGGGTGCAACAGTACTGGTGGTGCCCTCCGGCGTAACTGGTCTTGATAACCCGTATACGAATTGGTGGTACCGTGGGAGTGGCTGCTGTTGGTGAGTGCTCTGGAGATGGTTGTGGAGAGGGTGATTCTGGGACTTGTAGGCATGGGATCGTACCTCTCATCCGCTTTCCGGCTCTACCTTTGCTAGACTTTCTAGCCTTCCTAGTGGTGCCTTTAAATGCTTTCAGTTCCTCACTAGTCATGGCGCGCTCCATGGGTAAATCATATGCCAGACACATATATATGATCCTGGTGAGGGCGCAGCATCCATTGATTACCTTCATTCGCTCCCATCTATGTTGTGCCAAATAGAGCTGATCAATTATCCAGCTAGCTAGATCAACCGTTTGAGGTCCAGTACATGCTAAGTACAATCCAAACCAGATTCTCTTGTGCGGCATGGTAAAATGATCCTGAGCTGGGAAAGCAAAGTGCTGCATGCATATCTGTAATGGCTTGGAAAGCTCAGGGGTTATGGCTGAAATATCCTCCCACTTAGTTACGTCACCACGTTTCATCTGCTCTAGGACTAGCCGTTCTTTCTCCGTTGGAGTGTGTGTTCCATGTATTTTGAGAGCTGCGCGAATTAAATCTTTAGACAAATAAAACCTTCTAAATGGAGGATCATTTACCAAGGATGGTAACATGAATGTGCTGGGTAGATCCTTGTTCTCTGAAGCCGTTAAGGTGGTTACCAAGTAAAAACATCTGTAAAAATCAGGTTTAGGCAGAGGGTCACTAAAATATTCTGTAAATCCCGCTCGTGCCCAAACGTGCGTTAAATCTTGTGTATTCTGTAGTCCTTCAAATTCTCTTGACAAGAACTGGTACTTGGTCCATGTGCGAAGATCAAATGCCAAATTGGCCTCAAATATGAAATCAGCGTCTGCCAATGGTCCTGCTAGGCCTTGAAACCAGTGAGAATTACGATGAATCTTCTTAGTATATCCTCTAGGAGGATCATCGATTGGCATGGGTCCTGGAAAACCTTGAAGCTCTAGTGGTTGCATCGTAGGATAAGATTCCGTGAGTAATTCTCCAATATTGGCCATTGGTGTGCTTGGGCCAGCTTCTGATGGTCCTGCTTCGGTTTGCATGATGACTGATGAGCTAATGGAAAAGATCTGCTACAAAAGATTAACACATTAGTATGGAAATTAATTATGATCCCATTAAGGTGAGACCGCAATCCCTTTCCATGACCGATGTGTAACCCGTGTAGCCAAGTGTCGTGAAGTGATTGATGCAATGATTTTTTGCAAAACTAATGCAGGTCTCTAGACGCCTACATGCTTCAGATTATGCATACATTTCTTGATGAGCTTTTATTATGCATGATGTGGGGTTTTGGTGTATGAATTTATACAAGGTTTGGTTGAGGGTGAATTATTACAAGGGTGGAGTTTAAACGGGGTGGGAGAATTGTTAGATAAGGGGGTACAAGAAGACGTCTGGATACGTTTCGGTATCCATTTCCTAAGAGTCTTTGAGTGGGTGGTGTGTTTCTGCTGAGGGACAAAAAGTGGTATCGGGTTTGGTGGTATTGAAGGATGAAAAGATTTCGGAGGGGTATATATTACATGGCTAGAGGGTTGGGCTATAATACATTGTTTGGGTACCCAAATCTGCATGGGTGTGGGTCTATGGGTAAGGTATTTCTTGGCGATCCAAATCTGTCGAGTAATTGTAGAAGAAGATCGAGGGGACTTTGGATGCTGACTCTGCTTCTGTTGAAACTTTGTCCTGCTCTCATCTGCAGTGTTGCCAATAGCCTGTGGTTGTTGTCCTTTTGGCACCCATATTTGTTTCGTGCCACTGGTTCTGTGATGTTGATACTGCTGCTTTCCTTGCCTTGTCTGGTGGTGTCGTCGGTCTGGGTTCCTCTGTTGTGGTTGACTCGTTCGTGGTTGGGTTTGAGAGGTCCATTGGACGCTCTGCTTTGGAAAAGAAGGGAGATCCAACACTTGCGTGACCTGCCCATTAGGAAGCGATTCGTTATTTATCTTTAATCTAGGCCAGTCCGCAGCAAGTTTGGAAGGATGAGCACCGCAGGGTGTTGTGCTCATTTGGCCGCTGATGCAACCCACCTGACCGCTGATTGTGTTCATCTGCCCTAGCGGTTGGGTAGCTGCCCCTTTTAGTTTGCAGGAAGCCCCAGGGAAGATCTCCTGTCGTCCTTCTGATTGACAATTGTCCCTAGCCAAGCCCGAGTGGGTTGGTGTAGACGTAACGTGACTGGTCTGACCCAAGATCTTCCGGTCTTCCGTCGCATGCATTTCATAGGGTCTAAGGTTACAAACCTCAATCGGAATGCAATTAGGGAAGTCAAGCGGTATCACTCGCTTCTGTTCTAAGGTTCCAATCTGTAAGGAGCCTTGTCTAAGATTTAGGTCCACTGAGTGATCGTATAGCCAATCTTGGCCAAGGATTAGGGGTTCTATCAGGTCGTCATCATGGCACACTAGTAGCTTCGCTATCATGGTCACATCCTTAATGAGGATAGGAAGGTCCACCTCACCCATGCAAGGGGTTTCCATGCCTCCTAGGCCTATGAGGTATGCCTCAATTGGCCGCATTTCTATTCCTGAATCCTTATAGTGTGTAGCTCAAGCGTAAGCACCACCTCCTTTACTTGTCAATCCGCGGAGACGTGAGGACCGGTATGAAGACCACGAGCAAGTGAAGGCACAAGTGCATGAGTGAAAGCACACAAACATGCACACACATACACACACACGCGCACAAAGTAAGATCAAAGAGAGGAACAATGGAAAGCTTAGATTGCAAAAGAGTTCTCTTACAAAAGTTCTATTCTCTAACAAGCTAACCCCAAAAATGAGCTCTCTAGCTCTTTTTATAGTTTTTTGACTAGTTTTGGCCCTGTCCAGACCTAGTGTCCGGCCTAGTTAAAAATTAGGTTCCAGGGCTTATTTGAGGGCTCAAACGGAGTCTAAAAATTATGAAACTTGGTAGGATGATAGTTCTAATACTCCTCAAGCTCAAGGACTCCTTGGCTTGAACAAAATGGAGTTACCAAAATAGAAAATGGTATTTACAATGGCTTTTAGTGATGAAAATCACTATTTTTGTAGGGAATTCTTGTGAAAAATTGACATACACTCCTTGGAGCTCCCTACTTGCTCTCTCTTCTTCTATGTCCACTTCTTTGATGTGCTTCCATGCTTTGTCCTTGACCTTGAGCTTCAACACTCCCCCCCCTCTCGAGTCTGTCGTCCCTGACAGACCCTTGTTGTAGTGGTTGTTCCAAGTAGTGCCTTGAGAGGATGCATCTACTCTATAGGAGAGTGCATTCTTCATAGTTCACTTTTATTTTAGCGTCTATATCCTCAAATCTGATCCACTATCTAGTTTCTTGTTTCCAAAGGTGTTTCCAATGTTTGAAACCCTTCTTCAGAGCCTCTTAGATTTTTGGAGGTTCCAGGAAGCCATACCCATGATGCCCGAGATTGGGAAGCATATTGATCATGCCCATTTCCAATCTTCTTTGACTGTGACAAATTCTTTGAGCTTGTTCTAACTCTTCCAAACGAAGCACAAAAGATTCGATCCTTTAGGGGAAACTAGAACTGGGGAGAATAAACAAGTGAGAAGGTCCAATTCCATCCAACTAGGGAGGCCCGATAACTATGAACAGAAGTCGTCCGACGTTCTTCATCTATCACTGTGAGTCTTTGCAGGTTGTAGTCTCTTGGTATGTGCTTCTGCCTTGGATTCCAGCATGACTGTGTCGTTGTGAGTCTCCGTTGATGTTTTCTAGATCTTCCAAAGTTGATCTTCATAGTAGTCATGCCAAGTACTCATAACCCATATTGAGCTATGGGTAAGTGTGTTCGTGCATGGGTTGAGGAAAATATGTGCCTTGTGCACGGCCTTGTAATGTAGCCCTATGAATGTTTACTTGGGAAATGCATTGGAAGAAGAATGGTGCAAAAATTGGGGCTCTTGAGCTAAGTGCTCAAGGGTATGCCGACGAAGAGGTTTCCTACGCTATTGTGGCTATGATGTTTCCAAAGTAAAGATGCTTACCATGGAGAAGGTCGATGGATGTTCATCTCTTCATGTTGTACACTTGGCGTTTGGGATGGACCATTGTTGATGGATGTCCGTGTTGATGGTCCACTGATGAGATCTTTTGAATGGCAGATCCCCTCACCTCCAGAACTATCCCTTGCAGATATCTCCTTGGATGCTCTTGTACATACAGTAGTTAAGCATCACTCAAGTTGTGGACCTTCAAGCTCTTCACTCCTACCATAGTAAGAGGAAACCATAGTTGTGGATGCCCTGCTCATGCTAAGTTCTTGACATCTATGAGATAAGGCAGCAATTAAATCATCTGCTAGCCAAGACACACTTCTATCCAAACTGATAAATGCCCAGTAATCGATGGTTCAATCTTCAACTAAGCATGACTCATTCATGTTCCATGAGCGAAACCTGGGAACAAGTTCTTCCTCGTTTTTTTTTTTTTTTTTTTTTTTTTTTGGAGGAACAATGTCACAAAACAAGAAGACAGATTTTAGTCTCAATCAATAAAAATCTTTGACATATGTCAATGTGCTCTTGTGCCTGGGATTCTCAAGTGTGTCTATGCACGGCCGTGTAATGTGGCCCTATATTAATGCATACTTTGGAAATGCATGACCTGAATGGTGCAAAAGACAGGGTTGTGCAAGGAGCACATGGTTGTTGCTCGTCGAGGCTTGATGTTACTTGCAGATGTGGACGCCATCTTTCTTGGATGTCTCCATGGGATCGCGAGATGATGTATTCCTTCTTATTGGAATCCATTTGAGAACAGCATTTGGCACAGTAGAGATCACTTCAGGCGACTTCATCTTTGGATGCTTTCTAAACTGTGGTATCCAATGTGATTGGGCCTTTGGTTCGGTGTAGGCTACTTCTACTTTTGGCTTCCAAACCCATATCCTTTTTGCACGTCTTCCTACTATTGTTGAAGAGCTGATTTGATCTTCTTTCGGTCTCTGTACGTGGTTCTTACCCTCTTCTCTTTTTGGATTCTTTGTTGAGACCTTTCGCATGTGGGAGAACATAGGTTGTTGTAGATGTAGGAGCTTCTCAGGTACCCACATCTGTAATTGCCCTTGTTGAGCTGCAGCTAACTTCTTAGGCACCCAAACTTGTTGGATACCTTGTGATGGAGCTTGTCTGAGCTGCTTCCCTCGTCTTCTGGCCTAGTTGGCTTGCCTAGATGGGATTTGTGGGGGCAAGGCTGGTGGTTGCTCTCCTTTGCGTACCCATATCTGCTTCATGCTCGGAACTGCTTTTTTATCGAATGGTGTCTTTCTATTTGATGTAGCAGTTGTCGTGAACGGTTGTGTTTGCTTGTGTGGTGGACTCACTACTGTGGCTACTTGATTCTTTGGAGAAGAAGAAAGATCCACCCGCCTTCGAACCTGGTCGTCCACAATTGACTCCTTCTGCATCATAGAGCTTTTGACACATACAACATCTTCTTTCATATGATTAGTCTTGGAAGAACTAAGAGAGTGTGTGGTGCCATGATCTAGGAGCATGCAGTTCTCTAATTCTAATGTAATGCATTGTTCATGTACCCAAACTTGAAGAATTTGACTTCTTAGGTTTAAGTTAACTGCATGATCATAGATCCAATCTTGACCCAAGACAAGTGGTTCTGTAATATTCTCATCTTGACATACTAGCGCTTTGACTTTCATTGGAACATCTTGAAGGTAGATGGGAAGTTCCACCTCGCCCAAACAAGGGGTTTCCACACCTCCCAATCCTATGAGATAAGCTTCTATGGGATTGATGTTCAACTGCAAGTCTTGGCAGTAGGAAAGTCTAACTGCACTACTTGCTGCACCTGAGTCAATCATTGCTTTCACCGTCCTTGCACCCTTCCCTTGTCCTATCTCTATGGTCACAAAGGGTCTTCGGTCAATGACCTGAGAAGTCGCTATGCCTGACTTTTGGCACATATCCATGTGATATTTTGGAGCTTTTGAGTTGACATCTAGGCCAAGTCGTCTTAACTTATTTCGCCTTATGCGCTCTCTAGCCTCTGCCTGTGCTTCTTCTCTCACTCTTAACTCTTCTTCTTTTCGTTTCTTAGCAGTGTTGAGTCTCATTAGCATGTCCTCTGTAAGAGGTTCTTGATATAACTTGACTCTACAACCACTAATATAGTTTGGCAAGATATCACCTTCTAAAGTAGCCAATTGAACCGCGCCACTAGTGGAAATTCTGTTAATGATCATGGGTCCATATCCTCGTTTTTCCAACTTACGGGCATGTTGTTTCAGTGTGTAAACCAACACTAGATCTCCCTCTTTCAGTCCCTTATCCTTAATGTGTGCATCGAAGTAGGCCTTTTGCCTTTTCTTTGCAGCGTAGATGCCTGCAGCCGCTCGTAGCCTTGTCTCACCTAAGCGTTCTAGATCAAAGATCCTAGATGACAATTCATGTCCATTCCACTCATGCTCTTGTGCTACTTTTAAAGCAGGGATTAAGAAATCCAGTGGTAGCACCGCATTCTGTCCAAAGACCATCTGAAATGGGGTGGCATTGAGTACTGTTTTGTAGGCAACTCGATAAGCCCAAACCGCATGATGAAGTTGTTTGTCCCAATCCGAGCGTTTATTATTTACCAATTTTGTCAATACGTTACAAAGGATCTTATTGGTACTCTCGGCTTGTCCGTTAGCTTGTGGGTGATAAGGGGCAGATTTCTTATGTATCACCAAGAATTCTTGGAGAAGATTTTCAATGACTTCATTCAAGAAGTGTGTGCCTCTATCGCTCACTAACTCTATTGGTAGCCCATATCTCGTGAACACATTCTCGAATAAGAACTTAGCCATCGTCTGAGCATCATTCTTTGTTGTGGCTTTCACTTCTACCCACTTGGTAAGGTAATCTGTGGCTACAATAATATACTCTGCATGGGAGTTTCTAGCAGGGGGATTAATAGGACCTATGAAGTCTATGCCCCACTTGGAAAAGGCACGCCCTCCCATCATTGGCCTCAAAGGCATCTCGTCTTTTCTAACTGGATATTGTGCACGTTGGCATGTGTCACATTTCTTCACATAGGTATGTGCATCCATATGAAGAGTGGGCCACCAAAGTCCTGAGAATAGAATGGTCTTAATCACTCGGTCAGGACCAAAATGTCCACCTGCAACACCACTGTGTGCAGTCTCTAAGACCCTTAAATAGTCTGATTCATGAACGCACAGTCTTAAGTAACCATCTTTACCTCTTCGGTATAGGTTCTCTCCTACTAAGGCATAGCCTTGAGCCTCTTGCTCCATATTTCGTCTTCTTGCTAGACTGGCCTCTTTGGGTAATCTTCCCGATCTCATAAACTCTACCAATGGAGCACTCCAATCTGGAATTAATGATACTTGATAAAGGGTCGCATGCTCCACTGGTGGTCTCTCTCTGCACATTGGACAATTCTTGATCCACTCATGTATTTCTTTGTCCATGCTAGGCCAATACACTCCTAAACGTTTCAAATTCTGCAATGTTCGTTGTTTAGAATAGTGATTTCCTAGCAATCCCTCATGAGCTTGCTGCAACCAACTACTATGTTCATCATCCTCGACACAACAAGCTAATACACCCTCAGTATCTTGTTTGTACATGCTTCCTGCCAATATGTGATATTTTTGTGATTTTACAATTTCTTCTTGTGATGTTTTCACATTCTTATTTGCAGGGCCGAAGGTTAGGACTGGTACCAACTTATTTGCCCATTTAGGAACAACTTCCAAATTGAACAGATAAGCATCAGGTAGTTCATCAGACACTCCTTGTGGTGACTCTCCTGAAGTAATGCGAGAAAGGTGATCTGCCCGAAGGTGGGTTCTACCTTTCCTGACAACAACTTCAAAGTCATACTCCATTAGTAAGAGGAACCATCTTACTAAGCGTCCAGTATTGCAAGGTTTATTGACCAAATATAACAAATCTTGATGATCAGTGAAAAACTTGAACTTGTTGGCCAATAAATAGTGTCTAAACTTCTTTACAGCATATACCATGCCTAACCCTTCTCGCTCGGTTGTGGTATAATTTCTTTCGGTTGGGTTCAGTTGTCTACTAGCATATGCTATGGGCAAATCTAAATTCCCTTCACCTGTGGGTTGTGCTAGCACACATCCTATGGCATGATTGGATGCATCCACATGGACATGGAATGGCTTATTCCAATCAAGAGTGGTCAATATTGGTGCTGTGCACAAACGTTTCTTCAGTTCATTGAAAGAATTCTCGCATTCGTCGTTCCACTCAAAATTAGACAACAAGGCATAAAGGGGTCTAGCTATGATCGCGTACATGTGGATAAACCTACGGTAATATCCACAATGGCCCATAAAGGCTTGTACCTCTTTAACATTCCTTGGCCTTGGCAGCTCCGCTATGGCTCGTACCTTATCTTCATCCGTTGAGATTCCATTCTTAGAAACAATATGACCGAGGATTTTACCTTGACGCACCATGAACACACACTTTTCTGGGTTCAGACACACTCGATATTCTCTACACTTGTTGAAGATCTGTCTGAGCTCAGGGATGTGAAATCTTCTTTCTTGGGAATGAGCACATAAATCATCCACATACACTTCTAAGCTCTTTCGTAAGAACTCTTTGAAGACATGACACATGAGCCTTTGGAATGTTGCAAGTGCATTGGTGAGCCCAAATGGCATCACACGAAATGCAAAGATTCCCCATTTGGTGGCAAAAGCCGTCTTGTGTTGATCTTCTGGGGCAATGGCTACTTGGTTGTAACCTGAAAATCCATCAAGAAAGCTATAAACTTCCTTGCCTGCAACACGCTCCAATAAATGTTCGGTGATTGGAAGCGGATAGCTATCTCTGATTGTAGCGGCATTAACTTTTTTCAGGTTAATGCACACTCGCAACTTTCCGTTCTTCTTGGGCACTACTACAATGGGGGACACCCATTCAGTATGCTCAATCTCATAGATGAATCCAGCTTCAATCAACCTATCAATTTCTTCTTTTATTTTGGCTGCATAGGTATCATTATATGTGTAGGGTTTCTATTTGGTGGGCTTGGCATCAGCAGTCATGGGGATAGTATGAGAGCAAATTCTTGGATCTACCCCTTTCAAGTCTCTATAGTGCCACGCAAACACATCCCTATATTCCCTTAATAGAGCTACAAGCTCCATTTCTTCTCTTGCACTTAGGTCATCTCCTATATATGTGCATCTCTCTTTGTTCTCTTCAATGGTCACTACAATCTTCTTGGTCTTTTCTTTATTATCATATGATTCTCCTATGATGGCCTCTCTCTTAGGCATTCGTACCAAAATTTTGCGGTCGTCAACTTCATATTTCTTGAAGTTTTCTGGTACTTCAAACAATGATTCCTCCTCTTCTTGTTTCACTGCTTTTCTTTTCTTTTTCTTTTGACTACTTTCGCTTCCATCCTTTGAGTTTACCGTTTTAATACTTGTGAGAGGTTCTTCTTCTTTCTGGGTGAACACTCCTATATCTTCTAGATAGTGCTGCTATGAGTTAAAGCAACTATCCATCACAATGGACTCTATATCATCGTCATTCTCTTCTTCTTCTATGACATCACTAGGGTCACATTCCTCTAGCAAGGGCTGACACATGAACACTGAGATATCATAACCTTCCTCATCACAATGAGGTGTCCATTGTTCTTCATTGACAGCAATGTCCATGGTGGCTAAGATTTCTGGCTAGCCATGAGGCTCAAACTCCTCATCTGGAAAGATCATCGGTGTGTAGGCTGGGTCGCTAACTGGTCTCTCTCCTAGCGAAGTTCCTTCCTCTCTTGCCTTTAAACGTTTTTCCTCTTCCTTTGCGACCTTGCACATCCACAAATGAGTATCTTCATGCAGCCATGATGGATCAGGTGAACTTTCAGAATGCACAGAGATGGAATCTTCTTTCACTTTGTGGATAGAATTCCACTGTAGGGGTGGTACATCTCTGAAGGAGTAATCCTTCAAATTGACCTTGGTAGTGACCCCTAAGTGCTGTAAGTACAAGGAGTTGGTTCCCCAATCCTGTACTATTTGCAATTGTCGTAGGAAGGGTCTTCCTAGGATCATCTCATAGACGTTATTTTTCTCAAAGTCACATATAGCAAATGTATGTTCAAACTCCACACCACAAGTGGTTAGAGTTATCCCTTCGAGCAATCCTAGAGGTCTTTCAAAATGACCGTCGGCCATTTGAAGCTTCATTCTAGTTGGTCTTAATGTGGGCTTGCCCCATTGCTTCCACAAGGAGGTGGTTGCAATAGCAACACCAGCACCTGAATCTATGATTGCTTTGGTTGTGTAACCTTGGTAGGTGATTGGAAGATAAGTATTACCTTCTTCACCCTCACACATGTCCCCTATTTTGTCTAGAGGTATCTCTGGTACCCTTTGCTTAGAGCCTGCTTTTGGCATATTGGACTCAAGTTCTGGGACCTGATCCTTCACATGATTCCATAACTCAGGTTTTGCTTTGAGCAGCTCTTCTACAGTGAGATGACACTGAACCTTAGTGTTCTTCACGACATCCGTGTTCCTTGGAACCACTGAGTCTTCATTTCTTACTAGTATTGTGGGAGCTCTAATCTGGAGTGATTCAGATTCCCATGGGCCTGGAAATTGAGGCAGTTCTTCTACGGTATTAGATTCAAAATCTAATCTTTCGTCTTCTTGTTCTGCTTCATCTTCGTAAATAGATGGAATGTCTTGGGGAAATTGATCATGAAGATCATCAATCTCAGGAATAGGAGGGGAATTACCCTTCTCCTTGGCCCATTTATCTTCCTGTATTTCCCGCAAGAACTCTTGAGAGTACTGTTGAATTGAAGGAGGTATTCCACCATCTGGAATTAGGAACATAAGCTCCCCTTGGTGGTGAGCTTCTTCTCTCAATAACTGGTTGAGCCTGAGGAGGTAAAGAAACTTGTGGTTTGTTTACCAACTGCTCTAATCTTTCTAGCAAGCCCTGGAAATGCAAATCTGATTTGATAGAGTTTGTCTGATTGAACTTTTGACTAGTCTCAAGTATGGCTTGAGCTTGTTCTACCATTTTCATGCACATTTTCATCCGTTCAATCTCTAAATCTGCTCTAGGGTAACTCTTGTCTAGGTTTGCCGCTGTAGGCCCTTCTTGAAGTCGAGCCTGGTAGGCCTTGAACATCATGTCTAAGCCTTCTGGGGTTGGATCTGCAAGAACAGACCCTGGTTGCGGTCTATTTACAATGGGTGGTGGGGTGGGATGAGGTGGAGTGGATGGAGTTTCGGCATGCGAGGGGCTTTGAGATGCAATGTCTTCTATTTTTGTTTTCGCTTCTTTTAAGCTTTCTTCTAGTTCCGATAACTTTTTATTCCACTTGCGATTGGCCTTCTCTCTGGTATCCTTCCATGTTCTTGTTTTCCTCTTACTAGGCTCTCCCGATTCACTCGACTCTGATTGTTCTACTGGTTTATCCTGTTTTAAAGCTTGTGCTCTAGTGACAGCTTGTATAGGAGCCACATTGCTACTACTTGAACTTGGATCTGCCACTAAGCCTACCACATTAATGGGTGTAATCTTGGGTGCACTAGAGGGGTTTCTTGGACAATCTCTGGGGAGATGGTCTTTGCCACAATCAGGACAAAAAGCCTGTATTGTGATAGCCTGTCCTTGACTCGGAGATGGTGGGTGGGGACAGTCACGAATGAAATGGTCACCATGACATCTGAAACAAGATCCTCTAGGGGCTTGTGGTCTCATTTGTCTCAACTGGGGCCTAGGGTTAGGATTTGTGTACATGACATTGGAGTATTCTGGCTCCCAATTTTGCTCCATAGGCGGTGCCTCATATTGATATGAGTAAATCTCACTATGTTCAGGTGACTCTGTGTAATAAGCATGTGGACTACCTTCATGGGAGTAGTCTGAACTATGAGCATGAGAGTCATTATCTGGTATCAATGGGGTTAGTGGCACCAAAGCTCTATTTGGATTTTCCTCTCCCACAGCATACTTGACTGGAATCACGTTGGCTGGAGCTGGTGGTTGGTTTCCCAAGACAGGTTGTGGCCTATATGGTACCTGATATTGCTGTTGTGGTCTATAATATGGCTGTTGGTATTGGTTCTGATACCTACCTTGTGGATAAGGTTGCTGATAATTCTGTCTAACAGCCTGCCTATTGTAGGGACATTCTTGAGCCGTATGGTTTGTGTACTTCCTTTCAATAGTACAATAGGGAGCATTCCTTTCTCTAATATTTTGGTTTTGCGTTGGGCATACGTTAGCCATGTGGTCACCTCCGCAAGTATAGCACCGATTCAATGGAGTGACTCCCTGTGTTTGTTTATTTTGGACTCCCAGCTTCTTGGCAACTTGCTCAGCTATCTCTTCTATTTCTGTGGAGATCTTTGAAGTATGACTAGTAGAACTATCCGAATCTTTGTAGAGTTTGGACAATCCTAACTCCTCACCCAAGTTATCTTCTATGTCTATGCACGTCCGCACACACTCTTCTATGGATCTAGGATCTTTCAAGTACACATATGATCTTAACTTGGTGCTCAGTAAGCCATCTAAGAACAAAGCCACTTGTTTGGCCGGAGTGGGTAACTCTAGAGCAGGGCATCTTTCTAGATACTGTCTGAATCTTCTACCTGCTAGTCGCACTGTTTCTTGGGGAGTCTGCTTGAAGCTGTGGATCAAGGATGATGTGTTATGCCTGATACCACTCTTGGAAAATTCTACAATGAATTCGTCTAGCAGTTGACCTATATCGTGATAGCTGCTTCTACTCAATGGTTGAAACCAAGCTAAGGCAGTGCCCTTAAGGGTCAAACCAAATGCCTCGTACTGGGTGAACCAGTCCTCAATTTGTTCGGCTCTCAGCACTTGTTTGTACTCGGCCACATGATCATAAGGATCCCCTGTCCGATCGAAATAGTTCTTCATTGCCTTGATCACTTGAATGGGTCTAAGGGTTCTTGGGTACTCTCGGGGTCTAGGTGTTGGAGCAAACCAATCACAAATTGGTGATTATACAGATCTTGGAGAATGCTTATGGTCAGAATGGAGCAAAGAAAGACACTTGTAAAGTGAAGAAGAATTCAGGATGATGTCTTGTACACATATGTACATATAAGTGAAGAATCTTGTAAGCTAAGTATAGTTAAACCCTTAGGATGATAAGGAGTAGAGTCATAGACGCGAGATGAGTCTAAAGTCGTGTATATATAAGATAATTATGACAAGAAATGTATGAGAGAAAGTAATAGAGTCATTTTGTAGATGACAATTTTCAGGAAGATGTGTAGAGAGTTTTTTCCCAGAAAATAGCGACGGGTTTTTCTCTGAGTGCTCTCTGTCTGATCATGTGGATCAGAAATCCTTTTGTACACATCTAATTGAGAAGCTAATGAAGCTATGTCTAGAGTTTCAGAATCTAATTTCTCTCCTACTGTGAGAATGATCATTAGGAACATTCATATGTAGAATGTGAGAACTGAAGCCTGAAAGTAGCGCACTTTTCCGTCTTAGTATTTTGATCAGATCTGAGTGTATACTGTAAAGTTTTTGATGAGTGAGCACTTAAAATTTAAGTTAGAAGATAAGGAAGCTATGGCTAAAAGCATTTAGCAAAACGGGTTTCAGATTGGGAGAAATCAAGTTAAGAAGTTGGCTATGTCGAAGGCGCAACTTCTGAGAGTCATTTTCTAACATGTATTTGATCTTAATGATCAAATTAAACTTTTGGTGATTAGTTTTGAGAACTAATGACTAGTATGATTGCGCAAAGGTATTGCTAATACTTGTGCATCATTTACTTGAAGAAATTTGAAGATTTGTGCAGGTAAAGAAGTTGATATCTGAAGCAGACTTTCTGAAGTTGACACTTCTTCACTCAGAGAAGTGTTGCTTGAAGTTTTGGTAAAGAAGAATATTGTTTGTGTAAAGTTTGGTTTATAACTGACATAGAAGTGTTCTTAAGTCAGTATAGATCAAACCTTTGGAGATCAAGAGGTCTCCAACAGTGGTATCAGAGCTAAAGTTGAAGTACAAGAGAAGAAAAGATAATTGAAGTTCCAACTGGTGCAGATATTGAAGATCTTCCAAATCAAAGGAGGACAAGGACAAATTATTGAAGATAACTTGCTGAAGTTCATAGTACAAGTTCGAAAGAATCAAGAAGGATAAAAGCTTATATCAAAGGTACATTTTCTCCTCATAAACCATAGTAATTGCAGATACAGAAAGTCAAGGATGGGAGAAAGCTTGCAGATTGATAAGCTAGATAGGGAGAACTATCCAGCATGGTCCATGAGGATGGAAGCACACCTCATGAGCAAAGACCTTATAGCATTTATTACAGGAGATGAAGAAAAACCTGAATTTGCAGATCCTAGTATTCCTACTAGGGAAGAGCTTGCAATGTTGAAGACTTGGATGAGAAAGGATGCTCAAGCAAGGAGCATCATCTACATGGCTGTAAATGATTACCTTTTACCTCACATCAGAGGTTTGGAAAGTGCTACAGATGTTTGGAATGCCTTGGAAGAGCATTTCCAAAATACTACTAAGTCAAGGAAGTCCTCACTATGGGCTGAGTTCACAACCTTCAAGAAGAAGAGCTCACAATCAATTTCAGATTATGTGGCAAGGATGAAAGATATTGCAGATAGCTTGGGAGCAGTGGATGAAGACATTGAAGAGGAAAAGTTGGTAAGACAAATACTTACAGGTCTGAGAGGAGATGAGAAGTGGAAGCCTTTCATATTGTCCATAGAGTTGTCACTTGATCACTTTACTCCTGATCTTAATCAATTGCTAGGACACATGCTAACCTTTGAGCAGGATCTTAAAGGAGACAATGATAGAAGTACAAGTCAAGCTATGTACTCCAAGGACAAGAAAAAGAATGGCAAGGGAAAGCAATCAAATGATGATGAAGGGAATTCAAATCAAGCTAACTTCACAAAAGGGAAGACAAATTTCAGAGGTAAAGGAAGAGGAGGTAAGAACAAAGATAATGCTAAAGCTTGTTGGATTTGTGGCAGAACAAATCATTTGGCAAATGATTGTTGGTATAACAATCAAAATGGTGGAAGCAATAATCAGAATTATAATCAAAGAGGTAGAGGAGGCAGAAACCAAAGAGGCAATTTCAGAGGAAGAGGTGGTAGGACATCATATGGTAGAGGAGGTGGAAGAAACTTTCAATCGCAGTCCTACAACAACAATTATTACAATTATGCATCAGATCAGAAGGATGACATGACTCTTATCTTGAATGCAACTCATGAATCAATGGGAGAAGATCAAAGAGTGTTTTATATTGACTCAGGATGTAGCAATCATCTGAGTGGGAATCTATCCTTGATGACTGATATGGAAGCAAGGGTGAATGGACATACAGTCCAAATAGGTGACAATACCAAACATAAAGTGGAGAGCATTGGATCAGTGAAGACAAAGAGTGGAAGTACACTTCTGAGCAAGGTACTTTATGTTCCTACTATTCCTAAAAATTTGATAAGTGTAGGGCAAATTGTGGAGAAAGGATATGAGGTAAGATTCACAAATGATGGTGTCTATGTACAAGATCCAAATCAGGGATATAGAAACATAATTGCAGGGAAAAAGGAAGGAAGATTGTTCACTCTCAAAGTCCAAGGTAATGTGGGACATGCATTATTTACCTATGGAAGTCAAAAGGTATCTGAATTAGACTTATGGCATAAAAGGCTAGGTCATTTCAATGAGAGAGCTATAAAGGAGATGTCAAAGAATCAGGTGGTGCTTGGATTGCCAAATATTGAAGGGCAACATATGGTGTACAAGTGTGAAGCTTGTCAATTAGGTAAAGCACATAAGAGTTCTTACAACAAATCAGGGTACAAGCATTCAAATATGCTTGAATTGGTTCATACAGATGTATGGGGTCCCTCAAGGGACTATAGCATAAATGGATCCAGATATTATGTGTTGTTTGTTGATGATGCAACCAAGTGGATTACTTTGTATGTAATCAAGGATAAATCAGAAGTTTTCAAGACATTCAAACATTTTCATGCTTATGCAGAAAGGATCACAGGGCAAAAGCTCAAGAGGTTAAGATCAGATGGAGGGGGAGAGTATTTCTCTAAAGAGTTTGATGATTATTTGTGGAATGCAGGTATCAAAAGAGAAGTAACTTGCAGGTACTCTCCTCAACAGAATGGAGTAGCAGAAAGGAGGAATAGAACTCTTGTAGAGTTTGCAAGAGCAATGATGAAGGAAAAGAATTGTCCAAATTACTTATGGGCAGAAGCCATTAACACTGCAACATACCTTGTGAATAGGTTGCCTTGCAAAGCTTTGGATGGAGGAACTCCTTATGAAGCATGGTGGGGTAAGAAACCTACCCTTGATCATTGTAAGGTTTTTGGATGTATTGCATATGCCTATGTTCCTTCACAATTAAGACATAAGCTAGAACCAAAAGCAGAGAAGTATGTGTTTATTGGATATGATGATAGACAGATGGGTTACAGGTTGTGGAGTCCATCCACAAAGCAATTTCTTGTTACTAAAGATGTGACATTTGATGAGCAAAATATGTGGTATACAGGATCACCAAATGAGTATACAGGTGTTGAAGAAATACAAAGGAAAGGAAAGGCAAAGGTAAAAGTGTGTGAAGAAATTGTTGATGAAGTTGACTCTAGAAGTAGAGTGCAGGATCATGTAGAAGAAGGGCCAAGATTTGATCCAGAGTCAAATGAGGCTGAAACTTCAAGAAGTGCAGAAATCAGAAGATCTACAAGGGAAAGGAAAGAACCTATAAGGTATAGTTATGATACATCTTTCCTAACAACAAAAGATTATGCCTACATTGTGAAGACAGAAGAAGATCCAACCACTTATGAAGAAGCCAAAGGTAAACAGAATTGGGAGAAGGCAATGCAGGAAGAGTATGATGCTCTACTTGAAAATGAAACTTGGGAACTAGTACCAAGACCAAAGAATCAGAAGGTTATTGGATGCAAGTGGGTATATAAAACAAAGAGGTTTGCAGATGGTAAGGTGTCTAGATATAAGGCTAGACTTGTGGTCAAAGGTTATGCCCAAACTTATGGGGTAGATTATGATGAAACCTTTAGTCTTGTTGCTAAGATGTCTACAATTAGGACATTGATTGCTATTGCTGCTTGCAAGGGATGGAAATGATCACAATTGGATGTGAAAAATGCATTTTTAAATGGATACATTGCAGATGAAGTATATATGGAGCAACCAGAAGGCTTCATGGAATCAATTGGATCAGATTATGTGTGTAAGCTCAAGAGAGCTTTATATGGGTTGAAGCAAGCCCCAAGAGCTTGGAATTACAGATTGGTCAAGTTCTTGAATGAATGTGGATTTCAAGCATCAAAGGCAGATAGTAGCTTGCTAGTGAAGGCAAGTGAAAATGGATACATTTACATGTGCATTTATGTTGATGATATTATTGTTACAGGAACAGATGCTCAAGGAATCAATGAACTCAAGAAGCAAATAGAGAAGGAGTTTAAGATAAGTGACTTGGGAAACTTATCTTATTTTCTAGGAATGCAGATTGTTTATACTCAACATGGAGTATATGTTTCACAAGAGAGATATTTGAAGAATCTCCTAGTCAAGTTTAACATGGAAGATTGCAAGACCTCAACCACTCCATTGGAGGTAAATCATAAATTAAGCAGGTATGGAGGTGAAGAATTCAATGACATGAAGAAATATCAGAGTTTGGTAGGTAGTCTAATCTATGCTACCTTGACAAGGCCAGATCTATCATATGCAGTAGGTGTGTTGTCACAATTTATGCATTGTCCAAAGAAGACTCATTGGATTGCAGCCCAAAGGGTACTCAGATATATCAAAGGAACCCTAAGTGAAGGTTTGTATTATGGTTTCACTTCTGACACAAGAATCAAAGTGTTTAGTGATGCAGATTGGGCAGGTGACTCAGATGATAGAAAGTCTACTCATGGAAATCTCTGTTATGTTGGAGATAAGCTAGTTTCTTGGTGTTCAAAGAAGCAACATACAGTTGCTTTATCATCCACAGAAGTTGAGTATAAGGGAATGGTAGAAGCTGCAAAAGAAGTCATATGGTTGAAGACCTTGATGAAAAGTTTTGAGACTGATCATAGTACTCCAATAATTTTTGGAGATAATATGAGTTCTTTGCATTTGGCAGCTAATCCTGTTTTTCATGCCAGGACTAAGCATATAGAGATTCAGTATCATTTCTTGAGGGAAAAGGTACTTGATAAAGAGATTGAAGTGATGTACACTCCAACAAAAGAACAGGTGGCAGATATGATGACAAAAAGTTTGGATGGACCTAAGCTACAGAGATTCAAGGAGATGGCAGGAGTGAAGAACAATAGAATAATCACAATTAGTGATTGAGGGGGAGCTGTTGGAGCAAACCAATCACAAATTGGTGATTATACAGATCTTGGAGAATGCTTATGGTCAGAATGGAGCAAAGAAAGACACTTGTAAAGTGAAGAAGAATTCAGGATGATGTCTTGTACACATATGTACATATAAGTGAAGAATCTTGTAAGCTAAGTATAGTTAAACCCTTAGGATGATAAGGAGTAGAGTCATAGACGCGAGATGAGTCTAAAGTCGTGTATATATAAGATAATTATGACAAGAAATGTATGAGAGAAAGTAATAGAGTCATTTTGTAGATGACAATTTTCAGGAAGATGTGTAGAGAGTTTTTTCCCAGAAAATAGCGACGGGTTTTTCTCTGAGTGCTCTCTGTCTGATCATGTGGATCAGAAATCCTTTTGTACACATCTAATTGAGAAGCTAATGAAGCTATGTCTAGAGTTTCAGAATCTAATTTCTCTCCTACTGTGAGAATGATCATTAGGAACATTCATATGTAGAATGTGAGAACTGAAGCCTGAAAGTAGCGCACTTTTCCGTCTCAGTATTTTGATCAGATCTGAGTGTATACTGTAAAGTTTTTGATAAGTGAGCACTTAAAATTTAAGTTAGAAGATAAGGAAGCTATGGCTAAAAGCATTTAGCAAAACGGGTTTCAGATTGGGAGAAATCAAGTTAAGAAGTTGGCTATGTCGAAGGCGCAACTTCTGAGAGTCATTTTCTAACATGTATTTGATCTTAATGATCAAATTAAACTTTTGGTGATTAGTTTTGAGAACTAATGACTAGTATGATTGCGCAAAGGTATTGCTAATACTTGTGCATCATTTACTTGAAGAAATTTGAAGATTTGTGCAGGTAAAGAAGTTGATATCTGAAGCAGACTTTCTGAAGTTGACACTTCTTCACTCAGAGAAGTGTTGCTTGAAGTTTGGTAAAGAAGAATATTCTTTGTGTAAAGTTTGGTTTATAACTGACATAGAAGTGTTCTTAAGTCAGTATAGATCAAACCTTTGGAGATCAAGAGGTCTCCAACACTAGGCAATGGAAAATCCTGTTCATCTCTTTGTTGCCTATGTGCTTGATGTCTCTCTCTTTCAGGTCTTTCATTTTCAAATCCTGATCTATTCCTGCCCACGGTGTGTGCAAAGCTTACCTCTGGTCTCTCTCTAGTTCTTTCTCTCTGGGCTTCATGAGCGTGGGAAGACCCTATTCCTTGGAGGCCATGGGAAACATTGGATCTTGGTGGGGGGAAAATCAATTCATTCTTCCAAGTATATGCATGTCTATCATGTTCTGTTACCAAGAAAATTTTCTCTGATGTGTTATCCAGGTAGACAACTTTGCATGGTATCTCAGGATCTTTGAATTCATAGATGATAACTATGCCCAATTGGCTAGGTTGATCTGGCTTGAACCTCCAAAAGGCTTCCTCTGTTTCTCTATTCAAAAATAGTTCTATGCTTTTGTTATCTTGAGGGATCCAGTCTAGAGTGATCACTCGGGTCAAAACTGACTTACCTCTAGGAGTCTGGGGTCCTTGTCCTACGTTTCCTTGTTCTAGGTCTCCCATTTCATTCTCAGGAATGACATTTCCAAACTCATCAGTCCTATCTGGTAGGTTGGTGACCACATACATGGTTCCTTCCTTATCAATGTATGAACCCTCTTCGAACTTGACCACCGGGTGTTCAAGTCCAAAGGATTGATCTGGATTTTTGAGTTGGACCACTGATCGCCTCAGACCATCCTCATAGATGCGAGCACCTAATTGGTTGGTCCGAATATATTCCAATTGTGTCTTATAGGGACCTTCCGGTGTTTGTAGATGGGCAGTCCCTGAGCCACCTGCAGGTTTTCCCATGCTAAAAGACATTTCTGAATCACTTGTGTCTGAACTTAGTAAAAGATGACCACTTAGTTGTTGTGCCCAAGACTTGGATGTATGGTTGACACTAGCCTCAGAAGATCTAATGCTTTGTTTATCCTTGCCTAAGTGTCTACCAGATCTCAGGTTCATAAGCTTTAGTCAAGAGTCCAAATTTTCCCTTTGGTATGGTTCAAAATTCTTTAGAGCCCCCTTGGTTCCCTAGTCCCACCTGAGGGTCAACTTCAAATTATCCTATCTCAAAATCAACGCATTATTCTTGAAAAAAACAGTTGAGATCATGTAGGATTTGAAACGAGCTTTCCAACAAGCTATAGAGCTCAAAAAATGGACTTTGGATGAGAAAGTTATGTCAAATCAGGCTCCTGGGGGTCAAAACAGGCAAACAGGACCTTTTGAAAAAATCGCGATTTTGTACCTTCAGAATCGTGTTCACAAAATCGTGTTTTTCACAAAATCGTGTTTTGAAAATCGCGATTTTGAGTAGAAAATTGTGTTGTGAAAATCGCGATTTTGATCACAAAATCGTGTTTCTGAAAATCGTGTTTTTTGACAAGAAAATCGCGATGTTGATCACAAAATCGTGTTTCTGAAAATCGTGTTTTTTGACAAGAAAATCGCGATGTTGATCACAAAATCGTGTTTTTTGAAAATCGCGATGTTGATCACAAAATCGTGTTTTTTGAAAATCGCGATGTTGATCACAAAATCGTGTTTCTGAAAATCGCGATGTTGATCACAAAATCGTGTTTTTGAAAATCGCGATTTTGACCCAGAGAATCGTGTTTTTCCACATTTTGGCTGAAAATCGTGATTTGTGAGAATCGCGATTTTGAGCAGAAAGTCGTGTTTTTCACAAAATCGTGTTTTTTGCTGAAAATCGTGATTGGTGAGAATCGCGATTTTGAGCAGAGAATCGTGTTTTTTGAGAATCGCGATTTTGAGCAAAAATTCGTGTTTTCTCCAAATCGTGTTTTTGACTTGAAAATCGCGATTTTGTCCCAGAGAAACTTGTTTTTCCACAGAATCGTGTTCTTCTCAAAATCGTATTTTTGGCTGAAAATCGTGATTTGTGAGAATCGCGATTTTGAGCAGAAAGTCGTGTTTTTCACAAAATCGTGTTTTTTTTGCTGAAAATCGTGATTGGTGAGAATCGCGATTTTGAGCAGAGAATCGTGTTTTTTGAGAATCGCGATTTTGAGCAGAGAATCGTGTTTTTCTTTTTTTTTGAGAAAAAACACAGAATCGCGATTCTTTTCAACCAACTTTTAGGCGGGAAAACTGAAAATCGTGATTTTTCAAAAAATTTTGAATTTTCACAGAATCGCGATTTTCATCACAAAATCGCGTATTTTGGCGGGAAATTCAAATTTCTGAGCGCCGGCTATGGCGAGCTCCGTATGAGCAGAAAATCATGAAAAAAACACAGCGCTTTCTCTCCCTTGCTTCTCCTAACTCCTTCCCACACAATAATGCATGAAAAATGGTATGAAGATGGTGAAAATGCACTAAAAAACAAGAATTTTCTATGAAGAAGAAGATGGAAGAAGGTGGAGATGATGATGATGATGAAGATGAAGAGGAAAAAAACAGAAAATGAACTGAAATGACAGTTTTTTTTACCTTCCAACGTCGCAAATCTACGATCTTACCATCACAACGCTCGTCCTCGAAGCTCTCTCCCCGGCAACGGCGCCAAAATTTGGTGTAGCTCAAGCGTAAGCACCACCTCCTTTACTTGTCAATCCGCGGAGACGTGAGGACTATGAAGACCACGAGCAAGTGAAGGCACAAGTGCGTGAGTGAAAGCACACAAACATGCACACACATACACACACACGCGCACAAAGTAAGATCAAAGAGAGGAACAATGGAAAGCTTAGATTGCAAAAGAGTTCTCTTACAAAAGTTCTATTCTCTAACAAGCTAACCCCAAAAATGAGCTCTCTAGCTCTTTTTATAGTTTTTTGACTAGTTTTGGCCCTATCCAGACCTAGTGTCCGGCCTAGTTAAAAATTAGGTTCTAGGGCTTATTTGAGGGCTCAAACGGAGTCTAAAAATTATGAAACTTGGTAGGATGATAGTTCTAATACTCCTCAAGCTCAAGGACTCCTTGGCTTGAACAAAATGGAGTTACCAAAATAGAAAATGGTATTTACAATGGCTTTTAGTGATGAAAATCACTATTTTTGTAGGGAATTCTTGTGAAAAATTGACATACACTCCTTGGAGCTCCCTACTTGCTCTCTCTTCTTCTATGTCCACTTCTTTGATGTGCTTTGTAGCTCAGTGATGAGTAGCACCTCCTTTAATGTCAATCCGGGAAGACGTGAGGATGGTATGAAGACCTCGAGCAAGTGGCGACACAAGTGCGTGAGTGAGAAGCACACTAGCATGCACACACATATACACACACGCGCACACAAGGCAAGACAAAGAGTGAGAATCAATGGAGCTTTTAGATTACTTTCAAAATGCTCATACAAGTTCGTTTCAATTACAATCTAACCTCAAAAATGAGCTCTCTAGCTCTTTTTATAGTTTTTGACTAGCTTTTGGCCCTGTCCAGACCTAGTGTCCGGCCTAGTTAAAAATTAGGTTCCAGGGCTTATTTGGGGGCTCAAACGAGATCTAAAAAATACGAAAATTGGTACGCAACTACTTCTAAGGCTCCTCAAGCTCAAGGACTCCTTGGCTTGCACAAAATGGAGCTACAAAAATGTGAAATGATATTTACAATGATTGTTAGTGATAAAAATCACTGTTGTTGTAGGGATTTCTTCTAGTGATCTGCCATACATATCTTCGAGCTCCCTACTTGCTCTTCCTCCCTGCATGTCCATCTCTTTGATCTGCATTAATGTCTTGAAAAAATATTGGCCTACTTGCCAGATCTTCTTTGACTGCCGTGTTTGCTTGTGCTGTCCCTTCGCTCTGACTCCCTTCTTTGACTTTCACGTCTTGTAAGTCCTGGTGTACCAAGACTACTGCCAACACCGGTTTCCTGTAAGGAATCCGACGCCTGAGAAGTGTGGGTCCTTGATATTCTTGAATGTCCTGAATGTAATAAGCATTAATTCAAAAATTTTCATGCACATCTGGGCCATCACATCAGGGGTATTCCTTAATCGGATGCTCCAGTGCCGTATGGTGGAAATCATATAATTGACGGTGGGAGGTCCTTGAGGGGGTGCTAGATAGACGTAGTTTAACCATTTGGCGCAGCCCTTGATATTCTTGACTGCAAGGGTAAACTCTGGCCATGTGCGTCTGCGGAATACAGGAACATAACAAGGGTTATATTTAATGAAAAGAGGCATATTCATCCAGGTGCGAACCATCTCCGGGTAGGTTTCGAGGAGTCGGATCCTCCAAGTGGGTTGATGAATGGATCCTTTTTGAGCGCTCTCTGGAATGTCATCTGGCCCAAATTGTGTAGCAAACGTTGGAGGTTTGCCACATCTTTGTTGGATTTCTGCATTGTAGTCCGCCAGGAGTATACAATATGGCACGTATTGATCATCATTGGTTCCGATCCATCTATGGTGGGACATGCTGCGGAAGTATTCTGATTTAATAATAGTGTCCTCTATCTTTGCCATAGATTGGATTTGAACTGCCACTCGATCTTCATGAGTTGATGCTGTTTTCTCTAGTGTTTGGAGCCACTCAGGTACTTCAATTTCTAACGTATCCATTCCTTCTGCGGTTTGCTCACCACCTGGCATTGGCATAGGAACGTATGGTTCCTCATACGTCTCATCTACCTCGATGGGTACCAAATCCTCGGGTTCTGGTTCGACAACTGGAGAGGGCTGCCTTTCGTGTGTGAGTAATCTTGCCTGTAATTCGGCCACCTGCTCTTTCAATGTCTTGACTTCCTTTGAAGTCGTGGTCGTTTCTATGACTCTGGGTGCTGTCTGTTGCTCTTGGAGTTGATTGCGCAGCGCATCACGTTCCCTTTCCAAGTCATCATGAGCTTCTAATAGATCTGCATAGCTGTCCAAGATGGTCTTCATTGTCTCTGAGGGCACAGCTTTAAACTGCTCTGGATCAATTTCGTGGGGAGATCCTTCCATTGCTGCTTCTAGATTTGCTTCATTTTGCTGCTGCAGTCTCTTGTTCTCTTCAAGGGCGGCCGCCATGTGTTTTCTGAGAAGTGCCAGGTTACGCCGGACTTTGAGGTTATCGGCTTGGTATACTGCGAGCAAGGCTTCTAGTTGTTTGACACCTGATTCTGTCGATGGTTGGGGTGCCTCCAATAATGTTTGGTGAGCCTGCTCAAGCGTCGTGTAGCGTTGATTCAGTTCTGCATTTTCTGTTTGTAGAATGTGAAATTGTCTTTGTAAGTTCTGATGGTGCGTTGCCATTTGTTGATACCGGTTGTCCAGAGCTTTGTACTCATTCTGGAGCTGGTATACACATTGATTTAATGCTAAAAATATGCTATTTACATTAAATAATGCTGGGAGGGGTGAAGATGCAGGGGGAATGGGGGCGGGAATGGGAGATGTGAATGATGTGGATGCAAGTGGAGAGGTAGGTGGAGGGGGTATGGGCGATGAAGGTGGCATGGGGGGAGGGAGCGGTGCTGTGGCAGGTGATGTTTCCATCGTGTCAATTGTGTGAGTGACGGTGTAGATGGGGATTGTGGGTGGAGTGGATGTGACATCGGTGAACAGGGTGGTGAAGGTGGGCATGGTGACTCCCCCGAATTGGATTCCCGGAGAGAGTGGGATGCCCATGACAATGGTGGTGGTAGTGGACGTGGTAGTGCTAGTGTCCTGTGGTGGAGTGAATTGTGTAGTGCGAGGTGGGGATGGTGGTGACAACGGTGCTTCCTGATATTCTTCCGCTTGCGCTGTCTCGCCTGGTGCTGATACATTGATGTGAATTTGCTTCCCGGACCTCCTGGGACGAACGGGAACCCTTTTCTCAAACCTGTGAATGTAGGCCATTGCCTCATAAATGGCCTCATCCAATCCTACGGCGTCGGCATGAAGGTTCATGGACTCAATGAACAACTCGTCCACACCTTCCTCAGCTAGCAAGTCGTTCATGAGTCTCTTGCCCGATTCTAGTGACATCTTATGCTGTTCCTGAACCAGTCGCATGGTTCGATATAGTCTCTTGATTTGTGCCGAATATGCTGGGGCACTTGCTAACTCGGAGAGTTCGTCATATTCTTGATGTTGTTCTTCGTCGGCTTCTTCTTCGTCTCCTCCTGCCTCTTGTTCATCTACATCGACTTCTACAACTTGTGGTTGGGTGGGGGCCGATGTTGTTGTTTGGGGTTGTGGTTCCTGAGCTCGCTCTGCTTCAGCTTCGAGGTTAGAGTCATAGATTAATCTGGCAATTTCTTCATTCGTGAGGTCCTCAAGAGTAAATCCCTGTGGAAATTCCAAATCTGATGGAATGGGTGGAAACACCAGATTAGGCCCCTCTGTGCTTGGTCTTGGTAGCCGGATTGTGAATGGCTTAACTCGTCGTCTCTGGGGAGGGGTGATTTCTGGTGTAGTGGTAGCTCCCCTTGCTTGAGCACAGGGTAATTGGACTCCCCCCCTCATCTTCTTTGATGGGGGACCTGCTGCTGATAGTCTTCTCTGGAATTCTTGGACTCGGGACCATACGAGTGCCCGCTGAACAGGCACGTCATAAGCCAAGCATCTATAAATTATTCTGGTCAGAGCACAACACCCGTGGAGCACATTCTTCTGTTTCTTGTTCCACCTTTGATGGGCTAGGTGGATCTGATCTATGATCCAGTGTGGCACATTGATGGGAAGGCTTTCTGTCTCTGCTAGATATAAGCTGAACCATATTTTTTTCGGGGGCATTGTGAATCGTTCCTGGGTGGGAAAAGCAAAATGTTGCATGATAGTTCGCAGGTGAAGCGCAATGGTAGGTGTCATCGCTACCATGTCTTTCAACTTATTAAGATCTTTGTGCTTCATTCGACCTGGAACCATGGTTTCCTTTTCTGTTGGGATGTGCATGCCATACATACCCAATGCTTCTCTTACCAGATTGAGGGTCAACTTGAATCTTTTAAGCTCATTACCCGGCAGCAGTGATGGCAACACAAAGGTGCTGTCACCTCCCTTGGCCCTGCTTGGCGTGATGGTGCTGATCAGATATGAACATCGTAAAAAATCCGGCTTTGGTAAGTGAGCCCTGAAATAACTGTCCACACCCGCTTTGATCCAAACTGATCTCATGACTTCGGCATTTTGATAGCTTTCAAACTCGCGTGTGAAAAAGTGGTATCGACCCCATTTGCCATTGAATTCCAATTCTGCTTCCTAGAAATAGGTTCCATCGCCCAGTGGTCCAGCAACATCACTGAACCAATGCGCATGCTTACCTACTTGAGAAGTGTGCCCTTGTGGAGGATCCTGAATGGGGAGCACATGCACGGCTTGAAGTTCTTGCGGTCTTGCGGTGAGACGTGGCTCAAGGAGAAGTGTTTCTATGTCCACAATCTGGGCACCAGATCCGGCTTGAGAACTGGTACCTGCTTCTGCCATGGCCCTGTTTGCTGGTTGGTTCTGTGAGAATATAGAACCAAGTGTTAACATCGTAATGGATAGAATAAATCCGTTGTTGTCCCCGTTACAACATTAACATGAGGTAGATGGTGAGTTAGTGGTGAGTAAGTGCATGAGGACAGTGTGTGTAGTTAGTGCTTGTGTTGTCCTAGGAGACTACTGCAGTTAGTAAGTGGGCATGAATTTACAAATTGGGGTCGGGGGGTTTATTACAGGCCCTAGGCTGCCAAATGCAGTGAATGGGCTTTGATTTCGGTTTCGGAGAGTCTCTAGAGAGCTTCCTCGGTGTCGTGGTTTGAAAACGAGGCCTTTTTGGGACCCATTTACAATTGATTACATGCATGCTCTTGGGTCTTGGTGTGTTCTTGAGAGTTGAGAACGAGTGAATACTGGCAGTATGCGTAGCTGCGTTATGCTGTTTAGGTTGTGGCCTCAGCGTAGCTACTTGTGCCATCAAGCAAGCCTTAGGCACCCAAATTTGTCTTGATTGTGGGCTAGCCTTCATCGACTTCTTGGGCACCCAAATATATTTCACGTTAGTAGAAGAATTTCCGAAAGACTTCTTATTAGTGTCGTGTTGTTGGTTACTAATAAGAGGCTTTGCTCGTGTGGTTGGCTTGAGTGCAACCGGGTGTTCGCCTTTCCGCACCCCCACTTGTTTCACTTGCTGGAACATTTTGCTGCGCAGGTACTTTGGATCCCCGACATAGGTAGTACTCTGCTTCTTCGGCCTGTGATCCACCTTGGGTTGTTGCCTTCTTCTGGCCTTTGGAAAAGAAGGGAGTTCCTTTGCATCCCGGACTCCTTTTTTGCTAATATCCTTCCTCTGCAACACATAGTTTTGGACAAGAACAGCATGGTCAACTTCATGTGCACCCCTGGAAGGACCAGGAGTCTGTGCCTTTCCTAGTTCCTTGAGTGCTCCATTGTCTAATTCTACTGTAACTCGACTATGATTGACCCATACCTGAAGAAGTCCACTTCTTAGGTTTAGATTGACTGCTTGGTCATAGATCCAATCTTGACCCAAGACGAGAGGTTCAGTGAGATCCTCATCTTGACACACCAGTACTTTAACTGTCATTGCCTCATCATGAATATAGAGGGGGAGTTCCACCTCACCCATGCAAGGGGTTTCCACGCCTCCCAATCCTATGAGATATGCTTCCACAGGATTGACAGTTAACTGCAGCTCTTGACAGTAAGACACTCTAACAGCACTAGTGGCTGCACCCGAGTCAATCAAGGCTCTTACGGTCCTTGCACTCTTTCCTTGTCCTATCTCTAAGGTTACGAAAGGACGTCGATCAGTTATCCTATGAGAGCTGGTTCCTGCTACTGCACACATTGCCATATGATATCCTTGATCTGCATAGTCATTTGTCCTAGGCTGCTCTCTACCTTGCCTACGTAACTTCATCCTTCTAATGCGTTCTAAAGCTTCTGCTTGAGCTTCTTCTCTAATTCTCTTTTCTTCCTCTTTGCGTTTCTTAGCAGTGTCGAGTCGACTGAGCATTTCCTCCATGAGGGGTTCCTGATACAACTTGACTCTGCAACCGCTAATATAATTTGGGAGAACATCACCCTCTAATGTGGCCAATTGTACTGCTCCGCTCGTGGAGATCCTATTGATGATCATAGGTCCGTAGCCTCTCTTTTCTAGCTTCCTTGCGTGTTGTTTTAGTGTATAGACTAAGACTAGATCTCCTACTTTCAAGCCTTTATCCTTCACGTGGGCATCAAAGTATGCCTTCTGTCTCTTCTTGGCTGCATATATCCCTGCAGCGGCTCTCAGTCTTGTTTCTCCTAATCGTTCAAGGTCAAAGATCCTAGAGGAGAGCTCATGACCTGTCCATTCGTGCTCTTGTGCTACTCTCAATGTAGGGATCAGGAAGTCCAAGGGTAGCACAACATTTTGGCCAAATACCATCTGAAAGGGAGTGGCTTGGAGTACCGTTTTGTAGGCCACTCGGTATGCCGAAACAGCATGGTGTAGCTGTTTGTCCCAATCAGAGCGTTTAGTGTTCACTAATTTCGTCAGTACATTGCATAAGATCTTATTAGTACTCTCAGCTTGTCCATTAGCTTGAGGGTGATAAGGGGCAGACTTCTTGTGTATTACCAAGAATTCTTGGAGTAGATTTTCAATCACTTCATTCAAGAAATGAGTGCCTCTATCACTTACAAGCTCTATAGGTAGCCCATATCTCGTGAATACATTCTCAAACAAGAATTTGGCAGTGGTTTGAGCATCGTTCTTTGTCGTCGCCTTGACCTCTACCCACTTGGTGAGATAATCTGTCGCAACAATGATGTATTCCGCATGAGAACCTCTAGCTGGGGGATTAATAGGACCTACGAAGTCTATTCCCCACTTAGAGAATGCACGTCCATCCATCATAGGTTTCAGCGGCATCTCATCTTTGCGTATGGGATACTGAGTCTTCTGACAGACATCACACCGTTTCACATAGGTATGTGCATCCATGTGAAGGGTAGGCCACCAGAAGCCCGCAAATAGTATCGCCTTGATTACCCGATCTGGTCCAAAGTGTCCTCCTGCTACACCTTGGTGAGCAGTTTCCAAGATCTTCAGATATTCACTTTCGTGGACACATAGTCTCAGGTAACCATCTTTACCACGCTTATATAGATTATCACCAATGAGTGAATAATCCAGGGCTTCTTGTTCTAAACTCCTTTTCCTTGCCAGAGTCATGTCCGGAGGGAATGTGTTTGTCCTCAGGAATGATACCAGTGGTTCGCTCCAATCTGGCACAATGGATACTTGATAAAGAGTGGCGTGTTCCACTGGTGGTTTAGTGCAACAGATTGGGCATTCCTTGCACAACTTCTGGACATCAGCTTCCATAGTTGGCCAATGTACTCCAAGTCTCCTTAGGGTCTGTAACGTTCGTTGCTTCGAATGGTGTTGCTCTAGTACTCCTACATGTGCTAATTGCAACCATTTAGTGTACTCATCCTCATCTATGCAACAAGCCAAGATCCCTTGATCCGTGTGCTTGTACATGCTTCCTGCCATGATGTGGTACTTTTGGGCTCTTACAATCTCTCTATTCCGGGTGTTTACCACTGGATGGTTAGGCCTGTATGTCAATACTGGTACCAATGGCTTAGCCCACTGCGGTACAACTTCCAAATTAAACAAGTAAGCATCAGGAAGGTCATCTGACACTCCTTGTGGGGCTTCTCCCGATGTGAGCCTAGAGAGGTGATCTGCTCTCAAATGAGTCCTCCCTTTTCTTACCACAACCTCAAAGTCATATTCCATGAGCAAGAGAAACCATCTTACTAATCTTCCTGTATTGCATGGCTTGTTTACAAGATATAACAATGCCTGATGATCAGTAAAAAATTTAAACTTATTTGCAAGCAAATAGTGTCTAAATTTCTTAACTGCATATACCATGCCTAATCCTTCTCGCTCTGTAGTGGTGTAATTCCGTTCAGCCGCATTCAATTGTCTACTGGCATAGGCAATTGGAAGATCCATATTACCTTCACCAGTAGGTTGTGCAAGCACACATCCAATGGCATAATTGGATGCATCCACATGAACATGGAATGGCTTATTCCAATCTGGCATGGTCAAGATTGGTGCTGAACATAATCTTTGTTTAAGTTCTTGGAAGGAATTCTCACATTCATCCGTCCACTCAAAGTTAGTCAGAAGTCCGTACATGGGCTTTGCAATGACAGCATACATGTGTATAAATCGTCGGTAATAACCACAGTGCCCCATGAAAGCTTGTACTTCCTTGACATTCTTTGGCCTAGGTAGCTCTGCTATGGCTCTCACTTTTTCTTCGTCGGTAGATATGCCATTCTTTGACACTATGTGTCCTAGAATCTTGCCTTGCCTGACCATAAAAATGCACTTTTCTGGGTTCAGGCAGACTTGATATTCTCTACATTTGTCAAAGATTTGTCTGAGTTCAGGGATATGGGTTTGTCTAACATTGGAATGAGCACAAAGATCATCAACATAGACTTCTAAACTCTTCCTCAGGAACTCCTTAAACACATGGCACATCAACCTCTGGAAGGTAGCTGGTGCATTGGTAAGCCCAAATGGCATTACTCTAAAAGCAAAAATGCCCCATTCTGTGGCAAAGGCTGTCTTATGCTGATCCTCTGGAGCTATGGCTACTTGATTGTAACCCGAAAATCCATCAAGGAAGCTGTACACCTCCTTGCCTGCCACTCTCTCCAAGAGATGTTCTGTGATGGGAAGCGGATAGTTATCTCGAATCGTGGCGACATTAACCTTTTTCAAGTTAATGCACACACGCAGCTTGCCATTCTTCTTGGGCACCACTACGATGGGGGATACCCATTCAGTGTGCTCAATTTCATAGATAAATCCAGCTTCAACCAGTCTATCTATCTCTTCCTTGATCTTAGCAGCGTAATTATCGTTATATGTATAAGGCTTTTGCTTAGAGGGTTTGGCATCTGAGGTCATGGGGATAGTGTGTGAGCATATGTCAGGGTCAACACCTTTCAAATCCTTGTAACTCCAAGCGAATACATCTCTGTATTCTCTTAGCAAGGCAATCAATTCGTGCTCTTCTTCTTCTGTCAGGTCATGGCCTATATACGTGCATCTCTCCTCTCCTTCTTCTATGGCCACGACTATTTTCTTGGTGGTTTCTTTGTTATCATAGGCCTCCCCTACTTGTGCCTCTCGTTTAGGCATTCTTATCATGACTCTCCTGTCATCTATCTCATACTTCTTAAAATTTTCCGGGACCTCAAACAAAGATTCTTCCTCTTCTGATGAGACTTCTTTCTTCTTTCGTTTCTTTCCGTCTTCCTTCGGGGTCATATGCGTTGCTAATCTCACATCATTTGTAACCTCTCCATGCCTCTGGGGTTGAAATTCTACTTCATGGAAGTATTCTTCATCTGATGCAAATGGTGGGTCCATAATGATTGACTCTAGATCGGAGTCACTTGCATCCTCAAATGCATCAGGGTTAGGTTCGCATTCTTCTAAAACTGCCTCTCCCATGATTGGCTCTATGGAGAAGACTGAAATGTCATAGCCATCCTCATCACAGTGAGGTGTCCATTGTTCTTCATTGATGGCTACGTCCATGGTTGCTAAAATTTCCGCCCAGCCATGGGGTTCAAATTCCTCGTCAGGAAAAACTACAGGTGCATAGGCTGGGTCTTGGATTGATCTATGGGTTTCTCTCGCACCTACCTCTCTGGCTTTCTCTCTCTTCTCTTCTTCTACTGCTACCTTGCACATCCATAAGTGAGTGTCTTCATGCATCCATGAGGATCCAGACCCTATGGAATGCACCGATTCTGTATCATCTTTGGCTCTATGGATGGGATTCCACTGGATAGGAGGGACATCTCTATGAGAATAATCCTTGAGATTAACTTTGGTTGTAACACCCAAGTGTTGCAGGTACAAAGAATTGGTTCCCCAATCCTGTACCACTTGCAACTGTCGCATGAATGGTCTTCCCAAAATCATCTCATAGGCATGATTTTTGTTGAAGTCACATATAGCAAAGCTATGCTCAAACTCGACACCACAAGTGGTGAGAGTTATTCCTTCTAGCAATCCTAGGGGTCTCTCTATGTGACCATCGGCCATCTGCAATTTCATCCTCGTTGGCCTGAGTGCCGGCTTGCCCCAACGCTTCCATAGGGAGGTGGTGGCAATTGCAACTCCTGCACCTGAGTCCAAAATTGCCTTGGTGGTGTACTCTTGGTAGGTGATGGGCAGATAGGTGTTCCCTTCTTCACCTTCACACATATCTCCTATCTTATCCAAGGGAATTTCTGGCACTGTCCTATGGGATCCTGCCCGGGAACGAGGTTTTGCTATCTCTGGTACTTGTTTGGCTATATGTTTCCATAATTCAGGTCTAACCTTGAGTAGCTCTTCTAACTTGAGGTTACACTGCACGTCAGTGTTCTTCACTACCTCTGTGTTCCTAGGTATGACTGAATCTTCGTTTCTCACCATGACTGTAGGTGCTCTCATACAGGTGGACTTTGCCTCCCATGGTCCTGTGAAGTGGGGTAACTCTTGTATGGAATTAGATTCAAAGTCCAATTTCTCGTGAGATTGAGCACTCTCTTGTTCCCCGTAAATAGATGGGATGTCTTGTGGGAATTGGTCGTGTGCATCGTCCACAAGTTCAAAAGGAGGGGCGACCTCGCTTTCGTTATCCCATTTGTCTTCTTGAATCTCTCGTAGGAAGTCTGGTGCAAACCGATTCATAGAGGAAGAAGTGTCTGGCTCCGTCGAATTGGGTATATAAGCTACCTGGGAAGGAGGGCTTATTCTATTGTTGGCTCTTTCCTCGTTCTCATAGATAGCTGGAGCACAAGCTTCTTGGGGAGGATTACTTATTCTATTACTTTTCCGAGCAGGCTCATACACTCCCTGAGAAGGAATGTAGGCAGACTGTGGAGGTACGTGAGCTTCCGAGGGAGGCTCATCTGCCTTTTGGGGGGGAAGATAAGCTTCTTGAGGAGGTACATGGGCTTCCTGAAGATGCTTACTTATCTGTTCTCTCGCCCTTTCCTTTCTTTGAGGGGTAGGTTCCTTTTCTGACTGTGCAATTATCCTCTCTAATCTTTCTAAGGAGGGAAAGGTGTCTGGTTTAGTGGAATTGGCCACATACACTTCTGATGGGGAATGCTTCATGTTTTTGCCTGCTGTATCTTTTCCTTGATTTTTTTCTTCCTTGGCAGATCTTGCAATTATTTCCTCTAACTTCTCTAGGAATCCGTCCAAGTGTAATTGTGTTTTGGCTGAGCCCGAGTAATTGAAAAGGCGACTGGCTTCAAACATAGTTTGAGCCAATGCGACCATTTTCGCGCACAGTTTGGTTCTTTCTATCTCTAGGTCAGCTCTAGGATAGCACTTGTCATGATCCATGACGTTTGGCCCTTCTTGGATTCTGGCCTGATATGCTTTGAGCATCATATCTATGTCTTCAGGAGTGGGATCAGCTAACACTGATCCTACCCTAGGAGGTGGTGGAATCGTATGACGTGGTGGGGCAGGTGGTGGGTCGGATGGAGATGGGAGTGGTGGCGGCGGGGTAGTGTGACAGGGGATTTGAGAGGTGATTTCAGTTATCCTAGCTTTGGTTTCTCTTATGCTTTCCTCAAGTTCACTCATCTTTTTAGCCCATTGTTTTTTCATTCTTTCCCGACTATCTTTCCATGCTCTAGTCCTTTTCTTTGTTACGCTCTCGGTTTCACTAGCCTCTGAGTTCTTATCCTGGTTTACCCCTTGATTCTGCTGCAAGGCTTGAGCTCGAGTGACTACCTGTACGGGAGCCGTGGAAGTGACACTTCCTGTGGAATCTACCACTAACCCAATAACGTTGATCGGAGTGATTTTTGGCATATTATTAGGATTCTTAGGGCAATCTCGTAAGAGATGTTCTTTTCCACAATCTTGGCAAAAACCTTGGATAGTCACTGACTGGGGTTGTGTAGGTGGGGACAAGGGACAATCACGAACGAGGTGATCTCCTTGACACCGGTAGCATGGACCTCTAGGGAATGGTGGTCGTACCTGCCTAGGTTGAGGCCTGGGGTTGGGGTTTGCATACATGACGTTCGTGTAATCTGACTCCCAACTGGGTTCACTTGGTTCTTCACTATAGTAAGACTCACCATGTTCTGGAGACTGCATGTAGTAAGCCTGGGGACTATCGACATGTGTAGAATCAAAGCTATGGTCACTTGGGTCACTTTCTGAGATCAATGGGGTTACTGGTACTATGGCCCTATTCAGGTTTTCTTCTGCAACAGCATACTTTACTGGAATCACGTTAGCGGGGTTTGGGGGCTGTTGAGCTAGTACCGGTTGGGGTCTCTGTTGGGCCTGATATTGTGGTTGGTAGGTTTGTTGGGGTCTAGCATATGGTGGTGGTGGAGGGTACTGGTTCTGGTATCTGCCTTGTTGGTAGGGCTGAGGGTAGGGTTGCCTAACTGCATGCTTGTTGTATGGGCAATCTTGCGCAGTGTGGTTTGTGTACTTCCGTTCTATGGTGCAGTACTGGCTACTAGGGTTAACTTGGGGTTGAGCCATAATGGGACAGACGTTCGCCATATGGTCACCACCGCATGTATAGCACCTTTTCACAGGGGCAAACCTTGGGATTTGTTTGCTAGTTACACCTAATTTCTGAGCTACCTTTTCGGCAAGTTCCTCAATTGATGTGGATTGCGTGGAAGAGTGACTAGATGCACTATCTAAATCTTTGTAGATTTTGGAGAGCTCTAGTTCTTCCCCTAGGTTATCTTCAATGTCAATGCACATGCGTACACATTCTTCTATGGTCCTAGGGTCCTTCAGATACACATAGGATCTCAATTTCGTACTCAGCAATCCATCAAGGAATAAGGCTACTTGTTTAGCAGATGTGGGTAGCTCCGAAATAGGGCACCTTTCAAGATATTGTCTAAATCTTCTTCCGGCCAATCTGACAGTCTCTTGGGGGGTCTGTTTGAAGCTGTGAATCAATGAGGAGGTATTGTGTCTTATGCCGCTCTTAGAGAACTCTACAATGAATGCCTCTAGGAGTTGGTCTATGCTCCTGAACTGACGCTCATCTAATGGCTGAAACCATGTAAGTGCTGTGTTCCTAAGGGTTAGACCGAAGGCGTTGTACTGCGTGAACAGATCCTCCACTTGTTCAGCTCTCAAGACTTGCTTGAATTCCGCCACATGATCATAGGGATCTCCTGTGCCGTCAAAGTAATTCTTCATGGACTTAACTAGCTGGGTGGGTCTCAAAGTTCTTGTGTGCTCTCTAGGCCTCGGCAGAGGGAATCCATCTACATTTCTTTGGTTCCTGTGGGCTCTAAGCATCTCAGGTTCTACCCTATTCATCTCCGTTCTCGTTCTTTCTCTGCCCACTAGGTTGGCAAAACTTACTTCTGGTCTATCTCTACTTCTGTCTCTTTGTGTACCATGAGCTTGGGAAGTTCCAGCCCCAGGGTGACCATAGGATACATTTGATCTTGGTTGGGGGAAAATAAATTCACCCTTCCAAGTGTAGGCATGCCTATCATTTTCTGTCACCACAAAGATCCGTTCCGAAGCATGATCTAAGTAGGTCACTCTACCTGGGCTATCCGGATCCTTAAATTCATAGATCATGATATTTCCTATATCAGTTGGCTGGTTGGATTTATACCTCCAAAAGGCTTCATCAGTTTCTCGATGGATAAGCAACTCTATGCTCTTGTTGTCTTGGGGTACCCACTCAGGCGTGATAATCCTAGTGAGAACTCATTTACCTCGAGGGGTTCTAGGTTCCGCACCCATGTTCCCTTGTTCCAGGTCACCTAAGTCCGCTTCTGAGATTACATTCCCAAAGTCATCTGTCCTATCCGGGTGACTAGTGACTACATATATAGTTCCTTCCTTGTCCAGGTATGCACCGTTTTCAAACTTGACAGCTGGGTGCTCTAGTCCTATGGATTGGTCAGGGTTTTTAATCTGGACCACGGATCTTCCTAGGCCGTCCTCATAGATGCTAGCACCTAGTCGGTTGGTCCTAAGATATTCCAGCTGTGTTTTGTAAGGGCCTTCTACCCTGTACAAATAAGGCACTCCTGAACTTCCCGTAGGTCTGTCCATGCCTTGAGACATTTCTGACTCACTGGTCTCAGAGCTTGGGTAGTATGAGTGGTGGCTCAACTGCTGGGCCCAAGACCTTGCAGTGTGATTGACACTAGCCTCTGAAGACCTAAGGCTTTGTCTCTCTCTTGCTAGGTGTCGTCCTGATCTAAGGTTCATATGCCTAACTGATTAGCCCCAATTTTTTTCCAGAGTACAACCTCGTTGTCGATCAATTGGTACCAGTCACTTGATTCTTTGTAGTTAATTATTGTGTTTATGGTCTTGTCTGATATCACGTCGTCAGGAACACTTGAATGTTCTTCATACTTTAGGTTGATCGTTCCACGTTAGGTTCTTTTCCTTTAGGTTATCGACAGTACAGAGATTATGTTTTTAACTTGAACTTGAGTTTTTAGGTAGTCTTCACTTGATAACTGCCTACCGTCGCCCTGGCTTACTCCTATCACTAGTCGTTCTTAGCTTGAGCTAGGAAATGACAGAGGGAGTTGAGAATATTCCAACCTTACTTGTTGATCCCTTGCTTTATGGTGCTCAAGAACCCGGTTCTCAAGCTTGCAAAGAAACCTTGCTTTGTACGCTCTCAGTTGCTCTCAATGGACCTATAAAAGTCCCACGGTTAGCTCAATGCTTATATTCAAAGGACAAAACCCACCACTTTCATTCATGTGACACAAACACACATTTGCATTGTGATTTTTAGGAAAATAATTCTAAAGACCCCTGACTTTGATCCCCCTGTATGGTCAACTTCAAAATACCCTCTCTGAAAATCAACGCATTATCTTTATAAAAAACAGTTGAGGGCGTGTAGTATATGCCACGAGCTTTCCAACAAGCCCAAGAGCTCAAAAATTGGATTTCGTATGAAAAAGTTATGACTGTTCAGGGTTTAGGGGGTTAAATCAGGATTCAATACAAGCTAACAGTCAAACAGGAATACTCGAGTAGCTTGTGGCACGGCCTCGCGATGCAATACTACACCCTAGTATTTGTCCCACACTTAATCAAAATTTAGACCAATAATTTTGCCTTGAAAATTTGACCTAATTTGCCCTTCTAACGCGTTCGCAAAGTCTGTCGGTCGCGATTGACAGGTCAGTCGCGATCGACGTGTCGATCGCGATTGACAGGTCCGTCGTGGCTGTCAGTCGCGATTGACTGGTCAGTCGCGATTGACAGGGGTTACGAAAAGTCAATCAGTCGTGGTCAAAGGGTCGTTGACTCTGTCGGTCGCGATTAATGAGTCGATCGCGATTGACAGGTCGGTCGCGAGGGTCTGTCGATCGTGGTCAAACAGTCGTTGACCGTGTCGGTCGCGATTGACAGAGCCGTCGTGGTCTGTCCGTCGTGGTCAAACAGTCGTTGACTGTGTCGGTCGCGATTGATGAGTCGATCGCGATTGACACGTGTCACGCGTATGATCAGTCGGTCGTGGTCAATCGGTCGTTGACTCTGTCGGTCGCGATTGACAGAGCCGTCGTGGGCTGTCGGTCGCGATTGACGTGTCGATCGCGATTGACAGGTCTGTCCGTCGTGGTTTGTCGATCGCGATTGACAGAGCGATCGCGATTGACAGAAATCTGTGGAATTTCAAAAAACTAAACACATTTTTGGGAAGCTCTAGGCCTGTAGGTCATGGATATGCACTTTGTTTAGCAATTAGAGCAAGTTTTCAGTCGGTCGCGATTGACAGAGCTCGGCGACACACAGACAATTACTCAGATTTCCGTACCTGCACGGAGTGCTGGGGATGATGATGCAGCCTGTACCTGCAAGACAGCTCAGAAAACATGCAAAAACAGCACATGCAAATTCACTCTCTCGCTCTCTCACACAAGTGAAATGAGGGAAATGAGGTGGAGATGGGGATATAGTCAAAAAACTGAAATTTTCGCGATGAGGGAGATGGAGGTGGGAGATGGTGATGATGATGATGGTGATGAAGATGGTGAAGAAAGTAAAAGAAAATCGATGAGAGTGAAGAAAATACCTACAACTCCAACGCGTCAACTCTACGTCTTACCATCACACGCTCGTCCTCAAAGCTCGATCCCCGGCAACGGCGCCAAAATTTGGTGTAGCTCAGTGATGAGTAGCACCTCCTTTAATGTCAATCCGGGAAGACGTGAGGATGGTATGAAGACCTCGAGCAAGTGGCGACACAAGTGTGTGAGTGAGAAGCACACTAGCATGCACACACATACACACACACGCGCACACAAGGCAAGACAAAGAGTGAGAATCAATGGAGCTTTTAGATTACTTTCAAAATGCTCATACAAGTTCGTTTCAATTACAATCTAACCTCAAAAATGAGCTCTCTAGCTCTTTTTATAGTTTTTGACTAGCTTTTGGCCCTGTCCAGACCTAGTGTCCGGCCTAGTTAAAAATTAGGTTCCAGGGCTTATTTGGGGGCTCAAACGAGATCTAAAAAATACGAAAATTGGTACGCAACTACTTCTAAGGCTCCTCAAGCTCAAGGACTCCTTGGCTTGCACAAAATGGAGCTACAAAAATGTGAAATGATATTTACAATGATTGTTAGTGATAAAAATCACTGTTGTTGTAGGGATTTCTTCTAGTGATCTGCCATACATATCTTCGAGCTCCCTACTTGATCTTCCTCCCTGCATGTCCATCTCTTTGATCTGCATTAATGTCTTGAAAAAATATTGGCCTACTTGCCAGATCTTCTTTGACTGCCGTGTTTGCTTGTGCTGTCCCTTCGCTCTGACTCCCTTCTTTGACTTTCACGTCTTGTAAGTCCTGGTGTAGCTTAGTGATGAGTAGCACCTCCTTTAATGTCAATCCGGGAAGACATGAGGATGGTATGAAGACCACGAGCAAGTGGAAGCACAAGTGCGTGAGTGAGAAGCACACAAGCATGCACACACATACACACACACGCGCACACACAGTAAGGACAAAGAGAGGAAGACAATGGAATCACTTCTATTGCAAGAAAGCTCTCAAACAAGTTCAAACTACAAGAAGCCAACCCCCAAAATGAGCTCTCTAGCTCTATTTATAGTTTTTGACTAGCTTTGGCCCTGTTCAGACCTAGTGTTCGGCCTAGTTAAAAATTAGGTTCCGGGGCTTATTTGAGGGCCCAAACGAGATCTAAAAATTATGAAAATTGACAGGCAACTACATCTAAGGCTCCCCAAGCTCGAGGACTCCTCGGCTTGTACAAAATGGAGCTACAAAAAGGTGAAATGATATTTACAAGGGTTCGTAGTGATGAGAATCACTTTAGAATGATGTGGGGGTTTTGAAAAAAAATAAGGGTTGCCTCAGTGCTAGATCTGCATGTGTGTCCATACTTGCTTCTTCCCGCATCCTGTCAACACTCTCCCCCCCCTAGGGTCTGTCGCCTCTGACAGACCTCTTTTCCGCCGTTTGATCAATGTATTTTTGCAGGAGGTCAGTTGCCAATTCTTGTTCTTTGATTCTTAAACCTCTGATTAGATCTCGTTGCAAGGCCTCCCAATCCACTGTACCAGGCATGTCAGGTTGTGGCATTGTGTAAAGCTCGGAATGCATCGTTTGTTCGCATGCAAAGAGATGGAGTAGATGCGTAGGCCGTGGCGCAAATACCTCTGAATGTGCTTCCCAAAACCCCGTGGTGAACATATCGTCAAATGTTTGCTTGTAGCAGGCAGGGAGATATCTTATGCGTGCATGCCATGCGTAAGCCACTCGTATGCTCGGGGTTCTGCTCATATCATATAGCAGGTCGTAATTACCATTAATAAACCCGGGAATAGGAGGTTGAATACGGCATACATTGCGAAAAGTTTTGAGTATGACCTGCATCATGTCGAAGATCTTGAGCATCATCTGGGCAGCGACATCTGGCATAGGGTGGAGGCGTGGTATCCAATGTCTGATGGTTGCAATCATGTATGACACTGTAGGAGTACCGGTTGGGGGGGCGATAGCGGGGTAATTGAGCCATTCTTTACAGTTTGCGTTATTCTGAACCTTGATGGCAAAAGCTTTCCATGATCTGCGTCTTTGCACTGGCCCAAAACACGGATTGTACTTCAAATGCATGGGGGCATGATCCCATGTTCGAAGCATTTCTGGGTAAGTTTCGAGTAACTTTTGCCTCCACGTTGGTTGGAATATGGCTCCTTTTCGCGCCGCTTCTGGTATGTCTTCTGGTTCGAACTGTGTGGCAAATGTTGGGCACTTGTTGGTGATTCTTTTGATTTCTGCATTGTAGTCGGCCAACAATACAAAATAGGGCTTGTATTGCAGTTCTGAACTAGTGATAAGGCGTCTAGGGGCGATGTGCCTGAAGTATTCTGAGTGAAGGATGGTGTCCTCAATGGCCTTCATTGCCAGCATCTGAGTGGATATCCGTTCCTGATGAGTTTGCCCCATCTCCTCTACTTGTTTCATCCATGCTGATGGGGGTTCCTCATAGGTATCTTGACCTTCTTCTGTTACGCGTCCTCCTGGGAATGGTTGAGGCTCGTAGGCGTCGTCGAATGCTTCCTCCACTGGGATGGTAACTGCTTCTTCTTCTGACGGTTGCTTTGGTGGGGAAGGGGGTCGTTCGTACTGCATCAACTTCAGTTTTAATTCTGCGATCTGCTGCCGTAACTCCAGCACGTCGTTGGTCGTTGAATGTTCAGGTTCGGTTGAAGTAGCAGCGTCTGTCATTTCTTTAGGTTCCTGTCGGTGTGGTGTAGACTCTTGGGGTCTCTGTAAGTCCTTTAGCTGGTCGGCAAGCTGATCATGTGCTTCTAAAAGATTGGCATACGTTTCCAAGATTTGTTGTATGCTTTCTGAGGGAACAGCTTGAAATTTGACCGGGTCTATGGGTGCTCCCAGGGTGTTCTCCATGGCAGCCTCGAGGTTCTCTTGGTTTTGTTGTTGAAGCCGTCTATTCTCTTCTTGTGCTGCTGCCAGATGTCGTCGTAGCAAAGCCATGTTTCGTTGAAGTCGTGCATTGCGGCCCATTTGATCTCGCAGCTGTTCCTCCATGGCTTTGCTCTCTTCCATATGCCTCGCTTTGAGTTGCGCATTTGCCTGTTCGAGGGCGGATATCTTGCTTTGTGACTCCGTATGAATGAACTCCAAAGCATTGACACGCTCTTGGAGCGTTGCTGAGAGGGTGCAAAGCCCTTTGTTATTTTCTTCCAATAATGTATATTCTTGCTTAAGCTGAGTGGCAGCTTCGAGCATCGTGTCGAGTGCAAGACTAAATGAGGTGGAAGATGTAGGGGGTTGGGAAGTGGGAATGGGAAAAGTGGATGTTGTGCCTACCGTGTGTGGAAGTGGTGATGTGAGTGTAATAACCTGTGATGGTGTTGTGAGAACAGTGGTGGTGGGTGATCCAGCGGATGGTGAGATGTCCATGGGATCGGACATGAGTGAGTGTGATTCGTGAAATGTGAACACCGGGACGGTGGGTGGTGTGATAGTGGTGGCCGTGAATGTGGGGGAGTGAATTTGGGGAAGGGACTTTTTCTTATGTTCATCAACCTGATGAAGAATGTTTACAAGGTAGGTCCAGAAGGAGGGTTGGGTGATTAGTGTGTTGCCCGAGGCAGTTACAAGGGACGGGGTAGGTAGAGTTTGGGAGGGAGGAAATGGAGGGTTGGGGGGTAAAGAAATGGAAAGAGTCTGACTAGTGACAAATGGTTGTCCAAAGGCATGGGGAAGGGAAGGGTGACCTAGTTGGGGTTCCAAAATCTGAGTGACAGAGATGGATGAGGGTGAAGGACGGAAAGTGGACACGGGGGTGTGTACAATGGTCTCACTATAGGAGGAGAATGGTTGTGTAAAAAGACACGTGGAGAGAGGCTCTGAGGGTGGGATAGGAGAAGATGGGAGGGATGGTGCATGCGTAATGTCCTCTGGTTCATCATTGGGCCTAGGGCTAATCATGTGAACATCTTCTGATGTGGACGTAGCTAACGCGGTAGATACTTCCATCTGAATCATCTTTCCTTGTCGCGGCCGTGTATCAATTCTTCTTTGATCATAAGCAGGGTTCTCTTGATAGACCATGGTTCTCATTGCTTCACTGATGCCACAGGTGTCCGCCAACAGATTTAGCGATTCTACAAACTGGGGGTTGATATGCTCTGACTGTAACATCTGGTTTACTAGGGCCCTATTTGCCTCTTCTGACATTTTATGGCGTCGCTGTACCTGCTTGATTGTTTGATATAATCGTTTGAGCTGTGCCGTATATGCAGGGGCTTCGTCTTCATCTTCTTCCGGGTTATCTCTTGGTGCCTTCTCCTGAGCTTGTGTGCTTAGTCTTTGGGGAAGTTGTGCCATTCCTATCTCCTGTACACTGCTTGTCTCGTCTCGTGCAAGTTCTCTTTGGGTTGATGTCCCCGGATCGACATTGTCCGGGCAACCTTCACTGTCTGATAGATGAGCCGTCTGCAGAAATGTTTCAAAATCAAAATTTGGGTCTTCGGTGAAAGTGGCCATCGCTGCAAATTCTGCCTCGGTAGGTAGCGGAGGGGCAGAGGGAGTGGGCTGTACCACCTCTCTTGGTTGAGACTCCTGGAGATGGATTGTGATTGGTGCCACCGGGGCTTCCTCTCTAGTGGAGACTTCGGTAGTGGTTGCTGGAGGGATCAGGACTTGTGAAAAGGATCCACGCATTCTTTTTGCAGGCTGACTCCCTGACTTTCGCCCTTTAAACAACTCCAGATGTGCATACTTTAGGGCTCGAGCAACTGGCACATCATACGCCAGACATCTGTAGATGATTCTAGTCAACGCACAGCAACCATGTAGAGTGGGCTTCCTCACCCCCCGCTTGCCTGCCTCATATACCTGATCTAAGATCCACACCGGCATCTTAATGGGCAAGCTTCCGGTCTCTGCTAAATACAATCCGTACCATATCTTCTTGAGGCTGAGTGAAACGGTCCTGAGCTGGAAATGCAAAGTGCTGGAGGCACATCTGCAGGGGTATGGCGATGTTGGGGGTGAGGGCGCACATGTCTTTGAGCTTCTTGACTCTATTGCTTTTCATTGATTCTGGTATCAGGGGGTCGCGATCTGAAGGCACATGAGTGCCATACATTTGAAGGGCTTCCCTGATTAATGTTACATTTAGTTCAAACTTCCTCATCTCCTCCAGATTAGATAAGGAGGGCACCCAGAATGTGCCTGAATGATCTTTATCCCCGGTAGGTTTCATCGTAGCAATCAAGTAGTAACACCTGAGGAAGTCAGGTTTTGGTAGAGCTGCACTGAAGTAAGTTTGAAGTCCTGCCTTTTGCCAGATCTCTTGAAGGGGAGCTGCATTTTGTAAGGTCTCAAATTCTCTTGAAAAGAATTGGAAGGTCCACCAAACCCCTCCACACTCCATCTTGGACTCCCAGATGTGGTCTGCGTCTCCCAAATCCCCTGGCATTTCATTGAACCAATGGGAGTGCCCTTTTACTCTTTCGGTTAGTCCACTGGGTGGATCTGGAATAGGAATCCTTCGCACATTCAAGAATTCTTCAGGCCTAGCTGTTGGTGGAGCTTCCACTGGCATGGCATCCCAATTGATAGGGGCACCAGATCCTGCCTGAGAGCTTGTGCCTGCCGCGGTTGCCATGAGAGTAGGTCGCTTATCTGCTGGAAGACGAAAGGCACATTAGTGTTGCATAGGAAACAAGATGTAATGGTGTTCCCTTCACAATACTAACATGACAATCCCGGAGGTCAGTGGTTAGTGGTGAGGTGTTTATGATATGTGTGAGTGGTGATTAAAGGTCAGTGTCATCCTAGATGCATACTTTGGTTATGCAATGGGCTCGAAATGCTTCTGTGTTAGTGTGGACGGATTTACAGAATAAGGTCAGGGGGTTTAGTACACAGTTTAATTCTCCACACTTTGATACAGGAGTCGTAGCTCTTAGAGCTAAGGACAGGTGAAGATTTTGGTCTGAGTGTGTGATGTGTTTGGGACCTTGTGGGTACCCATTTCCAGACATTCCTGGGGTTGATGGGAGTGTGGACAGTGAGAGGTGTAGGTATCTTGTCACTTCCTGAGTTGTTGGCCAAGAGTGCTTGTAAGAGCTGCTTCATCCTTGTGCCTGTAGGTGAAGTAATTTGGGCTTGTAAGCTAGCCTTGGGCACCCATATCTGTCTAGCATTAGGGATGGCCTTCATTGACCGCTTAGGAACCCAAATAGAGATGGTGTGCCTAGGGGTTATCCTAGGGGGCTTCTTAGCTTTGTTCCTTGATTGTGAGGCTCGTTTCTTGTCTCCTTGAGAATCTGCTATTGGAGCTGTGGGTCTCCCATCCTTGCGTATCCAGATCTGCTTCACGCCACGAGATGCTCCATGTTGCGCGGGTTGGCGCTCCTTCCTCTTGATCAGCGGTCTCCTTCGTATAGAGTGATGTTCGGTCCGTTCGTTTAGAATCTTCTTTGGATCAATTAGGAACTCCTTCTTGGCTCCTGAACCTTCAGTAAGATTGACATTCCTCTGCACCATAGAAGTTTGGACAAGCACAACGTGGTTATCTTCGTGTGGATTCCTGGAGGGACCAGGAGTTGGTGCCTGTTCTATTGGTTTGAGTGCTTGATTTTCTAATTCAATCGTGAGACGACTTTGGCCTACCCAAGCCTGAAGAAGTCCACTTCTTAGGTTCAGGTTGACTGCGTGATCATAGATCCAGTCTTGGCCCAAGATAAGCGGTTCGGTCAGATCCTCGTCTTCACACACTAGCACTTTTACTGGCATGAGGACCTCTTGTATGTAGAGGGGAAGATCCACCTCTCCCATGCAAGGGGTTTCAACACCTCCTAATCCTATCAGATAGGCTTCTATGGGTTTTACCTCCAATTGCAGCTGCTGGCAATAAGAAAGCCGAACTGCACTTGTGGCTGCTCCTGAATCAATTAAAGCCCTCACACTTGTTGTGCTGTCTCTTTGTCCTATTTCTAGGGTCACAAAAGGTCGTCGGTCCACTATCTTATGGATACGTTCACCTGAAGCCTCACACATGGCCATGTGATAGCCTGGAGACTCTTGAGTGTCCGTCATAGGCTGGTCCCTTCCTTGTCTCCTCAGCTTCATTCGTCGGATACGCTCTAAGGCCTCTGCCTGTGCTTCTTCTCGAATTCGTTTCTCCTCCTCTTTACGTTGTTTAGCAGTATTGAGTCGGCTTAGCATCTCCTCCGTGAGGGGTTCTTGATACAGCTTGACTCTGCACCCGCTAATATAGTTTGGGAGGACGTCCCCCTCCAAAGTGGCTAGTTGTACAGCTCCACTCGTGGAGATCCTATTAATGATCATAGGTCCGTAGCCTCTCTTTTCTAGCTTCCTTGCGTGTTGTTTCAATGTGTAGACTAACACTAGATCTCCTGCTCTCAAGCCCTTATCCTTCACATGGGCATCAAAGTATGCCTTTTGCCGTTTCTTTGCAGCGTAGATACCTGCTGCTGCTCGTAGCCTTGTTTCACCTAAACGCTCTAGATCCAAGATCCTAGAGGACAACTCATGTCCATTCCACTCATGCTCTTGTGCTACTCTTAACGCTGGGATTAGGAAATCTAGTGGTAACACTGCATTCTGTCCGAAGACCATCTGAAATGGGGTGGCATTGAGTACCGTTTTGTAGGCAACTCGGTATGCCCAAACAGCATGGTGAAGTTGTTTGTCCCAATCAGAGCGTTTATTATTGACCAGTTTCGTCAATACGTTACACAGGATCTTATTCGTGCTCTCGGCTTGTCCGTTAGCTTGTGGGTGATAGGGTGCAGACTTTTTATGTACCACCATGAATTCTTGAAGGAGATTTTCAATGACCTCATTCAAGAAGTGCGTACCTCTATCACTAACCAACTCTATGGGTAACCCATATCTAGTGAATATATTTTCGAATAAGAACTTAGCCGTCGTTTGAGCATCATTCTTTGTCGTGGCTTTTACTTCCACCCACTTTGTAAGGTAATCAGTGGCTACAATAATGTATTCTGCATGGGAGTTCCTAGCTGGGGGGTTGATGGGACCCACAAAGTCTATACCCCACTTTGAAAATGCACGTCCTCCCATCATTGGCCTTAAGGGCATTTCATCTTTTCTTGTCGGGTATTGGGCACGTTGGCATGTGTCGCAACTCTTCACGTAAGTATGTGCATCCATATGAAGAGTGGGCCACCACAGTCCTGAGAATAGAATGGTCTTAATTACTCTGTCAGGCCCAAAGTGTCCACCTGCAACACCGCTGTGTGCCGTTTCTAAGACTTTCAGGTAGTCTGATTCATGTACGCACAGTCTTAGGTAACCATCCTTGCCTCTTCTATATAGGTTATCCCCTACCAAGGCATAGTCTTGAGCCTCTTGCTCCATGCTCCGTTTTCTTGCAAGACTAGCCTGATTGGGTAATGTTCCCGATCTCATGAACTCGACCAATGGAGCACTCCAATCGGGGATTGATGACACGTGATAAAGAGTGGCATGCTCCACTGGGGGTCTCTTCTGGCATACTGGACAATTGTGGATCCACTCTTGTATTTCTTTGTCCATGCTCGGCCAATACACTCCTAAGCATTTTAGATTCTGCAATGTTCGCTGTTTAGAGTAGTGATTCCCTAGCAGTCCTTCATGGGCTTGTTGCAGCCAACTAGCATGTTCATCCTCCTCGACACAACAAGCTAACACTCCCTCTGTATCTTGCTTGTACATACTTCCAGCCAAGATTTGATACTTTAATGATTTTACAACTTCCTCTTTGCTGGTTTTCACATTCTTATTTGCAGGCCCGAAGGTTAGGATTGGTACCAGCTTGTTTGCCCATTTAGGAACAACTTCTAAATTGAACAGATAAGCATCGGGCAATTCGTCAGACACTCCTTGCGGTGGCTCTCCTGAAGTGATGCGAGAAAGATGGTCTGCCCTAAGATGGGTTCTACCTTTCCTGACAACAACTTCAAAGTCGTATTCCATTAGTAAGAGAAACCATCTTACTAAGCGACCTGTATTGCAAGGTTTATTGACCAAATATAGTAGCGCTTGATGATCAGTGAAAAACTTGAACTTATTGGCCAATAGATAGTGTCTAAACTTCTTCACAGCATATATCATGCCCAAGCCTTCTCTCTCCGTTGTGGTGTAATTTCGTTCAGCTGCATTTAATTGCCTACTAGCATATGCTATCGGCAAATCTAGGTTTCCTTCACCTGTGGGTTGTGCTAGCACACATCCTATTGCATGATTGGAGGCATCTACATGGACATGAAAGGGTTTGCTCCAATCCGGAGTAGTCAATATTGGTGCTGTGCACAAACGTCTCTTCAGCTCATTGAAGGAAGTCTCGCATTCCTCATTCCATTCAAAATTCGTCAACAGCCCATAAAGAGGTTTAGCTATGATGGCATACATGTGGATAAATCTACGGTAATATCCACAATGGCCCATAAAGGCTTGTACCTCTTTCACATTTCTTGGTCTGGCCAACTCTGCTATTGCTCTTACCTTGTCTTCGTCTGTTGATATTCCATTCTTCGAAACAATGTGACCTAAGATCTTACCTTGGCGTACCATAAACACACACTTTTCTGGATTCAGACACACTCGATAATCTCTACACTTGTTGAAGATTTGCCTGAGTTCAGGGATGTGGTAACTTCTCTCTTGGGAATGAGCGCACAAATCATCCACATATACTTCTAAGCTCTTTCGCAAGAACTCTTTGAAGACATGACACATGAGTCTTTGGAATGTTGCAGGTGCATTGGTGAGCCCAAATGGCATCACACGGAATGCAAAGATTCCCCATTCTGTGGCAAAGGCCGTTTTGTGTTGATCTTCGGGGGCAATGGCTACTTGGTTGTAACCTGAAAATCCATCAAGGAAGCTGTAAACTTCCTTGCCTGCAACATGCTCCAAAAGATGTTCGGTGATGGGAAGTGGATAACTATCTCTAATCGTAGCGGCATTAACTTTTTTAAGGTTAATGCACACTCGCAATTTCCCATTCTTCTTGGGCACCACTACAATAGGGGACACCCATTCAGTGTCCTCAATCTCATAGATGAATCCGGCTTCAATCAGCCTGTCAATTTCCTCTTTTATTTTGGCCGCATAGTTGTCATTATATGTGTAGGGTTTTTGTTTGGTGGGCTTAGCATCAGCAGTCATCGGAATCGTGTGAGAGCAAATCTCTGGATCTACTCCTTTCAAGTCTCTATAATGCCATGCGAACACATCCCTATATTCCCTTAATAGAGCTACAAGCTCTACTTCTTCATCTGCACTTAGGTCGTCTCCTATGTACGTACATCGCTCTTCGTTCCCTTCAATGGTCACTACAATTTTTTTAGTCTTCTCTTTATTGTCATATGCTTCTCCTATCATGGCCTCTCTCTTAGGCATTCGTACCAAAATTTTTCGGTCTTCCACTTCATATTTCTTGAAATTTTCTGGTACTTCAAACAATGATTCTTCCTCTTCTTGTCTCACTACTTTCCTTTTCTTTTTCTTTTACCTCCTTCACTTCCTTTCTTTGCACTTATCGTTTTAATACTCGCAAGGGGTTCTTCTTCCTTTTGGGTTAACACCCCTAGGTCTTCTAAGTAGTGTTCCTCTGAGTCAAAGTATGTATCCATCACAATGGATTCTAGATCATCGTCATTCTCTTCTTCTCCTATGAACTCACTAGGATCACACTCTTCAAACAAGGGCTGACACATGAACACTGAAATATCATAACCCTCCTCATCGCAATGGGGTGTCCATTGTTCCTCATTGACTGCAATGTCCATGGTAGCTAAGATTTCTGCCCAATCGTGAGGCTCAAATTCCTCATCAGGAAATATCATCGGAGTATAGGCTGGGTCTTTTATTGGTCTATCTCCTGGGGGAGCTCCTTCTTCTCTCGCTTTTCGGCGCTTTTCCTCTTCCTCCGCGACCTTGCACATCCACAAGTGAGTATCTTCATGCAACCAGGATGGTTCAGGTGAACTTCCAGAATGCACGGAGATAGAGTCTTCTTTCGCTTTGTGGATAGGATTCCACTGTAGGGGTGGTACATCTCTGAAGGTGTGATCCTTCAGATTGACCTTGGTGGTGACCCCTAAGTGCTGTAAGTACAAGGAGTTGGTTCCCCAATCTTGTACTATTTGTAATTGTCGTAGGAAGGGTCTTCCTAGGATCATCTCGTAAACATTATTCTTCTCAAAGTCACATATGGCAAACGTATGTTCAAACTCTACACCACAAGTGGTTAGAGTTATCCCTTCAAGCAATCCGAGAGGTCTTTCAAAATGACCATCTGCCATTTGAAGTTTCATTCTCGTTGGTCTTAAGGTGGGTTTGCCCCATCGCTTCCACAAGGAGGTAGTCGCAATCGCAACACCCGCACCCGAATCCACAATTGCTTTGGTTGTGTAACCTTGATAGGTGATCGGAAGATACGTGTTACCTTCTTCACCTTCGCTCATGTCTCCTATCTTGTCGAGAGGTACCTCGGGTATTTTTTGTTTAGAGCCTACTTTTGGTGCATCGGATTCAAGTTCTGGAACCTGATCCTTCACATGATTCCAGAGCTCCGGTTTTGCCTTGAGGAGTTCCTCTACAGTGAGGTAACATTGAACCTTAGTGTTCTTCACAACATCAGTGTTCCTAGGAATCACTGAGTCTTCATTTCTTACCAATATCGTGGGAGCTCTGATCTGGAGAGATTCAGATTCCCATGGGCCTGTGAAATGAGGCAACTCTTGTAAAGAATTAGATTCAAAATCTAATCTCTCATCCTCTTGTTGCTCTGCTTGATCCCCATAGATAGAGGGAATGTCTTGGGGAAATTGATCACGAAGATCATCAATCTCCGGAATGGGAGGGGAATCACCCTTCTCCTTGGCCCATTTCTCTTCTTGTATTTCCCGCAAGAACTCTGGAGAGTACTGTTGTATTGAAGGAGGTATTCCAGTATCCATAGAATTAGGGACATAAGTTCCCATTTGTCGTGAGCTTCCTCTTTCAACAACTGGTTGAGCCTGTGGAGGTAAAGAAACTTGTGATTTGTTTACCAACTGCTCTAATCTTTCTAGTAAGCCTTGGAAATGCAAATCCTGCTTGACAGAGTTCGTCTGATTGAACTTTTGACTAGTCTCAAGTATAGCTTGAGCTTGTTCTACCATTTTCATGCACATTTTCATCCGTTCAATCTCTAAATCTGCTCTAGGGTAACTCTTGTCTAGGTTTGCAGCTGTTGGCCCTTCTTGAAGTCGAGCCTGGTAGGCCTTCAACATCATGTCCAAGCCTTCAGGAGTGGGGTCAGCTAATACTGATCCTACTCGGGGTGGTGGGTGGGTTACGAGGGGTGTGTTAGAGGGTGGAGAATTGGAGGGTGATGGGGATGGTAGTGGTGGAAGTGTGTGGGAGTGCGGTTGAGATGTGATTTCTGTGATTTTTGCCTTGGTTTCTCTCACGCTTTCTTCAAGTTCGTTTATCTTTTTTGCCCATTGCCTCTTCATTCTTTCACGACTGTCCTTCCAGGCGCTAGTTCTCTTTTTGGGTATGCTCTCTGTTTCACTCACCTCGGGGCTCTTTTCGGGACCCACACCTTGGTGCTGTTGAAGTTCCTGGGCCCTGGTGATCACCTGCACAGGTGCTGTGGAAGTCACACTCCCTGTGGAGTCTACAACTAACCCAACAACATTGATAGGAGTGATTTTAGGCATGTTATTAGGGTTCTTCGAGCAATCTCGTAGGAGATGCTCTTTCCCGCAGTCTTGACAGAAGCCCTGAACGGTTACTGGTTGAGGCTGTGTAGGGGCAGGCAGTGGACAATCACGTATAAGATGATCTCCCTGACACCTGAAGCATGGTCCTCTAGGAAATGGAGGTAGTACCTGCCTAGGTTGAGGTCTAGAGTTGGGGTTTGTGTACATAACATTAGAATACTCAGGTTCCCCACTATTTTCACTTGGGTCCTCATAGTAGTATGACTCGTTATGCTCGGGTGACTGCATGTAGTAAGCCTGTGGGCTATCAATATGTGCGGAGTCAAAACTATGGTCACTGGGGTCACTGTCTGATAGCAATGGGGTGACTGGGACTATGGCTCTGTTCGGATTTTCTTCAGTAGATGCATACTTCACTAGGATCACATTGGTTGGAGTAGGGGGTTGCTGCACTAGGACTGGTTGAGGTCTCTGCTGCCCTTGATAAGGTGGCTGATAAGTTTGTGGCGGTCTTTTGTATTGTGGTGATGGGTACTGATTCTGGTACCTACCATGTTGTGGATATGGCTGAGGATAATTTTGCCTAACAGTTTGTTTGTTATATGGGCAGTCTGGTGCCGTGTGATTGGTGTACCTGCGCTCTATGGTGCAGTACTGGCTACTAGGATTCACCTGAGGTTGGGCCATAATGGGGCATACACTTGCCATATGTTCGCCGCCACAATTGTAACACCGCTTAACTGGGGCAAATCTCGGAATTTGCTTGCTAGAGACACCTAGTTTTTGGGCTACCTTCTCTGCAAGTTCCTCGATGGATGTGGATTGACCAGATGTCTGTTTACTAGAGCTGTCAGAATCCTTATAGATTTTTGATAGTTCTAACTCCTCACCTAGATTGTCCTCAATGTCTATGCACATGCGCACGCACTCCTCTATCGTTCTAGGGTCCTTCAGGTACACATATGACCTGAGCTTAGTGCTCAATAGTCCGTCTAGGAACAAGGCCACTTGTTTGGCTGGTGTGGGTAACTCCGGCATAGGACATCTCTCCAGGTACTGTCTAAATCTTCTTCCAGCTAGTCTGACCGTCTCTTGAGGTGTTTGTTTGAAGCTATGAATTAGTGAGGAGGTGTTATGCCTGATTCCACTCTTAGAAAACTCCACAATAAATGCCTCCAAGAGTTGGTCTATGTTTCTGAAATGCCTCTCATTCAGTGGTTGGAACCACGTAAGGGCAGTGTTCCTAAGGGTCAGACCGAAAGCATTATATTGTGTGAATAGGTCCTCCACTTGTTCAGCTTTCAACACTTGTCGAAATTCTGCCACATGGTCATAAGGGTCTCCCGTGCCATCGAAATAATTCTTCATGGACTTCACAAGTTGGGTTGGTCGTAGGGTCCTAGTGTGTTCTCTCGGCCTTGGCAAAGGAAAATCATCAATGTCCCGGTGATTCCATGGGGTTCTATGTCTCTCAGGTTCTACTCTATTCCTTTCTGTTCCCGTTCTTTCTCTTCCCAGGGAGTTGACAAAACTTACCTCAGGTTTGTCTCTACCTCTATCTCTTTGAGCGCCATGAGCTTGGGAGGTCCCAGCTCCTTGATGACCAAAGGACACATTAGACCTTGGTTGGGGAAAAACAAATTCACCCTTCCAAGTGTAGGCATGTCTGGCCTGCTCAGTGACCACGAAGATTCTCTCTGATGCAGTGTCTAGGTAGGTTACTTGGCCTGGACTATCAGGGTCTTTAAACTCGTAGATCGTGAGGGTATTCACCTCCTGAGGTTGAGAAGTTCTATATCTCCAAAAAGCCTCATCGGTTTCCCGATTTAAAAGCAGATCTATGCTTTTATTATCTTGTGGAATCCACTCAGGAGTCATGATTCTGGTCAAGACAGACTTACCACGGGGAGTTCTTGGCTCTCTCTCTAAGTTCCCTTGCTCTATGTCACCCATGTCGGTCTCCGCAATCACATTTCCAAACTCATCAGTTCTATCAGGAAGAGTGGTGACTACATATATAGTCCCCTCTTTATCTAGGTATGCTCCATTCTCAAACTTGACTACCGGGTGGCCTATTCCATGGGGTTGGTCGGGGTTCTTAATCTGGACCACTGATCTTCTCAGTCCGTCTTCGTAGATGCGAGCACCTAGACGATTCGTCCTGATATATTCCAATTGAGTCTTATAAGGCCCCTCTGGCTTTTCTAGATAAGCCAACCCTGAACTCCCTACTGGTCTCTCCATGTGATAGGACATTTCAGAATCACTGGTTTCTGATCTGGGAGTGTATGGATAATCACTCAACTGCTGGGCCCAAGACCTGGCAGTGTGATTGACACTAGCTTCAGATGATCTGAGGCTTCGTCTGTCTTGGCCTAAATGTCTGCCTGATCTAAGGTTCATATGCCTGATTTATTCACCCCCTGGATCCCAAGCACGCTCTCGTTGCAGGTTGATTTTGCACCAATCACTTTGTTCTTTTTAGTTGAATAGTATGTTTATGGTCTTGTCTGAAATTGCGTCGTCAGGAGTACTTAAGTGAATTTCCGCACTTGATGAGTGATCGATTCCCGTTTACCTTTTTGTCCCTTAGTGTTTTCGCACTTAAGACCTATTTATTTTCTTGCACTTGGTTGATTAATTCTCTTGGACTTGATTCGTGCCTAACATTGCCCTAGTTAATTACCACACCTAAGTCGTACTTAGCCTAGGCTAGGAATTGACAAAGGAGGGTTATGAGATCTTCCAACCTCAATCAGCTGGTTGACCCGACAGCTATGCAAGCCCAGGAAGCCTTCTCCCAAGCCCGGTACTCACCCTTGCTAGCTTGCTTTGATTGCCTTGAGTGCCCACAAAGTTCCTGCAAAAACTCACCAGTTAGTATAGCTTTATTGCCACAAGTATTTGAAAGACGCGCTTCAATAATTTTAACCCCCTTGGGTAGCTCACTGTACCCCCCTGTCTCTGAGAATCACTTAGTCCCACCTATCTCTGGTTTCTATGCCTTTTGCCCCCTACCAAGGTTCTAAGTTATACCAATATGTCAAAATTCAAGCTCAACTACCCTTTCAATCACTCAAAAATTAACTCTCATTTTTCATGCGTTAATGGTCGGGTATCGCGATAGGTCGGGTCGGGGTGTCGCGATAGCTGGGAGTGTCGCGATACCTCGAAGTGTCGCGATAGCTCGAAGTGTCGCGATACCTTGGGGTGTCGCGATAGCTCGAAGTGTCGCGATACCTTGGGGTGTCGCGATAGCTCGAAGTGTCGCGATACCTTGGGGTGTCGCGATACCTTGGGGTGTCGCGATACCTTGGGGTGTCGCGATAGCTCGAAGTGTCGCGATACCTTGGGGTGTCGCGATACCTTGAAGTGTCGCGATACCTTGGGGTGTCGCGATACCTTGGAGTGTCGCGATAGCTCAAAGTGTCGCGATACCTTGGGGTGTCGCAATACCTTGAAGTGTCGCGATACCTTGGGGTGTCGCGATACCTTGGAGTGTCGCGATAGCTCACGGGGTGTCGCGATAGCTCACGGGGTGTCGCGATACCTTGGAGTGTCGCGATAGCTCACGGGGTGTCGCGATAGCTCACGGGGTGTCGCGATACCTTGGAGTGTCGCGATAGCTCACGGGGTGTCGCGATACCTTGGGGTGTCGCGATAGCTCACGGGGTGTCGCGATACCTTGGGGTGTCGCGATAGCTCAGGATATGGTGAATTTTCCTGTTCTATCTAGGGTTCCTAGGAGCTCTAGGCCTGCGCAATGCCGTGGTGCACTCAGAATCGTGAGAAGTCGAAATTTTCGGAGTGTCGCGATAGCTCGAGCTCAACGCCTCGGGAACTGTGCAGACAATTTCTGTACCTGCTGAGCTTGCTGGAGATGATGATGGAGCTGCCACCTGCAAGAAACATGCAAAAAACGCACAAATACAAGCACGCACAATCGCTCTCTCTCAAACTCGCACACAACAAATGAGGGAAAGAAAAGGAAGAGGGGATATGTAGGGGGGAAGGAGGTGGAGGTGGAGATGGAGAAGGAGGTGAAGATGAAAATGGAGATGGAGAAAAATCAGAAATTTACCTACTACTTACCATTCCAACGCGTCCTCTCTACGTCTTACCATCACACACTCGTCCTCAAAGCTCGATCCCCGGCAACGGCGCCAAAATTTGGTGTAGCTCAGTGATGAGTAGCACCTCCTTTAATGTCAATCCGGGAAGACATGAGGATGGTATGAAGACCACGAGCAAGTGGAAGCACAAGTGCGTGAGTGAGAAGCACACAAGCATGCACACACATACACACACACGCGCACACACAGTAAGGACAAAGAGAGGAAGACAATGGAATCACTTCTATTGCAAGAAAGCTCTCAAACAAGTTCAAACTACAAGAAGCCAACCCCCAAAATGAGCTCTCTAGCTCTATTTATAGTTTTTGACTAGCTTTGGCCCTGTTCAGACCTAGTGTCTGGCCTAGTTAAAAATTAGGTTCCGGGGCTTATTTGAGGGCCCAAACGAGATCTAAAAAGTATGAAAATTGACAGGCAACTACATCTAAGGCTCCCCAAGCTCGAGGACTCCTCGGCTTGTACAAAATGGAGCTACAAAAAGGTGAAATGATATTTACAAGGGTTCGTAGTGATGAGAATCACTTTAGAATGATGTGGGGGTTTTGAAAAAAAATAAGGGTTGCCTCAGTGCTAGATCTGCATGTGTGTCCATACTTGCTTCTTCCCGCATCCTGTCAACACCTGGTGTACCAAGACTACTGCCAACATGCTTCCATGCTTTGTCCTTGACCTTGAGCTTCAACATAGTGGGACCATCTAATAGCACTAGTCGCAGCACCTGAGTCAATTAAAGCCCTGAGCTCTTGGCAAGGGTTGTCGTGCTCTAACCTGACTGTAATGAATGGTCTCCTGTCCACTATACTAGGATGAGTGGTTGACTTTACTTGACACATGGCCATGGGATATCTAGGTGTAGTTTCCAGATGGTTATAATGTTCTCTCCCTAGTCCTTGTCTTCTTAACTTCATGCGTTTAATGCGTTCTATTGCTTCTGCCTGAGCTTCCACTCGTATTCTATTTTCTTCCTCCTTACGCTTCTTTGCCAACGTGAGTCGTCTAAGCATATCCTCAGTAAGAGGTTCCTGATATAGCTTGACTCTACAACCACTAATGTAATTAGGTATTATATCTCCTTCTAAAGTGGCTAATTGTACTGCTCCACTTGTTGAGAGTCTGTTAATGATCATAGGTCCATAACCTCGCTTTTCTAACTTACGTGCGTGTTGCTTTAGCGTATATACTAGAACTAAATCTCCTTCTTTTAGGCCTTTATCTTTCACATGTGCATCAAAATATGCTTTCTGTCGCTTCTTCGCTGCATATATTCCTGCTGCTGCCTTTAGCCTGGTTTCTCCTAATCGTTCCAAGTCCATTATTCTCGCTGATAATTCATGGCCGGTCCACTGATGTTCTTGTGCAACCTTAAGGGTCGGTATCAAGAAGTCCAAAGGAAGCACAGCATTCTGACCAAAAACCATCTGAAAGGGAGTTGCATTGAGTACGGTCTTGTAGGCCACTCGATATGCCCAAACAGCGTGGTGTAATTGTTTGTCCCAATCTGAACGTTTGTTGTTCACGAGTTTCGTCAGTACGTTATAAAGGATCTTATTAGTGCTTTCAGCCTGACCATTGGCCTGAGGATGATATGGTGCGGATTTCTTGTGAATCACCATAAAATCCTGTAACAAATATTCAATGACTTGGTTTAGAAAGTGAGTGCCTCGATCGCTCACTAGCTCTATAGGCAATCCATATCTTGTAAAGACATTTTCAAATAAGAATTTTGCAGTTGTGTGTGCATCATTCTTTTTCGTGGCTTTTGCCTCTACCCATTTCGTAAGATAGTCTGTGGCAACAATAATGTATTCAGCATGTGTACCTTTTGCAGGGGGGTTTATGGGTCCTACAAAGTCTATACCCCACTTAGAAAATGCACGTCCGCCCATCATGGGTTTCAATGGCATTTTGTCTCTGCGAGTAGGAAACTGAGTTCTTTGGCACACATCACATCTCTTGACATAGGTATGTGCATCCATGTGAAGAGTGGGCCACCATAATCCTGCAAAGAGAATGGCTTTGATTATCCTATCGGGTCCAAAATGACCTCCTGCAACACCTTGGTGTGCAGTCTCTAGTATGCTCAGATAATCGCTCTCATGAACACATTGTCTAAGATATCCATCTCGTCCTCTTTTGTATAGGTTATCGCCAATAAGTGAATAGTCGTGAGCTTCCTGCTCTAGACTACGTTGTCGTGCTAAGGTCATTCCTTGAGGGAATGTCTTCGTCCTCAAGTATGTCACTAATTGTTTACTCCAGTCTGGTGTGAGAGACACATGATATAGTGTAGCATGCTCTACTGGTGGTCTTTCACAACAAACATGGCATTCTTTACACAACTTGTAGACATCTGCTTCCATCGAAGGACAATATACTCCTAGTCTATGCAGAGTCTGTAATGTTCGATGTTTCGAATGATGTTGCTTTAATGCACCTACATGTGCTAATTGCAACCAATTCGCATGTTCTGATTCATCCACACAACAAGCAAGAATCTTTTGATTATCCTGTTTATATATGCTTCCTGCCATTATTTGGTATCTCTAAGACTTGGTAATCTCTCCCTCTTTGATCTTTATCCTAGGATTCTTGGGTCCGTATGTCAGAATAGGAACTATAGGTTTAGCCCATTCTGGTGCTATCTCAAGGTTAAACAAGTATGCATCTGGTAGATCATCCACTACTCCTTGAGGAGCTTCTCTTGAGGTTAATCTTGAAAGGTGGTCAGCTCTAAGATGTGTCTTTCCTTTCCTGACTACGACTTCAAAATCATACTCCATGAGTAATAGAAACCAACGTATCAGTCGTCCTGTGTTACATGGTTTGTTGACTAAGTACAATAGGGCTTGATGATCTGTAAAGAACTTGAACTTATTGGCCAACAAGTAGTGTCTAAACTTCTTTACTACGTAGATCATCCCTAATCCTTCTCGTTCCGTCGTGGTGTAATTTCTTTCTGCTGCGTTCAATTGTCTGCTCGCGTAAGCTATGGGGAGATCTATGTTACCTTCATTCGTGGGTTGTGCTAACACACATCCTATGGCGTAATTGGATGCATCCACATGTACATGGAAAGGCTTACTCCAATCCAGGGTAGTCAATATAGGTGCTGAGCACAAGCGTCGTTTGAGTTCATTGAATGACTTTTCACATTCATCTCTCCATTCAAAGTTGGTTAAAAGAGAGTACAAAGGCTTGGCTATGATTGCATACATGTGTATGAATCTCCTATAATATCCGCAATGGCCCATAAATGCCTGTACCTCTTTCACATTAGTTGGTCTAGGTAAATCTGTAATTACCTTCACCTTTTCTTCATCCGTAGAGATTCCATTTTTTGACACAATGTGTCCTAGAATTTTGCCTTGTCTGACCATGAAAACGCACTTTTCTGGGTTCAAACAAACCTGATATTCTCGACATTTGTCAAATATTTGTCTTAACTTTGGGATATGTGTCTGTCTTACATTTGAATGAGCACATATGTCATCGACATAAACTTCCAAGCTCTTGCGTAAGAATTCCTTAAAAACATGACACATGAGTCGCTGGAAAGTGGCGGGTGCATTTGTTAAGCCAAATGGCATCACACGAAATGCAAATATACCCCATTCAGTGGCAAATGCCGTCTTGTGTTGATCTTCTGGAGCAATGGCTACTTGATTATAACCTGAAAATCCATCAAGAAAGCTGTAAACTTCCTTGCCTGCAACTCTTTCCAATAGATGTTTCGTGATAGGAAGAGGATAGTTGTCTCTAATTGTGGCGGCATTAACTTTTTTAAGGTTAATACACACACGAAATTTTCCATTCTTCTTGGGCACGACCACAATGGGGGATACCCATTCGGTATGCTCAATTTCGTAAATGAATCCTACTTCTATCAAGCGATCTATCTCCTCTTTAATCTTCGCAGCGTAGTTATCATTGTACGTGTACGGTTTCTGTTTCGTAGGTTTTGCATCTGGAGTCATAGGGATTCTATGAGAGCATATATCTGGATCTACTCCTTTCAAATCTTTGTAACTCCAAGCAAAAACATCTCTATATTCGCGCAATAGGGCAACTAGCTCTTCTTCTTCTTCAGTTGTCAAATCATGCCCTATGTATATACATTTTTCTTCTTCTCCTTCTATGGCTACGATTATTTTCTTGGTTTTCTCTCGATTATCATATACTTGTCCGTCATTCGCTTTTCTATTAGGCATTCGTACCATGATTCTTCTATCTTTGATTTCATATTTCTTGAAGTTCTCGGGTACTTCAAATAAAGATTCTTCTTTTTCTGACATGGTGTCTTTCTTCTTTCTTTTCTTGCCTTCACTCTTAGTAGTCACTTGAGTGGCTAACCTCACCTCATTCGCAATTTCCTCGTGTCTCTGAGTGTGAGTTTCTACTTCGTAGAAGTATTCTTCCTCTAATGCAAAAGGTGGGTCCATGATAATTGATTCTAAATCAAAATTGCTTGCATCCTCAAATGCATCAGTGTTAGGTTCACACTCTTCTAAAATTGCATCGCACATGATTGGCTCTATCGTGAAAACTGATATGTCATAGCCATCCTCGTCACAGTGGGGTGTCCATTGTTCTTCATTGATGGCTACATCCATGGTTGCTAGGATTTCTGCCCAACCATGGGGTTCAAACTCTTCGTCTGGGAATACTACAGGCGCGTAGGCTGGATCTTGAAGGGTTCGTGGATGTTGTTCTGCACCTAAGGTCCTGGCTTCTAACCTTTCTTCCTCTTGTTTGGCTACTTTACACATCCATAAATGAGTATCCTCATGCAACCAAGAAGGATCTGATTCTAATGAGTGCACGGATTCCGTCTCTATTGGTGTCTTATCGATGGTATTCCATTGTATTGGGGGTACATCTCGATGTGAATAGTCTTTAAGATTGACTTTGGTAGTCACTCCTAAATGTTGCAAGTACAAAGGATTAGTTCCCCAATCTTGTACAATTTGCAACTCACACATGAATGGTCGTCCCAATATCATCTCATAAGCATGGTTTTTTGCAAAGTCACAAATGGCAAAGGTATGCTCAAATTCTACACCACAAGTGGTGAGAGATATGCCTTCTAGTAAGCCTAATGGTTTTTCTATGTGTCCATCAGCCATTTGTAGCTTCATCCTGGTGGGTCTCAATGCTGGCTTACCCCAACGTTTCCATAAGGTGGTGGTAGCTATGGCTACTCCGGCTCCTGAATCTAAGATGGCTTTCGTGGTGTAGCCCTGATGGGTTATCGGAAGATAAGTGTTACCTTCCTCTCCTTCACTTACATCTCCAATCTTTTCTACGGGTATCTCTGGTACCTTATTTTGTGATCCTATTTGTGAGGGAGTAGTAGCAAGCTCGGGGAATTGATTTGCTACATGTTTCCACAATTCTGGTTTTACCTTTAACAACTCCTCTAGAGTGAGATTACATTGTACTTTAGTATTCTTGATCACTTCCGTGTTTCTAGGGATTACTGATTCTTCATTCCTCACTATTATCGTGGGTGCTCTCATACTAATAGACTTTGCTTCCCAAGGTCCTGAGAACTGAGGTAATTCTTGTAAAGAATTAGATTTAAATCTTGTGTGTTCACTCAGTTGTTCTTCCTCTACATCATCGTAAATAGAGGGAATGTCTTGGGGAAATTGTTCCTGCAAGTCATCTATTTCTTGAATAGGAGGATGGGTTCCTTGTTCCTTTCTCCATTTCTCTTCTTGGATTTCTCTCAACAATTCATGTGAGTACCTATGTATGGAAGACAAATTGTCTTGACTTTCTGAGTTGGGTAATTGAGACAGGGATGGCACATTCCTTTCCTGTGTCTCTGGGACAATAGGGTTCCTAGGCTGATCCTTTTTCTCTTTGCTCTCTATCAAGTATTCTAGCCTCTCCATTAGTCCTTGAAAGTGTAATTCCGGTTTTGCCATGTTATTCCCATTAAGATATCTAGAGGTTTCGAACAAAGCTTGTGCTAGTTCTACCATCTTCATGCAAAGTTTTGTTCTCTCAATTTCTAGATCAGCTCGAGGGTAGTTTTTGCTCATTTCAGCTACTTGAGGTCCCTCTTTTAATCTAGCCTGATATGCACGAAACATCATGTCTAGATTTTCTGGTATGGGTTCCGCTAAAACTGATCCTGATTTCTGAGTTGGATTCTCGTGATTTAATTCCTGAGAAGTCAATTCTTGGATTTTGGCTCTAGATTCCTTCAAACTTCCTTCCAACTCCGTTATCTTTTTACTCCACTTTCTCTTTATCCTTTCTCTAGAATCTTTCCAAGATTTTGTCTTTTTACTGCTAGATTCTGCAACTTCACTAGTTCCGGCTACTTTCCCTTGATTAAGCTGTTGGTTCTGTAAGAGCGCCTGGGCTCTTGTTATAGCTTGGATTGGCACGTATGTAGGGTTGGATCCATCTGCGTTATTCACAATACCTATCACGTTGATCGGTGTCACATTTGAAGCATTAACAGGGTTCTTAGGACAATCTTTGATTATGTGCTCTTTGCCACAATCGGCACAAAAGCCTTGTATGTTATAGTACTGTGATTGCCCTGCTATCGGGGGGTGTGGACAATCCTTTATGAAATGATCTCCTTGGCACCTAAAGCATGGTCCTCTAGGGCCCTATGGTCTTTGTTGTCTCAATTGGGGTCGCGGATTTGGGTTTGTGTACATCACATTAGCATAGTCGGGCTCCCAACTAGGTTCCACTGGTGGACTATCATAATGATATGTCTCCACATGTTCTGGTGACTCTGTGTAATATGCGGGTGGACTATCTACATGCGTAGAGTCAAAACTGTTTGAGTTCGGGTCTTTCTCTATGATCAAAGGTGAAGAAGGCACTAAAGCCCTACTTAGGTTCTCTTCTGCAGCAGCGTATTTGACTGAGATGACATTCGCTGGTGGGGGTGGCTGCTGAGCTAAGACAGGGTGAGGTCTCTGTTGAGCCTGGTATGGGTAGTTCTGAGGAGGCCTATAGTAATAAGGCTGAGCATTGTATTGGCCTTGATACCTACCTGGCTGCGGGTATGCTTGCGGGTAGTTCTGTCTCACGGTTTGTTTGTTGTATGGGCAGTCCTGAGCCGTATGATTCGTGTATCTTCTCTCAATTGTACAGTATTGGCCACTAGGGTTGGCTTGTGGTTGTGGTGCATTGGGACACACATTTGCCATATGATCACCACCATAGGTGTAACAACGCTTGTTCATTAGTACCCTAGGTTTACTAGAAACTCCTAGTTTCTGGGCCACTTTTTCTGCTAGGTCTTCTATCGAGTTAGACAATTTTGTGGATGCTAGAGATGAACAGTCTGAGTCCTTGTAGACTTTTGAGAGTTCCAACTCGTCTCCTAAGTTGTCCCCAATGTCTATACAAATTCTTACACATTGCTCTAGCGTTCTGGGTTCTTTTAGGTACACATAGGAGCGTAGTTTAGAGCTCAACAAGCCATCTAGAAACAATGACACTTGTTTGGCTTGTGAGGGTAGCTCTTGCATTGGACATCGTTCGACATATTGTCTAAACCTACGTCATGCCAGTCTAACTGTTTCCTGAGGGGTCTGTTTAAAGCTATGAATCAACGAAGACGTGTCATGTCTAATCCCACTTTTAGAGAATTCGGTGATGAATGACTCTAAAAAGTGATGGATGTCTCTAAATTGCCTTTGTTGCAGAGGTTGGAACCAAGTTAAAGCGTACGTTAGTCCAAATGCGTTGTATTGCGTGAACATGTCTTCAACTTGTTCTACTCTTAGTACTTGCTTGAATTCTGCGACATGGCCATAGGGATCTCCTGTCCCATCAAAGTAATTCTTCATTGATTTTACTAACTGTGTGGGTCTCAATATTCTTGCGTGTTTGCGTGGTCTAGGTAGAGGAAAATCATCTCTACCACCTGGTATTCCATGATCTCTTTGTCTATCCGCTCTATTAGTGTTCGTGGTTGTTCTATCTCTCCCTATGGGGTGATTAAAGCTTACTTCCGGTCTCTCTTTATTTCCCTCTCTTTGATTTCCATGGGCTGAGGATGTTCCTGCCCCTTGTTAACTTGTATTCATGTTCGTTCTAGATGGAGGGAATACCAATTCACCTCTCCATGTGTAAGTGTTTTTAGCGCGGTCAGGCACCACAAAGACTCTTTCTGAAGTCTCATCCAGGTATACAACCTTTCCAGGTGTATCCGGGTCCTTGAACTCGTATATAGTGATGATACCTACCTCACTAAGTATTTCTATCTTGTATCTCCAAAAGGCTTCATCAGTTTCTTTATTTACAAACAACTCTATGCTTCTGTTGTCCTGAGGGATCCATTCCGGGATTAGTACTCGTGTCAGTACAGATTTCCCTCTAGGTGTTCTAGGCTCTTCTAATGGTTCTTTTCCTTGAGATTTTGTTTCCGTCTCTGGTTGAATCACGCCAAACTCGTTGGTGTTGTTTGGCTGCGTACTTAAGATGTACATTGTTCCTTCCTTGTCTATGTACGCGTCTCTCTCGAATTTCACCACTGGACGTTCCAATCCAATGGGTTGATCGGGGTTGTGCATTTGCACCACTTGCCTTCGCAAACCATCCTCATAGATGCGAGCACCTAATCGGTTGGTTCGGAGAAACTCTAGTTGCGTTCTATAGGGTCCTTCTGGTTTTTCTAAATAGGCTACATTAGACCCTCCTTCTAGTTTTTCTGTGCTAAATGCCATTTCTGATTCACTAGTGTCTGAGCTCTCGTAGGGATAATTACAATTCAATTGCTGAGCCCACGATCGTGCAGTAGTTCTTACACTTGCCTCTGATGATCTAAGGCTTCGCCGGTCTGACTTGCCTATATGTTTGCCCGATCTAAGGTTCATTAATTTTGTTCCTTGCACACTCAGTACATGCTCAGATCGTCAATGATTCTTTGTTATTGCTTTCTTGATTCTTTTTAGATTTCTTTAGATTCTTGTCTTAATGTATGCGTCAGGAATTCGACTTTCCGTTATAATTTTGAGTTCTCGTTCCGTCAGACTTATGTTCTTTCCTTTAGGTTTTCGTGTCACACACCTTTACTTGTAGTCTTAGACTTGAAAGAATTAAATATCTTGAACTTGAGGCGTTCCTATCGTCTTAATCCACAATGCTAACGTTTAGCCTAAGCTAAGAATTGACTGAGGGGGTTGAGTAATCTTCCAACCTCGAGTCAGCTTTTCTGGTTGCTCTGATGCCCAAGAAGCCGTGCTTCCCAAGCTTTATGCCCTTCACTGCCTTGCCTTGGTTGCCTTTGATTGCCCTTGCTAGACCTGGAAAAATTCGATATTAGACCAATTCACAGTTGGATGATCAAGCACTTGAGTATATAGACCTTTTAAGTCCCTTCCCTTTTGCCCAACTTTTCAATGCTTGCCCCCTGGCTTTCTAGTCCCAAACTAGGTCAACCTCAAAATAGCTTGTCTAAAAAGTTATTGATGGAGAATGTTAATCTCCAAAAGAACAAGTTGACCTTGAATTTAGATCACCTCTATATCAAGATCAACTTTAGACTCCACCTAATTTAGAGAATCTTCACCAAATTATCAAGAAATTGATTATTCTGAAAAATTCAGTTTCTTCAGAAAAGTCTGCTGCAGATTAGTCACTCATTGACTAATCAATCCTATAAAGTTTTTGCTAAAACTTTGCACAACACTTTGCCTTAAGGTTGCGCAACTTTGCCAAGTTAAATCTCTCAAAAAGATTAAGTACACACTGAGAAATGTGTGAAACACTTTACCTATGTCTGAAAGTGCTTCTCTGCAATGGCGACTTTGACACCTGCAACTTCTTAGCACTGGTTCTCCCAACTCTGAACCCGTTTGATCAAGATCTTCTAGCCATAGATAGCTTACCTTCCAACTTAAATTTTGAGCCCTCACTTGTGTAAAACTTTACACTGTAGACTGAGCACTAACCATTTCTTTGAAGATGAAATGTGCGCCAGATTTTTCGACTCTCAGAACATCTTCACATATGAATGTTCCTAAACAAAATTCTCACAGCCTGATTGAAATTAATCTCTCAAATTCTAGCCATAGATTGATTAACTATGGACTTATATTCGTGCAAAAGGATTCTTCAAAAGATTAAGCACAGAAGGAGAATGGGAGAGAAGATCGACGCGCAGAATTCTACAACATTTTCTTCTTCATTACTTTTCATACATATGGTTGATGATACATACAATGTTCATCACCTCTTCACCTATTCTTCTCTATCTGATCTATATCACTCTCTCTTACTATGAATACGTATCTGTAGATATATATACGAGTCTAACTCGTCATCTTTTTCAAAATACATTGAACTATTTACAAGAGTAATATACATAAGAAACCTTTCTGATTCTATTTTCTTCCTCTGAAAGCAATCTTCATTCTTCCACATATCTTCTCACTTTGATCTTCATATAATCACTATTGATGATTGCTCTGCTCCAACAGCTCCCCCTCAATCTTCAATTGTGATTACCTGCATCTTCTTTATTCCTGCCATATCTTTAAACCTCTGCAACTTAGGTCCATCCAAACTTTTAGTCATCATATCTGCAAGTTGATCTTTTGTAGGGGTGTGTATGACTTCAATTTCCTTCTCAATGACCTTCTCTCTCAGGAAATGATACTGTATCTCAATATGCTTAGTTCTAGCATGAAATACAGGATTAGCTGCCAAGTATAATGAACTCATATTGTCTCCACAAATAATAGGAGTACTCTGAATCACATCAAAAACTTTCAAAAGTGTCTTTAGCCATATTACCTCTTTTGCAGCTTCCACCATACCTTTATATTCTGCTTCTGTAGATGACAAAGCAACTGTATGTTGCTTCTTGGAACACCATGAAATCAATTTGTCTCCTACCTAGCACAAGTATCCATGTGTTGATCTTCTATCATCCACATTACCTGCCCAATCTACATCACTATATATCTTGATTCTTGTATCTGAAGTAAACCCATAGTACAACCCTTCTTTGAGTGTACCCTTGATGTACCTAAGTACTCTTTGTCCTGCAATCCAATGTTCCTTTCTAGGACAATGCATGAATTGTGAAAGCACACCAACTGCATATGACAAGTCAGGCCTTGTCAATGTAGCATAAATCAAGCTACCAACCAAACTTTGATAGAGTTTCATATCTCTGAACTCTTCTCCTCCAAACCTAGACAATTTATGGTTCACTTCCAAAGGTGTAGGTGCAACCCTGCAATCTTCCATTTTAAACTTGGTTAGCAAATTTTTAAGATACCTTTCTTGGGTCACATATACTCCATGTTGAGTATAAGAGATCTCCATTCCCAAGAAGTATGATAGGTTCCCCAAATCACTGATTTTGAACTCTTTCTCCATCTGCTTCTTGATCATTTGTATTCCCTTATCATCTGTTCCTGTAAGTATTATGTCATCGACATAAATACACACATAAATGAATCCATTTTCACTTGCTTTGACTAGCAAGCTACTATCTGCCTTTGATGCTTGAAATCCAAGATCATTCAAGAATTTTACAAGCCTATAATTCCAAGCCCTTGGGGCTTGCTTCAACCCATACAAAGCTCTCTTGAGCTTACATACATAATTTGGACTCACTTGGTCTTTGAACCCATCTGGTTGCTCCATGTAGACTTCATCTGAAATGTAACCATTCAAGAAAGCATTTTTAACATCTAATTGAGACAACTTCCAACCTTTACAAGCAGCAATTGCAATGAGTGTCCTGATGGTTGTCATCTTTGCCACAGGACTATAAGTCTCATCATAGTCCACTCCATATGTCTGTGCATACCCTTTCACAACAAGTCTAGCTTTGTACCTAGACACACTTCCATCTGCAAATCTCTTTGTTTTGTAAACCCACTTACATCCAATAATCTTCTGATTATTAGGTTTAGGAACCAAATCCCATGTTTGATTCTCTATCAATGCATCATACTCCTCTTGCATAGCATCTTCCCAATTCTTCTTCCCTTTGGCTTCTTCATATGTAGAAGGGTCTTCATCTGCTTTTACCAAATAAGCATAATCTTTAGTAGTCAAGAATGAAGTGTCATAGCTATACCTTGTAGGTTGCCATTTGTGCCTAGATGATCTCCTAAATTCTGCACTTTTTGAGGTCTCTGGTTCATCACATTCTGGATCAAATCTTGGCCTCTCTTCAACTTCAATCTGCACTTCATTACTCTCACTTTCATCAAGTAATTGAATCTTTGCTTTACCTTTCCTTTGTTCCACTACTTCTTCATCATCTGCATGTACATTATATTTACCTGCATACCAAGTACCTTGCTCATCAAATGTAACATCCTTGGATACAATAAATTGCTTTGTGGATGGACTCCACAACCTGTATCCCATTTGCTTATCATCATAACCAATGAATACATACTTCTCTGCCTTAGGCTCCAACTTATGCCTCAATTGAGATGGCACATATGCATATGCCAAGCATCCAAATATTTTGCAATGATCCAAGGTAGGTTTCTTACCCCACCAAGCTTCATATGGTGTCATACCCTGCAAAGCTTTACAAGGCAATCTATTAACCAAATATGTAGCTGTATTAACAGCCTCAGCCCACAAATAATTTGGGCAATTCTTCTCTTTCATCATGGACCTTGCAAACTCAACAAGAGTCCTATTTCTTCTTTCTGCTACCCCATTTTGTTGAGGAGAGTACCTGCAAGTAACTTCTCTCTTTATACCTGCATTCCACAAATAATCATTGAACTCATTTGAAAAATACTCTCCCCCTCCATCTGACCTTAGTCTCTTCAATTTTTGACCTGTAATCCTTTCTGCATATGCATGATAGTGTTTAAATGTATTAAACACTTCTGACTTTTCCTTAATCACATAAATTGTGATCCACCTGGTAGCATCATCAACATATATGACATAATATCTTGAACCATTTATACTAAAGTCCTTTGAAGGACCCCACACATCTGTATGCACCAATTCAAGTCTTTCTGAATACATAAATCCATGCTTGGAATAGGATTGCTTATGAGCCTTACCTAATTGGCATGCCTCACATCTGTATGTCATGTGTTGACCTGCAATGTTAGGCATTCCAAGCACTGAATCATTGTTAATCATTTCTTTGATACCTCTTTCATTAAAGTGTCCAAGTCTTTTGTGCCAAAGATCCAATTCTGACACCTTCTGCTCTCCATATGTGAACATAGCATGTCCAACATTTCCTTGTACCTTCAATGTGAAAAGCCTTCCTTCTTTCTTTCCTGCAATAATTTGTTTATACCCTTGACTAGGGTCTTCCACATAAACTCCATCATTGGTAAACCTTACCTCATAACCTTTTTCCACAATTTGACCTACACTGATCAAATTCTTTGGAATTGTGGGAACATAAAGTACCTTACTCAGAAGAGTGCTCCCATCCTTAGCCTTGACTGAACCAATTGACTTTACCTTATGCTTTGTATTATCACCTGTCTGAACTGTATGATTAATTGCATTATGATCTAGGTCAGTCATCAAAGCAATATTTCCACTCAAATGATTACTACATCCTGAATCAATATAAAACACTCTCATGTCCTCATGTGAGGTTTCACATGTATTCATAATGAGAGTCGAATCCTCCTTTTGATCTGATGCATAGTTGTAGTAGGTGTTATTGTAGGATTGATTTTGGAAGTTTCTTCCACCACCTCTTCCAAAAGAATTCCTACCACCTCTACCTCTGAAATTTCCTCTCTGAAATCTACCACCTCTTGCTCTTTGATTAAAGTTCTGATAATTACCATTGTTTTGATTATTGTGCCAACAATCATGAGATAGATGATTGGTCTTACCACATATCCAACAAGCTCTTGCATTATCTTTGTTGTTTCTGCCTCTTCCTCTACTTCTGCCATTTCCTCTTCCTCTTATGAAGTTTGCTTGGTTTGATGTACCTTCTTCTTCACCTGATTGTTGCTTTCCTTTGTTGGCTTTCTTCTTGTCTTTAGAATACATTGCATGACCTGCACTCTTATCAACATCTCCTTTGACATCATTCTCAAAAGTTAGCATATGACCTAACAATTGATTCAAATCAGGAGTAAAGTGATCTAATGAAAGTTCTGTAGATAAAATGAAAGGCTTCCACTTCTCATCTCCTCTTAGCCCTGTGAGTATTTGTCTTACCAATTTGTCTTCTTCAATATCTTCATCAACTGCACCTAAAGAGTCTGCAATGTCCTTCATCTTTGTCACATAATCAGAAATTGATTGTGAGGCCTTCTTCTTGAAGGTAGTAAACTCTGCCCATAGTGAAGCCTTCCTTGATTTGGTTGTATTTTGGAAATGCTCTTCCAAAGCATTCCAAATGTCACAAGCACTCTCAAGTCCTCTAATGTGAGGAAGCAAATAGTCATTGACTGCCATGTAGATGATGCTTCTTGCTTGAGCATCCTTCTTCATCCAATTCTTCAAATCTACAAGCTCCTCCCTAGTTGGAACACTAGGATCTCTGAATTCTGGCTTTTCTTCATCTCCTCTGATGTATCCTATCAGATCTTTGCTCATAAGGTGAGCTTCCATCCTCATAGACCATGCAGGATAGTTCTCTCTATCCAACTTTTCAATTTGGAGACTTTCTCCCATCTTTACTTCACCTGTAGCTTCAAATCTTTAACCTTTACAGATAATAAATGTACCTTTACTTCGAATGTTGCTCCTTCTGATCCTTTTGATGCTCTTTGTATGTCTTCCTTCAATCTTTCTTCAACCTTTACCCTTCTGCACCTTCAAAATGTAAAGATTTGTACTTCTGCAATAATCGGAGTCTTCTTCTTCTCAATTTTGACACAACCTGCTCTGATACCACTGATGGAGGATGTTAATCTCCAAAAGAACAAGTTGACCTTGAACTTAGATCACCTCTATATCAAGATCAACTTTAGACTCCACCTAATTTAGAGAATCTTCACCAAATTATCAAGAAATTGATTATTCTGAAAAATTCAGTTTCTTCAGAAAAGTCTGCTGCAGATTAGTCACTCATTGACTAATCAATCCTGTAAAGTTTTTGCTAAAACTTTGCACAACACTTTGCCTTAAGGTTGCGCAACTTTGCCAAGTTAAATCTCTCAAAAAGATTAAGTACACACTGAGAAATGTGTGAAACACTTTACCTATGTCTGAAAGTGCTTCTCTGCAATGGCGACTTTGACACCTGCAACTTCTTAGCACTGGTTCTCCCAACTCTGAACCCGTTTGATCAAGATCTTCTAGCCATAGATAGCTTACCTTCCAACTTAAATTTTGAGCCCTCACTTGTGTAAAACTTTACACTGTAGACTGAGCACTGACCATTTCTTTGAAGATGAAATGTGCGCCAGATTTTTCGACTCTCAGAACATCTTCACATATGAATGTTCCTAAACAAAATTCTCACAGCCTGATTGAAATTAATCTCTCAAATTCTAGCCATAGATTGATTAACTATGGACTTAGATTCGTGCAAAAGGATTCTTCAAAAGATTAAGCACAGAAGGAGAATGGGAGAGAAGATCGACACGCAGAATTCTACAACATTTTCTTCTTCATTACTTTTCATACATATGGTTGATGATACATACAATGTTCATCACCTCTTCACCTATTCTTCTCTATCTGATCTATATCACTCTCTCTTACTATGAATACGTATCTGTAGATATATATACGAGTCTAACTCGTCATCTTTTTCAAAATACATTGAACTATTTACAAGAGTAATATACATAAGAAACCTTTCTGATTCTATTTTCTTCCTCTGAAAGCAATCTTCATTCTTCCACATATCTTCTCACTTTGATCTTCATATAATCACTATTGATGATTGCTCTGCTCCAACAGTTATGACCGTTCAGGCCCTGGGGGGTAAAAACTGACAAACAGGTTTTTCTCCAAATATGAGCTAAGGGGTCTCCTATGAGTCTAATCACCCAAAAATTTCCCAAAAATAGCCCCAAAATTGGCCAAAAAATGAAACCCTAAAAATCGCGATGGTGTGACACAATCGCGATGGTCAGAGACCGTCGCGATGGTCCACCAAACTATGAATTTTTGAGATGCGCCTGTGGATTCGTGCAAGTGCAAGGGTCGCCTACCTCGTGGTGTGGTCGCCTACCAAAAATGCCGAAGGTTGCAGACCATCGCGATGGTCTGACACACTCGGAAATTTCTGACAGAAGATGATTTTCTTACCTTTTTGCAACCTTCCTGATGCACTGGAGCACTGTACCTGCAAGAAAACTCAAGAAAGCAAAAGCACACACAAGCACAAAAGCTCTCTCTCACTCTCTCGCATGCACAAATGAGGGGAAATGAGGAGAATGGTGGATATGGTGAATTTTCTGATTTTTTTGGAGATGAAGATGATGATGCGGTGATGAAGATGGAGTGTGGGGAAGGTGAAAAACAACAAAAACTAAGTAAAAACAACAACAAAAACTGAAATTTTTACCTTCCAATGCCACTTCTTGCTATACTCTTACCATCACACATTCGTCCTAGACTCGATCCCCGACAACGGCGCCAAATTTGGTGTTGCTCTAGCACAATGGTGAGGACCACGTTAAGAAGCTCCACCTCCTTAATGTCAATCCGCGGAAGAGATAGGAGTGATATGAAGATCGTGAATGTGAGATGAAGTGAGAGTGAAGGTGAGAAGCATAGAAATGCACACACACATGCACACACACTACGAAGAGACAAGCAAGACACAATGGAAGGTGGGAAATTAGCTCTATTACTCAAGAACACTATTACAAGCTCAAAATAGCTCTAAGCTCACACTAGCTAACCTCAAAAATGAGCTCTCTAGCTCTTTTTATAGTTTCTAGACTAGTTTTGACCGGTTTCACATCTAGTGACCGGCATAGTTAAAAATTAGGTCCTAGATGCTATTTGGAAGGGTAAACGATGTCTAAAAATAACGAAAATTGGTACGCTTGTTCTACCTAAGCTCCTCAAGCTCGAGGACTCCTCGGCTTGCACAAAATGGAGCTATGGATTACAAAATGGGGTTTTCTATGTTACATATGTTACAATAGGGATAAAAATCACTGTTAGAGGTTTTTGGAAAGTATTTGAAAACATAATTCTTTGAAAAATGATTCGACTGGCTCCCTGCTCTGTCGTTACATGCTTCCGTGTTGTCTGTGCCTCTAGCTGCTTCCAACAATACCCTGCAAAGCTTTACATGGTAATCTATTGACCAAATAAGTAGCTGTATTCATAGCCTCAGCCCACAAATAATTTGGGCAATTTTTCTCCTTCATGATGGATCTTGCAAACTCAACAAGAGTTCTATTCCTTCTTTCTGCTACACCATTTTGTTGAGGAGAGTACCTACAAGTAATTTCCCTTTTTATACCTGCATTCCACAAGTAATCACTGAACTCATTAGAGAAATACTCTCCCCCTCCATCTGACCTTAGTCTCTTCAACTTATGACCTATAATTCTCTCTTCATACACATGATAATGTTTGAATGTATTGAATACCTCTGATTTATCTTTGATCACATAGATAGTGATCCATCCGGTAGCATCATCAACATAAATCACATAGTACCTTGAACCATTGATATTGAAATCCTTTGATGGTCCCCACACATCTGTGTGTACAATTCAAGATTCTTTGAATACATAAAACCATGCTTGGAATAAGATTGCTTATGAGCCTTACCTAATTGACATGCCTCACATCTGTATGTCATATGTTGACCTGCAACATTAGGCAATCCAAGCACCGAACCATTATTAACCATATCTTTGATACCTCTTTCATTGAAATGTCCAAGCCTTTTGTGCCAAAGATCTAACTCAAAGATCTTATGTCCACCATAAGTAAACAAGGCCTGACCAACATTACCTTGAATCTTCAATGTGAACAATCTTCCTTCTTTCTTTCCTGAAACAATTTGATTATACCCATTGCTAGGATCTTCGACAAACACTCCTTCATTAGTGAACCTAACTTCATAACCTTTTTCAACAATTTTTCCTACACTTATCAGATTCTTAGGAATTGTAGGAACATACAAAACCTTACTCAAGAGAGTACTACCATCCTTGGCCTTCACTGATCCAATTGACTTCACATTGTGCTTTGTATTGTCACCTAGTTGAACTACATGATTAGTTACCTTATTCTCCAAATCAGTCATCAAAACTATGTTTCCACTCAGGTGATTGCTACACCCTGAGTCAATGTAGAAAACTCTTTGATCCTCACTTTGCCTTTCACAAGTTGCATTCATTATCAATGTTGAATCCTCCTTTTGATCTGAAACATAATTGTAGTAGGTATTGTTGTATTGTTGACTTTGGAATCCTCTACCTGCATTTCTTCCAAAGTAACCTCTACCTCTGAAATTACCTCTTTGATTTCTGCCACCTCTTCCTCTTGAATTAAAATTCTGATTATATCCACCATTGCTCTGAGTATTATGCCAGCAAAAGTGATTTGTCTTACCACAAATCTAGCAAGCTTTGACTCCATCTTTATTACTCCTGCCTCTTCCTCTACCTTTGCCACCTCCTCTTCCTCTTAGGAAGTTAGCTTGGCTAGTTGTACCTTCATCTTCATTTGCTTGTTGCTTCCCTTTGATATTCTTCTTCTTATCCTTTGAATACATTGCATGACCTTTACTTTTATCACTTTCACCTTTGACATCATGCTCAAAGGTTAGCATGTGTCCTAGCAACCGATTTAGGTCAAGAGTGAAATGATCAAGTGATAATTCAGTAGACAAAATGAATGGCTTCCATTTATCATCACCTCTCAAACCTGTAAGGATTTGCCTTACCAAATATCCTCCTCAATATCTTCATCAACTGCTCCTAATGCATCTGTAATGTCCATTTTTGTTACATAATTTGAGATGGATTGAGAGGCCTTCTTCTTGAATGTGGTAAATTCTGCCCATAAGGATGCCTTCCTAGACTTTGTGGTGTTTTAGAAATGCTCCTCCAAAGCATTCCATATATCACTTGCACTTTCAAGACCTCTAATGTGAGGTAGCAAGTAGTCATTGACTGCCATATAGATAATGCTCCTAGCTTGAGCATCTCTCTTCATCCAAGTCTTCAAATCTGATAATTCCTCCCTAGTTGGAGCACTAGGATCTCTGAACTGAGGCTTTTCTTCTTCACCTGTGATATAACCTATCAAGTGTTTGCTCATAAGATGAGCTTCCATCCTCATTGACCATGTTGGATAGTTCTCTCTATCCAACTTCTCTATCTAAAGAGAATCTCCCATCCTTTCTTCTCTTGTGTATTGAATTCTTCAAACTTTATGAGTAATAGATGTACCTTTACTTCGAATGATACTCCTTTTGTCTTCCTTGATGTTGTATGGACTCCTTCTCTAGCTTTGCTCTCAATCTTTCACCTTTTGAATCTTCAGATGTTGAATTCTTTATGACTGCAGTAGTCGGGATCCTCCTTTCTTCAATTTTAATACTTCCTGCTCTGATACCACTGACGGAGAGTGAAAATCTCCAAAAGAACAAGCTACTCTTGAAGTTAGAGCACCTCTATATCAAGAATAACTCAAAACATTCACCAATTTGTAGGGTTAATTATCAATTATAAAGATTTTGAATAAACCGTGAAGAAGAAGATTCTACAGAAAGTCTGTTGCACATATCTCTCTCATTGACTTATCAAATGTGTAACGTTTTTTATAAAACTTTGCACAAGGTGTTAACTATATTTTGCACACCTCCTCCAAGTTAAATCACTTCAAAAGACTCAGTAGATCTTGAGAAATTATCTCATCAAGTCACCCATGTCTAAAACTATTCTTCTGAGAAGTCGATTCAAACACCTGTAACTTCTAACACACTTGGTTCTCTCAAACTAGAATCCCTTTATGCAAATGTTTTTAGACATAGATGGCTTACCTTTCAACTTAAATTTTGACTCCTCACTCAGGCAAAACTTTAACCTGTGCACTGAGAAATGATCAAATCTTTGACCATCGAGAATGCGCCTGTTTCAAAAAACAGTGAACACTTCTTCACATATGAACGTTCCTACTCATAATTCTCACAGCCTGTTTACAATTTGGCTCTCAAAATTTATATATAGACTCATTAACTATGGAATTAGACATCTACAAAAGGATTCTTGAAATGATAAAGCATAGAAGGAGAATGCACAGAAACATCGGGCGTAATTTTTCTTTCATTACTAAAAAACTTTACATCTGGATGAGAGAACAAATCTTCACACTTCTCAAGTGTCTAATCACATCTAATTCTCCTCAAATCTTGTTCTTACACATTCTCTCTTATTTTCTCTGACATTTTCTTTGTATATATAGGAAAATATTTACAAGCTCATGACCATACACAAGTATAAGATGAATTGACTATAAAATAATGTACATATGTGTACACATCTTTATCTTCTGGATATGGACTTCCTTCATACTTCATAACTTGATCTTTTCTTCAGTCCTTGACTTCAATTCTTCATCAAAAACATCAATTGATGATTGCCCTGCACCAACATGCTAGGATGGGTACTTGACTTTGCGTGACACATGGCCATGGGATATCTGGGTGTTGTTTCTCCCTAGTCCTTGTCTTCTTAGCTTCATGCGCTTAATGCGTTCTACGGCTTCTGCCTGAGCTTCAGCACGTATTCTATTTTCTTCCCCCTTATGCTTCTTTGCCAACGTGAGTCGTCTAAGCATATCCTCAGTAAGAGGTTCCTGATATAACTTGACTCTACAGCCAATAATGTAATTAGGCATTATGTCTCCTTCTAAGGTGGCTAATTGTACTGCTCCACTTGTCGAGAGTCTGTTAATGATCATAGGTCCATAACCTCGCTTTTCTAACTTCCGTGCATGTTGTTTTAGCGTATATACTAGGACTAAATCTCCTTCTTTTAAGCCTTTATCTTTCAGATGTGCATCAAACTATGCTTTCTGTCGCTTCTTTGCTACGTATATTCCTACTGCTGCTTTCAGCCTGGTTTCTCCTAATCGTTCCAAGTCCATTATTCTTGCTGATAATTTGTGATCGGTCCACTGATGTTCTTGTACAACCTTAAGGGTCGGTGTCAAGAATTCCAAAGGAAGCACACCATTCTGACCAAAAACCATCTGAAAGGGAGTTGCATTGAGTACGGTCTTGTAGGCCACTCGATATGTTGGAAGTGAGGTAGGCCCTTGGCTCTTGGCCCATGTCACGGGTCCGTGGTTCCATAGTTCCAGCATATACAACATAGAATCTAGCAATCTTCAATATTGACAAAACATGAACATACCACAACTTAATCATAAAAATGATGAGATAAAGATAGAGAAAGAATAAACCACATGTGTAAGGTGTTACGTAAGCCATCGCTTACTCATAGTATCATATATACCAATGTTCAATGTACAATGTGGGAGCAAAACTCTCAACCACTCTATGTGATGAGAAATAGATGAATGAGTGAATGTACAAATGTAACAAACATATTCAGATGTATGGGCAGTAATCTGAATATACATGAGATGTGTGACCTAATAGGTTATAGAAGAGTGAATATGAGTGAATGAAAGAGGAAAGATCAGTGTGAAACTGATAATCAACAAACCCTCATCTAACCTTACGCTATGGAAGACCCTAAGTTAGATACGTGTGTGAAAAGATCACATACTTAAAAAATAGCAAAGAATGCTAACAAGTTTGTTGCCAGAAATCCTCAAACTCATGTGAACACACCTTCTCAAACACCTGATCCAAATATGCATAAAGCATAAACATACTGATTCTCTTGTACCTATGCCGAATAGGACTCCTCCTGATATGGATGCTACTGCCTCCATAAACTCCAAGTAGTACTTGTGTGCATAAAGAGAATATGTACCTAAATACTTAACATAAGATGTAAATCTTATGTTAACCACCATCCAATGTCTTTGACATAGCCCGAAATCTTCTTATAGAAGACAATCTTCAACTACAACATGTAGATGGCCGATCCTCACCATCAAGCTGCTAATGACCAAGTCTCTTTCCATGAACAAGAGATAACCTCCTCTCCATGATCTAGAGTGTGAGCACACCCTTCATCTTCTCTTAGAAGAATCACCAAGAAGAACTCCATAGCTGCTCCTCAACATGCTTCAAGTTAGCACCATGGCTGCCCCATGTGCTAGACAAAACACCACCTCTATTGAGGTCCAAGCTCAAGGCATGTGTTGAAAACTAGGTGAAGGATGAATAGAAGTGACCCCAAGCACTTCTTATATAGTCTTTTGTCTACCTTGAAAAGCAATAATAAAGCATAAATAAATCATCCCAATTTGCGACGATCGCTACGAAAATCACTCCGCCGTCCGTAACATTTTTGGAAAAATATTCGCATTCGCTATTCACTTGTGCTTTATCCAAAAGCATGATTTAAAAATCAATTCACTTACTGGTTGCCAACGGGATTCGATACTGCACCCCTAGCATGGGAGGCATATGACTTAGCCACGCGCCGAGCGCCTTAGCTTGTAGCAAGTCTAACAGGAAAGAATACATATGCTATTCTATTGTGAGCATACTGAACCCTTTGACCAATAGGATATTGAGACATTTGTTTTCCAACACGATATGCCCAAACAACATGGTGCAACTGTTTGTCCCAATCTGAACGTTTGTTGTTCACGAGTTTCGTCAGTATGTTAGAAAGGATCTTGTTAGTGCTTTCAGCCTGACCATTGGCCTGAGGATGATATGGTGTGGATTTCTTGTGAATCACCATAAAATCCTATAACAAATATTCAATGACTTGGTTTAGAAAGTGAGTTCCTCGATCTCTCACTAACTCTATAGGCAATCCATTTCTTGTAAAGACATTTTCAAATAAGAATTTTGGAGTCGTGTGAGCATCATTCTTTTTTGTGGCTTTTGCCTCTACCCATTTGGTAAGATAATCTGTCGAGACAATAATGTATTCAGCATGTGTACCTTTTGCAGGGGGGTTAATGGGTCCTACAAAGTCTATACCCCACTTAGAAAATGCATGTCCTCCCATCATGGGTTTCAATGGCATTTGTGTACTTGAGCCAAGAAGACTCAAGGACTTGTGCCAATGAGACTATACCTCAATTGCCACACAAGTGCATATAGTGGGATCTTTAACACACATTTAAATGTCAATCCTAAGGAACGACTTACCAAGTGTATGAAGACTTGTGCACACGTGATAGATAATGAAGTGGTTTAGCTAGCATGCATGAGAAAAGACTACTACCTCTCACACTTACTGAAATACTGAAAGTGTTTGCCGCAAGCCTCTTTTCAGCAGTTTTGGTATTTTGAGGTTTTCTCCCAGCCCAGAACTCCGAACATAGGCAATAGGGTACTCGTTTCGAAGCTCTCGACGAGACGCATCTAATGGTGCTGATTTCACTCAATTCTGACCACTCTGCTTCAAGTTATAGCAGAAACAGTGAATGACGGGAATCACAAATACCCACGCCACAGCTTCTTCTAGCTTACACACGCACTACAGCAGCTCAAAACAAAGGGGAAGGGGTAGACAACAGTCCTACACATGCATTTCAAGCATCACACACACATACAAGAGCAAAATGAAGATCAAAATCAGCAAGAAAGAGGCAAACTCGAAAATTCTGAAGAGCTCCTTGTTCACAATGGCAAGAGTTTTTTACAAAGAGTCACAAAGTGACTTATATACATGAGCCCTAAGTTTGGTCCTTTCACACTAGTGACCGGCACTTTATTCGCTAAGAGACTAATTTCCTACTATTGTACATGGGTAATCTCTACTTTTCTATGGGGATGCATCTAGAGGACTCCTCTAGTACATTTACAACGGAAAATATGTTACAAGAATGACTATGATACAAAAATATATAGTCCAAATCGGAAAAATCTTGGGGCCCGTCTTTTTCTCCGCTTCGTGCGCTTCTCTGCTTTGTGCGCTCTTTAGCTCTGCAACACTCTCCCCCTCTTCGTCTCTGTCGTCCCTTGACAGACTTTGCTTCCCGCACGCATCCAGTGGTCAGTATTGTTTGTGGTTAAACAGACATGCAGATTCGATGGCCTTCTTGATTCAAGCTCTACTACTCGAGAGCCTGTTGCACTTGTCTTGCCTGTTGACTTGGGTTGCCACGCACGCCACTAGTGACTAGGAATGTGCTGCTCTTAGTCACCCTCTTAAACTTTTCAGCCTCTACCCCTTTATAACTTTTGGTCCTCTGATTTGTCCTGGTTGCACACATCGGACCCTGTTGTATTGCTTTGAGGCTGTTTACTTCTTTTTGCTTGATGCGTGCCCCTACGGGGCTCTGTGCAGAGATGGGTAATGTGCCCCTGCGGGGCTTCCTGCAGAGATATGTATCTATTGCACCGTCTTAGACTTTGATTTTCTTCTTCTTTTCTTTTTGCTTGATTGCCCCTCTACACGTTCCTCCTCCTGAACTCTGTCGTCCTCGACAGGCTTTTTGTGGCGACGTGTGTATGTTTGTATGGCTTGTCGCTCTCTTTGATTTAGCAGATTCGCGTGACACAGCATGAATTTCTTCCATTGCTGAGACTTTACTCCGTCTTCTGGCGCCTGTCTATGATCAGCAAAGAAACTTGTTTCATAGGCCACCAGCCTTGCATTCAAATTGGAAGTCATTTTAACGAAAATTTCTGAATCAATTTCGAAGAAGCCTGTAAAAAATGCTTCTTCAAAGGTCTGCATGTACGGGGATGGCAAAAACATAAGGCGAGAATAATATGCCATAATGGTAAGTCGGCTGGGAATTGTAGATAAATCAAAAATCAAGGCCTCTGAGCCTTGCGTAATTCCAATGAAATTCAAAAAGGTATATTTAGCATGTTGGAACACCTTTAGCACTGTTAATAACATGCTGAAAATTTTATTGGTCATTTTGACCGCTAAATCTGGCACTGAAGCGTATCTGGAAATCCAAAATTCCATTGTCTTCACCATATATTCTTCGGTTGGTAGGTAATTATGTGGCGGACTAGGTAATAAAGGGTAGTTAAGCCACTGATTATTGATATTGCCTTGGCGCTGTCCTTCCCAAAATTGCGTCCAAGATCGTCTACGGGGTACAGGACAAAAAGATGGATTGACTTGAAGTTCATATGGTGATGCTTCCCACTGTACCCGCAACGTTGGATGTTTCTCCAAAATCTTTCTTCGCCATATCGGATCCGCCTTCTCGAACTCCTCTTGAGTGTATTTAAAAGTGTCATGCTTGAATTGAAGGTTGTGGTCCGGATCTTTATTCGTTGCAGACTTTATATAATATCTAGTTTGCTCTTTAAGTAGTCCGTATGGTACATTGAATGGCTTCAAAATTTGTTCCATTTGTTTATTATCTATCTGAACTTCTTTCATGATTCTGATGATCTGATCTTCAAATTCCGCAGTAAGCTGGGACACCAGTAGTGCCCTTTCTGGTCTGCTCAGTTTTGCAATTTCTCGTGTGTTAGGTTCTAATGGAACCTCCTTTTCCGCCCTTATTGGTGAATGATACGAGGGGGGAGAGAGAGGACGTACCTCTTCCTCCACAGTAGCCGTGGTCTCTGGTGGAACTATTGGTGTCCCCTGTGGTGCTCGCTGCTCTAATTGCTCCTGAAGCTGTTTGATTAAATCATCTTTTTGCTTGTTTTCCTCTTCGGCCTTAGCAATGGTTGCCTGGTGTTTCATTAGTTCCTGAGCCACAATATTCATGTGCTCTGTGTCTTCCTTACACTGTCGCAGGTAGTTATTCTCTGCTTTTTTCCATTTCGTTCTGAGTGCAGCTGTGTCCTCCATATATCTCTTTTCCCATTCGGCAATTGTCTCTTGCTCCTTCTTGAGCTGATCTGCATACATAATCACTTTCTCTTCTAATCCCTTGATGTCGGTTTCCGGTTGTGCTTGTACTTCGACTGGTTGGTCATTTAAAAGAGCAGCCATAAACTCTTTGTTTCGTTGTCGTAATGCCTCTACCTCATCCATGTACACTTTAATCTGGGATTCGAGAATTTTGCTTCTGGATGTCATGCGTGCCTTTTCAGCTTCATTTGCGTGTAGTTTCTTGGTGATATCTTGTAGTTGTGCTTTTAATTGCTCATTTTCTATTTCTAGCATGCTATATTTGCTTCTAATTGCTTTCAGTTCAGTTTCTTTTTGTACTACCTGTGCTTTTTCTGTTTCTAGCTCCGTAGAGAGATTCTTACCCCATTTTTGAAGTTCGATTTTGTCTTGATGGCTTGGTCATAATCTTCATCCGCATCAGCCATAAGTTGTTGTGTATCTAGTGCAATTCTGATCATGTCCTGCACCACGGGCTTGAGCTGAGCTATATCCACATTTAGCCATGTCCTTGGTATGTCTGGGGTTTCTCCTGTTTGTACATCTTTGACTTTGTTGCTATGGATCGTTTCATTGTGTGGTTGCCTGATTTGGAGATGTACTTGCGGTTCTGCGTCATCTTCCACCACATCAAGAACCTTCGTGGCACTCCCTTGAAATGTGACATCCATGGGGGACGGTTCTGCCACAACCCTTATAGGTGTAAAGGGTTCTTCGTCTTCTTTTGGTGTTTCCTGACATTCCTGCTTTGATGTCTTCAGGCGTAATTTTCTGGAAGGCGTGGCCTCCTTGATTTGGATGTTGGAAGTTTCATTAAGTTTTAAAGTGACGTGACCTTCCATGTTTGCTTCCTTGCTCCTTGTACCTTGATCTTCTGGTGTCACGTGATCTTCCTGCTTGAGGTCTTTTTGCTCTTCGTTATAGTCCACCTCATGTAATTCCTCCCACTGGCCGTCATCCTTGGATTCGCTTTGAATATCCACATCCAATAGTGATGTATTGGGTTCCTCTTGGCCGTCGGATCCAGAACTAGAGTTATCTAGCCCAATTTCCCGATATCTATGTACTTTGGTGAGTTTGCCTTTTGGTTCCCTAGCTTGTTCGGACTGTTGATAATGATGACCCTAGACCGGTAAATTGACTTGTCCTTCTGTATATCGATGGGTCTCGTCCAGAGCCTCTGTCAAGTCTTGGGCCGTTATTTCCTTCCTTCCCTCAATAGTACTTTTGGGCAGTACATGGATCCGCTTAGTCGTTGGTGTGTCTTCATCATTTAGCTTTACTTCCCATAATCTTTTAGTACCTCTCATTCTAGGTTGAGAGCTCGTTTCTGCCGCTTCCACAATATCGGCTCCTTTCTTTTTCTTAGGAACTGTCGCCATTTTGGCATATTGAGCAATGACGGTCGATGATGGCATCTCTTGTAAATGGTCCCTCATGCCTAAGGCATGGTAAATCAGGATAGTTAGTGCCACACTGCCATTTAGGAACTTTTTATTCTTCCACTGCTTCTTGGCTTCGAACAATCTTTCTTGAACATAAGGAGTCAAATTGATTTGATTCCCAATTTGCTTGATGGCATGGGATAGTAATTGCACAATGATCTTTTGTGGAGCTGTGTATCGATGCATATTTGGGAAGCAAAAGTGTTGGTGGATCAACCTGACCTCATCTTCTATGTCCACACGGTTGATGTCGACGAAGGTCCTGGTCTTTGCACCTTTACTTTCTTCTTTCACTATGGTGACCCCATCCTTTTCCCATCCAAAAGCTTCCTTGATTAATTCATGAGTGAATTGAATAATCACCCATTCTCCTGCCTTATCCATTACTCTAGCTTCCGGTATGAGAGGATCGTGTAGTGCTTGCTGTAGCGTATTCATTACTTGAGTGCATCTTTGAAAATCAGGCTTATAGATTGGCAGTTCAAAGTACTTATGTATGCCTGCTTTCTTCATGGTCTCTTCCACTGAAGGAAGTGTATGTTGCACGTGAAAATCCTGGGACATTATTGGAAACATATGATCTGTGTCCATGATTTTGATTGTTGCGAGGAACAAGTAGTCCCCTGCAGGCTGGTCGTCTCTGAACCAGTGTCCCTTGGCCTTTGTGATACTTTGGGGAGGAAAATCCATCACTTCCTCAGGTACGGTTGCTTCAGAATCTTCAGAAGCCATCTGCACTCAATTTAGAGTATGAATTAGTGGCCATATATTATTAGAAATCCTCCTTTATTTGTTCGTCATAAGCGCGATATTGCTCCGAGTGAACGGTGTCGTCCCTTTCCCGTGTGTGTGAGAAAGGTAATACCTGGATTTTTCTCATTTTTCTATATTTTTATATTTTCATCTGAGAAGGAAAACAGAAAAGTTAGTTCATAGCCGAAGCGGTTATCAAATTTTTTTTTTTTTTGAAGTATTTTCTTAATGTATGTACAAAGTGCTCTACTATTCCCCATTAGGAAAATGTGCATGACTATCCTGAAATAGAAGAAGGATGTGCCGAATGCTTGACCTTGTAAGGTGGCCCTATCATGCATACTTGAGGTGCATTAGAAACTTGATGAGTGCACTGGAAAGCTTTATCTCTTCGATCCTCAGTTCCTCCTGGTTGCTTTGGTTTCCAGATCCATTTTGTGAACACTAAGGGAGTTTGGGTTGGCTTCTTGATCCGTGCAGCGCCTTGTGTTCTATTTGCTTCCTCCATTGTTCGAGTGAAATTGGCATTGGTTTCCCAGTTTCTCGGTTGACTCCTGCGTGTTGTTTTCTTTGGCCTTGTTTGATGTCGTACCTCTTCTTTTGTCTTTAACTCCTGTTTAGCGGCTTGTGTGAGCTTTTTGGGAATCCATATCTGGAGTCACGATCTTTGAGCCTCGAGCAAGGTCTTAGGGATCCATACTCAGTGCACTGATTCTTTTCGTCTGTAGTTCCTTGCAGCTGGTTTGGTGATGCCTGTTTCCTTCCTAAGAGTGGGTGCGGACGTTTCTTGACTCTGTATCTGATCCTTGCGTACCCACTTATATTTGGGTGGGTCTTGATTCGAGTATCTGTTTGTTGGTTTCCAATAGTGCGATCTTTGGATGTTTTGAGCCTGCGTAGGAGAGCACGTCTCCTCAATGATTGGCTTTTCCACAATTGCATTGGATAACTTCGACTCTATTGTGGACGTCGCTAGGATTGAAGTTTCAGCTTCTATGCATTTGATTTCTGATTGATGAGCATAGTTGATACTTTCTACTGTCGTTTTTTGAACCTCCTCTGATAATGGCATTAACATGGTTTGGTCACATGGTTTCTCTTCAAGTAAGCTGAAAATCTCCTTATGCCCTATCGTAGCCGAAATATAACCTTGAGCTAGATGGATACACGCCTCTGTCTCAATTGTTGGGGCTTCACTCACTAATTAGGCATGGATATATGAAGACATATGAAGACATATGATGGAGGAAAGAAGAAGTGAAGGAAAGACCTATAGAAAATCAAGCCTAAGTGAAGGGACAATTTCACTATTGTAAATTAGTACAAAATTAGAGTCTAGATTTGTATTTGATCTTTAGAACTTACGAGTTCAAGTCTAGAAGAATGTAAACCATAGGTATATAAGTTAATTTGAGTCAGAAACATGTGAGAGGAGAACTCAATTTTTGTAATGTGTGTGAGTAGAGAAAAGTCGTGTCTTTCTGAGAGAGATGGAGAGAGAAAACTTCTGAGTCTGAGAGAGTTTTCCATGGCTGTGAGCAAAATTAGGCCAAGCCATTTTGTACATATCTTCTCTGATAATCAACACATGTTTGTGTAGAAGGATTGAGTCTAATTTCTCTTATACATTGAGTTCTAAGTCATTTCATATGACTGTGTAAGGTAGTTGACAGTTACGACTTTTCTGGCGCACATTTGACTGATCTTCTGAAGGTCAGATCTCGAAGCATGGTGTAAAGTTTTTGGTAAGTGATAGCTCGTTTGAAAGCTATTATCCTCAACTACATTTGGTCAAAAGATCTTTGAGAAACGAGACGCGTACTCAGAGAAATCAGCTTAAGAGTGGAGGTATGTCAAATTGATGAAGTAAACTTTCAGTTTTCAGACATAGTGAAAAGGTTGAAGCTAAATCAGAAGATTTTGAAGTTATTACTTGAAAGTTTTGGTTGTTATGTGTTGCTTAACATTAGCAAGAACATTCTTTAGCAAGTAATCAAAAGATTTTGCAAAGATTGAGCTAATACAGATCAGATTGAAGGATTGAAGAAAAGGCGCCGATTTCTGTGAAGTGAAATTTTGATTTTCACTAAATTCAGAGATGAATACTTACAATGTGAGTTTTGCTAAGCTAATGATGGTTATGGAGGTCTTCTAATACCACATTAGTTTGGTTCTTGTGGTGTTTTACACACCAACAAGTGGTATCAGAGCAGATAAGGTCCTCGAGAAGTAAAGGAGAGCAGATACAAGAAGAATTGAAGAGTTCTTTGTCAAAGAAGGAGGAAGCTGAGGTGTTCAACAACCAAAAGTCATCAGAAGATTGTTTCGAAGTTACTTCCAAGGGTAAAGGTCTACAAAAGGTATCATTCTTTAACCTTACACTTACAGGTTGAAGCAGAAGCAAGGATACCATGGCAGATCATGTGTCCATTGACAAATTGGACAGAGATAACTATCCTGCTTGGGTAATGAGGATGGAGGCCTTACTTATGAGTAAGGATCTAATGGTATATGTGACAGGTGAAGAGGAGAAGCCTAAATTTGAAGATGAAAGTCATCCAAGAAAGGAAGAGCTAGAAGCTTTGAAGCTATGGCAGAAGAGAGATGCAAGTGCAAGAGCTTATATATACAACACTATTACAGATCATTTGTTGCCACATATCAGAGGTTTAGAAACAGCTGAAGATATTTGGAATGCTTTGGAAGATCACTTCCAAAACACTACTAAAGCTAGGAAAGCTAGCTTATGGTCAGAGTTCACCACATTCAAGAAAAAGCAAAATCAGAGCATTAGTGATTATGTCACTAAGATGAAGGACTTGGCAGATAGTCTTGGATCTATTGATGAGGATATTGAAGATCATAGGTTGATAGCTCAATTACTTGCAGGATTAAGAGGTGATGAGAGATGGAAGCCCTTTGTACTTTCAACAGAACTCTCATTAAACCATTATGTGCCAGAATTAAATCAATTACTTGGATTGATGCTCACATTTGAACAAGACTTGAAGTCAGATGGAGACAAAGGTCAAAGTTTTGCAATGTATGTGAAGAACAAAAAGAAAGGAGATAAAGGCAAGGCAAAGGATGAAGAAGAGTCAACAACTCAAGCAAATTATACAAGAGGAAGAGGTTTTGGCAGAGGTAAAGGTCGAGGTAATGGAAGAGGTAGAGGCAATCAGAACAATAACAAGAAAACATGTTGGATTTGTGGATTGAGCAATCATCTAGCATATGATTGTTGGCACAATCAACAAGGAGCAAGTCAAAATCAGAACAACAATGGCAGAGGAAGAGGTGGAAGGTTTCAGAATCAATTTCAAAGAGGAAGACATAATTCAAGAGGAAGTTTTGGTAGAGGTGGTGGAAGAAATTGGAATCAGAATCAATCATACAACACCACATATTACAATTATGCAAATGATACACAGAATGACAACCATACAACATTGATGATGAATTCAATAAGTTCATCAGAGAAGGAGGATCTCAAGGTATTTTATATTGATTCTGGTTGTTCAAATCATTTATCAGGTAATATAGAATTGTTGTCAGAATTGGAAGAAGGCAATTCAAGTCATACAGTACAAACAGGTGATAATACAAAACATAATGTGCATTCAATTGGAAAAGTGAAGTGCAGGAGTGGAGCTGATTTATTAACAAATGTTTTGTATGTTCCAACAATACCAAAGAATCTAATTAGTGTTGGACAAATAGTGGAAAAAGGTTTTCAAGTCAGATTTACAAATGAAGGGGTATTTGTTGAAGATCCAGAGGATGCATACAAACCCATTGTTTGTGGTAAGAAGGAAGGTAGACTTTTTACTCTCAAAGTACAAGGAAATGTTGGTCAAGCCCTAATCACACATGGTGATGAAGTAATTACAGAGTTAGATCTTTGGCATAAAAGATTGGGACATTTCAATGAAAGAGGAATCAAAACTATGGTGGAGAACCAATCTGTATTGGGGCTACCAAATGTGAAGAATCAACATATGATATACAAGTGTGAAGCTTGTCAGATGGGAAAAGCTCATAGACTACCATTTCAGAAGAAAGGTTTCAAGCATGATGGTTTGCTTGAACTCATACATACAGATGTATGGGGGCCAACAAAAGAAGGTTCAATAAATGGATCTAGGTATTATGTTTTGTTTATTGATGATGCTACAAGGTGGATAACCCTTTATGTTCTAAAGGAAAGATCAGAAGTTTTTGGAGCCTTCAAACATTTTCATGTTTATGCAGAAAGAGTTACAGGTCACAAACTCAAGAGGCTAAGGTCTGATGGAGGGGGAGAATACTTCTCCCAAGAGTTTAATGACTATCTTTGGAATGCAGGTATCAAGAGAGAGATAACTTGCAGGTATACACCTCAACATAATGGGGTGGCAGAAAGGAGGAATAGAACATTGGTTGAATTTGCAAGAGCAATGTTAAAGGAAAAGAATTGCCCTAATTATCTTTGGGCTGAGGCTGTAAATACAGCTACATATCTTGTGAATAGGCTACCATGTGGAGCTTTGAATGGTATGACCCCCTATGAAGCTTGGTGGGGTAAGAAACCAACACTTGACCATTGTAAAGTGTTTGGGTCAATTGCCTATGCTTATGTGCCATCACAACTCAGACATAAGCTTGAACCAAAGGCAGAAAAATATGTGTTTATTGGGTATGATGAAAAGCAAATGGGTTATAGGCTATGGAGTCCTTTAACTAAACATTTTATTGTTTCCAGAGATGTGACCTTTGATGAACAGAAGAGTTGGTATGCAGATAAAGGATGTGATCTTGAAACATTTGAAGAAGAGATAAGGAGTGCAAGAGGTAAGTCACATATGCAGATAGATGGAGATGAAGAACATATGCAAGCAAGCACATCAAGAGTTGGATCATATAGAAGGAATGAAGATGGACCAATATTTGATGAAGAAGTACATCCAGATATACATGAAGAGTGTGAACCAAGAAGGTCAACCAGAATGAGGAAGCAACCTACAAGGTATTCCTATGATACTTCTTATTTGACTCAGAAAAATTATGCTTACATGGTTAAAGAAGATGAAGAACCTCAAAGCTATGATGAAGCAAAGGGTAAGAGACAATGGGAAGTAGCAATGAAGGAAGAGTTTGATGCTCTTGAAGAGAACAAAACTTGGGAACTTGTCCCAAAGCCTAATGGTAAGAAAGTGATTGGAAATAAATGGGTTTACAAAGTTAAGAAGCATGCAGATGGAACTATAGCCAGGTACAAAGCCAGATTGGTGGTTAAAGGCTATGCTCAAACATTTGGCATAGATTATGATGAGACATTCAGTCCTGTGGCAAAGATGTCAACCATAAGGACAATCATTGCCATTGCAGCATCAAAGGGATGGACATTGAGTCAATTGGACATTAAGAATGCATTTTTGAATGGATATATATCAGATGAGGTTTACATGGAGCAACCTCAAGGGTTTGCAGATCATAAGTTTCCAAATTATGTTTGCAGGTTGAGAAGAGCCCTTTATGGTTTGAAGCAAGCTCCAAGAGCTTGGAATTATAGACTTGTAAAGTATCTTAATGATCTTGGATATCAAAGTTCAAAGGCAGATGCAAGTCTACTTATCAAAAGAACAGATGAAGGTATGATCTACATTTGTATATATGTAGATGATATTATAATTACAGGTACCTCAAATGAAGGAATCAAGGAGGTGAAGAAGCTACTTGAGAAAGAATTCAAGATAAGTGATCTAGGAAAATTGTCATATTTTCTTGGAATGGAAATCACTTATGCAGAGCATGGTATTTATGTATCACAAGAAAGGTATCTCTTGAATCTTCTAAAGAAGTTTAACATGGAGAATTGCAGAGAGGCATCTACACCATTAGAAGTTAATCACAAACTCAGTAGATATGATGGTGCAGAATTCAAAGATATGAAGAAGTATCAATCTCTAGTGGGAAGTTTGATTTATGCAACTCTAACAAGGCCTGATCTTAGTTATGCAGTTGGTGTTCTTTCTCAATTCATGCATTGTCCAAAGGATCCACATTGGATTGCAGGTCAAAGAGTCCTTAGATATATCAAAGGGACTTTGAAAGAAGGATTGTATTATCCTTTTACATCAGATATAAGGTTGAGAGCCTATAGTGATTCAGATTGGGCAGGAAGTCAAGATGACAGAAGGTCTACACATGGCTACATGATATATATTGGAGATAAGCTTGTGAGTTGGTGTTCAAAGAAACAACACACAGTGGCCTTATCATCAACAGAAGCTGAATACAAAGGACTTGTGGAAGCAGCAAAGGAAGTCATATGGATGCAGACATTATTCAAAAGCTTGGGAATTGATCAAGGTATACCCATCATTCATGGAGATAACATGAGTTCATTATATCTTGCAGCAAATCCTGTGTTTCATGCAAGGACAAAGCACATAGAGATACAGTACCATTTTCTTAGAGAAAAGGTAGTGGAGAAAGAGATTGAAGTGGTGTACACTTCTACAAAAGATCAGATTGCAGATATTATGACAAAAAGCTTGGATGGAGTAAAGACAAGTAAGTTCAAGGAGATGGCAGGAATAAAAGAGAAGAAGATTATGTGAAGAAGTCAAATTATGCTAATTAGTGATTGAGGGGGAGCTGTTGGGGCTTCACTCACTAATTAGGCATGGATATATGAAGACATATGAAGACATATGATGGAGGAAAGAAGAAGTGAAGGAAAGACCTATAGAAAATCAAGCCTAAGTGAAGGGACAATTTCACTATTGTAAATTAGTACAAAATTAGAGTCTAGATTTGTATTTGATCTTTAGAACTTATGAGTTCAAGTCTAGAAGAATGTAAACCATAGGTATATAAGTTAATTTGAGTCAGAAACATGTGAGAGGAGAACTCAATTTTTGTAATGTGTGTGAGTAGAGAAAAGTCGTGTCTTTCTGAGAGAGATGGAGAGAGAAAACTTCTGAGTCTGAGAGAGTTTTCCATGGCTGTGAGCAAAATTAGGCCAAGCCATTTTGTACATATCTTATCTGATAATCAACACATGTTTGTGTAGAAGGATTGAGTCTAATTTCTCTTATACATTGAGTTCTAAGTCATTTCATATGACTGTGTAAGGTAGTTGACAGTTACGACTTTTCTGGCGCACATTTGACTGATCTTCTGAAGGTCAGATCTCGAAGCATGGTGTAAAGTTTTTGGTAAATGATAGCTCCTTTGAAAGCTATTATCCTCAACTACATTTGGTCAAAAGATCTTTGAGAAACGGGACGCGTACTCAGAGAAATCAGCTTAAGAGTGGAGGTATGTCAAATTGATGAAGTAAACTTTCAGTTTTCAGACATAGTGAAAAGGTTGAAGCTAAATCAGAAGATTTTGAAGTTATTACTTGAAAGTTTTGGTTGTTATGTGTTGCTTAACATTAGCAAGAACATTCTTTAGCAAGTAATCAAAAGATTTTGCAAAGATTGAGCTAATACAGATCAGATTGAAGGATTGAAGAAAAGGCGCAGATTTCTGTGAAGTGAAATTTTGATTTTCACTAAATTCAGAGATGAATACTTACAATGTGAGTTTTGCTAAGCTAATGATGGTTATGGAGGTCTTCTAATACCACATTAGTTTGGTTCTTGTGGTGTTTTACACACCAACATCAATGATCCAGTCGTGTCCTAGAATGAAGTCTTCTATCAGATCTTCATCCTCACACACTAGGACTCTTTGTTCCATGGAGGAATTTCTTAGGTGGGTTCCAATGCATTCTATGGTGTGACCTCCAATTCCTATTAATTGGGCTTTCGTGGGATTCAATTCTAATTGCAGCTCCTCTGCTATTCTCCTTCGCATGCAGCTAAGGCCTGCTCCTGAGTCTATCAATGCATCGATTAATTTATACTCTGTCTTGCCAATCCCTAGGTTTAGGTAAGGTTGCGTTTTACACATACCCGTTGTATCATGATTTTTGACCTGATAGTTTGCCATAGGGATGGGCTCTTCTCCTTGGAGATAGCGTTCATCTCTTTGCCTGATCCACTCTTTCCGTTTCCTAATGCGTTCTAGTGCTTCCTGTCGAGCTTCCTCTCTAATTCGCTCTTCTTCCTTTTTCCTATTTTGAGCACCTACCAATCGTGCTAGCATTTGATCAGTCAAGGGCTCCATGAATCGTTTTACCCTGCATCCACTGATGTAATTGGGAAGAATGTCTCCGTCTAGTGTAGCGAGATTAACTGCACCACTAGTAGAGATTCGATTTATGATCAAGGGTCCATATCCGCGTCTTTGTAGCTTCTTTGCATGTTGTTTTAGGGTGTATACTAGGACTAAGTCCCCTTCTTTAAGTCCCTTGTCTTTTATATGTGCATCATAATATGCCTTCTGTCTCCGTTTAGCAGCATAAATGCCTGCTACAGCTTGCAATCTAGTCTCGTGTAACTTTTCAATTTGATCTAGTTGTTGGGATAATTCATGACCGTTCCACTCATATTGCTGGGCTACTTTCAATGTAGGCACTAAGAAGTCAATTGGAAAAATTGCATTTTTCCCATACACTAAATTGAAAGGTGTGGTTCCAATGGCTGTTTTATATGCAACTCGGAATGCCCAAATTGCATGATGCAGTTGTTTGTCCCAATCAGATCTTCCATTATTAACAATCTTAGTCAGCACCGTGCATAGCACTTTGTTGGAGCTCTCAGCCTGTCCATTGGCTTGGGGATGGTATGGTGCTGATTTTTTATGAATCACTAAGAACTCGTTCATTAATGACTCAATTACCTCATTGAGGAAGTGCGTTCCTCGATCGCTAACAATCTCAATGGGCAAGCCAAAGCGGGTGAAGATATGCTCAAAGAGAAATTTTGCGGTAGTTTGAGCATCATTCTTCCTAGTAGCTCTTGCTTCTACCCATTTTGTTAAGTAGTCCGTGGCTACTATGATGTACTCCGCATGTGATCCTTTGGCAGGTGGATTGATAGGTCCAATGAAATCTATTCCCCATTTCGTAAAGGCTCTCGCGCATATCATTGGTCTTAGCGGCATGTCATCTCTCCGAATTGGGTATTTAGTTCTCTGACAAGTCTCACAACTTCGTACGTACGTTTCAGCATCCATATGTAGAGTTGGCCACCACAAGCCCGCAAAGAGAATCATTTTAACAGTTCTTTCAGCCGAAAAATGACCTCCTGCAGCACCTGCATGTGCCATTTCTAATATGGGCAGATATTCTCCTTCATGCACACATAATCTTAGTTGGTTATCCTTCCCTCGTTTGAACAATTGTTTTCCTATGAGAATGTAGTCCTTGCTCATTTCCTCTAAGGATCGCTTTCTTACCAAGCTAGTTCCTAACTCATGTTCTTGAGTTTTTAAGAATTTCACTAATGTTGTACTCCAATTGGGCGCTATGGTCGAGAAAGGTAGAGACATATGGTCTTCGAGAACCGTCTCTCGGCATTCTGCACAATTACCTACATAGTCGTGAACACTCTTAGGCATGTCAGGCCAATATACTCCTAATCTTTTCAGTTCTCGAATGGTTCCATGAATCCCTTTGTGTGTTCTCCATTTGTTCACATGTGCTTGCTCAATTAGTTGCGTTTGTTCCTCCTTATCAACACATCTGAGTAACACACCGTTGGGTTCCTTGTAGTATACACTACCTGACACAATGTGTAAATTCCTCGATTGAAGAATGTCCGTTTTGTTATTTCTATTGATTGAGTGTTGAGGTCCATGAGTGAGTATAGGGATCAATTTCTCAGCCCACTTAGGGCAAACTTCTAGATTGAACAAATAAGCATCTGGTAGATCATCGGGTACTCCACTCGGTGGCTCTCCATGTGTTAGCCTCGAAAGATGGTCTGCTCTCACATGTGTGTTTCCCTTTTTGACTATTACTTCAAAGTCAAACTCCATTAGTAATAGAAACCATCTTACCAACCTTCCCTTGTTACAAGGTTTATTGACTAAGTACAACAAAGCTTGATGGTCTATGAAGAATTTGAACTTATTGGCTAAAAGATAATGTCTGAATTTCTTCACGGCGTATACCATTCCTAAGCCCTCTCGTTCCGTAGTGGTATAATTTCTTTCGGCTTGATTCAGTTGTCTACTCGCATAAGCAATTGGATGATCAAGCTTGCCTTCATCCGCCGGCTGGGCTAAGATGCATCCAATGGCATAGTTAGAAGCGTCAACATGAATATGAAAAGGCTTGCTCCAATTGGGTGACTTCAGAATTGGGGCAGTACTAAGTCTCTTCTTCAACTCTGTGAAAGCCTTTTCGCACTCTTCTGTCCAAGTGAATTAAGTCAAGAGACCATACAAGGGTTTTGCTATTATGGCATACATGTGAATGAACCTCCGGTAGTATCCACAATGTCCCATAAAAGCTTGCACTTCCTTTGCGTTCTTAGGTCTTGGTAAGTCCAAGATGACTTTAATCTTGTCCTCATCCGTTGATATTCCATTTCTCGAAACTATGTGTCCTAGAATTTTCCCTTGCCTTACCATGAAGACACATTTCTCAGGATTTAAGCAGACTCGGTACTGTCTACATTTGTTGAAGATCTTCCTCAGCTCGGGAATGTGATCGGGTCTTTGATTGGAGTACGTGCAAAGGTCATCTACATATACTACCATGCTTTTTTTCAGAAATTCCTTGAAAACATGACACATCAATCTCTGGAAGGTGGCTGGAGCGTTGGTGAGTCCAAAGGGCATCACTCTGAATGCATATACTCCCCATTCAGTGGCGAATGCTGTCTTGTGTTGATCCTCAGTCGCGATAGCTACTTGATTGTATCCGGAGAATCCATCTAAGAAACTATAGACCTCCTTACCTGCTACTCTCTCTAACAAATGGTCCGTGATAGGTAGTGGATAGCTGTCACGTATAGTGGCTGCATTCACCTTCTTCAAATTTATGCACACTCTCAATTTTCCATTTTTCTTAGGTACTACTACTAGTGGCGATACCCACTCGGTATGTTCTATCTCATATATGAATCCTGCCGCTAGTAGTTTGTCTATTTCCTCCTTGATCTTTGCTGCGTAGACTTCATTATATGTATAAGGACGTTGTTTTGAGGGTTTTGCATCTGCTATCATTGGTATTCGATGGGAACAAATGGTGGGTTCTACCCCTTTAAGATCCTTATAGGTCCATGCGAATACATCTCGGTACTCCCTAATAAGGCATATGAGTTCCTCTTCCTCTTCTTCAGATACATCTTTACCAATATACGTGCATCTTTCTTCTCCTTCCTCAATAGTCACAATAATTTTTTTCGTTTGTTCCCTGTTGTCGTACGCTTCTCCGTCTCGTGCCTCTCGTTGAGGCATCTGAATGGCTACTTTTCTTTCCTCTACTTCGTATTTTTTAAAGTGTTCAGGAACTTCAAAAAGATCTGGGTCCGGCCCTGCTTTACTCTTGTTCTCCTCCTGTCTGTGTATTGCAGTAGCGGTTTCAATTGCAAAGATCTTTGTTGGTTCCTGTTCCTTCTGGTTCTGAACAGCATTTACGCGGTTTTCTTTGTAATCAAATTCTGGTTCCATTTCTATGCTTTCATATTCCTCCTTCCATTCTTTTTCCAGGATCTCCCCTTCTTCTACTTCTTGAAGAACAACCATATAGAGATTTACATCATAGCCCTCCTCATCTATGCATTCATTCATTGTCAAAACTTCCTCGTTTACACACACATCTAGGGTCGCCAAGATTTCCATCCATCCATGTGGCTCAAAGATTTCATCAGAGAAAATTTGAGGTGTGTAAGTGGGATCCTCTACGGGTCTATGGTTATGATGTCCTATCGGCCATGGTTGCCATTTGCTCTCTTCTCTCTTGGATTCCTTACACATCCACAACTGAGCATCTTCATGCATCCAAGATTGATCACTTGATCCAGCACTGTGAATGGATAAGTCATCTTCTTCTCGGTGTACTGGATTCCATTGTAGTGGTGGGACATCTCGATAAGCAAATGTGTGCAAATTTATTTTGGTGGTGTTTCCTTGATGTTGCAGGTACAACGAATCTCTTCCCCAATCCTGTACTACCCGCATTTGCCTCATGAAGGGTCGTCCTAATATCATCTCGTAGTTGTTTGCTTTCTCGAATTTACAGATGGCTAGAGTGTGTTCGAATTCCACACCGCAAGTGGTTAGTTTGATCCTTTCTAATATTCCTAAGGGTTTTTCTACATGACCGTCTGCTAATTGGAGTTTCATGCGTGTGGGTCGTAGGGCAGGTTTTCCCCATTTTTCCCAGATTTCCTTAGTGGCAATCCCTACCCCGGCTCCCGTATCTAGAATAGCCTTGGTCATGTACCCATTGTGTGTGACTGGTAAACAAGTATTACCCTCATCTCCTTCACTAAACTCTCCCACTTTGTCCACAGGAACTTGTACTATGGAATTATTTTCCTTCTCCTTTTCTGTCGGTTTTCCAATCTCTGGCTGTGATTCTAATTGATTTGCCATTTGCTTCCATAATTGTGGCTTAAGTCGAAGCAATTCTTCCACCGTCAATTGGCATTGTACTTTTGTTTTCTTTAACTCTGTTAAATTGTGTGAACTTTCTTCTACTTTTTCTTTTTCCTTTCCATGCACTGTGGGTGCTCGTATTATCACTGACTCCCTTTCGTATTCTCCTAGGTAATTGGGCAACGTTGAAATGCTTATGGTTTCCTCTCTTCCTCTGTCAAGCCTTGACACTTCTTCGTACACTTCCTCCAAGTTGGGGTGGAGTTGACAATCTTCCCCATCTATTTCTTCAAAAGGAGGTGTATGATCTCCGTTCTTCTTCCATTGTTCCTCTCGTATTCTGTTCCATAAGTCTTTTGGCCAATCTGCTTCTAGATCTGGGATTATTGACATCGATTCCTCCCGGGTTGTTATCTGGCCACTTTGGTCATCTTCTTTCCTAGGCTCTTTGTTATTGGGCTTTAAGCATTCTTCATACAGACTAGGTGCAATCCTGGTCTCTGGTAGCGTTGGGATAGGCTTTTCTAGGGTTGCTTGTGCTACTTCTATGAGTTTTCTGCATATGGCTAGTCTTTCCTTTTCTAATTCTCCTTTAGGGTAGATTTTTTCATATTGTTCAACGCTTGGGCCCATCTTGATTCTAGCCTGGTAGGCTTTCAACCACATGTCTAAGTCGTCTGGCTTTGGGTCTGCTAGAATTGATCCGGGCTTCTCCCTATCTGAGCTAGGTTCAGTTAGCTCAGGGGTCTCCTTAGACTTCCCTTGTTCTTTGTGTTTATTCGGTTTTTCGATTTGCTTTTTACTGTTTGTACTCTTGTTCTTTGCCCATTTATCCTTGAGTTTCTCTCGTCTTTCCTTCCATTTCTGAGCTTTCGTGTTGCGGGAATTTTCACATGGGTCCTCAGAATCTTCCACTATCTGAGTTGAAGGGCTTATTTTCTTGTTGTTTTTTTGTTCCTCTTCCGATTGCTGTTCTTTTTGTTGTTTTGTTTGGGCTCTAGTAATGGCCTTTAGTGGCACCGTGTATTCCTTATCACTTCCGGGTCCTTCAATGACCTCTATCACATTAATAGGTGCAGTGTCTTGGGATTTGGTTGGGTTTTTAGGGCAATCTCTAAAAAGATGTTCCTTTCCACAATCACTGCAGTACCCTTCCCAAACTCTGGGTGGTGGTGGATTATAAGGTCGAGGGCATTCCCTAATGAAGTGATCCCCTCCGCATCTATAGCATGGTCCTCTCTGCACCAAGGGTCTCACTGGAGGTCTCATGGGTTGCTGTGCTTTAGGAGCTGTATACATTAATGTGGTGGTTTCTGCTCCATATGTCTGATCATAGCCCTCATAACCATAATAAGCCGTGTCATATGTGGGCTCATAGTCCATCATGTTTGCTTCATATTGATAGTACTCCCCTTGTGGAGGTTCATATCCTGGGTTGGTTGATTCCACATTGGTCATTCTAGATGCTGGTACTATGGCTCTCTCTAAGTTTTCTTCTGGTTGAGCATACTTCACTGGTACGACTTGTTGAGGTTGTGATAGCTGGGGTCCGAGTACTGGCTGTGGTGGTGGGTATGGTGCTTGCTCATATTGTCTTGGTGCCCCTGCTTGTGTTGGATAAGGATTGTATCTAGGCATCTCCCTACCCGGCTCTCTCGGTTGATATCCATAAGGTCGGTATTGAGGTGGTTGGATAGGCCGTACTTGCCTATTGAAGGGACAGTTTTCAGTGGTGTGATTAGTGTATTTTTGCTCAATGTGGCAGTATGATGAGGTCCCTTGTTGTTGCTGTCTGTAGTATGGGTACGTAGGTTGTGTACCGGTCCCTCCTCTAACGCATAAGTGTGTGGGGTGATCTCCTCCACATAAATTACATCTTCGTAGCACAGGCAATCTTTGTGCTTGGTTTTGGTAAGCTCTCTGTCCCTGGACTCCTAGTTTCTTTGCTAATAATTCTGCTAATTCTTCCATGTTACTGGAGTTGGACATGATGGTGCTCTTTAGATCTTCAGTTTTAGTGTGGTCGGATGTACCTTTGAGATCCTCGGCCAGATTGTCTTCCAAATCAATGCACTCTTGGAGACACTCACTCAGTGTTTGTAATCTCTTCACATACACTAGTGTTCTTAGGGTTCCGTTAGTAAGTCCATCTAGAAATAGTGAAATCATCTTTTGTTGAGTGGGTCTCTCAGCGACTGGGCATCTATCCACGTACTGATTGAATCTTCGAGCCGCCGTCTTCACGGTTTCATTAGGGTTTTGTTTAAAGCTATGGATTAAAGATGCAGAATTGTGTTTAATCCCTCTCTTTGTGAATTCTTCAATGAATTCTTGAAAGAATTGTTCCATGTTTCCAAATTGATTCGGATCTAAGGGTTGGAACCAAGTTAGAGCAGTTCCTGTGAGGGTGAGCCCAAAAGACTCATACTGCACAAAGAAGTCCTCCACTTGCTCTGCTCTTAGAACTTGTTTAAATTCTGCGATATGATCATATGGCTCTCCAAGCCCATCATAGTGGTTTCTTACACATTTAGCTACTTGGATGGGTCTCAACCTTCTCATTGGTTCAGGTGGTCTGGGCATCATGGGGAAGACTGGGATAGCTGTTCGTAATGGCGGCACTCCCGGCTGTCTTCCTATCGGTGATTGTGGTCTTACTGGCGGTCGGTACTGGTTTTCTAACCCTGCGTGGGCCTGATTGTGTGTGTGCACTCCTGGAGTTGCAAACTGTACATGAGTATGGTTGGGCACACTTCGTTGACTGGTTTGTCCTGATGTGGTTTGCTCCGTTTCTGGCTGATTCCCAAAAGGATTTTGTGAAGTAGTTGCCTGACCTCTCTGAGGAAATACAGGCGTACCCATGTATCTTAGTCGAGCCCTGTCTAAGGCGTTCACTGGCCAGTATCTCCTTTGGTCCTTATCCAAGTAAGTAAGCCTAGTTTCATCATCTGGGTCTTTCAACTCATAAAATGTCATGGGGCTTTCTTCTCTCCCTGGAGCCGGTAAGTCAGTTTGAAGCAACAGATCTGATCCATGGATCATATAAACTTCCAACAGGTAATCATCTTGAGGTATCAAATCTCCTCTCAAGACCCGTGACACTTGAGACCTGCCCCTCGGAGTAGACACAGACTCTTCAGGTTGTGTTCTTTCGGAGTTGTTTGGGTCCACAAACTCTCCTCTGTCATTGATTCTCTCGGGAAATTCAGTCACAATGTAGATATGTCCAATCTTGTCTACATATGCTCCTCCTTCATACTTTACAGCAGGTCAGGGTACAATTGTGGCATTCTGGGAAGTTATCATCCTCGCAACCGATCTGTTTAACCCATCCAGGTAGATTGGGATCTCCTGGGCGTTGGTGGACATGTATTGTAAGGAGGTACGGTAATCCCCTTCAACAGTGGACATGAATTTCTATTTGGAGTTGGACCTTGCATGTCTTCCGAAGCCATGTGTAATTCCTCTTGCGAATCACTAGAGGTTTTTGAGTAGATGGAGTGGTGACTAGCCTGGGCAGCGCTTCCTACCGAAGATATGACACTTCTTCGACTATTTAACACTCTTCCTGATCTCAAGTTCATTCACCCCCCCAAGTCTCTCTCTAAGTCCCACAGGTTCTCCTTGGGTGGCTTTCCTTATGACTTAAAGTGTCTTGACAAAAGAAAGGGTCAATCTGGACGATGCCACTTTCTGACGATACCACTCTCAGGCGATACTGCTTGACCGCGATACGATACCAGAGGTCCAAACGATACGATACTGGATATTGCTCGCGATACGATACCAAACACCAAACGATACGATACTAACCTGGTATCACGATACTACCTCTGGGAGCAGCCGATACGATACTAGGATTTATCACGATACAATCTTAAAAGTTTCAGGCGATACGATACCACAAGTACGATACGATACCAGTGGTCCAAACGATACGATACTTATGACAGTATCGCGATACTGTCCAAGTGACTGGCCGATACGATATCAAGGTGGTGTCGCGATATCAGATTTCACTAGGCACGATACGATACTCAAGAAGGATACGATACGATCTCAGAAAGTCCGACGATACGATACCAGGTATAGTGTCGCGATACTTCACTAGGAAATATGGCGATACGATACTGACAAAGATCGACGATACGATACTAGAGACTCAAGGCGATACGATATCACCGTGGTAAACGCGATCGCGATACCAATCTTGGCGACACGATACCGGAATGGTATCGCGATACCAGGATCGATACACAGCGATACGATACTTAAAACAGTGCACGATCGCGATACCAACTCAACGTCACGATATCAAAATGGTATCGCGACACCAAGTAGGTATCAAGCGATACGATACTTCGGCGAGTATCGCGATACAAGGGAGTTTTGGTATCGCGATACCAAATCTCAACCGATCGCGATACTCAAGCCAAAATGCAAGATTTTTCAAAAATTTTTGTAACCCCTTGCTCTCCTCACTCCCCTCTTCTCTCCTAGGACCCTGTATCACACAAAAAATCTGTAATGAGTTCAGTTTAACCCCCCCGCGATACTGCGCACCTGTTTAATCACGTGTTTGTGCATGTTTGGTGAGTTTTGTGTAAATATTCTTGTTAGAATCTCACCTCTAACCTCTCTTGCTTGCACTTGGAGCACAACCACAAGCTGGGAAGGCCTGAAGCACTCGATACCAAGTCCACGATACTGATCGCTGTCGCAGACGATACCAGAACTCCAACAAGTATCAAATGAGTCAAATTTTTTGGTTTTTATACTTTTTTAGACAGAACTTGAAATTTTGGTAATTTTTTGAAATTTTGGAAATTTTTTGGTGATTTTGCCTACCCTTACTTCTCCTAACCTCACTAGTCCTCTTACTCTAACCTAACCCTAACTCGTCCTTCTCTTCCCTCCTCCTAAACCTAAACCTAAAACTTATCACACACACCTCGAAGATGTGAAGTAACAAGTGCTGAAGTGACTGACTACTTGCCACCGGACACTTTCACCTCTACAAGTACGATTCGATCACACTCGCTCTATAACTATCACGAAGGCACCTTGGTTGAGTGTTCCCCGGCAACGGTGCCAAAAACGTGTGTACTTGAGCCAAGAAGACTCAAGGACTTGTGCCAATGAGACTATACCTCAATTGCCACACAAGTGCATATAGTGGGATCTTTAACACACATTTAAATGTCAATCCTAAGGAACGACTTACCAAGTGTATGAAGACTTGTGCACACGTGATAGATAATGAAGTGGTTTAGCTAGCATGCATGAGAAAAGACTACTACCTCTCACACTTACTGAAATACTGAAAGTGTTTTCCGCAAGCCTCTTTTCAGCAGTTTTGGTATTTTGAGGTTTTCTCCTAGCCCAGAACTCCGAACATAGGCAATAGGATACTCGTTTCGAAGCTCTCAACAAGACGCATCCAACGGTGGTGGTTTCACTCAATTCTGACCACTCTGCTTTAAGTTATAGCAGAAACAGTGAATGATGGGAATCACAAATACCCGCGCCACAGCTTCTCCTAGCTTACGCACGCACTACAGCAGCTCAAAACAAAGGGGAAGGGGTAGACAACAGTCCTACACATGCATTTCAAGCATCACACACACATACAAGAGCAAAATGAAGATCAAAATTAGCAAGAAAGAGGCAAACTCGAAAATTCTGAAGAGCTCCTTGTTCACAATGGCAAGAGTTTTTTACAAAGAGTCACAAAGTGACTTATATACATGAGCCCTAAGTTTGGTCCTTTCACACTAGTGACCGGCACTTTATTCGCTAAGAGACTAATTTCCTACTATTGTACATGGGTAATCTCTACTTTTCTATGGGGATGCATCTAGAGGACTCCTCTAGTACATTTACAACGGAAAATATGTTACAAGAATGACTATGATACAAAAATATATAGTCCAAATCGGAAAAATTTTGGGGCCCGTCTTTTTCTCCGCTTTGTGCGCTTCTCTGCTTTGTGCGCTCTTTAGCTCTGCAACAGCATTTCATCTCTGCGAGTAGGAAATTGAGTTCTCTAGCACACATCACATCTCTTAACATATGTATGAGCATCCATGTGAAGAGTGGGCCACCATAATCCTGCAAAGAGGATGGCTTTGATTATCCTCTCGGGTCCAAAATGACCTCTTGCAACACCTTGGTGTGCAGTCTCTAGTACGCTCAAATAATTGCTCTCATGAACACATTGTCTTAGGTATCCATCTCGTCCTCGTTTGTATAGATTATCGCCAATAAGTGAATCGTCTTGAGCTTCCTGCTCTAGAGTGCGTTGTCATGCTAAGGTCATTCCTTGAGGGAAAGTTTTCGTCCTCAAGTATTTAACTAAGGGTTCACTCCATTCTAGTGTGAGAGACACGTGATATAATGTAGCATGTTCTACTGGTGGTCTTTCAAAACAAACATGGCATTCTTTACACAACTTGTAGACATCTGCTTCCATAGAAGGCCAATAGACTCTTAGTCTATGTAGAGTCTGCAATGTACAATGTTTCGAATAATGTTGCTTTAGTGCACCTACATGTGCTAATTGCAACCAATTTGCATGTTCTGATTCATCTACACAACAAGCAAGAATCTTTTGATTATCCTGTTTATATATACTACCTGCTATTATTTGATATCTTTGAGATTTGGTAATCTCTGCTTCCTTGATCCTTATCCTAGGATTCTTGGGTCCATATGTGAGAATAGGGACTATCGGCTTAGCCCATTCTGGTGCTATCTCAAGGTTAAACAAATATGCACCTGGTAATTCATCTGTTATTCCTTGAGGAGCTTCTCCTGAGGTTAGTCTTGAGAGGTGGTCAGCTCTACGATGTGTCTTTCCTTTCCTGACTACTACTTCGAAGTCATACTCCATGAGTAATAGAAACCAATGTATCAGTCGTCCTGTGTTACATGGCTTATTGACTAAGTACAATAAAGCTTGATGATCTGTAAAGAACTTGAACTTATTCGCCAATAAATAATGTCTGAATTTCTTTACTGCGTAGATCATTCCTAATCCTTCTCATTCCGTAGTGGTGTAATTTCTTTCTACTACATTCAACTGTCTGCTCGCGTAAGCTATGGGGACATCGATATTACCTTCACTCGTGGGTTGTGCTAACATGCATCCTATGGCATAGTTGGATGCATCCACATGTACATGGAATGGCTTACTCCAATCTAGGGTTGTCAATATAGGTGTTGAGCACAAACGTCTTTTAAGTTCATTGAATGAATTCTCACATTTCATATGTCCATTCAAACTTAGTCAAAAGAGAGTACAGAGGCTTGGCTATGATTGCATACATGTGTATGAATCGTCTGTAATAACCGCAATGTCCCATAAATGCTTGTACCTCTTTTACATTATTTGGCCTAGGTAGATCTGCAATTACCTTTACTTTTTCTTCATCTGTCGAAATTCTATTCTTTGACATGATGTGTCCTAGAATTTTGCCTTGTCTGACCATGAAAACGCACTTTTCTGGGTTCAAACAAACCTGATATTCTTGACATTTGTCACTTGTCTTAACTCTAGGATATGTGTCTGCCTGACATTTGAATGAGCGCATATGTCAGCGACATAAAATTCCAAATTCTTGCGTAAGAATTCCTTAAAAACGTGACACATGACTCGCTAGAAAGTGGCGGGTGCATTTGTCAATCCAAATGGCATCACATGAAATGCAAATATGCCCCATTCTATGGCAAAAGCCATCTTGTGTTGATCTTCTGGAGCGATGGCTACTTGATTATAGCTTGAGAATCCATCAAGAAAGCTGTAAGCTTCCTTGCCCGCAACTCTTTCCAATAAATGTTCCGTGATAGGAAGAGGATAACTATCTCTAATCGTGGCAGCATTAACTTTTTTAAGGTTAATACACACACGCAATTTTCCATTCTTCTTGGGCACAACCACAATTATGGGAGATACCCATTCCGTATGCTCAATTTCGTAAATGAATCCTGCTTCTATCAAACGACCTATTTCTTCTTTAATCTTTGCAGCGTAGTTATCATTGTACGTGTACGGTTTCTGTTTCGTAGGTTTTGCATCTGGAGTCATAGGGATTCTATGAGAACATATATCTGGGTCTACTCCTTTCAGGTCTTTGTAACTCCAAGCAAACACATCTCTATATCCTCACAATAGGGCAACTAATTCTTCTTCTTCTTCAGTCGTCAAATCATGCCCTATGTAGGTACATTTCTCTTCTTCTCCTTCTATGGCCACTATGATTTTTTTGGTTTTGTCTCGATTATCATATACTTCTCCAACATCATCTTTTCTGTTAGGTATTTGTACCATGATTCGTTTATCTTCTATTTCATATTTCTTGAAGTTCTTCGGTACCTCAAACAAGGATTCTTCTTCTTCTGGCATGGTTTCTTTCTTCTTTATTTTCTTGCCTTCACTCTTAGTGGTCACGTGTGTGGCTAATCTCACCTCATTCATAATTTCTCCGTGTCTCTGAGGGTGAGTTTCTACTTCGTAGAAGTATTCTTCGTCTGATGCAAAGGGTGGGTCCATAATAATTGACTCTAGATCAAAGTCACTTGCGTCGTCGAATGCATCAGTGCTAAGTTCACATTCTTCAATAATCGAATCACACATGATTGACTCTATCATGAAAACTGAGATGTCATAGCCATCCTCGTCACAGTGGGATGTCCATTGTTCTTCATTGATGGCTACATCCATGGTTGCTAGGATTTCTGACCAACCATGAGGCTCGAATTCTTCGTCTGGAAATACTATAGGTGCGTAAGCTGGGTCTTGAAGGGTTCGTGGATGTTGTTCTGAACCTAAGGTCCTGGATTCTAACCGGTCTTCCTCTTTTTTTGCTACTTTACACATCCATAAATGAGTGTCCTCGTGCAACCATGAGGGGTCTGATTCTAATGAGTGTACCGATTCCATTTCCACCTGTGTCTTATGGATGGTATATCATTGTATTGGGGATACATTTCTATGTGAATAGTCTTTAAGATTTACTTTAGTAGTCACTCCTAAATGTTGCAAGTACAAAGAATTAGTTCCCCAATCTTGTACAATTTGCAACTAACGCATGCGTGGTCATCCTAAAATCATCTCGTAAGCATGATTTTTTGCAAAATCACAAATGGCGAAAGTATGCTCAAATTCCACACCACAAGTGGCGAGAGATATGCCCTATAGTAATCCTAATGGTTTCTATATATGTCCATCAGCCATTTGTAGCTTCATCCTGGTAGGTCTTAATGCTAGCTTACCCCAATGTTTCCATAAAGCAGTGGTAGTGATGGCTACTCCGGCTCCTAAATCTAAGATGGCTTTCGTGGTGTAGCACTGATGGGTTATTGGAAGATAAGTGTTACCTTCATCTCCTTCGCTTACATCTCCAATCCTTTCCACGAGTATCTCTAGTACCTTCTTGTGTGTTCCTATTTGTGAGGGAGTAGTAGCAAGCTCAGGGAATTGATTTGCTACATGTTTCCACATTTCTGGTTTTACCTTCAACAACTCCTCTAGAGTGAGGTGACATTGTACTTTGGTGTTCTTGATCACTTCCGTATTTCTAGGGATTACTGATTCTTGATTCCTCACTAGTATCATGCGTGCTCTCATGCTAATAGATTTGGATTCCCAACGTCTCGTGAATTGAGGTAATTCTTGTAGAGAATTGGATTCAAAACCTGTGTGTTCACTCAGTTGTTCTTCCTCTACATAATCGTAAATAGAGGAGATGTCTTGGGGAAATTGCTCTTGCAAGTCATCTATTTCTTGGATAGGAGGATGGGTTCCTTTTTCTTTTCTCCATTTCTCTTCTTGGATTTCTCTCAGAAATTCATGTGAATACCTGTGTATGGAAGAAAGGTTGTCTTCACTCTCTGTGTCGAGTACTTGAGATAGGGATGGTGCATTCCTTTCCTGTGTCTCTGGGATGGGGTTCCTATGCTGATTCTTTTTCTCCTTGCTATCAATCAGGTATTCTAGCCTCTCCATCAGTCCTTGAAAGTGCAATTGAGGTTTTGCCATGTTGTTCCAATTGAGATATCTAGAGGCTTCAAACATAGCTTGTGCTAATTCTACCATCTTCATGCAAAGTTTAGTCCTCACAATTTCTAAGTCTGCTCGAGGGTAGTTCTTACTCATTTCAGCTATTTGAGGTCCTTCTTTTAATCTTGATTGATATGCACAAAACATAATGTCTAGGGTTTCCAGTATGGGTTCCGCTAAAATTGATCCTGGTCTCTACGCTAGATTTCCTTGATTCGATTCTTGAGAAGTCAGTTCTAGGATTTTGGCTCGAGATTCCTTGAGACTTCCTTCCAATTCGGTTATCCTCTTACTCCACTTTCTCTTAATTCTTTCTCTGGAATCTTTCCAAGATTTTGTTTTTTTACTGCTAGATTCTCCAACTTCACTAGTTCCGACTACTTTCTCAGCATTAAGCTGTTGATTTTGTAAGAGCGACAGGGCTCTTGTTGTCACTTGGATAGGCACGTATGTAGGGTTGGATCCATCTGTGTTGTTTACAATACCTATCACGTTGATTGGTGTCACATTTGAAGCGTTAGTAGGGTTCTTAGGACAATCTTTGATTATGTGCTCTTTGCCACACTCGGCGCAAAAGCCTTGTATGCTATAATGTTGAGACTGTCCTGCTATCGGACGATGTGGACAATCCTTTATGAAGTGATCTCCTTGGCACCTAAAGCATGGTCCTCTAGGGCCCTGTGGTCTTTGTTGTCTCAGTTGGCCCCGCGGATTAGGGTTCGTATACATCACATTAGCATAGTCGGGCTCCCAACTAGGTTCCAATGGTGGACTATCATATTGATATGTCTCCACATGTTCTGGTGGCTCTGTGTAATACGCAGGTGGACTATCTACATGACTAGACTCAAAGCTGTTTGAGTTCAGGTCACTTTCTGTGATCAAAGGCAAAGAAGGCACTAAAGCCCTACTTAGGTTCTCTTCTACAGTAGCATATTTAACTGAGATGACATTAGCTGGTGGGGGTGGCTGCTGAGTTAAAACAGGTTGAGGTCTTTGTTGAGCCTGATAAGGATAGTTCTCTGGAAGCCTATAGTAATGAGGCTAAGTATTATATTGACCTTGATACCTACCTGGCTGTGTGTATGCTTGCAGGTAGTTCTGTCTTACTGCCTGTTTGTTGTATGGGCAGTCTTGAGCCATATGATTTGTGTACACATTTTCCATATGATCACCACCACAAGTGTAACAACGCTTGTTTGTTGTTAACCGAGGCATCTGTTTGCTAGAAACTCCTAGTTTCTGGGCCACTTTTTCTGCTAGATCCTCTGTCGAGCTAGAAAGTTTTGAAGATGCTAGAGAGGAAAAATATGAGTCCTTATAGACCTTTGAGAGTTCCAACTCGTCTCCTAAGTTGTCTTCAATATCTATGCAAATTCTTACACATTGCTCTAGCGTTCTGGGTTCCTTCAAGTATACCTAGGAGCATAGTTTAGAGCTCAACAGGCCATCTAGAAACAATGACACTTGCTTGGCCTGTGAGGGTAACTCTTGCATTGGACATCTTTCAACATATTGTCTAAACCTATGTCCTGCCAATCTAACTGTTTCTTGAGGGGTCTGTTTGAAACTATGAATCAACAAAGACGTATCATGTCTGATTCCACTTTACAGAATTTTGTGATGAATGACTCTAAAAAGTGATGGATATCTCTAAATTGCCTTTGTTGCAATGGTTGAAACCAATTTAAAGCGGTATTCTTTAACGTTAGTCCAAATTCATTATATTGTGTGAACATATCCTCTACTTGCTCTGCTCATAGCACTTGCTTAAATTCAGCAACATGATCATAGGGATCTCCTGTCCCATCAAAGTAGTTTTTCATGGATTTTACTAACTGATTGGGTCTTAATATTCTTGCGTGTTCACGTGGTCTCAGTAGAGGAAAGTCATCTCTACTACCTGGTATTCTAGGTTCTCTTTGTCTATGCACTCTATCCGTGTCTATGGTGGTTCTATCTCTCCCTATGGGATGATTGAAACTTACTTCAGGTCTCTCTTTGTTTTTCTCTCTTTGATTACCATGGGCTGAGGTGGTTCCTGCCCCCTGATGGCTTGCGTTTACGTTTGCTCGAGATGGAGGGAAGACTAAACTTCACCTCTCCATGTATTGGTATTTCTTGCGTTGTCTGGTACCACAAATACTCTTTCTGAAGTTTCATCCAGGTATACAACCTTCCCAGGGATATCTGGGTCCTTGAATTTGTAAATCGTGATGGAGCCTACCTCAATAGGTTGTTCCGTCTTGTACCTCCAAAATGCTTCATCTGTTTCTTTATTTACAAACAACTCTATGCTTCTGTTGTCCTGAGGGATCCACTCTAGGATTAGTACTCTTGTCAATACAGATTTCCCTCTAGGTGTCCTAGGTTCTTCTAATGGTTCTTTTCCTTGGGCTCTCGCTTCTGTCTCTAACTGAATTATGCCAAACTCATTGGTATTATTTGGCTGGGTGCTTAAGATGTACATCGTTCCTTCTTTTTCTATGTATGCATCTCGCTCGAATTTCACCACTGGACGTTCCAATCCAATTGGTTGATCAGGATTGTGCATTTGCACCACTTGTCTACAAAACCATCCTCATAGATGCGAGCACCTAAGCAGTTGGTTCGGACAAAATCTAACTGAGTTCTATACGGTCCTTCAGGTTTTTCTAAATATGCTACGTTTGACCCTCCTTCTCGTCTTTCCGTGCTAAAAGCCATTTCTGATTCACTCGTATCTATCTGTGCCCACGATCGTGCAGTAGTTCCTACACTTGCTTCTGATGATCTAAGGCTTCGTTGGTATGACTTACCTATATGTTTTCCTGATCTAAGGTTCATGAATTTACTTCACAGCACTTCTCTGATCGTCAATGGTTCTTTGTTCTTTCTTGCTTATTTCTTTTCAATTGTCTTTAAGTTCTTGTCTTATCTTACTGTAAGCATCAAGAATCGACTTTCCGTTATATTTTTGAGGTCTCGTTTGGTCAGACTTTAGTTCTTTCCTTTAGTTTTTTTTTTCGTATTACACACCTTTACTTTAGTCTTGGACTTGAAAATTTTTATATCTTGAACTTGATCGTTCCTATCATCGTTAATCTAATCCACAATGCTACAGTTTATCCTAAGCTAGTAATTGACTGAGGGGGTTGAGTATTCTTCCAACCTCAATTCAGCTACTTTGGTCGCTCTAATGCCAAAGAAGTCACGCTTCCCAAGCCTTGCGTTCTTCACTGCCTTGCTTTGAGTGTCCTTGATTGCCCTTGCTAGACCTGAAAAATCCAATATTAGACCAATTTCACAATGGATGATCAAGCACTTGAGTAAATACACTTTTAAAGGTCCCTTCCCTTCGCCCAAAATTTCAATGCCCCTTGGCTTTCTAGTCCTAAAGATGGTCAACCTCAAATTAGTTCACATAGTATGTGTCAAGAGCATTCTAACGAGCTATAAAGCTCAAAAAACGGACTTCGGATGAAAACGATATGAGCGTTCAGGCCCTCGGGGGTAAAAACTGACAGACAGGTTTTTCTCCAAATATGAGCTAAAGGGTCTCCTATGAGTCTAATCACCCAAAAATTTTCAAAAAATGGCCCCAATTTTGCCCGAAAAATCAAACCCTAAAAATTCCGTTTGGGGTGAACAATCGCGATGGTCTGAGATAATCGCGATGGTCTCGGACCATCATGATGGTCCAGGTAAACTGTCACGATGGTGTAGCACAATCGCGATGGTCCGATGAAGTGAACTATTGTGATGGCATAAATGTGAACAATCATGGTCTAAATGAACCGTCACAATGGTCTAATCCGCATGCAATCACGATGGCATCGGTCAACAGTCAACGCGACAATCCCGATGGCATGATCCCGTCGCGATGGTCACAAAGCACGATGGCATGAGCCAATCATGATGGTTCAGATATTGAGGCATCGCGATGGTCTGAGGGTATCGTCACGATGGTCTAGCTTGCCACGTGGCAGCATCGGTGCGATGGCATGAGCCAATCACGATGGCGTGGAGTCGACCGAATCGTCGCGATGGTCAAGGACCGTCGTGATGGTTCAAGTGAATCGTCGCGATGGCGTGAGACCATCGCGATGGTCCGGCCGAGCCATCGCGATGGCATGAGCCAATCGCAATGGCGTGACACAGTCATGATGGCGTGAGCCAATCGTGATGGTCCACCAAACTATGAATTTTTGCAAAGTGTTTGTGGATCTCTGTATGTGCTGGTGTCGCCTACCTCGTGGTGAACTCGCTTACCAAAAATATCAAAGTTGACAGACCATCGCGATGGTCTGACACCTACAGCAGATTTCTGATAGAAAGTGAAATTTTACCTTTTGCAAGCTTTCTTGATGCACTGGAGCATTGTACCTGCAAGAAAACTCAAAAACACAATAGCACATGCAAGCACCAAAGCTCTCTCTCTCTCGCATGCACAAATGAGGGGAAATGAGGAGAATGGGTGGATATGGTGAATTTTCTAATTTTTTCGAAGTGGAAGAAGGTGATGCGGTGGTGAAGATGGAGTGTGGGGAAGGTGAAAAACACCAAAAACTAAGTAAAAACAACAACAAAAACCTAAAATTTTTACCTTCCAATGCCACTTCTTACTATACTCTTACCATCACACATTCGTCCTAGACTCGATCCCTGGCAATGGCACCAAATTTAGTGTTGCTATAGCACAATGGTGAGAACCACGTTAAGAAGCTCCACCTCCTTAATGTCAATCCGTGGAAGAGATATCAGTGATATGAAGATCGTGAATATGAGATGAAGTGAGAGTGATGGTGAGAAGCATAGAGATGCACACACACATACACACACACAACGAAGAGACAAGCAAGACACAATGGAAGGTAGGAAATCAATTCTATTACTCAAGAACACTCTTACAAGCTCAATATAGCTCTAATCTCTTCTCTACTCAAACAAGCTAACTCTAAGTAACCTCAAAAATGAGCTCTCTAGCTCTTTTTATAGATTCTAGACTAGTTTTGACCGGTTTCACATCTAGTCTCCGGCATAGTTAAAAAATAGGTTCTATGTGCTATTTGAAAGGGTAAACTATATCTAAAAATAACCAAAATTGGTATGCTCATTCTACCGATGCTCCTCAAGCTCGAAGACTCATCGGTTTGCACAAAATGGAGCTATAAATTACAAAAAGGGTTTTTCTATGTTACATATGGTACAAAAGTGATGAAAATCACCGTAGGAGGTTTTGGAAAGTATTTATAAAACATAATTCTTTGAAAAAATGATTCGACTGACTCCCTATTTCTTCGTTATGCTTTGTCTTCACATGCTTCCGCGTCGTCTATGCCTCTGGCTACTGACCACAGAATTGAAAATAGATTATGTTTTTGTTACTATTTCGTTCTTAAGTCCATATCGTAATGATGACATCACCTCTTTGAACTACATGCTCTGAATGAAAATGTTCTCCTTGCAAAGAAACTTGATGGTGCTATAGTGCAGAGATCCATTTATCAAAAATAGAATCGTTTCTCTTGAAACCATACAACATTGTTTGTTTGTAACCTATGATGTCTTTTTTTTCATAATAGAGAAAACTATTCATTAGCGTTGGGTTCGATTCCTCAAAACTAAGATCACATAAACTTCTCATTTACAAATAAAGAGATCATTATGAATGATAATGAGTCTACCTCCTCATGGAATTTATACTATGTGATAAGAATCAATTCATCTCTTTGTGAATCCATCCTTTAATAGTAACATTTGAGATTGCTCCAAGCATTGTCATGCGTCGTTGGAATTAGCGATTGACTTGATTCTCCAACCGTCGCTTTCGCACCGATATTTGGTGAACCCGACGTGAAAAATCTGTGAGTTTATAAGAACAATGAGATATATATGCGCGGAAACGTGGATGGAGGAGCATGGAGTTAAAAATGACTCCAAAAATTACTTATAATCTGAAGAGAGGTCCTGCGAATGTTACAATAAAAGAAACATGCATGTGAACCCTTCCTAATGTATGTAAGAGATTTCTCAATGAACTGAGAATATTCCTGAAAATTATGTTGTGGGCCGTTCTTCCTCACACATGACTTATAGACAAAAGAAGTGCTGCTGTATCGGATTGCCAGTTCTTTCCTTCATGATTGTTGCCCTTGCGGTCTTCTGCAATTGGTAGTTGTTCTTCATATTCGATGTAGAGTCTTGAGTAGCTGATTGATAGTCGTCCTTCATATTTGGTGTTGAGCCTTGATTAGCTTTATCTTTATTTCTTGAAGTCTGTCATGTAAGCTTAATTGACTTCTGCTCATGTAGCTTCGCATATATAGTACGACTCCCGCCACTTGTGTGTATAATGTGATGTCTGCAACTTGTAAAACTCATGACAAATAATGCATGGAGTCTATGCACACATTATATCTTATTCATATGTAGCAAACACTTTATATTTGAGAGTTCTCAACTGATAGCAAAAATAAAGGAATGACTTATGACATGATATTATCATGTCAGGATCATATCATGCTCAGCATATAACGATATGCACATCCATCAAATAGCATTCTTATGTATACAAACAACACGTTGTCGGGAAGAAGGAGGTCGTGGTAGGAAGCCGGCATGTGGGGTTGGATCAGGCCCCGCTCTGGTGCGCCGTTCCCGCTGTCCTGCGAGCGGCGTCTGCGCGCTGGGCGCCTCACCTGTGCTCTCCGGAGCGTGCGCGATCCTCGTAGGGCCCCTTGCCCCTCGGAAGTGTCGAGACGTGGGACCGTGGGCGTCGGCAAGAGACGATCGGATACCGCAGTGAAACACATGATGTAGATCAAGCTCAACGATACAACGGAAATGAAACTGAAGCCTCCAATAAAATGAATGATACAAAAATAGGCCGCTACAGTGCGGGCCGACGGTACAATAAAATCGCTATAGTGCGGTGCGATGATACAATATAAACGCCACCGCTACAGTGCGGACCGGCTAGTATATTCTAGATCCCTCGCTATAGTGCGAGAAATTGCCCACGGGATTCTGCTTCGGTCTTCGCGGTCCAAGCTTTTTTTCCAGGTCTTTACTTCGGTCCGTTCTTTTCTTCAAGTATCCTCCGCAATGGCCTTCCTTCTCTTTACTTCAGATAATCAAAAACCGCATAAACCTGAAGAGACGCTCCACAAGGATGATCCACGGGATTCCGCTTCGATCTTCACGTCCAAGCTTTTCTTTAGGTCTTCGATCCGCTCTTTATTTCAGGTATCTTCAGCAAATGATTTTCTTCACTTCATAAATCGCAATAGCCTCCAATCACACAGTAAGTAACCTGGAGGAGACGATCCACAAGGCAGTCCACGGGATGATGTACTCTTTATCTTCAGTCTTCAATGCTTTCACTTCTCTTCATATAATCAGAAACTTGCATGAACCTGGAAAAGACGTTCCGTAAGAGCAATCCACGGGGTGGGGAAGAAACAAATGAGTTTGCACTTATTTATAGGCCCCCCCTTGGACTCGCTTCTAGAACGTTCCCACCTCCTCAATGAACTTTCTAATTTCGGCGGTATTTTAATTTTTCCATAAACTATGGTTTCGGTTTCACACTGGGTATTTACAATTTAATTGGTTTTTAGGGTTTGGCCTACAGAAACCGCCATTTCCAAGGGTCTGCCCTGGGGTTTTTGGTCGGGAAAATTAAGGTTTTGCTCACAATTATCTCAAGCTCGCCAATTCAAGGGTTTATTTACAGTTTTGGCCTAACATCCAAGGGTTTCCAAGGGTTCAAGTCCGGTTTTCATGGGGTCTAACGTCAGTTATTTACACGCACGGGTCTAACACACATCTCAAACATGTTTTCGCATCGCTCAATCAAATAATTCGGCCTAAATGTGTACAAAATATACCACTCTCTCGATTGAAACATCACACAAAAACTCAAAAACAATGAACTTTTGAAAAAAAACTCAGTGCACACTCCCTGCGGGATTTCATCCCGACAACGTATATCTGTGTAAATCATTTTGACCGTAAACAAAAATTGTGAGCACTGTCATGTTATCGATCCATATGAATGATCGTGATCAAAAGAAATTTTGAACACCGTCATATACCGAATATATCATCTTTCGTAATGCTTCAACAATTGAAACTTTTTATGCATGCATTGTTTTCAATGACTTGTTATGTGCTATTGATACTATAAAAAACATGCCAGATGAATACATAAAACTAGCATAACATCTGATTCGGAGCAACATATACAACCGCATATTACAGAAGTAAGGAACAGCGCAATAGATAAATGACGAGCTGCACACAATGATAGTATCTATAATTCTTTGTAACACATAGCTAATGTGAGTCGTGCGCACAATACGAATTAGCCAGATAGTATTGTTTCTATACTCTGAGTATATGTGCAAGTTACAGTACTTGATTATCACAAGATAGGAGATGTGCAGTACGTGAGTATCACAAGAGAGGAAATGTACTGACACAAAGACCAAGAGACAAATGTAAAGGGGTCGACAACAGATATAAGCGTAAAATGCATGGTCGCCCAACATTTGTATTCTCTTCTAATCCTTATATACAGGTAGATTACAGCGGCGAAAGAGCACCGCGTGAGTTCTTCTCACCAAATACTGTTTCCTTAAATCAAGGAGAAACAGCCGTTCATATTTCCTTTGATTGATAAAAGTCGTGCAACTTCCTAGGAGTGATTTATGCAATTTTCTCACTACGTGCGCAAGTGATGCATTTTTTCTTTTTTCTTTTTCCTTTTTTTTTGGATGCTAAATAAAACTCATAAGACTGGAGTCACATGAATGATGTTTAAAGAAAAATATTTAAGGGATATGAATTTGGAGATTGCTTGCTCCAACAGCTCCCCTTCAATCTTCAAATTCATTTTGTTTCTCTTTGTTGTCTTCTTCCTCTCTTGTTTTGTTTTTCTTTTCATCTCCCCTTTGATATGATCTTCCTTGTGCCTTGAACCCTTCTAGATTTTCTTTTGCTTCCTTCTTCCTTTTCTTTATGTATCTTCATAGTTGAACAATATTGATGTGGGTATAGTCTTCTTATGACCTTGATGTCGGTGTTGATGTAGTCTTCTTATAGTTGAGATATAGCTCCTCCATGTGATCTTCTTTTGAATCCTTTTTTGATTGATGAGGTTCCTTCTTTGGTTCGTCATAGTTGTTGTTGGTTAGCATTTGATGTAAGTAGCTCCTTGAGGTAACTTTGATCTTTGATCCTTTTCATATGTTGATTCGTCTTCCATGTGCTAGCTTCCTTTCTCCGATTGTAGTTGATGCCTTTTTGATTGATCTCCACGTAATAGCTTTTCTGCTCCTTTGAGATGATTGTATAGTCTTTGATGCTCTTCTACATTGTTTGTGACCTTATTTTTAATCTCGATGTAGTAGATTTCTTTTCTCCCTTTGTTCTTGTTTTCTTCGTAAGCTGATGTCCTCCATTGATGTAGTTCTTCGCTCCATGTAGTTGATCTTTGCTTCAAGAGTAGCTTCCTTTTGGTTGATTGTCTTCTTCTTCTTTATTCGTCCTTCAAGAGTGTAATCCTTTTTGTACGTTGATGATGAATCTTTCTTCAAGAGTATCTCCCCTTCAATTTGATGACCCTTTTGTATGGTTTTCTTTGTAATGTGTAAGCTTTACATAAGATTTTAAGAGCTTGATACATGAGCTCTTTATAATGATGATCATTTGATCATAATACATGATGGAAGCTTCAAACAAGTTACAAAGCTACAAACGTGCTTTATCTATGACTTTTGTCATTTGTGTATAACAACTTAACTTTGTCAATGCAAAGCTCAGAGGTTGTGGTTTTTCCTCACTCATTTTGGAGCGAGCATTGCTCTAGCTCTAGAGCGATTCTATACCTTCACTTGTTTGATAGTTTTCATAAGTAAATGAAGCTAATCAAGATCCCAGCTTCTTGATTAATCTTCATTTGGTGATTTCACCTTCTATGTGTGTAGAACAATTTTTCCATAACTATTTATCAAGTGCTCACACCACTTGTATTGTACCTGACTATATGTGTTGGTCCTTTACATTGATGATAAAGGGAGTTTGATCCACCATGAATACCTTGACTATGCTTTACAAAGAAATGTGATTTGTGTGATAATATGCAGCCCTTGTATATGACTCTTAATGTGTGTGAGTCTATCCAAGCCTTGATTTTTGTAGATGAATATAAGTCATAGTGACTTATGAAAGCACATATGAAGTGCTTATGAGACTTCAAATAACCGTTTTTTACCTTTGTATGAGTGCATTGAATGCACTTCCTTCATCTTCCTATTATGAGGAAGTTCACTTCTTATATTGGATGAATGTCCTTCTTCTTCTTCTTCTTTGATTGAGTGCATTGGATGCACGTCCTTCTTCTTCTTGATTTGTGGAAGTCTTCTTTTAGCCAATGGCTTCTTTTACTTCTTCCAACTGATGTGGAGAAGTGGGCTTGGATGTAGTCCTTTACATAGGATTGGTAAGCCTTTGAAGAGTGGCTTCTATGATCTTTGCCTCGAACACTTTGAATGATCCTGTTTCAAGCTTCTTGATGATGGAAAGAGTGCTTGAGTAGCGCTTGGCTGCAAATACACTCTTTTGATGTGCTTGAATAGCACTAAATTCCAAGTACAAATTTCTTGTTATGTGTTCATAACTCAATAAAGAGAATGTGGAGCTTTAAGCGGTACATATCAATGGGCATAAGATCTATGTAATCTTCTTTGTGATACAAGAGTAAGTGATAGAGATTCACTTTACAATGGTGATAATCTTTCATGTAATAAGAGAAGGCTTAAGAGTGATTTTGATGCTAAAGAATGGGTATCTCCAAGATAGAACATGTATGATCATTGATCCTAACTAGTTTTAAGTGCACTCGGATCTTAGAAAATGAATACTATCAAGGAAGAACCCAAATTGATATACATTACCAAATGAATGTTTCTAATGAAGAATGCCTTCTTGATTGTTGAAATGAAGTCTTTGGAGAAAGTAGCTTCAACTCTTAGGAGCTTTACCACAAGTAGCTTTTAATCGTCCAATTCTCCATCCTTGAACCTTGTGAGTTGTGTAACTCTTCATAATATCTTCACTTAAAATCATTTGTGTTTTGATGTCGATCCTTGTCTTGAGCCTTGATTCCAAGCCTTCCTTGAAAATGGTCTTCAATGCCGGATATTGAGATTCCCTTCTTTATTCTATGCTTTTCTTCATAGCTTGATGATGATAGCCTCCTTTGATGCCGATTCTTCAAGACACTTCTTCACGACCTTTGACATCCTGAAGAGAGGTGCATGTAGCCTTGAATAGAAAGCTTGAGATATCCTTGAATCCTTGTATGGCTGACTTGCAACGGAAATGTCCTATATCATAGTTTGCTGTTGAAGTAGATAGCACATTATTTCCATTAATATGGAATCAAGCCAAGTTGCTTCATACTCTCCTTGTGTGACAAGGTAGATGAGTTACATAACATAAGATTCATAAAGCTTCATGAATATAACCTCCATGTGCATCATGTACAATAGATACAATAAATGATTGTTTGAGGCCTCGGGTGAACCACTAAAAACATAATAGTATTTTGAAAAGCCACTTGAGTAATCATAGAATCATTTGCTCAAGAAGCAAATGAAAAAATGATAAGTAATTCCAAAAAAAGTTTCTCATGATCATATGAGATCGACGAAGGTAAAGCTTATGTAGCTTGTTAAGCATGATAACCTAATTCCCAAGACAACAAGAAATGAAAAGCATTGTTGTCTCCAACAAACGTGGAACTCATTTTGAAAGACATTGTCTGTTGTAGATTGATAAACAATCTTTTTGTTGATGGAGCCCGAAAAACAATCCTCCATTAGCTTCATGATCAATTCAAGTCATAATAAGATAAGCAATAGACTTGACAGTCTTAAAGAGAACATGACAAGCATGAATATATGAACATGTGCATAAATGTTTTTTAGTAGAAAACACCATGTCGTATCCACTTGTAACATTGCCTCGTCGACGTTGAGTAGAACCATGTAGAGTATGTGTAGCATGTATAACATAGACCTTGATGTAGTTGAAAATGGATCTCTTGAGCTTCTTACTCCATAGAACTTGGATTCGTTCTTCCAATGCAAACTGATTTACCTTGCTCCGTTGACAGTTCTCAAATATGGGATGTTAAGAGGATTTGGCTACGACTATGGAAGGCTATAGTGAGGCTCTGATACCACTGTGAGTTTATAAGAACATTGAGATATATATGCGCGGAAACCTGGATGGAGGAGCATGGAGTTATAAATGACTCCAAAAATTACTTATAATCTGAAGAGAGGTCCTGCGAATGTTACAATAAAAGAAACATGCATGTGAACCCTTCCTAATGTATGTAAGAGATTTCTCAATGAACTGAGAATATTCCTGAAAATTATGTTGTGGGCCGTTCTTCCTCACACATGACTTATAGACAAAAGAAGTGTTGCTATATCGGATTGCCAGTTCTTTCCTTCATGATTGTTGCCCTTGCGGTCTTCTACAATTGGTAGTTGTTCTTCATATTCGATGTAGAGTCTTGAGTAGCTGATTGATAGTCGTCCTTCATATTTGGTGTTGAGCCTTGATTAGCTTTATCTTTATTTCTTGAAGTCTGTCATGTAAGCTTAATTGACTTCTGCTCATGTAGCTTCGCATATATAGTACGACTCCCGCCACTTGTGTGTATAATGCGATGTCTGCAACTTGTAAAACTCATGAAAAATAATGCATGGAGTCTATGCACAGATTATATCTTATTCATATGTAGCAAACACTTTATATTTGAGAGTTCTCAACAGATAGCAAAAATAAAGGAATGACTTATGACATGATATTATCATGTCAGGATCATATCATGCTCAACATATAACGATATGCACATCCATCAAATAGCATTCTTATGTATACAAACAACACGTATATCTGTGTAAATCATTTTGACCGTAAACAAAAATTGTGAGTGCTATCATGTTATCGATCCATATGAATGATCGTGATCAAAAGAAATTTTGAACACTGTCATATACCGAATATATCATCTTTCGTAATGCTTCAACAATTGAAACTTTTTATACATGCATTGTTTTCAATGACTTGTTATGTACTATTGAACAGTACATAACAGTACTATAAAAAACATGCGAGATGAATACATAAAACCAGCATAACATCTGATTCGGAGCAACATATACAATCGCATATTACAGAAGTAAGGAACAGCACAACAGATAAATGACGAGCTGCACACAATGATAGTATCTATAATTGTCTGTAACACATAGCTAATGTGAGTCGTGCGCACAGTACGAATTAGCCAGATAGTATTGTTTCTATACTCTGAGTATATGTGCAAGTTACAGTACTTGATTATCACAAGATAGGAGATGTGCAGTACGTGAGTATCACAAGAGAGGAAATGTACTGACATAAAGACCAAGAGACAAATGTAAAGGGGTCGACAACAGATATAAGCGTAAAATGCATGGTCGCCCAACAATTGTATTCTCTTCTAATCCTTATATACAGGTAGATTACAGCGGCGAAAGAGCACCGCGTGAGTTCTTCTCACCAAATACTGTTTCCTTAAATCAAGGAGAAACAGCCGTTCATATTTCCTTTGATTGATAAAAGTCGTGCAACTTCCTAGGAGTGATTTATGCAATTTTCTCACTACGTGCGCAAGTGATGCATTTTTTCTTTTTTCTTTTTCCTTTTTTTTTGGATGCTAAATAAAACTTATAAGACCGGAGTCACATGAATGATGTTTAAAGAAAAATATTTAAGGGATATGAATTTGGAGATTGCTTGCTCCAACAAAATCCATGGCCCAGTGATCTCAGGTGATGTAGGTTTGATGTTTGGTTTATGAATGAGCATGTTCTTTGTTTTGCAGGTATAAATTCATAGCTTGCATTCCATTGATATGGTAGCTTGTGCAATAATTTGTAGAACCTTCCTCGGTGTTGAGGGCTAGTCTTATGACCTGAGTGCCTCCACGGAAGCATATAGAAGCTTGATCCTCGTCGCTTCAACTTTTCCTTCAAACAAAGCTGACACTTTGGCACATTCAATCACATAGCTTTTCTTGTTTTAGGATTGATTTGTTCAAAGTGTACTTAAGTTTTCACTCACATACACTCACGTTTAGCCTCTTCTTCAAGCCAAAACAAGGTAATAGTTATTTTGAATTCCTTCAATTCATATATTTAAAATTCAAACAGAGGAAAATATTATTTTTTACGTGTATTTTTGAAAAACTAAAAATAATCATATGAATAATGTCATTTCATTAAATTTTGTGCTTTTTTATGCATTTTAAGCATAAAAATAATTTTAAGTTTAGACCACATGCTTATTGTTAACATTATCACAAATCCACTGTTTTGATTGTATTTCTATTTGTATTGAACTAGCTACACTAGTACAAAGTATAAGTAAGTGATGGGTTCAAAAGGACAAATTAAATTGGAAGATGTAATATACAATATGAACATTGAAAAGAACGGATCTAAAGTAGTTCAATCTGTCCTTAATGAGAAAGAAAAATTTATAGGCATTAACATCAATGAATATTTGCTTACTTTTAAAGAGCAAGCTCAACTTCATGGTTTACCTGAAACTATGATGAGTACGTATTTTGAAACAATTATAAAAATATCGATTGTTAAACAAATTTAAAATCATAAAGAAATGAGTTGGAGTGAGTTTAAGGCTGAGTTAATCAAAGAATCTTTGGAGGTTTCTATTGTTGATAACCAAAAGAGTTTTATTGAATACAACACACAAGATAAGAAATCCTATATGAGTGAATTGATTGAAGATAAATATAGAAAATATGAAGAGAGGTTTAAAGACATGGAGACGAGACTAAATAAATCGATACAAGAAAAATTTGGGATTATCGTAACTTTAATGCAAACCATAAATAAAATGTCTCAAACTATACAACTAATGGGCAATAACTTTAAGAACTTGAAAGAGACACTAGATTCTGAAGCTTTAGAGTTGAAAAACAAAGTTGAAATTTTGACCATTCAAAATAAAGAATTACAAGGATTGAAATTTAGTAATGAACATGAAGTAAGATTTCATAGTTTGTCTGCATATACGTCTGATTTGAAATTTTTAAGTGATCTTATAAAACCTACTCCTAGGATAACACCAAGTAAATCAAATAGGATGTAAAAATGCATTATTCAATGTTTTTGGTGTGACTAGATCAGTCATACGTATGATAATTGTATTGCATTTGAATGTGCATGCAAACATCAAATAGTTTGTCGAATTGGGAAGAAAATATATGATGTCCACATTCATGTCCCTTTACACTTAAACTTAGATCGTGCAGGAATGAAAGAACTTTTTTACCAAACAAAAACAAAACCAAGAAATTCAAGAACAATACAAACATATCAACGGAGACCAAAGAAACATATAAATGATAAAATTGTTAGCCAAGAGATTAAGATATTGATGAATAATCAAGAAGAAATAGTTGATGAATCAAAAAGTTGGGAAACCCAAAAACTTGAGTGAAATGAACATGAAAAACTAGATAGGAATGAGCAAGAAAAAGAACACTTAATACAAGTGATGATGATGACTATTATGTCACATGTGATTTCGATCTTTTAGAAAATGACACATTATTTGATCAAAACAAAGTGAAACGTTTGAAAATTAAATTGGGTTATAAGATTATGAATGAAGAAACATGTCAAAGTAAACCTAAATAACTTGATATAAACAAAGAACAAAAGATGATGATTGATAAAATTATTAAACAAATTAAACAAAATATGGAAAAGTCAACAACAACTTTGAAACCTCTTAAGAGAAAACAAGATTTATCTATGTAGGCAATTGAAGAAATGTTTGGATGACGAGCAATGTTGAAGATGAACAAAAACAATAAGGTGAAACAGTTCTGAACTTGACTTATTTCTTAGTTTTTTATAAAATTTCTTGCACGATAATTGAGCATTATGCATTGAGTAAACGTCTAACTGCGACTCAACTTGTTTTATGCATTCCTGTACTTGTGCCTCGAGGGTTTGTTGGTGCTCTGCTTCCAAGGCTTGATACTTCATATTGAGTTCTTGATTATGAAAGGTTAGTACATCTAACTATTTCTACAAGTCTTGGGTAGTCTATTGGAAAGTCGAATGTTGTTGCCCTAATGAAGAATGCTCTACATCAATTTGTTGAAGGCATTGTATCATCTACTGGATGGTAACATCAACAATGGAGGATAATGATGATGCAAATGTGGGAAATGATACATGCATGGTAGTTTGTAATGCAAGGGGTGTGGGAGTTGGGGTAGGGACTATGATGATATGGCAAGTGAGACAAGAGATGTGTGAATAGGTGTCATGTGGAGTGTGCTATGTGATGTGGGTGATACATCCAAATGTGCATCCGATGAGATAGTGGGTGAAATGTCCAATGGTGAGAGGTGAGTGGGGTGTTTTGATTGGTGGCCATAAGAAAGGAGATTGTTGCCAGAATTCATGTGAGGGTCTTAGAAAGGGAAAAGGTGAGGTTCCCGAATATAGAAAGGATGTGAAAGAGGAGTAGGAGGAAGATGGTGGTGTAGAGGATGGTGGTTGGTGGAGTACGAGTGGAAATGGGGGGTGGAAAAATGACAGGTGCCATATGGACAGGTGGAATGGAGACAGAGATAATGGGAGGAGTAGTTGTAATCGGGCTAGAAATCGAGGTCCAAATAGAAACAGGGGATGGAATGCAAATGTAGGGGCTCTCTACAATGTCAAGGGAGGATTGGATTGGTGATGGGGAAGAAGGGATGGTTTCACCAATGGTATATACATGGATGGTGTCTTCGCTCACTGTTAGGTCAATAGTGGAAGAACCCACAGGGGATGCAAAGGTCATAGGATATGTCCGTACATGAATGTATGTGCCGGATCATTTGAGGATTCTAACTCATCGAGGATCAAACTTAGGAAGGGGTTTGCATAGCAAGTCACGCAAGGCTTCTGGTACACCTACTGATTGGACCAATTCATTCATAGTTGAGATGAAAATCTCCTCAAATCCACCGTTGATCAATTCCTGTTGCAAAATGGCTTGATTCTATTCCTAAGTTATCTTGGTCTTTGCCCAAACGTTATTCATTGTGTTATGTAGCCATCGGATGGCTATTGTATATGCAGTTGCTTCTGTTGTCTCCTCTTCATATGTGTTGGTTTCCCCTTGAGCTTCGGCTTGTGTCTCTAATGGATGTACTTCTCCCTCACTCTCTTCAACATCATCTGCACCCTCATCGATCACAGTGCAGTCATCATCTTTGTCTTCAGAGTCAACGTTCTCTCCTTCTGAAGGTGTGGTTGGATAAGCAGGCCATTCATATTCTTGAGAAATAAATTGTGTATCTGACAACTGCTATTGGATCTCGATGTCAAATGTGATGTTGATATTTTTTGTTCCCAATATAGTGATAAGAAAAGTAAAAGATTCAGAGACAAAAGTAGTGGTCACGATGAGAACTCCAACAATAGTGGTGGTTGTGGTGAGGATGGTGGTAGGAATAGCGGTTGTCACCTGTGAGGCCTCATTGTAGCAGTACAATCCAAGCGGACTCTAAGTGGTGGGACATGAGGTTGCGATTGAGCTGGAGGTCATTTTGGGGAGGTCTTTGATGTGGGTTGTGGTGAAGGTGATTCCGGAACTTGTAAACAATGGATTGTGCCATGCATGCGCTTTACTCTTCTAGCATTTGGAGGTCATCTGGTTTTCTTTGAGCCTTTGTATTGCTATAACTTTGTTGTTGGAAGGGCTCTTTCAATGGCAATATCATAAGCCAATCACATATAGATAATGCGTATGAGGGCACAACAACATGGACAACATTCTTCTTTTCCCAATGATGTCCTGCCAGTAAAAGCTAGTCTTGGATGTAAGTTGCAATGTCAATGTTTGAGAGCCCATGGTGGCAAGGTATAATCCAAACCATAAGCATTTTTGGGGAATTGTAAAGCGCTTCTGTGCTGGAAAAGCAAAATGCTAGAGACCTATTCTCAAAGGAGTAGTGAGTTGAGGAGTGATTGCGGAGATAGCAAGCCATTTGTCCACATCACTTCTCTTCATCGCTTCAAGAATGAGGCATTCTTTCTCCATGGGTGTGTGATTACCATGAATCTTAAGAGTGGTTCTGATTAATTCCAAGGACAAAGTGAACTTCTTGAATAGGGGGTCATTGACTAAGGAAGGTAGTACAAAGACTAGATCCAATTCCTTCCGCTCGTGTTCCTTGATAGAGGCAACCAGATAATAGCACCTATAGAAATCAAGTTTAGGAAGTGGTTCACTGAAATAGGTTGCAAAGCCTGCTTGTTGCCAAATAGGCATGAGTTCTTCACTATTCTAGAGGGCTTCAAACTCTTGAGAGAAGAACTGATATCGCCACCACACATTAGCTCCGTAAGTCAGATTAACTTCATAGATAAATTCAGCTTCACCTAGTGGTCCGGCGAGTCCTTGGAACCAATGCGCTTTATTGCTCACTTTTTCCGTTTTACCCTTGGGTGGGTCTTCAATTGGCATGGGCCCCGTGAAACCTTGGAATTTAGGTGGCATCGTTGTTAATATTTTCTCAAATGGAAGGGCTGAGAAATCAACTACTAGTCATCCGAGCACCGCACTGGTGGAACTTTTCAGTTGCATGATGAAAGCATGTGAATGAACCTAAGCTGGAGTGAAGAGGAAAACACATTAGTCATGGAAATTAATTAAGATCCCAGGAAGACGAGACCTCCATTTCTTTCCACCACCAACATGCTTCCCGTGAAATGTGCGTGGTTTGGATGATGTGAGGTTGTGGAGTGAAAGTGAGTAGTGTGTGATTTGATTGTAAGTGATTGTGTCTGAGGTGCATGGTTTTACCATGAAAAACTTGTGAGCACTATCTAGTAAGTTAGTGTAAGTTACAAGGATGGTAGTGAAATGAGTTGACAAAATTGGATATGGATGGAGTGGTCAGTGAGTGTCTATCATTACGAGGTTGTCGGTAAGGATTGGCTTGGTTAGATGTAGTCATGATTAGTGGAGGCTTGGGAATCCATTTCTTTATAGCATGATGAGGTACAACATATGAGGTGGGACATACAAAAGAGGGTTTGTAGGTTGTTTGGTTACTAGCAGAAAGGGTTTTCTTTGGACTTACTAAAGTTGATGCATAAATTACATAGTTGTTAGGTATCCAAAGCTGGCAAGACTTGGATTGAGCTTTCACTAGGGTCTTGGGCACCCAAATCTATCGAATGCATTGTCGCGATTGAAATTGATGGAGTTGTCAAAGATCTGGAGTGGTTGACTTATTGGATACTATAGCTTTTCATATCCACCTTGGGTGTGGGAATGCCTTAGTGGACTATCCAAGGGGCCTCCTTGATGTGTTGCTCCTTTGAGTACGTGGGTGATGTGGCCCTGCTAGGCATAAAGGGTGAGATGTCGTATCGACCCCCCACTTTGGAAAAGAAGGGAGATCCAATACTAACGTGTCCAGTCCATTATAATGAGGCATTTTGTACCATGAATCTAGGTGGACACCGTGTTAGCGAGGGTGATCGGATAGAGGATCGTGAATCCTACCATGTGTAGCTGCTTGATTCGGGGGATCGTGGGGGCCTATCGAGCTTGTCTGGAGTCTATGAAAGTTCACTCCCAGCTTGAGGTTGAGCCATACGCTGTCGAGAAGATTTGCATCTTCCAGTTGATAACCAGAGGAAATAAAAGCAACTTAATTGGTGAATTCTAAACCTCTTTTTCACTGTTGATCAGTTGTGCTAATTGGATTAACTATTTTGAAAATGTTATCAGGTATGAAGGATGAAGCAGGACATATGTGCATATTAGGGTTTACCCTAAGTACTCAATTAATGAGTATTTCATATTTATACATGCTTGATTCATGGGTATTTAACCCTAGGGTTTTTCTAAGTTCATATGATTTTATGTCAATTAGGTTCATCTAAAGGGTCTCAAAAGATTCTAATGGGTTCATGTTAGGGTTACAAGGGATCAGAAAGATTTTAATGGGTTATCAATGATTTTCAAAGGTTCTTAATAGGGTTTTGATGGGTTTTTAGTAGGTTTTCTAGGGTTTTAGAATGTTTTAAGGGTTAAAATAATTAATATTTAAGGAAATTAATCTATAACTAAACATTGGTTCAATGACAAAAATTAAAATATGGTTTAATTAATTATTTAATCATGTATGTGCATTTAATACTAAGGTTCTAATTAATTAAAATCTTAACCTAAGATTGAATTAAATGATTTATTTAAAATAAGAAATATAGGCTAATTAAATTAAAAATGGTAAATTAAATGGATAAATAACTAGTGGTCTATATGAGTACTAGGAAAAAGAATGGTTTATAGAAGATATGTAACTAAAGTGATTGAAAGAGTGGTTGGAATAAATGATGCAATTAAAGGAAGTTAAAGAGAAACTTTAAATGAATGGTGTATATGAAAAAGGTTAAAAGAATGGAGTAAGTGAGTTGTGTAAATAAAGTCAATTTAAAGTGTGGTGAAAGTAAGGAGATTAAAGTGTGGTTGTAGATTAAAAGTTAAAACCAAAAGAGTGGATTAGGAAGGACTTGTGTATGTATTTAAATGTGTGTTGAGCTCAAGTTTCTCCTCATGTTTTTTGCAGGTACTGTCTCCTGCTCTTTACTTTCTTCTGTTCTTCCTTCTTTCTCATTAGACCCTCCTTGTGCTCGGGATTTTAAGCCATCATGTACTGCTGTTGATTGTCCAACTGGAAGCATGCCCATGCCTATTCCATGGCTTGGCCTTGGTCCCTGCAGTATGTGTGTGATGTATACGTGTGTGTGTATGTGTTATGTGTATGTGCGTGTATGTGTGATGTGATATATGTGTTATGTGTATGTGCGTGTATGTGTGATGTGATATATGTGTTATGTGTATGTGCGTGTTATGTGTGAATGAGTTATATGTATGTGTGATGTGAAGTGTTTGTGTGTGTGTGAAGTGTATATGTGTGTGTGTGTGATGTATGTGTGAGAGAGTGAAAGCCTCTCCCTTTCCCTCCACAGTGCTGCGCGCGACAGCACTGCAGAGAGAGAGAGAGAGAGAGAGAGAGAGAGAGAGAGAGAGAGAGAGAGAGAGAGAGAGAGAGAGAGAGAGAGAGAGAGAGAGAGAGAGAGAGAGAGAGAAAGCGAGAGATACGGAGACCTGGCAGCGCAGAGGTGATGTTGGTGGTGATTGATGGTGCAGGAGAGGTAGGGGAAGAGGCTCGGCGACTACATGTGGAGAGAGAAAGAAGCGATTGTTTGATGGCATGCAGAGATTCATGAAACATTGAAGATTACAATCAATTAAAGTGAAGTGAAGACAATTGAAGTAAAGCGACAGCCTAAAGATCCATTTAAATCTTATTTCTCATTTAGTCAACTATCCAATTGACTAGACAGTTATCCAATTGTTTAGGCCTTCCAGTTGTATTAGAATTATTAATTCGAACCATTAGCATATCAATTAATTCATTCAAACAGTTTAGCATCATATTGTTTCATTAGTTTTTCCATTACTTTCCTTGATGTCTTCTAAGTTAGTTCATGAGTCTGAGCACAATACTATTGAAAATATTGAAAATATTGAAAATATTCCGCCAACTCTAGTCAGACCAGAACCCTCTAGCTTACCTGAAAGTTTAGTAGAAGAACCCATTATGGAAGTTTCAATCTCATATCAGGAAGCTGTTGCTATGTACGAGGCTGCCCATCCTTACGGTCCATAGCTAATTAAAACTATTTACTTTTGATAAGAGAACTTTAGTTTCAGTCATAGAATTAGGTAATTTATATTGTTTTGACATTAGAGCCCTTAATTCCATAAGCCTGAGTTTGCTACATACACCCCGCGTGTGCCGAACGATTTAGGCGGATGACTTGATCCACCATCCGAGCATCTCTCACGACCCGACAACGCCACCATATTTGTTTGGTTCCTATCTGATTACTCGATCTCACCTCTTGGAGGGATGGTGTTTCTCGCTTTTGTTCGTTATGGCTAGTTAACCCACTCAAAGTTGGATTGAGGCTATGCATGGGTAGAGGGTCTTGTGTTAAGTCCAATACTTCGGGGCACTGACCTCTGAGTGGTAGCTCATGGCATTGTCTTGCAAGTTCCAGCTAGATCATAGTTCTGTGAAGATTTAAATTCACCGAGTAGTGGTATAACCATTCCTGGCCTAGGATCATTTTAGGTTGTCATCATGCCAAACCAAAAGTTTCACTATCGTGTTCATGTCCTTGATGGAGATTGGTAACTCGAGCTCGCCAATGCAAGAAGTCTCTAATCCACCTAATCCTATGAGATAGGCCTCTATAGGCTTCACTTCATATTCCTGTTCTAGACAAAGAGAGAGCCTAATTACATTTGTTGTTGCACCAGAGTTGACTAAAGCCCTAAGTTGCATACGCATGGGGTCATGAACTAGAGTGATGTTAACAAATGGTCTCTTGTCAACAATACTAGGGATATCGTTTCCTTTGATTTCACACATGCTGGATATCATGGAGCATCCTCTAGTTGAGGTTCTCTACTTAGTCCTTTCCTTCATAATCGCATGCACCTAATGTGTTCTACAGCCTTCGCTTGGGATTTTGCCTTGATTCGTTCCTCCTCTTCCTTTCACTTCTTGGCAAGAGTTAGCCGTTTAAGCATATCCTCAGCCAAGGGTTCTTGATATAGATTAACTTTACATCCACTGATATAATTAGGCATTACCTCTCCTTCTAGAGTTGCTAGTTGAACAACACCACTAGTTGATATCCTATTGATGATAGGTTCATATCCTCATTTGTCTAACTTATGAGCATGTTGTTTCAAGGTATCCACTAACACCAAATCTCCTTCTCGTAACCCCTTGTCTTTGATATGAGCATCAAAGTAGGCTTTATGTCTCTTCTTAGTGGCATAAATTCCTACTTTTACATGCAGTCTCATCTCTCCTAGTTGTTTTAAGTCAAGTATTCTCGAGGAAAGTTCATGACCCGTCCACTCATGCGCCTGAGCTATTTTGAGGGTGTGTATCAAAAAGTCCAATGGCAACACAACATTCTGAGCAAATACCATCTGGAATGGTGTGGCATTGAGCATTGTTTTATAGGCTACTCGATAAGCCTATAACGCATGGTGTAATTGCTGATCCCAATCCAAACACTTATTATTCACAATCTTGGTTAGGATTTTGCACAAAATCTTATTAGTACTCTCAGCTGTCCATTAGCTTGTGGATGATACGGTGCAGATTTCTTGTGTATTACCATGAAGTCTTCTAGTAAATATTCGATAAATGCATTTAGGAAATGAGTACCCCTATCACTTACAAGCTCTATAGGAAGCCCATATCTTGTGAAGAAGTTCTCAAACAAGAATTTTGTAGTGGTGTGTGGATCATTCTTCTTTGTGGCCTTAGCCTCTACCCATTTAGTAAGATAGTCAGTGGTAACTATGACATACTTGGCATGGGAGTTCCTTGCGAGGGGGGTTAATAGGCCCAACAAAATCTATTCCCCATCTTGAGAATGTGCACCCTCCCATCATGGGCCGTAGGGGCATCTTGTCCCTGTGTATAGGATGTTGAGTCCTTTGACATATATCACATCATAGGTGTGGGCATCCATATGGAGAGTGGGCCACCATAATCATGAAAATAGTATGGCCTTAATAACACAATCAGGTCCAAAATGGCCTCCTGCTGCACCCTGTGGTGTTAAGCTAGTATTAACCTATTATCAAGTCGGATTGAGTATAATTTCCGTTCTAACTGCACATGGGTTCTTAGGATGGTCAGGGGTCTGTAATACAAAGACCCTTTATGTATTTTCCCAATCACTTCATTGCTTTTCTGCAGACTTAACTACCAATCTCCAACGCATAACAACTTATAACAATCACCATATTCAAATACACAGAAACTTTCTACTTCTCACTTATCGTCACCGCTATACTTGCAATTCATCAATAACACAATCAAACATTAACACGATACCACAATTAATCAATATTGAACAATGACAATACAGACGGCACTGCGACATAACAAACTTGTGATAGAACCAAACTCTAGCACATCTCCCAGACAAACAATCTAGTGATGCATTTGTCACTCACTCCCAATAGTTGCTTCTCCGAAATTTATCCAGAGAGGTGATATGCTCTCAAGTGCGTCTTACCCTTCTTGACTATGACTTCAAAGTCATATTCCATAAGTAATAGAAGCCAACATATTAACCTACCTATGTTGCAGGGTTTGTTTCCTAAATACAAGAGAGTCTAATGGTCTGTAAAGAACTTAAACGTATTTGCCAATAAATAGTGGTGAAATTTCTTAACAGCATAGACCATTCCTAGCCCCCTCTCTCTCCACCGTGGTGTGATTCCTCTGTGTGGCATTCAACCACCTACTGGAATATGCAATCGGTAAATCAATATTTCCTTTGTCTGTGGGTTGTGCTAACACATAGCCTATGGCATGATTAGAAGCTTCTACGTGTACGTGAAAAGGTTTGTTCCAATCAGGCACAACTAGAATAGGTGCAGAACACAATCTTCATTTCAGTTCACTAAAGGAAATATCGCATTCTTATATCCACTCAAAGTTAGTTAGTAGGTTGTAGATTCGTTTAGCAATGATTGCATACATGTGTATGAATCATCGATAATAACTGCAAGGGGGCCATGAATGCTTGTAACTCCTTTACGTTCTTTGGCCTGAGTAATTCATTGATCACTCGTACCTTATCTTCATCTGTGAAACTTGTTGGAGCAAGTCTATGACAAGCCTAAGTATTGGATTGAGTCCCACAAAGTCATAAAAGAAGCTTCAAAATGAAGACTATGTAAAGTTCACTTGTGAACTACCTCTTGTAATTTTTTGAAGAGTTTACTTAAAGTAAAAGTAAGAGAATCTTAAGTGGTTGAGTCCACTTGATCAAAAAGGGAAAGAGGAGCCACGAATTCGTGATTTGTGGTAGGTAGAGAGTCAAATCAATCATTGATTGATTGGAGAGTGATTGAGGGAAGTTAGCCTCCCAAACTCAACTATAAATAGATGGCAGTTTTAGTCGTGGTTAGAGAGACCTATGTGAAGACCTCCAAGAGCTGAGCTTTATGCCATATCAAGGTGTGATTACAAGGCACACATATGTATCATGTACTACTCTCTGCCATTACTCTCAGTTTTCTCAGTTAGATTGCAGAGATGGTTTCTCTGAGCTTGGTGCATCATTTTCAGTGATTTCAATTGGTACCCGACTTTTTAACTCACCTTGTCAGAGCCATTTCTCAGTGGTTACTTATCCAAATTCAGTGATTTAAAACTTGTTGGATTCAGCTTTCTGTCTAGTATAACCATAAAAATTTTCATAATCATTTCATTCCTACATTTGGAGTTATGTTCATTTTTCTGCTCACTAGTCTCAAACTATAACAGCCCGTGAAAATCGGGATGATGTCATCACTTGTTAAAACTCATTCTCAGTGTGTGGTTCATTATTTTCTATGAGATTACTCTTGAAAGTTAGCTCTTTAAGCTACCTAGACTTCCCCAAGAGGAATTAAGCTAATTGCTATTGTTCTCAGAGAGTTATGTAAAACACTGGACAGGTGTATGAACCAAGAATAGCAAGTTTTCACCTTTGAGCTAACTCCAACTTATCTGTTTTGATCTATCTTTTTGAGAGTGATCTTTCAAGGTACATAGGGTGTCTAATACATCCATTGGCAAGCTAAAAGGGCCCACCATATACTCCTGGAGTTCATTTGCCTGGTGTAGATCAAGGATTTTGCAACACCTCTTCATCTTCAAGCACATACCTATCCATCTCTTCACAGTGGTATCAAAGCAAGGTTGGACAACATGGCAGATGGATTTCCTTCATCAATTGACAAATTGGACAGAGGTAACTACTCAGCTTGGTCATTAAGAATGGAAGCTTATCTCCAAGGTAGAAATTTATATGGTTATGTGGCTGGAGATGAAGTTATGCCAACTTTCAGGAACAAAAGTCAACCAACACAAGAAGAGCAAGAAAGATTGAGCACATGGTGCTCCAAGGATGCACTTGCAAGGCCTTATCTCCTCAACTCTATCTCAGATTTTTTGTTGCCTCACATTAGAAGTTGTAAGACATCTCAGGAAGTGTGGGATGCACTTGAAGCTTTCTTTTCTTCAAGTACTAAAGTTAGGAATCATCAACTATGGCTAGATTTCACAACTCTCAAGAAGGCTCCCAAACAAAATGTGATTGATTTTGTCACAAAGCTCAAGGACATAGCAGATCAGTTGGGAAGCATTGGAGAGGTAATAGATGAAGAGCAAATTGTAAGGCAGGTCATGAATGGCTTGAAGGCAGATGACAAGTGGGAAGCATTCACCACAGCTATGGATTTGTACATGGACATGCATGTACCTGATTTCAATACACTCAATGGACAACTACTTACTCAAGAGGCAAAGCTTATCAAAAATGGAGAAAGCTCTAAAGGTAATCAATCTTCAGCTTTATACACTGATAAAAGCAAGTCCAAAGATAACAAAGGAAAGGCAAAGAAAGTGGATGATGAAGCAGGTACATATCAAGCTAACTATGCAGGTAGAGGAAGACATGGCAGAGGTAGAGGAAGAGGAGGTAGACAAGGCAGGGGGAGATCCCAAGACTCCAACTCATGTTCTATTTGTGGATTAACTAATCATACAACTAAAAATTGCTTTAGAAATTCTAGGAATCAAAGAGGCAGAGGATACAATAGAGGAAGTTATGGCTACTCAAGAGGAAGGTTCAACAATTATCATGGAAACTACAACAACTACAATCATTCAAACTATCAAGGAGGCTACAAAGGAAGGAGAGACTACAATAACTACACAGAAAAATCAAACAAAGAGGATTCATTATTGATCATGAACATGGCTATGCCACAAGGTAAATCTGATGAGCATGTTTTCTACATAGATTCAGGTTGTTCAAATCATGTGGCAGAAAATGTGGCACTCCTATCAGATTTAGAAGATCCAAGGAATAAGCATGAGGTTAACAGGAGATGATAGAAAACATCCTGTGGAGAAAATAGGCAACGTCAAAGCACCTAATGGAAACATCAACCTACTCAGTAAGGTACTCTATGTCCCTACCATTACAAAGAATTTGATAAGTGTTGGGCAGATAGTAGAGAAAGGGTTGCAAGTCAGGTTCACAAAGGCAGGAGCATTTGTTGAAGATCCAAGTCAAGGATTCAGAAAAATTGCAAAAGGCGAAAAGACAGGTAGATTGTTCACATTTGAATTACAAGACACTATAAACATTGCTCTCTTTAATTATGGTAGTCAGACACTCACAGAATTGGAAGTATGGCACAAAAGGTTAGCACATATTGGTGAAAGGTCATTAAAGCAAATTTGCAGGGAGCAAAGTGTACTTGGACTCCCTAACTTGTCAAAACAACATATGATTTATAAGTGTAGTTCATGTCAATTTGGAAAGTCTCATAGGTTACCATTCATGAAGAAGGGTTATATGCATGGAGATCTCTTGGAGTTGGTTCATACAGATGTATGGGGACCTAGCAAGGCAGCTTCAATATCTGGATCAAGGTATTATGTCTCCTTTATTGATGATTGCAGTAGATGGACTATCCTATTCTTTATGAAACACAAAAATGAATTTTTTTCATGTTTCAAAAGATATTTAGCTCTTGTGGAGAATCAAACAGGTAAATCACTAAAAAGGCTAAGGTCAGATGGAGGGGGAGAATACTTCTCCCATGAGTTTGATTCTTTTCTTCAAGAAAGAGGAATCAAAAGAGAGGTAACTACAAGGTACACTCCTGAGCAAAATGGAGTGGCAGAAAGGAGGAATAGGACAATTGTTGAAGCTGCAAGGTCTATGTTAAATGAAAAGCATTTACCTAATTACTTATGGGCTGAGGCTGTATCTACAGCAACTTACTTGATTAACAGGTTGCCTTCAAAATCCCTTGATGGGATGACTCCATATGAGGCTTGGAATGGAAGAAGACCAAGCTTAGATCATTGTAAAATTTTTGGATGTAATGCTTTTGCTCATGTTCCTTCACAGGTTAGAGGCAAGATGGATCCAAAGGCGAAAAGGTGTGTATTTATTGGATATGACAACAATCAAAAGGGCTACAGGTTATACAACCCTACCAACAAAGGATTCTTGGTAAGCAAAGATGTAGTTTTTGATGAGAGCAATTCATGGTATGAAGATTCATGCAGGATGGTCAATTTACCATATGATCTTGAAGAAGATTTTCTAAAGCTTGGTAGAGAACAACCAAAGATTGAAGAACAAGACACCTCAAAGGATGATGAAGAATCTCAAATGGAAAAGATCAAAGCATGGAAGTCTAAAGGTAAAGCAAAATTGCAGGAACTTGGACATGAGGCAGAATCATCACATCATGGCCTAAGAAGATCTATGAGGGAAAAGAAAAAACCAGGAAGGTATGGGTTTGACACCTCATTAGTAACTAAACATTCTATCTACATAGCACAAGACATAAACCAAGAGGATCCATCATCATTTGAAGAGGCCAAAGCAAAAACAGTATGGAAGCATGCAATGAAGGAAGAGATTGAAGCACTTGAGGAAAACAACACTTGGGATTTGGTGCCCAAGACTTCATCCATGAAGGTAATAGGCTCAAGATGGGTCTATAAACTCAAGAAGAATTCCGATGGTTCCATTAATAGGTATAAGGCAAGGCTTGTAGCAAAAGGCTTTGCACAAACTCAGGGAATTGATTATGAGGAGACCTTCTCTCCTATGGCAAAGATGCCTACTATTAGGGTTTTGCTTAGTATTGCCTCTTCCAAAAATTGGAAGATACTTCAACTAGATGTAAAGAATGCATTCTTGAATGGTTGGATAACAGAAGAGGTATATATGGCACAACCACCTAGTTTTGAGAATCAAGTTTATCCTGATTATGTGTGTAAACTTAACAAAGCATTGTATGGTCTCAAGCAAGCTCCAAGAGCTTGGAATTTCAGGCTTGTTTCATTCTTGCAAGACAAAGGCTTTCAACCAAGCAAGGCAGATCCTTCACTCTTTATTAAAAAGAGTAATTCTGAGATCATCTACCTATGTGTATATGTAGATGATATTATATTGACAGGAAATGATGCAGATGGTATGAAGAAGATCAAAGATCAGATGAGAGAAGAGTTCAAGATAAGTGATTTGGGTTCACTTACCTACTTCCTAGGTTTGGAAGTTGTCTACAAAGATCATGGTTTGTTTCTCACTCAAAGAAAGTACATTAAGGACATGTTGGCAAAATTCAAGATGCAAGATTGTAAGATTGCAGATACTCCAATGGAGGTCAATCACAAATTGAGCTCACATGAGAGTGAACTCATAGAGGACATCACATCATATCAAAGTCTAGTGGGTAGTCTCAACTATGCCACATTGACAAGAGTAGATATATGTTACAGTGTGAGTGTGCTAAGCCAATTTATGCACACACCAAGGAAACCACATATGGATGCTTCCAAAAGGATTCTCAAGTATCTCAAAGGAACCATAAATGAAGGACTTTATTATCCTTATGTATCTGATTTAGCTTTGAAGCTATTTTCTGATGCAGATTGGGCTGGCTCCAAAGAAGATAGAAGGAGCACTTCAGGTTATCTTACCTTTGCAGGTTCAAAGCTTATTTCATGGTCATCCAAGAAGCAACCCACAGTTGCTCTCTCTTCTACTGAAGTTGAATACAGAGGTGTGTACTTGAGCCACGATGACTCAAGGACTTGTACCAATGAGACTATACCTCAATTGCCATACAAGTGCATATAGTGGAGTTCTTTTCACACATTTAAATGTCAATCCTAAGGAGAAACTTACCAAGTGTATGAAGAAATGTGCACACATGATAGAAAATGAAGTGAGTTAGCTATTCAAGCAAGAGAAAAGACTAATACTACCCACACCTACTGAAATACTAGAAGCGTTGCCGCAAGCCTCTTTTCAGCAGTTTTGGTTTTTTGAGGTTTTCTCCCAGCCCAGAACTCCGAATATAGGCAATAGGGTACTCGTTTCGAAGCTCTCGACGAGACAAATCCAACGGTGGTGGTTTCACTCAATTCTGACCACTCTGCTTCAAGTTATGGCAGAAACAGTGAATTACGGGAGTCACAAACACCCGCGTTTTTGCTTCTCCTAGCTTACGCACGCACTACAGCAGCTCAAATCAAGGGGGAAGGGGTAGATAACAGTCCTACACTTGCATTTCAAGCATCACACACACATACATGAGCAAAATGAAGATCAAAATCAGCAAGGAAGAGGCAAACTCGAAAATTCAGAAGTGCTCCTCTTCACAATGACCAGAAGTTCTTTACAATGAGTCACTTTTGACTTATATACTAGTGCCCTAAGCTTGGTCCTTTCACACAAGAGACCGGCACTTTATTCTCTAAAAGACTAATTTCCTACTATTGTACATGGGTAAATCACTAATCTTTTGTGGGGATGCATCTAGAGGACTCCTCTAGTGCATTTACAACGGAAATTATATACAAGGGTGGTTATGATACAAAAGTTGTGTGTCCAAATCGGAAAAATTTTGGGGCCCGTCTTTTTTCTCTGCTTTGTGCGCTCTTTAGCTCTGCAACACTCTCCCCCTCTTCGTCTCTGTCGTCCCTTGACAGACTTTGCTTCGCGAACGCGTCCCGTGGGTAGTGTTGTCTGATTCTTGATCTTGCATTACGTTTTAGAGGCGCTTCAGCTTTTCCACTGCACGCTCCCCTTGGTCAGTATTGTCTGCAGTTAAACAGACATGCAGATTCGATGGCCTTCTTGATTCAAGCTCTACAACTCGAGAGCCTGATGTAGTTGTCTTGCCTGTTGACTCGGGTTGCCACGCACGCCACCAGTGACTAGGAATGTGCTGTTCTTAGTCACCCTCTTCAACTTTTCAGCCTCTACCCCTTTCTAACTTTTGGTCCTACTCTGATGTTTGAAAAGTCCACTACTCGGGACCCTCGGGTTTAGCTTTGTAGCCTGGTGCGTGCCCCTGCGGGGCTCTGTGCAGAGATGGGTGTTGCGCCCCTGCGGGGCTTCCTGCAGAGATATATTCTTTTTCTCTTCTTAATGAATTGTTTTGGACTTTGATTTTCTTCTTCTTTTCTTCTTGCTTGATTGTCCCTCTACACGTCCCTCCTCCTGAACTCTGTCGTCCTCGACAGGCTTCCTGAGGCGACGCGTGTATGTTTGAATGGCGGTTTGCTCTCGTTGGTTCAGCAGATTTGCATGACATATCATGAATTCCTTCCATTGTTTTGACTTCACTCCGTCTTCTGGCGCCTGTCTATGATCAGCAAAGAAGCTTGTTTCATAGGCCACCAGCCTCGCATTTAAATTTGAAGTCATTTTCACAAAAATCTCCGAATCTATTTCAAAGAAGCCTGTAAAGAATGCTTCTTCGAAAGTCTGCATATAAGTCGATGGCAAAAATATAAGTCGGGAATAGTACGCCATAATAGTGAGTCGACTCGGGATGGTCGATAGATCAAAAATGAGAGCTTCCGATCCTTGCGTAATGCCAATGAAATTCAAAAATGTATACTTCGCGTGCTGGAAGACTTTTAACACTGTAATGAGCATGCTAAATATTTTATTTGTCATCTTGACTGCTAAGTCCGGCACTGTAGCATATTTGGCAATCCAGAATTCCATTGTCTTTACCATATATTCTTCGGTAGGTAGGTAATTATGTGGCGGACTAGGTAGTAACGGGTAATTTAGCCACTGATTATTGATAGAGCCTTGACGCTGTGCTTCCCAAAATTGCGTCCAAGAGCGTCTGCGGGGTACAGGACAAAATGATGGGTTTACCTGAAGTGCATATGGTGATGCTTCCCACTGTACCCGCAAAGTCGGATTCTTCTCCAAAATTTTCCTTCGCCATATGGGATCCACCTTCTCAAATTCCTCTTGAGTATACTTGAAAGTGTCATGCTGGAATTGAAGGTTGTGGTCCGGATCTTTATTCGTGGTCGTCTTTATATACATCCGCGTCTGTTCTTTAAGTAGACCATATGGTACATTGAAGGGCTTCAAAATTTGATCTAGCTGTTTATTGTCTATGCGAGCTTCTTTCATTATTTGTATTATTTGATCTTCAAAATCAGCCGTGAGCTGGGACACCAGTAGTGCCCTTTCTTGTCTGCTCAGTTCTGTAATGTCTCGTGTGTTAGGTTCTAATGGAACCTCCTTTTCCGCCCTTAGTGGTGAATGATACAAGGGGGGAGAGAGAGGACGTACCTCTTCCTCTACAGTAGCCGTTGTTTCCGGAGGAACTACTGGTGTCCCCTGTTTTTCTGTTAGCTCAATCTGTTCCTGCAGCCGTTTGATGATATCATCTTTATTTTTGAGCTCCTCTTCAGTCTTTGTAAGTTTTTCTTGATGTTTGATTAATTCCTGTGCCACTATATGCATGTGATCTGTGTCTTCTTTGCACTGTCGGAAATAATCTTTCTCGGCTTTCTTCCATTTTTTGCGTAGAGCTGCAGTATCATTCATGTATTTTTGTTCCCATTCTGCAATTGTCTCTTGCTCCTGTTTGAGCTGATCTGTCATCTTTGTCAACTTTTCTTCCATGTCTTTTATATCGTCATTTGATTTGTCATTCTCTGTCGGTGGTTGATCACTGAGGAGAGCTGTCATTAGCTCCTTGTTCCTGTCCCTTAGGTGGTCTGCTTCTTCCATGCTCACCTTGAGCTGTGACTCGAGTACTTTGCTACGAGTCTGGATTCTTGTTTTCTCTTTTTCAGTCACCTCTAGTTTCTTTGTGAGCTCCAAAACTTGCTCTTTTAGTTGGGCATTCTCCTTTTCTAATGTTTTGCATTGTGTTTTGGTTGTTTTTAGTTCTTCCTGTTTCTTCAACACTTGAGCTTCTGCTTTAGATAATTTTTTAGCCAGACTCATACCTTCCTTTTGAAGTTCCTGTTTGTCGAGCATGGCCTGGTCGTAATCTTCATCAGCATCAAGCATCAACTGTTGAGTGTCTAGTGCCGTGCGAATCATATCCTGCACCACAGGCTTGAGCTGAGCTATATCCACGTTGAGCCATGTCTTTGGTATGTCGGGTGTTTCTCCTGTTTGTACATCTTGTCCCTGTGCTACGTGGATCAGTTCTTGGTGTGGTTGTCGGACTTGTAGTTGTACTTTCATTTCTGCTTCATCCTTGTCCACTTTACGAACCTTCGTGGCACTCCCTTGAAATGTTACATCCAGCGGGGACGGTTCTGCCACAACCCTTAGTGGGGTGAAGGGTTCTTCGTCTTCTTTTTCTTCTTCCTGAGGCTTATCCTCGGAGATCATTGCATGCATCTCAGCCTCAGATTTGCCCTCCTGTGTATGGGTGGTGGATGCATCTTTTTGTTGAATGGGTTGTTGCCCTTCTTCTTCTGCCTTCTCTTCGGTTGTATTTTGGTCCACCAGTGGTGATTGACCTTTTTCTTTGTTGTCAGCTTGGGCTTCGTCATAGTTTACTTCATTTAATTCGGCCCACTGGCCATCATCTTTCGATTCACTTTTAATATCTACATCCAATAATGATGTAGTTTGCTTTTCTTGTGCGTCGGATCCTGAACTTGAATTGTCCAGCCCAATCTCCCGATATCTGTGTACCTTAGTGAGTTTTCTCTTTGGTTTTTGAACTGTTGCAGACTGTTGATAGTGATGACCCTGCACTGGTAGATTGATTTGTCCTTCTGTATACTTATGAGTCTCCTCCAATGCTTGGGTTAATTCTTCTTCCGTAATCTTTCTGGGTCCTTGAGTGGTGGTTGTAGGCAGCACATGTACTCTCTTTGTTTGTGGTGCTTCTTCCTCTTTTTGTAGAACTTCTCTAGGCCGCTTTGTACCTCTCATGGTGCCTCTCATCCGAGGTTGCAAACTTGTTTCTGTTTCTTCTGCTTGCTTGCTCCCTTTCTTTTGTTTAGGTACAGTAGCATTTTTGACATATTGAGTCAACTCCATTGAAGATGGCATCTCCTTCAAATACTCACGCATGCCCAATGCATGGTAAATCATGATCGTGAGGGCAGTGGTTCCATTGAGGAATTTCTTATTTTCCCATTTCTTCTTTGCCTCGAACAATCTTTCTTGCACATATGGGGTAAGATTTACCTGATTTCCAATTTGTTTTATGGCATGAGACAATAATTGTACAATGATTTTTTGAGGGGCCGTGTATCTGTTCATACTCGGGAAGCAGAAGTGTTGATGAATCAACCTGACTTCTTCTTCGATATCCACTCTATTAATGTCGACAAAGGTTCTAGTATTTGCTCCACGAATTTCTTCTTTGACCGTGTTGACACCATCTTTTTCCCATTCAAATGCTTCTTTAATTAAGTCGTGGGAGAACTGAATGACAACCCATTCTCCATTCTTATCCATCACATTGGCTTCTGGCACCAATGGATCATGTAGTGCCGGTCTCAGAGTGTTCATGACTTGGGTACAGCGTTGGAAGTCCGGCTTGTAGATAGGTAGCTCAAAATACTTGTGAATTCCTGCTTTCTTCATGATATCGATTGTAGATGGCATTCCATGTAAAACCATGATCGGAAAGTGGTGATCCGTGTCCATGATCTTTATGTTGGCCAAGAAAAGATACTCTTCCACTGGCTGTTCATCTCTGAACCAATGGCCTTTTGCTTTCGTAAGACATTGGGGAGGGAATTCTTGGACCTCCTCTTGGATTGTAGCTTCAGAGTCTTCAGAAGCCATCTGCACTTACAAGGAAAAGTGCATTAGCTTGAAAAAGATTTCATGAGACCATACATTGTGTTGTTTTGTTTATGGTAGCGTGTCACTCCGTTCCCCATCATTGCAAAAGTGGGATTTCTTACCGCCTCTTTTTATATATATATTTTTTTTTCTTTTCTGAAATAAGACAATCGTTAGTATAGCCGAAGCGAAGTTTATGTACATAGTATGTCCATTCCTATCAGTTTAAAGCTAAGATCTAATCTCACTTGGAGATCGTGCACCACTAGTTCGATAATGTACATCCTGTGCCGAATGCATGGCTTTGTAATGTGGACCTATCATGCTTACTTGAGGTGCATCAGACACAACATGAGTGCAATTGAGTGCTTTATCTCCTCGATCATTTGCTCCTGTGGTAGCTTTGGTTTCCAGACCCATTTTGAGAACACTGAGAGAGGTCTCTGGGTTTTCTCAACTCGTGCAGCTCCTCGTGTTCCATTTTCCTTATCCGTTGTTCGAGTGAATTTGGCATTGCTTTGCGATCTTCTCTGATGATTCATATGTGTTGTTGGCTTTTGTTTTGTCTGCTGTGGTGTTTCCTCTTTGGTCCGCACATTCTGTTTAGCTGCTTGCATGGCCTTTTTGGGGATCCATATCTGATTTCGAGATTTTTGAGCTTCAAGCAAGGGCTTGGCAATCCATACTTTTACTGATTCTTTTTGTTTGTAGTGCTTTGTAGCGGGTTTTGTGATGCCTATTTCCTTCTTCAAAGCGCTTATGGGCTTTTCTTGACTCTGTATTTGGTCCTTGCGTGCCCACATATATTCGGGTGGTTGTCGGTTCGAGTATCTGCTTGTTAGTTTCCAATAGTGAGGTCTTTGGATACTTTGAGCCTGTTTAGGAGAGGGCGTCTCCTCGTTGGTTGGTTGATCCGCAATTGCATTGGATAGCTTCGATGCTATAGGGGATGTCGCAATGATTAAAGTTTCAGCTTCTATGCCTTTGCTTTCTGGGTGTTGAGCACAGTCGCTACTATCTTCCGTCGCTTCTTGAACTTCTTCTGATCTTGGTATTGATATGGCTTGGTTACACGGTTTCTCTTCAAGCAAGCTGAAAACCTCCTTATGCCCTATCGTGGCTGAAATATATCCTTGAGCCAGATGGATACATGCTTCTGTTTCAATGATCCAGTCTTGTCCTAGAATGAAGTCTTCTATTAAATCGTCATCCTCACATACTAGGACTCTTTGTTCCATGGAGGAATTCCCTAGGTGGAGGGACACTTTCGTTGTTCCAATACAGTCTAAGGTGTGACCTCCAATTCCCATTAGTTTGGCTTTTGTGGGATTCAATTCCAATTGCAATTCATTCGCTATCCTCCTTCGCATGCAGCTAAGGCCTGCTCCTGAGTCTATCAATGCATCTATCAATTTATACTCTGTCTTACCAATCCCTAGGTTTAGGTAAGGTTGTGTTTTACATATACCCGTGGTGTCACCATTTTTGACCTGGTAGTTTGCCATAGGGATGGGCTCTTCTCCTTGGAGATAGCGTTCATCTCTTTGCCTGATCCACTCCTTGCGTTTTCTAATGCGTTCTAGTGCTTCTTGTCGGGCTTCCTCTCGAACTCGTTCTTCTTCCTTTTTCCTATTCTGAGCTCCTAACAGTCGCGTTAGCATTTGATCCGTCAATGGTTCCATGAATCGTTTCACTCGGCATCCACTGATGTAATTGGGAAGAATGTCTCCATCTAGTGTAGCGAGATTGACTGCACCGCTAGTGGAGATTCGATTTATGATCAGGGGTCCATATCCTCGTTTTTGGAGCTTCTTTGCATGTTGTGTTAGGGTGTATACGAGGACTAAGTCGCCTTCTTTTAGCCCCTTATCTTTAATATGTGAGTCGTAGTATGCCTTTTGTCTCCGCTTAGCGGCATAGATGCCTGCTACTGCTTGCAATCTAGTCTCGTGCAGCTTTTCGATTTGATCTAATTGCTGAGACAATTCATGACCGTTCCACTCATATTGCTGGGCCACTTTCAAGGTAGGTACTAAGAAGTCAATTGGCAAAATTGCATTTTGCCCATACACTAGGTTGAAGGGTGTAGTCCCAATGGCCGTTTTATATGCCACTCGGAAGGCCCAAATTGCGTGATGCAATTGTTTGTCCCAATCTGACCTTCCATTATTGACAAACTTTGTCAATACCGTACATAGTACTTTGTTGGAACTTTCAGCCTGTCCGTTGGCTTGAGGATGGTATGGGGCTGATTTTTTGTGAATCACTAGAAATTCATTCATTAGCGATTCAATGACTTCGTTTAAGAAATGTGTTCCTCGATCACTCACTATCTCGATTGGTAGTCCAAAGCGTGTGAAAATGTGCTCAAAAAGAAATTTTGCTATGGTTTGAGCATCATTTTTTCGAGTGGCTTTTGCTTCTACCCACTTTGTTAAGTAGTCGGTGGCTACTATGATGTACTCCGCATGTGATCCTTTCGCAGGTGGATTGATAGGTCCTATGAAATCAATACCCCACTTGGTAAATGCTCTCGCACAAACCATGGGTCTTAAAGGCATGTCATCTCTTCTAATGGGATATTTTGCTCTCTGGCATGTTTCGCAGCTTCTCACATATGTCTCCGCATCCATGTGTAGAGTTGGCCACCACAAGCCTGCAAAGAGAATCATCTTGACCGTTCTATCTGCTGAAAAATGTCCTCCCGCAGCTCCTGCGTGTGCCATTTCTAATATGGGAAGATATTCTCCTTCATGCACGCATAATCTGAGTTGATTGTCTTTTCCTCTTCGAAACAATTGTCTTCCCATTATCACATAATCCTTGCTCATTTCTTCTAAGGATCGCCTTCTTGCTAGACTAGCTCCTATTTCGTGCTCTTTCGTTCTGAGGAATTGCACTAATGATTTACTCCAATTAGGCGCTATGGTAGAAAAAGGTAAGGACACGTGATCCTCAGGGCTAGTTTCCTGGCATTCCACACAATTACTTACATGATCGTGAACGTCTTTGGACATATCAGGCCAATATACGCCTAATCTTTTTAATTCTCGTATTGTTCCGTGCATCCCTTGATGGGTTTTCCACTTGTTCACATGTGCTTGGTTGATCAGTTGTTTTTGTTCGTCCTCCTCTACACCTCTGAGTAATACTCCATTTGGTTCCTTGTAATACACACTTCCTGCGACAATGTGTAAGTTCCTTGATTGAAGAATTTCTTTTTTGCTATTCCTGTTGATTGGGTGTTGAGGGCCATGCGTAAGTATAGGGGTCACTTTTTCTGCCCACTTCGGACATACTTCTAGATTAAACAGATAAGCATCTGGTAAATCATCAGGCACTCCGCTAGGTGGCTCTCCGTGTTTTAACCTAGAAAGGTGGTCTGCTCTCACATGTGTGTTTCCTTTTTTGACTATTACCTCAAAGTCAAACTCCATTAGTAACAAGAACCATCGTACCAACCTTCCCGTGTTACAAGGTTTATTGACTAAATACAACAAAGCTTGATGGTCTATGAAGAATTTGAATTTGTTGGCTAAGAGGTAATGTCTAAACTTCTTTACTGCATAAACCATTCCTAAGCCCTCTCTTTCTGTAGTCGTGTAATTTCTTTCGGCTTGGTTTAATTGTCTACTCGCATAAGCGATTGGATGGTCAAGCTTTCCTTCATCAGCCGGTTGAGCTAGGATACATCCAATTGCATAGTTCGAAGCATCAACATGAATATGAAAAGGCTTGCTCCAGTTGGGTGATTTTAGAATTGGGGCTGTACTCAGCCTCTTTTTAAGCTCGTTGAAGGCCTTCTCACACTCGTCTGTCCAAGTGAACTGAGTCAATAGACCGTATAAGGGCTTAGCTATTATGGCATACATGTGAATAAACCTACGGTAATATCCACAATGTCCCATAAAGGCTTGTACTTCCTTTACATTTTTGGGTCTTGGTAAGTCCAATATGACTTTAATCTTATCCTCATCCGTAGATATCCCATTTCTTGAGACTATGTGTCCTAGTATTTTTCCTTGTCTTACCATGAAGACACATTTTTCTGGGTTTAAGCAGACTCTATACTGCCTACATTTGTTGAATATCTTCCTTAATTCCGGTATGTGATCGGGTCTTTGATTGGAATACGTGCAAAGGTCATCTACATACACTTCCATGCTTTTTTTCAAAAATTCCTTGAAAACGTGACACATTAATCGTTGGAAGGTAGCCGGTGCATTAGTGAGTCCAAAGGGCATCACTCTGAATGCATACACACCCCATTCAGTGGCAAATGTTGTCTTGTGTTGGTCCTCAGTCGCAATAGCCACCTGATTGTATCCGGAGAAACCATCTAGGAAGCTATAGACCTCTTTACCTGCTACCCTCTCCAATAGATGATCCGTAATCGGTCATGGGTAGCTATCACGTATAGTGGCTGCATTCACCTTCTTCAGATTTATGCACACTCTCAATTTTCCATTTTTCTTAGGCACTACTACTAATGGCGATACCCATTCTGTGTGTTCTATCTCGTATATGAATCCTGCCGCTAGTAGTTTGTCTATTTCCTCCTTAATCTTCGCTGCATAGACCTCATTGTATGTATAAGGACGTTGTTTGGAGGGTTTCGCCTCTGCTGTCATGGGTATCCGATGGGAACAAATAGAGGGTTCTACCCCTTTGAGATCCTTATAGGTCCATGCGAACACATCTCGGTACTCCCGGATAAGGTGTATGAGTTCTTCTTCTTCCTCTTCAGACACGTCTTTACCAATGTAGGTGCACCTTTCTTCTCCTTCCTCCACTGTCACAATGATTTTTTTTGTTTGTTCCTTGTTGTCGTACGCCTCTCCGTCTCGTGCTTCTCGTTTAGGCATTTGAATAGCTACTTTCCTTTCCTCTACTTCGTATTTTTTAAAGTGTTCAGGAACTTCAAAAAGATCTGGGTCCGGCTCTACCTGACTCATGTTTTCCTCCTGCCTGTGTATTGTTCTATTATTTTCAATTGCTAAGATCTTTGTTGGTTCCTGTTCTTTCTGATTCCTAACAGTATTTAAGTAATCTTCTTCAGAGTCAAATTTCGGATCCATCTCAATGCTTTCATATTCCTCTTTCCACTCTTTTTCCAGTATTTCCCCTTCCTCTACTTCTTGAAGGACAACCATATAAAGGTTTACATCATAACCTTCCTCATCTATGCATTCGTTCATTGTCAAAACTTCCTCGTTTACGCATACGTCGAGAGTGGCCAAGATCTCCATCCATCCATGTGGTTCAAACATCTCATCAGGAAAAATTTGCGGCATATAAGTGGGATCCTTTACTGAGCGATAGTTATGATGTCCTATCGGCCAAGGCTGCCTTTTGCTCTCTTCTCTCTTTGCTTCCTTACACATCCATAACTGGGCATCCTCATGCATCCATGATTGATCACTCGATCCGGCACTATGAATGGATAGGTCATCTTCTTCTTTGTGGACTGGATTCCATTGTAATGGAGGGACATCTCGATACGCAAACGTGTGCAAGTTTATCTTGGTGGTATTTCCTTGATGTTGTAGATATAAAGCATCCTTGCCCCAATCCTGAACAACTCGCATTTGTCTCATAAAGGGTCATCCTAATATCATTTCGTAGTTGTTTGCTTTCTCGAATTTACAGATGGCTAATGTGTGTTCGAATTCTACTCCACAAGTGGTCAGTTTGATCCTTTCCAATATTCCTAAGGGTTTCTCTACATGACCATCTGCTAATTGGAGCTTCATGCGCGTGGGTCGTAAGGCAGGTTTTCCCCATTTTTCCCATATTTCCTTGGTGGCAATCCCTACCCCCGCTCCCGTGTCTAGGATGGCCTTGGTCATGTACCCATTGTAGGTGACAGGTAAGCACGTATTGCCTTCATCTCCTTCACTAAATTCTCCTACTTTATCAACTGGAACTTGTATTGTGGAGTGGTTTTCCTTTCCCTTTCCTTTCATTTCCCTTTTTTCTGCAGGTGACTCTAATTGATCTGCTAACTGTCTCCATAGATGTGGTTTAAGTTGAAGCAACTCTTCCACCGTCAATTTGCATTGCACCTTTGTTTTCTTAAGTTCTGTTAAATTGTGTGAACTCTCTTCTGAGTTTCCTTTTTCTTTCCCATGCACTGTGGGTGCTCGTATTATTATTATAGACTCTCTTTCATATTCTCCCATGTAGTTAGGCAATGTGGAAATGCTCATAGTTTCCTCTCTTCCTTTATCAAGTATTGACACTTCCTCATATGCTTCCTCCAGGTTATGATCAGGGTGACTATCTTCCCCATCTATTACATCAAAAGGAGGTGGACTGATTCCATCCTTTTTCCATTGCTCCTCTCTAATTCTATTCCACAAGTCTTTGGACCAATCTTCCTCTAAATCGGGTATCATGGATACCTGTTCCCCTTGAAATTTTATTCGTTCATTTTGATCATCTTCCCGTCTAGGTTCCTTATCCTTAGGTTGGATGTACTCTTGGTATAGTTCCTGTCCGATCCTTGTTTCAGGCAAAATTGGGATGGTCTTTTCTAGAGTCGCCTGTGCTACTTCGATGAGCTTTTGGCATATTGCCAGTCTTTCTTTCTCTAATTCCCCTTGAGGATAGAGTTTTTCATGTTGCTCTAGGTTCGGGCCCATTTTGATTCTAGCTTGGTATGCTTTTAACCACATGTCCAAATCCTCTGGTTTTGGGTCAGCTAGAATTGATCCTGGCTTCTTTTCCTCTGAGCTAATTGGTGGTGTTTCAGGGATCTCCTTATGCGTTCTTTGTTCATTATACTCTCTAGAGCCCTTCGCTTGCTTTTTGCTGTCTTGGCTCTTATTTCTTGCCCATTTTTCTTTGAGCTTTTCTCGTCTTTCTTTCCATTTTTGTACTTTTGTGTTTTGGGAATTCTCACATGGGTTCTCTGAATCCTCGGCTACCTGAATGTCAGCGTCTACTATTTTATTGTTCTTTGGTTTCTCTTTTGGTTGTTTTTCCTTTAGTTGTTTTGCTTGAGCTCTAGTAATAGCTTTCAGTGGTACAGTGTACTCCTTCTCACTTCCAGATCCTTCTAAGACCTCAATTACATTAATTGGTGCAGTGCCTTGAGTTTTTGTGGGGTTCTTAGGGCAATCTCTAAAAAGATGTTCTTTCCCACAATCACTGCAATATCCTTCCCAAATCCTGGGTGGTGGAGGGTTGTAAGGTCGAGGACACTCCCGAATGAAGTGGTCCCCTCCGCATCTATAGCAAGGTCCTCTCTGCACTGGTGGTCTAATGGGAGGTCTCAATGGTTGTTGTGCTTTGGGCACTGTATACATTATAGTTGCAGTTTCCGCTCCATAAGTCTGATCAAATCCTTCATATCCATGATAGGCCGCGTCATATGTTGGTTCATATTCCATCATGTTGGCTTCATATGGATAGTACTCTCCTGGTGGGAGTTCATACCCTTGGTTGGTTGATTCTACATTGGTCGCTATTGAAGCTGGTATTATGGCTCTTTCCAAGTTTTCTTCCGGTTGAGCATACTTCACAGGTACAACTTGTTGAGGTTGTGACAATTGTGGTCCCAATACTGGTTGTGGTGGTGGATACGATGCTTGCTCATATTGTCTTGGTACTCCTACCGGATAGGGGTTGTATCTAGGCATCTCCCTACCAAGCTCTCTAGGTGGATATCCATAAGGTCGGTATTGGGGTGGGTGGACAGGTCGTGATTGTCTATTAAAGGGACAGTTCTCAGTTGTGTGATTGGTATATTTTTGCTCAATGTGGCAGTATGAAGAAGTCCCTGGTTGTTGTTGTCTGTTGTATGGATACGTAGGTTGTGCACCGGCTCCTCCTCTGGCACACAAGTGTGTGGGATGTTCTCCTCCACATAAGTTACACCTCCTCAACATAGGCACTCTTTGAGCTGGATGTTGGTAAGCTCTCTGTCCTTGGACTCCTAGTTTCTTTGCTAATAGTTCCGCTAGTTCTTCCACATTACTAGAATTGGACGTAACAGTGCTTCTTGAGTCTTCTGATTTAGTGAGGTCGGTAGTACCTTTGAGGTCCTCAGCAAGATTATCTTCCAAATCGATGCACTCTTGAAGACACTCACTCAAGGTTTGTAGCCTTTTCACATACACTAGGGTTCTTAGGGTCCCGTTAGAGAGTCCATCTAAAAATAATGAAATCATCTTTTGTTGAGTCGGTCTCTCAGCCACTGGGCATCTATCCACATATTGATTGAATCTTCGGGCAGCAGTCTTCACAGTTTCGCTAGGGTTTTGCTTAAAGCTATGGATTAAAGATGCAGAATTGTGTTTAATCCCTCTCTTTGTAAATTCTCCAATGAATTCTTGAAAGAATTGTTCCATGTTTCCAAATTGATTGGGATCTAAGGGTTGGAACCAAGTTAGAGCTGTTCCTGTGAGGGTGAGTCCAAAAGACTCATACTGCACAAAGAAGTCCTCTACTTGCTCCGCTCTTAGAACTTGTTTAAATTCGGCAATATGATCATATGGCTCCCCTAATCCATCATAATGGTTTCTCACGCACTTAGCTACTTGGATTGGTCTCAATCTTCTCATTGGTTCAGGCGGTCTGGGCATTACAGGGAAGACTGGGGCAACTGGTCGTAATGGAGGCATTCTTGGCTGTCCTCCCACAGGTGGTCGTGGTCTGACCGGTGGTCGGAAATGGTTCCCCATCCCTGTGTGGGTCTGATTGTGTGTGTGCACTCCTGGAGTTGCAAACTGTACATGAGTACGGTTGGGCACACTTCTTTGACTGGTCTGTCCTGATGTGGTATGTTCCGTCTCTTGTTGATTTCCCAAAGGATTTTGCGAGGTAGTTGCCTGCTCCCTCTGAGGAAATACAGGCGCACCCATATATCTCAGCCGAGCCCTGTCTAGGACACCTACGGGCCAATATCTTCTTTGATTCTTATCCAAGTAAGTGAGTCTAGTTTCGTCATCTGTGTCTTTCAACTCATAGAATGTCATGGGGCTCTCTCCTATTCCTTGAACAGGTACGTCAGTTTGAAGCAATAAGTCTGCTCCGTGAATCATGTAGACTTCCAACAGGTAGTCGTCTTGAGGTATCAAGTCTCCTCTCAAGACCCGTGATACTTGTGACCTGCCTCTAGGGGTGGTCACTAACTCTTCAGAGTTGTCGGGATCCATAAACTCTCCTCTTTCATTGATCCTCTCAGGAAATTCAGTTACTATGTAGATGTGACCCATTTTGTCAATGTAAGCACCTCCCTCGTATTTGACAGCTGATCGTGGTATGATGGTGACATTTTGGGCAGTTGCCATCCTGGCGACGGACCTGTTTAAGCCATCCAGGTAGATTGGAATCTCCTGGGCATTAGTGGACACATATTGTAAGGAGGTACGGTAGTCTCCTTCAACAGTAGTCATGAAGTTTTCTGTTTGTGTAGGTCCTTGCATGTCTTCTGAAGCCATAAGTAACTCCTCTTCCGAGTCACTGGAAGTTTCTAAGTAGACTGAGTGATGACTAGCCTGGGCTGTACTTCCTACTGAGGATATGACACTCCTTCTACTACCTAGAACTCTTCCTGACCTCAAGTTCATTCACTCTCTGAAGCCTCTCTTTATGTTTCTTAGATCCCCTTGGGACAGCTCTACCAATGATTCAGTTTGTTTGCCAAAAGAAGGGTTTACTTCTGGGCGATACCACACTTGGCGATACTACTCTCAGCGATACGATACCAGAGCTCCAAACGATACGATACCAGACACCCCGACGATACGATATCAATCTGGTGTCGCGATACTGTCCAGATTAACAGACGATACGATACCAGATATAGTGTCGCGATACTCCACTGGGGAACACCACGATACGATACCGGCAAAGTAAACGTTACGATACTCGAGATTCGAGGCGATACGATCTCAGTGTGGTGTCGCGATACTCCTTGGCAGGAAACGATACGATACCACCACAGCTAGTGCGATCGCGATACCAACCTTGGCGACAAGACACCACAATGGTGTCGCGATACCAAGATAAGCAACCGACGATACGACACTTGGGAGGGCACGATCGCGATACTGAAGTAGTGTCGCGATACCAAAATAGTGTCGCGATACCACTGTATCAGACGATACGATACCACTCGGTAAAGTGAGGTCGCGATACTAGAGACTTAGGCGATACGACACCACAATGGTGTCGCGATACCAAAGTAGTAGTACTGGACGATACGATACCAGAGATCGGATGCGATCGTGATACCGACTCAGTGTCCCGATACCGAAATGGTGTCGCGATACCAAAGTAGGTATCCAGCGATACGATACTTCAGGCGAGTGTCGCGATACAAGGGAATTTTGGTATCGCGATACCAAAACTCAACCGATCGCGATACTCAAGCCTAGAAGCAAGATTTTTTTCAACTTTTTTCACCCCCTTACTCTCCTCACTCTCCTCTTCCTTCCTAAACCTCTGTATCACACAAAAGGATAACAATGATATCAGTTTTTCCCCCCCGCGATACTGCGCAAACTTTTAATCACGTTTTTGATCATTTTTAAAGTGTTTTTGTCAGATAAATTGTGAGAATATTTACCTTGGTACTGTCTTGCTTGCAATGTGAGCTCAAAACCTAGCTTTAAAAGCCTGAATGCCACGATACCAAACCCACGATACTGGTCGCTGCTCGCAAACGATACCAGAATACTGTGAAGTGTCAAATGAGCCAAATTTTTTGGTTTTTATAGTTTTTTTTTTTTGACTGAACTTAAAATTTTGGAATTTTTGGGAGATTTTCTGGGAATTTTTGCCTACTCCTACTCCTCTTCTCCTCACTTTTCCTCTCCTTCTAACCTAACCCTAACTCCTTCTTCTCTTCCCTCCTCCTACACTTAAACCTAAAACTTATCACACACACCTCAAAGATGAGAAGTGACAAGTGCTGAAATGGTATACTACTCGTCAAAGGACAAATTTGCTTCTACAAGTACGATTCGATCACACTCGCTCTATAACTATCACGAAGGCACCTTGGTGGAGTGACTCCCCGGCAACGGCGCCAAAAACGTGTGTACTTGAGCCACGATGACTCAAGGACTTGTACCAATGAGACTATACCTCAATTGCCATACAAGTGCATATAGTGGAGTTCTTTTCACACATTTAAATGTCAATCCTAAGGAGAAACTTACCAAGTGTATGAAGACATGTGCACACGTGATAGAAAATGAAGTGAGTTAGCTATTCAAGCAAGAGAAAAGACTAATACTACCCACACCTACTGAAATACTAGAAGCGTTGCCGCAAGCCTCTTTTAAGCAGTTTTGGTTTTGTGAGGTTTTCTCCCAGCCCAGAACTCTGAATATAGGCAATAGGGTACTCGTTTCGAAGCTCTCGACGAGACAAATCCAACGGTGGTGGTTTCACTCAATTCTGACCACTCTGCTTCAAGTTATGGCAGAAACAGTGAATTACGGGAGTCACAAACACCCGCGTTTTTGCTTCTCCTAGCTTACGCACGCACTACAGCAGCTCAAATCAAGGGGGAAGGGGTAGATAACAGTCCTACACTTGCATTTCAAGCATCACACACACATACATGAGCAAAATGAAGATCAAAATCAGCAAGGAAGAGGCAAACTCGAAAATTCAGAAGTGCTCCTCTTCACAATGACCAGAAGTTCTTTACAATGAGTCACTTTTGACTTATATACTAGTGCCCTAAGCTTGGTCCTTTCACACAAGAGACCGGCACTTTATTCTCTAAAAGACTAATTTCCTACTATTGTACATGGGTAAATCACTAATCTTTTGTGGGGATGCATCTAGAGGACTCCTCTAGTGCATTTACAACGGAAATTATATACAAGGGTGGTTATGATACAAAAGTTGTGTGTCCAAATCGGAAAAATTTTGGGGCCCGTCTTTTTTCTCTGCTTTGTGCGCTCTTTAGCTCTGCAACAAGAGGTCTTGCCATAGCTACACAAGAAGCTATGTGGATGAAGACATTATTCAAAGATCTTGGATTGGAGTTTGGAACTCCAACTATTTATGGTGACAATATGAGTTCTATTCATTTGGCTGCTAATCCTATTTTTCATGCAAGGACTAAACATATTGAAGTTTATTATCACTATGTGCGAGAGAAGGTTCTAAGCAAAGAGATTCAAATATCATATGTGCCCACTCATCAACAATGTGCAGATATTCTAACCAAAGCATTGGATGGTACAAAGCTTTGCAAATTCAAGGCTATGATTGGTTTGCAGGTAATCTTGGAAGATTGAAGACCTCAAGCATACTTGACTTGAGGGGGAGCTGTTGGAGCAAGTCTATGACAAGCCTAAGTATTGGCTTGAGTCCCACAAAGTCATAAAAGAAGCTTCAAAATGAAGACTATGTAAAGTTCACTTGTGAACTACCTCTTGTAATTTTTTGAAGAGTTTACTTAATGTAAAAGTAAGAGAATCTTAAGTGGTTGAGTCCACTTGATCAAAAAGGGAAAGAGGAGCCACGAATTCGTGATTTGTGGTAGGTAGAGAATCAAATCAATCATTGATTGATTGGAGAGTGATTGAGGGAAGTTAGCCTCCCAAACTCAACTATAAATAGATGGAAATTTTAGTCGTGGTTAGAGAGACCTATGTGAAGACCTCCAAGAGCTGAGCTTTATGCCACATCAAGGTGTGATTACAAGGCACACATATGTATCATGTACTACTCTCTGCCATTACTCTCAGTTTTCTCAGTCAGATTGCAGAGATGGTTTCTCTGAGCTTGGTGCATCATTTTCAGTGATTTCAATTGGTACCTGACTTTTTAACCCACCTTGTCAGAGCCATTTCTCAGTGGTTACTTACCCAAATTCAGTGATTTAAATCTTGTTGGATTCCTAACTGTCTAGTATAACCATACAAATTTTCATAATCATTGCATTCCTACATTTTGAGTTATGTTCATTTTTCTGCTCACTGGTCTCAAACTGTAACAGCCCATGAAAATTGGGATGATGTCATCACTTGTTAAAACTCATTCTCAGTGTGTGGTTTATTATTTTTGATGAGATTACTCTTGAAAGTTAGCTCTCTAAGCTACCTAGACTTCCCCAAGAGGAATTAAGCTAATTGCTGCTGTGCTCAGAGAATTATGTAAAACACTGGACAGGTGTATGAACCAAGAATAGCAAGTTTTCACCTCTGAGCTAACTCCAACTTATCTGTTTTGATCTATCTGTTTGAGAGTGATCTTCCAAGGTACATAGAGTGTCTAATACATCCATTGGCAAGCTAAAAGGGCCCACCATATACTCCTGGAGTTCATTTGGCTGGTGTAGATCAAGGATTTTGCAACACCTCTTCATCTTCAAGCACATACCTATCCATCTCTTCACAGAACTTCCATTTTCCAAAACTATGTGACCAAGTATCTTACCTTGCCTTACCATAAAAACAAAATCCTCAAGATTTTAATAGACCTGATATTCCCTGCACTTTTTGAAGATGCACTCAAGCTTAGGGATATGATATGGTCTAAGCATTGAGTGAGCACATAGATCATCTACATAACATTCTAGATTCTTTCTCAAAAACTATTTGAACACATGGCACATCAACCTTTGGAAAGTTGTAGGTGCATTCGTCAACCCAAAAGGCATCACACAAAATGAAAAGATACCCCATTTGGTGGCAAACACCATCTTATGTTGATCCTCGGCCGTAATGCCGACTTGGTTATAACCTAAAAATTCGTCAAGGAAGCTATACACTTCCTTACCTGCGACTCTTTCCAACAGGTGTTTTGTAATAGGCAGAGGGTAACTGTCCCTAATGGTGGTAGCATTGACTTTCTTTAAGTTAATACACACTCTCAACCTATCATTCTTCTTAGGCACAACTACAATGGGTGACACCCATTCAGTTTGTTCTATCTCGTAGATGAATCTGACTTCACTGAGTCTATCTATTTCTTCCTTGATCTTCAATGCATAATTATCATTATATGTATAGGGCTTTTGCTTGGTGGGCTTAGCCTCGACGATCATGGTTATCCTATGGGAACATTTATTTGGATCTACCCCCTTCAAGTTCTTGTAACTCCATGCAAACACATCCCTATACCTCTTCAATAGGGCAATCAAACTTTCCTCCTCTTTGTCTGTAGATCATGTCCTATGTACATACTGTTGATATATTTAGGTAGTGATGTGTGTGAAAACTCTAGGACCGCCGGGGCACTTTTTTCCCTCTTTAGGAGGTTTTTTTCCCCCGGCTTGTATGTACGCCTATTGCCCTAATGGGCTACTTATCTTTGTACATTCTCTAGTAATACATTCAGTCTTGTGTGTTGTGCTCCAAGCTTCTTCTTCTTCCTTGTGTTGTTCGTGTGCTTCCGCAGACGTCTAACTCCAACAATTGGTATCAGAGCAGGTCGTTGCTTCTTCTAGGGCGCCGTCGACACTCCTCCGTTTGTAGTCTCAGATTCGCACAAAATTTGGTGAGCATACTCCGAACGCACTATCGCAGTGCTTGTGCAGGCTATTTCGTCCTTTTGTGCCAAAGGTATATACCAGTTTCTATTCGCCAGTTTAAGCGTCTCGAAGTCTGCTACAGGTCTAGTAGAACTCGTCTGGGCAATTCTGTTCAACTTTTTGAGATACAGTCAATTTTCTGCATCAAGGTATTTTAGTCACCGGCCATGGTTGAAAGCAGTGATGTATTCCGTATGTTGGCTATTGAGGATAAGTTGGATGGTACCAACTACCCATTATGGGCTTATATGATGCGACATGTACTGGTTGCAAAAGGATTGTGGAACATTGTGCAGGGTGTTGAAAGACGTCCTGTTACACCTGTAACGACAGGTACTGCAAATACAGGTGTTGGAGCTAATGAAGATGGTGTCGAAGATGATATTCCGCAGATTCCTGTTCGTGCTGTTGTTTCTGTTGCACCTACTGCAGAGCAGATTCGTTGGGATGGCAAAGATGCCCAGGCACATGCATTGATAGCTTTGTCTGTCAAACGTGCCATTATTCCTCACATTCGCTCTTGCAGAACAGCAAAGGATGCTTGTGATACACTTACCACTTTGTACCAGGCTAGGAATGAGGCTCGTGTTGCTTACCTCCGAAAACAGTTTGAGAGTGAGCACATGAATGAAGGTGATTCGATGGACAGTTTTCTTACAAAGATCAAAGACCTGAAGGAACAATTGATTTCTGCTGATGAGGTTATACCAGATAGCTCACTTGTGCAGACCGTTCTGAATGGCCTTCCTGATTCATATCAGAGTTTTGCCTCTACTCTTCGATTGATGATGAAAGGCAATCCGAATGCCTTGTCATTTGAGGAATTAGTCTCTGTTCTGTTGCAGGAAGATCAGTCCAGGCAGAACAGGTCCATTATGCGTGTTGTAGATCAAGCTTTCCTGGCTAGTCAGAAGGGCAAAGGAAAATGGAGCTCTTCTACTAGTAAGCAGAAATCTGCAAATACTGCACAATCGAAGAACCAGGATAAAGATGAGAAGAAATCAGAAAAGCAGAAATTGTTCTGCAAGTATTGTAAAGGAAATGATCATATTATAAAGAACTGTCCAAAACTGGCTGCTAAAGAGGCAAAGAAGAAAGAGGCTGGAATGGTTGTTGCAGAGGCCTCTACACCAAAAATAGAGTCTGCAAATCTTGTGCAGGAAGAAGAATGGGCGTTTACTACTGTTTGCAGTTTTGACCCATCTTCTCATGATCAGTGCATGTCTGCAGTAGACTCAGATGTTTGGTACTTTGACAGTGGGGCGACCAAACATATTACCTTGCAGCGCAGTTTCTTCTCTTCACTCGAGCTTGCCCCTACAGGGAATACTGTCACATGCGTCAATAACTCCTCTTATCCTGTTATGGGAGTTGGTAAGATCATTCTGACTACTGCTGATGGTAGTTCTTTCACTTTGTCAGATGCTTTATTTGTGCCAGGGATCAAAAAGAACCTGTTATTAGTTTCTGCATTAGCCAAGATTGGCTTGGTTGTGAAATTCGTTGATGACAGGTGTACAGTCCATGATCTCTCAAATGGCGATGTGATTATTGCTTCTGGCATTTTATGTCGTGGGCTATATAAGCTCATAGACTATGAAAGATCTGTGAATGATTCGGCATGTGCAGTTCATGATTCTCAGGCTATGTCAGATGCAAAGCTTTGGCATGCACGCTTTGGTCATCTAAATTTTGCTAGTTTGTTACGCCTCCAGAAATCTGAAATGGTGTCCTCTTTGCCCAAACTTGAGGCACCTGGAAAACATGTTTGTGAAGGCTGTATTTTGGGCAAAATGCAGCCTTCTTCCTTTCCAAAAGATGGTTCAGTTCGGGCTATGCAGAAATTGCAGCTTGTACATAGTGATGTCTGTGGTCCTATGCAGATACCCTCTTTTGGAAATTACCTTTACTTCGTGACTTTCATTGATGATTTTTCCAGGCATGCATGGGTATATCCACTCAAAGCAAAGTCCGAAGTGTTCATGTGCTTCAAACAGTTTTTGGTTTTGGCTGAAAATCTGTCAGCATGTAAAATGGGCACCCTCCGTTCTAATCGAGGGAGGGAATATATGTCTTCAGATTTTAATGCATTTCTGGCTGAACGTGGGATAAAACACCAGTGTACAGTGCCGTATACACCTCAACAGAATGGAGTTGCTGAATGAAAGAACAGGTCACTCATGGAGATGGCGAGGTGCATGGTCAAAAGTCAGGCTTTACCACATAGTTTCTGGCTTGAGGCTGTCATGTGTGCAGCATATGTACTGAATAGGTGTCCCACCAAAGCGTTGCAGTATATCACTCCATATGAGGCTTGGCATGACCGCAAGCCATCTGTTGCTCATCTGCGTGTTTTTGGTTGTTTGGCATATGCATTAGTGCCTGAACAACATCGCAGAAAATTGGATGATAAGGCAATAAAATGTATTTTTGTTGGGTACAGTTTTGAAAGTAAAGGCTATCGTCTGTATCATCCACAGACTAAACGCATTCTGGTTAGCCGTGATGTTGTCTTTGTGGAAGATGCTATTCAGCCATTGCTTTCATGTACTAAGGAGACATCTGTTAGCTCCAAAGACATGTATGATACTTTGATGCCTCTTTTTACAGGTGGACAGGCTAGCGTTGGTCCTAATGAGGCAACTTCTCAGCCTTTGCAGGTTTCATATGATGATGCAGATCATTCCATTTCTGATGCAGATTTACATGATGCACTTGTTGATGAGAGAGCTGATATTGAACAGGCAAAAACTATGCCAAAATGGCTGGTGCAGACTTTGCGTGACAGCAAATTAGATGCACCTTTGTCATATCGTACTCGTTCAGGCTCTCATAGTACCTCCTTTGCATCAGATTGCTATGCGATGGCTGCATCTAGTCTCTGTGATGAGAATGAGCCTGTTTCTTTTGATGAAGCACAAAATTCAGAAAATTGGATGGCTGCTATGCAATCTGAATATGATGCTATAATGAAGAATGGTACATGGTCTTTATGTGACTTGCCTCCTGGAAAGAAGGCCATTGGCACTAAGTGGGTATACAAGCTGAAGCGTAAACCTGATGGTACAGTTGACAGGTATAAGGCTAGGCTTGTTGCAAAGCGTTATGCGCAGGAAAGAGGCATTGATTTTGATGAGACCTTTGCACCTACATGCCGTATGACTACTGTTCAGAGCATTTGTGCACTTGCAGCCCATCATGGTTGGAATGTACATCAGTTGGACATTAAAACAGCATTTCTGAATGGTGACTTGCATGAAGAAGTGTATATTTTTCAGCCCCGTGGCTTTGTGCAGAAAGGGCATGAAAACCAGGTGTGCAGGTTAAAGAAGGCGTTATATGGTTTAAAGCAAGCACCACGTGCTTAGTATGAGAAAATACATGCCTATCTGATTGCACATGGTTTTGAGAACAGTCCAACTGAAAGCACCTTATATGTTAAGCGTGCTAATGATGTGCTTTTGATCATTGTTGTCTATGTAGACGACATGCTTCTCACTGGTCCTCTTGAGAAGCATATTGCTGATTTCAAGGCTGATTTGCATGCCTCATTTGAGATGTCTGATTTGGGGCATTTGCATCACTATTTGGGCATTCAGTTTAATATGCAAGTTGATGGTGGAATGGCTTTGTGTCAAACGAAATATATTGACACATTATTGCAGCGTTTTGGCCTTGAAGACTGTAAGCCTATTGCCACTCCTATGGAGACAGGTTTACGATTGAGTCTTCATGATGATGGAGATGCATTTGATGTTGTTCTCTATCAGCAGGCTGTTGGATGCTTGATTTACTTATGCATTACTCGGCCAGATATTTAGTTTGCTGTCTCACAGATGAGCAGGTTTATGCATTGCCCAGGAGTCACGCATTGGAAAGCGGTTAAGCGCATCTTTCGCTACTTGAGTGGTACTCGGCTACTTGGGTTGTTTTATCCCAAGGGGGGATCACTACCGCCAGATTTGCATGCTTTTTCTGACTCAGATTGGGCTGGTTGTTATGACACTCGTGTGTCCACCAGTGGTTTTTGCTTCATGCTTGGTAGCTCATGTATATCTTGGTTGAGCAAGAAGCAGCCTACTGTGGCCACTTCCAGTTGTGAGGCTGAGTATAGGGCAGCTTTCACAGCGACTGTTGAGTGTGTGGCTCAGACGCCTTATGGCTGATTTGGGTGTTGGCCAGTCTTCTGCCACCACCATCTTCACTGACAGTCAAAGCGCATTGGCAGTTGCGAGGAACCCTGTGTTCCATGCTCGCACTAAGCACATTGAGGTGCATTATCACTATGTCAGGGAGAGGTTCTCTGCTGGGGAGATCAGCTTGGCATATGTGCCCACGCAGGAGAACATTGCAGACCTTTTCACGAAGGCTCTGCCTAGGGAGAAGTTTGAAGCTTTCCGCAAAGCTTTGGGCTTACTTCCTTTTGTGGAGTGATTTCCACATAGCTCGGCACTTCCTTATACATGAGTGCCAGCTCCTTGTTCATCGCATCACTCCCAGGGGGGATTTGTTGATATATTTAGGTAGTGATGTGTGTGAACACTCTAGGACCGCCGGGGCACTTTTTTCCCTCTTTAGGAGGTTTTTTTCCCCCGGCTTGTATATACGCCTATTGCCCTAATGGGCTACTTACCTTTGTACATTCTCTAGTAATACATTCAGTCTTGTGTGTTGTGCTCCAAGCTTCTTCTTCTTCCTTGTGTTGTTCGCGTGCTTCCGCAGACGTCTAACTCCAACACATACATCATTCTTCTCCACCCTCGATTGCTACTACAACTTTCTTTGTGGTCTCCTTATTATCATAAGATTTTCTAGAATTTTTGTCTCTCTTAGGCATTCTTATCATGATTTTTCGTTCTTCCACTACATATTTTCTAAAATTTTCTAGCACTTCCATCAATGGTTCTTCTTCTAGTTTCACGGTTTTTTCTTTTCTCATCTTTTGATTCCATCGACTAGGGCTTGAATTATCCTTTTCCTTCCTAGGGGTGGTGTGGTCTAGGGACATGGCTTCTACCCAACCTAAAAGTTCCTCTTCCGATGAACATTCGGGTATGTCAGAGTCTACTTCCCATTCTTCTTCGTTCACTTGCTTGCTCCTTTCCAAGATCTCACCTTCGAGTTTATCCCCTTCAATTTCCTCCCCTACAAGGTTTACAATGAAGATGGATATATCATAGTTTTCATCACAATGAGGGTCCATTGTTCTTCATTAGTTGCTATATCCATAGTCGCCAAAATCTCTGCCCAGCCATAGGGTTCAAATTCCTCATGTGGGAACACGACTGGCACATACGCTGGGTCCTCAATAGGTCTAGAGGTGTTTCCTATTGGTGACGTTCTTGTTGTATCTCGCTTCTCCTCTTTTGTTGCAATCTTACACATCCATAGGTGTGTATCCTCATGCAGCCATGATGGATCTGATGCTAAGGAATGTATTGATTCCTTCTCATCTTCGTTCCTATGTATAGTATTCCATTGCAAGGGTGGTACATCCCTCTCTGAATAGTCTATGAGGTTCACTTTCGTAGTCACTCCTAGGTGTTGCAAGTACAAAGAGTTGGTTCCCCAATCTTGCACTATTTGTAATTGTCACATGAAAGGTCTACCTAGAAGCATCTCATATGCCTGATTCTTCCCAAAATCACATATCGCAAAGGTGTGATCAAATTCTACTCCACAGGTGGACAGAGTAATGCCTTCCAATAGTCCTAAGGGTCTTTCTATATGCACATCTGCCATCTGCAACTTCATCCTAGTATATCTAAGGGCTGGTTTACCCCAATGCTTCCACAAAGAAGTGGTAGTGATAGATACTCCTGCACCTGTGTCTAGGATGGCTTTGGTAGTGTACCCTTTGTAAGTGATAGGCAAATAGGCATTACCTTCCTCTCCTTCACTCACATCTCCCACTTTGTCTATGGGTATTTTAGGTACCTTTCGTTGTGCTCTTGGTCTAGAGGGTGTTGTAGCTATATCTAGAGACTGATTTTCTACATGTTTCCGTAGTTCTGGTTTGATTTTCAATAGCTCCTCCAAAGTCAAATGGCATTGAACTTTGGTGTTCCTAATGGCTTCTGTCTTTCAAGGAAGAACTAAGTCTTCTCCCCTAACTAGAATAGTGGGGGCTCTTACTTGGATTGATCTATCTTCCCATGGTCTCGTGAAGTGAGGTAACTCTTGCAAGGAGTTTGATTCAAAACTCGTGCACTCGCTGGGCCACAAATCCACTTGATCTCCGTAGATAGATGGGATTTCGGTTGGGAATTGTTCTTCCTGAGTCATCAATCTTTGGTATAGGTGGTCGTGTTTCCTATTCTTGCCTCCATCTTTCCTCTTGAATCTCTCTTAAGATGGCATGTGAATCCATGTAGCCCGTTTGATGATTTTCTAAATCCGACATAGTCCTTTCAAATAGAGTTGTCTTAAACGGGTCTTCTAGGCTAGTTTGTGTGCTGGAGCAGAATTTTGTTGCATTAGATGCTAGTTGCCCTAGCCTTTCCTTGGAAATGTAGCTCAGGTCTAGCCATAACTTCCCAATTGAGGTACTGGGATGCCTCAAACTTTGCCTGGGCTAGTTCTACCATTTTCATGCATAGCCTAGTTCTCTCTATTTCCAAGTCGACTCTTGGGTAGTTCTTGCTGGATTCTCCTACCTGTGGTCCCTCTTATATCCTAGCTTGATAAGCTTTGAGCATCATGTCAAGGCTTTTTGGGGTGGGGTCTGCTAGTACTACTCCTGGCTTTGGGGTTACCGCTTGTGGTTCAGCCTCCTGTGATGCCATTTCTAAAATTTTGCCTCTAGTTTCTCTTAGGTTCTCCTCTAACTCGTTAATCTTTTTGCTCCATTTTCTCGTATGTCACTCTCTTGACTCTTTCTAGGTTCTCATTTTCTTTCATGTTGATTCTCCTACATCACTAGCTTCAATCACTCTTTCGGGGGTTTCTGGTTGCATTTGCCTTTGTGCTTGGGCTATAGTTACCACCGGGATGGGTATGTACAAGGGTATGGAACCTTCGGTTTGTTGCAGAATTCCTCTCACATTGATTGGGGTCACTTTCATGTAGGTATTAACAAGGTTCTTAGGGCAATCTCTTATGAAGTGATCCTTCCACATTCGGGGCAAAAACCTTGAATATTGAAATATTGTGACTGCTCTGTGGTTGTGACATGTGGACAATCACGTATGAAGTGGTCTCCTTGGCACTTAAAACATGGTCCTTTGGGTCCCTGGGGTCTTAGTTGTCTAGCCTGTGGTCGAGGGATGGGCATAATCCGGTTCCCAATTTTGCTTGTATACAGAGTTCTCATAATATGGATCTAAGTTTTTTGGTGACTCTGTATAGTATGCAGGTGGACTATCTACATGGCTAGAGTCAAAATTGTTTGCATTAGGGTCATTTTTTGTGATCAAAGGGGTTGTGGGTACTAATGCCATATTTGAATTCTCTTCTAGAGTGGCATACTTCACAGAAACTACATTGACAGGGGGTGGAGGTTGTTGTCCTAGGACAAGTTGGGGTCTACACTGTGCTTGATATGGAACTTGATAATGAGGAAGGGCACAATAGTATTATTGTGGCTGGTATTGCCCTTGGTATCTACCTGGCTAATATGGCTGAGGATAATTTTTTCTAACCACTTGTTTATTATATGGGCAATCTTGAACAGTGTGGTTAGTGTGCTTTATGGTATAGTCCATTGGAGTTTCCTATGGATTGCATTGTGTTTGGACACATATTTTCCATGTGGTCACCTCCACAAGTGTAACACCTTTGAGGGGGGGCTAATTTGATGTCGGGCTTACTAGAGACTCCCAATCGTTTGGCCACTTGTTTCGCTAAATCTTCTATAGAATTGGAATGTCTAGGTGAGGTCTCTATTAAACTATTCGAATATTTATGCACCTTGGAAAGTTCTAGCTCTTCCCCTAGATTATCCTCAATGTCTACACAGATGTGCAAGCATTGATCCAAGGTTCTTGGTTCCTTTTGGAATACATATGACCTAAGCTTAGCACTCAATAGACCGTCTATGAACAAAGCTATCAATTTGGCTTGAGTGGGTACTTCCAATGGGGGGCATCTCTCTATGTAGTGTCTGAATCTTTGACCTGCCATCCTCACTGTCTCTTGAGGTGTTTGTTTGAATGTGTGTATTAACAAAGATGTATTGTGTCTCATTCCACTCTTGGAAAAATCTGTAATGAAAGACTTGATGGAGTGTGTTAAACTCCAAAAGAACAACCTACTCTTCAATTTAGAACACCTCTATATCAAGAGTAAGTCAAAACCTTCACCAATTTATAAAATCAATGATCAATTGTAAAGTTTTTTTTTGAAAATATGTGAAGAGGATGATTCTACAGAAAGTCTGTTGCACATATCTCTCTCATTGACTAAGCAAATGTGTAAAGTTTTTTATGAAAATTTGCACAAGGTATCACATATAGTTTGCACACCTCCTCCAAGTTGAATCACTCCAAAAGATCCATTATAACTTGAGAAATGAACTCAACAAGTTACCTATGTGTAAAATTGTCTCCCTAAAGAGTCGACTTTGACACCTACAACTTCTAAGACATGGTTCTCCAAGACTACAACCTGTTTAAGCAAATGCTTTTAGCCATGAGTAGGTTACCTTCCAACTTAAAGATTAAGTGCTTGCTTGTTCAAAACTTTAAACTCTCGAGTGAGAAACGATCAAATCATTGACCATCAAAACTGTGCCTCCTGCAATTTCTCTTCTTTCATTTACACATGTAAATGTTCCTACACTCGATTCTCTCAGCCTGATCACAATTAGAAGCTGAAACTTTGTACAGAGGTCAGTCACCTATTGACTTAGACTTGTACAAAAGCATTTCACAAAAGATCTAACACAAAAGGAGAAAACTCAGAAACATCGGGCGCAAAAATTTTTCATTTCTAAAGGAGTTTACAACTGAATGATGAGAGAGGCTTCAACTAACTTCTAAGATGTCTAATGACACTTACAACTCTCAATTACTCTATTCTCATGCTCTCTCTTATTTGCCCCAACATTTTCATAGTATATATATACAAAACATTTACAATCTTATGACTTCTCAAAGATATAAGTGAACTATCTTTACATATGTGTACATGTCTTCCTCTTCTGAATGTATACTTATTCCTTGCTTCACAACTTGAATCTTCCCTTCAAATCTTGACTTCATTTCCATGTCACAACATCAATTGGTGATTTTCCTGCACCAACAGGTCCCCCTCAATCATCAATTGAGGTTTTCTCTATCTTCTTTATGTCTGCCATGTCTTTAAATCTCTGTAGCTTTGGTCCATCCAAGCTTTTGGTAAGCATATCAGCTATCTGTTCTTTTGTTGAAGTATTTATGACTTCAATCTCTTTATCCATCACCTTCTCTCTTAGAAAGTGATATTGAATCTCAATGTGTTTGTTCTTGGCATGAAACACAGGGTTAGCAGCTAAATACAATGAACTCATGTTATCTCCATGAATAGTAGGAGTACTTTGAATGATATCAAAACTCTTAATGAGAGTCTTAAGCCATATCACTTCCTTTACAGCTTCAACCATGCCTTTGTACTCAGCTTCTGTAGATGATAAAGCAAATGTGTGTTGCTTCTTTGAACACCAAGAGATTAACTTATCTCCCACATAACACATGTATCCATAAGTTGACCTTCTATCATCTGGATTACCTGCCCAATCTACATCACTATATATCTTGATGTTTGTATCTGATGTAAACCATAATACAAACCTTCTTTGAGTGTACCCTTAATGTACCTCAATACTCTTTGTCCTACAATCCAATGTTCTTTCCTAGGGCAATGCATGAATTGAGACAAAACTCCAATTGCATATGATAAATCAGGCCTACTTAAAGTAGCATAGATAAGACTACCAACCAAACTTTGATATAGCTTCATATCCTTGAACTCTTCACCTCCATATCTACTTAATTTGTGATTCACCTCCATTAGAGTAGGTGCTATCCTGCAATCATTCATCTTAAACTTGATTAACAAGTTTTTCAAATACCTTTCTTGAGTTACATACACTCCATATTGAGTGTATGAGATATCCATGCCCAAGAAATATGACAAGTCTCCCAAATCACTGATTTTGAACTCTTTATCCATTTGCTTCTTTAGGCTTTGAATACCTTTCTCATCTGTACCTGTAAGAATTATATCATCAACATATATGCACATGTAAATGAACCCATCATCACTTGCTTTGACAAGAAAACTACTATCTGCTTTTGATACTTGAAATCCAAGTTCTTTCAAGAACTTCACAAGTCTATAATTCCATGCCCTTGGGGCCTGCTTCAACCCATACAAAGCTGTCTTGAGCTTGCACACATAATCTGGATACCTTTCATCTCTGAATCCTTGAGGTTGCTCCATAAAAACATCATCTGAAATGTAACCATTCAAAAAAGCATTCTTCACATCTAATTGACATAATTACCAACCTTTACATGCGCCAATTGCTATGAGTGTTCTGATGGTTGTCATCTTTGCCACAGGACTATAAGTCTCATCATAATCAATACCATATGTTTGAGCAAAACCTTTCACAACAAGTCTAGCTTTATATCTAGACACACTTCCATCTGCAAACCTCTTTGTCTTGTAGACCCACTTACATCCAATGATCTTCTGGCTATTTGGTTTTGGAACCAAATCCCATGTTTGATTCTCCATCAATGCATCATATTCTTCCTGCATAGCTTTCTCCCAATTTTCTTTACCTTTTGCCTCTTCATATGTAGAAGGGTCTTCATCTGCCTTTATCATGTAAGCATAATCTTTGGTAGCCAAAAAAGAAGTGTCATAGCTATACCTTGTAGGTTGCCACTTGTGTCTTGATGACCTTCTGAGTTCTCCACTCCTTGAGTTTTCTGGTTCATCACATTCTGGATCAAATCTTGGCATTTCTTCAACTTCAACCTGCACTTCATGATTCTCCTCTTCATCAAATATCTGAACCTTTGATTTACCTTTCCTTTGACTCACTACTTCTTCATCACCTGTATTAATATTGATTGTACCTGCATACCAAGTACCTTGCTCATCAAATGTAACATCCTTTGATACAAGAAATTGTTTTGTGGATGGACTCCACAACCTATATCCCATCTGCTTATCATCATAACCAATGAATACATATTTTTCAGCTTTAGGCTCCAATTTGTGCCTTAATTGTGATGGCACATATGCATATGCCAAACATCCAAATACTTTGCAATGATCTAAAGTAGGTCTCTTACCCCACCAAGCTTCATATGGTGTCATACCCTGCAAGGCTTTACAAGGTAAACTATTAACCAAATAAGTAGTTGTATTTACAGCTTCAACCCACAAATAATTAGGGCAATTTTTCTCCTTCATCATGGATCTTGCAAACTCAACAAGAGTTCTATTCCTCCTTTCTGCTACACCATTTTGTTGAGGAGAGTACCTGCAAGTAATTTCCCTTTTTATACCTGCATTCCACAAGTAATCACAGAACTCATTAGAGAAATACTCTCCCCCTCCATCTGACCTTAGTCTCTTCAATTTATGACCTGTAATTCTCTCTACATACACATGATAATGTTTGAATGTATTGAATACCTCTGACTTGTCTTTGATCACATAGATAGTGATCCATCTGGTAGCATCATCAACATAAATCACATAGTACCTTGAACCATTGATACTCAAATCCTTTGATGGTCCCCACACATCTGTGTGTACCAACTCAAGCTTCTCTAAATACATAAAACCATGCTTGGAATAAGATTGCTTATGAGCCTTACCTAATTGACATGCCTCACATCTGTATGTCATATGTTGACCTGCAACATTAGGCAATACAAGCACTGAACCATTGTTAATCATATCCTTGATACCTCTTTCATTGAAATGTCCAAGCCTCTTGTGCCAAAGATCTAACTCAGAGATCTTATGTCCTCCATAAGTGAACAAGGCATGGCCAACATTACCTTGAATCTTCAATGTGAACAATCTTCCTTCTTTTTTTCCTGAAACAATATGTTTATACCCATTGCTAGGGTCTTCCACAAACACTCCTTCATTAGTGAACCTAACTTCATAACCCTTTTCAACAATTTGTCCTACACTTATCAGATGCTTAGGAATTGTAGGAACATAATAGACCTTACTCAATAAGGTGCTACCATCCTTGGTCTTCACTGATCTAATTGACTTCACATTGTGCTTTGTATTGTCACCTGTTTAAACAACCTGATTAGTTACCTTATTTTCCAAATCAGTCATGAATGCTATGTTACCACTCAGGTGATTGCTACATCCTGAGTCAATGTAGAAGACTCTTTGGTCTTCACTTTGCCTTTCACAAGTTGCATTCATTATCAATGTTGAATCCTCCTTCTGATCTGAAGCATAATTTTAGTAGGTATTATTGTATTGTTGACTTTGAAATCCTCTACCTGCATTTCTTCCAAAGTAACCCCTACTACCTCTACCTCTGAAACCACTAGTTGATCTTCTATCTGGAATGCTACCAGCTCAATCTACATCGGTGTATCCATAAACCTGCAAATCTACACAAGCTTCATAAAATAATGTATAATCCAAAGTAGCACTCACATAATGTAGAGTGCGCCTCAGAGCATCCAAATGTGGCTTCTTGGGAACTTGCATAAATTGACTTTCAAGTCCAATAGTATAACTCAGATCAGGCCTTGTGATTGTGACATATATAAGACTTCCCACAATTTTCCTGGACATAGTAGCATTTTCCAATGCTTCACCTGACATAGTATCCAAATTCAAATTCTGATCTAATGGCATAGAAATCGGCTTACAATCAGCCATACCATACTTTTGTAGCATATTCAAAGCATATTGCCTTTGTGATATCCATATACTTGTTCATGTATGTATAAAATCAATGCCCAAGAAATAGTGCAGCACACCAAGATCTTTCATGTCAAGTGTGTTGCTTTATTTTAGCATTATAATTTGCCATTAATATGCATAATGGAACATACAAATCATCGGACGTGCCAATCCACCTATGATGGGAGAGGTTTCTGAAATAATCCGATTTGATGACAACTTCTTCCAATCGGGACATAGACTGTATCCGTACTACAACTCTCTCATCATGGGTTGGACCAACCTTTTCTAACTTTTTCATCCATTCAGGAGCTTCGATCTCAATTGTGTCCATTCCAGCCTCTGTGTGCTTACCCCCAGGTGCAGGCATGGGTACATATGGGTCTTCAGAAGTCTCCTCAACTTCAATTGGAACTACCTCCTCAGGCTCCGGCTCCACGAGGGGAGAGGGTTGAAGTTCATATTGAAGAACTCTATTTTGCAGTTCTGCCAGTTGTGCTCTGAGTTCTGCGACTTCTTCAGATGTGTCAGTTGCGGATGTGACTTCTTTGGGTGACTCTTGCTGAGCTGCCAGTTGCTTGAGCAGGTCATCCCTCTCTTTTTCTAAGGCGGCGTGTGCTTCTAGGAGATTGGCGTGTGTTTCCAACAGGATTTGCATATTTTCCAATGGAATGGCCTTGAAGTGATGTGGGCCGATTCCTTGCGGTGATCCCTCCATTGCTGCTTTTAGGTTTTCTTCATTCTGTTTCTGCAGCCTTTTATTCTCTTCTAATGCTACGGACATATGTTTTCGAAGTACTGCGAGGTTACGTCGAAGTTTGAGATTGTTGGTGATCGGGGCGTGTAACATTTCATCAAGTTGTTGTTTTTCTTTGGTATCTGACTGGGGTGGATTGGCTACTAACTGATCATGTTGTGCCTGTAAAGTGTCATACTGCTGTTGTAGTAGCCACTTTTCCCTCTCCAAGTTAATCAATCTCTATTGTAATGTTTTGTGGGTTCGGAACAGATTTGTATGTCGAGCATCTAGATGCTGGTAATGTTGTTATAATTGAAACATACATTGGTACAAAGTATTAAATACATTATTGACAGGAGTGGATGCTAGGAAGGTGTTGAATGCAGGAGGGTAGGGAAAAGGGAATGGGAGTGTGTATGTTGTGCTTGAGAAGAGTGAAGTGGGTGGTGGGGGAATGGGAGATTGTGGGAATATGGGGGGAGGGAGAGGTGCGGAAGTGGGTGATATGTCCATGAAGTCATATGTGGATGCAGTTGTGGGAGTGATTGTGAACATGGGAATTTTCGGTGTGGTGATGGTCGTGAAGGTATAAAGTGGTGTGTGCATTTGTGAATATGAACCGCCAAGAAGTGTGATAGGGGGAATGGGGTTTTCAGTGGCTACAGTTAGAATTACAGTGTTAGTGGTAGCATTTACAATAGGGGTGGTGATAGGTTGTGTAGATTGTGAGGGTTGATGCACAGTCTGTGCTTCGGTGTGGGAGGTGGAATCTGAGGCTGTGACAGTGGTGGTGACAGTGGTAGTAGGAGGTGAAGGTGGTGAAGTTGGAGAGGAGGGTGGTAAAGGGGGTGACGGGGGTGCACTTGATGTATGGGCTTCCTTAGTGTGATGAATGGTATGAGCCGTGCCTGTGGTTGTTGATGTGGTTCCCTGTGGTTCTGATACCAGGACATTCATAGTCTAGGGGGCCGTCTGTCGTGCCTTCGATCTGATCTTCGCGAGTGTGCGAGAGCGGTGTGCACTGTCTCTGGTACCCCCCGTGCATCAGCAATCATGTCAAGGGTTGTCCTGTATTGATCATCCACACCGTCATCTTCAAGGATTTGGTTCATGAGGGCCTTTTTGGCTGCCTAGGATAGTTTGTGTTGTTCTTGAACTCGATTGATGGTATCATACAGTCTTTTCAATTGCTTCGTATAAGCAGGGGCACCTTCTAGTTTTGGTATAAGTTCTTGCTCGTATTCATGCTCTCCTTCATCGGATAGTCCTTCTTGTTCATCCTCTTGCTCCTCTTCTGCAGTCTCCTCTTCATCTTCATCTACTTCGACGACTTCTAGTTGGTTTGGATGGAGTTGGTCTGTGACTGTCTGTTGCCCACTTAATTGTTCTACTTCAACTTCCAAATTTGTTGCACTGATTATTCTTGCTATCTCCTCATCAGTTAGATCCTCTAGTGTGAAGCCATGAGGGAATTCTAAATTAGTTGGTATAGGTGGGAACACCAGATTAGGTCCTTCCGCACTGGGCCGTGGTAATCTGATAGTGAAGGGATGCAAGCTTTGGGCTACCAAACATAATGGATGGCTTTTGGTTTTGGTCTCGTGATACTCTGGAGGGCTTGTCTGCTTGGAAATGAGACTTTTTAGGGACCCATTTACAAGTGATTCTGCTCATGCTCATGGGCAAATATGTGTTCGTGCATGTCAAATAGCAGTGGGTGCCAGTTGTTCGAGTGAGTGAACCATGTTGCACATGGTGTGGTTTATGTGTGGCTATTTGAGCCCGCATATCAAGCCTTAGGCACCCAATTTGTCTTGATTGTGGGTCAACCTTCATCGACTCCTTGGGTACCCAGATAGACTTCACTTTAGTAAGAGAAGTTTTGGAAGGCTTCTTATTCGTGTCCTGTTGACGATCACTAATATGAAGTTGAACTAGTGGTTGTGATTCGACTGCAACCGGATGCTCGCCTCCCTGTACCCACACTTGTTTCAATGGTTGAGACACCTTGCTTCGTACTTCCTTTTGGCTTCGAGCATAGGTCATCTACTTCTTCTTCATTCGATTCGCCTTTGGTTGTCGTATCCCTATGGCCTTTGGAGAAAAAGGGAGTTCCACTGTATCCTTAACTTCTTTGCTGAGACAACCGTCCCTCTGCATCACACGGTTTTGGACAAAAATAGCATCGTCATCTTCATGTGTACTCCTGGAAGGACCAGGAGTGTGTGCCTTTCCTAGTTCCTTGAGTGCTCTATTGTCTAACTCAACTGTAATTCGACTCTGATTTACCCACACCTAAAGAAGTCCACTTCTTAGGTTTAGGTTGATTGCATGATCATAGATCCAGTCTTGACCCAAGACAAGAGGCTCAGTGAGATCCTCATCTTGACACACTAGTACTTTAACTGTCAGTAAAACATCTTGAATGTAAAGGGGAAGTTCCACCTCACCCATGCAAGGGGTCTCCACGCCTCCCAATCCTATGAGATATGCTTCTATAGGATTGACATTTAATTTCAACTTTTGACAGTAAGAAAATTTAACAGCACTAGTGGCTGCACCTGAGTCAATCAAGGCCCTTACAGTCCTTGCACTCTTTCCTTGTCCTATCTCTAAGGTTACAAAAGGACGTCGATCAATTATTCTACGAGAGCTAATACCTGAAACTTCACACATAGCCATATGATATCCTGGGTGTGCATAGTCATCTGTCCTAGGCTGATCTCTACCCTATCTTCTCAACTTCATTCTTCGGATGCATTCCAATGCTTCTGCATGTGCCTCTTCTCAAATTTGCTTTTCCTCTTCTTTACGTTTCTTTGCAGTATTGAGTTGATTTAGCATTTCCTCAGTTAGGGGTTCTTGATAAAGTTTGACTCTGTATCCTCTAATGTAACTTGGCAGGATGTCGCCTTCTATAGTGGCTAATTGAACTACTCCACTTGTGGAAATCCTATTTATGATTATAGGTCCATAATCTCTCTTTTCTAGTTTCTGTGCATGTTGCTTCAAAGTGTAGAGTAGGACTAGGTCTCCTTCCTTCAAGCCCTTATCCTTCATGTGTGCATCAAAATATGCTTTTTGTCTTTTCTTGGTTGCATAAAGTCCTGCTACCACTCTTAATCTTGTTTCCCCTAATCGTTCCAGGTCAAAGATTCTAGATGAGAGCTCATGGCCTGTCCACTCATGCTCCTGTGCTACTCTCAATGTAGGTATCAAGAAGTCCAACAGTAGCACTGCATTTTGACCAAACACCATTTGAAAGGGAATGGCTTGTAGTACCATTTTATAGGCAACTTGATATGCCCAAACAGCATGGTGTAGCTGTTTGTCCCAATCAGATCGTTTATTATTTACCAATTTAGTCAGCACATTGCATAGAATCTTATTTGTGCTTTCAGCTTGCCCATTAGCTTGTGGGTGATAGGGGGCAGACTTCTTGTGTACTATCAAGAACTCTTGGAGAAGATTTCCAATAACTTCATTCAAGAAGTGAGTGCCTCTATCACTTACTAGCTCGATAGGTAGCCCGTACCTTGTGAACACATTCTCAAATAAGAACTTGGTTGTCGTCTGGGCATCGTTCTTGGTTGTAGCTTATACCTCTACCCACTTGGTTAGATAGTCTGTGGCCACAATGATATACTCAGCATGTGAACCCTTAGCTGGGGGATTAATAGGACCAACAAAGTCTATTCCCCACTTAGAGAATGCACGTCCACCCATCATAGGTTTCAATGGCATCTCATCTTTGCGTATAGGATATTGAGTTCGTTGACAAACATCATACCTCTTCACATAGGTATGTGCATCCATGTGATCACCCAATTTGGTCCAAAATGTCCTCTTGCTACACCCTAGTGAGCAGTTTCCAATATCTTGAGGTATTCGCTCTCATGGACACATAATCTGAGGTAACCATCTTTGCCATGCTTGTATAAGTTATCACCAATGAGTGAGTAATCTAGTGCTTCTTGTTCTAAACTTCTTTGCCTAGCCAAAGTCATGTCTTGAGGGAATGTTTTAGTCCTCAGGAAGGCTACTAGTGGCTCACTCCAATCTGGTACTAGAGACACTTGATAAAGAGTAGCGTGCTCCACAGGTGGTCTAATACGACAGACTGGGCATTCCTTGCAAAACCTATGAACATCTGCTTCCATGGTTGTCCAATGAACTCCAAGTCTCCTTAGTGTCTGTAGGGTTCGTTGCCTTGGGTAATGTTGCTCTAATGCACCTACATGTGCCAATTGCAACCATTTTGCGCACTCATCCTCTTCCACACAACAAGCTAAAATTTCTTGATCAGTGTGCTTGTACATACTCCCTGCCATGATATGGTACTTCTGGGCTTTTACTATCTCCCTATCCTGTGTGTTTATTACAAGATGTTTGGGCCGGTTTTTCAATACTGGCACTAGTGTCTTGGCCCAATGAGGTACCACTTCCAAATTAAACAAGTAAGCATCAGGAAGATCATCTGATACTCCTTGCGGTGCCTCTCCAGATATGAGCCTAGAAAGATGGTCAGCTCTCAAATGAGTCTTACCTTTCCTTACCACTACCTCAAAGTCATATTCCATTAGTAAGAGAAACCATCTTACTAATCTACCCGTATTGCATGGCTTGTTTACCAAGTACAACAGTGCTTGATGATCAGTAAAAAATTTAAACTTATTTTCAAGCAAATAGTATCTAAAATTTTTAACCGCATACACCATGCCTAATCCTTCTCTCTCAGTAGTGGTATAATTCCATTCAGCTACATTTAGTTGTCTACTAGCATAGGCAATTAGAAGATCCATATTACCTTCACCCGTAGGCTGTGCTAACACACATCCGATTGCATAGTGGGATGCATCCACATGCACATGGAAAGGTTTGTTCCAATCTGGTGTTGTTAAGATTGGTGCTGAGCATAATCGACGTTTAAGCTCATTGAAGGAGTTTTCACATTCTTCAGTCCATTCAAAGTTAGTCAAAAGTCCATACAACGGCTTTGCAATGATGGCATACATGTGTATAAAGCGTCGGTAATAACCACAATGCCCCATGAAAGATTGCACTTCCTTGACATTCTTTGGTCTAGGTAGCTCTGCTATAGCTTTCACCTTCTCTTCATCTGTGGATATGCCATTCTTGGACACTATGTGTCCTAGAATCTTGCCTTGTCTGACCATGAAAACACACTTTTTTGGGTTCAGACAGACTTGATATTCGCTACATTTGTCAAAGATTTGCCTGAGCTTAGGTATGTGTGTCTGTCTAATGTTGGAATGAGCACAGAGATCATCAACATAGACTTCCAAATTCTTCCTCAAGAATTCTTTAAACACATGGCACATCAGTCTCTAAAAGGTAGCAGGCGCATTGTTGAGACCAAAGGGCATTACTCTAAAGGCGAATATGCCCCACTCTGTGGCAAAAGCTGTCTTATGCTGATCTTCTGGAGCAATGGCTACCTGATTGTAACCAAAAAACCCATCGAGGAAGTTGTACACTTCCTTGCTTGCTACTCTTTCTAATAGATGCTCCGTGATAGGAAGCGGATAGTTATCTCGGATAGTGGCTGCATTAACCTTCTTCAAGTTGATCCACACACATAGCTTTCCATTCTTTTTTGGCACCACTACAATGGGAGATACCCACTCAGTGTGCTCAATTTCATAGATAAATCCAGCTTCAACCAAGCGATCTATCTCATCTTTAATCTTAGCAGCATAGTTATCTTTATAGGTGTATGGCTTCTACTTGGATGGATTAGCATCTGAGGTCATGGGAATTGTGTGTGAGCATATGTCAGGGTCTACGCCTTTTAAGTCTTTGTAACTCCAAGCGAATACATATCTGTACTCCCTTAGCAAGGCTATCAACTCCTGCTCTTCTTCTTCCGTCAGGTCATGTCCTATGTAGGTGCACCTTTCTTCTCCTTCCTCTATGGCTACAACTATTTTCTTGGTGGTTTCTTTGTTATCATATGCCTCCCCTGATTGCGCCTCACGTTTTGGCATTCTTATCATGACTCTCCTATCATCTATTTCATATTTCTTAAAGTTTTCAGGGACCTCAAACAAAGATTCTTCCTCCTCAGGTGTGACTTCTCTCCTCTTTCTTTTCTTTCCTTCATCCTTAGGGGTCACTTGTGTGGTTAACCTTACGTCATTTGTGAGCTCTCCATGTCTCTGAGGGTGAGCTTCTACTTCATAGAAGTATTCTTCATCTGATGCAAATGGTGGGTCCATAATGATTGACTCTAAATCGAAGTCACTTGCATCCTCAAATGCATTAGGGCTAGGTTCACAATCTTCTAGAATTGAGTCTCCCATGATTGGCTCTATGGAGAAGACTGAAATTTCATAGCCATCTCATCACAGTGGTGTGTCCATTATTCTTCATTGATGGCTACATCCATTGTTGCTAAAATTTCTGCCCAAGCATGAGGTTCAAATTCTTCGTCAGGAGATACTACAGGTGCATAGGCAGGGTCAAGTGATCTCTGGGTTTCTTTCGCACCTACTTCTCTGGCTTTTTCTCTCTTCTCTTCTTCTACTGCTACTTTTCACATCCACAAGTGAGTGTCTTCATGCATCCATGAGGACCTTGATCCTATGGACTGCATTGACTCTGTTCCATTGAGTAGGGGGCACATCTCTATGAGAGTAATCCTTGAGATTAAGTTTGGTCATGACACCCAAGTGTTGCAAGTACAAAGAATTGGTTCCCCAATCTTTTACCACTTGCAACTGCCACATAAATGGTCTTCCCAAAATCATCTCATAGGCTTGGTTCTTGCTAAAGTCACAGATAGCCAACGTATGCTCGAACTCAACACCACATGTAGTGAGAGTTATTCCTTCTAGCAATCCTAAAGGTCTCTCAATATGACCATCGGCCATCTGCAATTTCATTCTCGTTGGTTTGAGTGCTGGCTTGCCCCATCGCTTCCATAGGCAAGTGGTAGCAATTGTAACACCTGCACCCGAGTCTAAAATTGCCTTGGTTGTGTATCCTTGATGGGTAATAGGAAGATAGGTATTTCCCTCTTCTCCTTCGCTCATATCTCCTATCTTGTCCAAGGGTATTTCGAGCACTGTTCTATGTGATCCTACCTGGGAACGAGGTTTTGCTACTTCTGGCACTTGATTGGCTACATGTTTCCATAGTTATGGCCTAACCTTGAGTAGATCTTCTATTGTGAGGTTGCACTGCACTTTAGTGTTTTTCACTACTTTTTTGTTCTTAGGTATGAGTGAATCTTCGTTTCTTACCATGACAGTTGGTGCTCTCATACACGTAGACTTTGCTTCCCATGGGCCTGTGAAATGGGGTAATTCGTTGTTGCTCTAAGGGTTGCCCATAATTTTTCTCATGCTATGGCATCCTTTAGCCCTCATGAAAATACCTTCTTTTTGTAAATTAGGAGATGTCCATGTGAACACTCTCCTAAAACCACTTTTTGATATTTCCTCTAGTCTATGGTATTGAAGCCTTTTTTTGAAAACTCCTTTTTGCTCAAATACCAAAATCCCCACGTAGAAATCTCACGCACTCTCTCTCTCTAGGTGGTTAGTCCCATATCACATAAAGATTCTCTTTTTGATTTAGCACATGTGGTCTTTTGACCACATGTTTTTATTCACATATGCCTCTCTTCTCTATATAAAGAAGAGCCTCATTTGTAAAGGCAGGTCCCTTGGCCATGGCCTTGGCCTCCATTTTGGTAATGGAAGAAGGTGTCATTTGTTACTCTCTTGCCTCCTTGTGTGCAATGGCGTTGGTCTTGGTGTATGGATTTGCATGTGTGTGTGCATGGTTGGGAGGATGTTCCCCTTTGCTCCTTGTGACGTTGGCCATTGTTGCCATTGCTCCATGAGCGTGGGTGAACCTCTCCTCTCATTCTTTGCCCCAACTTGGAGAAACCTCTCACTTCCATGTGAGGCGGTTATGGTTTGTTGCTCCCCTTTTCTCAACAATTTGGCACCGTTGCCGGGGACGTCGGCCTTTAGCCGTAGGTTTTTCCATGTTTGCGTGTCCATACTTCGTGAGATGCACCTTGACACTTGGAGGAGGATGAATACGTGTGGCCTTCGGTTGGCCTTGGGTACCTCTTTCTTTTAATTTTTGAGTAAGTTTTAGTTTTTTTTTTTTTCTGTTTGTTGCATAAAAAAACATCCCCTAACCCCCTTCTCTCTCTCTCACTCTCACCTATACACACCTCTTCACACACATCATAAGCATCACTATCCATCTCTGTCACCCCTGTCCTAGTGTTGCTTGGAAAGGGGGGGTAGTCTTCTTGTTGTCCCTCCCTCATTCTCATTTTCAAGAAATACACTCCGAAAAAGATAACTTGTGAGAAAATTATGAAGGTTCTAGTCTGCACCCTTAATTACGCTTGATATGGGCACAAAGGAACTTTAAATCTGACATGTGTCAATCTCGAGGTTAGTTGGAGGGGAGGCATTAACTCCTCTCCATTACCTTATTTTCTGCGCGGAGGTGGGTAGATGGGGGGATTCTCCCTCCCTCCTAATCTCTGTCTACACTGGTAAATTCGGGTTGTCCCCTTATGGGTTTCTCTTTCCCGCATTCATTGCTTGGGGTCGAGCATCCTCTTGCTCCCCCGCACTACCTAGCTATGGTGAAGGTGGCTTCTCTGTGTCCTCGAGTCCATATCGTAGTGCCGCCTGTCAAAGGCTCCCTCTGCTCATGCTGCCGCACGTATATGGCAATTTCTCCTCTCTTGCTACGGGGGAGTGTGATCTTTGCATAACTTTTAGGGTCGAGCTTCTCACGGCTTCCCCACACATTGGTACCACCTCTATCATCCTCATCTCGGAAGGGTAAGCTTTGTGCGAGCTCCCCCATCTCTATGGAGTTTTTATGGCCAGACAATGGTTGCGCACCCCACATTCGTCACATATTTTAGGTGCTCACTCTCTGTTCTTGGCAGGATGGGTGTGGTCGGCTCTTTGTTCTGCCTCTTGGCCCTTCACTCTATCAGGATGAGCTGCATGTTCCTTGTCCGCATGCATAACAGGTTGTAGTTGGACGGGTGGTGCTTCCTTTCTTCCTAGGTGTTGTTACGTATCCGCACGCATGACAGGTTGCTCAAAATGCCTTGCAATCAATTTTCAAAGCGCATTGTTACCTGCAGATCTCAACAAGTTGTGTGAGATTCATGTCTCCGGCTATGTTTTTGGCTACTTCCCCTCCTCAGATTTAAGTTTGGAGCTTTGGCTTGATCCTTGGTCCCTTAACCCTCGTAAAAATATCTCGTGCTGAGTGGTACTTGGTATTAACGATCCTCTCTATTGGTCTTTCTCTGCACCATGTGATAAGGTGTTCACCTGCATCTGCTGGCCGAAAACTTAGGGCTACTTAATCTCAAGGAGGGGCCGATTGTTGATGTATTTCTACACAGGTGGATGCATGCACGCATTTTCTAAAAGATTTTACTTATGGTTACCCAGGGGTTCTTGGAAGAAGTCGCCAACTCATGGAAATTGCTGAAATTCTTTCTTGCTTGTATACTAAAACTCGGATGTTTTGATAATGTGATCTGTTCTTGTGGTATATATGTCATATTCATGTTTGTTTGGGTATTGTTTGGGGTCCAACATCTCAATGCTCCCTATCTCTTGTCCAGATCGTCATGGCGGGTTTGGAGCTTCATCTCTTCTATAGCTGAAAGGCTTGAGGCTCTCCTAGCTGCATGGAAATCTGACTCATGCAAATGAAGAACAATGGGGTTTTTTGACTTTGCAACAGAAGCTCATCATGTGTTGTCGGTTTTACATATTTTGTGAAAAGACTTGATAAATCTTGGTGGTTATCAGGGTCGAGTACCAGCCCCTCCTTTTCTTGGCCCTTACTCCGCATTGAAGATGGTCTACTTCCCTTGCTTCAAGAGTGATTTTCTTCTTCCGGTAGCTGGTTACCCTCGTCCTTATCTACATGCCATGCGGTGGAGGCTAGGGTGAGTTCCTTGCATCATGAATGACTACTATCTGTAAAGTCTGCAACTCTATGACTGTTATCTATTAGGCTTCTCTAGATTTGAATCTACCACTCTCCTCTTTTGAATCCACAAACTGTCCTATAGTAGTTCCGAACACAAATGGCATGGTGGATCTTGGTTAAGTGTGATTGCCCCTTGGGGGAATGTGTGCTTACTCCACACTACTGGAAGGGTTTGACTGAATTATGCATGCAAGAATTGAAGTACTCATTGCCTAGACATTGAAGTTGGTTGTCTACCTTGTTCTACCTCAGCACTCCTTGTGCTTCCTATGTGAAAAGGTGAATGTTGTTATGCTCTGGTGTAGTGCTTGTCACCCAGGATGTTAGAATAACAAGATGACAGTACGCCTTCTCGGGTGATAATGGCTATTGCTACTCATATAAAGCTAGAGTTTATGATTTCTTATGGCCAATATTCTTTTGTGTGTTTGCTTTCTCTAAAGGAATAGGTGTTTCCCTTCTTAAAGAGCACACTGTTGAATAGACCTCTCGCTTTAAAGAGCACATTGTGAATTTAAATGATGTAGAAAATCACAGTGTACCATCAACTTAGAACTTGAGGCTCATCAATTGAGCTCTTTTCCAAGGAATATCTGGGTGTGTTTCTTCATAGGGACATGTTTTTTCTCTGAGGGCATTTTGATTCATGATCACTCTTCCTATTGATATATAGGTAGCAGATTGGATTGAGCAGAAACATGATATTCTTGCTTGAAACAGTAGAACTGATGGAAGGAAGACCAAATTGATAGAACATCTGTGTATGATGTAATGAAAAGGTTGGTGTCCATACTCCCAAACCCTTTTTTTGTTTTTGGCTAAAGTCTCAGAACATCCCTACCTGTGTCTGCTTAATCTATGTTGATGACAACTTGTTTGGATCCCACATAATGGGAAAAGATTATCAGGAACTTTGAATGATGGCCTGTGCTTGTTTGATTTATTCTCACTTCTCCAGGCAAGCCTCATGGATTCTTGTCAATATGGGAAGGTTAATGTTGGAGGCATGAACGAAGTCTGATGATGGCCCTGGGACTTACTCAAGCAAGCTGCTACCATAATTTTTTTTGGATTTTTTTTTATGCATGTAAAAGGTGGGGTGAAAAATGATGCTGATTCCCTACTATTGCTTGATGATTTATTGTCAGAATAGGGATTGGGTGTATTTTCACTTGTCTGGTGTTTACATTCAAGGTGTACTGATGGTTGCTACGTGCATCTCCGCTCGCAGAAAAGTGATGTTTTGTACAATTTCTATCCGCATATATCTAGGGTTCCTCATTTAGATGTTCGTGAAATAAAAGGGTGATTTTCAAACTAGATCCTATTTAAATTAGGGTGGCCCTCTATGTGTAACTCATGACAATGATTTAGAGGAATGTGAGGTTGGTTGCATAACACTTTTACTTCACAATGTTCTTTGTGCTCTTCAAAGTAAAGTAACAGATGCATATAGGGAGTGCAATTCTTGTTAGAGGCGGCTGAAGCTGAATTTTGGGGGCTTATCTTTGACATTCTCTCACATTGTAAGTATGCTTTCATTTTAATGTCCCTAACCCTTCCCTAAGTGTTACAGGGCAAAACAAAGGATGATGATGGCCCTCTAGCTCACAAAGGCCTGTTACAAGACAATCTAACAGTTTAAATGTGTGGGGACTGCTCATTTTGACATACTTGATATGTGTCACAGGTTTGACAGGATATGATACACTGATATGTTGAGTGCGAGTAGGGAATTGTGTCCACTAACCATCTTATGGAAATCTTGGATGATTAAAGATCAAAGTTTGGATCCACAATTGAGCACAAATGTGATGATAGTTTCGGTTCCTTCGTTTTTTTTGAAAATTTGCTGGTGCCTCTGAGACCCATCTGGAAAGATGTGTCTCATGCAGGATATTAGCAGGTTTTTTTTAGGGGAACGGATCTCTAAGAATTTTTGAGAAAGCAGTATCTGAGTCATAGTAATATCATGGATGTACCATGACCTAATTTGCCTAGAATGAGATATTAGGTGCATGCATCTTCCATACCATTTGAAGATCCGAATGCATCTTAGTTTAGGAGGTATCTTACAATGCTTGTCATGTGACTTGTGCTTGGTTGCAGTCCATGTGCTATTCTGTCTTTATAGGATATACAAGATGGGGTTGTGTGGTGCAGGGAGGATGGCTAAAGTTTTTTGTGGTTGCTATACATGAATGATGTGCAAATTTCCATTCAGAATACTAGACAGTAACTCTACTATGAAATACCTTGGGCAGGTGGATTGTCGTGTAACATGTGCTTAGGTTTGAAGCTTTTTCAGATCACACTACAAGCTAGGGGTTGATCTATGGGATTTTGTTCCCTATGCTTTCCCTCCCAGATGCTATAATGATACTATGATGATTTCAATTAAGGGATCATATCTCCTTGGTATTATGTTCAATGACAATACATGTCATCACACATGCACTAAATGTAATATGAAAGCGCCATCTCTTGCCTGATTTACAATGCATAATCAGATTGCTTCTATTCAAGTACAGGTACTGCTGGTGTATTACATTAGGTGAGATTGGCAAACAAACTAGAATTCTACCTAGGACTACAAAAATCTTACTTTTGATCTATGTCATCACAAGTGGTTGTGTCTGGTTCATACTTTGTCCATGCAGATCACATAGTTGGGCGAGATTACTTGGATGTTTTCTATTCTTTCGATAGTGGTACTTGAGAAATGAATTATATGTTTACTATATGCATGATCATCCTATTTTCCTCTTTAGATACTACGATGAGTGACTTCTTTGAATGAAAATAAGGCCCACATTGCAAGCTTATTTGAGAACTAGAAACCATGATAACTTCGATCACTACCGTATAGGGGTAGCTATACTTGATATGCACACCATGGCAAGATAGATCTTCAAGAGGATGTCTCTCTAGGAGAAAAGTCCTGCATAAGAGGATGCCCTGATGTGGAAACTAAATTTGAAATGAATGTTTATCTCATTACTAGATGCAGGCTACTTGCTCTATTGTATGTCATTTCAGGTTTGGGAGCTGCTGGTGAAGGCATTACCAAAGACTCCATAGTGGGAGGAATGCTGGGCAGACTGCCCCCCAAGGGGATTGTGTCGCTTAGCTCTAAAGACTGAAGATTTGCAGATTGAAGAAAGGACTGACTGCTTGCAGATTTGAAGATTATGCAGAGCTAAAGAGTTGCTGCCTGAAGCTTTGCAGATTGAAGAATTGCAGATTTTTTTTTTAATGTAAAGGAAGTTCGGCAATAGCCTACTCTCTCGGACTTGAATTAAATAAAGAAAAGTACAAGAGAAGGGGACTAGTGCCCACGGGACCCCCCAAATCCCACAAAGCAGGGGAAGCTTTTACAGAGCTTAGATGACATTACAAAGAAGGTTAATTACCCTCTCATCACCCTCATGTGGGGCCCACTTGGGTTTAAGCTTGTTATCGATCAAAAGGAGTACTTGATGATGCCTAAAGGGGGGGGATTTTTTACAGTTGACAATCCTTTTGCCAAGGAGGAACAGCGATTTCTCAATTGACCACTCCTTGGGGGAGTCACCGAAGTTGAAAGCACATCTTTCCCGCCAGATTTTCCAGAGAACCTCCCCTCTGATGGCGTTCCAGAGAGTCGCGGAGTAGCCGATCGCTTCTCCCAGCAGGGCTTGCTGCCAACTGAGACGTTTTTGAAGTCTAATTCTCTTTCCAACCACCTGCCAGAGTCTGTTGGAGTTGGGGCAGGTAAAGAAGATGTGTGAAACATCTTCGATAGACCGGTGGCAGCGTTTGCACCAGGGAGGGATCCCACAAATTTTGCTAGCCTTAAGGTTGGTCTAGATTCCGTGATGAAGAATTTGCCATAAGAGGACAGACTTTTTGATTTCTATGAGGGGGTGCCAGATTGTCATGAACTTCATGTCCCACCGAAGCCGCGTCCATGACAGGCACCACTTTTTGTTGAGGTTAGCCTGATAGTCGATCGTTTCTTTGATGTTTAGGATTTTTGATAGACTATTCCCATTGTGCCATTTGAGACCAAGCGAGCTCGGCATGTCGTGTCCCATGAGAAGACGAACTTTGTGTCGGTCCCAGGCGAGAAATCTGCTTTGCAAAGTGTTTCATTCTTCATGCGAAATGTTGATGCTAGGGTCAATATCCTCAAGGTTGATCCAGCGGTAGGTGTCTTGTTTCCAGAGATGTTTCCATTTTTTGAAGCCTTTGTTCCATAGCTTCTTGGCGTTTTGAATGTTCCAAGTTTCCACACTCCGAATGCCATGGATCGGAAACCAGATAGAGTCGTTTTGTCTGATACCGGCAGCCCACTTCCAGTCTTCACTTATTCTTGTGAAGCTTTTGACTTTATTCCAACTCTTCCAAAGGGAACACACCAGATAAGAGCCTTTCGGGAAGACGGGGATCGGGGAAAACAGCAAGGTCAAGATGTCAAGATTCCTCCAATTTGGGAAACCCATGAGCGCCAACTCATTCTTGTTTCTGAAGATCAGCTTGGCCCACGAGGCCTCCCCGTTGCACCAAGCCTTAGTCATCCATTTGGCCGACAGTTTGTTAGCCATGCTCCCAATGTCCAAGATACCAAGTCCCCCACTATCTCTATGGCTGGTGCAGATGGACCATTTGATTTTAGGCACCCCCCTCCTATTGTGGTCGCCCGTCCAAAGGAAGTTTCTACAAATACTATCCAGTTTGGACAGATCTTGCTCTTTCGGTCTCCAACAAGAAAGGAAATAAATGGTAGATGATAAGAGGAACGTGTTGATGACCATAGCACGACCAGCAAGATTGATTTGCATACCTCTCCAATAGTTAAGCTTGTTTTCGAGTTTGGCAAGCACCCAGTTCCACCGCTGTTCCATAGAGACGCCAAACCCCAAGGGAATCCCCAGAAGCCGAAAAATTTGGCCCTGCGGGATGATTTTACAGCCATGATCAATGAGAAGGTCGGGCTGTGACCCACCAATTGCAGATTTTGAAGACTTGAAGATTTTCAGACTTGAAAGACTCTACCTTGGGTCAGTTCAGCTATGTATGCTCTTCTCTTAGCTTTGTCGGGAACTCTTTTCCTTGCCTACACCTTGGTTTTGCTGCAATGCTTGAGCTCTAGTGACCACTTGCACTGGCGCAGTGGAGGTTACACTTCTTGAAGAGTCTACGACTAACCCAATGACATTAATAGGAGTGATTTTTGGCATATTATTGGGATTCTTTGGGAAATCTCGTAAGAGGTGCTCCTTTCCGCAATCTTGACAAAAGCCTTGGATTGTTACTGACTGGGGTTGTGTGGGTGTAGGCATGGGGCAATCACGAATGAAGTGATCTCCCTGGCATCGGTAGCATGGTCCTCTAGGGACTGGGGGTCTTACCTGCCTAGGTTGAGGCCTTGAGTTGGGGTTTGCGTACATGACATTTGCATACTCAGGATCCCAACTAGGTTCACTCGGCTCCTCAGAGTAATATGACTCCTTATGCTCAGGTGGCTGCATGCAGTAGACCTGAGGGCTATCAATATGTGTAGAATCAAAACTCTGATCACTAGGGTCACCTTCTGAAAGCAATGGAGTGACGTGGACTATGGCTCTATTTAGATTTTCTTCTGTAGCCGCGTACTTTACTGGAATCACATTGGCTGGAGCAGGGGGTTGTTGTGTTAACACAGGCTGAGGCCTTTGCTGATTTTGATATTGTGGTTGGTAGGATTGTTGAGATCTCGCATACTGCTGTGGTGGATACTAGTTTTGGTATCTTCCTTGTTGAGGGTAGGGTTGTGGATATGTTTGCCTCAATGCTTGCTTATTGTAGGGGCAATCTTGTGCAGTATGATTGGTGTATCTCCGTTCTATGGTGCAATATTGGCTACTAGGATTCACTTGGGGTTGAGCCATGATGGGGCATACATTCGCCATATGGTCACCTCCGTAGGTATAGCATCTCTTCACTGGGGCAAACCTTGGAATTTGTTTACTTGAGACTCCTAGCTTCTGAGCTACTTTCTCAGCGAGTTCCTCAATAGATGTAGACTGCGTGGAAGAGAGGCTAGTAGAACTGTCTGAATCTTTGTAGATTTTTGAAAGCTCTAATTCCTCCCCTAGGTTATCCTCGATGTCGATGCACATCTGCACACACTCTTCTATGGTTGTAGGGTCCTTCAGGTACACTGTTGACAGTATACGGGAAGAAGCAAGTACGGACACACATGCAGATCTAGCACTGAGGCAACCCTTCATTTTTTTCAAAACCCTCACATCATTTTAAAGTGATTCTTATCACTACAAACCCTTGTAAATATCATTTCACCTTTTTGTAGCTCCATTTTGTACAAGTCAAGGAGTCCTCGAGCTTGGGGAGCCTTAGAAGTAGTTGCCTGTCAATTTTCATAATTTTTAGATCTCGTTTGGGCCCTCAAATAAGCCCTGGAACCTAATTTTTAACTAGGCCGGACACTAGGTCTGGACAGGGCCAAAGCTAGTCAAAAACTATAAATAGAGCTAGAGAGCTCATTTTTGGTTGGCTTCTGGTAGTTTGAGCTTGTATGAGAACTTTCTTGCAATAGAAGTGATTCCATTGTCTACTCTCTTTGTTCTTGCTGTGTGTGCGCGTGTGTGTGTATGTGTGTGCATGCTTGTGTGCTTCTCACTCACGCACTTGTGCTTCCACTTGCTCGTGGTCTTCATACCATCCTCACGTCTCCCCGGATTGACATTAAAGGAGGTGCTACTCATCGCTGAGCTACACCAAATTTTGGCGCCGTTGCCGGGGATCGAGCTTTGAGGACGAGCGTGTGATGGTAAGACGTAGAGAGGACGCGTTGGAATGGTAAGTAGTAGGTAAATTTCTGATTTTTTTTCCATCTCCATCTTCATCTTCACCTCATTCTCCATTTCCACCTCCACCTCCTTCTCCACTACATATCCCCTCTTCCCTATCATTCCCTCATTTGTTGTGTGCGAGTTTGAGAGAGAGCGATTGTGCGTGCTTGTCTTTGTGCGTTTTTGCATGTTTCTTGCAGGTGGCAGCTCCATCATCATCTCCAGCAAGCTCAGCAGGTACAGAAATTGTCTGCACAGTCCCCGAGGCGTTGAGCTCGAGCTATCGCGACACTCTGAAAATTTCACCCAATCACGATTTTGAGTGCACCACGACACTGCGCAGGCCTAGAGCTCCCAGGATCACTAGATAGAACAGAAAAATTCACCATATCCCGAGCTATCGCGACACCTCACGAGCTATCGCGACACCTCACGAGCTATCGCGACACTTCGACCTATCGCGACACTTCACGAGCTATCGCGACACCCCGACCTATCGCGACACCCCGACCTATCGCGACACTTCACGAGCTATCGCGACACCTCACGAGCTATCGCGACACTTCGACCTATCGCGACACCTCACGAGCTATCGCGACACTTCGACCTATCGCGACACTTCACGAGCTATCGCGACACCCCGACCTATCGCGACACTTCGACCTATCGCGACACCTCACGAGCTATCGCGACACCTCACGAGCTATCGCGACACCCCGACCTATTGCGACACTTTGACCTATCGCGACACCTCACGAGCTATCGCGACACTTCGACCTATCGCGACACCTCGACCCGACCTATCGCGATACACGGCTTTTAACGCATGAAAATTTAGGGTTAATTTTTTTAGTGATTGGAAGGGTAGTTGAGCTTAATTTTAGGCACCTTGGTATAACTTTAGAACCTTGGAAGTGGGCAAAAGGCCTAGAAACCAGAGAGAGATCTCCTGAACCCTGAGTGCTTGTTTTGACCCTTTAGTGCCTGAATGGTCATAACTTGACCATACGAACTCCGATTGATGAGATTTTGGTCTCGTTGGAAAGCTCGTTGAGAATCCCACGTGGACCTCGACTGGTTTTTGTAAGAATCATATGCGGAGTTTTAGAACATGCATTTTTAAGTTGACCTTTAGGTGGAACTAAGTGGTTCTCAGATTCAGGGGGTACAGTGAACTACTCTGTTGGAAGGTGTATTCTTGGAAAAGCATTTTTTATGTAAAAAAATTAGTAAAAAGTCAAAAAACTTGTAAAATATTTATGCAATGGTTGTAAAAATAAGGAAGAGTCTTCCTTATGTGGTTGAGGATCTCCTGTAATTTTTGTAGAATTTTTAGAAACTCTTAGATAGCATTTTTTAGAAAATTAGAGAAAAAGACCTAATTTCAAGTGTGAAAAGGGACACTTGAAAATGTATATAAGTCAATTTTCTCTATTTTGGAGAGGTTGGTTAGTCATTTGCTCAAGCTATCAATAGAGAAGAAAGAGTTTCTGCAAAATCGTGTTTTCTCCTGTTGAGTGTATTTTCTTTGATGTGTGAGCTTGTTTCTTGCTTAATCATGGAGATTTGTGAGTCACATTTGTGTATTACTGAGTAAGTTGTATGAAGAGAGAGACCTATTGCTGTAAATGAGTGGAAAGGACTGAAGAAAGTTCCAAAATTGTGAAAATCGTCTGATGGTACAGAATCGCGATTGTCTCATCTCTGTGATACAGGTGATATTTTTCAATTTTGAGTTCATATTTGCATTCTGCTAATGAAATGGCATGGTTTTGACATAAAGAACATAGAAAATGATGGAGATTTGCCTTAGTTATGGTAAACTCAAGATTTTCTCTTCATCTTCAATTTCTCTCAGCAATCCAGCCATTAATCTCTTATTTCCTTGAATCTATTATCTTGAAGGGGCTGTGGTCTTATGGATATTCCTAGGATTGACAAAATAAAGATGATTTGTTGATTCTTTGTTACTTCATGATTGGAGAGGACAACTTGGAGTCCAAAACAAAACATTTTTTGGCGCCGTTGCCGGGGAACATTCCAAGAACTTCTTTGAAGTTGGACCTTTGCTGGATCTTCAGTTGATGATGGTGAACAAGGTAAAGCTCATCAATTAGGAAAAGTGCACATGAATAGGTAGATATCATTGTTTGTCTTTAGGGAAGAAGAAAGCAATGGATGTCTTGTAGAAGTGGAAGTGTTGAAATCTTTGTAAATTGATAGTTGCTCATCATATTGGTGAAGTAAAAGTGCAGGTGTGTGGAGGATTTGAGCCAAGGAGCTGAAGATGGAGGTAACTTGAATCTATTCTTGCATTTCTAGATTTCTTTTTGCCCAAGTACTAGACACCATGGGTGATCTTGGGAAGATAACATGGTGATATTAAGGAAAGGACAGTTAAAGTAGCTAGATGTAAGAATGAGGGATTCAGTTGTTCACCAAGTCTGAGCATTAAATCTTGAGTTGTTCTGCATTTTGAAAAAAACATATGATTGAGTTTATCTTTACAAAATTTGATTGCCTTTCGTAACACTTTTTCATTGGAGAGCCTTTCTTTGGTACTTTAGTGATAGCTAAGGACATAGAAACTCATAACCAATCAAGAACCATAGGATCAGTTGATTTCCAAAACCAAAAACCCTAAGTAAAGTGTTCACCTTTATTTTTAGGGCAAAAATACCAAACAAATTCACAAAACTCATAAAAAACAATCAAACAAATTTCTTTTCTTGATAAGAAGTTGAAGTGAGGTGTTGTGGTTGGGAGTGATTGTGGAAAACTGGAAAAGAAAACAAAAAATGATCAAAAAACCAGAAAATTAAAAAACACGATTCTCTGCACAGAATCGCGACTTTCTGAAAAAAGTGATTGATTTTGAATTAACATTTTAAGTGAAAGTTGAATTGAAGTTGTTGAAGGGTTTTGAAGGTAATCAAGAAGAAAAAACTACTCAAAGTGGCATAAAATCAAAAATAGAGAAAAACACGATTTTCTGCACAAAGTCGCGATTCTCTGAGGAAGATTGTGATTTTGGTGCAAAAATTCAGGAGCAGAGTTAATTACAAAGAAAAGAAGGAATTGAAGCAAAACAAAGAAAAAGAAAGTTAAAAAAAAAAAAAAAAAATTATCAGAAAACACAGAAAAGTAGAAAACACGATTCTCTGAACAGAATCGCGATTTTCTGTAAAAAGTGTTGTTTTGAAATAACTTTTCAGGTGACTCATGTATTGAAGTTGTGAAGGATATTGAGAGAAGGCAAGGAAGTAGAATACTCAAAATTTGCACAAGAAAAGATCTACAGAAAAAACACGATTCTTTACACAAAATCGCGATTTTCTGTAAAGAAAGTTTTTTGGAATTTGTGGTAAATTTGGGTACATTGAGATAAGGAAGTGTAAGGAAGATTAGGTGGATTGAGTAAGTGAAGAGGAATAAGTGAAAGAGTGTGAAAAACTGAAACCTGAACAAAATCGCGACTTTCTGAGTACAAAATCGTGATTTTTTGAGCACTATATAAGCAGATAATTGAAGAAAAAAATCATTTGAGAGTGAGAGTGAGGGAGAGAGAGAGTGAGCAGAGCTGCCAGAATCGCGACTTTCTGCAAACAGTGGACTTTGGAGCAAATTTCACCCAAGCAAGAAAGGTAAGAATCCTAACATCATTTTTGAATACATATTTTTGGTTTTAAGTGGAAAATAACATCAAAAAATAGAAAAAAATAAGAGGAGGACAGAATCGCGATTTTCAAAATTCTTGAGTTTTTACTAAGGAATCATTAGTTTTTGCTTTAGTTGCTTCATTGCATGTTAAAATTTTGATAAGGCGATTCTATAGGTCAAAAAATATTGAAAAAAGCAATAAGTTGAAAATCTGCCAAATTTTGGACAAAATCGCGATTCTGAGTTTTAACTCAAAATCGCGATTCTGTGAAAAGAGCCATCAACATCGCGATTCCCAGAACGCGATTTTCATAAGAAAATCGTGTTTTTACAATCTGTGAGCAATCACGATTGTCTGGGAACAAAATCGTGGAAAACACGATTTTTTGAACAAAATCGCAAAAAAACACGATTTTGACACAAAATCGCAAAAAACACGATTTTGACACAAAATCGCAAAAAACACGATTTTGACACAAAATCGCAAAAAACACGATTTTGACACAAAATCGCAAAAAACACGATTTTGAACACAAAATCGTGAAAAACTCGATTTTCAACAGAAAATCGTGAAAAACACGATTTTCAATAGAAAATCGTGAAAAACACGATTTTAACACAAAATCGCAAAAAACACGATTTTCATACAAAATCGTGAAAAACACGATTTTCACACAAAATCGTGAAAAACACGATTTTCACACAAAATCGTGAAAAACACGATTTTCACACAAAATCGTGAAAAACTCGATTTTCAACAGAAAATCGTGAAAAACTCGATTTTCAACAGAAAATCGTGAAAAACTCGATTTTCAACACAAAATCGTGAAAAACTCGATTTTCAACACAAAATCGTGAAAAACTCGATTTTCAACAGAAAATCGTGAAAAACTCACAAGTAGGTAGAAAATCGTGAAAAACACGATTTTCAACAGAAAATTGTGAAAAACTCACAAGTAGGCACAAAATCGTGAAAAACACGATTTTCATCAGAAAATTGTGAAAAACCCCAAATCCATCAGAAAATCGTGGAAAAGTCTAATTACATCATAAAATCGTGAAAAAACACGATTTTCATCTGAAAATCGTGAAAAAACACTACTGGCTGTAGAAAATCGTGAAAAAACCCTAAATTCATTAAGAAGTTGTGAAAAGCACAAAACATAGGAAGAAAATTAAAACACACACAATTTTGGACAGAAAATTGTGGAAAACCAATATATTGGTTAGGAAACTGTGACAAACACTCTTTTGAGTATTAGAAATTTGTCAAAAATAGTTGAATGATACTAAGGTCTGGAAATAAAATAAATTCACTTCCTAAACAAGACCTAACAAGGAAGGAAAAAGAGCCAGGAAGTAGTAAAAGATCAGAAAGAAGTTTAGGCCAAGAAAATAACATGGAAAACCTAAATGAAACAAATGAGTCAATGGAAACTGGGGATTTTAGAAACATCCTTAAATACATGTATACAAATAGGTTTGGAACCTATGTATACCAGGATGGAATGCATAAATTCCTCATTAGACTGAGAAATTTAGAAGTTCCCCTGAATATAACTCCAGTAGCCCAATTCAAAGATGGAAGATATGAAGACAGGCAAGGATGTGTATACATCTTCTCTCAAGACCCAGAAAATTCAAATGATCTAGGGCAATGTGCTGACAAAGGATCTTGGGAACATAACATGGGACAACCAGACATACCTAGACCAAATGAAAACTACACTAATAATGAGCAACATCATGGGAGAAGGACACATGCTTCACCAAATCCCTTTGACAAAGAACCAGAAGGATACAATGACTTCCCACTCAGAAGAAGACCTCATTGGCAACCTCAGGGTAGGATGCTTAGACCATACCAAGTAGCCAAATGCATGAAGAACCAATATGAAGGGTATTCAGATCCTCATGCTCATGCAGCAGAATTTAGACAACTGATTAGAGCAGAGGAAGTAGAAGATTACAAGGTACAATTTGAGGCATTTGGTCTAACCCTAACAGGGCCAGCCTTATCATGGTTCATTCCTTTGAGAAAAGAAATGTACCTAGACATTGAATCTTTCTTAGAAGCTTTCATTGGTGAATTCTCTAAGACTGGAATCAAACATAGTACAGCCACATTGATACACAGCTTCAAACAACAAAAGGAGGAAAATGTTAGAGAAGCAGCCAGAAGGTTTAAACAGTACATTGATAGATGCCCAAGAGAAGAAGTACCTTCCATGGCAAAACAAGTATCCTTATTCATTGAGGGTTTGAGAAGTGCCCAATTAAGGACCCTAGTGTACTATAGGAGATGTCCTGATTTAGCAGCCTGTGTTAAGGAAGCAATAGATTTGGAGGACAACAGAGGTCAAGATTTGTTAGCATTTGATCAACCCAGATCTTATGAAGACAAAATTCCTCTAAAGGAGTATCATTCGAAGTAAAGGTACATCTATTACTCATAAAGGTTGAATAATTCAATATACAGGTGAAGGAAGGATGGGAGATTCTCTTCAAATAGAGAAGTTGGATAGAGAGAACTATCCAGCATGGTCAATGAGGATGGAAGCTCATCTAATGAGCAAAGGTTTGATAGCTTACATTACAGGTGAAGAAGAAAAGCCACAATTCAGAGATCCTAGTGTTCCAACTAGGGAAGAATTATCAGATTTGAAGAATTGGATGAAAAGAGATGCTCAAGCTAGGAGCATTATCTATATGGCAGTCAATGACTACTTGCTACCTCGCATTAGAGGTCTTCAAAGTGCAAGTGATATTTGGAATGCTTTGGAGGAGCATTTCCAAAACACTACAAAGTCAAGGAAGGCATCTTTGTGGGCAGAATTTACCACTTTCAAAAAGAAGGCCTCTCAATCCATCTCAGATTATGTAACAAGGATGAAAGACATTGCAGATGCATTAGGAGCTGTTGATGAAGACATTGAGGAGGATAAATTGGTAAGGCAAATCCTTACAGGTTTGAGAGGTGATGACAAATGGAAGCCATTCATTTTGTCTACAGAATTATCCCTTGATCATTTTGCTCCTGATTTAAATCAATTGCTAGGACATATGTTAACCTTTGAGCAAGATGTCAAGGGTGAAAGTGACAAGAGTACAGGTCATGCAATGTACTCAAAGGATAAAAAGAAAAATAGCAAAGGGAAACAACAAGCGAATGAAGATGAAGGCACAACTAGTCAAGACAACTTCCTAAGAGGAAGAGGAGGTGGCAAAGAGAGAGGAAGAGGCAGGAATAATAAAGATGGAGTCAAAGCTTGTTGGATTTGTGGTACGAAAAATCACTTAGCTAATGATTGTTGGCATAATACTCAGAGTAATGGTGGATATAATCTAGAGGAAGAGGTGGTAGAAATCAAAGAGGTAATTTCAGAGGTAGAGGTAGTAGGGGTTACTTTGGAAGAAATGCAGGTAGAGGATTCCAAAGTCAACAATACAATAATACCTACTACAGTTATGCTTCAGATCAGAAGGAGGATTCAACATTGATAATGAATGCAACTTGTGAAAGGCAAAGTGAAGACCAAAGAGTCTTCTACATTGACTCAGGATGTAGCAATCACCTGAGTGGTAACATAGCATTGATGACTGATTTGGAAAATAAGGTAACTAATCATGTTGTTCAAACAGGTGACAATACAAAGCACAATGTGAAGTCAATTGGATCAGTGAAGGCCAAGGATGGTAGCACCTTATTGAGTAAGGTCTTGTATGTTCCTACAATTCCTAATAATCTGATAAGTGTAGGACAAATTGTTGAAAAGGGTTATGAAGTTAGGTTCACTAATGGAGTGTTTGTGGAAGACCCTAGCAATGGGTATAAACAGATTGTTTCAGGAAAAAAAGAAGGAAGATGGTTCACATTGAAGATTCAAGGTAATGTTGGTCATGCCTTGTTCACTTATGGAGGACATAAGATCTCTGAGTTAGATCTTTGGCACAAGAGGCTTGGACATTTCAATGAAAGAGATATCAAGGCTATGATTAACAATGGTTCACTGCTTGGATTGCCTAATGTTGCAGGTCAACATATAACATACAGATGTGAGGCATGTCAATTAGGTAAGGCTCATAAGCAATCTTATTCCAAGCATGGTTTTATGTATTCAGAGAAGCTTGAGTTGGTACACACAGATGTGTGGGGACCATCAAAGGATTTCAGTATCAATGGTTCAAGGTACTATGTGATTTATGTTGATGATGCTACCAGATGGATCACTATCTATGTGATCAAAGACAACTCAGAGGTATTCAGTACATTCAAACATTATCATGTGTATGCAGAGAGAATTACAGGTCATAAATTGAAGAGACTAAGATCAGATGGAGGGGGAGAGTATTTCTGTAATGAGTTCTGTGATTACTTATGGAATGCAGGTATAAAAAGGGAAATTACTTGCAGGTACTCTCCTCAACAAAATGGTGTAGCAGAAAGGAGGAATAGAACTCTTGTTGAGTTTGCAAGATCCATGATGAAGGAGAAAAATTGCCCTAATTATTTGTGGGTTGAAGTTGTAAATACAGCTACTTATTTGGTTAATAGGTTACCTTGTAAAGCCTTGCAGGGTATGACACCATATGAAGCTTGGTGGGGTAAGAGACCTACTTTAGATCATTGCAAAGTATTTGGATGTTTGGCATATGCATATGTGCCATCACAATTAAGGCACAAATTGGAGCCTTAAGCTGAAAAATATGTATTCATTGGTTATGATGATAAGCAGATGGGATATAGGTTGTGGAGTCCATCCACAAAACAATTTCTTGTATCAAAGGATGTTACATTTGATGAGCAAGGTACTTGGTATGCAGGTACAATCAATATTAATACAGGTGATGAAGAAGTAGTGAGTCAAAGGAAATGTAAATCAAAGGTTCAGATATTTGATGAAGAGGAGAATCATGAAGTGCAGGTTGAAGTTGAAGAAATGCCAAGATTTGATCCAGAATGTGATGAACCAGAAACCTCAAGGAGTGGAGAACTCAAAAGGTCATCAAGACACAAGTGGCAACCTACAAGGTATAGCTATGACACTTCTTTTTTGGCTACCAAAGATTATGCTTACATGATAAAGGCAGATGAAGACCCTTCTACATATGAAGAGGCAAAAGGTAAAGAAAATTGGGAGAAAGCTATGCAGGGAGAATATGATGCATTGATGGAGAATCAAACATGGGATTTGGTTCCAAAACCAAATAGCCAGAAGATCATTGGATGTAAGTGGGTCTACAAGACAAAGAGGTTTGCAGATGGAAGTGTGTCTAGATATAAAGCTAGACTTGTTGTGAAAGGTTTTGCTCAAACATATGGTATTGATTATGATGAGACTTATAGTCCTGTGGCAAAGATGACAACCATCAAGACACTCATAGCAATTGCTGCATGTAAAGGTTGGAAATTATGTCAATTAGATGTGAAGAATGCTTTTTTGAATGGTTACATTTCAGATGATGTTTTCATGGAGCAACCTCAAGGATTCAGAGATGAAAGGTATCCAGATTATGTGTGCAAGCTCAAGACAGCTTTGTATGGGTTGAAGCAGGCCCCAAGGGCATGGAATTATAGACTTGTGAAGTTCTTGAAAGAACTTGGATTTCAAGTATCAAAAGCAGATAGTAGTTTGCTTGTCAAAGCAAGTGATGATGGGTTCATTTACATGTGCATATATGTTGATGATATAATTTTTACAGGTATAGATGAGAAAGGTATTCAAAGCCTAAAGAAGCAAATGGAGAAAGAGTTCAAAATCAGTGATTTGGGAGACTTGTCATATTTCTTGGGCATGGAGATCTCATACACTCAACATGGAGTGTATGTAACTCAAGAAAGGTATTTGAAAAACTTGTTAATCAAGTTTAAGATGAATGATTGCAGGATAGCACCTACTCCAATGGAGGTGAATCACAAATTAAGCAGATATGGAGGTGAAGAGTTCAAGGATATAAAGCTATATCAAAGTTTGGTTGGTAGTCTTATCTATGCTACTTTAAGTAGGCCTGATTTATCATATGCAGTTGGAGTTTTGTTTCAATTCATGCATTGCCCTAGGAAAGAGCATTGGATTGCAAGACAAAGCGTATTGAGGTACATTAAGGGTACACTCAAAGAAGGTTTGTATTATGGTTTTACATCAGATACAAACATCAAGATATATAGTGATGCAAATTGGGCAGGTAATCCAGATGATAGAAGGTCAACTGATGGATACATGTGTTATGTGGGAGATAAGTTAATCTCTTGGTGTTCAAAGAATCAACACATAGTTGCTTTATCATCTACAGAAGCGGAGTACAAAGGCATGGTTGAAGTTGCAAAGGAAGTGATATGGCTTAAGACTCTCATGAAGGGTTTTGATATCATTCAGAGTACTCCTACTATTCATGGAGATAACATGAGTTCATTGTATTTAGCTACTAACCCTGTGTTTCATGCCAGGACCAAACACATTGAGATTCAGTATCACTTTCTAAGAGAGAAGGTGATGGATAAAGAGATTGAAGTCATACATACTTCAACAAAAGAACAGATAGCTGATATGCTTACCAAAAGCTTGGATGGACCAAAGCTACAGTGATTTAAAGACATGGGAGGCATAAAGAAGATAGAGAAAACCTCAATTGATGATTGAGGGGGAGCTGTTGGTGCAGGACAATCACCAATTGATGTTGTGACATGGAAATGAAGTCAAGATTTGAAGGGAAGATTCAAGTTGTGAAGCAAGGAAGAAGTATACATTCAGAAGAGGAAGACATGTACACTTATGTACAGATAGTTCACTTATATCTTTGAGAAGTCATAACGGTGTAAATTTTTTGTATATATATACTATGAAAATGTCGGGGAAAGTATGAGAGAGCATGAGAATAGAGTAATTGAGAGTTGTAAGTGTCATTAGACATCTCAGAAGTTAGTTGAAGCCTCTCTCATCATTCAGTTGTAAACTCCTTCAGAAGTGAAAAATTTTTGCACCCGATGTTTCTGAGTTTTCTGCTTGTGTGTTAGATCTTTTGTAAAAAGCTTTTGTACAAGTCTAAGTCAATAGGTGACTAACCTTTGTACAAATTTTCAGCTTCTAATTGTGATAAGCCATCTTCTACGAAAAAGTTTCCAAATACTTTCAACACGATTATCCAATTGCTGTTTTAATAAATCTATATCCACATTCGTCATTAATGTGGCATTCAGTTCTACTCCTTCATCTTTTAATATCTGCCTTTCCAATTCCTGCAAAACCTGTATTCTTGAATGCAAAATTTCATTTTCTGCTTGCAGGTTGGCATTCATGGTAGAAAAACTCATCATTTCGTCTTGGATCTGTTTTTGTATATTTTGCTGCCACTGGTGAAATTCTTGAAAACACTTTTTTGCGTTAATCAATTCCGCCATTAATTACCGTTGGTTACTCTGTAACTCCTTCAGTAAGCCTTCTTTGTCGTCCAGTTCCTTTTGCATCTGTGTCAGTTTTGCTAATAATGAATTGGAATTATTCATATTAGCGAATAATAATTCTTTTTTCTGCTTAAGCAATTGTTCTTGTTGATGCAAATATTGAGAAAGTTCTTGTAATTTATTTTGCATCCCTGTCACATAATTTGGTTGGAGATTGTCATCCGGTAATTGCCCTGGACTGATAGTGTGTAAATGGCCTTCCATCCTTCGTTTAATCGACAGCCTAAACGGCGTTCCTACTGTCTGGCTCTGTTTGCTATTACCTGTGTGAATTAAATTTGCAGACGATGTGGAGATTTGGTCTGCTTCCTCTTGCTCTACACTGTGGGGGTGTCCTGTGTCTATCATGTTATGATCACAGGAATTAATATGTTGGGACCAGTTCAGCTTCTGCTCTTTCACTGATTGCACAAATTCGAATATAGCAGCTAAATATACTGCTAGTCTGCTATTGATTTGGGATCTTCGCTTATCCCCGACAAATATTTGTGTATAGAGATGGTTATATAGCTAGTGTGTCCAGCTAACTCGACCACCTCCTTCGGCATGTACTAATGGTGAGAAATTTTCTCTAGATATCAAATCAAATTTAACTAAGAAACAGAGTTTCTCTAAATACCACTTGAATTGTTCACGGCGCTGATATGTGGCATTTTTCATCATGTAATATCTTCTGCGACCTTCGCAGTTTCCAAATTCTTTTCTCAGATCATCATTCAAACATTTAGGAAAACGTGCATCATCATACAGCGGTAGTTTAAATATGGTTGAAACTAACTGTGGTGAAAATTGTACCTGGTTTAAAATGAGGCCTTTTGTTTGTCGCATGCTGTGTAACTGATTCTCTGCATCTTCATTACCTGTCCATTGCTCCCATGGCAACTGAGCAAACTGGAGGAGTCCGATCCTCCGTAGTGAGTTTTCATTCCTCCTCGAATGGATGTCGAGCTCTATTTTAAATTCTGTGGAAAATTTATGATGAACCTTTACTGTTGCAGAAGTCATTGAATCATCTTCATCATCCTGTAAGGTAGTGTCTGTTGTCATCACAACATGGTTCTGTGCATTTGCGCGCTTCCTGAGTCGCCATCTTAGTATATCGGATTCAGACATGATTGTAAGAGTCGCCGAAAATAATATGTTGGAAGTTTGTTGACTAGCGCCGAAGCTCGAAGAATACTATACTGAAGAATACTGTGCTAGGCATACGCATTTTATAAGCACCAGGGCTTGAACTGCCATTCGCTGGAATGATTATATTTCATTCGGACATGACACTTCATTCCCCTTATCAAAATTGTAGCATGAGTAAAAATCATCATTCTGCGTGTTATTCCGTAGATCGATGCTGGACTTAGCAAGTCTTTACATGTGCGAAAAATATCATGAAACAAAACCTTGGTATCATACTCATTTCGAATTCATCGTTACATTATGAATTCGCATGGTCGAATTTTACTATTCTTCTATGAGGCCTTCGAGGTACATATTCCTGGCTAATCTAAATGTACGAGCTATTTTTTTCTTAAGGGTTTCTAATAATTGCTTCAGAGTGTCGGGTTCTAAAATCTGCGCATCTATTCTGACGGAACTTAGTGCGATTGCTTCAGTAAGCAAGATTTCGGCCTGGGTTTGCAAAAAGGCTTCCTGTAAATAAAAATCATTGGATAATGCAGCGTCCCGGGATGTCTTCGTTTCGGTGACTTTCTGCTGCATCTTCGTGACTCGATCCTTCTGATTTCGCAGTTGGTTATCCAGTCGCTCGAATTGCTGGTTCTGAAATTCAATCGTTCTAGAATATGCATCTCGTTCTCTTCGAGCATCTGCCAGATCTTTTTGGTGTTTTGCTTCCCTGGTTAATTGGCGTCTCAACATTCTGTTTACCTCATCCAAACATTCCTGGGCTCTTCGTAGCTCGTCTTGGACTTGTGCTGCTTCTCGCTGTTGGTCTTGATTTTTCTGGATGGTTTCCTACAACTGGGCCTTCGTTTCTTCGACCAATTCTTCGAGGGATGAGCTGATGTCTTCTTTTTCTTGGAGTGCGGTCTTTAATTCCCGGATTTCTTCGTGTGCTTCGTGTAATAGCTGGTCTTTGGCGGCAAGCTGCTCTAGTGCTGCATCTCTTTGTTGTATCAAGGCCTGTTGTTCCGAAAACTGTGCTTGGAGGTCGGTTGTGTCTGTAGTTGATGATTCTCTGCTTTTACGACGTCGACTTCTTCTTGGAGTGGGGTGATGTCGGCTTCCAGGAGGTCGACTTTGTGCTGTAGGTCGTGCCGAATGGTGTTTGCGACCTCACTCATCTGTACCGGAAGTTGTTGTGAGAGGGTAATGAGCAGTTGGCCCATGTTAGCCAGTTCAGAAAAGATCGGAACAGAGGGAAGGAGGAGTGGGTGTTGTGGTGGTGTAGAGGTTTGGGTATGGATTTGGGGGGATGTCGGGGGTGAATAATTGGGGGAGGATGAAGAAGATTCGGAAATTGGCGGCGGGAAAGGGTTGACTGGTGGGGATTGAGGACCAGGGGATGTAGGGTGGGTTACCTGTTGGATGGGTTGTTGTTCACCTGTAATGTGGGCGATGGTGGATTCTACGGCCTTCAGTAAGGTGTTGAGTGCACTGTCGATCACTTGCTGTTCATCTTCTCGTCGTGCTGATGCTTCTTTGGTTGAGACTGGTTCTGTTTCTGTGTGATTCTGCTGGTCGTGGTGGTCGGCCGATGACTCGTTGTGGATGGAAGTGCCTGTGTCGTGGAAGGTCTCTTCTTGTTCGGCAGTTCGGGTGTCCTGATTCTTTCCGGCGGATCCTTGTGCTTCGCTTTCCGAGGAGCTGATCCGAATTCTCTTATTGCGGAAGAGTTGGTTGATCTCCTCATCTTCTTCTTCCCCTTTGTTGAGTGGTTGAACTGATTCTTCATGCCTAAGTATGGGACCTTGGGGTAATGGTTGTGCGGCAAGGATGGCTGGGAAAAGGAATGAGATGATATGGGGAAGGCGAGAGCGCGGGGTGGTACCCTTTTGGAGTTGCTTCACGATAGCTACACATTCTTTATGGATTCTAAGGAAAAAGTATGATGCGAAGTTGACAGGTTCTTGGGCAGCTAATTCTAAAGCGGAATAAAATGGTCGTGAGATGCCGTAGGTACACTTCTGCAGGTTGAGTATGGCGACTAAGAATTGCAGGGCGGATCGTTCAGCTTCGGGGCGGCAGAGAATGGCGTATTCGTTGGACGAGGAGCGGGGGAATAGTTCATTCATGCGGGCGATGGGAATACTCGGGCCATTTTCACGGCCTTGCGGGTTGAGGCGATAGGCTTCAGCGAAGGCTTGGAAGGTGATGACTGCTCACGAAGGGAGCGAGAGGAAGACCCATTGGCGTTCGGTGGCGGGGGACTGAGCAATGGCGGTGATGATTTGTGTGAAGAAAGGATGGGCTTCCACCGAGTGCCAAGGCAACTCAGCGAAGTTGGCCAATCCTCTGCAATGCAGGTATTCACCTACCTCGGTAGGGATACCATCGCGGAAGGCGGCATAGTTGGCTATCGCTTCCATGGCGGTTACTGAGACAGACACTAAACACGGATGCAGAATGCACGAGGGCTCAGAATACTAACACACAACGCAATAGCTTATTTCGGCGTCGTCGACAGAGTTTAAGTAGAAACAATACGGTGGGGAGAAAAAGGGGGTTGGATATCATTGTGCAGTGCGGGAATAATGCTGGTTTTCATGCAGGCGTGCGTACTCAAGTGATTGTTAAGGGGGGCGGTTGGTCACATCAAGATTGTACAAAATATGGCTATTTATAGAAAGCAGAAAGAAGAAGAGAAAAAGAAAAGATTAAACAAAATGCGGTTCATCGTCGAAAAACTTAATGCGGGCTAGTGGTGTGATGATATGGCCGCAACTTCGACCCATTAATTACCTTTGGGAGTGGATTTCCAGTCAACGTAGTCAGCCGAAAAGTTGCCGGACCGACTTGTTCTGAGATCTTAAAAGGGCCGAACCAGCGTAATTTGAACTTTCCTGCTGCTCTATTGGATTTTGCATTATAGAAGAGTACAAGCTGATCTACCGAAAAGATTGGGGTCTTCAAATATCGATCGTGTGTCTTGGCTTGCCTTAGTTGTACTTCACGCATGGTTAAAAAGCTGAGCCATCAGTGCTCATCAAGTTCCCTGAGTGCGTTCATTCGTGCTGTCAGTGACTCTTCCGGTAGCATTTTCTGGGTGATTGCTACACGCAGACTTGGGATAACTATTTCCATGGGTGCTATTGCTTCTAAACCATAAGCTAGTTTGAAAGGTGTCAAACCTGTTGCTACCTTATATGTAGTTCGGTATGCTCATAATACTGCAGGTAGTAAGATCCCATCTTTCTGGTGCTTCCATGATCAGTTTCCGGAGGATATTCAATAGTGATTTGTTTGTACTTTCGTCCAAACCATTGGCGCGAGGGTAATATGGAGAGCTGAGTTTATGTGTCACCTGGAATGATTGGGTGAGTACCTTCATTAATTGATTTACGAAGTGAGTACCTTGATCTGTCACCAATTCGAGTGGTAAGCCAAATCGTGGGAAGACATCATTTAACAGACATCTTGCTACTACAACTGTTATAGCAGACCGTAAAGCCCAAGCTTCTGCCCATCTCGTTGCGTAGTCTGCACAGGTTAGTATGTATCTGTTGTTACTGAAGACTGTTGGAGGTGTGATTGGACCGATAAAATCTAATCCCCATTTTTGAAATGGTTCGAGTGGCATAATAGGCTGCAAGGGAAAGAAGTGTCGTTGCAGTGGTTGTCCAGACCTTTGACAGTTATCGCAGTTTTTTACGAATTGGGCCACATCTCGGTACATAGTAGGCCACCAGAGACCTCCTTGCAGAATTTTCCGGTGAGTTAGATATGTGGCAAAGTGACCACCAGTAGGGGTTGAATGAGCCATTGTGATGACCGAGTTAATTTCGTGCGGAGGAACACATCGAAGTAAGATTCCGGTGTGATCTACATAATATAGTTCTCCTGCAACTAACCGGAATCGGCGGCTAAAGACTGCCATTTTCCTTCGAACTGCCTTAGCAGTCTCAGATGGAAAGCATCCTTCGGTGAGAAAAGTTAGAATCTGATCATAATATGTAGGTGTTGCTTGTAATTCGGCAGTCTCATCGGTCAGTGGCTCAGAACTATAAATTGCTGGAGTCGTGTCATCTATGCCTATCGGAGCTTCACCAGAATCTAGACGAGATAAGAAATCTGCTAAGGCATGTGCATTTCTGGGTCGGTGAATGACTTCATAATCAAATTCCTGCAAGAGTAGCACCCATCGTGCTAATCGTCCGCCTAAATGTTGTTGTCTTACTAGATAGACAAGGGCAGCATGATCCACATGAAAGGTAAATTTCCGGCTTAATAGATAATGTCTGAACTTTTTGATGGAGTAAATTAATCCTAGACATTCTCTTTCGGTGGTAGAATAGTTCTTTTCTACCGGTGCAAGCCTTCTGCTGGCGTAATAGACAGGGCGAAACCACTTATGTGTTTGCTGCATCAGAATACTGCCGATCGCAACATCTGAAGCGTCGACAAAAACATGGAACGGATTGTCCCAGTCCGGTGGTTGTAAGATTGTGGCCTGCGTCAATAGATACTTGAGTCGTTCAAATGTAGTTTGGCATTCTTGAGTCCATTCAAACTGTCGGGGAGTTTTGGTGATTAGTCTGTTTAGTGGTACAGCCAGATGAGCAAGCCACCGTAAGTGTCTGCCGTGCAACCGTACTTGACCCATAAAACGCATTACTTCTTTCGGAGTGGCGGGTACTGGGGCTTCTAAAATTGCCGAAATCTTATCTGGGTCTACTCGTATACCTTGGGCAGATACAATATGACCAAGTAGTTTGCCACATGAAACGGCAAACACAGATTTGCTTGGGTTAAGGCAGAGTCTGTAGTCTCGACACTTTTGAAAACAGCAGCGTAGATGAAGCAAATGTGCCATCATCTTTCCAAAAATTGAGAAGTCATCGAGATATACTTGCATAAACGAATTGAGATAAGGAGAGAAAATCTCCTGCATACATCGCTGAAAGGTGCTTGGTGCATTTCTCAATCCAAACCACATTACCGTACAAGCAAAGACACCCCAATTGGTAATGAAGGCAGTTTTTGGGATATCTGCTTCAGCCATTCTAACCTGATTGTAACCGTTGTATCCGTCTAAGAATGAATACATTTCGTGGCCTGCTACCCTATCAAGCATGGTATCCAGAAAGGGAATCGAGAAAGGATCCGGTACTGTTGCTGCGTTTAATTTCCGGTAGTCTACACAGATTCGTAGTTGCTTATTTTTCTTTGGCACGATCACAATTGGTGAAATCCATTCAGCATGTTCTACTGGTACGATGAATCCAACTTTTAATAATCTATCAAGTTCGGCTTTTACCTGTGATGCATAATTGGGATTCATCCGATAGCTGGGTTGCTTATTCGGTTTAGCTTCAGGCTTCAGCATGACTCTGTGCTGATAGATGCGCGGATCTAATCCTTTCATATCTTTGTAATCCCATGCAAAGACGTCTGAGAATTCACGAAGTAGTCGAATCAAATCAGCCTTAAATATTTCCGGTAAGTTTTGCCTTATCTTTACAGGTCGTGGATGATCTTCGTCTCCTAGATTGTACGAGGTCAACTGGTCTTCGGAGACATAAAACTGTTGCGGTTTCTCTGTATCGTCTGTCGACCGGACTAGTGATTGTAATTCATTGTCATGTGTTGGCACAATATCTTCCTGCTTAGTTTTTTGGGTGATTGGTGCAACTGTACATACTGAAGTACTCCAGTTATCTATTACGGACTATAGATCAACAGTCCCTAAGGTCATTAAGTCAGCGTTATTCTTCAGAAATTCCTCTTCTTCATCATCTGATAGTCCATCTAACATGTGGACTGGTTCAGCAAAATATGGTCTGGCGTGAAGTTCGTAAGGTTGTATAGCATCTAATTTTACCACATATCTACGGTTGGCATCTTTGAATGTAAGCTCTTGTGCAGACCAGTCTTGTATTACCTTCGCATGCTTCAGCCAAGGTCGACCAAAAAGAAGGTTGTAATCCAAAGTGGATTCCGGCAGATCTAGTATAACAAAATTCATTTTGAAGGTCGTACCTTGTAAAGTAATGGGTACATTTCGCACAAGTCCTACAGGATGGACTCTAGATTGGTCTGCCATTCTGACAAAAAATTGAACTGGTTCGATTTCGGTCCATCCTAACCTATTGCATAAGGCTGTAGTTGCAATGTTAACACCAGAGCCTCCATCAATCAATACCTGTGTAATTTTATGATTCTTATACCATACTATAATCAAGGGAACTGAATGATCAACCGTAGAATCACGTTCCGGTTGAACTGCTGCTGTTGCCGGAATACAAGAAGGTACCGGACTGAACTGTTGTTGGAACTGTTGTCGAACCCCAGGTACTAATGCCAGTAGTTGGCCGAGAGGCAGAGTGATAGATGCCTTGGATAAAATTTCCTAGGCCTGCTGAGATTGATTATCTTGCTCTTTTGAACTTAAGGTCTCTGCTGATGCAAAAGTATCTGCTGTTATGTCTACTGGTGATGATGGCTCCGCTGCTGCTTCCTTTTGTTGTGTTCCTTCCTTTGTCGACGAGGTTTGAGTCATCAAAATAGGTTCTGGGAACACTGGTGGTTCTGTCGCGGTCCAGTGGCTAGCCTTGTTATACATCCTATGTTGTTCTCGTATCCCTGGTTCGAATACTTCTGCTGCTGACTGCAGCTGTTTACCTGATTGGGTCTGGACTGTAGCAGTTTGCATTTCTACCGGTGTAATTTGTACCATGTTGGCCATTGGGTTTTGCCGCTCCTTCTTCCTTTGATCATATTCAGCTGCGTCCTTGCAAAATCTTCTAATGTGTCTGAATTCACCACAAAAATGACAACGTGGTGGTGGTAAATTGGGATTTTCCGGTGGTGGTTCGTTCTGCCAGCGGTTTGCATTATAGTTATTGTTTCTCTGTCCTCGGTAGTTTCGATATCCTTGCGGTTGATTGTTTCTCAGTTGCGGAGGTACATAGTGATTCGCTGCCTGTCCATGTTCTTGAATAACAGCATTGACTGTTGCTATTCCCTGTATTTTGGCATTGTAGACACAATTTCCGGTGGTGTGTCCGGTAGTGTTGCAGATAGCGCAGAACGTTTGATTTAGCGCACAATTGGCACTAGTATGACCTGAATTTTTGCATGTGATGCAGTACACTTGTCTGGTTATATCTTCAGTCATAGTTTTGTTCGTTTTTAACCACTCTAGATCTTCTGTAAATCCACCGACTTTGGATTCCAGTTGCAGAGCCATGGCAATGACTGCATCCAGCGTCATTGCTCCGACACATCTTATGATCATGATCTGCTTCAATTGCAGGGTTAAACCATTGATAAACCACTGAGTGATGACATCATCTGGTAAGTTAGCGTGGGCATGTGTATCTGTCGCAAGCGTGTTCTAAAAAGTGTAGCATATTCCTGGACAGTCTGATTCGCCTTTTGTCGGTTGTTCTGTAAATAATCAAAGATTTCGGCGGGATTCTTCTTTAACCTGAATCGTTGCAAAAAAGCATCTCGTACTGCATCATAGGTACCGAAATGATTAATGTCGTATTCCGTAAGCCATCTAGCCGCTTCATTGACCAGTGTGGATTGAAAAACAATGGCCTTGTATGCCTGATCCGGTGGATGGTTAAGGACTACATAACTGATCTCAAAAGTGCGTACGTGAGCATCCGGGTCATCTCCTGGGAATCCACCAAATTTCATGTATGTTACTCCTGTTGGAGGCGGCCTTGGTTGACATAACTGTTGTTGGTGTTGTTGTCCGTTCATTGTGAGTGTATTCGGCCCTTCTTTTGTATCTTGAGGTTGATTGGTTGAACTATCAGAACTTGGATCGCCGGATGGCGTGCCTTCCGGTGTGCTGTTTTTGCATAGGATACTTCGGATCTCTGCTTCGAACAGCTTTCCTTCCTTCTGGATGTCCAATATCCGAAATCTTTCTTCCAAGCACGCGGGTCGGGCTGAGGATTCCGCAAAAAATGCTAATCCTTGGCCGCCAGTTGGTGTTTCTATCACCGGAATATCACCGGAATGAACTGAAAGTGTACCAGACTGCAGTGTTTTTCCGCTTTTACCGATTTCTTTTCTTAGAGTATTTCTGATCGTGGATAACTCTGAATCTTTATCCAAGATTGTTAAACTGGTTTCTAGTGGCGTCTTGGTAGATTCTAGAATTACTGTATTTTCGATAGGCTGGGTCGAAGTGACACCAGAATGTACCAAAGGCGTTGATCGTTCCACCGGAATATGACCGGAATTAATTCTAACGTCCTTAACTTGCTTGACCACTGGGTCAGGCCGCGTTATACCTTCTTCTCGTAGGGTTGTCTTTAGTACTTTTCGTGTTCCAGTCGTATGGTTCCTAGGATACGTTTCGCCAGACCGAGTAACCGGCATGTATCATTGCGTAGTAGCACTATCTGAGCAGTTGGCAACAATCTGGCTCTATTGCTACCGTCAGTCAATCGAACGATAAACGTAATGTTTGATTCTGAAAAATAGCCGGCACGCTACTGCCACTTTTCAGAGATAACTGGCAACCTGATGCCACTTTCCCACAGACGGTGCCAAATGTTAAACGTTTAATCGTTACTTCCACTTTCAGACTCAAAGTACTTCAAGTTCAGCCGGTTTCGAATCTTCCTAACCGTAAATGTTCTCTTATCCACGTGGGTCCTTGGGAGTGGTAGGGGTCTGTTAGACAGAGGCCCTGTACTATTTTCCCAAATTATCACACAATCCTAAATGTTATCCCGTTCTTAGCTCAGTGTCCATCTTTGAACAACGGAAGACTGTTCAGTGTACTGGAATTAGAACTTCAGGACTGAGGGCAGCAATCCGGTTACTTATTTTATGAGCAAAATATACTTCAGTAACAAGGTCACCTAATACGTACTTCTTCAGAGCAGATAGGTATACCAACTAGACATTATACCTTAAGGTTATGAGGACTCATCGTATGTTAAACTCGAACAACCAATCTCCTAATAACAAACGGCTAACCATAAACTAACGATGTCCTACTCACATTCAAACCATTACAGCTACTAGTCTTCCCGTGGTCGGAATCAACAGCAAATGTAGACTACGGTATCGAATTCGGTCACTTATAGAAACGCTAACAGACAATTAGTTCGGGACTACTTTTCACGTTCCCTGCTCCGCCGAAGAACTGACAAACAACATACTACACTTGATAACACTCAGAGACACACTCAATCATTACCGAACAGATTCGTAACACAATACATCTGATTCGTAACTCTGTAATAAGGTGAGAATAATCGACTAGCCGGAGTACAGGATAGAACAGAACAAAGCAGGACTTATCTTCTAAACAACATACACGCTCACACAATACGTTTACAGCCCTCCCCAAAACGAGGCTCACTCAAACGATACACTGCAATTCCCACAAACGGGACGCTGCTGCCACTCTTTTCTCATTGCCTTAAATAGAGGATTTTTTATAGGAGTGCGCACTTCTTCAGTTACCTGCGCGTTTCCTGAAAGATTCTTTTTCATTTAAGCTACCTGTCCTAGTACTTTTGTCCTTGTTCAGCGGCCGTCTAACACTTTTACATTTAAGACACCTGTCCTAGTTCATTTGTCCTTGTTCGGCGGCTGTTGAAGCTCAAAGTCAAGGACAAAGCATGGAAGCACATCAAAAGGTGGACACACAAGGAAAGGGAGCAAGTAGGGAGCTCCAAGAAGTGTATGTCAAATTTTCAGAAGAATCCCCTACGAAAATAGTGATTTTCATCACTAAAAACCATTGTAAATACCATTATCTATTTTTAGTAACTCCATTTTGTTCAAGCCGAGGAGTCCTTGAGCTTGAGGAGTATTAGAAGTACCATCGTACCAATATTCATAATTTTTAGACTTTGTTTGAGCCCTCAAATAAGCCCTGGAACCTAATTTTTAACTAGGCCGGACACTAGGTCTGGACAGGGCCAAAACTAGTCAAAAAACTATAAAAAGAGCTAGAGAGCTCATTTTTGGGGCTAGCTGGAGAGAGAATAGAGCTTTTGTAAGAGAACTTTTTGCAATCTAAGCTTTCCATTGTTCCTCTCTTTGATCTTACTTTGTGCGCGTGTATGTGTATGTGTGTGTATGATTGTGTACTTTCACTCACGCACTTGTGCCTTCACTTGCTCGTGGTCTTCATACCGGTCCTCACGTCTCCGCGGATTGACAAGTAAAGGAGGTGGTGCTTACGCTTGAGCTACACCAAATTTTGGTGCCGTTGGCGGGGAGAGAGCTTCGAGGACGAGCGTTGTGATGGTAAGATCGTAGATTTGTGACGTTGGAAGGTAAAAAAAACTGTCATTTCAGTTCATTTTCTGTTTTTTCCTCTTCATCTTCATCATCATCATCATCTCCACCTTCTTCCATCTTCTTCTTCATAGAAAATTCTTGTTTTTTAGCGCATTTTCACCATCTTCATACCATTTTTCATGCATTATTGTGTGGGAAGGAGTTAGGAGGAGCAAGGGAGAGCAAGCGCTGTGTTTTTTTCATGATTTTCTGCTCATACGGAGCTCGCCATAGCCGGCGCTCAGAAATTTGAATTTCCCACCAAAAAACACGATTCTGTGATGAAAATCGCGATTCTGTGAAAATTCAAATTTTTTTGAAAAATCACGATTTTCTGTTTTCCCGCCTAAAAGTTGGCTGAAAAAAATCACGATTCTGTGGTCATTCTCAGAATCGCGATTCTGTGATTGTGCTCAAAATCGCGATTCTCACAAATCACGATTTTCAGTCAAAAAAAAAAAAAAAACACGATTTTGAGAAAACACGATTCCCTACTCAAAATCGCGATTCTCAAAAAATCACGATTTTCAGTAAAAAACCACGATTTTGTGAAAAAAGGCGATTCTGTGTAAACACGATTTTTGCTCAAAATCGCGATTTTCTAAAACACGATTTTGTGCTCAACATCGCGATTTTCATGCAAAAAACACGATTTTGAGAAAATACGATTTTCAGTGGGCTCAAATCGCGATTCTCACAAATCACGATTTTGTCCTTAACATCGCGATTTTCAGAAACACGATTTTGTGCTCAACATCGCGATTTTTTTGTTAAAAACACGATTCTGAGAAAACATGATTTTGTAAATCACGATTCTCTGAGTCAAAATCGCGATTTTCAAAAACACGATTTTGTGCTCAACATCGCGATTTTCAAAAACACGATTTTGTGCTCAACATCGCGACTTTCAAAAACACGATTTTGTGCTCAACATCGCGATTTTCAACAACACGATTTTGTGCTCAACATCGCGATTTTCAAAAACACGATTTTGTGCTCAACATCGCGATTTTCAAAAACACGATTTTGTGCTCAGCATCGCGATTTTCAAAAACACGATTTTGTGCTCAACATCGCAATTTTCTGAGTTCACAAAATCGCGATTCTCTGAAAGTTCACAAAATCGCGATTCTGAAAGTTCACAAAATCGCGATTTTCTCCAAAGGTCCTGTTTGCCTGTTTTGACCCCCAGGAGCCTGAATTGGCATAACTTTTTCATCCAAAGTCCATTTTTTGAGCTCTATAGCTCGTTGGAAAGCTCGTTTCAAATCCTACACGATCTCAACTGTTTTTTTCAAGAATAACGCGTTGATTTTGAGTTAGGATAATTTGAAGTTGACCCTCCAGTGGGACTAGGGAACCAAGGGGACTCCAAAGAATTTTGAACCATACCAAAGGGAAAATTTGGACTCTTGACTAAAGCTTATGAACCTGAGATCTGGTAGACACTTAGGCAAGGATAAACAAAGCATTAGATCTTCTGAGGCTAGTGTCAACCATACATCCAAGTCTTGGGCACAACAACTAAGTGGTCATCTTTTACTAAGTTCAGACACAAGTGATTCAGAAATGTCTTTTAGTATGGGAAAACCTGCAGGTGGCTCAGGAACTGCCCATCTACAAACACCAGAAGGTCCCTATAAGACACAGTTGGAATATATTCGGACCAACCAATTAGGTGCTCGCATCTATGAGGATGGTCTGAGGCGACCAGTGGTCCAACTCAAAAATCCAGATCAATCCTTTGGACTTGAACACCCGGTGGTCAAGTTCGAAGAGGGTTCATACATTGATAAGGAAGGAACCATGTATGTGGTCACCAACCTACCAGATAGGACTGATGAGTTTGGAAATGTCATTCCTGAGAATGGAATAGGAGACCTAGAACAAGGAAATGTAGGACAAGGACCCCAGACTCCTAGAGGTAAGTCAGTTTTGACCCGAGTGATCACTCCAGACTGGATCCCTCAAGATAACAAAAGCATAGAACTATTTTTGAATAGAGAAACAGAGGAAGCCTTTTGGAGATTCAAGCCAGATCAACCTAGCCAATTGGGCATAGTCATCATCTACGAGTTCAAGGATCCAGAGATACCAGGCAAAGTTGTCTACCTTGATAACACATCAGAGAAAACTTTCTTGGTAACAGAACATGACAGACATGCATATACTTGGAAGAATGAATTGATTTTCCCCCCTGTTAGTAGCGGACAAGGGACTGAAGGACTAACGAGGCATGGCAGTCAGAGAAGAGAGTCAAAAGGGAGAGAAGGCACAAGCAAACAAGGGAGTCAACGAAGATCTGGCAAATAGGCCAATAATTTTCTTCAGGAAGAAGCACGTATGAGCATTCACGCAGATTTAGCACTAAGGCAACCTTAATTTTTCAAAACCTCTACACCAATTAAAAGTGATTCTCATCACTAAACACCATTGTAAATACCATTTCATCTTTTTGTAGCTCCATTTTGTGCAAGCCAAGGAGTCCTTGAGCTTGAGGAGCTTTAGAAGTATCTACCTGCCAATTTTCGTATTTTTGAGATCTCGTTTGAGCCCCCAAATAAGCCCTGGAACCTAATTTTTAACTAGGCCGGACACTAGGTCTGAACAGGGCCAAAGCTAGTCAAAAACTATAAAAGGAGCTAGAGAGCTCATTTTTGAGGTTAGATTGTAATTGAAACAAACTTGTAAGAGCTTTTTGAAAGTAATCTAAGAACTCCATTGATTCTCACTCTTTGTCTTGCCGTGTGTGCGCGTGTGTGTGTATGTGTGTGCATGTTTGTGTGCTTCTCACTCACGCACTTGTGCCGCCACTTGCTCGAGGTCTTCATACCATCCTCACGTCTTCCCGGATTGACATTAAAGGAGGTGCTACTCATCACTGAACTACACCAAATTTTGGCGCCGTTGCCGGGGATCGAGCTTTGAGGACGAGCGTGTGATGGTAAGACGTAGAGTTGACGCGTTGGAGTTGTAGGTATTTTCTTCACCCTCCTCGATTTTCTTTTACTTTCTTTGCCATCTTCATCACCATCATCATCATCACAATCACCCACCTCCATCTCCATCATCGCGAAAATTTTTGTTTTTTTATCATATCACCTTCCCCACCTCATTTCCCTCATTTCACTTGTGAGAGAGAGCGAGAGAGCGATATTGCATGTGTGTTTTCTTGCATGTTTCTTGAGCTTTTTGCAGGACCTTGCCGAATCACCATCCCCAGCTTCCTGCGCAGGTACGAAACTCGACGAAACTGTCTCGCGATCGCAGGCTTCTGTCGATCGCGACTGACAGAAATTTTTTGGTTTTTTACAAAATTGAGTGCACCACTAGAACAAGCACAAAGAGCACATCCTAAAACATTAAAAACAGTAGAAAAATTCCGAGGTTTTCTGTCAATCGCGACCGACAGACTCTATCAATCGCGACCGACAGACCCTGTCAATCGCGACCGACAGACCCTGTCAATCGCAATCGACAGACCTCCACGATCGACTGACTGCCACGTAGGACCCTGTCAATCGCGATTGATACCGTCGATCGCGATCGACAGCCACGACCGACACCTCTGTCAATCGCGATTGACACCGTCGATCGCGATCGACTGAAATTCCATGACTGATTGACTTTTATGCGTAGCCACGTGTCCATCGCGACTGATAGGCCCCCGATTGACTGAAATTTCGGCAAAAAACCCGGAAAACGTGTCGATCGCGATTGATACTGTCGATCGCGACTGACAGCCCCGACGGACACCTCTGTCAATCCCGATCGACAGACCTGTCGATCGCGATTGACAGGCTTTTCGGCCAAAAATTAGGGTTTGTTTTTGTTCAAAATTGGGGATAATTTTGGGGCAAAATAGTCAATCCATTAGCATTATTGAGGTTCCTACACTTGTGTTTTGGGAGAAAATCCTAGGATCTGTCAGCCAGATTGAATCTTGTTTTAACCCCTAAACCCTGAACAGTCATAACTTTTTCATACGAAATCAATTTTCATAGGATTGTTTTCTTAAAAATCACTATGCAAGTTTGTGTTTGTGCTACAGGAATGAAAATCATTGGTTCTGTCTTTAGAATTTAAATCTTTAAGCTAACTTTGGAACTCTTACAGATCTATTGAGAGCATCGAAAGGCGTTCTAAGCAAGTGTAAGTGCAAGCTTGGGAACACACTTCCTGGGCACTCAAGGGCAACCAAGCAGGAAACAAAAGGTTGGAAACTTTTAACCCCCTCTGTCAATTCATAGCTTAGGCTAAGAACGACTAGAGGTAGGAGTAAGTCAAGGCGACGATAGGCAGGTGTCAAGTTGAAGACTACCTAAAAACTCAAGTTCAAGCTAAAAACCTAATCTCTGTACTGTCGATAACCTAAAGGAAAAGAACCTAACGTGGAACGATCAACCTGAAAGCACGAAGAACATTCAAGTATTCCTGACGACGTAATATCAGACAAGACCTCAAACATGAGGAATAACTAAAAAGAACCAAGCGACTAATATAAAGTAACCAGCAACGAGGTTGTACTCTGGGCAAAGAATTGGGCTACTTAAATAGGCATATGAACCTTAGATCAGGACGACATCTAGTAAGGGAGAGACAAAGCCTTAGATCTTCAGAGGCTAGTGTTAACCACACTGCTAGGTCTTGGGCCCAGCAGTTGAGCCACCACTCGTACTACCCTAGCTCTGAGACCAGTGAGTCAGAGATGTCTCAAGGCATGGACAGACCTACGGGAAGTTCAGGAGTGCCATACTTGTACAGGGTAGAAGGCCCTTACAAAACGCAGTTGGAATACCTTAGGACCAACCGATTAGGTGCTAGCATCTATGAGGACGGCCTAGGAAGATCCGTGGTACAGATTAAGAATCCTGATCAATCCATAGGACTTGAGCACCCAGCAGTCAAGTTTGAAAATGGTGCATACTTGGACAAAGAAGGAACCATATACGTAGTCACCAGTCACCCAGACAGGACAGATGAATTTGGAAATGTAATCTCAAAAGCGGACTTAGGTGACTTGGAACAAGGAAACATGGGAATAGAACCTAGAACACCCCGAGGCAAATATGTTCTCACTAGGATTATCACACTGAGTGGGTATCACCCATCGTAGTGGTGCCCAAGAAGAATGGCAAACTGCGCGTGTGCATTAACTTGAAGAAGGTTAATGCAGCCACTATTCGAGATAACTATCCGCTTCTCATCACAGAACATCTCTTAGAAAGAGTGGCAGGCAAGGAAGTGTACAGCTTCCTTGATGGATTTTCGGGTTACAATCAAGTAGCCATAGCTCCAGAGGATCAGCATAAGACTGCCTTTGCCACTGAATGGGGCATTTTTGCCTTTAGAGTCATGCCATTTGGGCTTACCAACGCACCAGCTACCTTCCAGAGACTAATGTGTCATGTATTTAAAGAGTTCCTGAGGAAGAATTTAGAAGTCTATGTTGATGATCTTTGTGCTCATTCCAATATCAGACAAACCCATATTCCTGAACTCAGACAAATCTTTGACAAATGTAGGGAATATCAAATCTGCCTGAACTCAGAGAAGTGTGTTTTTATGGTCAGGCAAGGCAAGATTCTTGGACACATAGTGTCAAAGAATGGCATATCCACTGATGAAGAGAAAGTGAGAGCCATAGCAGAGCTACCTAGGCCAAAGAATGTCAAGGAAGTACAAGCCTTCATGGGGCATTGTGGTTATTACCGAAGATTTATACACATGTATGTTGTCATTGCAAAGCCCATGTACGGACTTCTGACTAACTTTGAGTGGACGGATGAATGTGAGAATTCCTTCCAGGAGCTTAAACGAAGATTATGTTCAACACCAATCTTGACCACACCAGATTGGAATAAGCCATTCCATGTTCATGTGGATGCATCCAATTATGCTATTGGATGTGTGCTTACTCAACCTACTGGTGAAGGCAATATGGATCTTCCAATTGCCTATGCCAGTAGACAATTGAATGTGGCTGAATGGAATTACACCACTACGGAGAGAGAAGGTTTAGGCATGGTATATGCAGTTAAGAAATTTAGACACTATTTGCTTGCAAATAAGTTTAAATTTTTTACTGATCATCAGGCATTGCTATACATCGTAAATAAGCCATGCAATACAGGAAGATTAGTGAGATGGTTTCTCTTGCTAATGGAATATGATTTTGAGGTTGTGGTAAGAAAAGGTAGGACTCATTTGAGAGCTGATCATCTATCTAGGCTCACATCGGGAGAAGCCCCACAAGGAGTATTAGATGACCTTCCTGATGCTTACTTGTTTAATTTGGAAGTTGTACCGCAGTGGGCTAAGCCATTGGTACCTGTATTGACATACGGGCCTAAGCATCCAGTGGTAAACACACGCAATAGGGAGGTTGTGAGAGCCCAAAAGTACCACATCATGGCAGGAAGCATGTACAAGCACACAGATCAAGGGATCTTGGCTTGTTGCGTAGAAGAGGATGAGTACGCTAAATGGTTGCAATTAGCACATGTAGGTGCACTAGAGCAACACCATTCAAAGCAACGAACTTTACAGACCCTAAAGAGACTCGGAGTACATTGGCCAACTATGGAAGCTGATGTCCAAAAGTTGTGCAAGGAGTGCCCAATCTGCTGCACTAAACCACCTGTGGAACACGCTACTCTTTATCGAGTATCCATTGTGCCAGATTGGAGCGAACCTCTAGTATCCTTCTTGAGGACAAACACATTCCCTCCAGACATGACTCTGGCTAGGAAAAGGAGTTTAGAACAAGAAGCCCTGGATTACTCACTCATTGGTGATAACCTATACAAACGCGGTAAAGATGGTTACCTGAGACTGTGTGTCCATGAGAGTGAATATCTTAAGATCTTGGAAACTGCTCACCAAGGTGTAGCAGAAGGACACTTTGGACCAGATCGGGTGATCAAGGCAATACTATTTGCGGGCTTCTGGTGGCCTACCCTTCACATGGATGCACATACCTATGTGAAACGGTGTGATGTCTGTCAGAGAACTCAGTATCCTATACGAAAAGATGAGATGCCATTGAAACCTATGATGGGTGGACGTGCATTCTCTAAGTGGGGACTTCGTAGGTCCTATTAATCCCCCAGCTAAGGGTTCTCATGCAGAATACATCATTGTTGCAACAGACTATCTAACCAAGTGGGTAGAGGTAAAGGCTACGACAAAGAACGATGCTCAAACAACTGCTAAATTCTTGTTTGAGAATGTATTCACAAGATATGGGCTACCTATAGAGCTTGTAAGTGATAGAGGCACTCATTTCTTGAACGAAGTGATTGAAAATCTACTCCAAGAATTCTTGGTAATACACAAGAAGTCTGCCCCTTATCACCCTCAAGCTAATGGACAAGCTGAGAGCACTAATAAGATTTTATGCAATGTACTGACAAAGTTAGTGAACACGAAACGCTCTGATTGGGACAAACAGCTACACCATGCTGTTTGGGCATACCGAGTCGCCTACAAAACAGTACTCCAAGCCACCCCCTTTCAGATGGTATTCGGCCAAAACGCTGTGCTACCCTTGGACTTCTTGATTCCTACATTGAGAATAGCACAAGAGCACGAATGGACAGGACATGAGCTCTCCTCTAGAATCTTTGACCTTGAATGATTAGGAGAAACAAGACTGAGAGCCGCTGCAGGGATATATGCAGCTAAGAAGAGACAGAAGGCATACTTTGATGCCCATGTGAAGGATAAAGGCTTGAAAGCAGGAGATCTAGTCTTAGTCTATACACTGAAACAACACACGAGGAAGCTAGAAAAGAGAGGCTACGGACCCATGATCATTAATAGGATCTCCACAAGTGGAGCTGTGCAATTAGCCACATTAGAAGGTGATGTTCTCCCAAACTATATTAGCGGTTGCAGAGTCAAGTTGTATCAGGAACCCCTCACGGAGGAAATGCTCAGCCAACTCAACACTGCTAAGAAACGCAAAGAGGAAGAAAAGCGAATTCGAGAAGAAGCTCAAGCAGAAGCTTTAGAATGCATCAGAAGGATGAAATTATGGAGGCAAAATAGAGATCAGCCTAAAACGAATGACTATGCAGATAAAGGATATCCCATGGCTATGTGTGAAGTCGCAGGAACAAGCTCACATAGGATAACTGATCGACGTCCTTTCGTAACCTTAGATATAGGACAAGGAAAGAGTGCAAGGACCGTAAGAGCCTTGATTGACTCAGGTGTAGCCACTAGTGCTGTTAAAGTGTCTTACTGTCAAGAGTTGCAGTTAACTGTCAATCCTGTGGAAGCATATCTCATAGGATTGGGAGGCGTGGAAACCCCTTGCATGGGCGAGGTGGAACTTCCCCTCTACATTCATGATGAGGCAATGACGGTCAAAGTACTAGTGTGTCAAGATGAGGATCTCACTGAACCTCTTGTCTTGGGTCAAGACTGGATCTATGACCAAGCAGTCAACTTAAACCTAAGAAGTGGACTTCTTCAGGTATGGGTCAATCATAGTCGAGTTACAGTAGAATTAGATAATGGAGCACTCAAGGAACTAGGAAAGGCACAGACTCCTGGTCCTTCCAGGGGTACACATGAAGATGACCATGCTGTTCTTGTCCAAAACTATGTGTTGCAGAGGAATGATATTCGCAAAAAAGGAGTTAGGGATGCAACGGAACTCCCTTCTTTTCCAAAGACTAGAAGGAGGCAGCAACCAAAGGTGGATCCAAGGCAGAAGAAGTAGAGTACTACCTATGCCGGAAATCAAAAGTACCTACGCAGCAGAATGTCCCAGAAAGTAAACCAAGTGTGGGTGCGGAAAGGCGAACACCCGGTTGCACTTAAGCCAACCACACGGGCCAAGCCTCTTATTAGTGACCAACAACCCGATAATAATAAGAAGTCTTTCAGAAGCTCATCTGCTAACGTGAAATCTATTTGGGTGCCCAAGAAGTCGATGAAGGCCAGTCCACAATGAAGACAAATTTGGGTGCCTAAGGCTTGTTTGCGGGGTCAAATAGCTACACCAAGAACACACCCTACACAGCATGATCCATTCACTCGCACAGCCTACATCCACTCATTTTCAACACTAAGGCCCATGAGCACGAACATAATCGCTTGTAAATGGGTCCCTAAAAGGCCTCATTTTCAAGTTGATACACCCATAAAGCTCTCTAGAGTCTCTACGAAACCTAGAACGAGACCCACCCACTGCATTTGGCAGCCTAAGATATGTAACAAACCCCCGGACCCCAATTGTAAATCCATGATAACCTACTAACCACATCACTATCACACTACATCATTCCACTTAACTCTTAGGTCTACCGAACGACTAACCGCACACACACTCGCACCGAGCACTTACTAACCCATTATTCGCTCCCGACCCTCATGTTAATGTTGTGATGGGAACAACAACGGTGCTCCCTTGTCCTGTACAATGTTAACACATGTTTGTATATTCCCACAGAGACAAGCAGCAAGAAGTAACATGGCAGATACGGTAGGAACTAGCTCCCAGGCAGGCACCAGCCCCCAAGTGGTGGACATCGAAAGCCTTCCGGTCGAGGAAGAATTAAAGGAACGACCAGTGGCATTACGGGCATTACATGCCATACCAATTCAGAATCCTCCACAGGGTCACACAATGCCGGTGGGCAAAACCTCACACTGGTTCAGTGACGTTGCTGGACCCCTGGGTGAAGGCACATACATGTGGGAGTCCGAGGTAGAATTCAATGGACGTTGGGGCAGATACCATTTCTTTACCAGGGAGTTTGAAAAGCTACAGAATAATGAAGGACTGAAGTCGATATGGAAGAAGGCTGGGCTTTATGATTACTTCAAGTTCCAACTTCCAAAGCCAGATTTTCTAAGGTGCTCATACTTAATTAGTACCCTCACTCCCAACAAAGACAAGAAAGGATACAGTTCCTTTGTGCTCCCATCACTCACAAGGGGCAACGAGCTGAAGCGTTTCCGCTTGACTATCAACTTGGTGAGAGAAGCACTCGACATGAAAGGTATGCACATCCCAACCGAGAAAGAGACCATGGTTCCAGACAGTATGAAGAACAGGAATCTGACGAAATTGAAGGACATGGTTGCGATGACACCCACGATTGCCATTCATTTACGCATGGTCATGCAACATTTCGCATTCCTCGCACAGGAAAGGTTCACGATGCCTCCCAAAAAGATCTGGTTTAGCCTCTACCTGGCGGATGCTTTTGATTTGACAATCAATATGCCTCACTGGATTATCGACCAGATTCACATGGCTCATCAGAGATGGTATAAGAAGCAAAAGTCTGTGCTGTATGGTTGTTGTGCACTTACAAGAATTGTATACAGATGTCTCGCATATGATGTACCGGTGCAGAGGGCTCTCATTTGGTCCAGAGCTCAGGAGTTTCAACGTAGATTGTCAGCTGTAGGGCCTCCCTCAAAGAAGATGAGAGGCGCTGTCCAGATGCCTTGTGCACAAGCTCGCGGTGCAACCCTAACGCCTGAAACAACCCCAAGACTTCCTCGACGAGTACAACCATTTACTATCAGATTACCCAGGCACAGCACAGATGGCCCGAACCTTGTGTTTCCACCAGTACCGACTGATCTGGAATTCCCACATGGATTCACTCTAGAGGATCTAACGGACGAAGAAGTTGCAAGAATCATAGACGCTGTAAATGCGGAAGTTGAAGAAGAGCAAGCTGGTGGACAGCAAACTGCCCCAGACCAAGCCCAGCCCAGCCAACCGGACGTAGTCAATGTGGACGATGAAGAAGAAGCACATGAGGAGGCACAGGGTGGACAATCAGAAGCAGAAGAACAAGAGTATGATCAGGAAGCCCTACAAGTACTGGAAGGTGCCCCCGCCTATACTAACGCATTAAAGAAGCTCTACGATACGATGAACCGAGTCAAAGAGCAACACAGGCTATCATTAGTTGCAGGTAAAGCCCTCATGAACCAGATTCTGGAGGAGGAAGGCGTGGACGAGCAATACCGTGCCACCCTGGAAATGATATCAGATGCTTTGGGAGTACCTGAAACGGTGCATACTGCACTAGCGCAATCACGAAGGACAGAGAAAAGATATGGAAGACGCCCCCCATGAACGGGAAAACGAATGAATGTATTAGGATCAGGACCACAAGGCACCCCCACAACCATTGGCACAGCACACACTGTTCACGACACCGAGGAAGCCCACACATTGAGTGCACCCCCATCACCTCCCTTGCCACCTTCTCCCCCACATCCGCCCCACTCACCTATCTCTACCACTGTAACCTCTACTGTCACCACTTCCGAACCCACTACACACACCGACGCACAAACCATCAGTCAACCCACGTACTCTATTTCCACTGAAAACATAAGTCTAAACACAGCCACGGTAAACCCCACTACTTCCATCACACTTCCTGGGAGTTCACAATTACACACACCTCTATACACGTTCACAACTATCACCGCAACCACAATCCCCATGTTCACAGTGACTCCCATCACGGCCTCCACTTTTGAATCCATGGAGGTGTCCCCCACGTCTGCACCTCTCCCACCCCCCATTTACCCACAATCTCCCATTCCCCCACCTCCCCCCTCACCCTTCTCCAATACTGCATCCACAATCCCCTTTCCCTTTCCCTTCCCCTCTGCATTCAACACCATTTCTCCCACCATTCCTCTTAATAATGTATTTAATAATATGTATCAATGCATGTCCCAACTTCAGCAACACTACCAACACCTTGACAACCAGCATACAAGGCTTTTCCGAAGCCACGAAGAGCTCCAAGCACGATGTAGGGATCTTGAAGAGCAGAAGCAGCTACTACAACAGCAGCACATGACCTTACAGGAACAATATGCACAATTAGTAGCCAACCCACCCCAAGCAGATGATGAAGAACGACGCCACATGGACGAGATGCTACATTCGCAGATCACGGAAACCCTTAAGCTTCGACGGAACTTGGGCCTCCTACGCAAGCATATGTCTACAGCGCTAGAGGAGAATAAACGATTGCAGAAACAGAACGAAGAAAATCTGGAGGCGGCCATGGAGGGTTCCCCACAGGAGATTGACCCAGAGCGATTCAAGGCAATTCCCTCTGAGAATATGAAAGTGGTGTTAGAAACTCATGCAGATCTCATGGAGGCCCATGCCGCATTAGAAAAAGAGAGAGATGATTTGCTAAGGCAGTTGGCCACTCTACAGACATCACCCAGCAAGAGCACAACCGCAGAAGATACATCTGAAGAGGTCACTAAACTCCGGGCAGAACTTGAGGAATTACGTAGCAAGGTCATGCAATACGAGCGTCAGCCCTCCCCTCTGGTAGAGCCCGAGCCTGACGATCTTGTGCCAATTGAAGTAGAAGAAACATTCGAGGATCCCTATGTCCCGATGCCAACACCCGGAGGTAAGCGAACAGAACAGGGCATGGACACAATTGAAATTGAGGCACCTGAATGGATGCAAAAGCTAGAGAAAGTAGCCACGACGCATGATGACAGGGTGGCAGTCCAAATCGCATTGATGTCAAAATTGGAAGAGGTTGTAATAAAATCCGATTATTTTAAGAATCTCTCACACCATAGGTGGATCGGCCCATCGGACGACCTGTATGTTCCTTTTTGCGTTCTAATGGCGGATTATAATGCGGAGATCAAGCACCAGACCTCAAGGGAACCGACCTCGGCCACCCAGTTTGCACCTGACGACATCCCAAAAAGTGCCAAGCAGGGACATATTCGCCAACCGACGTGGAGAATTCGGCTGCTTGAAACCTACCCAGAAATGGTAAGAACATGGAACAACATGCCATTGTACATCAAATATAACCCATGTTATTGCCCTCTGAGATCCTGGCCGGAGTACACACAAACAGTGCTGACGATTAAAGGATGTGAGAAGTGGCTCAATTATGTGTACTTCGCACCCCCTAAGGGCCAGCCTACTATTGGATATATGATTTCGACGATTCGACATTGGGGGGTCCGGTTCAAGAATGTACCTGATGTCATGACTCAGATGTGCCTGAAGATTTTCGAACTTATGTTGGTCACCTTCAAGACCTTCAAAAATGTCAAGGAACCGCATCTCTCAGCACTAGGATTTAATGAAGGTAATCAGGACCTTGTATACGACATGAGCACAACCCCATCGATTAATGTGGTGTATGCATGGCACGCTCGCATCAAATATCTACCGGCCTGCTTCAAACAAACGTTTGAAGAGATGTTTATCACGGGATTCTGGGAATATCACTCCGAGATATTCATTCCCAGACCATCCCATCTCTTGCAGTTGTTTGCAGTGGAACAAGCTCTACATTCTGAAAAGCTACGTATACCACATCCAGAGGTTCCCGGGCCGGTAGACTGGGATGCTCTTCTGACAGATTTGGCCAAAGGATTGAGAATTGCTGAACATCACTTAGTGCAGGATGTCGTCGAGTACTACATCCAAAAACCCACACAACAAGGGTCTGTCAGGGACGACAGACGCGAGAGAGGGGGGGTGTTAGCAGCGGACAAGGGACTGAAGGACTAACGAGGCATGGCAGTCAGAGAAGAGAGTCAGAAGGGAGAGAAGGCACAAGCAAACAAGGGAGTCAACGAAGATCTGGCAAATAGGCCAATAATTTTCTTCAGGAAGAAGCACGTATGAGCATTCACGCAGATTTAGCACTAAGGCAACCTTAATTTTTCAAAACCTCTACACCAATTAAAAGTGATTCTCATCACTAAACACCATTGTAAATACCATTTCATCTTTTTGTAGCTCCATTTTGTGCAAGCCAAGGAGTCCTTGAGCTTGAGGAGCTTTAGAAGTATCTACCTGCCAATTTTCGTATTTTTGAGATCTCGTTTGAGCCCCCAAATAAGCCCTGGAACCTAATTTTTAACTAGGCCGGACACTAGGTCTGAACAGGGCCAAAGCTAGTCAAAAACTATAAAAGGAGCTAGAGAGCTCATTTTTGAGGTTAGATTGTAATTGAAACAAACTTGTAAGAGCTTTTTGAAAGTAATCTAAGAACTCCATTGATTCTCACTCTTTGTCTTGCCGTGTGTGCGCGTGTGTGTGTATGTGTGTGCATGTTTGTGTGCTTCTCACTCACGCACTTGTGCCGCCACTTGCTCGAGGTCTTCATACCATCCTCACGTCTTCCCGGATTGACATTAAAGGAGGTGCTACTCATCACTGAACTACACCCCCACCAAGATCCAATGTTTCCCATGGCCTCCAAGGAGTAGGATCATCCCACGCTCATGAAGCCCAGAGAGAAAGAACTAGAGAGAGACCTGAGGTAAGTTTTGCACACACCGTGGGCACGAATAGATCAGGATTTGAAAATGAAAGACCTGAAAGAGAGAGACATCAAGCACATAGGCAAAAAAGAGATGAACATGATTTTCCATTGCCTAGACCCCGAGAGCACCCAAGAACCCTTAGACCCACTCAAGTGATCAAGGCAATGAAGAATTATTTTGACGGGTCAGGAGATCCTTATGATCATGTGGCCGAGTTCAAACAAGTGTTAACAGCTGAACAGGTTGAGGATTTATTCACCCAATACGAGGCATTTGGTTTGACTCTTAAGGGCACTGCCTTGGCTTGGTTTCAACGATTGAGTAGTCGCAACTATCGCGATATAGGTCAGCTGCTAGACGAATTCATTGTAGAATTTTCCAAGAGTGGTATCAGGCATAACACATCATCCTTGATCCACAGTTTCAAACAGACACCCCAAGAAACAGTGCGACTAGCAGGAAGAAGGTTCAGACAGTACCTAGAAAGATGCCCTGCTCCTGAGTTACCCACACCAGCCAAACAAGTGGCTTTGTTCTTAGATGGCTTACTGAGCACAAAGTTAAGATCATATGTATATTTGAAAGAGCCTAGATCCATAGAAGAGTGCGTGCGAACATGCATTGACATAGAAGATAACTTGGGTGAGGAGTTAGGATTATCCAAACTCTATAAGGATTCAGATAGTTCCACTAGTCATACTTCAAAAATCTCCACGGAAATAGAGGAGATAGCTGAGCAAGTTGCCAAGAAGCTGGGAGTCCAAAATAAACAAACACAGAGAGTCACTCCAGTGAATCGGTGTTATACTTGTGGGGGCGACCACATGGCTAATGTATGCCCAATGCAAAACCAAAACATTAGAGAAAGGAATGCTCCATATTGCACTATTGAGAGAAAATACACAAACCACACGGCTCAAGATTGTCCCTACAATAGGTAGGCTGTTAGACAAAATTATCAGCAACCTTACCCACAAGGTAGGTATCAGAACCAATACCAACAGCCATATTATAGACCACAACAGCAATATCAGGTACCATATAGGCCACAACCTGTCTTGGGAAACCAACCACCAGCTCCAGCCAACGTGATTCCAGTCAAATATGCTGTGGGAGAGGAAAATCCAAATAGAGCATTGGTGCCCCTAACCCCATTGATACCAGATAATGATTCTCATGCTCATAGTTCAGACTACTCCCATGAAGGTAGTCCACATGCGTATTACACAGAGTCACCTAAACATAGTGAGATTTACTCGTATCAATATGAGGCACCACCTATGGAGCAAAATTGGGAGCCAGAATACTCCAATGTCATGTACACAAATCCTAACCCTAGGCCCCAATTGAGACAAATGAGACCACAAGCCCCTAGAGGATCTTGTTTTAGATGTCAAGGTGATCATTTCATTCGTGACTGTCCCCACCCATCATCTCCAAGTCAAGGACAGGCTATCACAATACAGGCTTTTTGCCCTGATTGTGGCAAAGACCATCTCCCTAGAGATTGTCCAAGAAACCCCTCCAGCGCACCCAAGATTACACCCATTAATGTGGTAGGCTTAGTGGCGGATTCAAGTTCAAGCAGCAGTAATGTGGCACCTATACAGGCAATTACTAGGGCACAAGCATTAAAACAAGATAAACCAACAGAGCAATCAGAGTCGAGTGAATCAGGAGAGCCTAGTAAGAGGAAAACAAGAACATGGAAGGATACCAGAGAAAAGGCCAATCGTAAGTGGAATAAAAAGTTATCGGAACTAGAAGAAAGCTTGAAAGACGCAAAAACAAAAATAGAAGACATTGCATCTCAAAACCCCTCGCATGCCAAAACTCCATCCATTCCACCTCATCGCACCCCACCACCCATTGTAAATAGACCGCAACCAGGGTCTGTTCTTGCAGATCCAACCCTAGAAGGCTTGGACATGATGTTCAAGGCCTACCAGGCTCGACTTCAAGAAGGGCCTACAGCTGCAAACCTAGACAAGAGTTACCCTAGAGCGGACTTAGAGATTGAACGGATGAAAATTTGCATGAAAATGGTAGAACAAGCTCAAGCTATACTTGAGACTAGTCAAAAGTTCAATCAGACAAACTCTGTCAAAGGGGATTTGCATTTCCAGGGCTTACTAGAACGATTAGAGCAGTTGGTAAACAAACCACAAGTTTCTTTACCTCCACAGGCTCAACCAGTTATTGAAAGAGGAAGCTCACCACCAATGGGAGCTTATGTTCCTAATTCCACGGATCCAAGAATACCTCCTTCAATTCAACAGTACTCTCAAGAATTCTTGCGGGAAATACAAGAAGAGAAATGGGCCAATGAGAAGGGTAATTCCCCTCCTATTCTTGAGATTGATGATCTTCATGATCAATCCCCAAGACATTCCATCTATTTACGAAGATGAAGCAGAACAACAAGAAGATGAAAGGTTAGATTTTGAATCTAATACCTTAGAAGAACTGCCTCAATTTCCAAGCCCATGGGAATCTGAATCTCTCCAGATTAGAGCTCCCACAATACTAGTAAGAAATGCAGACTCAGTGGTTCCAAGGAACACGGATGTCGTGAAGAACACTAAGGTTCAGTGTCATCTCACTGTAGAAGAGCTTCTCAAAGCAAAACCTGAGCTTTGGAATCATGTGAAGGATCAGGTTCCAGAACTTGATTCCAACATGCCAAAAGCAGGCTCCAAGCAAAGGGTACCAGAGATACCTCTAGACAAAATAGGGGACATGTGTGAGGGTGAAGAAGGTAATACTTATCTTCCAATCACCTACCAAGGTTACACAACCAAAGCAATCATAGATTCAGGTGCTGGTGTTGCTATTGCGACCACCTCCTTGTGGAAGCAATGGGGTAAGCCCACATTAAGACCAACTAGAATGAAGCTTCAAATGGCTGATGGTCATTTTGAAAGACCTCTAGGATTGCTAGAAGGGATCACTCTAACCACTTGTGGTGTAGAGTTTGAGCACACATTTGCTATATGTGACTTTGAGAAAAATAATGTCTATGAGATGATCCTAGGAAGACCCTTCCTACGACAATTGCAAATAGTACAGGATTGGGGAACTAACTCCTTGTACTTACAGCACTTAGGGGTCACCACCAAGGTCAATTTGAAGGATTACACCTTCAGAGATGTACCACCCCTACAGTGGAATTCTATCCACAAAGCGAAAGAAGATTCCATCTGTGTGCATTCTGAAAGTTCACCTGATCCATCATGGCTACATGAAGATACTCATTTGTGGATGTGCAAGGTCGCAAAGGAAGAGGAAAAACGTTTAAAGGCAAGAGAAGAAGGAACTTCGCTAGGAGATAGACCAGTTAGAGACCCAGCCTACACACCGATGATCTTTCCAGATGAGGAGTTTGAGCCTCATGGCTGGCCAGAAATCTTAGCCACCATGGACATTGCTGTCAATGAGGAACAGTGGACACCTCATTGTGATGAGGAGGGTTATGATATCTCGGTGTTCATGTGTCAACCCTTGCTAGAAGAATGTGACCTTAGTGATGTCATAGAAGAAGAAGAGAATGACGATGATCTGGAGTCTATTGTGATGGATAGTTGCTTTAACTCAGAGCAGCACTATCTAGAAGATATAGGAGTGTTCACCCAGAAAGAAGAAGAACCTCTCACAAGTATTAAAACAGTAAACTCAAAGGATGGAAGTGAGAGTAGTCAAAAGAAAAAGAAAAGAAAAGCAGTGAAACAAGAAGAGGAGGAATCATTGTTTGAAGTACCAGAAAACTTCAAGAAATATGAAGTTGACGACCGCAAAATTTTGATACGAATGCCTAAGAAAGAGGCCATCATAGGAGAATCATATGATAATAAAGAAAAGACCAAGAAGATTGTAGTGACCATTGAAGAGAACGAAGAGAGATGCACATATATAGGAGATGACCTAAGTGCAAGAGAAGAAATGGAGCTCATAGCTCTATTAAGGGAATATAGGGATGTGTTTGCATGGCACTATAGAGACTTGAAAGGGGTAGATCCAAGAATTTGCTCTCATACTATCCCCATGACTGCTGATGCTAAGCCCACCAAACAGAAGCCCTACACATATAATGATACCTATGCAGCCAAAATAAAAGAAGAAATTGATAGGTTGATTGAAGCTGAATTCATCTATGAGATTGAGCATACCGAATGGGTGTCCCCCATTGTTGTGGTACCCAAGAAGAACGGGAAGTTGCGAGTGTGTATTAACCTTAAAAAAGTTAATGCCGCTACGATTAGAGATAGTTATCCACTTCCAATCACAGAACACCTTTTGGAGCGTGTTGCAGGCAAGGAAGTTTATAGCTTCCTTGATGGATTTTCAGGTTACAATCAAGTAGCCATTGCCCCAGAAGATCAACACAAAACAGCTTTTGCTACAGAGTGGGGAATCTTTGCATTTTGTGTGATGCCATTTGGGCTCACCAATGCACCTGCAACATTCCAAAGGCTCATGTGTCATGTCTTCAAAGAGTTCTTGCGAAAGAGCTTAGAAGTGTATGTGGATGATTTATGTGCTCATTCCCAAGAAAGAAGGTTTCACATCCCTGAGCTCAGACAAATCTTCAACAAGTGTAGAGAATATCGAGTGTGTCTGAACCCAGAAAAGTGTGTGTTTATGGTGCGTCAAGGTAAAATCTTAGGTCATATTGTTTCTAAGAATGGAATCTCAACAGATGAAGATAAGGTACGAGCCATAGCGGAGCTACCAAGGCCAAGGAATATTAAAGAGGTACAAGCCTTTATGGGCCATTGTGGATACTACCGTAGGTTTATCCACATGTACGCGATCATAGCTAGACCCCTTTATGCCTTGTTGTCTAATTTTGAGTGGAACGACGAATGCGAGAATTCTTTCAACGAACTGAAGAAACGTTTGTGCACGGCACCAATACTCACCACTCCTGATTGGAATAAACCATTCCATGTCCATGTGGATGCATCCAATCATGCCATAGGATGTGTGCTAGCACAACCCACAAGTGAAGGAAACTTAGATTTGCCCATAGCATATGCTAGTAGGAAGCTCACTGTAGCTGAACGGAACTATACCACAACTGAGCGAGAGGGCTTAGGCATGGTATATGCTGTGAAGAAGTTTAGACACTATTTATTGGCCAACAAGTTCAAGTTTTTCACTGATCATCAAGCTTTGTTATATTTGGTCAATAAACCTTGCAATACTGGACGCTTAGTAAGATGGTTCCTCTTACTAATGGAATATGACTTTGAAGTTGTTGTCAGGAAAGGTAGAACCCACCTTCGGGCAGATCACCTTTCTCGCATCACTTCAGGAGAGTCACCGCAAGGAGTGTCTGACGAATTACCCGATGTTTATCTATTCAATTTAGAAGTTGTTCCTAAATGGGCAAATAAGTTGGTACCAGTCCTAACCTTTGGCCCTGCAAATAAGAATGTGAAAACATCACAAGAAGAAATTGTAAAATCACAAAAATATCACATATTAGCAGGAAGCATGTACAAACAAGATACTGAGGGTGTATTAGCTTGTTGTGTGGAGGATGATGAACATAGTAGTTGGTTGCAACAAGCCCATGAAGGAATGATAGGAAATCACTATTCTAAACAACGAACATTGCAGAATCTAAAGCGTTTAGGAGTGTATTGGCCTAGCATGGACAAAGAAATACACGAGTGGATTAAGAATTGTCCAAGGTGCAGAGAGAGACCCCCAGTGGAGCATGCGACCCTTTATCAAGTGTCATTAATTCCAGATTGGAGTGCTCCATTGGTAGAGTTTATGAGATCGGGAAGATTACCCAAAGAGGCTAGTCTAGCAAGAAGACGAAGCATGGAGCAAGAGGCTCAAGGCTATGCCTTAGTAGGGGACAACCTATACCGAAGAGGCAAAGATGGTTACTTAAGACTATGCGTTCATGAATCAGACTATTTAAAGGTCTTAGAGACTGCACACAGCGGTGTTGCAGGTGGACATTTTGGTCCTGACCGAGTGATCAAGACCATTCTATTCTCAGGACTTTGGTGGCCCACTCTTCATATGGACGCACATACCTATGTGAAGAAATGTGACACATGCCAACGTGCACAATATCCAGTGAGAAAAGACGAGATGCCCTTGAGGCCAATGATGGGAGGACGTGCATTTTCGAAGTGGGGCATAGACTTCATAGGTCCTATTAACCCCCCAGCTAGAAACTCCCATGCAGAGTACATCATTGTAGCCACAGATTACCTTACAAAGTGGGTAGAAGTCAAAGCCACAACAAAGAATGATGCTCAGACTACGGCTAAGTTCTTATTCGAGAATGTGTTCACGAGATATGGACTACCAATAGAGTTGGTGAGCGATAGAGGCACACACTTCTTGAATGAAGTCATTGAAAATCTTCTCCAAGAATTCTTGGTGATACATAAGAAATCTGCCCCCTATCACCCACAAGCCAACGGACAAGCCGAGAGTACCAATAAGATCCTCTGTAACGTATTGACAAAACTGGTAAATAATAAATGCTCTGATTGGGACAAACAACTTCATCATGCTGTTTGGGCTTATCGAGTTGCCTACAAAACGGTACTCAACGCCACCCCATTTCAGATGGTCTTCGGACAGAATGCTGTGCTACCATTAGATTTCTTAATCCCTGCCTTAAAAGTAGCACAAGAGTATGAGTGGAATGGGCATGAATTGTCCTCTAGGATCTTTGATCTCGAACGCTTGGGTGAGACGAGGCTACGAGCGGCAGCAGGCATCTACGCTGCAAAGAAGAGGCAAAAGGCATACTTTGATGCACACATCAAGGATAAGGGATTGAAAGAGGGAGATCTAGTGTTGGTATACACACTAAAACAACATGCTTGTAAGTTGGAAAAAAGAGGATACGGACCCATGATCATTAATAGAATTTCCACTAGTGGTGCAGTTCAGTTGGCCACGCTAGAAGGAGATATCTTGCCAACCTATATTAGTGGCTGTAGAGTCAAGCTATATCAAGAACCTCTTACTGAGGATATGCTAATGAGACTCAACACTGCTAAGAAGCGAAAAGATGAAGAGTTAAGAGTGAGAGAAGAAGCACAGGTAGAGGCCAGAGAGCGTATTAGGCGAAATAAGTTAAGGCGATTAGGCCTAGAAGCCAACTCAAAAGCCCCAAAATATCACATGGATATGTGTCAAAAGTCAGGCATAGCGACTTCTCAGGTCATTGACCGAAGACCCTTTGTGACCATAGAGATAGGACAAGGGAAGGGTGCAAGGACGGTGAAAGCATTGATTGGCTCAGGTGCAGCAAGTAGTGCAGTTAGACTTTCCTACTGCCAAGACTTGGGGTTGCACATCAATCCCATAGAAGCTTATCTCATAGGATTGGGAGGTGTGGAAACCCCTTGTTTGGGCGAGGTGGAACTTCCCATCTACCTTCAAGATGTTCCAATGAAAGTCAAAGCGCTAGTATGTCAAGATGAGAACCTTACAGAACCACTTGTCTTGGGTCAAGATTGGATCTATGACCATGCAGTTAACTTAAACCTAAGAAGTCAAATTCTTCAAGTTTGGGTACATGAACAATGCATTACATTAGAATTAGAGAACTGCATGATCCTAAATCATGGCACCACACACTCTCTTAGTTCTTCCAAGACTAATCATATGAAAGAAGATGTTGTATGTGTCAAAAGCTCTATGATGCAGAAGGAGTCAATCGTGGAAGACCAGGTTCGAAGGCGGGTGGATCTTTCTTCTTCTCCAAAGAATCAAGTAGCCATAGTAGTGAGTCCACCACACAAGCAAACACAACCGTTCACGACAACTGCTACATCAAATAGAAAGACACCATTCGATAAAAAAGCAGTTCCAAGCATGAAGCAGATATGGGTACGCAAAGGAGAGCAACCACCAACCTTGCCCCCACAAATCCCATCCATGCAAACCAACCAGGCCAGAAGACAAAGGAAGCAGCTCAGCCAAGCTCAATCACAAGGTATCCAACAAGTTTGGGTGCCTAAGAAGTTAGCTGCAGCTCAACAAGGGCAATTACAGATGTGGGTACCTAAGAAGCTCCTACATCCACAACAACCTTTGTTCTCCCACATGCAAAAGGTTTCAACAAAGAAGCCAAAAAGAGAAAAGGGTAAGAACCACGTACAGAGACCAAAGGAAGATCAAATCAGCTCTTCAACATTAGTAGGAAGACATGCAAAAAGGATATGGGTTTGGAAGCCAAAAGTGCAAGTAGCCTCCACCGAACCAAAGCGTCAACCACACTGGATACCACAGTTCAGAAAGCATCCAAAGAGAAAGACGCCTGAAGTGACCTCTACAGTGCCAAATGATGTTCTAAAATGGACTCCAATAAGGAGGATCACATCAGTTCGAGACTCAATGGATACCTCCACCAAGGTCGGCATCAACCTCCGCAAATAACATCGAAAGCCTCGAACGAGCAACAACCATGTGCTCCTTGCACAACCCTGTCTTTTGCACCATTTAGGTCATGCATTTCCAAAGTATGCATTAATATAGGGCCACATTACATGGTCGTGCATAGACACACTTGAGAATCCCACGCACAAGAGCACAGTGACATATGTCAAATATTTCTATTGTGCTAACTTTTGTGTTCTTGTTTTGTGATATCCTTTTCCTCAAAAAAAAAAAAAAAAAAAAAAAGAGGGAGAAAGAAAAGCGGGAGAGAGCTTGTTCCCAGGTTTGGCTTATGAAACATGAATGAGTCATGCTTAGTTGAAGGTGGAACTGTTGATTACTAGGCATTTATCAATTTGGATAGAAGTGTGTCTCGGCCAGCAGTGAGATTATTGTTGCCTTATCTGGTAGATGACAAGCATTTGGCATGAACATGGCATCTACAACTATGATTTTCTCTTACCATGGTAGGAATGAAGAGCTTGAAGGTCCGCAACTTGAGTGATGCTTAACTACTTCATGTACCAGAGCATCCAAGGAGATATCTGCAAAGGGTAGTTCTGGAGAAGAAGACTCCTGCATATGGTGAGCTAAAGAGAATATGTGAAACTCAGCTTGGTGTAGTTACCCGATGTTGCTTGCCAAGGGATATAAAGAAATTCAATTCTCAGTATTTGACAAATGTTGCTTTGAAAAGAGGAGAGAGGATCCACCACTCAAACGATCTCATCAGTGGACAATCAACATGGACATTCATCAACAATGTTCCATCCCAAAGGCCGAGTGTACAACACGAAGAGACAAACATCCATCAACCTTCTCCATGGTAAGTATCTTTACTCTGGAAACACCATAACCATGATAGTTTAGGAAACCTCTTCGTCAGCATACCCTTGAGCACTTAGCTCAAGACCCGCAATTTTTGCACCATACTTCTTCCAATTAGTCAAAAAACTATAAAAAGAGCTAGAGAGCTCATTTTTGGGGCTAGCTGGAGAGAGAATAGAGCTTTTGTAAGAGAACTCTTTGCAATCTAAGCTTTCCATTGTTCCTCTCTTTGATCTTACTTTGTGCGCGTGTGTGTGTATGTGTGTGTATGATTGTGTACTTTCACTCACGCACTTGTGCCTTCACTTGCTCGTGGTCTTCATACCGGTCCTCACGTCTCCGCGGATTGACAAGTAAAGGAGGTGGTGCTTACGCTTGAGCTATAGCGGCCCTCTAACAAATGCAGGTATAAAAAGAGAAGTAACTTGCAGGTACTCCCCTCAACAAAATGGAGTAGCAAAAAGAAGAAATAGAACTCTTGTAGAATTTGCAAGAGCAATGATGAAGGAAAAGAATTGTCCAAACTACTTATGGGCAGAAGCTATCAACACTGCAACATATCTTGTGAATAGGTTACCTTGTAAAGCTTTGGATGGAAAAACTCCTTATGAAGCATGGTGGGGTAAGAAACCTACTCTTGATCACTGTAAGGTATTTGGATGTTTATCATATGCTTATGTTCCTTCACAATTGAGACATAAGCTAGAACCCAAAGCAGAGAAGTATGTGTTTATTGGGTATGATGATAGACAGATGGGTTACAGATTGTGGAGTCCATCCACAAAGCAATTTCTTGTTACCAAAGATGTTACATTTGATGAGCAAAGCACATGGTATACAGGGTCAACAAATGATTATGCAGGTGTTGAAGAAATACAAAGGAAAGGGAAGACAAAAGTAAGTGTGTATGAAGAAGATATTGATGATGTTGATCATAAAAGTAAATTTTATCACAATTAGATGTGAAGAATGCATTCCTGAATGGATACATTGCAGATGAAGTGTACATGGAGCAACCAGAAGGCTTCATGGATTCAATTGGATCAAAATATGTGTGCAAGCTCAAGAGAACTTTCTAATGGGTTGAAGCAGGCCCCAAGAGCATGGAATTACAGGCTTGTTAAGTTCTTGAATGAATGTGGATTTCAAGCATCAAAGGCAGATAGTAGCTTGCTAGTGAAGGCAAGTGAAAATGGATACATATACATGTGTATTTATGTTGATGATATTATTGTCATAGGTACAGATGCTCAAGGAATCAATGAGCTTAAGAAACAAATAGAGAAGGAGTTTAAGATAAGTGATTTGGGAAACTTATCTTATTTCTTAGGAATGTAGATTGTATATACTCAACATGGAGTATATGTTACACAAGAGAGGTACTTGAAGAATCTTCTGGAGGATTGCAAGTCTTCATCTACACCATTGGAGGTAAATCATAAGTTGAGCAGGTATGGAGGTGAAGAGTTTAATTATATGAAGAAATATCATAGTTTGGTAGGTAGTTTAATCTATGCTACCTTGACAAGGCCAGATCTATCATATGTAGTAGGTGTGTTATCACAATTTATGCACTGTCCAAAGAAGACTCATTGGATTGCAGCTCAAAGGGTACTCAGATATATCAAAGGAACCCTAAGTGAAGGTCTGTATTATGGATTTACTTCTGATACAAGAATCAAAGTGTTTAGTGATGCAGATTGGGAAGGTGATTCAGACGATAGAAGGTCTACTCATGGGTATCTCTGTTATATTGGAGATAAGTTAGTTTCTTGGTGCTCAAAGAAGAAACATACAGTTGCTTTGTCATCCACAGAAGCTGAGTATAAAGGAATGGTAGAGGCTGCAAAAGAAGTGATATGGTTAAAGACCTTGTTGAAGAGTTTTGGAACTGATCAGAGTACTCCAATTATTTTTGGAGATAATATGAGTTCATTATATTTGGCAGCTAACCCTGTTTTTCATGCCAGGACTAAGCATATAGAAATTCACTATCATTTCTTGAGAGAAAAGGTACTAGATAAAGAGATTGAAGTGTTGTATACTCCAACAAAAGAGCAAGTTGCACATATGTTGACAAAAAGCTTGGATGGACCTAAGCTACAGAGATTCAAAGAGATGGCAGGAGTGAAGAAGAATGGAATAATCACAATTAGTGATTGAGGGGGAGCTATTGGAACAAAACAATCACAAATCGATTATTACAAAGAACTTGAAGGAAGTCTATGATCAGTTTGAAGTTCGAGAAAGTCATTAGAAGACAAGTGTCATACAGATAGATGTGTAGAGAGTCATCTTCAGGAAATAGCGATGAGTATTTCGTAGATTTCTCTCACTCTGATCATGTGGATCAGAAATCCTTTTGTACACATCTAATCTAGAAGTTAGTGAAGCTATGTTCGAAGTTTCATAGTCTAATTTCTTTCATGTTGTGAGTATAATTAATAGGAATATGTATATGTAAAGTCTGCAGGTAGATCTCTCAGATTCGCGCACTTTTTCATGTCAATGTTTTGCTTAAATCTCAGTGCATAGTGTAAAGTTTTTTATGACTGAGCATTCAAAATCTAAGTTAAAAGGTAAGGAAGCTATGGCTAAAAGCATTTAGCAAAACGGGATCTGTGCTATGAGAAATCAGTCTTAGAAGTTACCTATGTCAAAGTCGCTTGTTCAGGAAGACAATTTCTGACATACTTTTGATCTTAAGGATCAAATTAAAGTTTCTAATGATTCCTTTGAAGAACTAATGATTGATATGATTGCGCAAAGGTAGTTTGGAGATATGTGCATCATTAGTTTGAAGAAATCTGAAGATATGTGCAGGTAGTTAAGTCAATTTCTGAAGCAGACTCTCTGAAGAAGGAATTTCTTCACTCTGAGAAGTGATAGTGAAAGTTTTGATAAATAGAGATAACATTTGTGTAAAGTTTCATCCATAACTGATATAGAGGTGTTCTTAGATCAGTATAGATCAAATCTTTGGAGACTGAGAGGTCTCCAACATATCTATCTATCTATCTATCTATCTATCTATCTATCTATCTATCTATCTATCTATCTATCTATCTATCTATCTATCTATCTATCTATCTATCTATCTATCTATCTATCCATCCATCCATCCATCTATCCATCCATCTATCTATCTATCTATCTATCTATCTATCTATCTATCTATCTATCTATCTATCTATCTATCTATCTATCTATCTATCTATCTATCTATCTATCCATCCATCCATCTATCCATCCATCTATCTATCTATCTATCTATCTATCTATCTATCTATCTATCTATCTATCTATCTATCTATCTATCTATCTATCTATCTATCCATCCATCTATCTATCTTTCTATGTATTTTTCTATCTCTCTATCTATGTGTCTATATATTTGTCTGTCTATGTGTCTATCTCTCTATCTGTCTATCTATCTCTCTGTCTATCTTTGTGTCCATCTATCTATCTATGTGTCTATCTATCCATCTATCTATCTGTGTGTCTAATTGTCTATTTGTGTATCTGTCTATCAATCTGCCCATCTCTCTATCTATTTTTCAATCTATATATCTGTCCATGTGCTCATTTGTTTTTGTATCTATCTATCTATCTGTCTATCTATCTATCTATCTATCTATCTATCTATCTATCTATCTATCTATCTATCTATCTATCTATCTATCTATCTATCTATCTATCTATCTATCTATATATCTATCTATCTATCTATATATCTATCTATCTATCTATCTATCTATCTATCTATCTATCTATCTATATATCTATCTATCTATCTATATGTCAATCTACCTATCCATTTGTTTCTCTATGTGTCTCTTTGTTTGTCTGTCTGTCTGTCTGTCCATCTACTTGTTTATCTGCCTATCAATCTATTAGTTTGTCTTGCTATTTGTCTTTCTTTTTTCTATCTATTTGTGTTAAGTTAAACATTCGAGGGTCTCCTTCATTTTCCAAGCAGATACATGTTCCTCCAATTTTCGATAATGATGAAAACCAACTATATATTTGGATTAGTCCACTCGAGAAGATTCATGCAAAATTATAACCGGTAGACCACGTATCACATTACACTAATATCTCCTTTGAATACCTTATGGAGCACCATATAACTCCACACATGGGTAACAAATAATTCTCATGTGTGAGCCTAAATATGTTCACCTTTAAGGTGTCATTCATAGGCCCCTATTTGGTGCTCATGATTTAACATCTCCTTCCCCTTAGGCCCATTTGTTCCTCAAAAATGGTGTTGGAAGGTCCTTGAAGAGAGAAATATTACAGAATAGGAACTCCCACTAAAGCCCATGTATCCGATGTACATGGTCATATCTTCGTGGTGTTTTACCATATCCTTCCCCTTAAAAAGAGTCTTGGGAAGGCAAAAAAAATTGGGAAACCATCTCTGAAGGGTGCTAACATGCTCCAACACTATCCTCTAAACTATATTTCCAATTTACTAGACACCCTTTATAAAGGTGATTCCTTGTATGTTTCTTGCAAGTGCATAGTATCCTCTCAGGATCATGTGGAATAGATTGAACAAAAATATGAGCTTACATATACATGTGATCACATATTCAAAGTACACTTTGTGTATATACCAACTTGAAGAGATTCCCTAGAGCCTATTTCCTCTATTAGGGACTCAAGTAGCTCATTAGTTATCCAAGTAAAACTTAGTCTATTAAGCATAGAGATGCGACTAAGTGAATCAACCACCACATTAAACTTTCCCTTCCTATACCTAAGCTCATAATCAAACTCGTGAAGGGTCTTTACCCATCAGGTCTTAAGATGTTTAAGGTTTTTTTATACATTTTGTATTGTGTTGTGCTCCAAGATTTATTGTGTACCTAAGCATCAACTTAGAGACTTGTGGAGAAAGAGATTATACCTCAATCCCCCTCAAGTGCATATAGTGGGGATTCATGCTTTATTTATCAATCCGAGGAGTACTAAAACCTAGCCGAGTGTATGAAGACATGCATTCAAATGATGATCAATGCAAATGAGCTTCCCCAAATGAGTGCAAATAGGTCTAAGTCTGATCCAAACAAGCTTCAACTGTCAGTTATGGTGTCGCGATACTTAGAGCAGCAGCCAACAGTAAACTGAGCTTTTCTCTCAGCTCCGAACTCCAAATATAGCATTTTCAAAGCTCTTGCAAAGACGCATCCAATGGTGGTATTTTCACTCAATTTTGACACTTCTACTTCAAGTTATGAGCAAAATACTGAGTCGTGGAAATGACCTTCCTACACTTTAGTATTTCATACACTTCACACACACCTTAACAACAGCTAGCAAGCACTTTCATGGACTGACAACACTTCCTAACACTCTTTTCAAGCAACAAACATGCACACAAGCTCACAAGGAAGAAGATACAGAGAGGAGAAGACACAAATTCGAAATTCTGTGCTCTTGATTCTCACAATGGCAAAAAGTGTCTACAAAGAGTCACAAATTGACTTATATATAGGTGCCCTAAAAATGGTACTTTCACACAAGAGATCGGCACTTTATTCACTAAAAGATTAATTTCCTACTAATTTACATGGGTAAGCTACTAATCTCCAAGGGTATGCATCTATAGGACTCCTCTAGTGCATTTACAACGGAAAATATTTTACAAAATGGTTATGATACAAAAATAGAGTGTCCAAATCGGAAAAATTTTGGGGCCCTTCTTTTTCTCTGCCATGTGCTCTTCTTAGCTCTGCAACATTCTCCCCCTCTTTGTCTCTATCGTCCCGTGACAGGCTTTACTTCTTATCTCTGGTGTTGTGCCCATAGTCGATCACTGCCCGCCTCCATGGAAGTTCTAATGATGTCCTTTTACCAGTGGGCAAGGAACAGATCATAACTCGGGACCTGTTGTATTGGTTGTGACCTCTTCTTTTCTTTTCTCTACCCGCAACCGTGGATCATTTTCCAATTGCTCCGTAAATCTGGGTTGCTGTGTTAAGTGAGGCTGCCACGCACACCACCAGTGGAAGGCATGAAGGTGTGGTTCTTTAGCCTTCGATCTGGACCTTCCGAAGATCAAGAGGTTGAAGCACCTTCTTGTGGTTCTGGAACCGCCGGATATCTTCTTGCACTTCTTCATGGATACTTCCTGGCCTTGGTTGCTCCTTCCCTCCTACGTGCTTTTCCTTGATGTGTGCCCCTGCGGGGCTTCTTGCAGAGATATATCTTCAAATATGATCTTTTAGTGAAGCTTCTTTCTTTGTCTTCTTCTTTTCTTCTTTTTGCTTGACTCTCCCTCAACACTGCCCCCTCCTGAACTTTGTCATCCCCAATAGGCTTTGGAAGTTGGTGGGAGTATGTTCTGTATACTTTTTGCTTTGTCGCATTAAGCAGATTAGCTTCATGTATCATAAGTTGCTTCCACTGTTCTGCTTTCACACCATCATGTGGTGGCTGTCTGTGATCAGCAAAGAAGCTTAATTCGTATGCCACCAATCTGGCATTCAGGTTGGATGACATCTTTAAGAAAATTTCTAAATCAATTTCAAAAAATCCTATGAAGAAAGCTTCCTCGAAGGTTTGCATATATGTACCTGGTAAAAACATGAGCCTAGAGTAATATGTCATTATTGTGGGTTGGCTAGGCATAAAAGACAAATAAAAAATGAGGATATCTGTGGCTTGATTAATACCAATGAAATTTAAAAATGTATAAGCCGCGTGCTTGAACACCTTCAATACTGTAAGTATCATGCTGAGGATTTTGTTCATCATCTTGATAGTTAGATCGAGTACTGTTGCATAACAATGCAGCCAAAATTCAATGGCTTTTACCATGTCATCCTCCATTGGTAGATAATTATGAGGTGGACTTGGAAGTAGCAGATAATTCAGCAACTGTTTATTGATCACACCATTCTTTTGCATATCCAAAAATTCTCTTGCTTCTTTGCGACGGGGTGTTGGACAAAATAAAGGATTTACCTGTAATAGATATGGTGCTGCTTGCCAGTGCACCTGCAATGTAGGGTTTTTCTCCAAAATTTTCTTCTCCTTACAGGTTGTGCAGCTTCAAATTCCTCTTGAGTATAATTGAATGTATTATCTTTGAAGTGTAGTTGCTCATCAGGATCTTTCTGTGTGATCTTCTTTATGTATTGCCTAGTTTTCTCTTTCACTAATCAGTACGGAACGTTGAAAGGCTTCATTATTGTATCCAAGTCTTTGCCCTTTATTTTTGCTTCTTTCATTACTTTGATCACTTCATTTTCAAAATTCTCTGTCAACCGGGACACCAATAGTGCCCGTTCCCTTTGACCTATTTTTGCAGTGTATGGCATTGGATGATCATCATGTGGTTTCGCTATCTGCTCTTTTATTGGAGAATTATAAATCGGGGGAGATAGAGGACGTACCTCTACCTCGTCAGTAGGATTCTCTTGTGGTGGCTCTAGTGGTGTCCCGATGGATACTTGCTTTTTTGCTTTAGTTTCTAATTTTGTAAGGCATTCAGTCTTATCTGTAACTTCTTGCGTAGCTGCCCTGAGTGCCTCTTTGGTTGCAAGGAGCTCATTACCAATTTTTGCTACCTGATCCATATTTTCATTGTAACTCACTCCAAGTTTTGCATTGGTAGTGTTCAGCTGTTTCTTGAGCTCATTGGTTTCGATAATGTACCTGCATTCCCATTCTTCTGTACGGGCTTGCTCTTGTTTCAACAGATCTGCATATTTCTCAATCTGATCTCTCAATTCCTTTTGGTCAGTAGCTGAAGTGTCTTGTTTTTCTATAGGTTGGTCATATAGTAATGCCTTCATTAGTTCTTTATTTCTGTAGTGTAAGTTATCTTTTTCCTCCATATATGCTTTGAGTTGTGTTTCGAGCAAATTGCTTTGAGCTTTCATCCTCTCTTTGTCTGCTTCACTGGCTTCATGCTGTCTTTGTAAATCTGTCAGTTGTGTCTGGGCTGATGATGGTGTTTCATCAATGTATTACATTGTTCTTTAACAATGATTATCTCTGTTTCCTTGGCTGAATTCTCTTGTTGGGCCTGGATGAGCTGTGTAGCTCAGTGATGAGTAGCACCTCCTTTAATGTCGATCCGAGAAGACATGAGGATGGTATGAAGACCTCGAGCAAGTGAAGGCACAAATGTGTGAGTGAGAAGCACACCAACATGCACACACATACACACACACGCGCACACACGGCAAGAACAAAGAGAGTAAGACAATGGAATCACTTCTATTATAACGAAGTTCTCATACAAGCTCAAAACTACAAGAAGCTACCCAAAAATGAGCTCTCTAGCTCTATTTATAGTTTTTGACTAGCTTTGGCCTTGTCCAGACCTAGTGTCCGGCCTAGTTAAAAATTAGGTTCCAGGGCTTATTTGAGTGCTCAAACGAGGTCTAAAAAATATGAAAATTGGTAAGCACTTACTTCTAAGGCTCCTCAAGCTCGAGGACTCCTCGGCTTGTACAAAATGGAGCTAAAAAAAGGTGAAACGGTATTTACAATGGTTTTTAGTGATGAGAATCACTTTTAAAATGATGTAAGGGTTGGAAAAAATTGATGGGTTGCCTCAATGCTAGATCTGCATGTACGCCCGTACTTGCTTCTTCCCGTATGATGCCAACACTCTCCCCCCCCTAGCGTCTGTTGTCTCAGACAGACCTCTGCTCCACGGTTTGATCAATGTATTGTTGTAGTATGTCAGTTGCCAATTCTTGTTCTTTAATCCGCAGTCCTTTGACCAGGTCTCTCTGCAGGGCCTCCCAATTAACTGCGCCCGGTAGGTCAGGTTGTGGCGTGGTGTAGAGCTCTGAATGCATCATTTGTTCGCAGGCAAATAATTGTAGGAGATGAGTTGGGCGTGGTGCGAACACTTCTGAGTGTGCTTCCCAGAACCCCGTGGTGAACATGTCATCAAACGTTTGCCTGTAGCAAGCAGGGAGATATCTTATTCGTGCATGCCACGCATAAGCCACTCTGATACTCGGGGTCGTGCTCATATCATAAAGTAAATCATAGTTACCGTTGATGAAGCCCGAAATTGGCGGCTGAATATTACGTACATTTCAGAAAGTCTTTAACACCACTTGCATCATGTCCAGTATCTTGAGCATCATCTGTGCAGCGACGTCAGGCATGGGGTGGAGGCGTGGCATCCAATGTCTAATGGTAGCCATCATGTAAGCTACAGTAGGTGTGCCGGTTGGGGGTGCAATGGCGGGGTAATTGAGCCATTCTTTGCAATTGGCATTGTTCTTAACTTTTATGGCAAATGCCTTCCATGATCTTCTTCGTTGCACTGGCCCGTACCAATTGTTATACTTCAAGTGCATGGGCGCGTGATCCCATGTTCGTAGCATCTCCGGATAGGTTTCCAGTAACTTTTGCCTCCAGGTGGGTTGGTATATGTTCCCTTTGTGGGCGTCCTCTGGAATGTCCTCAGGTTCAAATTGGGTAGAGAAGGTAGGGTACTTGTTGGTTTTTCGTTTGATCTCAGCGTTGTAGTCTGCCAATAGTACAAAGTATGGCTTATATTGTAACTCGAAGCTGGTGATCAGTCTTCTAGGGGCAAGGTGTCTGAAATATTCTCATTGAAGTATGGTTTCTTCGATAGTCCTCATGGCCAACATCTAGGTGGAGATACGTTCCTCATGAGTTGGCCCCATTTCTTCTACCTGTTTCATCCATGCCGACGGGGGCTCCTCATATGTGTCTTGTCCTTCCTCCGTGATTCTACCTCCTGGAATGGGTTGAGGCTCATAGTTGTTAAACGCTATTTATTCTCCTAACTGTCAGAAGTGCCTTTAAGTGATTCTTGGGTTCTTGGGAGTGGAAGGGGTCTGTTAGACAGAGGCCTTGTACTTAGTTCCCAAACTCACTACTCGCACCCAGCAATATACTAATGCTGAGACTTTATCAAAATCGGCTGTACTTAGACATTACAGTTCACGGTCTTAGCTCAACCACGTGTACCGGATACACTAAGATGCTATGTTGCATCTGCACATAACTTACTGAACATACCAGAACAAGGGTATTCGTTGATCAATCACGGAACCCCCACTGGCACGCCTTTCTTTGATTTATATAACTTTTTTACAAACTATTTGTAACAGCTTTTCACTCGTGCGAACAAGATTCAGTTACATATTCCCAATCCGATGGCCACTAACACTCTGGCACGCACGGTGGACTCGAACCCGCAGGTTTTACAAAACTATTGTTCATTGATAATACCTTCTAAGTACATATTCCTAGCTAATCTAAAGGTTCGGGCGATCTTTTTCTTTAGAGTTTCTAATAACTGTTTTAGGGTGTCCAGTTCTATTAACTGTGAATCTATTCGTATCGAACTTAGGGCTATGGCTTCATTTAGCAAAATTTCTGCTTGGGTCTGCAGAAAGGCTTCCTGTAAGTAAAATTCGTTTGCCAGCGCCGCATCTCTGGATGTCTTCATTTCGGCAATCTGTTGCTCCATCTTTTGTACTCTTTCCTTCTGATTTTCCAGTTGATTCTCTCCTTTCGATTTCTTGAATCTGAAAGTTTACTGTTCTTGCATATGATTCTTTTTCGTGTCTGCGATCTGCAATTCGCTTCTGTGTCTACGCTTCCTTGGTCAAATAATGCTTGAGCATATTGTTGACATCTGCTAGATTTTCTTTTGTCCATTGCAGTTCTTCTTTTGTTAGCTTAGCTTGCGTCTGCTGTTCTTTGTTTTGGTGCACCAGTTCGTTGAGTTGGACTCTAGTCTCTTCCAATAGATTTCCTAATGTTATTTGGGCATCTTTTATCCTTTAGCTCGATCTTCAACTGACTATTTTCGGCCTGTGCTTCACTTAATAGCTTGTCTTTTTGGCTGAGATCTGCTAGTGCGGCATCTCTTTGTTCAGTAATTTTCTGTCGTTCTGCAAGTTGAGCTTGGAGTTGAGTTATTTGTGAATGGAGCTGATGATTTTTGGCTTTAACTGCATCTATCTCTTCTTGCAGGGGCGTGATGTCTGCTTCTAGGACGTCCACCTTGTGTTGTAGATCATTATGGATGCTATCTGTGACTTCTTTCATTTGGATTGGTACTTGTTGTGATAGGTTGATTAGCAATTGACCCATGGTTGCCAAATCAGAGATTACGGGAATCGAAGGAAGTGGGAGATGTTGGCGAGGTGGAGATGCGGGCGTGGTGAGGAGTTGTTGTGAGTTGGGTGGTGAGTAATTCGGGGATGAGGAAGAGGAATCAGCGGTTTCGGCAGGGTGAATGGGTTGCATGGGGATAATGGTCTCTATTGGCGGCTCCGGTGGGGGAGTGGGAAGAACAGAATTGGATTGTATTACCTTGGTGTGTTGTGTAGTATCTTCAGCTGTGGAGTCAACTGCCTTAAGCAGCTCTTCGAGTACTTCTTTAGCAACTTGTTCTTGATCTGCCTACTGTTCTCTTTCAGACTGTTGCTGGGATGCTTCTTCTATAGAAGTTGTGTCGGCTTCAGTCCGATTTTCCTGTTCTTGTTGCTCCTGGGAAGATGATTGTGCGGAGGATTCATGCTGCATCGAACTTGCGGTGTCATGGAATGTTTCTTCGTCATGTTTTGCTTCTTCTTCAACTTTGTTTTCTTTGGATGATCCTTGTGCTTCACTCTCAGAAGAACTGATTCTGATCCTTTTTCTACGGAAGAGTTGGTTTAGCTCCTCTTCATCTTCTTCCTCATCGTCCCATAATTGTACAGATTCCTCATGTCTTAGAACAGGCCCTCGGGGTGGTGGTTGTGCTGCGAGTATTGCCGGAAAAAGAAAAGACAGAATGTGTGGCAACCTGGACCTTGGCATGCCTCCTTTGTTCACCTGTTTAATTATGGATACGCACTCTCCGTGAATGTGGTGGAAGAAAAATGATGCGAAGTTTACTGGTTCTTGTGCAACTAAATCTATGGCGGAGTAGAAGGGATGGGATATTCCATAGGTGCGTTTCTGTAGATTGAGAATAGCCACTAAGAATTGGAGGGCTGATCTTTCTGGTTCCGGTCGACATAGGATTGCATACTCGTTTGAGGAATACCTAGGAAATAGTTCTATCATTCGTGCAACTGGTAGACTTGGGCCATTTTCTCGACCTTACGAAGGGAGTCTAAACGCTTCTGCAAAAGCTTGGAAGGTGATAAGTGTACGGGATGGGAGGGAAGTGATCGGCCAACTCTGCTCGGTGGTAGGTGTGTTGGCGATGGCGGAAATGATCTGGGCGAAGAATGGGTGGGACTCCACTGAATGCCAAGGCAGTTCAGTGAAGTTGTTAAGCCCACGAATGTGCAGGAACTCTCCTACATCGGCAAGGAGTCCATCACGGAAGGCGGCGTAGTTAGCCAAAGCTTCCATGGTGCACACAAAGACAGTAAGCACAAGCACGCAAAGCACAAGGTAAGCACACAGAGCACAAATCACACAAACACAATAGCGATTTTTGGCGAAACAGAAAAGGTTAAGTAGATGCGTTGTAGTGGAGAGCAATCAAGGATGACTAATCATCGCACAGTATTGAACTGATAATTCTTAACTTCAGTGTTCATGCGTGAGTAGCTGGCAAGGGCAAGGCGGCTGTGGACATAATTAGTTAACAAAACGTGGATATTTACAGACTTATTTTATTAAGCATGTCAAAAAAGAAAAGAAAATAAAGAAAAGAGAATGCCAAAAAAAACGCGGCTAAGTGAAACGTTTCAGTGTGGGTTAGATGTGTGTTGATATGGCCACAGCTTCGAACCGTTGATGACCTTCGGAAGAGGAATTCCGGTCAACGTAGTCAACCAAAAAGTTGCTGGGCCCACTTGTTCAGAAATTCGATAGGGACCAAACCATCGCAACTTAAATTTGCCAGCAAAGCGATTTGACTTTGCATTGTAAAAGAGTATAAGTTGTCCCACCGAAAAAATTGGAGTCTTTAGATATCGATCATGTGTTCGAGCTTGTCTTAGTTGTACTTCCTGCATAGTCAAAAAACTGTGCCATCGATGCTCGTCTAATTTTCTGAGTGTATCCAACCGAAATGACAGTGATTCTTCAGGTAGCAGTTTCTGAGTGATTGCTACTCGTAAACTTGGTATAACTATCTCCATCGGTGTTATTGCTTATAATCCATAAGCTAGTTTGAAAGGGGTTAATCCTGTTGTTACTTTGTATGTAGTCCGATATGCCCATAATATTGCAGGTAGCAGTTGATCCCATCTTTCTGGTGCTTCTAAAATGAGTTTTCGAAGCATATTCAACAGAGTTTTGTTTGTACTCTCAACCAAACCATTTGCACGAGGATAATATGGTGAACTAAATTTATGTGTGACCTAAAACAAATGTGTGAGTACTTTCATTAGATTGTTGACAAAATGAGTGCCTTGATCTGTAACAAGTTCCAGCGGTAAGCCAAAACATGGAAAGACATCCTTCAGTAATGGGGCCAATGAAATCTAGACCCCACTTCTGAAAAGGCTCTAATGGCAAGACAGGTTGTAGAGGAAAAAGATGACGTTGCAGGGGCTGTCCAGATCTCTGACAACTATCACATTGTTTGACAAACTGTGATACATCCCTGTACATAGTAGGCCACCAGAGACCACTTTGCAGAATTTTCCGGTGTGTTAAGTCTGCAGCAAAATGGCCACCGGAAGGAATTGAGTGAGCCAAATTAATGACTGAGTTAACTTCATGTGGTGGAATACAACGAAGTAAAACTCCAGTGTGATCTATATAGTATAATTCCCCAGCAATCAACTGAAATCGGCGACTGAAAACTGAAATTCTCCTTCGTATTGCAGGAGAAGTCTGAGTAGGAAGGTATCCATCAGTGAGGAAGGTTAAGATCTGATCATAATATGTAGATGGCATAAGTGGGTCTGTAATTTCATCATTAGTTGGTTCAGAGACATAAATTGCCGGTGTTGTGTCATCTATACCGACCGGAGCTTCACCGGAATCTAAGCGATACAGAAAATCTGCTAAGGCATGTGAACTGCCTAGCCGATGAATAACTTCGTAGTCAAACTCTTGTAATAGTAGAACGATTTGTTTGGGTTTAAACAGAGTCTGTATTCTCTGCACTTTTCAAAGTAGCACCGTAAATGGAATAGGTGTGCTATCATCTTACCGAAAATTGAAAAATCGTCAAGATATGCTTGCATAAAAGAGGTAAGGTAAGGAGAAAATATTTCCTGCATACACCTTTGGAATGTACTTGGGGCATTCCTTAATCCAAACCACATAACAGTACATGCGAAAACACCCCAGTTGGTAATGAAAGTGGTCTTCGGTATATCCTATTCAGCCATTCTAACTTGATTATACCCACTGTACCCATCTAAGAATGAATACATTTCATGTCCTGCTACTCTATCAAGCATTGTGTCAAGAAAAGGGAGCGGAAATGGATCAGGCACTGTAGCTGCGTTCAGTTTCCGGTAATCTACACATATCCGTAACTGCTTATTCTTTTTAGGGACAATAACAATTGGTGAGATCCATTCAGAATGTTCTACTGGTACAATAAATCCGACTTTGAGTAGCCTATCAAGTTCTACCTTTACCTGTGATGCGTAGTTTGGATTAATCTGGTAGCTGGGTTGCTTAAGTGGTTTTGCTTTCGGCTTCAGCATGACCCTGTGTTGATAGATGCGCGGATCCAAACCCTTCATATCTTTGTAATCCCATGCAAATACATCAGAAAATTCTCGAGTAGTTGGATTAGATCTGCTTGGAATACTTCTGGTAAGCTCTCTTTTATCTTAACAGGTCATGGATTTTCTTCATCACCTAAATTGTAAGTGGGCAGTTGATCTTCTAGAACATAAAATTATCGAGGCTTCTCTGTATTCTCAGTTGGCTTAAACAGTTGTTGTAGATCAGCGTCATCTATGGTAGCCTTATCTTCTTTCATATCTTTTTCTGTTACAGTCATCACCGTACAAACTGAAGGATTCCAATTATCTACAACAGATTGTAGATCAACAGTTCCTAGGGAGATCAAGTCAATGTTATTTTTCAGAAACTCTTCTTCTTCATCATTTGACAACCCATCTAGCATATGGACTGGTTCCACAAAATACGGTCTAGCATGCAACTCGCAAGGTTGTATAGCATCTAATTTTACAACGTATTTATGATTATTGTCTTTGAAAGTGAGTTCTTGTGCAGACCAATCTTGTATCACCTTAGCGTGCTTCAGCCAAGGTCGGCCGAAAAGGAGATTATAATCAAGGGTGGATTCCAGTAATTCTAGTATGACAAAGGTCATCTTAAATGTTGTACCTTGTAAAGTTATTGGTACATTTCGTACAAGTCCTACGGGATGGACTCTTGACTGGTCGGCCATTCTGACAAAAAACTGAACTGGTTCGATGTTGGTCCACCCTAACTTTTTACACAGTGCAGCAGTAGCAATGTTGACACCAGATCCTCCATCAATTAGTACCTGTGTGATTTTATGATTTTTATACCATATCGTAATTAAAGGAACTGATCGATCGACCGTAGAATCAGGTTCCGGTTGCACTGTTGTTGTTGCTGGAATACAAGAAGGCACAAGACTGAACTGCTGTTGGAATTGTTGTCGGACTCCGGGTACTAGTGCAAGTAATTGGCCCAGAGGAAGAGTGATGGATGCTTTAGATAAAATTTCCCAGGCCTTTTGTGATTGGGTTGTATTTTCCACAGATTTTGAAGATGATGCGCCTGCTGAAGATGATGTACCTGCTGCTGAATTAAAATCATGTTGCTGTGTTCCTTCCTTGGTTAACGGAGTCTGGGTCACCGGAATAGGATCTAGGAAGACTGGAGGTTCTGTAGTGGTCCATTGACTAGCTTTATTGTACATCCTTTGTTGTTCGCGTATGCCTGGTTCAAATATTTCTGCTGTTGGTTGCAGTTGTTTACCGGATCGGGTCTGAATTACTACAGCGTGCGTTTCTACTGGTGTGATTTGTACCATATTAGCCATTGGGTTTTGACGTTCTTTCTTCCTCTGATCATACTCAGCTGCATCCTTACAAAATCTTCTAATGTGACCAAATTCACCACAGAAATGACAGCGCGGTGGTGGCAAATTGGGATTTTCCGGTGCTGGTCCGGCCTGCTAGCGGTTTGCATTGTAGTTATTATTTCTCTGTCCTCTGTAATTTCGATATCCTTGTTGCTGGTTGTTTCTCATTTGCGGAGGTACATAGTGATTGGTTGGCTGCCCTGGTTCCTATATAATTGCATTGATAGTTGTTATTCCCTGCACTTTGGCGTTATATGCGCAATTTTCAGTGGTGTGTCCAGTAGTGTTACAGATAGCACAAAACAACTGATTAAGTGCACAAGTGGCACTAGTATGGCCTGAATTCTTGCATGTGGTGCAGTACATCTGTCTGGTCAGGTCTTCGGCGATATCTCTATTTGCTTTTAACCACTCCAGATCTTCTGTAAATCCTCCAACCTTGTTTTCCAACTGCAAAGCCATTGCAATCACTGCATCTAGCGTCATAGCTCCTACATAGTGTATGATCATAATCTGTTTAAGTTGTGGAGGCAAGCCATTGATGAACCATTGAGTAATAACGTCATCCGGTAGGTTGGCATGTGCTAGTGGTAACTGCCTCAAATGAGTCCTGAATAGCGGGGCGTATTCCTGTACTGTTTGATTTATCTTCTGTCTATTGTTTTGCAGGTAGTCAAAAATTTTGGTTGGATTCTTCTTTAGCCTGAATCTCTGCAAAAAGGCATCTCTTACTGCTTCATAAGTATCGAAATGGTTAATATCATATTCTGTAAGCCATCTAGCTGCTTCGTTGACCAATGTCAATTGGAAAACAATAGCCTTATACGCCGGATGATGTGGATGATTGAGCACTACGTAATTTATCTCAAACGTGCGTACATGAGCATCCAGGTCATCTCCTGGGAATCCACCAAATTTGGTGTACGTTACTCCCGTTGGAGTCGGCCTTGGTGGACATAGTTGTTGTTGTTGCTGTTGTTGTTGTTGTTGTTGCTTCTGTTGTTGTTGTTTCCCGTTCATGGCTCTGGTGGTTGTATTGTATCGATCTTCTGTATCCCGGGGCTCAATATCTAAACTATTGGAGTCTGTATCGTCGGCCTATGCATTTTCCGGTTCGATAATCTTGTTCAGTATGTTTTGAATCTCGGTTTTGAACAGGCTACCTTCCTTCTTGATGTCGAATGTAGGGAAACTTACTCCCAATAGCGGTGACTGGGCTGAAGATTCACCAAGAAAGGGTAAACCGTCGCCGAAAAACTGCGATTTTTCAGCAAATGTTACCGAAATATCACCGGAATGTGTCGAATCTTTGCCAAAACAAGGTGGTTTTTCTCCTTCACTAATTTCCTTGGCTAAAGTGTTTCTAGTCGTAAACAGATTTGAATCTTTATCCAATGTTGTTAAACTAACTTCAGGCTGTGTCCTGGTAGATTCTGGAGTTACTATATCTTCGACAGACTGTGCCGAAATAGTACCGGAATTTACCAGAGGCGTAACACGTTCCACCAGAATATGACCGAAATCACTACTAACGTTCTTTACTTTCTTGACAACTGGGTTAGGCCTAGTTGTACTTCTACCTCCCGGAGTCGTTCTTAGTAAATTAAGTACCCCAGGCTGGCGGTTCTTTGGATACGTTTCACCGGATCGAGTAACCGGCATGTATCATCTTTTGTACTAATCGCGTACTGTTACTGTCGATTAAAAATTTACAGTCATGTTTTCTCAACAGGTTTGCAACAATCCGATCTATTGCCACCTTCCCACAGACGGCGCCAGTGTTAAACGCTATTTATTCTCCTAACTGTCAGAAGTGCGTTTAAGTGATCCTTGGGTTCTTGGGAGTGGAAGGGGTCTGTTAGACAGAGCCCCTGTACTTAGTTCCCAAACTCACTACTCGCACCCAACAATATACTAATGCTGAGACTTTATCAAAATCGGTTGTACTTAGACATTACAGTTCACGGTCTTAGCTCAACCATGTGTACCGGATACACTAAGATGTTATGTTGCATCTGCACATAACTTACTGAACATACCAGAACAAGGGTATTCGTTCAGCCTTCACAGAATGGATACCACACTCCTTCCAATATCCAGAAACACAAAGAATCCCAGTGTTCAGATACACCGTACTGAAGATTCAGTACGCAATCCAGGGAATCTTTACTGTAGTTTAAACTTTACCGTATGGAACCTGAACCTAGATACTACAGACAACTTAACACAACACGGATACCAGAAGAGTTATTACGATTGCACAGACTTAGCCACATGTTTGTAGAACATTTCAAGAAAAGAAACAGCTTGATGCGTGAACTAGTTGAGACTCACAACCACAATGAATACCATCAGACAACCGTTAAGCCGAAACACAAATACACACAGAACACTCAGAAAGTCGCCAAGGTACTCTGGAGTACTCAACTCAACACACAGAAATGCTACAGACCAATCACTCAGACAGACAGTCTGGTGATCTCTCGAACATCTATGAAGTTAACAAACAGAAACAGTTATCGATGGCAGACAAGACAAGAGACGAACATGGAACTCAGAATACTGGAGGTTAAGCAAAAAAACACTACAGTAACGACCCGCTCAGTCACACAGACGGACAGTCTAGTGATCCATCACGGAACCCCCACTGGCGCGCCTTTCTTTGATTTATATAACTTTTTTACAAACTATTTGTAACAGCTTTTCACTCGTGCGAACAAGATTCAGTTACATATTCCCAATCTGGCGGCCGCTAACATAGTTTTCTTCAAATGTTTCCTCAACTGGAATGATTACTGCTTCTTCTTCTTCTATTGGTTGATCAGGTGGAGAGGGGGATCTTTCATACTGTAACAACTTGATCTTTAACTCTGCCACTTGTTGTCGTAGCTCAATTACCTCATTGGTCGTTATTGATTTGGGCTCTGGTGAAGTGGCAGCATGGACCATCTCTTTAGCTTCTGGTGGTTGTGGTGTAGGCACTTGGGATCTTTGAAGTTCCTTTACTTGGTCGGCCAGCTGATCATGTGCTTCTAAGAGGTTGGCATAGGTTTCCAAAATTTTTTATATGCTTTCTGAAGGGACGGCCCGGAAGCTAGCAGGGTCGATGGGTGCCCCTCGAGTGTTTTCTATGGCGGCTGCGAGGTTGTCTTGATTTTGTTGTTGTAATCTCCTGTTTTCTTCTTGGACAGCCGCTAGGTGGCGTCGGAGTAGAGCCATGTTTCATTGTAGTCTAGCATTACGGGCTAGCTGATGTCTGAGTTGTTCTTCCGTTGCCCTAGTCATCTCTGTATGTTTGGCTTTGAGCTCCACCTCGGATTGTTGGAGGGTGGTCACGTCATGTTGTAGTGCTGTATTACTTAGCTCCAAGGCATTGACACGTGCCTAGAGTTGAGCCGAGAGATTGCACAGCTCTATGTTATTTTCTTCCAGTAATCTATACTCTTGCTTAAGTTGAGTGGCCGCTTCGAACATGGTGTCTAGTGCATGAGTAAATGATGTGGATGCAGGGGTAGAGGTGGAAAATGCAAAGGGTTGGGAAATGGGGAAGGGAAAAGTGGATGATGTGCCTATGAGTGAAGTGAAATGTGAGGATGTTGGAACAAATGTGGTGGTGGGTGCTCCTGTGGATGGTGAAATGTCCATGGGATCGGACGTGATGGTGTGTGAAGTGTGAATCGTGAACACAGGAATGGTGGGTGGTGTGTTAGTGGTTGCCGTGAATGTGGGGGCGGTGGGGTGGGAGTGGGATTTTCTCCCGTAATTCTCAATTTGCTCCACAAGGTTTGCCAAGAACGGAGGTAGGGTGACTTGTGTAGGCTCTGAGGAGGTTAGGAGTGGCCCAATGGGTTGGGGTTGGGAGAGAGGAAAAGTATGTGTGAAGGGAATTGGGTGTGTTAATGTTTGGGTAGGGTCATGTGGATGTCCGAGAGGTGGGAGAGACGATGGGTGACCTATTACGGTTTGATCGGTGATGGGATGATCTATCTGGGGTCCGAAAAATGGGTTGGAAGTGGTGGATGTAGGTAAAGGGAAGGATGGAGAAATGGTGGTGTGTCGAACGGGTTCACTATGGGTGGATACTCGTTGTTCAAGATGGCTAGTGGTGAGGGGTTCTGAGAGCTGGATGGGAGGTGATGGTGGAGATGGTATCTGGATATGTACATCTGGTTCCTCACTATTGGATGGGCTTGCCATGTGAACATCTTCTTGAGTGTTTGTAGAGAGTGAGGTAGAGACTTCCATCTGAATCATCTTTCCCCGTCGTGGTCTTGTATCGATCCTTCGTTGGTCATATTGAGGGGTATTATGATATACCATGGTCCTCATAGCTTCCACTATTCCGCAGGTATTTGCTAAAAGGTTCAATGATTCTACAAATTGAGGGTCTACATTCTCTGCCTGCAGCATCTGGTTCACCAATGCTCTATTTGCCTCCTCTGACAACTTATGCCTTTTCTGCACTTGCTTGATTGTTTTGTAGAGTCGTTTGAGTTGTGCAGTGTAGGTGGGGGCTTCTTCCTCACTCACCTCTTGTTCATGTGTGCCTTCCACGTGAGTATGTTGTGCCTCATCTTCCCAATGCACTCTTCGGGTTTCACTATGTGTCCGTTCTCTCTAGGATGATGATTCGGGGCCGTTCGTGTCTGAGAAGAATTCACTCTCAGATAAGTGGGCTGTCTGCAAGAAGCTCTCAAAGTCAAAAGATGTATCTTCTGCCAAAGTATCCATGGATGCAAACTCAGCATCTGTGGGTAGTGGAGGGGCTGATGGAGTGGGTTGTACCATGCCCCCTGATTGTGGTCCTTGGAGATGGATAGTGAAAGGGGCTACTTATTCCTCTTCTCTGAGGGAAGCTTCTGTGGTGGCCTCACGAGGGATTAGAACCTGTGAAAGTGAACCACGCATTCTTTTTGCGGGTTGAACCCCTGACTTCCGCCCCTTGAAGAATTCCAATTGTGAGTACTTAAGGGCCCTTGCGATCGGCACATCATAGGCAAGGCATCTGTAGATAATTCTTGTAATCGCACAGCAACCATTCAAGGTAGGCTTCCTCACGCCTCGTTTGCCTGCTTTATATAACTGGTCCAGGATCCACACGGGCATTTTAATTGGTAAGCTCCCAGTCTCTGCTAGGTATAATCCATACCAGATTTTCTTATGAGGTTGGGTGAACCAGTCTTGCACTGGAAAAGCGAAGTGTTGAAGGCACATCCGTAATGGTATGGCGATGTTGGGGGTGAGGGCACACATTTCTTTCAACTTCTTGATTTTATTGTTCTTCATAGACTCCGGTATCAAAGGATCTTGATCGGAAGGTATGTGGGTGCCATACATCTGAAGGGCTTCCCTGATTAAAGTAATATTCAACTCAAACTTCTTCATTTCCTCTTGGTTTGATAGAGAGGGTACTAGGAATGTGCCTGAATGATCTTTATCTCCTGTCGCCTTCAGTGTGGCAATCAAGTAGTAGCACCAAAGAAAATCAGGTTTAGGTAAAGCTGCACTAAAATAATCTTGCAATCCCGCTTTCAACCAAATATCTTGAAGAGGAGCTGCATTCTGTAATGTTTCAAATTCTCTCGAGAAGAATTGAAATGTCCACCATACTCCTCCGAATTCCAACTTGGACTCCCATATGTGGTCCGCATCTCCCAAATCTCCTGGCATCTCGTTGAACCAATGAGAATGCCCCTTCACTCTTTCTGTTAGGCCACTTGGAGGATCCGAGATAGGAATTCTTCTCACATTCAAAAGCTCTTTAGACCTTGCTGGTAGTGGAGCTTCCACAGGCATGGTATCCCAATTACTTTGAGTGCTAGTGCCTGCCTGGGAGCTTGTTCCTGCTGCTGTTGCCATGAGGCTCCTTGCAGCAGTTGATGCTTATCTGCTAGCAGAAGAGAGGCACATTAGTGTTGCATAGGGAACAGGATGTAATAGTGTTCCCTCCACAATACTAACATGAGAATCGAGATGGTTAGTGGTTAGAGGTGAAGTTTTTGTGATAGATGTGAGTGGTGGTTAGTGGTTAGTTTCATTCTAGATGCATACTTTGGATATGCAAGGTACTAAGAATGCATCTACTTCAGAGTGGATGGATTTACAAAATTGGGTCTGGGGGTTTGATACAGGGTTTAATTCTCCAGACTTTGATTGAGGATTCGTGGCTCCTTGAGCTGATGACGGTTAAAGGTTCATGGACTAGATTGTGCTGGATTTGGGACCTTTTGGGTACCCATTTCCAGACATTCCTAGGTTTGATCGAGTGCATGTTAGTGTGGGATGTAAGTAGAGTTCCTGAGTTGTTTGCCAAGAGGACTTGTGGGTGTTGAATTATGCTAGTGACTAGAGTTGGAGCTATTTGGGCTCGTAAGCAAGCCTTGGGCACCCATATCTGTTTAGCATTGGGGCTAGCCTTCATTGACCGCTTAGGGACCCAAATAGACATGGTATGCCTAGAGTGTTGACTAGAGATCTCCTTCGTTTTAGTCCTTGACAGTGTGGCTTGCTTGATGCTCTTTTGAGACCCTATCTTTGCGGCCGTGATTTTTTCCCCCTTGCGTATCCATATTTGTTTCATGCCACGAGGCACTTCATACTACCGAAGTTGGTGCTCATGCTTCTTGTTCATCGGTCTCCTCAGTGTCGGGTGTTGCTGAGCCTTCCCCTTTAGATTCTTCTCTGGAACATATGGGAGTTCCTCTTTGACTTCTGTACCTTTGGCAAGAGTGACAATCCTCTGCATCATAGAACTTTGGACAAGAATAACATTATCTTCATGTGGGTTCCTGGAGGGACCAGGAGTTGGTGCCTGTTCTAATGGTTTGAGTGCTTGATTTTCTAATTCAATCGTAAGGCGGCTTTGGCCTACCCAAGCCTGAAGAAGTCCACTTTTTAGGTTGAGGTTGATTGCATGATCATAGATCCAGTCTTGGCCCAAGACGAGAGGTTCGGTAAGATCCTCATCTTCACATACTAGTACTTTTGCTGGCATGAGGACCTCTTGAATGTAGAGGGGAAGTTCCACCTCTCCCATGCAAGGGGTTTCAACACCTCCTAATCCTATCAGATATGCTTCTAGGGGTTTTACCTCCAACTGCAATTGTTGGCAATAAGAAAGCCAAACTACACTAGTGGCCGCTCCTTAATCAATTAAAGCTCTCACGGTCCTTGCACTCTCTCCTTGTCCTACTTCTAGGGTCACAAAAGGTCGTCGATCAACTATCTTATGGGACCGTTCTCCTGAAGCCTTGCACATGGCCATGTGATGACCCAGAGCTTCATGAGCATCATTCATGGGTTGATCTCTACCTTGCCTCCTCAATTTCATTCGTCGAATACGTTCTAGGGCTTCGGCCTGTGCTTCTTCTCGAATTCGCTTTTCCTCTTCCTTACGTTTCTTTGCAGTATTAAGTCGATTGAGCATTTCTTCAGTTAAGGGTTCTTGATATAGCTTGACTCTACATCCGCTTATGTAACTTGGTAGTACGTCACCCTCTAAAGTGGCTAGTTGTACTGCTCCGCTTGTGGAGATCCTATTGATAATCATTGGTCCATAGCCCCTTTTCTCTAATTTTTGTGCATGTTGCTTCAATGTGTAGACTAGGACTAGGTCTCCTACTTTCAATCCTTTATCCTTCACATGTGTATCAAAATACGCCTTTTGCCTCTTCTTGGCTGCATAGATCCCTACTGCAGCTCTCAATCGTGTCTCACCTAAACGTTCGAGATCAAAGATTCTAGAGGAGAGTTCATGGCCGATCCAATCATGCTCTTGTGCTACTTTCAATGTAGGTATCAAAAAATCCAATGGTAGCACCGCGTTCTAGACAAACACCATCTGAAAGGGTGTGGCTTGGAGTACCGTTTTATAGGCAACTCGGTATGCCCAAACAGCGTGGTGTAGCTCTTTGTCCCAATCAGAGCGTTTGTTATTCACCAATTTAGTCAGCTCATTGCATAAGATCTTATTTGTGCTCTCAGCCTGACCATTAGCTTGTGGATGATAGGGAGCATACTTCTTATGTATCACCAAGAATTCTTGGAGAAGGTTTTCTATGACTTCATTCAAGAAGTGTGTGCCTCTATCACTCACCAACTCTATTGGCAATCCGTACCTCGTGAACACATTTTCAAATAAGAACTTTGCTGTTGTTTGAGCATCATTTTTTGTAGTGGCTTTCACTTCTACCCACTTGGTTAGATAGTCTGTGGCCACGATGATATACTCAGCATGTGAACCCTTAGGTAGGGGATTAATAGGTCCAACAAAGTCTATTCCCCACTTAGAGAATGCACGTCCACCCATCATAGGTTTCAATGGCATCTCATCCTTGCGTATAGGGTACTAAGTCCGCTGACAAACCTCACACCTCTTCACGTAGGTATGAGCATCCATGTGAAGGGTGGGCCACCAAAATCCTGCAAATAGTATTGCCTTGATCACCCGGTCTGGACCAAAGTGTCCTCCTGTTACACCTTGGTGAGCAGTCTCTAATATCTTCAGATATTTGCTCTCATGGACACACAGTCTTAGGTAACCATCTTTACCACGTTTGTACAAATTATCACCAACGAGTGCGTACTCCAAGGCTTCTTGTTCCAAACTTCTTTGTCTGGCCAATGTCATATCTTGAGGGAATGTTTTCGTCCTCAAGAAGGCTACCAGTGGTTCACTCCAATTTGGCACTAGAGACACTCGATAAAGAGTGGCATGTTCCACTGGTGGTTTAGTGCAACAGATTGGGAATTCTTTGCGCATTCTATGGACATCAACTTCCATAGTTGGCCAATGCACTCCTAGTCTCCTTAGAGTCTGTAGGGTTCATTTTTTTGAGTAGTGTTGCTCTAATGCACCTACATGTGCTAATTGCAACCATTTAGCGTACTCGTCCTCCTCTATGCAACAGGCTAATACTCCCTGATCAGTATGCTTGTACATACTTCCTGTCAAGATATGATACTTTTGAGCTTTTACTATCTCCCTATCTTGTGTGTTTATTACTGAGTGATTAGGCCCGTATACTAATACTGGCACTAATGGCTTAGCCCACTGAGGTACAACTTCCAAATTAAACAAGTAAGCATCGGGTAAGTCATGTGACACTCCTTGTGGGGCCTCTCCTGATGTGAGCCTAGAGAGATGATCTGCTCTCAGATGGGTCTTTCCTTTCCTCACCACAACTTCAAAGTCGTATTCCATTAGCAAGAGGAACCATCTTACCAACCTACCTGTATTGCATGGCTTGTTTACCAAGTACAACAGAGCTTGATGATAAGTAAAAAATTTAAACTTATTTGCAAGCAAATAGTGTCTAAACTTTTTAACTGCGTATACCATGCCTAACCCCTCCCGTTCAGTGTGGTATAATTTCGTTCAGCTGCATTCAGTTGTCTACTGGCATAGGCAATTGGAAGATCCATATTACCTTCACCCGTAGGTTGTGCTAGCACGCATCCAATTGCATAATTGGATGCATCTACATGGACATGGAAGGGCTTATTCCAATCTGGTGTGGTCAAGATTGGTGTTGAACACAATCTTCGTTTGAGCTCCGTGAAAGAGTTCTCACACTCATCAGCCCACTCAAAGTTAGTTAGAAGGGCATACAGAGGCTTTGCAATGACGGCATACATGTGAATGAACCGGCGGTAGTAACCACAATGCCCCATGAAGGCCTATACCTCCTTGACATTCCTTGGCCTAGGTAGTTCTGCAATGGCTCTCACTTTCTCTTCGTCAGTGGATATGATGTTCTTTGACACTATGTGTCCTAGGATCTTGCCTTGCCTGACCATGAAAACACACTTTTCTGGGTTCAATCAGACTTGATATTCTCTACATTTGTCAAAGATTTGCCTGAGTTCGGGTATATGAGTCTGTCTAATGTTGGAATGAACGCATAGATCATCGACTTCCAAATTCTTCCTCAAGAACTCTTTAAACACGTGACACATCAATCTTTGAAAGGTAGCAGGTGCATTGGTAAGCCCGAATGGCATTACCCGAAAGGCAAATATGCCCCACTCTGTGGCAAAAGCCGTCTTATGCTGATCTTCTGGTGCAATGGCTACTTGATTGTAAGCGAGAGAACCCATCTAGGAAGTTGTACACTTCCTTGCCTGCTACCCTTTCTAATAGATGCTCGGTGATAGGAAGCGGATAACTATCCCTGATAATGGCTGCGTTAACCTTCTTCAAGTTAATGCATACACGTAATTTGCCATTCTTTTTGGGCACCACTACAATGGGGGATACCCATTCAGTATGCTCAATTTCATAGATAAATCTAGCTTCAACCAAGCGATCTATCTCTTCCTTGACCTTGGCCGCATAGTTGTCATTGTATGTGCATGGCTTTTGCTTAGAGGGCTGTAGCTCAGTGATGAGTAGCACCTCCTTTAATGTCAATCCGGGAAGACGTGAGGATGGTATGAAGACCTCGAGCAAGTGGCGGCACAAGTGCGTGAGTGAGAAGCACACAAACATGCACACACATACACACACACGCGCACACACGGCAAGACAAAGAGTGAGAATCAATGGAGTTCTTAGATCACTTTTCAAGAAGCTCTTACAAGTTTGTTTCAATTACAATCTAACCTCAAAAATGAGCTCTCTAGCTCGTTTTATAGTTTTTGACTAGGTTTTGGCCCTGTCCAGACCTAGTGTCCGGCCTAGTTAAAAATTAGGTTCCAGGGCCAATTTGAGGGCTTAAACGGAGTCTAAAAAATACGAAAATTGATATGTAGGTACTTCTAAGGCTCCTCAAGCTCAAGGACTCCTTGGCTTGCACAAAATGGAGCTACAAAAATATGAAATGGTATTTACAATGATTGTTAGTGATAAGAATCACTGTTTAAAAGATGTTGATTTGGAAAAATTTGAAGGGCCTATCTGCCAGATGTGCGTCGACTGCTTTGTCTACTTACTCCTTCACCTTGTTCTGACTCTCTCCGCTGGCTTCCTTGTCTAGTCGGTCCTTGGGTGCCCATACTGCTCTCAACACCCCCCCCCCCTCTCTCGCGTCTGTCGTCCCTGACAGACCCTTGTTGCTGGGAGTGTTGGATGTAATATTCCACAACCTGAGTGGCTAGCTGATGTTCTTGTATGCGTAGTCCTCTGGCCAAATCTATCATCATACGATCCCAATCGATTGGTCCTGGAATGTCCGGATGTGGCAGACGTAACTGATCTGCATGGATCGCTTGTTCTACTGCGAATAGATGTAGCAAATGTGTGGGTCTGGGAATGAAAATTTCGGAATGGTATTCCCAGAATCCCGTGGAGAACATTTCCTCAAATGTCTGCTTGAAGCATGCGGGCAAGTACTTTATTCATGCATGCTAGGCAAAGATTACAGTGACCGAGGGAGTCTGGCTCATGTCGTAGACTAAATCCTTGTTACCTTGAGAGAATCCAGGGGTAGAGATGTATGGAGCTTGTACATTCCGAAAGGTTTTGAAGACAATGGTCATGCTCGAATATCTTCATACACATTTTCGCTGCTATGTCAAGTACATTGTTTAGACGTGTAGACCAATGCCGGATTGTTGATATCATGTATGCTACGGTTGGGGTCCCTCGAGGTGGAGCAAAATATGGATAGTTAACCCAAGCCGAGCATTCTTTATTGTTGCGTACCTTTATTGCAAATGCTTGCCAGGATCTGCGACGTACCACTGGGCAATAGCATGGATTATACTTGATATATAGTGGCATGGTTGCCCAGGTGCTCATCATCTCTGGGTAATCGGTTAGTAGACGTGCACGCCAATTAGGTTGGAAGATCGAGCCAGCACGTGCATCTGTCGGTAAATCCCCTATCTCAAATTGAGTGGCGAATGTGGGCTCCTTCCCTGTATGTCTTTTGACTTCTGCATTATAATCATGTAGTAAGACAAAATAAGGCATGTATTGCGACTCTGATGTTGTGATTAATCGTTGATGGGATAAGTTTTGAAAGTAGGAAGACCAAAGGACAGTTTCTTCCAGATTTGTGAGAGATTGCATTTGCACGGCCACACGATCATCATGTGTCTTACCCACTTTCTCGACCCTTTTGACCCATTCTGGAACTTGAATTTCTAAAGTGTCTTGTCCTTCTTCCGTAGTTCGACCACCAGGCGTCGGCATAGGCTCGTATGGCTCTTCATAGCTGTCATCGACGGGGATTTCCACTACTGTTTCAGGTTCTGGTTCTTCAATGGGCGAGGATGGCCTTTCATATGGTAGGAGGCGTGCTTGGAGTTCTGCCACCTGTTTCCGGAGGGTCTCTACTTCTTCTGTAGATTGTTGCAAGATTGTCGGCTCCTGTTGAGCTGTGGGGACACTGGCTATCTGTTTCTTTAGATCTGCACATTCAGTCTCTAGCTTTTCATATGACTCCAAGAAATTTGCATGCTCCTCAAGTAAGATGCGAATGTCTTCCGATGGAACTGCTCTATATCTGGTAGGGCTAATGGTTGCTCCTACGGTTCCTTCCATAACCGCTTCAAAGTTGTCTTGGTTTTGTTGTTGAAGTCGTTTGTTCTCTTCTAGTGCTGCGGCCATATGCTTCCTTAATAGCCCAATGTTGCGTCTGAGTGTAGCGTTAGAGATCATTTGCGCTTGAAGCACTGTTTCTAGTTCCTTGACTGCTTGGTCATCCACTGTTGATGCCTTTGATTCCATTTCGGAGTGTGCCTGTTGTAAGGTGGTATGCTCGGTTAGGAGCGTTTGGTAGTCAGCTTCAAGAGTGTTGACCCTAGCTTGCAGACGTTGAGATTCTGCCTGGAGGGCCGTAGTGCGTTCTTCCAATTGATGGTATTCTTGTCGTAGTTGATGTGCACACTGAAGTAATGTGTTGAACGTGCTATTTACATTATGAGATGCAAGGGGAAAAGTTTGAAGTGCAGGGGAGGTGGGATTGGGTAGGGGGATAGTGAATGCTGTGTGTGCCAATGATGTGAGTGGTGAGGTGGGGGGTAAGGGAGGGGGAGATGGTGGAATCGTGGGGAGAGGTGCTGTGGTTGGTGAAATGTCCATTGGGTCAGACAAGGTTGTGTGTACAGGGGCTACCATGTAGGTGGGTATGGTAGGTGAAGTGAGTGTGGTGTTCGTGTAAATTTATGTCGTTGCGAACATCGGAGAGATGTGCCTCTGAAACATTGGAGAGCGGATGAATTGCTCCACAAAGGACGGGTATTGGGGTGGTGCGATCGGGTTGAAAGGGGTGTAGGGGCCGGATGGGAAGTGAGGGTCATGGAATGGAGGTACCCGTATTGGGGGATAGGTAGGGAAACACAGGGTGCCTTCGGTGGGTGCTGGGTTTCCAACTACGCTTGGAATTATGGGATGGCCAGTCATGGGTTCGGAGGATAGAAGGGATGAAGTGTACAAGGGGTTGGTGACGAAGGAGAAGAGGGTGTTTTGTGAGGTTGGTTCTCGAAATGAAAATGATTTGAATGAGGATGGGTTATAAGTGAAGGTAGAGGTGATGGCTGTCGTTTCTTCCATGGTGGGAGGTGGTGGTGGGGGTGGAGAAGGTGGTGATGGAGGATGCTGGGGTGAGATGGGTGATGTCTGAACGAAGGTTTTGGCAGAGAGGTCAGTGGTGGTTGTGGGGGTGGCTGTTGTCTCAATGGGTACTTCATGTTCTGTGACGGGTATCCTGATAGTCTTACCTGCTCGTGGTAACGTGTCAACTCTGCGTTTGTCATACCTTACGGACTGGCGGACTGCAGTGTGGACAGCCTCCGGAACTCCTAAAGATTCTGATACTAATTTGAGGGTGTCAATGAAATGTTGGTCCACCCCTTCGTCTGATAGCATTTCTTGCATCAACGCTTGACCTGATACAAGAGAGAGTTGATGCCTTTCTTGTACTGCTTTGATTGTGTCGTATAACCTCCGTAGTTGAGCTGTATAGGCTGGTGCACCTACAAGTTCTGGCACTTCTTGTTGCTCCTCTTGATACTCTTGATCATAATCCTCCTCTTCATCCTCCTGTTCTTCATCTCCGTCATCCTCTGCCTCCACTTCAACAGGTGTGACAGGTGCTTGGGAGGTTGTGGCCTGCGTTTGCACGTTTTCCGCTTGTTGTGCCTCTTCTGCCTCCAGCTCTACATCTTGTAATAATTGCTCGAAATCTTCATTAGTGAGTTCTTCCAAAGGCGCACCACTAGGAAATTCAAGATCGGTTGGGATGGGAGGGAATATCAAGGTGGAACCATCGGTGCTGCGTCTTGGAAGTCGGAGTGTGAATGGTCGGAATCTTCGGGGTGGAGGGGTGACGTCTGGTGTTAGGGTGGCTCCACGTGGTTGAGCACATGGGACTTGGACAGTGCCTCTCATCTTCTTAGAAGGGGGTCCAGTGGATGTTCTGCCTCTAAACTGCTCAACCCGATTCCACATTAGGGCCCGTTGGATCGGAATGTCATAAGCCAAACACCTATAAATGATTCTCGTCAGAGCACAGCAACCATATAAAACCTGTTTCCGCGGCCATCGTTTGTGAGCTAGGTGTATCTGATCAATTATCCAGTGGGGTAAGTTGATGGTGAGGCTCTGTGTCTCTGCCAGATACAAACTAAACCAAATCTTTTTGTGCGGCATGGTGAATCTATCTTGTGCCGGGAAAGCGAAGTGTTGCATGCACATGCGAAGGTGTATTGCAATATTAGGCGTCATGGACACCATGTCCTTGAGCTTGGTGAGACTTCGATTCTTCATGTAATCTGGTACTAAGGTTTCCTTTTCTGTAGGAATATGCATTCCGCGCATATCTAGAGCCTCTCTCACCAAGTTGTTTGATAGCCTGAACCTCTTGAGCTCATTCCCCTTTGTCAGAGATGGAATCACAAATGAGCTTGCACCTTTTGGGTTCTGGTTTGGAGTCAAGGTGTTGATGAGATAGTAGCATCGCATGAAGTCAGGTTTTGGGAGTCGTGCACTGAAATAGGCACTCAATCCTGCCTTTTCCCATATCGGACGTAGACCTTCTGCATTTTGTAATTTCTCAAATTCTCTTGTAAAGAAATGGTATCTGCCTTGCTTCCCATTGAAGTCCAACTCTGATTCCCATAGGTACGTTCCTTCACCCAAGGGTCCTGCCACCTCGGTAAACCAGTGGGAAGTCTTTCCTACGGGCATGGTGTGGCCACGTGGAGGGTCCGCAATAGGTATGATTTTGACGGCCTGCAATTCTTCTGGTCTTTCATCTGTCTCAGGCAAAACGGGTAAACTGTCTAAGTCCACCACTTGCGGGCTTGTCTCTGTGTGAGAACTAGTTCCTGCTGCCTCAGCCATGTTGAAAACTTCGCAGCTGGTTCTGTGAGAATATATGAATAAATGTTAACATTGCAATGGACACAAAAATGACACGGTGTCCCCTGTTACAACATTAACTTAAAGTTTGGGCGTGGTTAGAGGTTAATAGGTGCTCAGTGCTAGTGTGTGTAGTTAGGAATTGGGTAGGCCTACGAGCTAAGCGGAATGATGTGAAGTGAGAGTGAAGCGGTTAGTAGGTGGTCATGGATTTACAATTGGGGTCCGGGGGTTTGTTACAAGTCTTGGGCTGCCAAATGCAGTGTATGGGTTTTGTTCTTGGTTCCGTAGAGACTCTCGAGAGCTTTATAGGTATGTCAGCTTGGAATTGAGGCCTTTTAGGGACCCATTTACAAGTGATTCTGTTCGTGCTCATGGGCCTTGATGTTGAAAATGAGTGGATGTAAGCTGTGCGGGTGAATGGATCATGCTATGTAGGGTGTGTTCTTGGTGTAGCTATTTGAGCCCGCAAACAAGCCTTAGGCACCCAAATTTGTCTTGATTGTGGGCTAGCCTTCATCGACTTCTTGGGCACCCAAATAGACTTCACGTTAGCAGAAGAATTTTTGAAAGACTTCTTATTAGTGTCGTGTTGTTGGTTACTAATAAGAGGCTTTGCCCGTGTGGTTGGCTTGAGTGCAACCGGGTGTTCGCCTTTCCGCACCCACACTTGGTTTACTTGCTGAGACATTTTGCTGTGCAGGTACTTTTGATTTCCGGCATAGGTAGTACCCTGCTTCTTCTGCCTTTGATCCACCTTTGGTTGTTGCCTCCTTCTGGCCTTTGGAGAAGAAGGGAGTTCCGTTGCATCCCTGACTCCTTTTTTGAGAATATCATTCCTCTGCAACACATAGTTTTGGACAAGAACAGCATGGTCAACTTCATGTGCACCCCTGGAGGGACCAGGAGTCTGTGCCTTTCCTAGTTCCTTGAGTGCTCCATTATCTAACTCTACTGTAATTCGACTATGATTGACCCATACCTGAAGAAGTCCACTTCTTAGGTTTAAGTTGACTGCTTGGTCATAGATCCAATCTTGACCCAAGACAAGGGGTTCAGTGAGATCCTCGTCTTGACACACTAGTACTTTAACTGTCATTGCCTCATCATGAATGTAGAGGGGAAGTTCCACCTCGCCCATGCAAGGGGTTTCCACGCCTCCCAATCCTATGAGATATGCTTCCACAGGATTGACAGTTAACTGCAACTCTTGACAGTAAGACACTCTAACAGCACTAGTGGCTGCACTTGAGTCAATCAGGGCTCTTATGGTCCTTGCACTCTTTCCTTGTCCTATATCTAGGGTTATGAAAGGACGTCGATCAGTTATCCTATGTGAGCTTGTTCCTGCGACTTCACACATTGCCATATGATATCCTTGATCTGCATAGTCATTTGTTCTAGGCTGATCTCTACCCTGCCTTCGCAACTTCATCCTTCTGATGCGTTCTAAAGCTTCTGCTTGAGCTTCTTCTCGAATTCGCTTTTCTTCCTCTTTGCGTTTCTTAGCAGCATTGAGTCGGCTGAGCATTTCCTCCGTGAGGGGTTCCTGATACAACTTGACTCTGCAACCGCTAATATAGTTTGGGAGAACATCACCCTCTAACGTGGCTAGTTGTACTGCTCCACTCGTGGAAATCCTATTGATGATCATTGGTCCGTAGCCTCTCTTTTCTAGCTTCCTCGCGTGTTGTTTCAGTGTATAGACTAAGACTAGATCTCCTGCTTTCAAGCCTTTATCCTTCACATGGGCATCAAAGTATGCCTTCTGTCTCTTCTTAGCTGCATATATCCCTGCAGCTGCTCTCAGTCTTGTTTCTCCTAATCGTTCAAGGTCAAAAAGTCTAGAGGAGAGTTCATGACCCGTCCATTCCTGCTCTTGTGCCACTTTCAATGTAGGTATTAAGAAGTCCAAAGGTAGCACAGCGTTTTGGCCAAATACCATCTGAAAGGGGGTGGCTTGGAGTACCGTTTTGTAGGCGACTCGGTATGCCCAAACAGCATGGTGTAGCTGTTTGTCCCAATCAGAGCGTTTCGTGTTCACTAATTTTGTCAGTACATTGCATAAGATCTTATTGGTGCTCTCAGCTTGTCCATTAGCTTGAGGGTGATAGGGGGCAGACTTCTTGTGTATTACCAAGAATTCTTGGAGTAAATTTTCAATCACTTCGTTCAAGAAGTGAGTGCCTCTATCACTTACAAGCTCTATAGGTAGTCCATATCTTGTGAATACATTCTCAAACAAGAATTTAGCAGTTGTCTGAGCGTCATTCTTTGTAGTAGCTTTCACCTCTACCCACTTAGTTAGATAGTCTGTTGCAAAAATGATGTATTCTGCATGAGAACCCTTAGCTGGGGGATTAATAGGACCTACGAAGTCTATTCCCCACTTAGAGAACGCACGTCCACCCATCATAGGTTTCAGTGGCATCTCATCTTTGCGTATAGGATACTGAGTCCTCTGACAGACATCACACCGTTTCACATAGGTATGTGCATCCATGTGAAGGGTAGGCCAGCAAAAGCCCGCAAATAGTATTGCCTTGATCACCCGATCCGGTCCAAAGTGTCCTCCTGCTACACCTTGGTGAGCAGTTTCTAAGATCTTAAGATATTCACTTTCATGGACACATAGCCTCAGGTAACCATCTTTACCACGCTTATATAGATTATCACCAATGAGTGAGTAATCCAGGGCTTCTTGTTCTAAACTCCTTTTCCTCGCCAGAGTCATGTCTGGAGGGAATGTGTTTGTCCTCAGGAAGGATACTAGAGGTTCACTCCAATCTGGCACAATGGATACTTGATAAAGAGTGGCGTGTTCCACTGGTGGTTTAGTGCAACCGATTGGGCATTCCTTGCACAACTTTTGGACATCCGCTTCCATAGTCGGCCAATGCACACCGAGTCTCCTTAGCGTCTATAAAGTTCGTTGCTTTGAGTAGTGTTGCTCTAACGCACCTACATGTGCTAATTGCAACCATTTAGCGTACTCATCCTCTTCTACGCAACAAGCCAAGATCCCTTGATCTATGTGCTTGTACATACTTCCTGCCATGATGTGGTACTTTTGGGCTTTTACAACCTCTCTATTCCGTGTGTTTACCACTGGATGGTTAGGCCCGTATGTCAATACTGGTACCAATGGCTTAGCCCACTGCGGTACAACTTCCAAGTTAAACAAGTAAGCATCAGGAAGGTCATCCGATACTCCTTGTGGGGCTTCTCCCGATGTGAGCCTAGAGAGGTGATCTGCTCTCAAATGAGTCCTCCCTTTCCTCACCACTACCTCAAAATCATATTCCATTAGCAAGAGAAACCATCTCACTAATCTTCCTGTATTGCATGGCTTGTTTACGAGGTATAGCAATGCCTGATGATCAGTAAAAAATTTAAACTTATTTGCAAGCAAATAGTGCCTAAATTTCTTAACTGCATATACCATGCCTAATCCTTCTCGCTCTGTAGTGGTGTAATTCCGTTCAGCCGCATTCAATTGTCTACTGGCATAGGCAATTGGAAGATCCATATTACCTTCACCAGTAGGTTGTGCAAGCACACATCCAATAGCATAATTGGATGCATCCACGTGAACATGGAATGGCTTATTCCAATCTGGTGTGGTCAAGATTGGTGCTGAACATAATCTTCGTTTAAGCTCCTGGAAGGAATTCTCACATTCATCCGTCCACTCAAAGTTAGTCAGAAGTCCGTACATGGGCTTTGCAATGACAGCATACATGTGTATAAATCGTCGGTAATACCCACAATGCCCCATGAAAGCTTGTACTTCCTTGACATTTTTTGGCCTAGGTAGCTCTGCTATAGCTCTCACTTTCTCTTCATCAGTGGATATGCCATTCTTTGACACTATGTGTCCTAAAATCTTGCCTTGCCTGACCATGAAAACACATTTTTCGGGGTTTAGGCAGACTTGATATTCTCTACATTTGTCAAAGATTTGTCTGAGCTCAGGGATATGGGTTTGTCTAATGTTGGAATGAGCACAAAGATCATCAACGTAGACTTCTAAGTTTTTCCTCAGGAACTCTTTAAATACATGGCACATCAGCCTTTGGAAGGTAGCTGGTGCATTGGTAAGCCCAAATGGCATTACTCTAAAGGAAAAAATGCCCCATTCTGTGGCAAAGGCAGTCTTATGCTGATCCTCTGGAGCTATGGCTACTTGATTGTAACCCGAAAATCCATCAAGGAAGCTGTAGACTTCCTTACCTGCCACTCTTTCTAAGAGATGTTCAGTGATGGGAAGCGGATAGTTATCTCGAATCGTGGCTGCATTAACCTTTTTCAAGTTAATACACACACGTAGCTTTCCATTTTTCTTGGGCACTACTACGATGGGGGATACCCACTCAGTATGCTCAATTTCATAGATAAATCCAGCTTCAACCAGTCTATCTATCTCTGCTTTGATCTTAGCAGCGTAATTATCGTTATATGTGTAGGGCTTTTGCTTAGAGGGTTTGGCATCTGAAGTCATGGGGATGGTGTGTGAGCATATGTCGGGGTCAACACCTTTCAAATCCTTGTAACTCCAAGCGAATACATCTCTGTATTCTCTTAGCAAGGCTATCAACGCATGCTCTTCTTCCTCTGTTAGTTCATGGCCTATGTACGTGCATCTCTCCTCTCCTTCTTCTAGGGCCACTACTATTTTCTTGGTGGTTTCTTTGTTATCATAGGCCTCTCCTGATTGTGCCTCTCGTTTAGGCATTCTAATCATGACTCTCCTGTCATCTATCTCATACTTCTTAAAATTTTCTGGGACCTCAAACAAAGATTCTTCCTCTTCTGGTGAGGCTTCTTTCTTCTTTCGTTTCTTTCCTTCTTCCTTCGTGGTCATATGTGTGGCTAGCCTTACATCACTTGTAAGCTCTCCATGCCTCTGGGGTTGAAATTCTACCTCATAGAAGTACTCCTCATCTGATGCAAAAGGTGGGTCCATGATGATTGACTCGAGATCGGAGTCACTTGCATCCTCAAATGCATCTGGGCTAGGTTCGCATTCTTCTAGAACTGCCTCTCCCATGATTGGCTCTATGGAGAAGACTGAAATGTCATAACCATCCTCATCACAGTGAGGTGTCCATTGTTCCTCATTGATGGCTACGTCCATTGTTGCTAAGATTTCTGCCCAGCCATGGGGTTCAAATTCCTCGTCAGGAAAGACTACAGGTGCATAGGCTGGGTCTTGAATGGGTCTATGAGTTTCGTTTGCACCTATTTCTCTGGCCTTTTCTCTCTTCTCTTCCTCTACTGCTACTTTGCACATCCATAAGTGGGTGTCTTCATGCATCCATGAGGATCCTGACCCTATGGAATGCACAGATTCCGTATCATCTTTGGCTCTATGGATGGGATTCCACTGGATAGGAGGTACATCTCTATGAGAGTAATCTTTAAGATTCACTTTGGTCGTAACACCTAAGTGCTGCAGGTACAAAGAATTGGTTCCCCAATCCTGTACCACTTGCAACTGTCGCATAAATGGTCTTCCCAAAATCATCTCATAGGCATGATTCTTGCTAAAATCACATATAGCAAAGCTATGCTCAAACTCAACACCACAAGTGGTGAGAGTTATGCCTTCTAGCAATCCCAAGGGCCTCTCTATATGACCATCGGCCATTTGCAATTTCATTCTCGTTGGCCTGAGTGCCGGCTTGCCCCAACGCTTCCATAGGGAAGTAGTGGCAATTGCAACTCTTGCACCTGAGTCCAAAATTGCCTTGGTGGTGTACTCCTGGTAGGTGATGGGAAGATAGGTGTTCCCTTCTTCACCTTCACACATATTTCCTATCTTATCCAAGGGAATTTCTGGCACTGTCCTATGGGATCCTACCTGGGAACGTGGTTTTGCAACTTTAGTTAATTGAGTGGCTACACATTTCCACGCTTCTGGTCTATCCTTAGGCAGTTCTTCCAAAGTGAGATCGTGCTGCACCTTGGTGTTCTTTACTACCTCCGTGTTCCTAGGTAGGACTGAGTCGTCGTTTCTTACCATGACTGTGGGTGCTCTCATACGCGTGGACTTTGCTTCCCATGGGCCTGTGAAGTGGGGTAGCTCTTGGATGGAATTAGACTCAAAGTCCAATCTCTCGTGAGACTGAGTACTCTCATGTTCCCCGTAAATAGATGGGATGTCTTGTGGGAATTGGTCGTGTGCTTCATCCACAAGTTCAAAGGGAGGGGCGACTTCACTTTCGTTGTCCCATTTGTATTCTTGAATCTCTCGTAGGAAGTCTGGTGCAAACCGATTCATAGAAGAAGAAGTGTCTGGCTCCGTAGAATTAGGCACATAAGCAACCTGGGAAGGAGGGCTTATTTTATCATTGGCTCTCTCCTTGTTCTCATAGATGGCGGGAGCACAAGCTTCCTGGGGAGGATTACTTATTCTATTACTCTTCCGAACAGGCTCATACGCTCCCTGAGAAGGAATGTAGGCAACCTGTGGAGGTACATAAGCTTTCGAGGGAGGCTCATCTGCCTTTTGGGGGGAAAGATAAGCTTCTTGAGGAGGCACATGGGCTTCCTGAAGAGGCTGGCTTATCCGCTCCCGTGCCCTTTCCTTTCTTTGAGGGGCAGGTTCCTTTTCTGATTGTGCAATTAGCCTCTCTATTCTTTCTAGCAGTCCATCAAAATGTAACTGCGTCTTAGCTAAGCTAGAGATGTTAAATAGGCGACTGGCCTCAAACATGGTCTGAGCCAATTCCACCATCTTAGCACAAATTTTGGTTCGTTCAAGCTCTAGCTCGGCTCTAGGGTAGCATTTTTCATGATCGGTTATGGTCGGCCCTTCTTGGATTCTGGCCTGATATGCTTTAAGCATCATATTAAGGTCTTCGGGAGTGGGATCAGCTAATACTGATCCTGCTTGGGGTGGTGGGTGGGTTACGTGGGGTGTATTAGAGGGTGGAGGGATGGAGTGTGAATGGGATGGTAGCGGTGGGATTGTGTGAGAGTGCGGTTGAGATGTGATCTCTATGATTTTGGCATTGGTTTCTCGTAGACTTTCCTCAAGTTCACTCATCTTCTTTGCCCATTGCCTTTTCATACGTTCACGGCTATCTCTCCAAGCTCTAGTTCTTTTCTTGGTTATGCTCTCAGTTTCACTAGCTGTTGTGCTCTTTTCCTGGTCTACCCCTTGGTTTTGCTGCAATGCTGGAGCTCTAGTGACTACCTGTACGGGAGCAGTGGAAGTGACACTTCCTGTGGAATCTACCACTAACCCAATAACGTTGATAGGTGTGATTTTTGGCATATTATTGGGGTTCTTTGGGCAATCTCGTAAGAGATGCTCTTTTCCACAATCTTGGCAAAAGCCTTGGATCGTCACTGACTGGGGTTGTGTAGGTGGAGGTAAGGGGCAATCACGAATGAGGTGATCTCCTTGGCATATGTAACACGGTCCTCTTGGGAATGGAGGTCTTACTTGCCTAGGTTGAGGCCTAGGGTTGGGGTTTGCATACATGACATTCGTGTAATCTGACTCCCAACTTATTTCATTTGGCTCTTCACTATAGTAGGACTCACCATGTTCAGGACACTGCATGTAGTAGGCCTGGGGACTATCAACATGTGTAGAATCAAAGCTATGGTCACTGGGATCACTTTCTGAGATCAATGGGGTTACTGGTACTATGGCCCTATTCAGGCTTTCTTCTGCAGCTGTATACTTTACAGGGATTACATTAGCGGGGTTTGGAGGCTGTTGAGCTAGCACCGGTTGGGGTCTCTGTTGGGCCTGATATTGTGGTTGGTAGGTTTGTTGGGGTCTAGCATATTGTGGTGGTGGATTTTGATTCTGGTATCTGCCTTGTTGGTAGGGCTGAAGGTAGGTTTGTCTGACCGCTTGCTTGTTGTAAGGACAGTCTTGTGCTGTGTGATTTGTGTATCTTCGTTCTATGGTGCAATATTGGCTATTGGGACTGATCTAGGGTTGAGCCATAATGGGACACACGTTTGCCATATGGTCACCACCGCATGTATAGCACCTCTTCGCTGGGGTAAACCTCGGAATTTGTTTGCTAGAGATGCCTAGTTTTTGGGCCACTTTCTCTGCGAGTTCCTCAATTGATGTGGATTGCGTGGAAGAGTGACTAGATGCGCTATCTGAATCTTTGTAGATTTTGGAAAGCTCTAGTTCTTCCCCTAGGTTATCTTCAATGTCAATGCACATGCGTACACACTCTTCTATAGTCCTAGGGTCCTTCAGATACACATAGGATCTCAATTTCGTACTCAGCAATCCATCAAGGAATAAGGCTACTTGTTTGGCAGATGTTGGTAGCTCTGAAACAGGGCATCTTTCAAGATATTGTCTAAATCTTCTTCCTGCCAATCTTACAGTCTCTTGAGGAGTCTGTTTGAAGCTGTGAATCAATGAGGAGGTATTATGCCTTATGCCACTCTTAGAGAATTCAATAATGAAAGCCTCTAGGAGTTGGTCTATGCTCCTGAACTGCCTCTCGTTTAGTGGCTGAAACCATGTCAGGGCAGTGTTCCTAAGGGTTAGACCAAAGGCATTATACTGCGTGAATAGATCCTCCACTTGTTCAGCTCTCAAGACTTGCCTAAACTCAGCCACATGATCGTATGGATCTCCAGTGCCATCGAAGTAGTTCTTCATGGACTTAACTAGCTGAGTCGGTCTCAAAGTCCTTGTGTGCTCTCTAGGTCGTGGTAGAGGGAACTCATCCACATTTCTTTGATTCCTGTGAGCTCTGAGTATCTCAGGTTCTACTCGATTCGTTTCCGTCCTCGTTCTTTCTCTGCCCACTGGGTTGGCAAAGCTTACTTCTGGTCTATCTCTGCTTCTGTCTCTTTGCATTCCATGAGCGTGGGATGTTCTAGCTCCAGGGTGACCATAGGATACATTCGCTCTTGGTTGGGGGAAAACGAATTCACCCTTCCAAGTGTAAGCATGCCTATCATTTTCCGTAACCACAAAGATCCGTTCTGAAGCGTGATCTAAGTAGGTCACTCTGCCTGGGCTATCAGGATCCTTAAACTCATAGATCATGATATTTCCTATATCAGTTGGCTGATTAGATTTATACCTCCAAAAGGCTTCGTCGGTTTCTCGATTGAGGAGCAGCTCTATGCTCTTATTATCCTGAGGAATCCATTCCGGTGTGATAATCCTAGTGAGAACCGATTTACCTCGAGGGGTTCTAGGTTCTGCACCCATGTTTCCTTGCTCCAAGTCACCTAAGTCCGCCTCTGAGATTACATTCCCAAATTCATATGTCCTGTCTGGGTGACTGGTGACTACGTATATGGTTCCTTCTTTGTCCAGGTATGCCCCATTTTCAAACTTGACAGCTGGGTGCTCTAGTCCAATGGATTGATCAGGATTCTTAATCTGTACTACAGACCTTCCTAGGCCGTCCTCATAGATGCTGGCACCTAATCGGTTGGTCCTAAGGTATTCCAACTGTGTCTTGTAAGGGCCTTCTACCCTGTACAAGTAAGGCACTCCTGAACTTCCCGTAGGTCTGTCCATGCCTTGAGACATCTCTGACTCACTGGTCTCAGAGCTAGGGTAGTACGAGTGGTGGCTCAACTGCTGGGCCCAAGACCTAGCAGTGTGGTTAACACTAGCCTCTGAAGACCTAAGGCTTTGTCTCTCCCTTACTAGATGTCGTCCTGATCTAAGGTTCATATGCCTATCTAAGTAGCCCAATTCTTTGCCCAGAGTACAACCTCGTTGCAGGTTACTTTATATTAGTCGCTTAGTTCTTTTTAGTTATTTCTCGTGTTTATGGTCTTGTCTGATATTACGTCGTCAGGAATACTTGAATGTTCTTCGTGTTTTCAGGTTGATCGTTCCACGTTGGTTCTTTTCCTTTACGTTATCGACAACACAGAGATTAGGTTTTTAGCTTGAACTTGAGTTTTTAGGTAGTCTTCAACTTGATACCTGCCTATCGTCGCCCTGACTTACTCCTACCTTTAGTCGTTCTTAGCCTAAGCTAGGAATTGACACAGGGAGTTAAGAGTTTCCAACCTTTTGTTTCCTGCTTGGTTGCCCTTGAATGCCCAGGAAGTGTGTTCCCAAGCTTGCACTTACACTTGCTTAGAACGCCTTTTGATGCTCTCAATAGATCTGTAAGAGTTCCAAAGTTAGCTTTAATATTTGAATTCCCAAGACAGAACCAATCACTTTCATTCATGTAACACTTCACCAATTTGCACCATGATTCTTTGGACACACTCTAGAGATCCCCGAATTTTATTCCCCCTGGGTATGGACAACTTAAAAATACCCTAGCTAAAAATCAACGCATTATCTTTATAAAAAACAGTTGAGGGCGTGTAGTATATGCCACAAGCTTTCTGACAAGCCCTAGAGCTCAAAAATTGGATTTCGTATGAAAAAGTTGTGACCGTTCAGGGTTCTAGGGTTAAGACAGGGTTCAAACAGGATCACTGTGCAACAGGTTTTTCCCAAAGTTGTTTTCCTAAGGCCTCCTTATGTGCTCTAGAGTAAAATGTTTATGCCCAAAATTAGCCCAACTCTTCAATTAACAAACCCTAAAAAATCTGGCTAAAATTGGCTGTCAATCGCGATGGACAGGAGTTCAGTCAATCGCGATGGACAGGAGTTCAGTCAATCGCGATGGACAGAGGGTTCAGTCAATCGCGATGGACACTCAATCAATCGCGATGGACAGGCTATCGATCGCGATGGACAGAGGTTCAGTCAATCGCGATGGACAGGGGTTCAGTCAATCGCGATGGACAGGGGTTCAGTCAATCGCGATGGACAGGGGTTCAGTCAATCGCGATGGACAGGGGTTCAGTCAATCGCGATGGACAGGGGTTCAGTCAATCGCGATGGACAGAGCTGTCAATCGCGATGGACAGGCAGTCAGTCGCGATGGACAGAGCTGTCAATCGCGATGGACAGGCAATCAGTCGCAATGGACTGAAATTTTGCCAGATTTTCAAAAATTTTGGTGGAAAGGTGGTGTGCAGGGTCTCTAGTCCACTGTGGTGCACTCAGATTTACCAACAAGTGAAAATTTCTGTCAATCGCGATGGACAGGAGGCGGCGACTGCGAGACAGTTCTGCACATTTCCGTACCTGCACGACGTGCTGGAGGGGATGATGATGCTCAAACCTGCAAGACACTCCAAGAACATGCAGAAAATAGCACACAACAGTTCGCTCTCTCGCTCTCTCTCACAAGTGAAATGAGGGAAATGAGGTGGAGATGGTGATATACTCAAAAAACTGAAATTTTCGCGATGATGGAAATGGAGGTGTAAGATGGTGATGATGATGATGGTGATGTGGATGGTGAAGAAAAATCAAGAAAATAGATGAAAGTGAAGAAAATACCTACAACTCCAACGCGTCAACTCTACGTCTTACCATCACACGCTCGTCCTCAAAGCTCGATCCCCGGCAACGGCGCCAAAATTTGGTGTAGCTCAGTGATGAGTAGCACCTCCTTTAATGTCAATCCGGGAAGACGTGAGGATGGTATGAAGACCTCGAGCAAGTGGCGGCACAAGTGCGTGAGTGAGAAGCACACAAACATGCACACACATACACACACACGTGCACACACGGCAAGACAAAGAGTGAGAATCAATGGAGTTCTTAGATCACTTTTCAAGAAGCTCTTACAAGTTTGTTTCAATTACAATCTAACCTCAAAAATGAGCTCTCTAGCTCTTTTTATAGTTTTTGACTAGGTTTTGGCCCTGTCCAGACCTAGTGTCCGGCCTAGTTAAAAATTAGGTTCCAGGGCCAATTTGAGGGCTTAAACGGAGTCTAAAAAATACGAAAATTGATATGTAGGTACTTCTAAGGCTCCTCAAGCTCAAGGACTCCTTGGCTTGCACAAAATGGAGCTACAAAAATATGAAATGGTATTTACAATGATTGTTAGTGATAAGAATCAATGTTTAAAAGATGTTGATTTGGAAAAATTTGAAGGGCCTATCTGCCAGATGTGCGTCGACTGCTTTGTCTACTTACTCCTTCACCTTGTTCTGACTCTCTCCGCTGGCTTCCTTGTCTAGTCGGTCCTTGGGTGCCCATACTGCTCTCAACAAGGGCCTAGCCTCTGAAGTCATGGGGATCGTATGTGAGCATATGTCAGGGTCTACACCTTTCAGGTCCTTGTAACTCCAAGCAAAAACATCCCTATATTCCCTTAGCAACACTATCAACTCTTGCTCTTCTTCTTCCGAGAGCTCATGCCCTATGTAGGTGCATCTTTCTTCTCCCTCTTCTATGGCTACCACTATTTTCTTGGTAGTTTCCTTGCTATTATAGGCCTCTCCTGATTGTGCCTCGCGTTTAGGCATTCTTATCATGACTCTCCTATCGTCTATCTTATACTTTTTAAAGTTCTCAGGGACCTCGAACAAGGACTCTTGCTCTACTGGTATGACTTCTCTCTTCTTCCTTTTCTTTTCTTCACTTTTAGTGGTCACTTGTGTGGTTAATCTCATATCATTAATGATCTCTTCATGTCTCTAAGGGTGAACTTCTACTTCATGGAAGTATTCTTCATCTGAGGCAAAAGGTGGGTCCATAATGAGTGACTCTAAGTCGGAGTCACTTGCATCCTCAAAAGCATCAGGGCTAGGTTCGCATTCTTCTAGAACTGCATCTCCCATGATTGGTTCTATTGCAAAGACTGAAATTTCATAGCCATCCTCATCACAGTGGGGTGTCCATTGTTCTTCATTGATGGTTACATCCATTGTTGCTAAAATTTCAGCCCATCCATGAGGCTCAAATTCTTCGTCAGGAAAAACTACAGGTGCATAGGCTGGGTCTTGAATTGATCTATGGGTTTCTTTGGCACCTACCTCTCTGGCTTTCTCTCTCTTCTCTTCTTCTACTGCTACCTTGCACATCCATAAGTGAGTGTCTTCATGCATCCATGAGGATCCTGATCCTATGGAATGCACAGACTCAGTATCATCTTTGGCTCTATGGATGGGATTCCATTGAATGGGGGGTACATCTCTATGAGAGTAGTCCTTGAGATTGACTTTGGTTGTAACACCTAAGTGTTACAAGTACAAAGAATTGGTGCCCCAATCCTGTACCACTTGCAACTGCCGCATAAATGGTCTCCCCAAAATCATCTCATAGGCATGGTTCTTGCTAAAGTCACATGTAGCGAATGTATGCTCAAACTCTACACCACATGTAGTGAGAGTTATTCTTTCTAACAATCCCAAAGGTCTCTCAATATGACCATCGGCCATTTGCAATTTCATTCTCGTCGGCCTGAGTGTTGGCTTGCCCCAACGCTTCCATAGGGAAGTGGTAGCAATTGCAACTCCTGCACCTGAGTCCAAAATTGCTTTGGTTGTGTATTCCTGATGGATAACTGGGAGATAGGTATTTCCTTCTTTTCCTTCACTCATATCTCCTATCTTATCCAATGGTATTTCTGGCACTGTTCTATGTGATCCTACCTGGGAACGTGATTTCGCTATTTCTGGCACTTGTTTGGCTACGTGTTTCCACACTTCTGGCTTAACCTTGAGTAGCTCTTCTAAAGTGAGGTTGCACTGCACTTTAGTGTTCTTTACTACCTCAGTATTCCTAGGTATGATCGAATCTTCGTTTCTTATCATGACCGTGGGTGCTCTCAGGCAAGTAGACTTAGTTTCCCATGGGCCTGTGAAATGTGGTAGCTCTTGCAAGGAATTAGACTCATAATCTAATCTCTCATGAGATTGGGCACTCTCCTGCTCTTCATAGATAGATGGGATGTCCTGTGGGAATTGATCATGTACATCATCCACAAGTTCAATGGGAGGAGGGACCACTTTCCTTTGCCCACTTCTCTTCTTGAATCTCTCTCAGGAACTCTGGTGAGTACCTATTCATAGAGGAAGAGGTGTCGGGTTCAGTGGAGTTAGGCACATAAGCTTCCTGGGTAGGAAAGCTTATTCTATCTCTTTCACACCCCTCAAGCTGGGAGGAGGCTCCTTTCCCAGACTTTGCAAGTAGCCTTCCAATCTATCTAATAGACCGTCAAAATGCAATGGTGTTCTAGTGGAGCTAGAGCCATTGAACAAGCGACTGGCTTCAAACATGGCTTGCACCAATTCGACCATCTTAGCACAAAGCTTTGTTCTCTCTATTTCTAGTTCGGCTCTAGGGTAACATTTGTCATGATCTGTCACGTTTGGCCCTTCTTGGATTCTCGCCTGATATGATTTAAGCCTCATATCTAGATCCTCAGGAGTGGGATCGGCTAGGACTGACCCTACTCTGGGTGGTGGGTGGGTTAAGGATGGTGTATTAAACGGTTGGGAAACAGAAGAAGATGGATCGGCTGGAGAAGGAAACAGTGGTGGAGGGGTGGTGTGAGAGTGGTTTTGCGATGCGAGTTCACTTATCTTTGCTTTGGTTTCTCTCAAGCTTTCTTCAAGTTCGCTCATTTTCTATGACCAATTTCTTTTCATTCTCTCCCGGCTATCTCTCCAAGCTCTTGTCCTCTTCTTGGTTAGGCTCTCTGTCTCACTAACCTCAGAACTCCTTTCCTGTCCTACTCCTTGGGTTTGCTGCAAGGCTTGAGCTCTAGTGACCACATGCACGGGGGCTGTGGAAGTTATACTTCCCGTAGAGTCTACCACTAACCCAATGACGTTGATAGGAGTGATTTTTGGTAGGTTATTGGGGTTCTTCGGGCAATCTCGTAAGAGATGCTCTTTCCCACAATCTTGACAAAAGCCCTGAATTGTCACTGGTTGGGGTTGTGTAGGGGCAGGCAGTGGACAATCACGTATGAGGTGATCTCCCTGACATCTGAAGCAAGGTCCTCTAGGAAATGGCAGTCGTACCTGCCTAGGTTGAGTTCTAGAGTAGGGGTTTGTGTACATGACATTAGCATACTCAGGCTCCCCACTATTTTCACTTGGGTCCTCATAATAGTATGGCTCATTATGCTCGGGTGACTACATGTAGTAAGCCTGTGGGTTGTCAATATGTGTGGAGTCAAAACTATGGTCACTTGGATCACTGTCTGATAGCAACGGTGTGACTGGGACTATGGCTCTATTCAGATTTTCTTCAGCAGATGCATATTTCACTGGGATCACATTGGTTGGAGCAAGGGGTTGCTGCGCTAGGACTAGTTGAGGTCTCTGTTGCCCTTGATAAGGTGGCTGATAAGATTGTTGTGGTCTGCCGTATTGTTGTGGTGGGTACTGATTCTGGTATCTACCCTGTTGTGGATATGGCTGGGGGTAATTTTGCCTGACAGTTTGTTTGTTATAAGGGCAGTCTTGTGCGGTGTGATTGGTATACCTTCGCTCTATTGTGCAGTACTGGCTACGAGGATTCACTTGGGGTTGAGCCATAATGGGACATACACTTGCCATATGGTCACCTCCACAAGTATAGCACCGCTTAACTGGGGCAAATCTTGGAATTTGTTTACTAGAGACACCTAGTTTTTGAGCTACTTTTTTCACAAGTTCTTCATTTGATGGATGTGGATTGAACCGACATAAGGCTACTAAAGCTATCCGAATCCTTGTAGATTTTTGATAGCTCCAACTCCTCGCCTAGATTATCCTCAATGTCTATGCACATGCACACACATTCTTCTATAGTTATGGGGTCCTTCAAATACACATATGACCTGAGCTTGGTGCTCAACAATCCATCTAAGAACAAAGCCACTTGCTTGGCTGGTGTGGGTAACTCAGGCATTGGGCACCTCTCTAGGTATTGCCTAAACCGTCTTCCTGCTAATGTGACCGTCTCTTGAGGTGTTTGCTTGAAGCTATGAATTAGTGAGGAAGTGTTGTGCCTTATGCCACTCTTAGAAAACTCAATGATAAATGCCTCTAGGAGTTGGTCTATGTTTTTGAACTGCCTCTCATTCAGTGGTTGAAACCACGTAAGGGCAGTGTTCCTAAGGGTTAGACCAAAAGCATTATATTGTGTGAATAGGTCCTCTACCTGTTCGGCTTTCAGGACTTGCCTAAATTCTGTCACATGGTCGTAAGGGTCTCCAGTGCCATCGAAGTAATTCTTCATGGACTTCACCAGTTGCGTTGGTCTCAGGGCCCTAGTGTGTTCTCTAGGCCTTGGCAAAGGGAAATCATCGTCATTTCTCTGGTTCCTTGGGGCTCTAGGTCTCTCAGTTTCTTCTCTATCTGTCCCTGTTCTCATCCTTTCTCTTCCTAGGGAGTTGGCAAAGCTTACCTCAAGTCTGTCTCTACTTCTATCTCTTTGAGCTCCATGAGCTTGGGAGGTCCGAGCTCCTTGGTAGCTGTAGGATACATTGGACCGAGGTTGGGGAAAAACAAATTCACCCTTCCATGTGTAGGCGTGTCTGCCATGCTCAGTTACCACAAAGATCCTCTCTAATGTATTGTCTAGGTAGGTTACTTTGCCTGGGCTATCAGGGTCTTTGAACTCATAGATTGTGAGAGCACCTACTTCATGAGGCTGAGCAGGCTTATATCTCCAAAAAGCCTCATCGGTTTCTCGGTTTAAAAGCAAGTCTATGCTTTTATTATCCTAGGGAATCCACTCTGGAGTCATGATCCTGGTTAAGAGTGATTTACCACGAGGAGTCCTAGGCTCTCTCTCTAAGTTCCCTTGCTCTATATCACCCATGTCGGTTTCTGCGATCACATTCCCGAACTCGTCTGTTCTATCTGGGAGAGTGGTGACTACATAAATAGTCCCTTCTTTATCTAGGTATGCTCCATTTCTCGAATTTGACTACTGGGTGTTCTAGTCCATGGGGTTGATCAAGGTTGTTAATCTGGACCACTGATCTTCTCAGGCCGTCTTCGTAGATGCGAGCACCTAGACGATTAGTCCTGATGTATTCCAATTGAGTCTTGTAAGGTCTTTCTGGATTTTCTAGGTATGCCACCCCTGAACTACCTACTGGTCTCTCCATGTTATAGGACATCTTAGAATCACTTGTTTCTGATCTGTGAGTGTATGGGTAATCACTCAACTGCTGGGCCAAGACCTAGCAGTGTGATTGACACTAGCTTCAGAAGATCTAAGGCTTTGTCGGTCTCGGCCTAAGTGTCTGCCTGACCTAAGGTTCATATGACTGGTTTATCTACCCCCTTGGTACCAAGTCCACTCTCGTTGCAGGTTACTTTGCACCAATCTCTTTGTTCTTTTTAGTTGAATATTATGTTTATGAACTTGTCTGATATCTCGTCGTCAGGAATACTTAAGTGATTTTTGCACTTGATAAGTGATCGATTCAAGTTTACTTTTGTCCCTTAGGGTTTTCGCACTTAAGTCCTACTTGATGCTTGCACTTAGTTGATTAGTTCTCTTGGACTTGATGTGTGCCTAGCGTTGCCCTAATTAATTACCACACCTAAGTCGTACTTAGCCTAAGCTAGGAATTGACAAAGGAGGGTTGAGAGAACTTCCAACCTTAATTCACTTGTTGACCAGACTGCTACACAAGCCCAGGAAACCTTCTCCTAAGCTTGGTACTCACCCTTGCTCGCTTGCTTTGAATTGCCTTGCTTGCACACAATGTTCCTGCAAAAGTTCACAAGTTAATATAGCTCCTTTACCACAATGGATTGAAAGACACACATCAACAATTACTCGCCCCCCTTGGAGTAACTCACTGCACCCCCAAAATCTTATGACAACCTAGTCCCACCTAAAGGTCAACTTAAAAATACATGTTCTAAAACTCCACGTAGGATTCTCAACAAGCTTTCCAACGAGACCAAAATCTCATCAATCGGAGTTCATATGGTGAAGTTATGACCATTCAGGCAGTTAAGGGTCAAAACAGGCTCTTAGGGTTCAGGAAATTCCTCCTTGATTTCTAGGTATTTTGCACACTTCTAAGACTCTAATATCATCCCAATATGTCCAAAATTAAGCCCTAAAAGTACCTCAACACACTCAATTAATTCACCCTAAAAATTCATGCGTTAAGCCCGTGTATCACGATAGGTCGGGTCGAGGTGTCGCGATAAGTGGGGGTGTCGCGATAGGTCGAGGTGTCGCGATACTTGGGAGTGTTGCGATAGGTGGAGGTGTTGCGATAGGTCGGGGTGTCGCGATAGGTGGAAGTGTCGCGATACTTGGGAGTGTCACGATACTTGGGAGGTGTCGCGATAGGTCGGGGTGTCACGATAGGTCGAGGTGTCGCGATACTTGGGAGTGTCGCGATACTTGGGAGTGTCGCGATAGGTCGGGGTGTCGCGATAGGTCGAGGTGTTGCGATACTTGGGAGTGTCGCAATACCTGGGAGTGTCGCGATACCTGGGAGTATCGCGATACTTCGAGGTGTCGTGATAGGTCGGGATATGGTGAATTTTTCTGTTCTATCTAGTTATCCTAGGAGCTCTCAGCCTGCGCAATGTCGTGGTGCACTCAGAATCGTGATTGGGTCAACTTTTCGGTGTGTCGCGATAGCTCGAGCTTGACACCTCGGGGCTTGTGCAGAGAAAATCCGTACCTACTGAGCTTGCTGGAGATGAGGATGAAGCTGAAACCTGCAAGAAACATGCAAAAGCACACAGAAATAAGAACACACACTCGCTCTCTCTCAAACTCGCACAAAGCAAATGAGGAGAATGACAAGGAAGAGGGAATATGTAGTGGAGAAGGAGGTGGAGATGGAGAAGAAAACAAGAAATTTACCTACTACTTACCATTCCAACGCGTCCTCTCTACGTTTTACCATCACACGCTCGTCCTCAAAGCTCGAATCCCTAGCAACGGTGCCAAAATTTGGTGTAGCTCAGTGATGAGTAGCACATCCTTTAATGTCAATCCGGGAAGACATGAGGATGGTATGAAGACCTCGAGCAAGTGAAGGCACAAATGTGTGAGTGAGAAGCACACCAACATGCACACACATACACACACGCGCATACACGGCAAGAACAAAGAGAGTAAGACAATGGAATCACTTCTATTATAACCAAGTTCTCATACAAGCTCAAAACTACAAGAAGCTACCCAAAAATGAGCTCTCTAGCTCTATTTATAGTTTTTGACTAGCTTTGGCCCTGTCCAGACCTAGTGTCCGGCCTAGTTAAAAATTAGGTTCCAGGGCTTATTTGAGGGCTCAAACGAGGTCTAAAAAATATGAAAATTGGTAAGCACTTACTTCTAAGGCTCCCCAAGCTCGAGGACTCCTCGGCTTGTACAAAATGGAGCTAAAAAAAGGTGAAACTGTATTTACAATGGTTTTTAGTGATGAGAATCACTTTTAAAATGATGTAAGGGTTGGAAAAAATTGATGGGTTGCCTCAATGCTAGATCTGCATGTACGTCCGTACTTGCTTCTTCCCGTATGATGCCAACAAGCTGTGCGGACAATTGCTCACTCATTACTTGAAACTGATTCTTTTCCCGCATGGCCTTGTGTTGAAGCTCAAGGTCAAGCACAGGCATAAAAGCGCGTCAAGGAAGTGGAGACACAAGAAGGAGGAGCAAGTAGGGAGCTCCAAGAAGCACCTGTCAAATTTTTAGAAGAAATCCCTATGAAACTAGTGATTTTTATCACTAAAAACCATTGTAAATACCATTTTCCATTTTTACAACTCCATTTTGTTCAAGCCGAGGAGTCCTCGAGCTTGAGGAGTATTAGAAATATCATCCTACCAATTTTCATAATTTTTAGATTCCGTTTGAGTCCCCAAATAAGCATGGGAACCTATTTTTTAACTAGGCCGGACACTAGGTCTGGACAGGGCCAAAACTACTCAAAAAACTATAAAAAGGGCTGGAAAGCTCATTTGAGAGGTTAGCTTGTTGTAGATTTCAGCTTTGTAAGAGAGTTCTTTTGTAATTCAAGTCCTTCCATTGTTCCACTCTTTGCTCTTACCTTGTGCGCGTGTGTGTGTATGTGTGTGCATGTTTGTATGCTTTCACTCACGCACTTGTGCACTTCACTTGCTCTTGGTCTTCATACCGGTCCTCACGTCTCCGCGGATTGACATTTATGAGGTGAAGCTCCTCACGTTGGTACTTACCATTGTGCTAGAGTGACACCAATTTGGCGCCGTTGCCGGGGAGAGAGCTTGGAGGACGAGCATGTGACGGTAAGACGTAGAGTAGCGACGTTGGAAGGTAAAAAAATCATCATTTTCAGTTCAGTTTTTGAGTTTTCCTTCTTCTTCATCTTCACCATCATCACCATCTCCACCCACCTTCATCTTCTCAGTTTTTTTCCATTATCTAGAGTACATTCACCTTGCTTTTTACTTGTGGTTGTGACAAAGAACCTTAGAGAGGGTGCAGAACAGAGGCGCTGAAGAAGTAGTACCAAAATAGCTGAAAATCTGAGTGAACAGCCCCGAACATGACGAAACTTGCGCCAAGTATCGTGAGTGCAATATCATGGGTTTGAAGGAAGATTTTGCATCTATAGACACATACGAGTGACAAGGAGGACACAAGGTACTCATATTTGCAAAAATTTTTGAATTTGGACTCCAAAAAATCCAAGTATCGTGTTTCTCCCGCGGTTGAGATATCCCAATACCTGACAAGTATCGTGATCTCCTGTGGTTGAGTATCGCGATACTTCACAAGTATCGTGTATCGTGTTTGCCCGATCGCGATACTTGCCAGAGATCTTGTATCGTGTTTGCCCGATCGCGATACTTGCCAGAGATCGTGTATCGTGTTTGCCCGATCACGATACTTGCCAGAGATCGTGTATCGTGTTTGCCCGATCGCGATACTTGCCAAAGATCGTGTATCGTGTTTGCCCGATCGTGATACTTGCCAGAGATCGTGTATCGTGTTTGCCCGATCGCGATACTTGCCAGAGATCGTTATCGTGTTTGCCTGATCGCGATACTTGTTGGATATCGTGTATCGCGGATACTACTTTCCCGATACCTGGCAAATATCGAGTATCGACAAAATAGAGTGTCCAAATCGGAAAAATTTTGGGGCCCTTCTTTTTCTCTGCCTTGTGCTCTTCTTAGCTCTGCAACATTTATCTTCTTTTTCTTCCATGTGTTGTTTGTGTGCTTTTGTCGACCTCGAACTCCAAAAATTAGGAGTTCAAAACATCCTTCGTCTCATGCATAGAGATTTTGATCTAAGCTCGTTTCAGCCTCCAAATGCACTATCGCAACAAATGTGCAAGAAATTTCATCCTTTTGTGCCAAACATATATACATGTTTAATTCCACCAATACAAGTGCCTCAAAATTTACTATAGGTTTAGTAGAGCTCCATTGGGTGTTTCTGTTCAACTTTTTGGGATACAATTAATTTTCTACATCGAAGTATTTAGTCACTGAGCATGGCTAAAAGCAATGATGTATTTTGTATGTTGGTTGTTGAGGATAAGTTGGATGGTACTAATTAACCATTGTGGGCATACATGATGCATCATGTATTGGTAGCAAAAGGGCTATATAATATTGTGCACGATGTTGAAAAATGTCCTACAACACCTGCAAATATATTTAGTGAAAGTGATAAAGATGGTGTTGAAGATGTTGATCCTTGATTTCATGATCATGTTGTGGTTCTTGTTGCACTAAAGAGCAACTTTGTTGGGATGGAAAGATGCATAGACACATGCATTGATAGCTTTTTATGTCCAATGTGCCATTATCCCTCACATTTACTCGTGCAAGACAGCAAAAGATGTTTGGGATACACTTACAAATTTATACAGGCAAGAAATGAGGCTCTTCTTTCTGACCTCAAAAATAGTTGGAGAGTGAGCATATGAATGAAAGAGATTCTATCGATAGTTTTTTGACAAAAAATGAAGATTTGAAGGAGGAATGATTTCTACTAATGAAATCTTTCCATATAGCTCACTTGCACATACTATTCTTTCCAATCTTTAGATTCATATTGGAGTTTGACTTCTACTCTTTGATCAATGATAAAAGGCAATGCAAATGCCTTACAATTTGAGGAGTTAGTCTCTCTTTTATTATAGGAAGATCAATCCAGGTAGAACATGTCAATTATGCATGTTGCAAATCAAGCTTTCTTAGCTAGTCAGAAGGATGAAGGTAAATGGCACTCAACTACTAATAAGCAAAAATATGTGAATGCTACACAATTGAAGAAGGAAGATAAAGATGAAAAGATGATAAAAAATTAGAAATATATTTACAAATATTATAATTCAAATGATAATGTCCGAAAGATTTATCTTAAACTATCTACAAAAGAGGCAAAGAAGAAAGAGGCTTGAATGGTTGTTGTAGAGGCCTCTACACCTAAAATAGAGTTCCTAAACTTGTTTACAATGATGAATGGGAGTTTACTACTATTTCTAGCTGTGAGGCATCTTCTTATGAGCAATGTATGCCTGTAGTAGACTTAGATGCTTGGTCTTTGAGTGGGGCAACCAAAGATATTACCTCACAACTAGATTCTTCAGTTAACTTAAAGCTAGGAATACTATCACATATGCTAACACTCCTCTTATCTAATTGCAAAGGTGTTTTCAAACTCTACTCCACAACCAGTGAGAGTTATTCCTTGTAGCAATCCTAGGGGTTTCTCAATATGTCCATCTGTTATTTGCAACTTCATTCTTATCCGTCTGAGAGCTAGCTTGCCCCAACATTTTCATAAGGAAGTGGTGGAAATGGCAACTACTACTCTTGAATCTAGGATGGCCTTTCATGGATATCCATAACTCTGATTTTTATTTTTAATAGATCCTCTAAAGTGAGATGGCACTACACTTTATTGTTATTAAATACTTATGCGTTCCTATGTAGAACTAATTCTTCCTTTCTAACCATGACTATGGGAACTCTCATCAAAATACACCTAGATTGCCAAGGGCATGTGAAGTGAGGAGATTCTTGTAGGGAATTGGATTTAAATTCTAATATTTCACTTGATTGCACCTCTTGTTGCTCTCCATATATAGAGGGGATGTCTTGAGGGAATTGATCATGAAGATCATCCACTTCTTGAAAAGGAGGGGGATTCTCTCCTTCCTTGGCCCATTTCTCCTCTTGTATCTCTCTTAAGAACTCTTGGGAGTACTCATTTATAGCGGAAGGAGTTCCATCATTCATAGAATGAGGAATGAAAGCTTACTGTGGTGGTAATCTTACTCTTTCACTTCCACTATTTTGAACCTCAAGTGTAGCTATAGTCTTAGGTTTAACTATTAACTTTTCTAATCTCTTGAGAAGTCCTTCAAAATGTAGTTGTGACTTTGCTGAGTTTGTTTGATTCAAAAAACAACTAGCATCAAACATAGCTTGAGCAAGCTCTACCATTTTTGCACAAAGCTTAGTCCTCTCAATCTCTAGATCCACATGAGGCTAACATTTGTCTAACTTAGCTACATTTGGCTCTTCTTGAATTCAAGCCTCGTAGGCCTTCAACATCATGTTCAAGTCTTCTAGAGTAGTATCCACTAAGATTGATCCTATTTTGGGTTGTGGTGGGATGGATTGTGGGTATGAAGTGATGGGTTGATTGGCGGTGGTGTCTAAGAGGGCATTTGAGATGCAACTCAAATATTATGGTTTTGGTTTCCTTGAGGCTCTCTTCTAATTCACTCAATTTCCTAGCCAATTGTCTCTTCAATCTAGACTGTCCTTCCAAGATCTAGTTCTTCTTTTACCTATGCTCTCTGACTCACTAGCCTCTGACTTCTTTTTTGCTCTATCAATAAGGTTTTCTATAGAGTCTGTGCTCTAGTGACTACTTGTACAAAAGTGATATTGGTCACACTTCCATTGGGTTCTACTATCAATCCAATGACATTGCTTGGAGTGATCTTCTACATGTTGGCTGGATTCTTAGGGCAATCTCTAAGGAGATGCTTCTTTCCTCAACCATGGCACAAGCCTTGAATCATTATGGCTAGAGGTTTCCCTGGTGGAGGAAGCGGACAATCACATATGAAGTGATCTCCCTAACATCTATAGCATGGCCCTCTAGGTGCATCAAGTCTTGTATTTCTCAATTGGGGCTTAGATTTTGGATTCGTGTACATCACATTGGAGTATTCATGCTCCCAAGTAGGTTCTAGTAGTGGGGCTTCATACTGATAGGTCTCATTATGCTCTGGTGGCTCAATGTAGTAAGTCAGTAGGCTATCGATATGTGTTGAATGAAAGCTTTGAGCATTAGGATGACTATCTGAAATCAAAGGAGAAGTTGACACTAATTCTCTGTTTATCTTTTATTGTTGCATATTTGACTGAAATTACATCGGCCTAACATGGACTGAGGTCTTTGTTGCACTTAATAGTGTGGTTGATATGGTTTTTGTGGCCTGTAGTATGGTTGTTGATACTGGTTTTCATATCTACTTGGTTGTAGGTAAGGTTGCTGGTAGTTTTGGCTAACTACCTGTTTATTATAGGGACAATCTTGTGTAGTGTGATTTGTGTATTTTCTCTCAATGGTGTAGTGTTGCTCTAGCACAATGGTGAGAACCACGTTAAGAAGCTCCACCTCCTTAATGTCAATCCGCGGAAGAGATAGGAGTGATATGAAGATCGTGAATGTGAGATGAAGTGAGAGTGAAGGTGAGAAGCATAGAGATGCACACACACATACACACACACTACGAAGAGACAAGCAAGACACAATGGAAGGTGAGAAAATCAACTCTATTACTCAAGAACACTCTTACAAGCTCAAAATAACTCTAAGCTCACACTATTCAACCCCAAAAATGAGCTCTCTAACTCTTTTTATAGTTTCTAGACTAGTTTTGACCGGTTTCACATCTAGTGACCGGCATAGTTAAAAAATAGGTCCTAGATGCTATTTGAAGGGGTAAACGGTGTCTAAAAATAACCAAAATTGATACGCTCATTCTACCTAAGCTCCTCAAGCTCGAGGACTCCTCGGCTTGCACAAAATGGAGCTAGAAATTAAGAAAAGGGGTTTTCTATGTTACATATGTTACAATAGTGATAAAAATCACTGTTGGAGGTTTTTGAAAAGTATTTTTAAAACATAATTCTTTGAAAAAAGATTCGACTGGCTCCCTGCTCCATCGTTACATGCTTCCGCGTCTTCTATGCCTCTGGCTGCTTCCAACACCCCCCTCCCTCTCGCTTCTGTCATCCCTAACAGAACCTTGTTGTGAGGTCTGCCGGATATAGTTTTGTAGGAGGTCTTGAGCGAGGGTGTGCTCGGATATTCGAATTCCTCGGGCCAGGTCTGCGTCAAGTTTCTCCCAATCTATTGGTTGCGGTTCTTCTGGTGGCGGGAGGTGATAGTGTGTGGAATAGACCATTCGTTCACACGCAAATAAGTGTAATAAATGTGTAGGCCTGCTTATGAATACCTCTGAATGGTATTCCCAGAAGCCGGTTGTGAACATCTCTTCGAAAGTCTGCTTGTAGCACGCCGGTAGGTACTTTATTCTGCAATGCTAGGCATAACCCACCCGTAGCGATGGCGTTGTACTCATATCATATACCAGATCAAAATTGCCATGCTCAAAGCCCGGGGTGTTTACATGAGGTGTCTTGACGCGTCGGAAGACTTTAAAAACCATTTGCATCATGTCAAAGATTTTGACAGTCATGTGCGTCGCTATATCGTCCATATGCTTTAGTCTAAGGAGCTAGTGGCGAATTGTAGCCATCATGTAGCCTACAGTTGGTAACTCAATGGGTGGCTTAAAATAGGGGTAATTCAACCAATCCTGGCACTGCTTATTGTTTTGTACCTTAATAGCAAAGGCTGTCGAGGAGCGGCGTCGTGGTACTGATCCCCAACATGGGTTGTACTTTAAATGCAAAGGTGCCTTTACCCATGTACTCATCATTTCTGGATAATCTGTAGTAAGTCTTTGCGCCACTCTGGTTGATAGATCTCTCCTTGCTGCGCATCGAGTGGCAAATCATCCTCCTCGAATTGAGTCGCATGCGATGGTTTCTTACCTGTTTCTTTCTCGATGGCTAACTGGTATTCGGCCATTAACATAAAATATGGTTTATACTGTAGCTCATGCCCAGATATGTATCGTCGCGGGGCCAAATGAGCAAAGAATGCAGACTGTAAAATTCTTTCTTCTATCATCACCATGGCATGTAATTGTGCCTCTACTCTAGCTGAGTGTGTTGTCCCAAGTTCCTCAATTGTCGTCATCCACGCGGGGGTCGGGAGTTCGTAAGTCATCTGGCCTTCAGCCGTGACGCGTCCGCCTGGGATGGGTTGTGGCTCGTACGCCTCTTCAAACGTTTCCTCCACCGGGATGGTGATAGTTTCTTCCTCTGCTGGTAGCTCTGGTGGGGAATCTGGCCTTGGTGGTGCTTCATATACTGCGATCCTTGATTCAAGATTTGATACCTAGGCCCGTAATGCGTTGAGTTCCTCTAAGATGTCAGGAGAGGGATCCACAGGTGCTGGTATGTCTTGGTGTGCCGGTGCTCGTAACTGTAGTAGTTTATGATCTTCTTTGAGTTTCTGTAGCTCCTCGTTCATGCGATCGTATTCATCTAGCAGTCTTATATTATCCTCTAGCAGCATCTTCATTGAGTCTGAGGGAATGGCTTTGAACCGACTAGGACTCAAAGGTTGTTCTGGGTGGTCAAGAGATGCTTCGGGTTATAGCTGAAATATCCTCCCACTTAGTTACATCACCACGTTTCATCGGCTCTGGAACTAGCCGTTCTCGCTCCGTCGGAGTGTGCGTTCCATGTATTTTGAGAGCAGCGCGAATTAAATCTTTGGACAAGTAAAACCTTCTGAATGGAGGATCACTTACCAAGGATGGTAACATGAATGTTCCGGGTAGATCCTTGTTCTCTGAGGCTGTCAAGGTGGTTACTAGGTAAAAGCATCTGTAAAAATTGGGTTTAGGCAAAGGGTCACTAAAATATTCTGTAAATCCCGCTCGTGCCCAAACGTGCATTAAATCTTGTGTATTCTGTAGTCCTTCAAATTCTCTTGAAAAGAATTGATACTTGGCCCATGTGCGATAATCAAATGCCAAATTGGCCTCAAATATGAAATCAGCGTCTGTTAATGCTCTTGCTAGGCCTTGAAACCAGTGAGAATTACGATGAATCTTCTCAGTATACCCTCTAGGAGGGTCGTCGATTGGCATGGGTCCTGGAAAACCTTGAAACTCTGGTGGTTGCATCCTCGGATGAGATTCCGCGAGTAATTCTCCAATATTGGCCATTGGTATACTGGGGCCAGCTTCTAATGGTCCTTCTTCGGTTTGCATGATGATTGACGAGCTAATGGAAAATATCTGCTACAAAAGATTAGCACATTAGTATGGAAATTAATTATGATCCCATTAAGGTGAGACCGCAATCCCTTTCCATAACCGATGTGTAACCTGTGTAGCCAAGTGGTGTGAGGTGGTTAATGGAATGATTATTTGCAAAACTAATGCAGGTCTCTAGACACCTACATGCTCCAGATTATGCATACATTTCTTGATGAGCTTTTATTATGAGTGACGTGGGGTTATGGTGTGTGAATTTATACAAGGTTTAGTTGAGGGTGAATTATTACAAGGGTGGTGTTTAAACGGGGGGTGGGAGAATTGTTAGATAAGGGGGTACAAGAAGACGTCTAGATACGTTTCGGTATCCATTCCCTAAGAGTCTTTGAGTGGGTGGTGTGTTTCTGCTGAGGGACAAAAAGTGGTATCGGGTTTGGTGGTATTGAAGGATGGAAAGATTTCTGAGGGGTATATATTACATGGCTGTGATGTTGATACTGCTGCTTTCTTTGCCTTGTCTGGTGGTGTCGTCGGTCTGGGTTCCTCTGTTGGGGTTGACTTTGGGTTTGAGAGGTCCATTGGACGCTCTGCTTTGGAAGAGAAGGGAGATCCAACACTTGCGTGACCTCCCCATTAGGAAGTGATTCGTTCTTTATCTTTAATCTAGGCCAGTCCGCAGCAAGTTTGGAAGGATGGGCACCGCAGGGTGTTTTGCCCATATGTCCGCTGATGCAACCCACCTGACCGCTGATTGTGTCCATCTGCCCTAGCGGTTGGGTAATTACCCCTTCTAGTTTGCAGGAAGCCCCAGGGAAGATCTCCTGACGTCCTTTTGATTGACAACTATCTATAGCCAAGCCCGAGTGGGTTGGTGTAGACTTAACGTGACTGATCTGACCAAAGATCTTTCGGTCTTCTGTCGCATGCATTTCATGGGGTCTAGGGTTACAAACCTCAGTTGGAATGCCGTTAGGGAAGTCAAGCGGTATCACTCGCTTCTGATCTAAGGTTCCAATCTGTAAGGAGCCTTGTCTAAGATTTAGGTCCACTGAGTGATCGTATAGCCAATCTTGGCCAAGGATTAGGGGTTCTATCAGGTCGTCATCATGGCACACTAGTAGCTTCGCTGGCATGGTCACATCCTTAATGAGGATAGGAAGGTCCACCTCGCCCATGCATGGGGTTTCCATGCCTCCTAGCCTGTATAGGTCTTAAGCCCAAGAAAAAAGTGATTATCCGAGGCTTTATTTTGTTCAAACCCCTCGGAATCGGTCTACTTGGATTACCTAGAGCCCACAATTATCTCGCAATGGATTCTTCTTATGTCTATGCACTAGCTCATATGTTCCCGGCAGACGCACCAAAATGTTTAGGTCTTAAGCCCAAGAAAAAAGTGATTATCCGAGGCTTTATTTTGTTCAAACCCCTCGGAATCGGTCTACTTGGATTACCTAGAGCCCACAATTATCTCGCAATGGATTCTTCTTATGTCAATGCACTAGCTCATATGTTCCCGGCAGACGCACCAAAATGTTAGCCTCTGAGTCCACGGGAAAGTACCTTTACACAATGATGTTTTACCCAACTCTCCTGAAACTAGGTCAATTTTGGTTTCCCCTAAGTCCACAAGTTCACTCCAAAGTTTTGATGGAGGAGGCGAAAAAACGCGCGCGATTGGATATCCACCTCCAGTGGTCAATTCCTGTAACCTCCCTTTCTTCACTCAACCCCCTCCTTTCACGTCGGGTTCACTCTTGTGGTCCGGTTCTTGCGTGCTTAGGGGTGCACCCGGGGTACTTGGAGCAAGCTCAGATGTGTAGAATACACAAAGAAACTATGCTTTTCGCATGAAGCAAGATCTTTTATCTTTTAAATGAGAGTACAAGCTACTACAAACGATGAAGGCAACACGTGGTAATGCAAAGCATCTGATTTTCTTTATTACTAGCTATGAATTCGAGTATGTTCATGATCCAACATAAATCTTTGCATTCTATTGCAACCGTTAAAACACATTATGCGCATATTGTATATGTGTGCTTCATTATTTTCAACTCATAAATAAAACATTATGTTTGTTTTTGTATGAATAATGTGTTTCATCATATATCAAAAAAGGAACAACAGTTCACGCTATTTCGGACAACACAATTCTTCACTCAGAGATTGTGTGTTTACAAATGTCAATGACCATCCACTGTTTAGAAACTCAATTGACTTTAAGGTGTTTGCATAGAGTTAATGAAGAGGTATCCAGCCACGTCTGCAAAGTATGACTACATGTGCATTTAATCAATGAGAGATATTAAGGGTACCATGAAACATAACGCAGACAAAGAAATAGCCATCGCACAGTACTTCAATGAAATTATTTCTCTATCAAAGTGTGAACAAATCATACAAATCAGCAAAAATTCACATATCTGTTTCGTACAGTTTCTTTTCAAACTCTGTTCAAATCATCCTTTTTCTGTCTTTTGAAGAGAGTGTTTATTTGCACGCCATGAGCATGGAAGCAATGATAAGCTACTTTATCATATAGATGAAATGCACTATTGGTTTGTAGAGCCTCAGAACAATTTTCTGGTATTGCTTTCCCAGGTCATAGTACACAACTTGAGTTTCACGTTTTTTTTTTAGATGCAAACTGTTCCGTTCTTCTCATCCTCTGTGAAACATATGATCAAAGTACTGTTTGAAAAACTGTCATTACCATCGGATCAAGAATTGATAGAAAAGTTGGCAGATGAGTCTAGCCCAATGCCTCAATACATGGTTGAAAAACATGGGTTGAAACACCAAAATTAGCAAACTCTGCGCAAACTAAATTGATATCGAACTCAATCTTCGAAACCTATCTTAATAAAACTGAAACGTAGAATTGAAGATATTACTAAATCTCAATGGCAAAACATTACTATCTAAAGGAACGACAGGTTTTTAAGAGCGTAGTGCATATTACAGAGAACATATGCATCTGTTCACGGCATAAATGACTCTTAAAGCATGGTTGATGTGTTGATAGATACGTAGACAATTTTTGTTGAGGGGTGAACTGAGCGTAGTTTCGATTGATTGTATCAGATTATCAGGAAGCATACCTCAAAATTATTATTCGTAGGACTTCTGAAGTCAAGCATAGTCTTTCCAGTGCATCCGTTTGCGTCAATCTTGCAGTCTTGTCCAGCAGCCAGGGATCTATCTCCTCATCAATTATTTAGAGCTTCATCAGAAACGTTAGAACTTCATCAGAACTGCCATCACTTAGAACGTCCATCCCTCAAAACTTCAATGCGTCGGTATTCCGTTGCCCTTCTTCCTTTTCCCACTCAGCAACGTCTTCTCCCTCTCTCATGAGCTGCGTCCAAACTCCTCCTCTCTCTGTGTCGCCTGTCTTTTCCCAAGATATGTCCGCCTCCCTTCTATCGGATGTCGAGTTCTCTCTCTTCGAACCTGCACAAAAACCACAAAAACAAAACAAAATCCCCCGCCAGCAGAAGAACACGCCCCTTTTCTTTTTTGTGCTGATAAGAACTCCCAGCGCGCCCCCCATGAGAAATGCCGCCCCTCTTCTCTGTTCGTGGCCCCCCTTTCTTTTCCGTTTTTTCATCAGAGCCCCACTCCTCTTTTCTATTTTTTCGTCAAAGCCCCAATAGTCTTCGTGAGCCATAACTCATCACCAACTACTGAATAGTTATCTTGATTGCGGTGCCAGATCCAATGTGCATGAGTGGAATTCAGTACTTTTAAAATACCATGTCCAAAACTTGCTTCACGATAGACAGACCAATCAGGTGTAGGATCAAGGAAAGTGCGAGCTAAGCCTTCTCGATTTCCACCATCTCCGATAGTAATGTAATAAATGCCACAATCATGATCAACCTTCCAATCAAAAACCTTTGCCGTCCGTTCATATGCATGAACATGACCTGCAAACACAAGGTCAACATGTGCATCCCTCAAAGTAAGTTCCATCGACTTTCTCATTTCTTCACCATCTCCTTGATGTTTTGAATTGCTGCTATACCATGGGGCATGGATGATTGCTATAAGCCATGGTGTTGAAGTCCTATCCAGTTTTGCCAAATCAGCCTGAAGCCACTTGAATTGATTTGAGCCTTGACCGAAGTCTCATGATTTCCTTCTGTGACCATCCAGGGTCTCGAGCTTGCCAACGGCTCAACAAGGCGTCCAAAAGAGTCCCAGAGCGGTTGATAATAGTCAGCATAAGAAAGATCCCCTGGAAGTATCAGCACATCATGATTTGATTGTTGAATATGGTCTAGTGTTGAAGATGTCCATTTTGTTTGTCCAAGATCACCAGCAACTGCAAACATTACAGGAACTTCAGGACCCAAAGGTGGTGGTGTCTTGAAGCTATACTCTTGACTGTTGCCTCCACACTTGTAGTAGTAAACAGTATTCGCCTCCAAAGGGCCAATAATGACATCATGAACATAGCCTGACTTATAGAATGCGAAAGTGTAAAATCCATTTGTGCCCTCTCCAAATTTATCATAGATACCAGGCAATGTACCATAGTCAACCCTAGAAATAGCTACTCGGGTAGAGATACTTGTGAGCTACAAACGATGGCCATAGAAAAGAAGCACATTAAGCCAAAGAAGCAGGTACTGTTACACATGTTGATGCTGCACGAACTCCTGGAAACTCCGCTCTGTTGGCAGCTCCACGGACGGGAGAAAACTCCCCCGCCTTCATGTCCGTAGGAAGGGCTCTACACACTCCAACCACTTCTCATCCATCATCAATTCCACTCTTCAAGTACCTGAAATCAACCGTATTTTCCTGCCAAATAACCCCACATTAGTGCATAAAAACCAACCAAATTGTGGGCTAACATAGCCCTATGAGGTATGCCTCAATTGGCCGCATTTCTATTCCTGAATCCTTATAGTGGGACCATCTAATTGCACTAATCGCAGCACCTGAGTCAATTAAAGCCTTGAGCTCGTGGCAAGGGTTGTCGTGCTCTAGCCTGACTGTAATGAATGGTCTCTTGTCCACTATGCTAGGATGAGTTGTTGACTTTACTTGACACATGGCCATGGGGTATCTGGGTGTTGTTTCCAGAGGGTTATAATGTTCTCTCCCTAGTCCTTGTCTTCTTAGCTTCATGCGCTTAATGCGTTCTATAGCTTCTGCCTGAGCTTCAGCGCGTATTCTATTCTCTTCTTCCTTACGCTTCTTTGCCAACGTGAGTCGTCTAAGCATATCCTCAGTAAGAGGTTCCTGGTATAACTTGACTCTACAGCCACTAATGTAATTAAGCATTATGTCTCCTTCTAAGGTGGCTAATTGTACTGCTCCACTTGTCGAGAGTCTGTTAATGATCATAGGTCCATAACCTCGCTTTTCTAACTTCCGTGCGTGTTGCTTCAACGTATATACTAGAACTAAATCTCCTTCTTTCAAGCCTTTATCTTTCACATGCGCATCAAAATAGGCTTTCTGTCACTTCTTCGCTGCATATATTCCTGCTGCTGCCTTTAGCCTGGTTTCTCCTAATCATTCCAAGTCCATTATTCTCGCTGATAATTCATGGCCGGTCCACTGATGTTCTTGTGCAACCTTAAGGGTCGGTATCAAGAAATCCAAAGGAAGCACAGCATTCTGACCAAAAACCATCTGAAAGGGAGTTGCATTGAGTACGGTCTTGTAGGCCACTCGATATGCCCAAACAGCGTGGTGTAACTGTTTGTCCCAATCTGAACGTTTGTTGTTCACGAGTTTCGTGAGTACATTACAAAGGATCTTATTAGTGCTTTCAGCCTGACCATTGGCCTGAGGATGATATGGTGCGGATTTCTTGTGAATCACCATAAAATCCTGTAACAAATATTCAATGACTTGGTTTAGAAAGTGAGTTCCGCGATCGCTCACTAACTCTATAGGCAATCCATATCTTGTAAAGACATTCTCAAATAAGAATTTTGCAGTTGTGTGTGCATCATTCTTTTTTGTGGCTTTTGCCTCCACCCATTTCGTAAGATAATCTGTGGCAACAATAATGTATTCCACATGTGTACCTTTTGCAGGGGATCCTCCTTTTCTTCAATTCTGATGCTTCCTACTCTGATACCACTGATGGAGAGTGTTAATCTCCAAAAGAACAACCTACTCTTGAATTTAGAACACCTCTATATCAAGAGTAAGTCAAAACCTTCACCAATTTAAGGGATCTATGACCAAATATCAATTTCTTGATCAATCTGTGAAGAAGGAAATTACTCAGAAAGTCTGCTGCATATATCTTACTCATTGACTGAGTAAATGTGTAAAGTTTTCTATGAAACTTTGCACAAGGTGTCGCCTAAAGATTGCGCACCTCCTCCAAGTCAAATCACTCCAAAAGATTCAGTAGATCTTGAGAAATCTACTTACCAAGTTACCTATGTCTAAATCTGCACTTCTGAGAAATCGATTTAGACACCCCTAACTTTTAACACATAGTTCTCTCAGTATAGAACCCGTTTAAGCAAATGCTTTTAGCCACGAGTAGCTTACCTTCCAACTTAAAGATTAAGTGCTTACTTGCACAAAACTTTAAACTGTGGAGTGAGAAATGATCAAATCATTAAGATTGACATTTGCGCCTGTTTCAGGAACCAGTGAATACTTTCTCACATGTAAATGTTCCTACACACAATTCTCTTAGCCTGATCACAATTAGATTCTCAAACTCTAGCCATAGATTGATTAACTATGGACTTAGACATCTCCAAAAGGAATTCACAAAAGATCTACTACACGAGGAGAAAACACAGAAACATCAGGCGCAACTTTTCTGCTATTCTTCAGAAAATTACAACTAAGTTGTGAGAGAGACTTCTTCTCATTCCTATGAACTCTATTGAGTCTTACAACTTACAAATGCACTATTCTCATACTCTCCTATTGTCTCCTCTTGTCTCTCCTCCTTGCCCCGACATTTTTCCAAAGTATTTATAGGCAAATATATACAGACTTATGTCAAAGCATAAGTATAAGTAACCTATGTCTTAACTAATGTACATATGTGTACATTTCTTTCAACCTGTGAATGTAACCATCTTCTAAGCTTCAAGAATTGATCTTATCTTTATCTTTTGTCTTCCAAACTTCAATTGGTGATTGGTCTGCACCAAAAACTCCCCCTCAATCATCAATTGAGGTTTCTCTTATCTTCTTTATGCCTGCCATGTCTTTGAACTTCTGTAACTTTGGTCCATCCAAGCTCTTTGTAAGCATATCAGCTATCTGATCTTTTGTTGAAGTATGTATGACTTCAATCTCCTTATCCATCACCTTCTCTCTTAGAAAGTGATACTGTATCTCAATGTGTTTGGTCCTGGCATGAAAAATAGGATTAGCAGCTAGATATAATGAACTCATGTTATCACCATAAATGATAGGTATGCTCTGTATAGTGTCAAAACTCTTCATGAGAGTCTTAAGCCAAATCACTTCTTTTGCAGCCTCAACCATGCCTTTGTACTCTGCTTCTGTAGATGACAAAGCAACTGTATGTTGCTTCTTTGAGCACCAAGAGATTAACTTATCTCCCACATAACACATGTATCCATAGGTTGACCTTCTATCATCTGGATTACCTGCCGAATCTGCATCACTATAGATCTTGATATTTGTATCTGATGTAAAACCATAATACAAACCTTCTTTGAGTGTACCCTTAATGTACCTCAACACTCTTTGACCTGCAATCCAATGCTCTTTCCTAGGACAATGCATGAATTGAGACAAAACCCCAACTGCATATGATAAATCAGGTCTAGTTAATGTAGCATAGATAAGACTACCAACCAAACTCTGATATTGCTTCATGTCCTTGAATTCTTCACCTCCAAATCTGCTTAATTTATGATTCACCTCCATTGGAGTAGGTGCTACTCTGCAATCATTCATTTTAAACTTGATTAACAAGTTTCTCAAATACCTTTCTTGAGTCACATACACTCCATGTTGAGTGTATGAAATCTCCATGCCCAAGAAGTATGAGAAGTCTCCCAAATCACTGATTTTGAACTCTTTCTCCATTTGCTTCTTTAAGCTTTGAATGCCTTTCTCATCTGTACCTGTAAGAATGATATCATCAACATATATGCACATGTAAATAAACCCATCATCACTTGCTTTGACAAGCAAGCTACTATCTGCTTTTGATACTTGAAATCCAAGTTCTTTTAGTAACTTTACAAGCCTATAGTTCCATGCCCTTGGGGCCTCCTTAAAGCCATATAAAGCTCTCTTGAGCTTACACACATGATCTGGATATCTTCCATCTCTGAATCCTTGAGGTTGCTCCATGAAAACTTCATCTGAAATGTAACCATTCAAAAAAGCATTCTTCACATCTAATTGACATAATTTCCAACCTTTGCATGCAGCAATTGCTATAAGTGTCCTGATGGTTGTCATCTTTGCCACTGGACTATAAGTCTCATCATAATCAACACCATATGTCTGAGCAAACCCTTTAACAACAAGTATAGCTTTGTACCTAGACACACTTCCATCTGCAAATCTTTTTGTCTTATAAACCCACTTACATCCAATGATCTTCTGGCTATTTGGCTTTGGAACCAAATCCCATGTTTGATTCTCCATCAATGCATCATATTCTTCCTGCATAGCTTTCTCCCAATTTTCTTTCCCTTTTGCCTCTTCATATGTAGAAGGGTCTTCATCTGCTTTAACCATGTATGCATAATCCTTAGTAGTCAAAAATGAAGTATCATAGCTATACCTTGTAGGTTGCCATTTGTTCCTTGTAGACCTCCTAAGTTCTCCACTTTTTGAGGTTTCTGGTTCTTCACATTCAGGATCAAATCTTGGTGTCTCTTCCACTTCAACCTACACTTCATTATTCTCTTGCTCATCAAATATCTGAACCTTTGATTTACCTTTCCTTTGGCTCACAATTTCTTCATCATCTGTATTAACATTGATAGTACCTGCATACCAAGTACCTTGCTCATTAAATGTAACATCTTTTGATACAAGAAAATGTTTTGTGGATGGATTCCACAACCTGTATCCCATCTGCTTATCATCATAACCAATAAACATATATTTTTCAGCTTTAGGTTCTAATTTGTGCCTTAATTGTGATGGCACATATGCATAGGCCAAACATCCAAATACTTTGCAATGGTCTAGTGTAGGTCTCTTACCCCACCATGCCTCATAAGGTGTCATACCCTGCAAGGCTTTACAAGGTAGCCTATTGACCAAATAAGTAGCTGTATTTATAGCCTCAGCCCACAAATAATTTGGGCAATTTTTCTCCTTCATCATGGATCTTGCAAACTCAACAAGAGTCCTATTCCTCATTTCTGCTACACCATTTTGTTGAGGAGAGTACCTGCAAGTAATGGATTCCACAACCTGTATCCCATCTGCTTATCATCATAACCAATAAACATATATTTTTCAGCTTTAGGTTCTAATTTGTGCCTTAATTGTGATGGCACATATGCATAGGCCAAACATCCAAATACTTTGCAATGGTCTAGTGTAGGTCTCTTACCCCATCATGCCTCATAAGGTGTCATACCCTGCAAGGCTTTACAAGGTAGCCTATTGACCAAATAAGTAGCTGTATTTACAGCCTCAGCCCACAAATAATTTGGGCAATTTTTCTCCTTCATCATGGACCTTGCAAACTCAACAAGAGTTCTATTCCTCCTTTTTGCTACACCATTTTGTTGAGGAGAGTACCTGCAAGTAACCTCTCTTTTTATACCTGCATTCCACAAGTAATCACTGAACTCATTAGAGAAATACTCTCCCCCTCCATCTGACCTTAGTCTTTTCAACTTATGTCCTGTAATTCTTTCTGCATACACATGATAATGTTTGAATGTATTGAATACTTCTGACTTATCTTTGATCACATAGATAGTAATCCATCTGGTAGCATCATCAACATAAATCACATAATACCTTGAGCCATTGATACTGAAGTCTTTTGATGGTCCCCACACATCTGTGTGTACCAACTCAAGTTTCTCTGAATACATAAACCCATGCTTAGAATAGGGTTGCTTATGAGCCTTACCTAATTGACATGCCTCACATCTGTATGTCATATGTTGACCTGCAACATTAGGCAATCCAAGCACTGAGCCATTATTAATCATGTCTTTAATACCTCTTTCATTGAAATGTCCAAGCCTCTTATGCCAAAGATCTAACTCAGAGATCTTATGTCCTCCATAAGTGAACAAAGCATGACCAACATTACCTTGAATCTTTAATGTGAACAATCTTCCTTCTTTCTTCCCTGAAACAATTTGTTTATACCCATTGCTAGGGTCTTCCACAAACACTCCTTCATTAGTGAACCTTACTTCATAACCTTTTTCCACATTTGTCCTACACTTATCAAATTCTTAGGAATTGTAGGAACATACAAGACCTTACTCAACAAGGTGCTACCATCCTTGGCCTTCACTGATCCAATTGACTTCACATTGTGTTTTGTGTTGTCACCTGTTTGAACAACATGATTAGATACCTTATTCTCCAAATCAATCATCAAGGCTATATTACCACTCAGGTGATTGCTACACCCTGAGTCAATGTAGAAGACTCTTTGATCTTCACTCTGCCTTTCACAAGTTGCATTCATTATCAATGTTGAATCTTCCTTTTGATCTGAAGCATAATTGTAGTAGGTATTGTTATATTGTTGACTTTGGAAACCTCTACCTGCATTTCTTCCAAAGTAACCCCTACTACCTCTACCTCTGAAATTACCTCTTTGATTTCTGCCACCTCTTCCTCTTGAATTATAGTTTTGATTATATCCACCATTACTCTGATTATTATGCCAACAATCATTAGCTAAATGATTTGTCTTACCACAAATCCAGCATGCTTTGGCTCCGTCTTTGTTGTTCCTGCCTCTTCCTCTACCTTTTCCACCTCCTCTACCTCTTAGGAAGTTGGCTTGACTAGTTGTGCCTTCATCTTCACCTGATTGTTGCTTTCCTTTGTTAGCTTTCTTCTTGTCCTTTGAGTACATTGCATGACCTGTACTTTTGTCACCATCTCCTTTAACATCCTGCTCAAATGTTAGCATATGACCTAGCAACTGATTTAAATCAGGAGTGAAATGATCAAGTGATAATTCTGTAGACAAAATGAATGGCTTCCATTTGTCATCACCTCTCAAACCTGTAAGGATTTGCCTTACCAATTTATTCTCCTCAATATCTTCATCAACAGCTCCTAATGCATCTGCAATGTCCTTCATCCTTGTTACATAATCTGAAATTGATTGAGAGGCCTTCTTCTTGAAAGTTGTAAATTTTGCCCATAAAGATGCCTTCCTTGACTTTGTGGTGTTTTGGAAATGCTCTTCCAAAGCATTCCATATATCACTTGCACTTTCAAGACCTCTAATGTGAGGTAGCAAGTAATCATTGACTGCCATATAAATGATACTCCTAGCTTGAGCATCTTTCTTCATCCAATTCTTCAAATCTGTTAATTCCTCCCTAGTTGGAACACTAGGATCTCTGAATTGTGGTTTTTCTTCTTCACCTGTAATATAAACTATCAAATCTTTGCTCATTAGATGAGCTTCCATCCTCATTGAACATGCAGGATAGTTTTCTCTATCCAACTTCTCTATTTGAAGAGAGTCTCCCATCCTTCCTTCACCTGTATATTGAATTCTTCAACCTTTATAAAGTATAAGGTTACCTTTACTTTGAATGACACTCCTTTTGACTTCCTTGATGTCGTATGATCTCCTTCTCAAGCTTTTCCTTCAGGCTTTCACCTTTTAATCCTTCAGATGTTGAATTCTTTGCAACTGCAGCAGTCGGGATCCTCCTTTTCTTCAATTCTGATGCTTCCTGCTCTGATACCACTGATGGAGAGTGTTAATCTCCAAAAGAACAACCTACTCTTGAATTTAGAACACCTCTATATCAAGAGTAAGTCAAAACCTTCACCAATTTAAGAGATCTATGACCAAATATCAATTTCTTGATCAATCTGTGAAGAAGGAAATTACTCAGAAAGTTTGCTGCATATATCTTACTCATTGACTGAGTAAATGTGTAAAGTTTTCTATGAAACTTTGCATAAGGTGTCGCCTAAAGATTGCGCACCTCCTCCAAGTCAAATCACTCCAAAAGATTCAGTAGATCTTGAGAAATCTACTTACCAAGTTACCTATGTCTAAATCTGCACTTCTGAGAAATCGATTTAGACACCCCTAACTTTTAACACATAGTTCTCTCAGTATAGAACCCGTTTAAGCAAATGCTTTTAGCCACGAGTAGCTTACCTTCCAACTTAAAGATTAAGTGCTTACTTGCACAAAACTTTAAACTGTGGAGTGAGAAATGATCAAATCATTAAGATCGACATTTGCGCCTGTTTCAAGAACCAGTGAATACTTTCTCACATGTAAATGTTCCTACACACAATTCTCTTAGCTTGATCACAATTAGATTCTCAAACTCTAGCCATAGATTGATTAACTATGGACTTAGACATCTCCAAAAGGAATTCACAAAAGATCTACTACACGAGGAGAAAACACAGAAACATCGGGCACAACTTTTCTGCTATTCTTCAAAAAATTACAACTAAGTTGTGAGAGAGACTTCTTCTCATTCCTATGAACTCTATTGAGTCTTACAACTTACAAATGCACTATTCTCATACTCTCCTATTGTCTCCTCTTGTCTCTCCTCCTTGCCCTGACATTTTTCCAAAGTATTTATAGGAAAATATATACAGACTTATGTCAAAGCATAAGTATAAGTAACCTATGTCTTAACTAATGTACATATGTGTACATTTCTTTCAACCTGTGAATGTAACCATCTTCTAAGCTTCAAGAATTGATCTTATCTTTATCTTTTGTCTTCCAAACTTCAATTGGTGATTGGTCTACACCAACACACAGTGGGGTGTCCATTATTCTTCATTGATGGCTACATCCATGGTTGCTAGGATTTCTGCCCAACCATGGGGTTCGAATTCTTCATCTGGAAATACTACAGGTGCGTAAGCTGGGTCTTGAAGAGTTTATGGATGTTGTTCTGCACCTAAGGTCCTTGCTGCTAATCATTCTTCCTCTTGTTTGGCTACCTTACACATCCATAAATGAGTGTCCTCGTGCAACCATGAGGGGTCTGACTCTAATGAATGCACGGATTCCGTCTCTTCTTGAGTCTTATGGATGGTATTCCATTGTATTGGGGGTACGTCTCTATGTGAATAGTCTTTAAGATTGACTTTGGTAGTCACTCCTAAATGTTGCAAGTACAAAGAATTAGTTCCCCAATCTTGTACAATTTGCAACTGACGCATGAATGGTCGTCCCAATATCATCTCATAAGCATGATTTTTTGCAAAGTCACAAATGGCAAAAGTATGCTCAAATTCTACACCACAAGTGGTGAGAGATATTCCTTCTAGTAAGCCTAATGGTTTTTCTATGTGTCCGTCAGCCATTTGTAGCTTCATCCTGGTAGGTCTCAATGCTGGCTTACCCCAACGTTTCCATAAAGCGGTGGTAGCTATGGCTACTCCGGCTCCTGAATCTAAGATGGCTTTCGTGGTGTAGCCCTGATGGGTTATCGGAAGATAAGTGTTACCTTCCTCTCCTTCGCTTACACCTCCAATCTTTTCTACGGGTATCTCTGGTACCTTATTTTGTGATCCGATTTGTGAGGGAGTAGTAGCAAGCTCGGGGAATTGATTTGCTACATGTTTCCACAATTCTGGTTTTACCTTTAACAACTCCTCTAGAGTGAGATTACACTGTACTTTAGTGTTCTTGATCACTTCCGTGTTTCTAGGGATTACTGATTCTTCATTCCTCACTATTATCGTGGGTGCTCTCATACTAATAGACTTTGCTTCCCAAGGTCCTGTGAACTGAGGTAATTCTTGTAAAGAATTAAATTCAAAAGCTGTGTGTTCACTTAGTTGTTCCTCCTCTACATCATCATAAATAGAGGGAATGTCTTGGGGAAATTGTTCCTGCAAGTCATCTATTTCTTGAATAGGAGGATGGGTTCCTTGTTCCTTTCTCCACTTTTCTTCTTGGATTTCTCTCAAAAATTCGTGTGAATATTTATGCATGGAAGACAAATTGTCTTGACTTTCTGTATTGGGTACTTGAGACAGGGATGGTACATTCCTTTCCTGTGTCTCTGGGATGATAGGATTCCTATACTGATCCTTTTTCTCTTTGCTATCAATCAAATATTCTAGCCTCTCCATTAGTCCTTGAAAGTGTAGTTCAAGTTTTGCCATGTTATTCCAATTAAGATATCTAGAGGCTTCGAACAAAGCTTGTGCTAATTCTACCATCTTCATGCAAAGTTTAGTTCTCTCAATTTATAGATCAGCTCGAGGGTAGTTTTTACTCATTTCAGCTACTTGAGGTCCCTCTTTTAATCTAGCTTGATATGCACGAAACATCATGTCTAGATTTTCTAGTATGGGTTCCGCTAAAATTGATCCTGATTTCTGAGCTGGGTTCTCTTGATTCAATTCCTTTGAAGTCAATTCTAAGATTTTGGCTCTAGATTCCTTCAAAATTCCTTCCAATTCAGTTATCTTTTTACTCCACTTTCTCTTTATCCTTTCTCTAGAATCTTTCTAAGATTTCGTCTTTTTGCTACTAGATTCTACAACTTCACTACTTCCGGCTACTTTCTCCTGATTAAGCTGTTGGTTCTGTAAGAGCACCTGGGCTCTTGTTATAGCTTGGATAGGCACGTAGGTAGGGTTGGATCCATCTGTGTTGTTGATCGGTGTCACAATTGAAGCGTTAACTGGGTTCTTAGGACATTCTTTGATTATGTGCTCTTTGCCACAATCGGCACAAAAGCCTTGGATGTTATAATACTGTGATTGCCCAGCTATCGAAGGATGTGGACAATCCTTTATGAAATGATCTCCTTGGCACCTAAAGCATGGTCCTCTAGGGCCCTGTGGTCTTTGCTGTCTTACTTGGGGCCGTGGATTTGGGTTTGTGTACATCACATTAGCATAGTTTAGCTCCCAACTAGGTTCCACTGGTGGACTATCATAATGATATGTCTCCACATGTTCTGGTGACTCCGTTGTCGTCGAGATTTTCTCTCCTCTCTCACTTGTGAAGGCTTACAAAAAACATATTTGGTGAAGGTAGCCAGAATTCCCCGAGAAGTCCAGGATGCATCAAGGATGTCAAAGGAAGGTCACATACAAAGTTTCAAAGAAATCAAGAAAGTCCATGGTAGCGGTCAAAGTTGGTCAAAGTTGGTCAAAGTTGGTCAAAGTTGGGAAATTAGGGCAAAAATTTCATTGTCACCAAATTAGATGAAAATCCATATACTTGTAAAGATTGTCAAAGGCAGTCTATAGCCCAAATTTCAGCAGAAAATGGATTTGGTAGCACATTGATATGCTATGTTCATTTTGTAAAAATGTATTTTTTCTAGTTTGACCCTACAAATTCTTGTATAGAAATTTATGTTAGCCATATGGTTTGGCATGTATAAAGATCATATGTGGCTACATATTTGTACAAATTTTCAAGGCTATCAGAGCTTCCTAGACACCTTAATGCCACCTTGCAAGCTTCCAAATGTAGTCAAACTTGTACAAGGGAGATTCAGATGGGAGTTCTTCCTGCATATTCCTGAAGGAGATCTTTGGAAACATAGTCCTACAAAGTTTCATCTTCATCAAAGTCTTTTTGGAGGGTCAAAGAGCACAAAGTCCAGTTTTCAAGGTCACCACAGTTTTCTAGAATAAGAAAATTGAAGGCTTGAAGGGCTGCCACATGTCAAAATATGATTGAACCATGGTGTACGGTCAAGATGAGCTCCTATTCAAGGGTGGAGATGCACTAAAGCATAAAGGAAGGAGGATCCATGAATTTTTTCCATAAAAGAAGACTTTGTTGACAGTTAAAGATCAATAATGCAAAGTTTCTCCAAAAATAGTGGCTTATCTTATCCGAATTGATGTCAGCATTGATCCGACGGTCCAGATCATCCCCAGATCCAATGGTGGAGAATGAGGGCGCCTAAATTTCACTCCTTTACACTAGATTTGATAGAAAGAACAATTCCAAGCCATTGATTTGATTAATCAAATGGTTGTAATCGAAAGTAGTGATCCTAGAGTTGAGAGTTGATTTCTCTAGATCCAAGGGCCCAAATTCATTCAAAAAACTATATAAACCCCCCTCCAAACTCCTAGAGCATCATTGTTAGGCATCCATAGGGCTCATGCTAGCTTACGGTTTCCTTGAGACGATCACCCTCGGTTGAGCGAGTGAGGATCCAAGGTGAGCTAGTATGAGTATAGAACCTAGTTTCAAATTTAAGTTAGAACTCCAATTTAGGATAGGCTCTTGAAACCAGCATCTCTATCTTGACTCACCCTCGGTGGAGCGTGTGAGTGAGTTAGAGCTGATTTTAATGAGTCTTAGACTTCTTTAGTTAGACGTTACGAGCCTAGACAGACATAGGGTCACTAGAGTGGAACTCACCTTCTTACGTGTGACATTCGGTTGAACTGTCATGGTTTGAGGGTCGGAACCACCTTTGATCAATAGACTGCTTAGCATGACGTACCACGACGATCTTTTACATGTAACTTAATTCAAATTCTTTTAATTCATGTCACTTGTCACTTGTCTCTTGTCACCTCTCTCAGTCTCTTAAGTATTTTTACATGTCTTCTATTTCTTCTATGTGTGAGAAGGCTCCGCAGTATTGCGTTGAACCAGTGAGGATGTTTCTTTGAGCTTGTGAGTAAAATCCATCATCATAATTCACTTGCATGCATATAATCCATACAAATCCATACATATTTATTAGTTTCTGAAAGTGTATAAGAAGCTCCAATATTGGACCATTCTTCCTTTCGAGACTGATTTATGTGTAAGGATTCCATCTATTCTCATCATGCATACATATCATCCAAAGAAGGCTATACATATGGATTAGAATTAGGAAGTGTTTAAGAAGCTCCTCCAATGGACCATTCTTCCTTCCAAATTTGATTCGTGTGTATGGTTCTCTTTCATTCTTATCATTCATGTCATCAATCTAACTTGCACACCTACATTCCCATTCCCATAATTATTTCAACATCTCTCTCTTCTCCATACTCAACATTAATTTCACCTTCACATCTTTAAACCTTCCAACATTCATTAGCTTCATACACCCTGTGTGTGCCACGACCGGACCCGATCCACCCGGATTGCGATCACCTCCACATTTGAACCCGACGTGAAACGCTTCGTGGCATTTGCTTCTGATCTTGTTGGGAGGTTGTGATCCATATCCTTTGTTTCATATTTTTTATCCTCATCATATCATTATCACCATTCTTGAGTGTTACACTGGATTTCTCACAATATCGTGCACATCTTCGTCGTGAAGTAAACGCATTTGTGAGAGATCTAGAGCATCGTGCATCACTTGCTTATTCACATAAGATGGAGGAAGGATTCAAATCCCTTATTGTTGAGAAACAAGGCCAAAGAATAGTCTCTTCTATGTTGAGAGAGAAGGGAAAATTCAATGGCATCAACATTACAAGCTACTTAGATTTGTTTGAAGAGCAAGCTATGATTTTTGGTCTTCCCGAAGATCTTTTGATATCATTCTTTGAACGAATTGTTGATAGCTCTATCATAAACCGTGTCACTCAATATGATAGTCTTCCTTGGAGTGATTTTAGAAAGGAGATGCTCAAAGAATTCTATCTTGAAGATTATAGCCAACATAATCGAGATGGATTCTTACGATGGGTCAATTCTCCAAAGCCTAGTAGCTCTATTACTCACTTACAAAATGAGTATATTAGACGCTATGAACAACTTCCTGATGAGGATAAGATAACTTTGGAACCTGATCTTGTGATCAATTTTCTTAAGCTTCTTCATCCTGAAACTCGTAGGGAAGTTGAACGGCGATTAGAAGAACCAGATAAGCGCTATGGTCTTACTGACAATTGGCAAAAAGTGCGTAAAGTAGTAGAGGCTGTAGCCCATAGACATCAAAGACAATCCATGCTTTATGAGCAAACTAGTCTTCCTCAAGCTAGCCTTCCACAAACTAAGGAGCAAGTTAGAGAACAATCCCATGCTATGCTTTTTGACTCTACTCCTATTCCTCAAATGATGGAGCCTACTCAAGGTTTTAAAGTAGAGCCAAATAAAAGTGTAGTTGAACAATCTCAAGTGGAAATTCTCACTAAGCAAATGGAAAGTCTTATTGCTACACAATCCAATTTGGCCAAGACTATAGATGCTTTACAATCTAATTACACCAAAACTTTCCAAAATCAAATGAACCCAATGACTTTTCAAGAGCCTAATCAACATGTTATAGCTACCAATCAAAATCCACAAGTAGCTCCTACTCAAGCATATCAAGTTCCTCCAATGCTTAATCCTTCAATGCAAAATCCTCATCCTCATGTGCAAAATCCTCAAATGTATCAAAACATGTATTCTCAAGCTTCTCAAATAGCTTTTCAAAATCCTCAAAATCAAAATTTTCAAAATCATCAACCGTATAATATGGAAGCTCCTCTTGCACCTCAAGTACCACATGTTGCTCCCCAAGCTCCTCAAATACATCAATTGCCTTTTCAAAATCCTAATTATCCTGTTCAAGTCTTACCTTATCAACAAAATCCTCAATTTCAAAATTTCCCACCACAAGTTAATCAAAATCCTCAAAATCAAAATGGTTTTGTGTGTGGCCCTCGTAGGTGTCCTTGGTGTGATTCGTTAGAGCACTTTTTGAGAGATTGTGAATTATTGAAGGCTGCTAAGGAGCAACGACTAGTAATAGACATAGACAAGAAAATCTGTGACTATCGATCTAGGCTACCTTTGCAAGGAAATTATGGTAAGGGAGGAATGAAAAAACATTATGAAAATATAACCATAATGGACGTAGGAACTAGAGGAGTGAAACTAGAAGCTCTTGATGAACAAGTAGAATCAAGTAAACCCACAACAAAGGAAGGTGATTTTTCCATAGAGGCTTTAGTAAGAGCACGGGATGAGATTAGGAGAATAACAGCTTGGGAGTCACCAATAGAAGATCAATCTCTTATTTCTCACATATCCAATGTAGAAGAAAAACGAAAAAGAGATGAAGCTGAGCCTAGTGAAAGAAGAGTAACACGAAAACAAACCTCAGAGGGAATAGAAACAATCATAGAGCAAGGAGAAACATCACAATCTAAAGATAAAAAACAAGAATCAGAACCCAATGAACAAAAACAAGAGGAGAAACAAAAAGGGAAGAAGACAAAGCAAAGAAAAACAGAACCAAAGCCTTTAGATAAACCAGAACAATCAAAACAAACTGAAGACCAAACACGAGAACATGAACAAAAACAAGACCCTGAGCAAAAACAAAAGAAACCAAAGAGAAAACCTAAAGCCATGTTGATTTCAGAAATTGAGAGAAAAATAGATCCTATGGAGATTTTAGATGACATTTTGCTTAAGAGTCAAGTGACTATGTCTTTAGAACAAGTTTTCTCTATTGCAAAGCCTGTTTTTAAAGATAACTTTATCGGCCTAATTAAAAGGAAGAGGTTTCCACTTAATCTAGATACTGAGATGCAAGATTCTCTAGATCATGATCAAGCTATGAATGAAGCCTTAAACTTTGATGAATTTGATGAAGAGGACTTTGATGATGATGAAGTAAATGTTAATAAAAATTTCTTAGGACCTATTCAACCTGACCATGAAAATCATGAAAACAATCCTGAAAGCCACTTTAAAAGAACATTTTGGTCTAGAGGTACATCAGAGATGCATGTTAAAATAGGAAATGATAAGAACACTATCACTGTAAATGCATTAGTAGATTCCGGCTCTGAAATCAATGTGATTTCAAGAGAAGTCTATGATAAGTTTCGATGGCCCATAGATAAAGATTGTGGATGGCGTATGAGAACTGCAGATAATGGTGTAGGTACCCTGTATGGAGCTTGTGCTAGTGTGCCCATATCCATAGGAGGAATCACGGAAGAGTTTCACTTTTTTATTCAAGATAATTGCTCCTATGAAGTTCTCTTAGGTCAACCCTTTATTTGTGAGAGTCGTATGGAAACTAAAGCCATGGATGATGGGTCTACCTATGCTAGATTTAAGTCTAAGGATGGAATGCAATCACTTCAAGTCATGACAGTAGGAGTGAATCATCCTAGGAATCGATTGTCAATTAGAAAGAAACCTATTGTTACTCAGGGTCATGAGCATGCTTGTAGTGATTGTGCACCTCGATTCATGTTTGGAGCTACATATGATCAAAATTTCGGATAGAATCCATTGTTGAGCGGGACAACAGTGGATATTGGTTTGACATCTCGCATCCAACCAACATGTACAATAGTTTGTCACTTTGTTTTCCACATTCTAGATTAGATTTTCTTCATAAGAGTCAATTGTCCAAGTCTTTTATCCAAAAAAGCCAAAAAAATTATAAAAACAACAAAATCATGGAACATGATGAGAACATTGAGCATGTGATTGAGACATCTCATTGTTTCTCTACTCTTGAGGAGTTAGAGTTATGTCTTCAACAAAATTCTAATTCCCATATTATTCTTATTTCTTCCCTTGATGAGTATGCTCTAATCCAAGAGTATGCTCTCAATTTTGACAAGTGCTCAAAATTTAACCAAACACATGATGCCTTAGTTGAAACAAAGTACAAAACTGTAGACAAAAAAATCAAACCCATAGCTCAACCATTACCTCAAGGAAGTAATAAAAAAATTATTGATGTGAAAAATGATCCAATTCTTCGGGATAAGAAAAACATAGGACATACATTCACGGATGAGACAATCAAACAGGTGAAAATTGGTAGAGATGATGACTTTCTTTTGCCAGCAGAGAGAGATAAATTTGAGAGAGTTATACGGAGCCATGGAAAAGCCTTTACTATGTATCCTCATGAGATTGGTTGTGTAGATCCTAAGCTAGTTGCACCCATGATAATCTTTACTATTCCACATATTCCATGGAATCTTCGCCCTATACCAGTTCCAAAGGCTCACTTACCTGAGCTAATGAAACTACTTAAGGAGAAGATAAACATGAGAATTTTAGAGCCATCTTTTGCACCTTACTCAAACAGATGGTTCACTGTGCCTAAAAAGAATGGGAAACTACGTTTTATTCAAGATCTCCAACCCGTCAATAAAGTCACCATAAGGAATGTAGGAACAGGACCCATTGTAGATGAGTTTGCTGAATCATTTTCAGGACATTCTATCTATTCAATGGGTGATTTATATTCGGGATATGACCAATTCCAATTAGCAATTGATAGTCGTGACATAACCACAATGAAAACTCCTTTAGGCTTAGTGTGAATGTGTACTTTACCTCAAGGAGCGACTAATTCTGTGGCTCATATGATGAGTGCTATGAATATGGTCTTACATGATTTTATCCCTCATATAACTATGCCATTCATTGATGATATTCCAATTAAAGGGAGTGAGGAACGTGTAAAGGACATTACTTTAGATTCATCTGGATGTCGTAAATTTGTTCTTGATCATATCTCTGATTGTGAAAGAATATTTCAACGATTTGAAGGGGTAGGTCTCACATTTTCCATAGAGAAATCTATTTTTGGTGTCAACGAGGTGCTTATTGTTGGACATTTATGTGGCCATTATGGTCGAAAGCCATACCCACAAAAAGTTGATGCCATTAGCAAGATTTCTGAAACATGTAACAACGTGAGTGAGGTACGTAGATTTCTTGGTGCTTGCATCTTTTATGTTATTTGGATCCCACACTTTGCTCATGTTGCTGATTGTCTTTATGACTTGTTGAGGAAGAAACGAAAATTTATTTGGACTGACAAACACACTCAAGCTATGCGTAAATTGAAGAAATTATTGCTTGAAGCTCCCATCCTTAAGCGTGTAGACTATTCTGCTAACAAACCTATTATATTGACTGTTGATACTAGTCCTATTGGTATAGGTTGGGTCATAAGTCAAGACGATAGTGAAGGGAATAGATATGCAATTAGGTTTGGTGCCAAAATTCTACATGAAACACAACGAAAATATCCACAGATCAAACGAGAACTATGGGGTATGGTAACAGCTTTGAAAATAGACAAAGAATATTTCATAGGTGCAAATGTCAAAGTTGAGACTGATTGTTTGCCTCTCATTGGAATGATAACTAATTGTTCATCTCCTGATATAGCCATGCTTAGATGGATCTCATATATTAAGTTCATAAATCCTGAGTTAGTTCATATTTCAGGTAAGTCAAACTCAGTTGCTGATATGTTATCGAGAGCTAGATTTGATGATGATCTTGAAAGTGATCTAATAAAGAATGTGAATTTAGTTGACTATGTTCCACATATATATGAGTATGAGAAATTTCATGAGTCTGAGTACGAAGATGAATGGAGAGACATAGGAAAGTATCTCAGTACACTACAACCATTACCTAGCTGGACTACGAATAGATTCCGTAACATTAGGAAACAAACTTATAACTTTTTCCTATGTAATGGTTGTCTTTGGAGACATGCTAAGGGTAAGGTTAAGAATCCACAACAAGTCCTGGGAAAACGAGGTCTTCAATTGCAAGTAATGAAGGAAATGCATGAGACATTATGGGCCGGTCATAAAGGATTTTTTGGAACATATGAAAAAATTAGAAGTACCTATTATTGGCCTAGGATGTATGTTGACATTAGTAGCTATGTTTCTACATGTTCTACTTGTCAACTTCATTCATCAGTCAAACATAGAGATCCGTTGCATCCTACTTATCCACCTTGTATTCACTACAAGTGGGTAGTAGATCTTGTAACTATGCCTAAAGGTATCGACAAAATGCGTTACATTGTACTTGCAAGAGAAGACTTAACTAATCATGTAGAGGGACGTGCACTACGATCTAAGACCACTTACAATGTTTGCAAATTCTTGCTTGAAGATGTCATAAGTCGCTTTGGGTACATAGAGAAAGTAGTTGCCGATCGTGGAGAGTTAAATGCGAGAGAAGCTAAAGAGTTCTTTGAGCGTCACGGTATTCGTTTGTCTCTCACTACTGCATATAACCCAGAGGCCAATGGTAAAATAGAGAGAGGGCATCCACCTATTGTGAAAGCCATATCTAAAGCATGTAATGGTGACATCAAACAATGGCCTAAATTCTTACCTTTTGCACTTTGGGCAGATAGAATGACATGCACACGTACTACTGGATATATGCCTGCTGAACTCATGTACTGTCAAAAACCATTGTTTCCAATTCAGTCTCATATTTCTGCATGGTCAAATTTGCCTTGGTCTGAAAACATGTCTACTGATGATTTTTTGAGTTTGCGTATTAAACAGTTAGAACAAGGTAAATTAAGACTTGATGATGCTGTTGAAAAATTAAGAGAATCTAGAATGAAGAACAAGCATTATTTTGATAAAACTCATCGATTGCGTCCTAAGCCAATTGAAGTAGGAGATTGGGTGCTCATTTATGATAGTACATTTGACTCTCAATATGATGCACGCAAAAAGCTCACTCAACGGTGGTTTGGGCCATACATTGTATCAAAAGTCAACAACAATGGTACATATGCTCTTTGTGAATTAAATGGTGTTGCACTAAAAACTTTGATTGCAGGTAAAAGGATAAAGTTATTCAAGAAGCGTGATAATGACGAGTACATTTTGGATGAGGACATTGGAGAAGATGACAACAATGAGGCCGATTCATAAACAGGAGTATCCATGTTATTTTTTAAAAAAAAAAAAAAAACATCATTAATTTTTCAAGTTCATGTTGCTTTGTTTTTTTTCAAGTTCATTCTATTTTTTTTCCATGCTTGTTTCATGCATGTTTTTTTCAATCTTTGCATCACATTGCATATCCACATCACTTGAGTCAAAAAAAGGCAAATGATGATTTCTCTACTTGTGTAAAATTTTATCTTAAGTAGTAACTTATCTACCAAGAAATTGTTTATAATCTAGGATTGTGGAAAGATAGGGCATGTAGATTTGGAGGTTTATTTTGGTGACAAGACTTTCATATATAAACATGCATATGTATCCTGTATCGAAAGCATAATTGTTGAAATCCTAGCTCCTACTATTGCATGTTTCTACATCCTTAGTCCATCTCACAGCACTTGTATCGGAGTTTAAACGACTGTTCTCCGTCATCAAAAATGGTTGTACCTTGTATCGGGGTTTAATTTTTCCTCGTCAAAAAAAAAAAAAAAAAAAAAAAACTACATGTTACCAAGAAGTTTACACTTTCTTCCACCCCAAAAAAGTGATCGTAACCATAAAGTTGCCGAATCATCATCATCATCTTTAAAAAAAAAAAAAAAAAAAGAGCAAGCCAAATGAGGATAAAGAGGCATAGTAGAATAAATCATGGGCTATATAAGCAGATTTATGCATTAGTGGAGTTTAGTTAGATTTCCTTGCATGTTATTAGAGAAAGAGCATTTTCATATTTATGTAGGAAAGGAGTTGATCTAAAATAAGCTAAAGATGAAAGATGTCTCTTGAAAATCCTCAATCTTTGTTTATAATCATATTTAAGGTAGATTTCTTTATGAAAAAGGTACAAAATTTTCTTCAACATGAGAGGAACTGATGCTTAAAACGACTCAATACATCCACTTCCACTTCATATTGATGCTTGTTTTTTTTCTTTCTTGTTGCCAATGTTGCTTGTTCATTTGCATATATGTTGCCTATTTGTTCATGCATATTCATGTTGCCTGTTTCAATTCTTTCTTTCATGCAAATTTTGCTTCATGTCACGTTACCTACTAATTCATGCATATAATCAATTTTCCTTCCATGTTTCTTATGTTGCCTATAAAAGAATTTGATGCCTGGAACATTTTGTTTTTCACAGATGCTAGAGTGGCGCTTCCGGAGGAATCGCAGGTTTAGTGGGGGCGAATGTCGTCGAGATTTTCTCTCCTCTCTCACTTGTGAAGGCTTACAAAAAACATATTTGGTGAAGGTAGCCAGAATTCCCCGAGAAGTCCAGGATGCATCAAGGATGTCAAAGGAAGGTCACATACAAAGTTTCAAAGAAATCAAGAAAGTCCATGGTAGCGGTCAAAGTTGGTCAAAGTTGGTCAAAGTTGGGAAATTAGGGCAAAAATTTCATTGTCACCAAATTAGATGAAAATCCATATACTTGTAAAGATTGTCAAAGGCAGTCTATAGCCCAAATTTCAGCAGAAAATGGATTTGGTAGCACATTGATATGCTATGTTCATTTTGTAAAAATGTATTTTTTCTAGTTTGACCCTACAAATTCTTGTATAGAAATTTATGTTAGCCATATGGTTTGGCATGTATAAAGATCATATGTGGCTACATATTTGTACAAATTTTCAAGGCTATCAGAGCTTCCTAGACACCTTAATGCCACCTTGCAAGCTTCCAAATGTAGTCAAACTTGTACAAGGGAGATTCAGATGGGAGTTCTTCCTGCATATTCCTGAAGGAGATCTTTGGAAACATAGTCCTACAAAGTTTCATCTTCATCAAAGTCTTTTTGGAGGGTCAAAGAGCACAAAGTCCAGTTTTCAAGGTCACCACAGTTTTCTAGAATAAGAAAATTGAAGGCTTGAAGGGCTGCCACATGTCAAAATATGATTGAACCATGGTGTACGGTCAAGATGAGCTCCTATTCAAGGGTGGAGATGCACTAAAGCATAAAGGAAGGAGGATCCATGAATTTTTTCCATAAAAGAAGACTTTGTTGACAGTTAAAGATCAATAATGCAAAGTTTCTCAAAAAATAGTGGCTTATCTTATCCGAATTGATGTCAGCATTGATCCGACGGTCCAGATCATCCCCAGATCCAATGGTGGAGAATGAGGGCGCCTAAATTTCACTCCTTTACACTAGATTTGATAGAAAGAACAATTCCAAGCCATTGATTTGATTAATCAAATGGTTGTAATCGAAAGTAGTGATCCTAGAGTTGAGAGTTGATTTCTCTAGATCCAAGGGCCCAAATTCATTCAAAAAACTATATAAACCCCCCTCCAAACTCCTAGAGCATCATTGTTAGGCATCCATAGGGCTCATGCTAGCTTACGGTTTCCTTGAGACGATCACCCTCGGTTGAGCGAGTGAGGATCCAAGGTGAGCTAGTATGAGTATAGAACCTAGTTTCAAATTTAAGTTAGAACTCCAATTTAGGATAGGCTCTTGAAACCAGCATCTCTATCTTGACTCACCCTCGGTGGAGCGTGTGAGTGAGTTAGAGCTGATTTTAATGAGTCTTAGACTTCTTTAGTTAGACGTTACGAGCCTAGACAGACATAGGGTCACTGGAGTGGAACTCACCTTCTTATGTGTGACATTCGGTTGAACTGTCATGGTTTGAGGGTCGGAACCACCTTTGATCAGTAGACTGCTTAGCATGACGTACCACGACGATCTTTTACATGTAACTTAATTCAAATTCTTTTAATTCATGTCACTTGTCACTTGTCTCTTGTCACCTCTCTCAGTCTCTTAAGTATTTTTACATGTCTTCTATTTCTTCTATGTGTGAGAAGGCTCCGCAGTATTGCGTTGAACCAGTGAGGATGTTTCTTTGAGCTTGTGAGTAAAATCCATCATCATAATTCACTTGCATGCATATAATCCATAAAAATCCATACATATTTATTAGTTTCTGAAAGTGTATAAGAAGCTCCAATATTGGACCATTCTTCCTTTCGAAACTGATTTATGTGTAAGGATTCCATCTATTCTCATCATGCATACATATCATCCAAAGAAGGCTATACATATGGATTAGAATTAGGAAGTGTTTAAGAAGCTCCTCCAATGGACCATTCTTCCTTCCAAATTTGATTCGTGTGTATGGTTCTCTTTCATTCTTATCATTCATGTCATCAATCTAACTTGCACACCTACATTCCCATTCCCATAATTATTTCAACATCTCTCTCTTCTCCATACTCAACATTAATTTCACCTTCACATCTTTAAACCTTCCAACATTCATTAGCTTCATACACCCTGTGTGTGCCACGACCGGACCCGATCCACCCGGATTGCGATCACCTCCACACCGTGTAATAAGCGGGCGGACTATCTACATGAGTAGAGTCAAAACTATTTGAGTTCGGGTCACTCTCTGTGATCAAAGGTGAAGAAGGCACTAAGGCCCTACTTAGGTTCTCTTCTGCAGCAACGTATTTGACTGAGATAATATTCGCTAGTGGGGGTGGCTGCTGAGCTAAGATAGGTTGAGGTCTCTGTTGAGCCTGGTATGGGTAGTTCTGAGGAGGTCTATAGTAATAAGGCTGAGCGTTGTATTGGCCTTGATACCTACCTGGCTGTGCGTATGCTTGCGGGTAGTTCTGTCTCACGGTCTGTTTGTTGTATGGGCAGTCCTGAGCCGTATGATTCGTGTATCTTCTCTCAATTGTATCGTATTGGCCACTAGGGTTGGCTTATGGTTGTGTTGCATTGGGGCACACATTTGCCATATGATCACCACCACCAGTGTAACAATGCTTGTTTGTTAGTACCCTAGGTTTACTAGAAACTCCTAGTTTCTGGGCCACTTTTTCTGCGAGGTCTTCTATTGAGCTAGAAAATTTTGTGGATGCTAGAGATGAACAATCCGAGTCCTTGTAGACTTTTGAGAGTTCCAACTCATCTCCTAAGTTGTCCTCAATGTCTATACAAATTCTTACACACTGCTCTAGCGTTCTGGGTTCTTTTAGGTACACATAGAAGCGTAGTTTAGAGCTCAACAAGCCATCTAGAAACAATGACACTTGCTTGGCTTGTGAGGGTAGCTCTTGCATTGGACATCGTTCAACATATTGTCTAAACCTACGTCTTGCCAGTCTAACTGTTTCATGAGGGGTTTGATTGAAGCTATGAATCAGCGAAGACGTGTCATGTCTGATTCCACTTTTAGAGAATTCAATGATGAATGACTCTAAAAAGTGATGGATGTCTCTAAATTGCCTCTGTTGCAAAGGTTGGAACCAAGTTAAAGCGGTATTCTTTAACGTTAGCCCAAAAGCGTTATATTGCGTGAACATGTCTTCGACTTGTTCTGCTCTTAGTACTTGCTTGAATTCTGCGACATGGTCATAGGGATCTCCTGTCCCATCAAAGTAATTTTTCATGGATTTCACTAACTGAGTGGGTCTCAATATTCTTGCGTGTTCACGTGGTCTAAGTAGAGGAAAATCATCTCTACCACCTGGTATTCCATGATCTCTTTGTCTATCCGCTCTATTAGTGTCCGTGGTTGTTCTATCTCTCCCTATGGGATGAGTGAAGCTTACTTCGGGTCTTTCTTTATTTTTCTCTCTTTGATTTCCATGGGCTGATGATGTTCCTGCCCCTTGTTGACTTGTATTCATGTTCGTTCTAGATGGAGGGAATACCAATTCACCTCTCCATGTGTATGTGTTTTTAACGTGGTCAAGCACCACAAAGACTCTTTCCGAAGTCTCATCCAGGTATACAACCTTTCCAGGTGTATCCGGGTCCTTGAACTCGTAGATTATAATGGATCCTACCTCGCCAGGTTGTTCCGTTCTGTATCTCCAAAATGCTTCATCAGTCTCTTTATTTACAAACAACTCTATGCTTTTGTTATCTTGAGGGGTCCTTTCTGGAACTAGTACTCGTGTCAGTACGGATTTCCCTCTAGGTGTTCTAGGTTCTTCTAATGGTTCTTTTCCTTGAGATTTAGTTTCCGTCTCTAGCTGAATCACACCAAACTCGTTGGTATTGTTTGGCTGCGTACTTAAGATGTACATCGTTCCTTCCTTGTCTATGTACGCGTCTCTCTCGAATTTCACCACTGGATGTTCCAATCCGATGGGTTGATCGGGGTTGTGCATTTGCACCACTTGCCTTCGCAAACCATCCTCATAGATGCGAGCACCTAATCGGTTGGTTTGGAGGAACTCTAGTTGAGTCCTATAAGGTCCTTCAGGTCTCTCTAAATAGGCTACATTCGACCCTCCTTCTGGTCTTTCTGTGCTAAATGCCATTTCTCAATTGCTAGTATCTGAGCTCTCGTAGGGATAACTAGTGTTCAATTGTTGATCCCACGATCGTGCAGTAGTTCTTGCACTTGCCTCTGATGATCTAAGGCTTCGTCGGTCTGACTTGCCTATATGTTTGCCCGATCTAAGGTTCATTAATTTTCTTCCTTGCACACTCAGTACATGCTCAAATCGTCAATGATTCTTTGTTATTACTTTCTTGATTCTTTTTAAATTTCTCTAGATTCTTGTATTAATGTATGCGTCAGGAGTTCGACTTTCTGTGGTACTTTGAGTTCTCGTTCCGTCGGACTTATGTTCTCTCCTTTAGGTTTTCGTGTCACACACCTTTACTTTAGTCTTGAAGTTGATAATTTTAATTCTCTTGAACTTGAGGCGTTCTTATCGTCTTTAATCCACAATGCTAACGTTTATCCTAAGCTAAGAATTGACTGAGGGGGTTGAGTAATCTTCCAACCTCGAGTCAGCTTTTCTGGTTGCTCTGATGCCCAAGAAGCCGCGCTTCCCAAGCTGTATGCCCTTCACTGCCTTGCCTTGGTTGCCCTTGATTGCCCTTGCTAGACCTAGAAAAATTCAATATTAGACCAATTCACAATTGGATGATCAAGCACTTGAGCTTATACACCCTTAAAGTCCCTTCCCTTTTGCCCAAATTTTCAATGTTTGCCCCCTGGCTTTCTAGTCCCAAACTAGGTCAACCTCAAAATAGTTTATCTAAAAATAGACGTATCCTTTAAGAAAAAAAACAGTTGAGGTCACGTAGTACTCGTAAAGAGCTTTCTAACGAGCTATTAAGCTCAAAAAACGGACTTCGAATGAAAAAGTTATGACCGTTCAGGCCCTGGGGGGTAAAAACTGACCAACAAGTTTTTCTCCAAATATGAGCTAAGGGGTCTCCTATGAGTCTAATCACCCAAAAAATTCCCAAAAATAGCCCCAAAATTGGCCAAAAAATGAAACCCTAAAATTTGCAATGGGGGTGCACAATCGCGATGGCGTGAGACAATCGTGATGGTCTGGGACCGTCGCGATGGCGTGAAGGTGAACAATCGCGATGGTCTGAAGTGCACGGTCGCGATGGTCCAAATGTGAGCAATCGCAATGGTCGGGGTGAGTGAACAATCGCGATGGCTCGATCAGGCGGACAATCGCGATGGCGTCAATCAACGGTCAACGTGAACAATCGTGATGGTCCAAAATGAACCGTCGCGATGGTCACATATGCGATGGCGTGAGCCAATCGTGATGGTCCGGGTGCGATGGCGTGAGCCAATTGCGATGGTCCAAAATTCGAGTTGTCGCGATGGTCCAAGGGTATCGTCGCGATGGCGTGATGTGCGAGCCATCGCGATGGTCTAGCTTGCCACGTGGCAGTGTCGGCGCGATGGCGTGAGCCAATCGCGATGGTGTGGGGTCAACCGAACAGTCGCGATGGCGTGAGACCATCGCGATGGCGTGAGCCAATCGCGATGGTGTGACACAATCGCGATGGTCTGAGCCAATCGCGATGGTCCACCAAAATGCAAATTTTGCAAATGCAAGTGTGGATTCGTGTATGCGCATGTGTGGCCTATCCCGTGGTGTGGTTGCTTACCAAAAATTCCACACTTGGCAGACCATCGCGATGGTCTAACATAGTCGGAAATCTCTGACAGAAAGTGAAATTTTTACCTTTTCCAAGCTTTCCTGATGCCCTGGAGCTCTGTACCTGCAAGAAAACTCAAGAAAACAAAAGCACATGCAAGCACAAAAGCTCTCTCTCACTCTCTCGCATGCACAAATGAGGGGAAATGAGGAGAATGGGTGGATATGGTGAATTTTCTGATTTTTTTGGAGGTGAAGATGATGATGCGGTGATGAAGATGGAGTGTGGGGGAGGTGAAAAACAACAAAAATTAAGTAAAAACAACAACAAAAACTGAAAATTTTACCTTCCAACGCCACTTCTTGCTATACTCTTACCATCACACATTCGTCCTAGACTCGATCCCCGGCAACGGCGCCAAATTTGGTGTTGCTCTAGCACAATGGTGAGAACCACGTTAAGAAGCTCCACCTCTTTAATGTCGATCCGCGAAAGAGATAGGAGTGATATGAAGATCGTGAATGTGAGATGAAGTGAGAGTGAAGGTGAGAAGCATAGATGCACACACACATACACACACACTACGAAGAGACAAGCAAGACACAATGGAAGGTGAGAAAATCAACTCTATTACTCAAGAACACTCTTACAAGCTCAAAATAACTCTAAGCTCACACTATTCAACCCCAAAAATGAGCTCTCTAACTCTTTTTATAGTTTCTAGACTAGTTTTGACCGATTTCACATCTAGTGACCGGCATAGTTAAAAAATAGGTCCTAGATGCTATTTGAAGGGGTAAACGGTGTCTAAAAATAACCAAAATTGATACGCTCATTCTACCTAAGCTCCTCAAGCTCGAGGACTCCTCGGCTTGCACAAAATGGAGCTAGAAATTAAGAAAAGGGTTTTTCTATGTTACATATGTTACAATAGTGATAAAAATCACTGTTGGAGGTTTTTGAAAAGTATTTTTAAAACATAATTCTTTGAAAAAAGATTCGACTGGCTCCCTGCTCCGTTGTTACATGCTTCCGCGTCTTCTATGCCTCTGGCTGCTTCCAACATGTAGTGTTGTGCATTTATGTTCCTTGAATTCTGAACTAGCAAAGGACACACATCGGCCATGTGGTCTCATCCATGTGTAGCACACTTCATTGAGACCATTATAGGGGCTTGTCTACCTGGTAATCCTAACTCTTGGGCCACTTGTTCAACTAATTCATCTATTAAAGTTGAGGGTTTAGAAGTGAAGCTCGTAGAACAATCTGAATCTTTATAGTGTTTGGAGAGCTCTAACTCATTACCCAAACTATCTTCAATGTTGATGCATGTTCTTACGCATTGCTCTATAGTTTATGGTTCCTTAAGATAGACATATTATCGTATCTTTGCAGTCAAAGGCCATCCATACAGGGAAACTTGCTTAGCATGACTAGGTGACTCTAGGATTGGACATCTTTTATTGTATTGTCTAAAAACTATGTCCTGTTAATCTCAGAGTTTCTTGTAGTGCCTGCTTAAATCTATGGATCAAGGAGGAGGTATTATGCAAGATGCCACTTTTGCAGAACTCTGTAATGAATGATTCTAGCAACTAGTTAGATGTAAGTGTTGAAACCATATTTAAGGTTGTATTTTTCAAGATTATTCCAAAAACATGGTATTACATGAACAAATCCTCAACCTATTCAACTCTTAACACTTTCTTGCATTGTGCCACATGATCATATAGGTCTCTTGTGCCATCCAAATAGTTCTACATGAATTTCACTACTTGAGTGGGTCTCAAGGTTCTAGGATGTTCTCTCGATTTTGGTAGGGAAAATTCATCCATACCTCCACATCAATAATTTGATTTATAATTTATATAGTTTGAATAAACCCATGTAGAAACAATTAGTAAAGTAGTGGTTAGAATAAGGATTATTGTAGACCTCAATTTTTGATATTAAAAGCAAAGGCTTTCTACAAAAGTTACCAACTTTTACTTTCATGCATGCTTTTTGAAGCTGCTCTCATGTAAACACTATTTTAACATAATCAAAAATTCCTATAAATATACACACTCTGTCGACTATCAAAAAAGAGTGCATGGGGGAGATTGCACCCAATACTACATTCTGTCTCGTCTCCTGGTGTAACTATTTTTTTGTGTGTTTTTAGCATTCATAATCTCTACGTGCGTGTGAGATAAGATCCTAATAACAGTGGTATCAGAGCCTTGCACGCGTCACTACAGAGGGGTCTATTTTGTTCATTTGGCGATTGATCTCTATTTTTTTGTTCTCTGTTTGCAATCCTAATTTGATTATGCTTCCATTTTTGTTTTCATTCCATTTCCGTTTCTGATTTCGGTTCCAATTCGGGTTCCGGTTTCTATTTCAGTTTCAGTTTCAATTTCTAGTTTTGTTCCGATTCCAATTCCTGAACCAGAACCTACGTTTACACCTATGGTTATGAAGGCATAGAAATAAGGCATAACTTAAGGCATAACTAAGGCATTACTTTGGCATCTTTGGCACCCAAGGCTCCCTTGGTGACTATTGGCTACGCGCAAACCAATTTTAATTTATGAGTGGCAATAAGGAGTTTTATATTGAGCATGGGAGGATTTGAACCCACAACCTCAGTCTCACAAGGGAAGTGCTTTATGTAATAAAGTGATAGGTTGGAGATGGTTGAACCACACACTTGATAGGTAGGAGATGGTTGAACTACACCCTAAGAGGGAGGATTAGGAAGTAATCCTCAACCATGGCTTTTGGGGCAAGTGGTTAGCCCATCACATTCCTAACCAAGAGGCTGTGAGTTCAATTCCTTACATTGGTATGAGAGCCTAGGAAGTAGGCTTCGAAAAGGTGGATTGACCAAATGGCCTCTAAAAAAGTCACTTGAGCATCCTCTATATGAAAGGGTACAAAGAAGCACATGTCGCTTTCACAAGATAGCCTAACAAAGATTGAGGTGTATCTCTCAATCCGTAGGTCGGATTGAGGCATGTAAGATACAGTTGGAAAGCTTGCGGAATGAAGAGATAGGTAGAAAGTCTGAATCCCTTGGGAAACCATGGGTGGCACTTGATTCAGGGTTCAAGATACCAAACATGGGTGAGAACAAGGTTCAAGACTAAGGTTGAGAACAAGGGCCCAAGACACCAAGGTTGCAAACAAGAAGGTTCAAGACACCAAGGTTGAGAGCAAAGGTTCAAGAGACCAAGGTTGTGAACAAGGTTCAAGAAACTATGCAAGGGAAAGATCTCTCAAAATCCTATAGGTAAGCAAAGAAGCTTTAGATAGTTTAGGAAATCTTAAAGATAAAGACTAAGTCTTTATTTTAGTCACAAAGATCAACTAGACTTGATCAAGCTTGGCCATGATTGTCCAAGAATGTGCAATTGGAACTACTCTATAGATTGCCCAAGTATTTGTTGATATATTTAGGTAGTGATGTGTGTGAACACACTAGGACCGCCAGGGCACTTTTTTCCCTCTTTAGGAGGTTTTTTTCCCTTGGCTTGTATATACGCCTATTGCCCTAATGGGCTACTTATCTTTGTACATTCTCTAGTAATACATTCAGTATTGTGTGTTTGTGCTCCAAGCTTCTTCTTCTTCCTTGTGTTGTTCGCGTGCTTCCGCAGACATCTATCTCTAACAATTGGTATCAGAGCAGGTCGTCGCTTCATCTAGGGCACCCTCGACAACCCTCCGTTTGTAGTCTCAGAATCGCACGAATTTTGGTGAGCATACTCATCGTGTTTTCGAGATCAAAACCGCTTCGCTCTGCGGTGCCAAAATCGCGATCTGAGCTCGTTTCGGCCTCCGAACGCACTATCGTAGTGCTTGTGCAGGCTATTGTCTTTTTGTGCCAAAGGTATATACCAGTTTCTGTTCGCCAATTTAAGCATCTCGAAGTCTGCTACAGGTCTAGCAGAACTCGTCTTGGTAGTTCTGTTCAACTTTTTGAGATATAGTCAATTTTCTACATCAAGGTATTTTAGACACCAGCCATGGGTGAATGCAGTGATGTATTTCGTATGTTGGCTGTTGAGGATAAGTTGGATGGTACCAACTACCCATTATGGGCGTATATGATGCGCCATATATTGGTTGCAAAAGGATTGTGGAACATTGTGCAGGGTGTTGAAAGACGTCCTCTTACGCCTGTAACGATAGGTACTGCAAATACAAGTGCTAGAGTTGATGAAGATGGTGTAGAAGATGATATTCCGCAGATTCTTATTCGTGCTGCTGTTTCTGTTGCAGAGCAAATTCGTTGGGATGGCAGAGATGCTCAAGCACATGCATTGATAGCTTTGTCTATCAAACGTGCTATTATTCCTCACATTCGCTCTTGCAGAACAGCAAAGGATGCTTGGGATACACTTACCACTTTGTACCAGGCTAGGAATGAGGCTCGTGTTGCTTACCTCCGAAAACAGTTGGAGAGTGAGCACATGAATGAAGGTGATTCTATGGACAGTTTCCTAACGAAGATCAAAGATTTGAGGGAACAGTTGATTTCTGCTGATGCGATTATACCAGATAGCTCACTTGTGCAGACCGTTCTGAATGGTCTTCCTAACTCATATCAGAGTTTTGCTTCTACTCTTCGGTTGATGATGAAAGGCAATCCGAATGCCTTATCATTTGAGGAGTTAGTCTCTGTTCTGTTGTAGGAAGATCAGTCCAAGCAGAGCAGGTCCATTATGCGAGTTGCAGATCAAGCTTTCCTGGCTAGTCAGAAGGGCAAAGGAAAATCGGAGCTCTTCTACTAGTAAGTAGAAATCTGCAAATGCTGCACATTCAAAGAACCAAGACAAAGATGAGAAAAAAATCAGAAAATCAGAAATTGTTTCGTAAGTACTATAAAGGCAATGATCATATCATAAAGAACTGTCCAAAACTGGTTGCTAAAGAGGCAAAGAAGAAAGAGGTTGGAATGGTTGTTGCAGAGGCCTCTACACCAAAAACAGAGTCTGCAAATCTTGTGCAAGAAGAGGAATGGGTGTTTACTACTGTTTGCAGTTTTGACCCATCTTCTCATGATCAGTGCATGTCTGCAATAGACTCAGATGTTTGGTATTTTGACAGTGGGGCGACCAAACATATTACCTTGTAGCGTAGTTTCTTCTCTTCACTCGAGCCTGCCCCTACAGGGAATATTGTTACATGCACCAACAACTCCTCTTATCCTATTATGGGAGTTGGTAAGATCATTTTGACTACTGCTGATGGTAGTTCTTTCACTTTGTCAGATGCTTTATTTGTGCCAGGGATTAAAAAGAACCTGTTATCAGTTTTTGCATTAGCCAAGATTGGCTTGGTTGTGAAATTTGTTGATGACAGGTGTACAGTTCATGATCTCTCAAATGGCGATGTGATTATTGCTTCTGGCATTTTCTGTCGTGGGCTATATAAGCTCATAGACTATGAAAGATCTATGAATGATTCGGCATGTGCAGTTCATGATTCTCAGGCTATGTCAGATGCAAAGCTTTGGCATGCATGCTTTGGTCATCTGAATTTTGCTAGTTTGCTACGCCTGCAGAAATCTGATATGGTGTCTTCTTTGCCCAAGCTTGAGGCACCTGGAAAACATGTTTGTGAAGGCTGTATTTTGGGCAAAATGGAGCGTTCATCCTTGTTACACTTATGTGTTCCTCAAGTAGCTTTGATGTGAACCTTTTCCCTATACATGGGTACTTTTTACTCTAGTGCTGGCTAGAGGTTTTTTCCCCATGTTACCACATACTTGATACTCTCATATGTGGTGGTACTTTGTACTTAGGGATATTATTCAGCTCTTACTTTAGTATAGTATATCGATCAATAGAGAGAGCTATTCCAGCCATCGTCTTCTTCGTGTGTCTTGCTGCGTTTGTGCTCTTTGTGTGTGCTTCTCGTGTGTCTCTTGCACTTCTACACACACCCAACAGTGGTATCAGAGCCAGGTTTAGCTTCTTCTCAAGTTTCGGTTTTTCGCGTCGCGGCGCGCATGCACTTTAACAGTGCAAATCGACTTCGTAGCATAGAAGTGTGAATTTCAGCAGCCCGAAAACATTTCCACCACGTGCGCTGGGGTTTTACCCCCATTTCAAAGCGATTCATGCAGTCAGAATCACCATCAGAGTGACGGTTTGTGAGCTAAAATTTCAGCACTCATTTCAGTTTTCGTCGAAGTGAAGATTTTGTAACATTCTTGTTCCTTAGTGAAATGGCGGGCAGCAATGACTTGTTTGGCATGCTTCAAGCTGAAGATAAGCTTGATGGGACCAACTATCCGATGTGGTCTTACATGATGAAGCATGTTCTTGTTGCAAAACAACTTTGGAACATAGTGGCAAATGTAGATCGAAGACCGGTAGGTGCTTCTACTTCACAGTCTACTATCACAGATGGAGCTTCTTCTTCGAGAACAGTGGTATCAGAGACACACGAGAAGCACACACAAAGAGCACAAACGCAGCAAGACACACGAAGAAGATGATGGCTGGAATTGCTCTCTCTATTGATCGATATACTGTACTAAAGTAAGAGCTGAATAATATCCCTAAGTACAAAGTACCACCACATATGAGAGTATCAAGTATGTGGTAACATGAGGAAAAAACCTCTAGCCAGCACTAGAGTAAAAAGTGCCCATGTATAGGGAAAAGGTTCACATCAAAGCTACTCGAGGAACACATAAGTGTAACAAACCCCCCTGGAGCGAATGATGTGAACACATACGGGGAGTGATAGATCAACCCCCACAAGGTAACAAGCCTAAAGCTTTGCGAAAAGCTTCAAACTTTTCCCGTGGAAGAGCTTTGGTGAATATGTCTACCACATTATCTTGTGTAGGCACATATACCAAATCAATATCTCCTGCATGAAGGCGCTCTCTCACATAGTGATAATGCACCTCAATATGTTTGGTCCATGCATGAAACACTGGGTTTCGTGCAACAGCCAAAGCACTTTGACTATCATTGAGAATATGCGTAGCAGCATCAATCTCCATGCAAAGATCCATCAATAGGCGTCTCAGCCATATACACTCCACTGTAGCTGTGAAAACTGCCCTATACTCAGCTTCACAACTCGATGTCGCCACTGTAGGTTGCTTCTTACTCAACCAAGATATGCATGAGTCTCCAAGGAAAAAGCAACCACTAGTGGACACGCGAGTATCATAACAACCAGCCCAATCACTATCTATAAAAGCATGCAAGCATGGCTGAACATCTCTGCCATAAAAGAGACCTAAGCTCAAAGTGCCTCGAAGATATCTAAACACACGTTTCACCGCTTGCCAATGCTTAGTGCCAGTGCTATGCATGAATCGACTCAACTGGGAAACTGCATAGTGTATATCCGGCCTTGTGTTGCATGCATATATAAGACATCCCACAGCTTGCTGATAAAGAGAAGTGTCAAATGCATCACTGGAATCCTCAATTGAGAACCTGAATCCTGTCTCAATTGGTGTGGAAACTGGCTTACAATCCTCAAATTCAAAACGCTGAAGTAGTTTTTCAACATACTTTGCTTGATGCATAACAATTCCCCCCTCAACGGATACAAACTTGATGCCAAGATAGTAGCTCAAAAGACCAAGATAAGTGACATCAAAAGTATGCTGTAAATCAGCCATAAGAATATCAAGTTTTGCATCACATGACCCAGTCAAGAGTATGTCATCGACATAAAGAACAAGCACTATAAGATCAGTCCCATTTTTGTGTACATAGAGTGTGCTTTCAATCGGACTACATGTGAAGCCAAGAGCAATCAAGTGCTTATGTATTTTGTCATACCATGCACGTGGAGCTTGCTTGAGACCATACAAAGCTTTATGCAAGCGACAAATCATATGCTCTTTCCCTTTCATAGCAAATCCAGGAGGTTGCTTCACATAGACCTCTTCTTGCAAATCTCCATTCAAGAAGGTTGTTTTTATGTCCAATTGATGCACTTTCCAACCTCGATGGACAGCCAATGCAACCACAGTACGAATGGTAGTCATGCGTGAAGTAGGTGCAAAAGTTTCCTCATAGTCAATGCCATATTGTTGTGCAAACCTGGTGGTTGTGACATGTATACCTCTTCACTTATCCAACCATTTAAGAATGCATTTTTCACATCAAGTTGGAGGAGTCTCCAATTCCTTGCAGCAGCTACACTTATCAATGTCCTGATTGTAGTCATCTTTGCAACTTGTGAGAATGTTTCCTCATAGTCTATACCATGAGTTTGTGAGCATCCTTTGGCAACTAATCTTGCCTTGTACCTGCAAACTGATCCATCTGAATTTCTTTTAACTTTATATACCCATCTGCAACCAATTAACTTTTGATTCGGCGACATTGGAACCAAATCCCAAGTGTCCATTTCCTTCAATGCATCTATCTCTTCGTTCATGGCCTTTTCCCGATTAGGGTTTCCCTTTGCCTCTTCATAGGTTGAGGGTTCCTCTGAAATAGAGTCTTTTGCCAAGTAGATTGAATGCTTTGTAACAAATGTGGAATCATATCCATACCTTTCTGGTTGTTTCTTCTCTCTTGTTGATCTTCTAGGTGCTTGTTTGGAGCATTCTCCAACCTCTTGCATCTTTGCTTTGCCTCTTGACTTCCATAGCTTGTAATCCCTTTCTCTTTCATCTTGGTCATCGTCTGTATCACTTCTTGGATCCTGGACCTGTGTATCATGCTTGCTTCCTAATTGATGAGAGTCATAATCAAGATCATATGGTAGTGTTACCTTTTGTTTGTCTTCATCATACCAAGACCTATGTTCTTCAAACACAACATCTCTACTTGTAGTGAATTGCTTGGTTGAAGGATTGAAGAACCTGTAACCCATCTGAGTTGAATCATATCCAATAAACACTGCCTTTGTTGCCCTTTCATCTAGCTTACCTCTTATTTGTGATGGTACATGAACATAAGCTAAACAACCAAAAACCTTGCAATGTCCAAGACTAGGTTTTCTTCCATGCCATGCTTCATAAAGAGTCATACCTTGAAGTGATTTGGATGGTAGTCGATTGACAAGGTACACTGCAGTTGAAATAGCTTCTGCCCATAGATAATGTGGCAACTTCTTCTCTTCAAGCATTGTTCGAGCTGATCCAACCAATGTCTTGTTTCTCCTCTCTGCAATTCCATTTAGTTGAGGAGAGTACCTAGTAGTCACTTCCCTTTTGATACCTTTGTCTTGCAAGAACTCATCAAACTCTTTGGAGAAGTATTCTCCCCCTCCATAAGATCTGAGCTTCTTTAGTGATCTACCTGTATGATTCTCCACATGTGCAAGATACTTCTTGAAGCAATCAAATACTTCATTCTTACTCTTGATAAAGTATTGAACAGTCCACCTACTATGGTCGTCAATAAATGAGACATAATACCTTAATCCTGCCAATGAAGGTTCTTGACTTGGTCCCCATACATCTATATGTACTAAGTCCAATAAGTTGTTGTGGATGTAGCCTTTGTGGTTGAATGGTTGTCTTTGTGCCTTCCCAATCTGACATGCATCAGAACTGTTGATCATGTGTTGCTTTGATATGTTCGGCAGTCCTAGAACACTTTGATCCCTGCTATATCCTTCAAGGTTCTTTCATTCACATGAGCAAGTCTCTTATGCCACACTTCAAGCTCACTTAGGGTTTGAGACCCAAAGTTGAATAGAGCTATGTTCCTGGTATCTCCTACTCCAAAAGTAAAGAGCCTACCATGCTTCTCACCTCGAGCTATCTTCTTGAAGCCTTGACATGGATCTTCCACAAAAGCTCCATGTTGGGTGAACCTAACTTGCAAGCCTTTTTCAACTATTTGGCCTACACTTATTAGGTTTTTAGTGATAGTGGGTACATAGAGAACCTTACTCAGAATGTTTGTCCTGCCATTGGAAGCTTTGACATTACCAATCTTCTCCACATTGTGCTTCGTGTCATCCCCTGTTTGCACTTCATGTCTATGCTTTGGACTTTCCAAATCAGATAGAAGAGCAATGTTGCCTGCAACATGATTCGAGCATCCTGAATCTATGTAGAACAAATGATCATCTTCTTTACCTTCTTTGTGGCTTCGATTCATAAGAAGTAATGAGTCTTCATCTGGTTGATCTTCTGAATAATTGTTGTAGTCCCTTCTATTATAGCTTCTATTGTTATTGTTGAAGTTGTGTGCACCTCTGCCTCTATTGCCACCATATCCACCTCTTCCACTTCCTTTCTGGGTCTTCCCATTGAACCAACAATTTTGAGTGGTGTGGTTGGTCTTATCGCATATGGCACAAGGTTGAACATTCTGACCTTTGGCTTTGTCTTTCTTTGTTGCTTTCTTCTTCCCTTTCCACTTGCTCTTGCTTGCGAAGTTGGCTTGGGAAGTCTCTTCTTCGTCTTCTTCCTTCTTATTGCCTTTCTGCTTCTTATCCTTCTTATCTGCATATAGAGCACTAGTTGAATTACCATGATAAGAGTTACCTTCCTTTATGCTATTGTTGGCTTCTTGATTGAAGAGTTGTCCAAGAAAGATGTTGAAGTCTGGAGTCTGCACATCCATGATGAGATCGTAAGCCGTTGTGAAGGATTGCCATTGCTTATCACTTCGAATGCCGTTGAGAATTTGCCTCATGATGACCTCTTCTTCAATCAGCTCTCCAATGGATGCTAACTGATCCGCAACCTCTTTGACCTTGGTAACAAACTCTGTGATGGTTTGTTTAGGTGTCTTCTTCATTTGGTTGAACTCGTTCCAAAGATGATTCTTTCTTGCTTTGGTACTAGCAGAAAAGAAAGTCTCCATGGCATCCCAAGTCTCTTGAGATGTCTTGCATCCTCTAACATGTGGTAATAGAAAGTCAGAGATAGAGTTTAGTATGTACGACCTTGCTTGAGCATCCCTTGCGCACCAAAGTGTGAGCTTATCTGTCTCCTCTTGTGTAGGTCCTCCTTTGGATCTTGGAATAGGCATAGCTTCATCACCTGCTACAATTCCATAAAGATTTCTACCTTGCAAATAGGCCTCCATTCTGATTTGCCAAGCCGCGTAGTTGTGTCGATCAAGCTTCTCGATCATTGAGGGAAATCCGTCACCCATCTTGAACTAGCTCTGATACCACTGAAAGAACTTGGAGAAGCTTGTCGAAGGTAGAAAAGTGCGTTTCGAAGCGATGAAGTTTGGTCAAGCCAACCGGCACAAGACCAACCCTTGAGCTTATGGAGACTCAAATAGACCTTATAGGCATGCTATAAGTGCAAAGAAATGCACTATGTACCTTGGAGCATCAAGGAGAATGAGTTGATACAAAACAGATAGGTTCGCGGGTCGACTAGCTCAAAAAACTTACTATATATGGAAGAGACAATGAACTTCGAATGCCCATAGCGACCAGGGTGATTACAATTAGAAAAAATCCTTTTATGGGAGTGATACACATAGGGTTGAGTGTATGGAATGCACAAAAGTATAAGGAATAAGCAAAATATGCTATAGGAATGAATGCGACGTTCATCGGTGGTACTTCCTATTTTTCAGAATACGCAGAGATTGACCTCGAGGCAGAAAAACTGAGATTTCTCCAAATCTGCTGAACCAAATGCTTTGAAAATTTACAGGCATAAACTAGACACTAATAACTTTCCAATGAGTCCTCTTGCACTCAATTTCGAGCTCTGAGGAGAGAGAAGCAGCCTCTGCAAGATTACTGTTGGCGAAAAAGATGATGCAGAAAATTGAAGGAGCAAGACAATGATGGTCACAAGTGTATGTATATTGCTTCCATGTATTTTACAAGTGATGTCAAGTCTTTATATAGACTCTAGGAGTGTTCCACGAGTTTTACAAGTTGAATTTGAATTCAAATGAAGGTGGGAATGGTTGTTGGAGGGAATCAATTCACTTTCCTATAATCTAGGAAAAGTGAAGATCTTGATTGATCTACTTTTAGGTGACTTGATTTTCTTGATTGAATGCAACTTCAACCACCACAAATTCGTGGGATTTGGGCTCTATATTTGTACCTTTACATGTATACAACTCAAGGCTTTTACAACGGTAAATGAGCCATCAAAATATTCTCAAAAAAATACAATAAATGAGCATATGAAAAAGAACTCTCCAACGGATATTCTTTCGACGCGATAGCCTTTGATGTAGATCAAATCCACCTCAAGCATAGTGTAAGCTTGATGTTCCAACAACTTGAACTTCAATAGTTTGCTCTATTTTCAAAAGAAGGACATGGTTATTGGCTTGCCTACACTTGAGTCCATTGAAAAGCATGCATGTGAAGGTTGCATTCCTGGAAAAATACATCGTGCTTCTTTTCCAAAAGATAGTCATACACACACTACAAGAAAATTGCAACTTTTTCATAGTGATGTATGTGGTCCCGTCAAGACTCCATCTTTTGGGAAGCATGTATATTTTGTTACCTTCACTGATGATGCTACTCGCCATACATGGGTGTACCCTATGAAAGCAAAGAATGAGGTATTTTCTTGCTTCAAAGCATTTTTAGCTATGGCTGAAAATTTTTCTTCACAAAAGCTTTTGACTCTACGCACGGATCGTGGTGGTGAGTACATGTCACATGAGTTTAATGCTTTTCTTTGTGAAAGAGGTATTTCACACCAATATACGGTGCCATATACACCTCAACAAAATGGTTTTACCGAGCATAAAAATAGAACTCTACTTGAAATGGCACGATGTATGGTTAAAGGAAAGCATCTTCCTCGTAAGTTTTGGATGGAAGCAGTCATGTGTGCAAATTATGTGTTGAATCGCTGCCCTACAAAAGCATTGAGAGTCATCACTCCTTATGAGGCTTGGAATGGTCATAAGCCTATGGTTAGTCATATGCGTGTGTTTGGTTGTTTGGTATATGCTCTTGTGCCATCACAACAACGTCACAAACTTGATGACAAGGCAAATAAATGTATATTTGTTGGTTATAGTGCTGAAAGTAAGGGATATCGGTTGTACCATCCATTGACGAACACAACTATTGTGAGTCGAGATGTAGTATTTGCTGAAAATTCAGTTTTCCCTCTACTTGAATGCAAAAAACTACCAACAGTTAGCTCACAAGATGTGTTCGATACACTCATGCCTTTGTTCCAAAATGGTGCGCTTGACTATGGCCATGTAGAGCAGCCAACTGAGGTTCAAAGGGCTGAAAAATTCCATCCAAATAGGGCTGAAAATGCAGAGAATTTCCAGCCAAACATGGCTGAAAAAATTCAGCCAAAAATGGTCAAAACTGTTGGAAATTTCCAGCCACATATGGCTGAACATTTGCGTCAAAATATGGCTGAAACTGAGCATGAAATTCAGCCCATGCATGATGTACATATTGAAGATGTTTTACATAATGAACGCATGTCTATCAAGAGTGCACAATCTATGCCAAAGTGGTTGAAACAAACTTTGCAGGACAGCAAATTGAGTGCACCTTTACTTGGTAGAACAAGATCAAGCTCTCACCATGCATCAAGTAATTTTGTGGATTATTCTCTTATTGCTACAGCATGTAATGAAGAGCCACTTTCTTTTGAAGATGCATGTGATGATCCACAATGGATGAGTGCTATGCAATCAGAAATGGATTCCATACATAGGAATGGTACTTGGGATTTATGTGAATTGCCAAAAGGAAAGAATGCCATTGGTACAAAGTGGGTTTACAAGATTAAGAGAAAATCTGATGGTAGCATTGATCGCTACAAAGCTAGATTGGTTGCCAAAGAATATGCACAACAATATGGCATTGACTATGAGGAAACTTTTGCACCTACTTCACGTATGACTACCATTCGTACCATGGTTGCATTGGCTTCCCATCGAGGTTGGAAAGTGCATCAATCGGACATAAAAACAGCCTTCTTGAATGGAGATTTGCAAGAAGAGGTCTATGTGAAGCAACCTCCTGGATTTATATGTCTTCATATTTTAATGCATTTCTGGCTGAATGTGGGATAAAACACCAGTGTACAATGCCGTATACACCTCAACAGAATGGAGTTGCTGAATGAAAAAACAGGTCACTTATGGAGATGGCGAGGTGCATGGTCAAGAGTCAGACTTTACCACATAGTTTCTGGCTTGAGGCTGTCATGTGTGCAGCATATGTACTGAACAGGTGTCCCACTAAAGAGCTGCAGTCTATCACTCCATATGAGGCTTGGCATGACTGCAAGCCATCTGTTGCTCATCTTCGTGTTTTTGGTTGTTTGGCAAATGCACTAGTGCCTAAACAACATCGCAAAAAATTGGATAAGGAAGTAAAATGTATTTTTGTTGGGTACAGTTTTGAAAGTAAAGGCTATCGTCTGTATCATCCACAAACTAAACACATTTTGGTTAGCCGTGATGTTGTCTTTGTGGAAGATGTTATTCAGCCATTGCTTTCATGTACTAAGGAGACATTTGTTAGCTCCAAAGACATGTATGATACTTTGATGCCTCTTTTTACAGGTGGACAGTCTAGTGCTGGTCCTAATGAGGCAACTTCTCAACCTTTCCAGGTTTCATGTGATGATGCAGATCATTCCATTTCTGATGCAGATTTACATGATACACTTGTTGATGAGAGAGTTGATATTGAGCAGGCAAAAACTATGCCAAAATGGTTGGTGCAGACTTTGCGTGATAGCAAATTAGATGCACCTTTGTCATATCGTACTCGTTCAGGCTCTCATAGTGCCTCCTTTGCATCAGATTGATATGCTATGGCTGCGTCTAGTCTCTGTGATGAGAATGAGACTGTTTCTTTTGATCAAGCACAGAATTCAGAAAATTGGATGGCTGCTATGCAATCTGAATATGATACATTGTACATGGTCTTTATGTGACTTGCCTCCTGGCAAGAAGGCCATTGGCACTAAGTGGGTATACAAGTTGACTGATGGTATAGTTGACAGGTATAAGGCTAGGCTTGTTGCAAAGGGTTATGCGTAGGAAAGAGGCTTTGATTTTGATGAGACCTTTGCACCTACATGCCGTATGACTACTGTTCGGAGCATCTGTGCACTTGCAGCCCATCATGGTTGGAATGTACATCAATTGGACATTAAAACAACATTTCTAAATGGTGACTTGCATGAAGAAGTGTATGTTTTTCAGCCCCGTGGCTTTGTGCAGAAAGGGCATGAAAACCAGGTGTGCAGGTTAAAGAAGGCATTATATGGTTTAAAGCAAGCACCACGTGCTTGGTATGAGAAGATACATGCCTATCTAGTTGCACATGGTTTTGAGAACAGTCCAACTGAAAGCACCTTATATGTTAAGCGTGCTAATGATGTGCTTCTGATCATTGTTGTCTATGTTGACGACATGATGCTCACTAGTCCTATTGAGAAGCATATTGCTGATTTCAAGGCTGATTTGCATGCCTCATTTGAGATGTCTGATTTGGGGCATTTGCACACTATTTGGGCATTCAGTTTATGCAAGTTGATGGTGGAATGGCTTTGTGTCAAACAAAATATATTGACACATTATTGCAGCGTTTTGGCCTTGAAGACTGTAAGCCTATTGCCACTCCTATGGAGACAGGTTTATGATTGAGTCTTCATGATGCTGGAGATGCATTTGATGCTGTTCTCTATCAGCAGGTTGTTGGATGCTTGATCTACTTATGCATTAATCGGCCAGATATTCAGTTTGCTGTCTCATAGATGAGCAGGTTTATGCATTGCCGAGGAGTCATGCATTGGAAGGCGGTTAAGTGCATCTTTCGCTACTTGGGTGGTACTCGGCTACTTGGGTTGTTTTATCCCAAGGGGGGATCACTACCCCCAGATTTGCATGCTTTTTCTGACTCAGATTGGTTTGGTTGCTATGACACTCGTGTGTCCACCAGTGGTTTTTTCTTCATGCTTGGTAGCTCATGTATATCTTGGTTGAGCAAGAAGCAGCCTACTGTGGCCACTTCTAGTTGTGAGGTTGAGTATAGGGAAGCTTTCACAGCGACTGTTGAGTGTGTGTGGCTCAGACGCCTTATGGCTGATTTGGGTGTTGGTCAGTCTTCTGCCACCACCACCTTCACTGACAGTCAGAGCGCATTGGTAGTTGCGAGGAACCCTGTGTTCCATGATCGCACTAAGCACATTGAGGTGCATTATCACTATGTCAGGGAGAGGTTCTCTGCTGGGGAGATCAGCTTGGCATATGTGCCCATGCAGGAGAACATTGCAGACCTTTTCACGAAGGCTCTGCCTAGGGAGAAGTTTGAAGCTTTCCGCAAAGCTTTGGGCTTACTTCCTTTTGTGGGGTGATTTCCACATAGCTCGGCACTTCCTTATACATGAGTGCCAGCTCCTTGTTCACCGCATCACTCCCAAGGGGGATTTCTTGATATATTTAGGTAGTGATGTCTGTGAACACACTAGGACGGCCAGGGCACTTTTTTCCCTCTTTAGGAAGTTTTTTCCCCCCGGCTTGTATATACGCCTATTGCCCTAATGGGCTACTTATCTTTGTACATTCTCTAGTAATACATTCAGTATTGTGTGTTTGTGCTCCAAGCTTCTTCTTCTTCCTTGGGTTGTTCGCGTGCTTCCGCAGACATCTATCTCCAACAGTATTGGTAATAAAATTCCTTTTCGAATTATATTTCACTTAAGTTCCATTTATCCAATGGAAAATTGTGAAAACAATAAGCTGTTCCAAGGCTGAACAGAGTGGAGAAATTCCAAGAATGTCTGCAACCATGACGATGGTACTTAAGTCTGTGGAAGGTAAAAAATATTTTTTACCTATCCTTAAAGGGATTTTGGAACAAATCTAGAAAGCATGAGTGGATGATTAGACTTATGTAGTAGAGAGATTCCTATAAAGTCCTGGCCAAGATAGGTACCTAAAGCATAAGTAAGAAAGGAATCTAAAGACAAGAAGTCAAAAGCTCTGGTCATTACAAATTGGTCAAGAATAAACCAATTCAACTTGATGATGGAGAGCGTTAATCTCCAAAAGAACAAGCTACTCTTGAAGTTAGAGCACCTCTATATCAAGAGTAACTCAAAACATTCACCAATTTGGAGGATTAATGATCAATTATAAAGATTTTGAATAAACTGTGAAGAATATGATTCTACAAAAAGTCTGCTGCACATATCTCTCTCATTGACTTATCAAATGTGTAAAGTTTTTTATAAAACTTTGCACACGGTGTCGCCTATAGTTTGCGCACCTCCTCCAAGTTAAATCACTTCAAAAGACTCAGTAGCCCTTGAGAAATGATCTCATCAAGTCACCTATGTCTAAAACTGTTCTTCTGAGAAGTCGATTCAGATACCTGTAACTTCTAACACTTGGTTCTCTCAAATTAGAACCTGTTTATGCAAATGCTTTTAGCGATAGATGATTACCTTCCAACTTAAATTTTGACTCCTCACTCATGCAAAACTTTAACCTATGCACTGAGAAATGATCAAATCTTTGACCATCGAGAATGCGTCTGTTTCAGAAAACAGTGAACACTTCTTCACATATGAATGTTCCTACTCATAACTCTCACAGCCTGTTTATCCTACTCATAATTCTCACAGCCTGTTTACAATTTGCCTCTCAAACTTTATCCATAGACTCATTAACTACGGAATTAGACATCTACAAAAGGATTCTTGAAATGATCAAGCATAGAAGGAGAATGCACAGAAACATCGGGCGCAATTTTTCTTTCATTACTAAAAAACTTTACATCTGGATGAGAGAACAAATCTTCACACTTCTCAAGTGTCTAATCATATCTTCTTCTCCTCAAATCTTGTTCTTACACATTCTCCCTTATTTTCCCCGACATTTTCTTTGTATATATAGGCAAATATTTACAAGCTCATGACCATACACAAGTATAAGATGAACTCACTCTAAAATAATGTACATATGTGTACACATCTTCATCTTCTGGATATGCACTTCCTTCATACTTCATAACTTGATCTTTTCTTCAGTCCTTGACTTCAATTCTTCATCAAAAACATCAATTGTTGATTGCCCTGCACCAATAGCTCCCCCTCAAACATCAATTGAGGTTTTCTTCTATCTTCTTTATACCTGCCATGTCTTTGAATCTCTATAGCTTTGGTCCATCCAAGCTTTTGGTTAGCATATCAGCTACTTGATCTTTTGTTGAAGTATGTATGACTTCAATCTCTTTATCCATCACCTTCTCTCTTAGAAAATGATACTAAATCTCAATGTGTTTAGTCTTGGCATGAAAAATAGGGTTAGCAGCTAAATACAATGAGCTCATGTTATCTCCATGAATAGTGGGTGTACTCTGAATGATGTCAAAACTCTTCATTAGAGTTTTAAGCCATATCACTTCCTTTGTAGCTTCCACCATATCTTTGTACTCTGCTTATGTAGATGACAAAGCAACTGTGTGTTGCTTCTTTGAACACCAAGAAATTAACTTATCTCGCACATAACATAAGTATCCATAAGTTGATCTCCTATTATCAGGATTACCTGCCCAATCTATATCACTATAAATCTTGATGTTTGTATCTGATGTAAAACCATAATACAAACCTTCTTTGAGTGTACCCTTAATGTACCTCAACACTTTTTGTCCTGCAACCCAATGTTCTTTCCTAGGACAATGCATGAATTGAGACAATACTCCAACTGCATATTATAAGTTAGGCCTAGTTAATGTAGCATAAATTAGACTACCAACCAAACTTTGATATAGCTTCATATCCTTGAACTCTTCTCCTCCATATCTGCTCAATTTGTGATTCACCTCCATTGGAGTAGGTGCTACCCTGCAATCATTCATCTTAAACTTGATCAGCAAGTTTCTCAAATACCTTTCTTGAGTTACATACACTCCATGTTGAGTGTATGAGATCTCCATGCCCAAGAAATATGGCAAGTCTCCCAAGTCACTAATCTTGAACTCTTTCTCCATTTGCATCTTTAGGCTTTGAATGCCTTTCTCATCTGTACCTGTAAGAATTATATCATCAACATATATGTACATAGCTATACCTTGTAGGTTGCCATTTATGTCTTGATGACCTTCTGAGTTCTCCACTCCTTGAGGTTTCTGGTTCATCACACTCTGGATCAAACCTTGGCACTTCTTCAACTTCAACCTGTACTTCATTGTTCTCCTCTTCATCAAATATCTGAACCTTTGATTTACCTTTCTTTTGAGTCACAACTTCTTCATCACCTGCATAAATATTGATTGTACCTGCATACCAAGTACCTTGCTCATCAAATGTAACATCTTAAGACACAATGAATTGCTTTGTGGATGGACTCCACAACCTATATCCCATCTGCTTATCATCATAACCAATGAATACATACTTCTCTGCTTTAGGTTCCAATTTATGTCTCAATTGAGATGGCACATATGCATATGCCAAACATCCAAATAGTTTGCAATGATCTAAAGTAGGTCTCTTACCCCACCATGCCTCATATGGTGTCATACCCTGCAAAGCTTTACATGGTAATCTATTGACCAAATAAGTAGCTGTATTCACAGCCTCAGCCCACAAATAATTTGGGTAATTTTTCTCCTTCATCATGGATCTTGCAAACTCAAGAAGAGTTCTATTCCTTCTTTCTGCTACACCATTTTGTTGAGGAGAGTACCTGCAAGTAATTTCCCTTTTTATACCTGCATTCCACAAGTAATCACTAAACTCATTAGAGAAATAATCTCCCCCTCCATCTGACCTTAGTCTCTTCAACTTATGACCTGTAATTCTCTCTGCATATACATGATAATATTTGAATGTATTGAATACCTCTGATTTATCTTTGATCACATAGATAGTGATTCATCTAGTAGCATCATCAACATAAATCACATAGTACCTTTGTCACTCTAGCACAATGGTGAGTACCAACGTGAGGAGATACACCTCATAAATGTCAATCCGTGGAGACGTGAGGACCGGTATGAAGACCGCGAGCAAGTGATGGCACAAGTGCGTGAGTGAAAGCACACAAGCATGCACACACATACACACACACGTGCACACGGTAAGATCAAAGAGAGGAACAATGGAAGGATTTTGATTACAAAAAGAAATCTATTACAAAACTGAAATCTACAAGAAGCTAAACCCAAAAATGAGCTCTCCAGCCCTTTTTATAGTTTTTTGAGTGGTTTTGGCCCTGTCCAGACCTAGTGTCCGGCCTAGTTAAAAAATAGGTTCCAGGGCTTATTTGGGGACTCGAACGGAGTCTAAAAATCATGAAAATTGGTAGGATGGTAGTTCTAATACTCCTCAAGCTCGAGGACTCCTCGGCTTGAACAAAATGGAGTTACAAAAATGGAAAATGGTATTTACAATGGTTTTTAGTGATAAAAATCACTATTTTTGTAGGGATTTCTTCTGAAAATTTGACAGGTGCTTCTTGGAGCTCCCTACTTGCTCCTTCTTCTTGTGTGTCCACCTCCTTGATGCACTTCCATTCTTTGTCCTTGATCTTGAGCTTCAACACTCCCCCCCCTCTTGAGTCTGTCGTCCCTGACAGACCCTTGTTGTAGTGGTCGTTCCATGTAGTACGTTGAGAGGTAGCGTCCTTTGCGTCCAACAGGGGCGATCCCTCTTCTCAATGTATCCTGGTCGTTTGTCTGGTTCTTCACTTTGCCACTGTTATCTCTTGCAGTTTGTAGTCCCTTTGTACGTACTTCTGCCTTCTATTCCATCTGGGTGGTGCATTTGTGAGTTTTCCAAAACTGCTAGCTGCGCAAAGGATGTGGTCAATGTTGATTGTGAGCAACTCTCGGTGGTGGATGGCTCCCTTGTTCTTGTAGTGGTCACCGTGATGTCCTCTGATTCTTCCAAAGATGGCTTTCATAGTTTTCGTGCCAAGTACTTGTAACCCATAATGGATGATGGTTAAGTGCATTAGTGCATGGGTTGAACAAATTATGTGCCTTGTGCATGGCCTTGTAATGTGGCCCTACGTATGCGTACTTGGATAATGCATGGCAAGAAGTATGGTGCAAGAGATTGGGTCTTGAGCTAAGTGCTCAAGGGTATGCTGACGAAGAGGTTTCCTAATCTATCATGGTTATAGTGTTGTTGAAACATACACGTCTTACCATGGTGACGGGTCCGTTGATCTTCATCTCTTCATGTTGTGGTTCCCTCATGATGTTTGACCGTCGGCTTGTCCTTTTCGTTGAGGGATGTACTTGCTGGCAGTTCGCTGATGAGCACTTTCAAGCACATAGTTTTTTTTTTTTTTTTTTTTTTTTTTTTTTTTGGAACAATGGCATCAAACAAGAAGAAAGAGGTTAGTATCAATAACATATTTTGCATGTGAAAATTGTGTTGTGTCTCATGTGCCTGGGATTTCTCAATTGTGTCTATGCACGGCCATGTAAGGTGGCCCTATATTGATGCATACTTTGGAAATGCATGACCTGAATGGTGCAAAAGACAAGGTTATGCCAAAGGCACATGGTTGCTGCTGGTCGAGGCTTTTGATGTTACTTGCATAGTTGATGCATTCGTTGTTTGGAGGTGCCGATTGGATCTCGAAATGATGTAATCCTCTTAATGGGAACCCATTTCCGAATAGTATTTGGCCCTGTAGAGATCACCTCAGGCCAGTTCTTCTTTGGATGCTGTCCAAGCTTTGGTATCCAGTGTGGTTGACCCCTTGGTTTTGTGGATGTTGCTCGTGCTTTTGGCTTCGAAACCCATATCCTGGGTGAGTGCCTGCTTATTTTTGTAGAAGGGTTAAGTTTATCTTCTTGTGGTCTTTGTGCTCTGTTCTTATCCTTTGTTTTCCTTGGCGTCTTTGTTGAGACCTTTTGCATGGTGGGGAGCATAGGCCGTTGCGTATGTAAGAGCTTCTTGGGTACCCACGTCTGTAATCGCCCGTGTTGAGCTGTAGCTAATTTTTTAGGCACCCAAATTTGTACCTTATTGTGGTCGGCCTTCATGGATTGTTTCGGTACCCAAAGTAGTTGGATTTCTCGTGTTTGAGCCTGTCGTGGGTGTTTGGTCCTTCTGTTGTCATGGTCGATCTGGTTGGGTGGGAGTCTTTGAGGTAACATCGATGGTTGCACTTCTTTCTTTACCCAGATCTGCTTCATGCCCCTTACTTCTTTCTGCTTGAAGGCTCTTTGTCTATTTGATAGACTGGCTATCTTGCACTGTTTTGCTTGCTTCTGAGGTTGAGCTCCTGTGGATGCTTTGCTCTTTAGAAGACAAGAAGAAGGTTCATCTTGACTTTGCGACTGTCCTTCTGTGCTTGCGTCCGTCTGGATCATAGAGCTTTTGACATCTACAACATCTTGTTCAAGAAGATTAGCCTTAGAGGAACAAGGAGAGTGTGTGGTGTCAGTTTCAGTGGGCATGTGATTCTCCAATTCTAATGTAATGCATTGATTATATACCCACACTTGAAGAAGTTGACTTCTTAGGTTCAAGTTGACAGCATGGTCGTAAATCCAATCTTGACCCAAGACAAGTGGTTCTGTGAGGTCCTCATCGTGACACACTAGCATTTTGACTTTTATTGGAACATCTTGAAGGTAGATGGGGAGTTCCACCTCGCCCAAACAGGGTGTTTCCACGCCTCCTAATCCTATGAGATAGGCTTCTATGGGCTTGATGTCCAAATGCAGGTCTTGGCAGTGTGAAAGTCTAACTGCACTAGTTGCTGCCCCTGAGTCAACCAGTGCTCTCACAGTCCTTACACTCTTTCCTTGTCCTACCTCTATAGTCACAAAGGGCCGTCGATCAATTATTCGAGAAGTAGTTATGCCCGATTTTTGGCACATGTCCATGTGATATTTTGGAGCTTTTGTGTTGACATCTAGGCCTAGCCGCCGTAACTTATTTCTTCTGATGCGCTCTCTGGCCTCTGCTTGTGCTTCTTCTCTAACCCTTAACTCCTCTTCTTTTCGCTTCTTAGCAGTGTTGAGTCTCGTGAGCATTTCCTCTGTAAGAGGTTCTTGATATAACTTGACTCGGCATCCACTAATATAGTTTGGTAGGATATCACCTTCTAAAGTGGCCAATTGCACTGCACCGCTAGTGGAGAGTCTATTAATGAACATGGGTCCATATCCTCGTTTCTCCAATTTGCGGGCATGTTGCTTTAGCGTGTAAACCAGCACTAGATCACCTTCCTTCAATCCTTTGTCCTTTACATGGGCATCAAAGTATGCCTTTTGCCTTTTCTTTGCAGCATAAATGCCTGCTGCTGCGCGTAGCCTCGTCTCACCTAAGCGTTCTAGATCAAAGATCCTGGAAGACAACTCATGTCCATTCCACTCATGCTCTTGTGCTACTTTCAAAGTTGGGATTAGGAAGTCCAATGGTAGCACGGCATTCTGTCCAAAGACCATCTGAAATGGGGTAGCATTGAGTACCGTTTTGTAGGCCACTCGGTATGCCCAAACAGCATGATGAAGTTGTTTGTCCCAATCAGAGCGTTTATTATTTACGAGTTTCGTCAATACGTTACATAGGATCTTATTCGTGCTCTCGGCTTGTCCGTTGGCTTGTGGGTGATAAGGGGCAGACTTCTTGTGTATCACCATGAATTCCTGAAGGAGATTTTCAATGACCTCATTCAAGAAGTGCGTACCTCTATCACTAACCAACTCTATTGGTAACCCGTACCTAGTGAACACATTTTCGAATAAGAACTTAGCCGTTGTTTGAGCATCATTCTTTGTCGTGGCTTTTACTTCCACCCATTTGGTAAGGTAATCTGTGGCTACAATGATGTATTCTGCATGGGAGTTTCTAGCTGGGGGGTTAATAGGACCAACAAAGTCTATACCCCACTTTGAAAATGCACGTCCTCCCATCATTGGCCTTAAAGGCATCTCGTCTTTTCTTATCGGATATTGTGCACGTTGGCATGTGTCACATTTCTTCACATAAGTATGTGCATCCATATGAAGAGTGGGCCACCAAAGTCCTGAGAATAAAATGGTCTTAATTACTCTGTCAGGCCCAAAGTGTCCACCTGCAGCACCGTTGTGTGCAGTTTCTAAGACTTTTAAATAGTCTGATTCATGAACGCACAGTCTTAGGTAACCATCCTTGCCTCTTCGATATAGGTTGTCTCCGACTAAGGCATAGTCTTGAGCCTCTTGTTCCATGCTCCGTTTTCTTGCTAGACTAGCCTGATTGGGTAATGTTCTCGATCTCATGAACTCAACCAATGGAGCACTCCAATCTGGGATTATTGACACATGATAAAGAGTGGCATGCTCCACTGGGGGTCTCTTCTGGCACACTGGACAATTTTGGATCCACTCCTGTATTTCTTTGTCCATGCTAGGCCAATACACTCCTAAACGTTTTAGATTCTGCAATGTTCGTTGTTTAGAGTAGTGATTTCCTAGCAGTCCCTCATGGGCTTGTTGCATCCAACTAGTGTGTTCGTCGTCCTCAACACAACAAGCTAATATGCCCTCAGTATCTTGCTTGTACATACTTCCGGCCAATATTTGATACTTTTGTGATTTTACAATTTCTTCTTTGCTTGTTTTCACATTTTTATTTGCAGGTCCAAAGGTTAGGACTGGCACCAACTTATTTGCCCATTTAGGAACAACTTCTAAATTGAACAGATAAGCATCGGGCAATTCATCAGACACTCCTTGCGGTGGCTCTCCTGAAGTGATGCGAGAAAGATGGTCTGCCCTAAGATGGGTTCTACCTTTCCTGACAACAACTTCAAAGTCGTATTCCATTAGTAAGAGGAACCATCTTACTAAGCGGCCTGTATTGCAAGGTTTATTGACCAAATATAGTAAAGCTTGATGATCAGTGAAAAACTTGAACTTGTTGGCCAATAGATAGTGTCTAAACTTCTTCACAGCATATACCATACCTAAACCTTCTCTCTCCGTTGTGGTATAATTTCGTTCAGCTGCATTTAATTGCCTACTAGCATATGCTATCGGCAAATCTAGGTTTCCTTCACCTGTGGGTTGTGCTAGCACACATCCTATTGCATGATTGGAGGCATCTACATGGACATGAAAGGGTTTGCTCCAATCCGGAGTAGTCAATATTGGTGCTGTGCACAAACGTCTTTTCAGCTCGTTGAAGGAATTTTCGCATTCCTCGTTCCACTCAAAATTTGTTAGCAACCCATAAAGAGGTTTAGCTATGATGGCATACATGTGGATAAACCTACGGTAATATCCACAATGGCCCATAAAGGCCTGTACCTCTTTAACATTTCTTGGTCTTGGCAACTCTGCTATCGCTCTTACCTTGTCTTCATCTGTTGAAATTCCATTCTTAGAAACAATGTGACCTAAGATTTTACCTTGTCGTACCATGAACACACACTTCTCTGGGTTCAGACAAACTCGATAATCTCTACACTTGTTGAAGATTTGTCTGAGCTCAGGGATGTGGTAACTTCTCTGTTGGGAATGCGCACATAAATCATCCACATATACTTCTAAGCTCTTCCGCAAGAACTCTTTGAAGACATGACACATGAGCCTTTGGAATGTTGCAGGTGCATTGGTGAGCCCAAATGGCATCACACGAAATGCAAAGATTCCCCATTCTGTGGCAAAGGCCGTTTTGTGTTGATCTTCGGGGGCAATGGCTACTTGGTTGTAACCTGAAAATCCATCAAGGAAGCTATAAACTTCCTTGCCTGCAACACGCTCCAATAGATGTTCGGTGATTGGAAGTGGATAACTATCTCTGATCGTTGCGGCATTAACTTTTTTAAGGTTAATGCACACTCGCAATTTCCCATTCTTCTTGGGCACCACTACAATGGGGGACACCCATTCAATGTGCTCAATCTCATAGATGAATCCAGCTTCAATCAACCTGTCAATTTCCTCCTTTATTTTGGCTGCATAATTGTCATTATATGTGTAGGGCTTTTGTTTAGTGGGCTTAGCATCAGCGGTCATCGGAATCGTATGAGAGCAAATCTTTGGGTCTACTCCTTTCAAGTCTCTATAGTGCCAGGCGAATACATCCCTATATTCCCTTAATAGAGCTACAAGCTCTGCTTCTTCTTTTGCACTTAGGTCATCTCCTATGTACGTACATCGTTCTTCGTTCCCTTCAATGGTCACTACAATTTTTTTGGTCTTTTCTTTATTGTCATATGCTTCTCCTATAATGGCCTCTCTCTTAGGCATCCGTACCAAAATTTTTCGGTCTTCCACTTCATATTTCTTGAAATTTTCTGGTACTTCAAACAATGATTCTTCCTCTTCTTGTTTCACTGCTTTTCTTTTCTTTTTCTTTTGACCTCCTTCACTTCCTTCCTTTGAATTTATAGTTTTAATACTCATGAGGGGTTCTTCTTCTTTTTGGGTTAACACTCCTATGTCTTCTAAATAGTGTTCCTCTGAGTCAAAGTAAGTATCCATTACAATGGATTCTAGATCATCGTCATTCTCTTCTTCTTCTATGAACTCATTAGGATCACACTCTTCCAACAGGGGTTGACACATGAACACTGAAATATCATAACCCTCCTCATCACAGTGAGGTGTCCATTGTTCTTCATTGACTGCTATGTCCATGGTAGCTAAGATTTCTGCCCAACCATGAGGCTCAAATTCCTCATCTGGAAATATCATCGGTGTGTAGGCTGGGTCTTTTATTGGTCTATCTCCTGGGGAAGTTCCTTCTTCTCTCGCTTTTAGGCGCTTTTCCTCTTCCTCTGCGACTTTGCACATCCACAAGTGAGTATCTTCATGCAGCCATGATGGATCAGGTGAACTTCTAGAATGCACTGAGATAGAATCTTCTTTTGCTTTGTGGATAGGATTCCACTGTAGGGGTGGTACATCTCTGAAGGTGTAATCCTTCAGATTGACCTTGGTTGTGACCCCTAAGTGTTGTAAGTACAAGGAGTTGGTTCCCCAATCCTGTACTATTTGCAATTGTCGTAGGAAGGGTCTTCCTAGGATCATCTCGTAGACATTATTTTTCTCAAAGTCACATATAGCAAATGTATGTTCAAACTCTACACCACAAGTGGTTAGAGTTATCCCTTCGAGCAATCCTAGAGGTCTTTCAAAATGACCATCTGCCATTTGAAGCTTCATTCTTGTTGGTCTTAATGTGGGTTTGCCCCATTGCTTCCACAGGGAGGTGGTCGCAATAGCAACACCAGCACCTGAATCTACAATTGCTTTGGTTGTGTAACCTTGATAGGTGATCGGAAGATAAGTATTACCTTCTTCACCTTCGCTCATATCTCCTATCTTGTCGAGAGGTATCTCTGGAACTTTTTGCTTAGAGCTTACTTTTGGTATATTGGATTCAAGTTCTGGAACCTGATCCTTCACATGATTCCATAGCTCCGGTTTTGCCTTGAGCAGCTCCTCTACAGTGAGATGACATTGGACCTTAGTGTTCTTCACAACATCAGTGTTTCTTGGAATCACCGAGTCTTCATTTCTTACCAATATTGTGGGAGCTCTGATCTGGGGAGATTCAGATTCCCATGGGCCTGTGTAATGAGGCAACTCTTGTAAAGAATTAGATTCAAAATCTAATCTTTCATCTTCTTGTTGCTCTGCTTGGTCTCCATAGATAGATGGAATGTCTTGGGGAAATTGATCATGAAGATCATCAATCTCAGGAATAGGAGGGGAACTACCCTTCTCCTTGGCCCATTTCTCTTCCTGTATTTCCCGCAAGAACTCTTGAGAGTATTGTTGAATTGAAGGAGGTATTCCAGCATCCGTGGAATTAGGAACATAAGCTCCCATTGGTGGTGAGCTTCCTCTTTCAATAACTGGTTGAGCCTGTGGAGGTAAAGAAATTTGTGGTTTGTTTACCAACTGCTCTAATCTTTCTAGTAAGCCTTGGAAATGCAAATCCGGTTTGACCGAGTTTGTCTGATTGAACTTTTGACTAGTCTCAAGTATAGCTTGAGCTTGTTCTACCATTTTCATGCACATTTTCATCCGTTCAATCTCTAAGTCTGCTCTAGGGTAACTCTTGTCTAGGTTTGCAGCTGTTGGCCCTTCTTGAAGACGAGCCTGGTAGGCCTTGAACATCATGTCCAAGCCTTCTGGGGTTGGATCTGCAAGAACAGACCCTGGTTGTGGGTTATTTACAATGGGTGGTGGGGTGGAATGAGGTGGAGTGGATGGAGCTTCGGTATGTGAGGAGCTTTGAGATGCAATGTCTTCTATTTTTGTTTTGGTATCCCTTAGGCTTTCTTCTAGCTCGGATAGCTTTTTGTTCCACTTGCGATTAGCCTTCTCTCTGGTATCCTTCCATGTTCTTGGTTTCCTCTTACTAGGTTCTCCTGCCTCACTTGACTCCGACTGCTCAGATGGTTTTGCTTGTTGTGCAGCCTGTGCCCTAGTAACTGCCTGTACAGGAGCCACATTATTGCTACTTGAACTTGAATCTGCCACCAAGCCTACCACGTTGATGGGTGTGACCTTGGGTGCACTAGAGGGATTCCTGGGACACTCTCTAGGAAGATGTTCCTTGCCGCACTCAGGACAAAAGCCTTGTATTGTGATGTTTTGTCCTAGTCCCAGAGCTGGTTGATGGGGACATTCACGAATGAAATGATCGCCCCGACATCTAAAGCAAGGTCCTCTAGGGGCTTGTGGTCTTACTTGTCTCAATTGGGGCCTAGGATTTGGATTCGTATACATGACATTGGAGTACTCTGGCTCCCAATTTTGTTCCATAGGTGGTGTCTCATATTGATACTGAGAAGTCTCACTTTGCTCAGGTGACTCTATATAATAAGCATGTGGACTATCTTCATGGACGTAGTCTGAACCATGAGCGTGAAAATCATTTTCTGGTATCAATGGGGTTAGTGGCACCAATGCTCTATTAGGGTTCTCCTCTGCCATCGTATATTTAACTGGGATCACATTGGCAGGAGCTGGCGGTTGGTTTCCTAGGACTGGTTGTGGCCTATATGGTGCCTGATATTGCTGCTGGTATTGAGGTTGATATTGTTGTGGCCTATAATATGGTTGTTGGTACTGATTCTGATACCTAACCTGCTGGTAAGGTTGCTGATAATTTTGTCTAACAGCATGTCTGTTATAGGGACAATCTTGGGCCGTATGATTTGTGCATTTTCTCTCAATGGTGCAATATAGAGCATTAGGGTTTCCTTGGGGTTGAGTCGTCAATGGACAAACATTAGCCATGTGATCTCCTCCACATGTATAACATCGCTTCACTGAGGTGACCCTTGGCATTTGTCTATCTTGGACTCCTAGCTTTTTGGCCACTTGCTCAGCTATCTCATCTATCTCAGTGGAGGATTTAGAGGTATGACTTGTAGAACTATCAGAGTCCTTATAGAGTTTGGATAGTCCTAATTCCTCACCCAAGTTGTCTTCTATGTCAATGCACATCCGTATACACTCTTCTATGGATCTAGGATCTTTCAGGTATACATATGACCTTAATTTTGTGCTCAATAGGCCATCTAAAAACAGTGCCACCTGTTTGGCTGATGTGGGTAATTCTGGTACAGGGCATCTTTCCAAGTACTGTCTAAACCTTCTTCCTGCAAGTCGCACTGTTTCTTGTGGTGTCTGCTTGAAGTTGTGGATCAATGATGATGTGTTATGCCTGATACCGCTTTTGGAAAATTCCACAATGAATTCTTCTAGCAGCTGACCTATCTCTCTATAGTTGCGACTGTTTAGAGGTTGAAACCAAGCTAAGGCAGTACCCTTAAGAGTCAACCCAAATGCCTCGAACTGGGTGAATAAGTCTTCAACCTGTTCAGCTCTTAGCACTTGTTTGAACTCTGCCACATGATCATAAGGATCTCCAAATCTATCAAAGTAGTTCTTCATTGTCTTAACCACTTGAGAGGGTCTAAGGGTTCTTGAGTGCTCTCGTGGTCTAGGCAATGGGAAATCATGATCGTCTCTTTGATGTCTATGAACTCTATGTCTCTCCCTTTCAAGTCTCTCCGTTCCATATCCTGATCTGTCTCTGCCTACAGTGTCTGCAAAGCTTACCTCCGGTCTCTCTCTAGTTCTTTCCCTCTGGGTTTCATGAGCCTTGGATGATCCGGCTCCCTGGAGGCCCTGGGAAACGTTAGATCTTGGTGGAGGGAAAATTGCTTCACCTTGCCAAGTGTAAGCATGTCTGTCATGATCTGATACTAAGAATAATTTCTGAGATGTGTGATCTAGATAGACAGCCTTCCCTGGTGTCTCTGGGTCCTTGAATTCATAGATGGTGACTACTGGGCTGGGTTGATCCGGCCTAAATCTCCAAAAGGCTTCCTCCGTTTCTCTATTCACGAATAGTTCTATGCTTTTATTATCTTGAGGAATCCATTCTGGAGTGAGCACTCTGGTTAAGACTGACTTACCTCTAGGGGTCTTGGGTTCTCCTCCTAGGTCTCCTTGCTCTAGGTCTCCTATCTCATTCTCAGGAATGATATTTCCAAACTCATATGTCCTATCTGGTAAGTTGGTAACCACATACATGGTTCCTTCCTTATCAATGTAAGCACCCTCTTCAAACTTGACCACTGGGTGTTCAAGTCCAAAGAGTTGGTCAGGATTTTTGAGTTGAACCATTGATCGTCTTAGACCATCCTCATAGATGCGAGCACCTAACTGGTTGGTCCGGATATACTCCAATTGGGTCTTATAGGGACCTTCTGGTGTCTGTAAACAGGCAATGCCTGAGCTACGTGTGGGTCTTTCCATGCTAAAAGACATTTCCGAGTCACTGGTTTCTGAACTTCGGGTGTAAGGATAACCACTAAGCTGTTGAGCCCAGGACTTGGATGTATGGTTGACACTAGCCTCAGATGACCTAATGCTTTGTCTATCCTTGCCTAAGTGTCTGCCAGATCTCAGGTTCATAAGCCTTGGCTTCTAGTCCCAAAGTTCTCTTATATTGCTCAAAATCCTTTGGAACACCTTGATTTTCTAGTTTCCCTGAGGGTCAACTTCAAAATACCCTATCTAATAATCCTGGTATTAATATTAACATAACCAGTCGATGTTTTTGTTGTACTCCTCACGAGCTTTCCAACAAACCCAAGATCACTCCGAACGGATTTCGTATGAGAAAGTTATGCCAGTTCAGGGTTTTGGGGGTTAAAACAGGGAAACAGGGTCTCTCAGAAGATGCTTCAAATCAGGCGATATATGACATTTATAGGACACGATACTTGTTACTTGAGGAACTCGATACACGATACTTGATCTTTGAACAGACGATATACGATATTTCAAGGAAAACGATACTTGATACTTCCCCTAAACGATACACGATCTCTAGCCCCAAACGATACACGACCTCCAAGCCAAACGATACACGATCTCTCACAAGGCGATCACTGGACAAAACAATCTTTGACAAAACGATACTCGATACTTAGCTCAAAACGATACTCGATCGCTGACAAGTATCGCGATCTCTGAGACGCGATACACGATACTTGGACCAACACGATACACGATACCTGAATCCAGACGATACACAATACTTCCCCAAACGATCTTTGGACCAGACGACCTCTGATTCTGAAACGATACTCGATACTTGGCTCCAAACGATACACGATGTCTCACGAAACGATCGCTAATCCCAACGATATCTGAGGAACGATCGCTGCCTAGACGATCTTTGACAAAACGATCGCTGGCTGAGTATCGCTGACAAAACGATCGCTGACTCGAAACGATACACGATACTTGTCAGGTATCGCGATCGCTGAACCAAACGATAGACGATCTTTGATAAACGATCTTTGATAAACGATCGCTGATAAACGATCGCTGGAGAACGATCGCTGGCAAACGATCTTTGACCGAAACGATCAACGATCTCTGGGAAATATCGCGATACTCAACCGCAGGAGCAAAACGATACTTGTGAAGTATCGCGATACTCGACCGCGGGAGCAAAACGATACTTGACCCTTTGCCAAGATTTTTACAAGATTTTTTTTTAAGTTTAATCACACACAGAGGTTTTACAAGGTTTCCTACCCTCTCCACGATCTCTGTATCGCACAAAACACACTTCTCAATCCCTAACAGTGCCAAACGATACTTCGCACAGATCGTTTCACTCTCGCAATTGATTTTCTGAGAAATTTTGATCAAAAGGGCAGGTTTGCTTACCTTGGTAACTCCTATAATCTCTTTGTAACTTCCCCTTGTTCTGTTCAAGCCCAGCTTGCCCTGCAACTCACTCACGATCGTTGGCGCAGTTCTCACGATACTTGGCAGTTTCCCTCACGATACTTGGCGCAGGTTTTGCTAATTCAGCTATTTTAGTACTGATTCTTCAGCGCCTCTGTTCTGTACCCTCTCTAAGCTTCTTGCTCACAACCACAAGTAAAAACAAGGTGAATGTACTCTAGAAAATGGAGAAAAATTGAGAATATGAAGGTGGGTGGAGATGGTGATGATGGTGAAGATGAAGAAGAAGGAAAATTCAAAAACTGAACTGAAAATGATGATTTTTTTACCTTCCAACGTCGCTATTCTACGTCTTACCGTCACACGCTCGTCCTCCAAGCTCTCTCCCCGGCAACGGCGCCAAATTTGGTGTCACTCTAGCACAATGGTGAGTACCAACGTGAGGAGATACACCTCATAAATGTCAATCCGTGGAGACGTGAGGACTGGTATGAAGACCGCGAGCAAGTGATGGCACAAGTGCGTGAGTGAAAGCACACAAGCATGCACACACATACACACACACGTGCACACGGTAAGATCAAAGAGAGGAACAATGGAAGGATTTTGATTACAAAAAGAAATCTATTACAAAACTGAAATCTACAAGAAGCTAAACCCAAAAATGAGCTCTCCAGCCCTTTTTATAGTTTTTTGAGTGGTTTTGGCCCTGTCCAGACCTAGTGTCCGGCCTAGTTAAAAAATAGGTTCCAGGGCTTATTTGGGGACTCGAACGGAGTCTAAAAATCATGAAAATTGGTAGGATGGTAGTTCTAATACTCCTCAAGCTCGAGGACTCCTCGGCTTGAACAAAATGGAGTTACAAAAATGGAAAATGGTATTTACAATGGTTTTTAGTGATAAAAATCACTATTTTTGTAGGGATTTCTTCTGAAAATTTGACAGGTGCTTCTTGGAGCTCCCTACTTGCTCCTTCTTCTTGTGTGTCCACCTCCTTGATGCACTTCCATTCTTTGTCCTTGATCTTGAGCTTCAACAACCTTGAACCATTGATACTGAAATCCTTTGATGGTCCCCACACATCTGTGTGTACCAATTCAAGCTTCTCTGAATACATAAAACCATGCTTGGAATAAGATTGCTTATGAGCCTTACCTAATTGACATGCCTCATGAAGTATTCCGATGGCGATGCACCGCACTGCACTCTCCTTCTTGAGAGCCCCACGACGATATGCTCGGAGTAGAAAAACCGAGCTCTTGACGTCGCACACAGTACTCCGCACAGAGGCTGTAGAATACGCAGAAAACACAGTACACAGGGAGCACGAAGACAAACTTCTTAGGTCTTACAAATGCAGTCGAACTTACAGTCTGTGACTGACCAGGCCACTATATGTTTTATTTAAGAACATATACAAAGAAGTGTCCGGTGGCCATTTGGCCTTTCACATGGACACTAACGGTAACAATCTCCCACTAAAGGCCAATATGGCTAGAGTAACTATGGGAGAAAAAAGAAAGAATGATAAAGAATACCTGAGTGTAAGTATACAAACTATACCTCCCACCTGATGGGCATGTTACACAGTATACAAGTGACTGCGTAAGATCAAGAATCAAGTAACCCCCATCAAGTGACAACAGTGTCGAAAGCTATCCTGTGGTAGAGCTTTAGTCAAAGCATCTGCAACATTATCTCGAGTGTGAACCTTCTCAAGAATAATGCTCTCAGTGGCTAAGCAATCTCTAATGAAGTGATACCTCACCTCAATGTGGTTGGTCTTTGCATGATAGACCGGATTCTTAGCCAAAGCAATGGCACTCTAACTATCACTGAGCAAGTGAGGTACATGCTGAGGCAAACCCATATCACAAGCAAGACGAGAAAGCCACAATGCTTCCTTACATGCCTCACTTGCTGCAACATACTCTGCTTCTATGGTGGAAACAGCTGTACATTCTTGAAGATGAGATCTCCAAGAGATAGCACCTCCAACAAAATGAAAAATGTACCCTGATGTAGACTTACGATTGTCTACACAACCAACATAGTCAGAATCTGTGTAACCAATAATGGATGCTTTCCCTCTACCTAAGCATAGACACTTGTCCTTAGTGCCACTCAGATATCTCAAAATCATTTTGACCGCTTCCCAATGTTTCTTGCCAGGATTAGACATATATCTGCTCACAACTCCCACTGCAAATGCAATGTCTGGTCTCGTAGCTACCATAGCATACATGAGACTACCAACAGCAGACTGATAGGGAATTTTGGTCATGAATCCCTTTTCCTCATCTGATTTGGGGCAGTCATCCTTGCTCAATTTCACATATGTGGGTAAAGGTGTACTCAATGCCTTTCCACCCTGCATATTGAATCGATGAAGTACTTTGGATATGTACTCACTTTGAGACAAGTATATGCATCTTTTACTCCTATCACGAGTAATGCGCATGCCAAGAATATGTTTGGCATCCCCCAAATCCTTCATATCAAATGTCTGACTCAACTTCTTTTTGAGAACTGACAAATCATAAGAGGACTTCCCAGCAATCAACATATCATCGACGTAAAGTATCAAGTATATCAAGCTGCCATCAGAACATCTCTTTGTGTAGAGACAATGATCCTCATTGCTCCGAGAATAGCCTTGGGACTTCATAAAAGCATCAAACTTTTGGTACCATTGTCTAGGAGACTGTTTAAGTCCATACACTTGAGCTTACAAACTAGACTTTCCTTGCCAAGAACTACATAACCCTCTGGTTGTTCCATATAGATCTCATCTGTAAGATCTCCATGCAAGAAAGCTGTTTTCACATCCATTTGGACTAGATCTAAGTCCTCCATTGCAACGAATCCAAGCAACATGCGCAAAGTAGTCATCTTGACCACTGGAGAGAAGATTTCCTCAAAATCAACACCATGTTGTTGCTTAAAACCCTTTGCAACAAGTCGTGCTTTATATTTTGGAGAAGCACTATCTGATGTGAATTTCAGCTTATATACCCATTTACATGGTAAAGCTTTCCTGCCCTTTGGCAAAGGTACTAAGTCCCAAGTACCATTCTTGTGAATAGAATCCAACTCACTCTTCATGGCACGCTCCCACTTGACGTGATCCTCTGTCTGCATAGCCTCTTTGTAGCAAGAGGGCTCATCGACATCTGTTAGCATAACAAAATCTAAACCCGGAACATATCTATCAGGTGGATATGAGACACGTGCAGAACGTCTCAATGGTTGTTGAACAGGAACATGTGCAGACTGATCTGAATGGACATTCTCTTGAACATCCCTATGTGCAACATTTTTATGCATGCTAACCGGAGGACTAGTATCCTCAAACACCACTCTTCTCACTTCAACCTCCTTAATCGGCTGTTTATGCATCTTAGACTCATTAAAAATGACATCACTACTTCAGATCACTGACCGTGTTTCAGGATCCCATAAGCGATATCCAAATTGTCCTTCTCGACCATATCCAAGAAAAATGCATTTCTTTGACTTATGGTCCAACTTTTGTCTAAGATTCTTGGGTATATGAACATATGCTTCACACCCAAAAACTCGAAGATGATCATAATATGGTCGTTTCCCTGTCCATAACTCTTGTGCCACTTTCAGACCTTTGGCAGTACTAGGTGAAAGGTTAATCACATGAACTGCAGTCAATACTGCTTCTGCCCAAAAACCTTGTGAGAGGTTTGCATGATGCAACATAGAGACTACTCTATCTTGAATAGTTCTATTCATCCTCTCAGCTACACCATTCTGTACTAGGGTATAAGGAGCTGTAAACTCTCTACGAATCCCTCTACACTGACAGAAAAGGTTGAATTCATGTGAGGTATACTCACCCCCATTATCTGAACTTAAAGCCTTAAGCTTAGTTCCTTTTTCAGTCTCAACTGAAGCAAGCCATTTTCTGAAAGTAGGGAATACATCATCCTTCGATTTGATAGGATATACCCAGACTTTTCTAGTAGCATCATCTATGAAAGTGACAAAGTAAAGAGAACCACCTAAGGACCTAGTGGGCATAGGACCACACACATTTGTATGAACAAGATCTAAAGGCTGAATTGAAGAGTCAATGTGCGTTTTATGCACATTTCTGTTTGCTTTCCATATTGACAATGCTCACAAAATGAAAAATCAGAGAAAGATAACACAGGTAAGTAGCCAGAACGAGAAAGATTTTCCATTCCACTACGAGATATATGGCCCAAACGACCATGCCAAATACAAGCCATAGGCTGTTCAGTAACAGCTAACAAGTGTTCTTTCTGTGATACAAATAAAGGGTAAAGTGAGCCAACTTTCCTTCCTTTTGCAATAACCATATTGCCCTTTGATATACGAAAGGACTGAGCATAGAAGACCACCTTGTAACCAAGGTCATCAAGTTGACCAACTGACATCAAACTGCATGATAACTGAGGTACATGGCGTACATTATGCATAGTAAATTTTGAACCATCAATGAACTGCACAACCACATCTCCAATCCCCACAAGATCACACTGGTAAGAGTCACCAAGTCTCACGGTACCAAGAGACTTTGCTGCATAATTAGAGAACCATTCTCTATGTGGTGTCACATGGAAAGAAGCACCAGAATCTAGGAGCCAGGTGTGGGAAAGAGAATCAGCCATAAGTGCCTCAGATGGCACAGTACTATCAAGTGTAAACACATCAGCATCATTAGAAATAGCATTAATTTCTTCAATCTTCATAGTCGAAGTAGATGGTGCAGGTAACTGTTTAACATGCCCATCAACATTCTGTCCTTTACCTTTAGCATTCTTTAAAGCATAATAGTCTTTCTTCATGTGTCCTTTCTTATGACAATAATGGCATTCAATATCCCTCTTCCTTGATTTACTTCTTCTCTTATTCCGTTGACCATTCTTTTCCTTGTTCTTGCTCCTGCCACGTTGTTGATTCTTTCCTTGGTAAGAATCACGAACATTATATGCATCTCCACTCTGAGTGCCAACCATAGATTTTCTACGAATCTCCTCACTCAAGAGTGCTCCACATATGTCATCATAGCCGAGTTTACCACCTGGTGCACTATTGCTAATAGCTGTGCAAAATGTATCCCATGATGATGGCAGGGTGCATAACAACAATACTGCTTTCATTTCATTGTCCATATCCATTTTATGAGCCTGTAACTGGGAGAATATGGCATCAAACTCATTTAGATGAGCAGCAACACTATCTGTGTCCTTCACACGAAGGTCGTATAATTTTCTCATCAGATATACTTTATTTGATGCCGTCTCTTTTTCATACGTATTGCATAACTTCTTCCAAAGCTCCTCTACACTTTCACAGTCTAATACTGTAAAGTAAACATTATCTGCCAGGTGCAAGCGAATGGTAGACCTGGCCATTTCATCTAACTCATCCCAATCATCTTCATCCATGTCAGCAGGCTTCTTTGAAATCCCATTTACTGGCTTCCATTGCCTTCTTTGAATCAGCACATCTTTAATCTGATTCTTCCATAGAGCAAAGTTTGTGCCATCAAATTTTCGGATCTCAAAATGGTCTTTGCCCTGCAAGTTATAGCTCCTCCTCGGAACGCTAGCACTAGACCCTGATCCACCGGATGTGCCTGAGACTTCTGATGCCATGATCGTAGAGAACTGAGTAGAATGATAATGGAGCTAGAAGAGTCCAAACACCAACAAATAAGTGTATCAAGGAGTAAATCAACCACTATATAGTTGACTAAACCAGAAATCAGGAAAAATTTTGCCAGAGTATCCTCTGCAAAATTAGCATATGACCAGTGTCAAAGTATCATAAAACTGCAAGTACTGACATGTCTACCTGCATAGTGAATCACTGACTCCACTGCATATAATCAGTTACCCAATAGAAGCCAACTAGGCTTATCGAGCACCTATGAAAAACTATCATACATCTCCTATGGCGAGGCTGGGTAAGTCTTCCACCTGCATCACCGAAGAGACCCCGACATCTGGGTGTCTCCCAGTTAAGAAAACCTCACCACGACCCTCTTTATCAAACGTAAAAGGCTTTATGCAAAGAACGTAGCCGCTATATCAATGCCCACATGGCCGTACATAAGCGGTGTCCACAGAAGCGTACATGGTGTGTATGTGCTCAATATATGCAGTAAAATGACACTAAAAGGCTGAATACACAGCCCAAAAACTAGCCAATAACACCTGCAAGTGTCTGTCAACTCTGATGTTTTAGGCTTTAAAAACCTGCATAAATTTGCAATGACTGCTCCCACCAAAACTGAAAACCCCTCGAGAAACCTGTAGTTTTACGAGTGTGGCTGAAAATACAGCCCCAAAGGTTGATATTTATTGTCTGAGAAGTACAAGGAACACTCTTCTTGATGTTCTTGGACCTGTGTGAAGAGAATTACGTGCGAAAGTACTCCGAAATGGCTCCAAAAAACACCCCAAAATTGCTTCAGAAATAGGCTTTAAAAGCAAAAATGAAGCTTTGAGGGACCAAAACTTGTTCAAGGTAATGTCAACCTTAGTCTTTCCCCTTCTTCAAACACCACAAGAGTGTAGCTTAGTGGCAAGAGATTGCCATGGTTAAGCGAGCTCTGGGGGGAACAATACTGGGATGGGTGATCTCCCGGGAAGTACAGGGAACCTCTATATTCCTTGATCGTTGAGGTCCTCCCTCGCGCGTAGCCAACGGCGCCAACGGTGACTTCGGTGACTCGGATGACAAGGTATGCCAAGGTCTATGCCTTGGTCGCCACCTTAGTCGTAAGCCTTGGAGAAAGCCTTTTTGGCCTCGAACTGTTGTGATACCAGTGAAGTATTTCGATGGCGATGCACCGCACTGTACTCTCCTTCTTGAGAGCCCCACGACGATATGCTCGGAGTAGAAAAACCGAGCTCCTGACGTCGCACACAGTACTCCGCACAGAGGCTGTAGAATACGCAGAAAACACAGTACACAAGGAGCACGAAGACAAACTTCTTAGGTCTTACAAATGTGGTCGAACTTACAGTCTGTGACTGACCAGGGCACTATATGTTTTATTAAAGAACATATACAAAGAAGTGTCCGGTGGCCATTTGGCGGGGGGGGGGGGGGGGGAGGTGCTCGCTTCGCTCGCACAAAAGGAACAAAGCTTTTGGCCTCGAACTGCTCTGATACCAGTGAAGTATTTCGATGGCGATGCACTGCACTGCACTCTCCTTCTTGAGAGCCCCACGACGATATGCTCGGAGTAGAAAAATCGAGCTCCTGACGTCGCACACAGTACTCCGCACAGAGGCTGTAGAATACGCAAAAAACACAGTACACAGGGAGCACGAAGACAAACTTCTTAGGTCTTACAAATGCGGTCAAACTTACAGTCTGTGACTGACCAGGGCACTATATGTTTTATTCAAGAACATATACAAAGAAGTGTCCGGTGGCCATTTGGCCTTCTACATGGACACTAACGGTAACACCTCACATTTGTATGTCATATGTTGACCTGCAACATTAGGCAATCCAAACACTGAACCATTATTAACCATATCTTTGATACCTCTTTCATTGAAATGTCCAAGCCTTTTGTGCCAAAGATCTAACTTAGAGATCTTATGTCCACCATAAGTAAACAAGGCATGACCAACATTACCTTGAATCTTCAATGTGAACAATCTTCCTTCTTTCTTTCCTGAAACAATTTGTTTATACCCATTGCTAGGATCTTCCACAAACACTCCTTCATTAGTGAAACTAACTTCATAACCTTTTTCAACAATTTGTCCTACACTTATGAGATTCTTAGGAATTGTAGGAACATACAAAACCTTACTCAAGAGAGTACTACCATCCTTGGCCTTCACTGATCCAATTGACTTCACATTGTGCTTTGTATTGTCACCTGTTTGAACTACATGATTAGTTACCTTATTCTCCAAATCAGTCATCAAAGCTATGTTGCCACTCAGGTGATTGCTACACCCTGAGTCAATGTAGAAGACTCTTTGGTCCTCACTTTGCCTTTCACAAGTTGCATTCATTATCAATGTTGAATCCTCCTTCTGATCTGAAGCATAATTTGTAGTAGGTATTTTTGTATTGTTGACTTTGGAATCCTCTACCTGCATTTCTTCCAAAGTAACCTCTACTACCTCTACCTCTGAAATTACCTCTTTGATTTTTGCCACCTCTTCCTCTTGAATTAAAATTCTGATTATATCCACCATTGCTCTGAGTATTATGCCAACAATCATTAGCTAAGTGATTTGTCTTACCACAAATCCAGCAAGCTTTGACTCCATGTTTATTACTCCTGCCTCTTCCTCTACCTTTGCCACCTCCTCTTCCTCTTAGGAAGTTAGCTTGGCTAGTTGTACCTTCATCTTCATTTGCTTGTTGCTTCCCTTTGATATTCTTCTTCTTATCCTTTTAATACATTGCATGACCTGTACTTTTATCACTTTCACCTTTGACATCCTGCTCAAAGGTTAGCATGTGTCCTAGCAACTGATTTAGGTCAGGAGTGAAATGATCAAGTGATAATTCAGTAGACAAAATGAATGGCTTCCATTTATCATCACCTCTCAAACCTGTAAGGATTTGCCTTACCAATTTATCCTCCTCAATATCTTCATCAACTGCTCCTAATGCATCTGCAATGTCCTTCATTCTTGTTACATAATCTGAGATGGATTGAGAGGCCTTCTTCTTGAATGTGGTAAATTTTGCCCACAAGGATGCCTTCCTAGACTTGTGGTGTTTTGGAAATGCTCCTCCAAAGCATTCCATATATCACTTACACTTTCAAGACCTCTAATGTGAGGTAGCAAGTAGTCATTGATTGCCATATAGATAATGCTCCTAGCTTGAGCATCTCTCTTCATCCAAGTCTTCAAATCTGATAATTCCTCCCTAGTTGGAACACTAGGATCTCTGAATTGAGGCTTTTCTTCTTCACTTGTGATATAACCTATCAAGTCTTTGCTCATAAGATGAGCTTCCATCCTCATTGACCATGCTTGATAGTTCTCTCTATCCAAGTTCTCTATCTGAAGAGAATCTCCCATCCTTTCTTCTCCTGTGTATTGAATTCTTCAAAATTTATGAGTAATAGATGTACCTTTACTTCGAATGATACTCCTTTTGTCCTCCTTGATGTCGTATGGCCTCCTTCTCTAGCTTTGCTCTCAATCTTTCACCTTTTGAATCTTCAGATGTTGAATTCTTTATGACTGAAGCAGTCGGGATCCTCCTTTCTTCAATTTTAATACTTCCTGCTCTGATACCACTGATAGAGAGTGTTAATCTCCAAAAGAACAAGCTACTCTTGAAGTTAGAGCACCTCTATATCAAGAGTAACTCAAAACATTCACCAATTTGGAGGATTAATGATCAATTATAAAGATTTTGAATAAACTGTGAAGAAGATGATTCTACAGAAAGTCTGTTGCACATATCTCTCTCATTGACTTATCAAATGTGTAAAGTTTTTTATAAAACTTTGCACAAGGTGTCGTCTATAGTTTGTGCACCTCCTCCAAGTTAAATCACTTCAAAATAGATATTGAGAAATGATCTCATCAGGTCACCTATGTCTAAAACTATTCTTCTGAGAAGTCGATTCAGACACCTGTAACTTCTAACACTTGGTTCTCTCAAACTAGAACCCGTTTATGCAAATGCTTTTAGCCATAGATGGCTTACCTTCCAACTTAAATTTTGACTCCTCAATCATGCAAAACTTTAACCTATGAACTGAGAAATGATCAAATCTTTGACCATCAAGAATGCACATGTTTCAGAAAACAGTGAACACTTCTTCACATATGAATGTTCCTACTCATAATTCCCACAACCTGTTTACAATTTGGCTCTCAAACTTTATCCATAGACTCATTAACTATGGAATTAGACATCTACAAAAGGATTCTTGAAATGATCAAGCATAGAAGGAGAATGCACAGAAACATCGGGTGCAATTTTTCTTTCATTACTAAAAAACTTTACATCTGGATGAGAGAACAAATCTTCACACTTCTCAAGTGTCTAATCACATCTAATTCTCCTCAAATCTTGTTCTTACACATTCTCTCTTATTTTCCCCGCCATTTTCTTTGTATATACAGGCAAATAATTACAAGCTCATGACCATACACAAGTATAAGATGAACTCACTCTAAAATAATGTACATATGTGTACACATCTTCATCTTCTGGATATGCACTTCCTTCATACTTCATAACTTGATCTTTTCTTCAATCCTTAACTTCAATTCTTCATCAAAAACATCAATTGTTGATTGCCCTGCACCAACACTTGAATCTATGAAAATTCAAGTACTTGGAATTTAGATTGGTTTTTATTTTAAAACCCTAGCAAAGAAGGATTAATATTCTATCTAGAGGTTTTCAAGTTTCCAAGGCAAAGCACGTGATTGTAAGACGATATGTGAAGGAATCAAAACCTAAAATATCAAATTAGAGATAATGCCTGAAACTTCATAAAGACTTGAAGTAAAAAGGTACTTTATCAAGATATGTTTAGACTTTAAGATAAAATTCACTCACACATCAATATGAGCATAAAATAGGGTGGTATGGGACACCAGATTTTATACTCGAATTGATGTAGGAAAGATGGTATGGGACATCGGACCATGAGATGATGATTATCTTTTAGTCTCAGAATTTAGATCTGATCCTCAAGAAAATAGAAACTCCAAAGAAGAAGTTTAAATTCAAGGAGGATAAAAGTAGTATCTCAAGATAACTTCAAGATCTCCAAATCAAATTCAAGTGAATCAAGAGTTCTCAAAGTCTTGCGAGGGATAAGAATCCCACCTTTGTTACTAAGTCCATGCACCAGTCATGCCTAGAAATGGACTAGTAATTTGAATCCACCAAGTTTACATGTTTATGCCTAGATCGCACATCGAGAAACTGTGAACTAGCCAAGGGTATACTCAACTTAGAACTAGTCACACTTAGAACTAGTCAATTATGGGTATACTCAACTTAGAACTAGTCACACTTGCTATCCGCAATGAGCAATATTGAATGCAAGGTCAATGCCCACATGAAATCCTAAAACAAGTAAGGAATTCTCAAATACTTCATTGCTCATTTAAAAAATATGGTCAATTTCACAAATGTAAAATATCATATAGAGAAATATGATAGAGGGAGGTGTACTGGCTGTCCAACTTATGTCATTGGAAGTTGAACCTCATGATGGACAACTTTCAAATAGTTTATTCGTTAAAAAGCTCGAATCGTGAGCTAGGAATCTCCTTTGACATTGACACTTCGTGGTGGGTATGACATAGAGAGAATGTAACAAGGGCATGCAACCAAGAACGAGCTCAATATATGGGTGCCTCTCCCCCTCCACATATGGCTTTGTATATCTTTCTCCTTTTTCCAATTCATTCCAGCGTTCTCAGGGAAAAAAATCATTGGAAAAGGTCTCTGTTTCCTCGTTGTCCGTGGTTGGCTTTCTAAAGCTAACCCACACGTGGATTGGTCTGCTGGCCATGCTGACTGGCGCTTCCGTTATTCGTCCTTCTCTTGTGAAGGCGTACTCTTGGGGTAGGTCTGTCGTCTTCCCTTCACCGTCTTGCTCGGTATTGCCCTGCCGCAGCCTCATGGAATCCGCCTCATCTTCCTCCGACGCGCCTGTAAAGGATAGTAACTCCAGCAAAGTTGGGATTATGCAAAAGATCATGAAGGATTCAAGTAAGGAAAGTAAAGCTATCCGCATTTTAGAAGTCAGAGTCAGTACTAGTCATTTTTCTAGTTTTAAACATAGGGGAAGTGATGTGAAATCATTGTGCTGTAGGGGTTGCTAATATAAACGTTCGACTGCAGCTAAGATATTTGATCAAGGGGTGAACAGAACATACAAATTATGTACTTCTATTAGATCTTGACATTTGCATTATAAAAGAAGTGGGTAATCGAAAGTGATCATTAGTATGGCATTCGACAGAAGTTAGGAAAATGCTTTTCAACTCACAAGAATATATCAAATGTGGAGCATTATATTGCTTCAAAAGTACCTCACAAACATGCTTCTTTCTTATCACATCCATGTGGTGAGAATGAATAGAAATATGGAAGTATGAAGAAAGTATGGTTTTTTATATTGCGTATATCATATGTTATGTTAGTCATTCTTTAAATGTAAAAATATTATTGACATTTCAAATATGAATCTCCATGTAAGAGAAAACTCGAAATGTTGTGTGCGCTGCTCTCCTCTCATCCTTTTTATCCCAAGTCTCTAAGGTGATCTGATGTAGACATGTGGCCATTGTGCACACTCACTCTATTGCCTATCGAAGAACCTTAGGTTATCTCCAAGCTAATAAGCTTGGCAATCTTGACCTTGTTCCATACACACAAAGTAATGGTCTACTTGGTCTATGTTTAATATTCTTAATACAACGGTTATGAAATGAGAATATCTAGGTTAAATGAAGCTTTTCTACGAATAGTCATCCATCACCTTATGGACTTTGAACTCATGCAAAGTGATTGCTGATCCATCACATGTTAGAAGCTCTATCCAAGAATAGAGTGATATTATTGTGAGGAGATAAACAAGAAGGTACTCACTTTAATTGAATTTTTGAATTCTTGCATAATTTTATTTGAAAATACTTGAACATTCTAATCAGAATTTTCAACAAATTGAGATCTATTCTTGACATCTAGCTCTCCATAGTATAGTAGTATTTACTTCCCCCATGCTCAAACTATATATATGCACCAAAGTCGATGATTGGTCTTCTTCCTAGAGTATCATTGCTTGTTTAAGTCTTTATTGAAACAGATCTATTGTGCAATCTCAAAATTCATTATGTTCCCATAGGATTGGATATCTATTGGAGTTTAAACAATCATGGTCCCATGTCTTTGGCCTTTTCTTGGTCACTAACTCTTCTATGTAGGGAACATTGGATTGTGCAGTATCTACATGTAACTTTTTGACAACCCAAGAACTAATGTTATTATGGGTAGAGTTAGTACCAAAGAGAACCTTGACAAGTTGTCTTGTCATAGTCCTTCTCATGATTATGAGCTCTTAATCTGGCAATCAATACCCCTTCTTAGTCATTGATGAAAGTACAAAATTTAGCACTATAGGTATGTTTTATGTGACAATCATGGCTATTATAGGTCATGTTGCCAATGAAAGTAAGTCTAGTAGGACATCATTATCTTCTTCTTTATAACTACTTAGTAATGTAGGATTTAGTACCATGGATACTTAGATCTTTTTTGTCATAGGGAAATCTAAAAATTAATGTTTTATACTGATGAGAGCTTCGATAGTTTATCCCTCCATTGGCCCCCTTATAACGATGAGCTCTAACTAGGAATCAATATCCCTTCAGTGCCACTAGTGAAAGCCCCTCCAGTGCCACTAGTGAAAGCATAGGACCTTGACAATCTTTCCTTCCAAAGTCCTCCTTATAACTAGGATTTCTACAACTAGGAAAAATGTCCCTATGGTGAAAGCACTTTGTGACACCTCATGTATCTTTTCATGATATTCATGGTTATAGTAAGTTTTGATGCCAAGGATAGTGAGTTTACAACATCTCTGATGTGCCTATAGCAAAAGCACAATAAGTGACACTTCAAGTATCTTTTTTATGATAGTCATGGCTATTATTGGTTTTGATGGCAAGGGATGGTGAGTTTATTAGGTCTTTATTATCCTCTAGGCTTTTCTTCATCACTACTTGGTTATGTAGGATTTACTACCATCTTCTATTTCTCAAGGAAAATCTTTAAATTTATGTTTTGCTAGGCATCCATAACACAATACCTCTCTCATAGCCTTCTCTTGCTATTGTGGCATGAACATTGAGTTGTCATATGTCCTCGTTGGAAGTGTGGAGACTTTCCTTTTAGCCTTAGACATTGCCTTAACCTCTCTTTGGGAGAAATGAGGATCTAATTCTTCTAGTCTAAACATATTTCTAGCTTTAGGGAAGGCTCCTCTTCGCATCTTTAAAGACTAAGCCGGTCGACGACCTCATGTTAGTGTCTAGTATCTCTATTCTTTCATTAAAGACTTAGGAGTTGTTGACATGTTTAGGTAGTGATGTGTGTGAACACATTTAGGACCACCAGGGTACTTTTGTCCCTCTTTAGGAGTTTTTTTCTCGTCTTGCCTATGACCCTAATGGGTTACTTATCTTTGTACATTCACTTTGTAATTCATCCAGTGTTGTGCTATGCTCCAAGCTTCTTCTTCTTCCTTATGCATTCGTGTGCTTCCATAGATCTCAAACTCCAACAATTGGTATTGAGGCTGGTCACCACTTCATTTAGGGCATCCTCAACATCCCTCCGGTCACAGTCTCAGAATTGCACGAAAATTGGTGAGCATACTTAGGCTGATTAGGAGTTCAACGTCAAAATTTTGATCCGAGCTCGTGTAGGCCTTCGAATGCACTATCGTAGTGCCTATGCAGGTCATTTCTTCCGTTTGTGCCAAACATATATATAGGTTGCGGTTCGCCCGTATAAGTGCCTCAAAGTTTGCCATAGGTTTAGCAGAGCTTGACAAGGTGCTTCTGTTCAATTTTTTCGAGATATAATAATTTTTTTGGGTCAGGGTATTTAGTCAGTGGCCATGGCTGAAAGTAACGCTGTATTCTTTATGTTGGTTGTTGAGGACAAGTTGGATGACACTAATTACGTGTTATGGGCATATATGATGTGTCATGTATTGGCAGCAAAAGGGCTGTGTCATATTATGGAGTGTATTGAAAAACGTTCTACTACATGTTACACCTGCGAATACAACTATTGAAGGTGATGGAGATGACATTTAAGATGATGATCTTCATATTTATATGGTTCTGCGGTTCCTTATGCACCTACTACAGAGCAACTTCATTGGGATGGAAGAGATGCTCAAACACACCTTGTACCAGGCAAGAAATGAGGCTTGTGCTTACTTCCGAAACCAGTTGGACAGTGAACACATGAATGAAGGAGATTCCTGTAGAGACTACATAGGCGGAAGCAAAATGAAAAGAAGAGTATACTCACAAAAGAAAGAGTGTGAGAGACTCAAAGTGAGTAGATCAAGAAATGGGTAAAATCATATGGATTAGAAATGAGCTTGCAAAGAGCATGGAGTAGGCTCCTCAAGCTTCTAACCAAGTACAAATGGGGGCAGAGGCCCTCCTTATATAGATTTGGGAGGGGCTCTCCAAAGTACATCTCATGTGGGATAATTCCCTTCAAAGGAGAATGAATACAATGGTAGAAGCAAATGGCAAGGTACCCAAATACAAAAGGATATAATATAAAATGGAAATGGAATAGAAATAGAGTGACTCCAAGATACAAAAGGGAGATCCACTCTCATAGTCACAAAAGTCTCATAAGACTGAGGAAGCTTGTTAAGTAACCTAATGGCCATGTCTTCTCTTGAAATTTGTTGTCTACAAAGTGGTAACTTGCGTTGATAATCTTCAAATTAGGCTATCACTTTTGTGATGGTGTCTTGTGGACGTATAGTGAGATTATGAAACTCGGCCTCTAGAGTATAAATCTTAGAAGGTGTTTTATCTTCATAAAGATTTGCTAAGGTATCCCAAGCTTCTTTGGAAGTCTTACATGTAGTGATATGACCCTTTGTTAGTTCGTCACATGCGAAGAGAAGTTGGTCTAGTGCTTGCTTGTCCTTTACATTCCATATATTCTAAGCTCCTAGATCGCTATCCTTATCAGACTCGCGTTCTGTTCCTTCGGCTACCTCGTACAACAGGTTTGTATAGAGGTAGGCCCTAATAGTGTCGTTCCATAGGTTGTAATTTGTGCCATGTAGCCTTTCATCTTTCGACATGAATATTGGTGTAAAGGAGGGTAAATATAATTGAATTGTGGACGTTGCATTTGAAATCGTTGACATGATCGTCGTTGAAATGAAGTTACCACACTTGCGATAAAAATTGGTTCACGAAATTGAGTTAGGGTGGGAGGGGGGGCTTAGAGTAGCCCTACGCTCGCACCGAAATTGAGGTAGACACCTTGGAGAGCGGGGAGGATTTAGAGTAGCCCTACACTCGATAATGCGAGAGAGACACCTTGGAGGGGGGGCCTTAGAATAGGCCGACACTTGCACAAAAAATCGAGACTAGTCGACACGAGAGGAGAGCTTAGAGTAGCCCGTTGCACATGAAAGTAGCCTTAGAATAGGCTAGAGACTCGAGAAGTTTGTGGGTGAGCTTAGACTAGCCTCCAACCCGCAAATGCACACACACGATTCTTCTTCTTATATTCTTGATGATACAAAAGTGGGCACTTAGTGCCAAATGGGGGTTTAAATTTTTTGGAAAGTACAAAGCATTTTTTGCTTAAACACAAAGTAAGATGAGCCAAATGATCAAGCAAAGTGAGGGTTGAAATCTTTGCCATTACAATGAGAGGTGCCAACTTGAGTGCAAAATTAATGCACGGTACCCTTAAAAATACAAGGTTTCCTCTTATAATATGAGTTTTTAAGTGCTTGGAGGTACCAAAGGAGACTGAAAGGGAAGTTAGTTTAGGGTTTAGACTTTAAGTGCTTGGATGTGGCCAACATAAGGATAAAGTGAAATGGTGCTAAATTATGACTTTTGCATGGAATTCTCGATTGGCATATTTGTGGACCAAAATACAATGTATGGGAAGGTCACACGACAAATACTCAAAATAAACACAGATTCGTATAAATTCAAATACTGTGGAATATCAATGTAAAGACAAAGGGTTCCTCCCACTAGCTATTGAAAGGGGCACCATGAAGGATTGTTGGAGTGTCGAATTCTGAAGGGGAGGGCCAAATAAAGTTAAGCGCTCACTTTAATTGTCATAAGCCATCCGATTCATAGGCTCCCTTTGAATGGAAAAGAAAAATGCGTCATCTTAGTAAATACAATGCACTTAACCAAATACATCATCACTGAAGTCAATGGCACTGGGCATAATGCAATATGTGCTGCAACGATAATCAGGGATACTATGTCAGTACCCGCATGGTCTAGGGTCGTGACACGTGAATTCGCAGAGATGCTAACAAAACTATCTTCACACAAAAGTGATGACTTGTTTTCTTTATCTCTCTCTCTCTCTCTCTCTCTCGCGCTCCGGCGATAGGCGCGCACACACAAAGAGTGTGCAACAGAGTTACGTCATTGTCTTCTTTTCTATCACAGGATGTGCTCATCCTTGTGAATAAGCGGTGGTATATTTCTTTGTGGGTAGAGAGACGTAAATGTGGCCGTACGTATGTTAAAAGCTCCTCATTAGGTAAGCACGACTACAGTTGGCTAATGATACACAACAGATAACTTCATTGCAGGTGCAATCACCTTCCAATGGAAGGCATAGTTTTGATTTACGAGCTACGGAGGTGAATTCGAGGTTCGATACTGCATAGCCATTGGGTGAAGTAGCAGTTTTAGCCTTCGATATCTCATTCCTAAGCTTTCAATGCTCATGCATGTCATCGAAAGCCTCTGAAATGGAAGCTAAAAGTTGAACGGGAGAACTTGGGTTATTTGCTACGAGTGTATAAGCTTGCAGATCGTTACAATGCCTGACAGAGGAACAAACATCGTGGCGGAAGAGTCATCCCCATGGTCTTGGTGCACGGGCTGATACTCCGTTGGATGGTACTACAGTGCACTGTTCTTGAAGCATAGAGACAATGTTGGTTCTACAAAGGAATGCAACTTAAAGATAAGCTAACAACAAAATGACTTGAAGAAAAAGAAGTGTCAAACAGTGGTTATAACCACTTTAAAAGATTAGAAATGCACTATCAACTCCAGAAATGAACAAAATTGAAGTAGACCAGCAAAGGTTCCTACAAAAGAGGGGAAAATGGGGGTAAAGGGTGAATAAATTGATGAAGAAAAGGGTGGGAGGATGGGCAAATGGGCAAAATGAAGCTTAAAAGGAGTATAAACTGATGTCAAAAGAGGCTTCTCTCAATGAGGAGAGCCACACCACCAAACTCAAGCATCACCATCACCACCAAGACCTCAAAAATCACCAAACACACCACCAAGATCTCCACCTAGCGCTCTGATACCATGTAGAGAGTACACGCGTGGAAGCAAAATGAAAAGAAGAGTGTCCTCACAAAAGAAAGAGTGTGAGAGACTCAAAGTGAGTAGACTAAGAAATGGGTAAACTCACATGGATTAGAAATGAGCTTGCCAAGAGCATGGAGTAGGCTCCTCAAGCTTCTAACCAAGTACAAATGGGGGGAGAGGTCCTCCTTATATAGATTTGGGAGGGGCTCTCCAAAGTACATCTCATGTGGGATAATTTCCCTCGAAGGAGAATGAATACAATGGTAGAAGCAAATGGAAAGGTACCCAAATACAAAAGGATATAATATAAAATGGAAATGGAACAGAAATAGAGTGACTCCAAGATACAAAAGGGAGATGCACTCTCATATTCTCAACAATTTTCCATGGATAATTTTTTTGACAAAAATGTTACTGCACCTCAATGTGCTTTGTGCGAGCATGGGACACAGGGTTCCTTGCACCTGGCAATGCTCTCTGACTTTCAGTGAAGATGGTGGTGGAAAAAGACTGACCAACAGCCAACTCGACCAAAAGGAGTCCGAGCCACACACACTCAACAATGGTTGTGAAAGCATCCCTATACCCAATCTCACAACTAGAAGTGGCCACAGTAGGCTGTGTCTAGCTCAACCAAGATATGCATGAGCTACCAAGCATGAAGCGAAAACCACTTGTGGACATGAAAGTGTCATAATGACTAGCCAAGTCAGAGTCAGAAAAAGCATGTAAATCTGGCGATAATGATCCCCCCTTGGAATAAAACAATCGAAGTAGCCGGATACCACTCAAATAGCGGAAGATACGCTTAACTGCTTGTGGGTGCAAAGGTGTCATCAAAATCAATGCCTCTCTCTTGAGCATAACCGTTGCAACAAGCTTAGCCTTATACCTGTCAACTCTTCCACTATTCCATCATGCTTACATTTCAGCTTGTATACCCATTTAGTGCCAATGGCCTTTTTGCGTGAAGGCAAGTCACATAAAGACCAAGTACCATTCTTCATAATAGCATCATATTCTTATTGCATAGCAACCGTCCAATTTTCTGAATTTTGTGCTTCATCAAAAGAAATAGGTAATTAACTCAAAGATGGAAACAATCCATATATAGATTTCAACATTGTTAACAATATCATGTGCATAAATGAACTGATCCAATCACAGAAAAGACCAATGTTTGATCTTTCGTATGAAAGCAAAGAAATCAATAATTTGCCTTTACTCACTTTCATAGAAAGTCTAATCCATTGCCTAGATGCTCTAAAATACAAAAAATATGGCTAAAATTGAAAAGATGCTATTGGTTATGATTATGTAGGATTAAGATAGTTTCGAGTTCCATGATATACACACAAGCCATGTATTCATGCATTATTACAAATGGTCTATGCACAAAAACGATATGTTGGAAGAAAATTATGGATGTTCTTATCTTCTCTCCTAAGTGATGTGCAAGAGTTGTGTATGGTTGGTACATATGAATCCTTGCATTGGAATATACTTGAGAAACCTCTTCAAATTCATTTGACCATGTGAGACTATTTACATGAAGATCTTGGTGTGTAGAATCTAAAGCTAGTGGAATTTGTGAAATTGGAGTTATGATGAAGTTTTATGGTTTTTGAAGTGTTCAGAGGTTAAGTGGATGGTGTCCCAAACCATCATGCCCACACCATACATACGTGTTGGGGAATGCCAAACAAATGAGCCAAATGATCCTATTTATAGACTGAAGAAGGAGTTGGCCCTGTCTGAACGGGGGGAAGGGGGGGACACTTCACACCTGGGATAGATAAAACCCATTTCCAATAGTTTGTCAACCTCTTGTTTGACCCTCTTTACATAGTTAGGATTCATCCTATATCTCTAGTGCATAATTGGGATTGCATCTATCTTCAAGTTGATGATGTGTTGGCTCAATGCAAGATCTACCCCCTTGATGTGTTGTAGGAGCAAGCAAGCACATCCCTATATTCTAATAACAATTCTTTAATTTTCCTCTAAAATTACCATCCAATTTATTTGAAAGTATTGATTTTATCTCTTGACAATTGTTGAAGTAAGCATAGAGTGCGTTATGGAGTATACTTCTCCAAGGAGAGCCAATCCCTAAAATAGCCACTTGGTAGGGTAGCTACAGTTTTGCAAGCATACATTGCTTGGATTTACTCTCAATTTAACTAACAAAGTATAGTAAATATGTGAGTTTTTAAATTCACTAAAAAACATTTACTTGGCTTCTTTCTTCAAACTGGAAAAGTTTAGATCTATTTAGCGCTATGAATTGGGAGTTTTTTTGAAATCGTTTGTCTTTACATTTTGTATCTAAATTGAGGTGAAAAGGACATAAATAAATGATAAACTTTACATTTTCAAAATTTTGATTTAAAAAAATTCCAAATTTAATATCGTTGTTGATTCTTAGGTTTTTCACTTCATACTTGGCATATTTCTGTTAAGGAAATTTTACACACAATGAAACAAGAATTAAGTTTTGGTGCATTCTTGCCTCAAAACTAGAAAACTATAAATTTTTGAATAAGATAAAAAAAAGAGAAGACTTTTTGGCACTTTTGCACTTTTCATGCTTATACGTAAAAAGTCTCTTTGAAATTAACGGATTTGAGGGGAATGATTTTAAATTATGAAAGTCAAGGATGCAAAGGGTCTTGTTGATGAAGTACTTGAGAAACTGAAGGTCGAACTTATTGGGGGCAAGGGTCCCAAGGGCTCTCCTTGTAAATTTTGAACCCTTCAACTTATAGCTCCCTTGAGAGCTTTCTAAGAATATTTGTATTATATTTTTTGGCCCCTAAATTGAGGAGATATAAGCATTCATATGTTCTTTTAAAACTTGATCACGTTGGCCTGTTCACATTTTGCCAAGTTTTTTTCTCTCGGTTCCTATATATGTCGAGAATTCCAATGGGTATTTATCTTTGTACATTCCACACTTTGTAATATCACCCTATTCTGCGCCCAAGCTTTTTCTTCAGTGTTCTTTGCGTGCATTCGTGATCCTCCAAACTCCTACAACATGGAACTTACAATAACATAGTTCCTCAAATGTAAAACACTTGAGCACTTTGAAATTGTTCTAGCTTGCATTGTTGAAAATGGGATTCTTCAAGGTCAAAAATGCAGCTGAACTTGATGAAGAGAAAAGTGCAAAACTTCAATATATCAAAGCTTCAGCCTTCAAGTTGGAGAAGACTTACATGACAAAACTCTCTTAAACAAGCTTTGAACACCCCTCAACTGATTCAACTGTATGCAACTTTAAAAAAGAAATAACTGCAGCAAGAAGATCATGGAAATGTCGTTGGTGAGTAGCATAGTAAAAAAAATCGCACTATTTTTTGAAAATAAAAATCGTAAAAATCGCATTCGCGATTTAAATCGTTTTTAACGATTTTTATTCCCTTTTTTTTTTAAGGTTTCATATTTTAAAATTAAAATTTGATCACTGTGATACCTATGCTTGCTAATAGTCTATCATTTATTACATCTAGATAGAACTATATTATTTTCTTGCCTATTAGGGATTTGACTAACTAAATTAAGTTAAAATCGATGCTCAAAGCCAAGTTCCTTCAATTGTGTATGTACATTTTTTGGCATCAAATTAAGTCCCTGTCTAGTATGAATGTGTACCAACCTATAGGTGAATGACATGATAGAGTTTATACGACTGCAATGTTATCATAAACTCTTTGTTGGCATCTCACATATGACTGAAGTACAACAACTAACAAGCATCCAGGTCATATAAACTTTTCACTACTTTCACTAGTCTCCAATATTGGAGTATATATGAGTTGAATAGGTATTGTGCTTACCTTAGATACAAGAAAAAATAAAAATCTCTTGATGAATAAAAACCTTGATTTTTATTTTTATTTTTAAAAATCTCTACGATTTAAACGATTTAAATCTTTATTTTTATTTTTAAAAATCTCTACGATTTAAACGATTTAAATCCCGATTTAAATCTATGATTTAAATCTCTACTTTGTACTATGGTGAGTAGTACAAGAAAGTAGGAAAGAGATTGCTGCAGCATGTAGGTCAAAGCAAGCATGATGAAGATCTTGTGCAAGAAGTTGCTTGTTCTTTTAAGTGCCATTGCTCCGACGTGCTTTGTATCTATCACTTTTCCTTTAGAATTTCTCATGAAAAGCTATACTTCGATCGAGTATGTTATCCCCACAGACATAGTCCGGCAACAACCATTCACTATCAAGGTTTTACTGCTTTGTTTAAGTGTTTCTAATGAGTTACAGCTGTTAAGGAAAATCCTTAATATCATTTCACCTTTTTGTTTGTTGTGTGTAGCTTCTCCTAGTGGGTGGATCAAGCATGAATACTCCATGGTTATTTTGTATCCTGAAAAGTCAAGCTTAATGAAGCTAGGAGGGCCTAAGAAAAATGGGTTATAGGCTCTAGGAAATTAAGGGCCCTCATGTACTAGTGCCTGAACTTCCTGTACCTTTGCATCCCTCCCCTCAATCAGCCCTCATATTTTGGGCATGCTATTGTACATAGTAAATTATGTTTCCTCATTTTCTTCTCCTATTGGCTGCCTTTTTGCTCAGTTTTGTAGACCATGAACAATGTTCAAGGCTATTTCCATGCACAATTTTCAAGGCTATTTGTTACAAGGGGATTTTAGGCTTGCTAAGAGACTTATATATAGCTTGCAAAACAAAAATAAGGGATTTTCTTGCTGGGCAAGTATTTTTCTTTTATGATTATGTTTCCACAAACTAATATTTGAAAATGTGGTAAAATTAGTTTTTCTGCATACAAGAAGATGCAGCATGTACTTGGCTCGGTGGAATGCACACATGCAATGTGGTAACTGAGCCTATGGTATGGAGAAGGAAAAGGTGCTACTTATTAGGATACTCTGGTATTTCAACATAGATGAGTGTTCAATTGAAGGACAAGTAGTAGCTTGTTTCTTATCAATGATTTTTCCACAATGTTTGATTTGATGTGGTTTATGTAACAATGCAGTGGAAACCATTTGGTTCTTTTAATGGCTTACTTCATTTTTTGAACTTGAAAACAGATTCTTGGGAAGAATGTTGGGTCAATGATGTAACCCCATGGGATCTCGGTAAAGTCACTCCTGTTGTTGCAGACCTTGTAAAAAGAAATGACCTGCCAGTTGGTTGTGCCCTTGTTCCTGGTTGTGGATCAGTATGTATTTTTAACTTTCGATAATCATTGAGTGATGCAACATAATATCGTTTTTCCATATATATCATATGAAATATTTGATTTTTGAGGCCAAACTGTGTAGATCTTGTTTTCCTTCAAAAAGGGGAAGTATACACTAGCATGGTATGTTCACACTGGAAAACAAACATCTACATGAAGCAACTCTGTTAATAAACAGCCTTTCATTGTGTTCAACAACTGCAACTATCGTTCTAGTCATAATTCACACACTTATAAGAGAAAGCTATTGCGCTTATCTACAATGAATTTATTCATCGGTTTTATGTGTTCAAAGGTAATGATGCTAGATTTATATCCCATGAAAATTGGTTCTCATCACAGGATATTTCAACATACAGTCGATAGCCTTAGAGTTTGTGGATCTTTGGCTATTAAATGTTACTTAAGTGCTTTTATCGTTTTATTCATATATGAGATGCCTCCTTATAAAGAATACAGGCTGCAAAGTAGCTTGTCCTGTTTGCGGGCTTCGTGATAGTGTCTTTTAGACTGTTGCTTATCTGTTTTTCCTCTATATTCCCTAGTTTTCCATTTGAGATCTAAGAAAAGGTCTCTCAATCATTCAATATGATCAGCTCTCAATGTTAATGCAGGAAGAGAGAGAGATTACAACTGATCCCCCATTTTGAAAATCTCCCATCCTTTCCCACTGTTATTGGGGACCCTGATCTTGGTCTTTCTCTCCATCCTTGTCTGTGGATATTCGTTGGATTTCTGTACGTCGGTGTCATCTTTATCAGCTATGAGAAGTGGACTCAACATTATTTGTGCTTTCAGCAAAGTAACTAATTTCTGGATGACAAATTACTACCTTTGATCGATTCCCTACAATCGATATCATTAAGTACATTATTATTCGCATGATTATTGTTGTTTTTTTGCTTATCTCTTCGGCTTTTCAGCTTACGCTATGAGTATCTTCTACGGTGTCAACTTGTTAGCTTATGGTTTTCCCAGTCAATTATTTTGTTTTCTCAATTATTCCATTGCAGGGGTATGATGTTGTTGCACTTGCATCCCATGAACGACATGTAATTGGATTGGATATATCTTCAACAGCCGTTGGACAAGCCCAAAAGGTTAGTGGATTGTGGATTTATTTGGCTTCTGAGAATTGACCATGGTAGCCCTCTATGCTACTTGGAGAGAATATGTGCAGATATTTTCAATCTTCTGTGTTATTTGTTTGATTTGACGAAATGTACAGCTAACTAATTTTCAAAATGTTCTGATAATTTCATTCCAATTCATATCCAAAGATATGGGCAATGAATATCTGCAAACTTGTTTTTCTTAAGTATTTGTGAATGTTCCTTTTCATATTTCATTTTGGGGCTTTATACTGGTTCAATTAGCATGACACTATATTTAAACTTTTATCTGGGTTTTTTTCTATGCTACTTTTCTGCAGCTGTGGCACGAGAGAGAGTCAAGTGCCTTTGAATTCCTTTGTGCAGATTTCTTTGAGTATAAGCCGAGAGATCCTTTTGACCTAATTCTGGATTACACGTGAGTATTTGATGGTGAGTTTCTTGAAGTGCTTATTTTGCTAATGCTATGTTTGCATATTTTCCGAACAGCTGAACAGACATTGGCCATGACTTTTTTTATTTGAAATTTAAAGGGATTTGAAGTGCACAAAAAGCATGGAAGCATGTCAAACAGTGGAGAACATGACAATTAATGTGAGATAACTCTTAAAGGCATGCAAGAAAGCTGCCAAATTTAACAGCAAAGTGTGTTTCTCAGTTAAACCTTGTCGATAGATCCTTAAATAGTTATGATGATCCAGAAATATGAACTAATTGTAGAAATGTCCACATGTAGTTATCTTGTTGAGCTCATCCCATGCACATAAAGCCCACTGGATTACTGTCCATATTTACTTGATAGACACATCATGCATGTCAAATGTTGTACTGCATCTGCAAAAATAAGTAATAAATGTTGAACCTTGGTATGAACCATAATATTTCATTAAGCTTATTGAGTATTTTTTGTATTCAATTTGCGAATTGATCATATTGTTTGGTCGAATCAGCCATAGTTTGAATCTTCTAGTTTTCCTGGTTCATGCTTTGCAACCTTAGGCTTAATCTGTACAATTCGACTGTGCTGATATTCTTTGACCAATTATACCTTTTGTTGTAAAAGAATTTTGAATTTTCAGCTTCAATATCTGTCATCGTAGTCATGTGGCTTTCTGGTACATCCCTGTACCTTCTCAGAGGCTGTACACATGGGCTTAATTGACTATCTAGGTGTTTTCGGATCATATGTTAGGTGCTTCCATGACATTAATGAGTCTGTGTCCTTGAACAAAATGTTGAAACATAGTCATCAAACTTTTGAGTTGAGTTGGAATGCATCATCATCTATGTATCATGTGTCTAGTAACTTTAGCATTTGGTTACTCACTATTTATGTCTCCATTGAGAATGGCTATTATTGCAATGAGACTATTCAACACAACAATTTGGACTTGATATTCACTTTTCTGTGTAGCAAGTTTACAAGGAACCGCAATTTTATAAAGTAATTGCAAGTGACTGGAAGACAAATGTGTGTTCAAGAGCTAGATTGTTTGTGCACGGTGGAGGCACTCAAAGCCTCATTGGCTTTGAAGTATGGTGCCCCTTGTGGTGTTTCTTTAGTTATTAATGCCTCAAAGCATAGAGGTACCTTTTTCACTTCTGTTGTAAACCAACAATGAACTGAAAATCTTTTTGTTGTAAACAATTATTTGGGTATACTTGCCCTTTCGTAGAGAATTTCATAGGAACCAGTTCAATGCATCTTTAAATCTATTGTACAACAACAGCTTGTTTTGGGCATTTTGTCACTCATATCCATATTGAGAAATACTTTAGATATTTGACATATTTCCCAACACTTGAATGAACTTAATTTTTGTTGGAAAACAATGTCATTATTGAGGATTAACCCTAATGTTCAACAAACCCTAAAATTGATCACCATTTTCCAGAAATAGTTTTGGTAAAAAAGGGTCTAAATTACTATTCCATATTCTTAAACTACTCATTGAGAGCTTCACTCTTTGTTTATATATATATATATATATATATATATATATATATATATATATATATATATATATATATATATATATATATATATATATATATATATATATATATATATAATTATAAATTTATATTTCTTTAAAATTTAAAACTTGTTACTTATTTTTTATTCGTTTTCATTTTGTATTGACGTTCTTACTTGTTTGTAATTTTCATAACAATTATTGATATTATTTTTTGTGTAGTCTCTTGTTTTAGTGGTTGGTTTTCCTTATGTGTTTGTGTTTGTGTTCTTTACCTTGAGTTTGTAAGTTTGGATAACTTTAAACTCATGAAGGTATATATATTCTCCAACTCCAACCAAGCTTGATGAGAGGATCTGCATGACTTGTTTTAAGGAATAGTATTACGCTTTACACCCATGGCTATAATAGAGAGTGCTTGAGCATCTCTTGAATCCCATCTCTTGAATCTGCGTTCCTTTGTCTCTGGATGATGAGACAACTTATTCTTCTTTATTTGCTTGCAGGGCAAAAATTGGAGCAACATGCTTCTTGGAAGAAGAGCCAAGATCCTCAACCAACTGCCTTGGTCTTGGAAGTTTACCATTGGCAATATTCCACAAGTCATTGGAAACTAACAAATTCACTATTATGAAACTCCACATACGATAGTTAGACATTCGATCAAGTTTGTCTTCTTTTTCCAATCTATCTCTATAATCACTCGTCTTGGGAGCAACTTGCAAAGTCACCAGGGGACGGGGACGGGTCCCGGGGACGGTGGTGTCCCCGGGACGGGGACGGAGCCGAGGGTGTCCCGGGGACGCGTCCCCGGGACGGCACAAAAAAGAAGCTCATTTTTGCAAAAATATCGAAGAAATAATGCACAATGAATGTGTGAAGTTTGAACATATGAAAGGACCAATAAGAACATAACTAGAGATAAAAACGTGTTTTTCCGGTAGAAACAATGAACATGTATCAAGCACTTTAAAGTTTTAACATTCAGAATTGTCATTTATATTTCATTGTCTCAAAAAAAGAAGATTCTACATCAACATCATCATCATAAGGTGAACAGAGTGTGGAGAGGGTTTCCGCATATGGTTGAAACTTGAAGGTATCTTAAGCCTCAATACATATGACATCCAAGGAGAAAAATTGAAGGGAGCAATGGCCTCTATTTATGGTTTCTTATGGCCCTCAAGCAAGTTACAAAGCCTCCCTAACATTGGCTTAAGAAACTCTAAAAGAGAGGCAAAAAAACGTGAAGTTTTTTGGCAAGAAAAATGGGCCCAACATAGGAGCCGTCCCGGATTTCCGTCCCCAAATAGCTTCATGACATGAATCCGTCCCAGGGACGCGTCCCGGGGACGGTTTGCTGTTACAGAGAGATGTAAGGGGACGCCTGCCGTCCCGGCTAGGCGTCCCGAGGAATTAAGTTGAGGGGACGGCGTCCCGGCGTCCCTAGGGCCCGGGGACGCGTCCCCATGTGACTTTGGGAGCAAGTCATGTATGTGCACAAAAGCTCTGATGCCAAATGTTGGAAGTGTGGTAGGCCCAATAATATCAAAGAATCTTTCAAACACTTAAAACCTTGAGCACATACATACCTTGAACCAAATAAGATAGATAAATAAAAGTAGACAAGAGACGAGAGACATGAAACGAGGAGCAAAATGCTACTATAAATAATAAATACTTGATGAAATAATAGTAAGAAAATAACGGCATAGTGGAATAGACCAATAGACAGAGTTGAGAGAAAAACGAAGACAAAGATGGATGCAGGCTGAGAGAGAGAGAACTCAAATTCTCAGATTGTCAAGAGGAATGCACAATGGCTTCTCCTCATAATGGGGGGCTTACAACTTAGAGCACCATGGATCATTTGTGGTCACTTGAGGGTGGAGTATTGAGTATGTCTAACAATAATAACTATATAATGTGAGTAATATACAAATTTTGACTAAAACACTGAATGCAAAAGGGTTCGAGGTACAAAAGTAAGATAGAAGTGCCAAAGAGTTATAAGAAAGTGAATGTATGCTGAAATTAGAAGACAAATAGGACTATTTATGGAAAAACAGTATATGTGCTGTAATTAGGGCATAATTCTGCAACCTTGCCCAATGAAGACTCGAAGGTGGTGGGGACCGGGGTAGATATGTCTGCATGTATCTCGGAATCTCGATGAAGCCCTCGTCCGATATATGTAGAAAATGCTCACGGTAATAGAGCATTTTCGGTGGCAATGTATCCCTAGGGCTCACCCATGTCCCCTGTATGTATGTATGCCATATCTCCTGACGAATGACCCTATTCCTCTCTTGGTGAGAGAGCGAGTAGGTGGGTGCATGTGAGTCGTACTGTAGTGGTGGTAGCCTGTCTATGTCAAAGCCATGGTGGGCCAGCCAGTCTCGTGTCTGTGCATACCATGAGGAGGTGTCGCTTGCTAATGCCATATCACGTGATGCCTGGAAAGCACGATAAGCAATGCGCTATGTGTCCATGCTCCGGAGTCTGTGTAATAGGCATACTGTCTGGAATAGTGCCTCAACTAGCATCGGTGGTGCAGCGAGCTGTGCTCTAACGATATCATGTAGTACTGAAGGCTTGCTGTGGATAAGTCTGGAAATCATGAGGATATGTGGCCTCTCTAATGCTGTCCATACTGATGTAGCTAATCCTGGCCCCCATATGGCTGCCCCATACATGAGCGCTGGTGTAACCAAAGTGTCAAAGAGCCACCCCTTTGTGCGGGGCTCCTGAAAATATGCCTGGTGGCACTGTCTCTCCATCAAAGCTAGTGCTGCATACCCACATGTGATGCGGTCACGGGCTGCCTGAGACATAGAGAAGACCCCTGATGCTGCTGTAAATGTCACTCCCAAGTAAACATATGATCCGACCACCTCAATCGGTCCGCCTGCTGCTGTGAACAAACTATGTCTGCGTACCTGTGCTGATGTATGAAAGATCATGACCTTGGTTTTACCAAGGTTCACAGATAACCGTCTGTGTCTGCAAAAGTCATCTAGGCCATGTAGATGATGCTGTAGACCTTCTGCAGACTCTGACACCAGTACAATATCATTAGCGTATAAAAGAATATGGACAATGGACCTGCATACCTCAATGCCATCACCTCCCTGCTGCTGTATGTAGTCCACTATCTCATCAATGTAGAGACCAAAGAGGGTGGGTGAAAGAGGGCATCCTTGCTTCATCCCGATAGTGCTAGCAAGTGGATGAGATAAGCCCCCCGGGAACGGTGTCAAATGCTTTGCGGAAGTCCACAAAGCAACAATATAATCTCCTCTTCCTCACCTTTGCCTGGTTGATCAGGCATCTCAGAGTGAATATGTGGTCAATGGTAGAGTAATCGCATCTGAAACCTGCCTTTCCTGGAGCTCTGATACCCTTTCTCTCAGCGAGAGTTTTCAACTTTGTCTCCAATACCGCCCCATATAACTTGGCCAATATAGGGCCAATCATGATCGTCCGGTATGTAGCTGGATCCATAGTATCTCCTGACTTATGAATGGGCACTATGGTGTGCTCAGTCCATGAGTCAGGGAACCCTTCAACCAATGCATGGCTGAAGAGGTGGGCAATGAGCGGTGCAAGGGTCGTGCCTCCATAGATGAGGTGCTCTGCCTGTAAACCGAAATGGTCATGGGCCCTGCCATGCTGTAGATGGGCAATAGCGCGTCCCACCATAGTGGGTGTGAAGAAGTCAGAGGTAGTAGGACGTGAGCTCTGCGGTCTGGGAATGGGGGGCTGGTCTGGGATCTCGTATAGGCTCCGTGCATAGCTATGCAAAGTGATCGGGTCTCGGATGGGTGTCTGCTGTCTCCTCTCTCTCAAATGTCGCCATGCCACTACACTCTCTCGACTCATGAGCAAATGATAAATATCCCTGTCTCTCCTCCCAGTCTCGCCGTTCGCGACGAGTAAGGCTCTGCATGCGACGCTGTGCATGTGTGTGTAATATCCCCTCTATGCTCTAAAATCCGTAGGTGCTTCCGTAGCTCACGGCAATCTGCATCATACCAGCGGTTTTGGGGCATGGAACCTGTGCGTGGAGGGTGTATATGTGTGCGGTGTGGGAAGCTGCAAAGAGCTGAGTCGTGTAGGATGGTGATGAACTGTGATGTAAGTGTGTCCAAGGGTGAGAGTGGATCGAGGGAGAGTAGACGGGTGTGTAAATGGTGTGCATAAACGTGTGAGAGCTCGTGTGTGAAGTGTATCGTGGTGTGTGTCTTAGTGGTTGAGGGAGGGTCTAATGGAATAGGAGATGAGAGTGTGAATGTGATAAGTGTATGGTCAGCACCAAGTGGGCGTCGTCCAATATTAAGTGAGGGGATGAGTGAAGCTCCAGAGGTGGTACCCAAGATATAGTCGACTCTGTGTGTGTGTGTGTGTGTGTGTGAGAGAGAGAGAGAGAGAGAGAGAGAGAGAGAGAGAGAGAGAGAGAGAGAGAGAGAGAGAGAGAGAGAGAGAGAGAGAGAGAGAGAGAGAGAGAGAGAGAGAGAGAGAGAGAGAGAGAGAGAGAGAGAGAGAGAGAGAGAGAGAGAGAGAGAGAGAGAGAGAGAGAGAGAGAGAGAGAGAGAGAGAGAGAGAGAGAGAGAGAGAGAGAGAGAGAGAGAGAGAGAGAGAGAGAGAGAGAGAGAGAGAAAGAAAGAAAGAAAGAAAGAAAGACTTTTTAACGTCTATTAGAGGCCAAAATCGGCCTATGAGACAAAACATATACATCAGTATGATCCAATCCACTGTGATCCAAAACGAAAATAAAGTGTGAGTACTGCAAACGGGTATAAAAGGAGGGATAGTAGCTGGCATCAAGGGTGTGGGGTGCTATGGGTATGCACTCTATATGCTCAATGGGTGAGATACAAATATGATATGCATAGGGAGGGGAGGCTCGATGGTATCACAACCCCCTAAATGCCTGGAGTGGGTGTAGGATATAATGCATCGGTGGGTAAGGCATCATGGCGATCCTCAAAATGCTCTGGGCGTCCAAATCGATAGGGGTGCGCTGCTGACGTCTCTGTATCTCCATGTCATGGCGTGCGTGAATCGCCTGAATCTCTCTCTGATGTGGACGAGCTCTCCGGACAAGGGGTCTCGGTCGTCGATGCTGTCTTCTAAGCTCCTCTGCTCTGTGTAATGTGACACCCCGCATCGAGCTGGGCCCTCGAGTGTATGTGGGTCTGAAAAAATCTGTAATATAAGTCTGAGGGGGGGGGGGGGGGCAGGTGTATCTCCATCTGCTGCTGGAGGAGTGATGCGCGGCGGTGCTGGAGCTCTACTAGGAAACGACCTAGAGGGCGCTGGTCCTCTGTCCCCAATAAAGCCCTGATCTCTCTAGGCCCCCTGAAGAGCTGTGGGTAGCGGTCTCTGATGTCCTCATATGCCTTGCATCTACATGTGTAGTGCTCCTCGTCCTCCACCTCCTCTCTACATATCCTGCATAATCGCTCATCCCTGGGGGTATGTGTGGCTCGCCCAATCTCAATCTCGAGCTGGTGTGATGATACTCTGAGCTCCTCAATGGCCACTCTCTCAGCTGGTGCCATATATGTATCCATGTATCGTGGTCTCTGAATGAGGGAGGGAGGGAGGGACTGAGGGAGGGAGGGACTGGCTCTTAAGGCCAAAATGACTTATGAGACCAAAAGTTGCAAATTGGTGAATTTTATACAAAGTCTGCACAATACTCGGGGAAGTAATAGCTAAACAATGAGCAGTGTAGTGGATGTGGAGTATATAAAAGGTGAATGGAGTGGAGACCCTTGAGTTTGTACCATGATAGAAAAGGGGGTAAAATAGATACTTGACAGTAAAATGAAGAGAGACAATCTTATGGCATATAGGGCAATAGGGTTAGTCCAATCTTATGGCATATAGGGCAATAGGGTTAGTCCAATCTTATGGCATATAGGGCAATAGTGGTAGTCCATGATTTCAGAGGAGATCGAGCAGTGGTCGATGTTGAATCAGCTCAATGTCATCCATTGTGAGAAGCCTTGTCATGAGATTAATCAGTATATCCATAGTAGGAGTGGAATCCAGGATCTTTAGTACAATGCTAGTGACTGGCCTAGATTAGTCTGTAACTCACCTCTGAGTCTGTTCCTCAGATTGCCTGAGCAGGCTGTCTCTTTTTCTCCCATCCTCAAGTAAGGACAAGCAGGGTCCCTATGTCTCTGATCCTCTTAGTCTGTCCCTCAGATTGCCTGAGCAGGCTGTCTCTATGTCTCTGATCCCGAAGCATCTTTGGTCCTGATAATGCATCTACTGGAACTCAAACTGGCTCGTCAGATGAAACATAGAATCATAGGTTACAACCTTGTGGTCAACAGGGAAAATAGTGTAATAGTTGGGGTAGGTGGAAGTGATGGATTGCATTCCTTCTTATGGGTCTGTTTCATCTGCATGCTTATTGTGAATAAAAGGAAGGAATGACATGAAAAAAGGTGGTGCACCTGCAGCAGGATCACGATGTTTGCAATACCTTGTTGATAATGCTGTACTAAATAGATCAGGTTAAATAGACCAGCAGAATCTAAGGTGAAAAGGTTGTGGGGATGGGGGTAGAGGTGGGGGAGGGTAGAGGAGCTGTCTCCAACTAAGAAGGCTAGGACCAGTTTAGGAAAGACTGGAAAGCTGGAAAGCAGGTGATGGGGTTCAGTAGGGAACGAAGCAAGGGAGTGGAGAACAGGTGATGGAGGTCAGTAGAGGATGAAGCAAGAGAGTGGGCAGCAAGGACGAGAGGTTTGCAGGGAGGGATACACTGAGCAAACAGGTGCATTAGTTAGTTGAAAACAATGCAGTGATGATTATCATAGTTTATTCCAGAAACTAGACATTGCTGAAGACCTTTCCAGATCCTCTGTCCTAAATGCTGTAAGGATACGATGAAGACAACATGGTGGTGCTTTCAACCTGATCGCTCCCTTTACACTTTTCAATCGCTCTCCACTTTCAAAATGTTTAAATCAGATGAAATTCTAATTTCATATAGCTTCCACACCTTAAGTACTTCTCTGAGTTGTAAATGTCAATATTTTCCCACAGCAACTTTCTGGGTTCAGGGATATAAGGGCATTCATGGTCACCGTGAGATATTTCTAGTTTGCGAAAAGTGACTTGGTCAGTCAGACATGTTATGTAAATCTGATGCTCTGTGTCTAGCTCACATGAAAGGTGGCCGTTATTCTATTGTTTTTAACCTGGACCCTGGTAATTATGAAAGGCTTATGATTAGTTAAAAAAAACACTACTAATTCTCTTGCAGTTTCTTTTGTGCATTGGAGCCATCGTTGCGGTCCCTTTGGGGGGTGAAAGTTAATGAGTTGCTTGCCTCAGAAGGTGAACTCATCACGATTATGTTTCCGGTAAGAACTAGACTATCACTCCCTTTTTTTAAATCCTCACCAGGAGTTTCTATAAAATGACGGATTCTGTTGTTGTTGTCTTCTTTTATTTTAATAAATAACACTAGATGGATACATTCGAGGGAGGGCCTCCATATGCTGTCTCTTTGCATGCGTAAGGCTATTCTTGCCCCCTTTTGTCAGGCTGATTTCTGAGGTCAAAGCATACTTGGTTTAAAGTGGTACTTATGATGGTTGTGGTGCAGTTACGAGAAAGCTTTGCATCCACATGGCTTGAGATGCACCTACTTCCAAGAAAATGCACTTGCTGTGGAAAAGAGAAAGGTAAAAATATTGCTATATTATAATGAAAATGTGGGCTTTTTTTGCACATGGTATTCCAAATTGTTATCATCAATCGTTTTACATAATCATGATTGTATACTTTTAATATTAAATCATGGAGATGAAATAATAAGGTATCTAGGAGTCCATTGGGCATGGTTCAAGTGGTTACCACACTTGAATCTTTGGCAGCTGGCTAAGGTTCTAAGTCCCAGGTCGGCTTGACACATCTAAACCAGCCACTTTAGGGGGTTCCCCAGGGTTGGGTGTGTTGTACTTCCAATTTAAAGCTAATATGGAAGAGTAGACCATAGGGTTGAACTCTCCCCCCTTTCCAAAAAAAGAAAGTAAATGAAACAGAACTCTAGGCGCTTTCATACATGATGCTATTTTTTTTGCCTTCTGATTCTGGCTCAATGAAAAGTTCTATGCATGGAATACAGATCACCATATTGGATATACCCATACTGAAATTGGGATAAAACACAATATACAAGCACAAAAGAAACTCATCAATTAAATTTGTTTGAAGAGAGCATTTAGGGGGGGTTGCACTAAATTAAGTTTCAAAGGCGAACGCTGCAATGGCTGTCCATACTTCTGTGCATAGTTATTTCCAGCACATAGGATCCTGAACCCTACGAGTTCATGCTGCACGTCAAACATTGCATCCTTTTTCCTTTTTATGTACACCGAATCTCCCCTTTTTACTATAAATGGATGCAGTCTAATATGGCCAATAGGTTTATTAATTTTTAAGCATCATTTTTGTTTTTGATTGATTGTGGTGAGGATGCGTGCTGCAATATTTACTCTAATATATGGCCTTGTTGGGAATTTTGGAGGTCCATTCCCTCCAAAAAATGTACGTATGTGGGCTTGCACACATTTACAGATAGATACTATGAGGCTACACTTCCTAAAGCAGAGCTGAATTTGAATGATAAGTGATTTGCATTCTTGATCGAGAGTATTCCATCATAGTCCGCTCTTTTTATGACAAAGAATCATCAATTGCTCAATACTGTTAATGTTGTTCACATCATTTTACATCTGAATATCCATCATGCATGTTGGGATATCACATCAGGTGCTAATTTGGTTGATCTTTCTATTCTTTTGGTTGCAGACTCGTGCTAAATCTGAATATTTGTGCTATTGAAATTTGTGTATCAGGGTCGCGAATATTTGGGGAGGTGGAAAAGATGCGTGAATAAGCTTTGAATATCAAATATATTTCCCTTCTCTGTATGTCTTTCATGGGCAATGTAATGGTATTTGCTTGGTTGCAGTGGGAACTGACTTCATCTCACTACATCATCTTCTTTGAGGAACATTTATATTGATAGGTTTATCATCTTCTTTGATGAACATTTATATTGATAGGTTTATCATCTTCTTTGATGGAACATAACTTGATTTAACTTGGTTATTTGTTAATTCTTTCTCCCATGATTGCAGTTTGCATGTTGGATGATTGAAGGTCTTTCTTGCATCCAGTTTCCACATTATTTTTCTAATTGGTGTTTGAAATATCATACAGATGCAAAGCTCGAGCAGATATCTTCCACATTGAGAGTGCTTTGAAAAACAAAATCTTTAAGATTTTAGATGGGCACTACTGCATGTAAAGTGTCGGTTCTCAAACTTTTTGCTTTGTTAGAAGCTCAATGGAGGAAGATAGTTCAGAAGTGGGCGTGTTTGTTTTGTGCACAAACTTGTACATCTATGTTCGTATTGTATAGTACTTGAAAATGATGTATTTACCTAGCTAATATATTCACAACAGAAGGTTGAGGTACATACCAAATGATTCTCCTAGTAGCTTTTAAGAAGAGAGAATGCCTCTCCAAGTACGCTCTTGGGATATGATCAAGGTTAGATCAACAATACAATTTATGTACAATTGCAAAAGTTTCTTTGTACACGCCTACACAAAAAGATGTAAAACCACAGGCTTTACTATCAGGTCCAACTTTAGTTGATGTTTTGACTTTAGAGTAGAATGGGATTACTTTTGAGGACTCCCAAGTCTCTACTAAGTACAATGGTAAACAAGATGTATGTATAGCTCTTTTGCTCAAAAGTTCATTTTCTTATCTAGGTTAGGCTCTCTATGAATCACAAGTCCACATTGCTTTCCAAGGCTCAAGTTTGCTCAAGAATTATAGCTATATTCCAAACAATTGCTATAGCAACTTAAAAGGCAATTGATTCTCACTTTTCTTGGATGTTTCAAGTCCAAACCAGGTTCACAATGTGTTGTTGCTTGGCCAATACATAAGCACTGTGTACACACCGAGTGTTGAAATTTGCACTAAAATATTACTCCAGTACCATACTTCTCTAGCAAGTTATGGTAATCATGAGATGATTGCACAATCTTCTTTGAGGTTTTTGGTCCTATATTAGGATCACACTATAATTTAAATACTCCCAATAAGTTGGACTATCTTGGGAGGATTTTGAATAGCTTATGTCCACATACAAATACTCTAGAACCCTAGGAGTTAGGGCAGTTGTGGTACGTTCTAATATGGTTTTTGAAGCTCAAACTACTTCCCAAGGTGATGCACTAGTTCTTGGTGGTGTAAAATCTCTACTCATAGGGTTTAGTGGCCATGTCCTCAAGAAATTGGCAACAATTTGATGGGAAAAATCTTGAAGTATATTGCTTACCTGCTTGTGATACTAGCCATGGCTTTACTTAGGTTAGATACAAGTAGTTCCCTTGGGACAATTGCTCTCGAAATCTACTCCTAGAGCAATTGTGGGTGAGCCTCGGAATTGTTGTTGGGACTTTTTCATGCAAACTTTCTTGTACTAGGTTTCTTGTGCACTTAAGATGTCTTATGAGCTGTTTATAATGCTCAAAAGCTCACAAATCCCTCTAGAAGATTCTACATAGAGCGATTGTGAGTTATCTTTAAGCTCTTTTTAGTGAGAATTCGACATGGAAACCCACTTGGGAAGTTATCTTGGTCTTTACCAATCATAATAAGCTCAAGCGATAGCCTAATAATCCAATGTAGCCTACCAATGGTTGCCTTGTTGGGATCTAGCCTATAGCAATTGTGGATGGGTTTTGAAAACTTCTTTACTTTTGGAGATGGAATTTTTCTTCTTATGTGGTCCTTGTACACTTCGGATGGTCTCCTAGCATGTCTAGGTTGAAAAACTCCCAAAAGTCCTCTGGATAATTTCTCTGCATAGAGTAATCATGAAATTGTCTTCGTGCCTTTGGACTAAGTTTTGGATTGGAATTTCACTTGTAATGTTTCCTTGTCTTAAGATAAGTGTGTGGGACCAAATTGTGACCTAAAATCTTCAGTATACTATCTATGATTGCTCTTTCAAAGTGTGCTTAAGAGGGCAATTGTGGATGGGTTTAAGTTTTTTTTTTTGTGATCCAAATAAGAGCAAAGTATGGCCTTAGGGTTTGTTTCTCTCTCTAAAGCAAGACAAGGCTCATTCACTTACTGAATCCCCTACTTGGCTCGGCATGATTGCTCTGCAAACAATCATGTATGACACTTTACTCCAATACCTTAGTGCTTTGTGTGTTCCTTTTAACTTTATATTACTCTTGGTAAGCTTGAATTTCAATTAAAACTTTACCACCCATGATTTCTTGACCAAGTTAAGGCAATCGCGAATCTTAGACTTGTATTTTTTGATAAGTCTGAATTCAAAGAACCTTTGAACTTATCCTTGATGTGATCCCCATTCAAATCTCACTCAAAATAGCCTAACTTCTCCCATGGGATTGCTCTAAGCGATGCATGTAGGTAATGAAAAAGATTGCGTTCGTTCAATCTCTACCACTCATTGCGATTGCTCTCAGCCTACAGCTAATGTGAATTAGTCTATAGAACAACCACAATAAGTTTTAGCTTTCTTACTGCCTCCACAAAATTGCTATGTCCTTTTGGGCGGACAAGGCAATGCACACACATAGAAGTCTCCAAGTAATGCTCTTTCTTGCACACTTCTCCACTTCTCAATTCCTCCACACTCTCAAGGCAACATATGCAAGGTTTCTCTACACTCTTCTATGATCATATCATCATTGGCCCATGAAAGCATGATGGCTCTACGTGCAACTTTTTGAACTCTGTCAATGGCTTCGAAGTATTAATTGGAGTACTTTTTTTTTTTGTTTTTTGGGTACTAAAATTGCTTGCTAAAGTTGAGAGAGACCTACTGCTATCTCCATTCCTAGCATGAACAAGATGATGGTGAGAATTTTCCTATTGTTTCTATCGCCTATGTCCTAACAAAAAACCTTCTTGCCACTTCTCCCTAGCTTCAAACGCCAATAGAGACCTTGAACAACAACTCATCCTCGACTATGGCACCAAAAATTGTTTGTAGACTTGCTAGCACGAGGCATAATTGGCATATAGTGGTACTAGATCAACTTGAAATTGTCAATCTGAGCATGTTTACCTCGTCCAAGTGTATGAAAAAGTGTGTGGAGCTTATGCTTGTATTTTTGAAGAAGAACAATATGCAAACATGCTAAATGACAAGAAACACATGCTTAATGCATGGAAAAACACATATCATTGTTAGATATGGGGTTGGGACATCTCAAGAACACCCTTCGAGCTCTTAATGAAGAAGGAGATGGAAGAGAGAAGCTCATGAAGCAAGATGCACAACAATTTCACTTGAATGATCAAAAAGTTCCTTTACGTTTTTGTCCCTCATCCTTAAGGACTTGATTCATTTCACACGAAAAGTGGGCAAATCTTGCTAAAAAATAGTCCTAGTGATTAATAGAGTATCAAAACAAGTCCTAAAGAATCCTAAAAAATTGTATGATATTAGGGAGATACACTTTAGGTTCAAGGACTCGACCTTTACAAAAGTGGAGTATATATACAAGATATTACATGATTTGCTCAAAAAATAGTAATTTGACATTATTTGCCTTCGATTCCCAATTTTCGCGTCCTTTGATGCTTCTTTATTTTTGGACTTCATCGAGAAGATTTGGTATGCAATTCATGGCCCAAGAATGGAAAATTAATGGGCCTTTTCAGGTCTTCGAGTCTTTACTTTGCCTTCATTGCACTTTTTCCCAGCTTCAAGCCTTTTCTTTCAACAAGTACCCCATTGTTTTCAAGGATTAATAGTCTTGGAGTGAGGCTAGTCCTTTATGACATATACTTTGTTAGTGTCCTCTTGGCTTTGGAATCATAACTTATAGAATCCACATATTTGAAAATAACACAAGGTGTAATGATTCTTGGAGGCAACAAACTTCTATAGAGCAATAGAGGATTAGAAGACATCAAACTTCACCTAGTCCCTTCCTACAAGAAGGTGAAGCTCTTGAAGCTTTCTCATTAGAGCGAGACATGAATGGCACAATCAAGGAAGGTGACTTATACGATCACAAGTGGCCAAGTGTTTGAAGAACCAATATTATGGATCCACTAATCCTCATGATCATGTAGTTGAAAATAAGTAGATAGTAATGGCTTAGGATGTAAATGACTATACTAAGTTTGAGGCCTTTGGTTTAATCTTAATTGGACTTGTTGGAAGGAAATCTTCATTGATATAGGAGGAAGTTTCTTGAGGAAATCATTGGTGAACTCTCAAGTAGAGGAATGAAGCACAACATTGCTATATTCATCCATACTTTAAACAAAATCCTAATGAAAGTGCTAGAATAGTTGGTGGGGGATTTAAGCAATACTTGGATAGATGTCCAATTGATGAAAAACCATCAATGCCAAAAAGAGTGTCACTCTTTGTAGAAGGTTTGGCCAATGCTCAACTAAGAACAATGGTGTATTGCAGAAGATGCACTGAATTGAACTCATGCATCAAGGAATAGAATTAGAAGACAACACCATGGTATCTAGGGCATTTGTTTGATAATTTGACAAAAGATGGGGCTCTCTTTGTAGGTCTAAACTTGTGTCTACTTGTCTCAAGGAACCTAAAAGTATCCTTTTAGCACTATCAATTTATTCTAGTGACTCCAAAGGACTTGCAACATTCCTTAATTACATACATACTATGGGGCTTCTTTAATTAAGTTGCATGTCCAAACAAAACTTTCATATCGTTCTCTCTTTGTACAATATTCTCTTATTATCTGAATCATCCTACTTTGACAAAAATTCTAGGTTGTGTATCCCATTTACACTTTTTTTCTTCATAGTGTGAGTGGTTGTGCATCTTTGCATTTTTTTCGAGTTTTCTTTGATCATATTCTCAAGAATCAAACTAGTGAGTTCACTGATGTACTTGTAGTGCTTCTTGATAGTGTATCTCATTTTATCTCTATCCAAGTACATATTCACTTTGAATTTCATGATGGGAACTCATTTATCTCCTTCATTGGGAGGTTCTTTAATTACACAACATATCCATTCAAGCTATAAAAAAAAATTGGTGCTTCGAAAATGTTGTGTTGCATGAATAGTGTGTTGTTCACATCATATAGATATAGATTCCACTACATGCACTTCTTCTAGGCTTTTCCTTTCTTCCCAATCACTCTTTGAGTCATTAGGCAAATACAAACATATAGACAATGGGTGTATTATGCTAGGAATTTAAGAGTAATAACTTACAAAATTAGGCTTACTATTGGTGCATCTTGATAAGGTGCATGATGTGTGTATGATTTCTCTTTGAGACTTTTCTTATGTTTTGCCTTTGCAATTCACAAAATTTTATCCAAAATCCTAGGTTTGATTCAAGTCATGGATTTTTCAACAAAAGTCAAGTTGATGATCAAGAATTCTAATTATAATTATTTATTAATCAAACTATAGCTTGGGTGAGGATGCGAATGAATGGTATACACAAATGGAATCCCAATAGGCACTTTCAAATTTGAGAAATAGATCATGGAGTAGTCATGATGTATAAAATATGGTGTTAGATGTTGATTGTGAATCCCCCCAGAATCAACTTAAGAAGACAAGGTAGAATCCTTGTGGATAAAGTTCCAAAGCGTTCATAATTCTAGTCATATTGATAGAACAATGTTTGGAGCAATCTTTTTTGAATTCTCAAGAAGAAGATGATGAACAATTACAATGGGGTATAAGTATGATTTTGGTTGTAGAAGGAATTGAGTTCTCAAGGCTGATCTAAGCAAGTAATGGATAGGGTCAAGATACATGAGGTTAGGATATGGTTAGGAGGGAATGCACAATGGACAAGGAAAAGTATTGATAGATAACTTGGTGGTTAGTGGTGTGTAATGGTTGCTCATGGAAATCTTTGTTAGACAAGGAAAAATGTTGGGATATTGTGTCTAAGAATGGAATATCCATCTGCTATTACAAAATGTTTGTGTACAAATTTGCCGAGATAGAGAAACCTTTATGTACTTTATCGAACTAGGTTTGAATGTTCAAATGATTGTGAGGAACCTTTTAAAGCTTGAAAAAAATTATTTAATAACAAATCCAATTTTGAAGACATTACACTGAGATTTGATCTTTAATGTCCATGTGGATGCTTCAAATTTTTCCTTAGGATGTGTGTTAGCATAATATATAGAGGGAGACAAGTTAGATTTTCCAATTGCATATGCAAAAAAAAAATTGAATCAAGATGAGAAGAATTATACAACCATTGAAAGAGGAGATTTGGGAATGGTGTACATTGTGAAGAAATGCAGGCATTGCATTTTGACCAAAAAGTTCAAAATATTTATTGATCACCAAGCTTTAATATATTTAGTCAATAAATCCTTTGATAAAGGAAGGATTGTAAGGTGGTTCTCATTGCTAATGAAATTTGATTTTGAGTTAGTTGTGAGACAAAGTAAGACTCACAACCACTTATCAAAGATTCTATTAGTAGAAGAACCCAAGGGAGTAGAATGTGATCTTGTTGATGCGAATCTAAAGCTTGGGCTACTTCTCTTGTGCCAATTTTATCTTAGATTCCTCATTTTCAAGTTAAAAATCATGAACATATAATTTTGTGAAGTAGAGATTCTATTCTACTTCACAAAATTATATGTATCATTTGTATCAAAAAGGACTCTTGGAATATTTTGTTCTAGAGGATGAGAAGTCCAATTATGTGGAAAAGGCAGATGTATCATTTGTATCAAAAAGGACTCTTGGAATATTTTGTTCTAGAGGATGAGAAGTCCAATTATGTGGAAAAGGCACAGGAATGGGGTACATGATCTCATGCTTCAAAAATAGTCACTCTAAATAACTTGAGAGACTAGGAGCATATTGGCCAAATAAATCAATGATGTGGATAGGTTTTTGTCACAATGTCAAGAATGCCAAAAGAATGATTCTTTTAAGTTCTCAACTTATTATGTGTTGCATGTTAATCCTAAGTGGAGTGAAAATATTGTGGAATACTTGTAACATAAGCTTGAAAAGAACATAAAGAGATTGAGTGCAAATGAAAGAAAAATGTAAGAGATGTGTAAAGGTTATGTCTTTTTGAATTGAAAATTCTTACAAGAGTAGATGGATATTGAGAAAATGTATTAGATGGATATTTGAGAAAATGTATTCCTAAAGATAAGTATCTAGAGATGTTGGAGGCTGAAGAAATCCATCATGCTTTGTGTATCTTAATGCAGAAAGAAGGCCACATTTAGTATTGCCTAGTCTATTATGCAAGCCAATAGAAGACAAAAGGAAATTTTTAGTATTTGTATATTCCATCAATAAATTTTATCATCACTTATTAGGGCGTAAAGTTACTTTCTATGTGGATCATACAACATTGCTATATTTGGTAAATGAACAAAACGTGGTTGTCAAAATTCTAGGGTGAGTCTTGTTCTTATGAGAATTTGAGTATGATGTTTTTTATCGACCAGGTAGTTTGCATGTGGTGGCATATTTTCTCGCGTCAATCAAATTTTGGAGTGGAAAATTCTTTTCTAGATGTAGAGTTGTTTCATATGGTAGAGATACAAAACCTGATTTAGGAAAATGAACTTAATACAATGAAATGGTTTTCTTTTTTGTGATCGATATTGCCCAGCACGTTTATGGTCTATTGTAGAGGAGATACTGGGGTATCCACCTTTGGCAAAGTGCCAAACTGTAGGGGAAGCTACACACTCACATTTCCAGTATGTCTTCTACTCAAGGGAGGTCCTTCCTTAGGGAAGTATATACCCTATAACATTTCCGTGTGCAGGTACACTAATCAACAATGGAGAAACCGTACAATCACAGATAAAGAAAAATGACAAATGCACATAAGAGAGAAAACCCCAACTTCTTAGGTCACTCAATGATTACAGAGGCCAGGAATGCTCAAAATGAGCAATACAATTGGCTAGCATGCCATTCTAGAAACTAGATAGAATCAACACAAGAAGTACCAATTAATGAAAGAATACAATAGGGATGAAGAACTCTCTCTGAGAGAAATGTGACAAAGTCAAAACAAAAGTCTATATATAAGCCACTCAACCACTCTCTAATGCTAATAGGCAACTCCTCTAGGAGGCCCACACTGTGTATAATCACCATAGAGTGACCTTGACAATAGTGTGCACGTAGCAACAGAATGCAAAGAGTGGTCAAGAAAATGGTGTTGGTCCAATGATGCCTCGAATGAGTGCCCGCCATTTGCTTATGTAGACTCCAAAGAGGTCAGGAGTGGCCTTGTCGAATCCCAACGTTCACTAAGTACGTGCAAAATTGGTCGCCCAAAATTGGATTAGTAGGCTAATTATGGTGTTGGCAACGAACCTTAATTAGATCCTCAATCATAGCTTCTGACATCACCAGATCTTGACAGCCTGCCTTAACTTTCACTTAGACACTTTAATGATAAGAAAAATGTTCCCAATATTTGCCACCCAAGGTAGGAATGGTGGAGCCCATCTTAATGTGGTAGTCGTCTATTTTGGATCACATCCGACGGGAAGTGGTCGTCTAATAACACCATACACGCATTGCCTTTTGATGAATGGATTTGGTGGTATTGCCATTTCAGTGCTGCATTTCATCATTACAAAGTGTTTATAAACACTCCTTGGAGAAAGATCCTTAGTCCTCTCTATCACCTCTTTGATGGCACATTTTACGAAGTGCAAATGTTGATAAACACTGCACCTTTTAGCTCAATTTTTACACAATCAAAAGTGTATTTTCTTGTTCACACAAGAGGACTTCATTTGATGGATATAGTAAGTGCTCCCACTGTGTGTTCACACTTCATCTCCTCTCTCTTGTGGTCCTTTGGTCTCCGACATGTACCTCTTCACTCTTTCCTAGAGCGTCCATGATTACTTTCATTAGCTTGCGTTCCCATTTCTTTTGCTATGTAGCTACCCTCATCATCGAACATGCTGTTATGGTGATCATAATAACCGCTATGATCCCAAGAATGCCCTTCCAGAAGCTTCTAAGCTATCAAACGCTAGCTTGGCCATTGTGTAATGAGGCGGCACAAAAACTCAGATGGCCCCTCTGCACAACAGAGAAGATAAAAAGTATTGTCATCATCATCATATCTTTCCTGGTCCGCGTTTGGCATCCATTCATCTTGCGCTTTGTATGCAGTCTTGAGAATACAGAACTTCTTCGTTCCTCGATGGCTAGCAACCTTTGCTATGTGGTAGACTTTCATCTCCGTTGTATTCAAATGCTATGAGCATTTTGCTTCCACATAGTACTGAGGTATTGAAGAGTTGGGCGTTGTTGTGAAGCCTACACTCATCACCTCAACTCACACAACCAATCATTTACAGATGAAGCCAACTTGATGAGCCCTTCTCCGACTGGTTATCATTGCACCAATCTGAGAGAGAGAGAGAGAGAGAGAGAGAGAGAGAGAGAGAGAGAGAGAGAGAGAGAGAGAGAGAGAGAGAGAGAGAGAGAGAGAGAGAGAGAGAGAGAGAGAGAGAGAGAGAGAGAGAGAGAGAGAGAGAGAGAGAGAGAGAGAGAGAGAGAGAGAGAGAGAGAGAGATGCACTTCCAATGCTTCCACTCTACCTTTTGTTTGCCATCTTCCACTGCCCATGAGCCTCCATTATGCACTGCTTCGTTCGAGATTTATCGGTCTCGATTAGCCATTATATGTTTTTATTTCTCATATGTTTTTAGTTTAATCTCGTATGTATTCAGTGAATACTACTGATGAAGAAAAGAGCTTTGAGAACTTCAAAATATGTTTTGATCACAAAAACTTTTTCTCACTCTCATGTGTGATGATTGTCTTTTGTCTGCAAGGGACCGCTATGCATTCAATGTTTGAGATTAATTCTGTGTAATTATCATAAGATTGTCCCACGCTGCTTGTCGGGGTGGTTGGGGCTCTTGCCTCTTGAGGCGGGGGCAAGGGTTCAACCCCTGGCAGCAACATGTAAGGGACATGTGAATCTTGGAAAGATGTTGCATGAGGCTGATGTGCCATCGTTTATCCAGCCCTGCGGTAGTTGTGACCGCCATTTAACCTAGCCTTGTAAACCCCTGTTCTTGTGGGATAAGGGGGTCCCATGGGCGCTATGCTCTTCCTAGTACAATTGCAATTTCAAAGTTAAAGCCCAGGGGAGTAGGCCTCGGCTGAACCTCCATTTAAAAAAAAAATTATCATAAGACTAATTCTGAGGTTCTTACAAGTAATTCCTAGCATTCCTACTATTTCCACCTTCTACTATGAAGTGATAAAAGTAGATATTGTTGTTTCCACATGATAGTGAGACTTCCCATCTATTTATTTGCTCAGTCAAATACCTTTCAATATATCTCTCATTATTTATGCTTTGCCTCTTAGTAATGTTACTAATTTGATCATGCGGATAAAAATAGTTGATCTCTTTAAAACTCATCAGGGTCTACTTCAAAATGAGACTACCCTGACACACAATAGAGCCCTCATAGAGGATATTATTGATGTTGAAACTACTATCTCTATCCCTTGTAAAGTGAAGTTGAAGAACGTGCAATCTGCCAAGAAATGTGAGCATGCAATTCTTCATGATAAACACTCGCTTCTTGGATCAAAACGGGAGTCCCATAGGTGGAGTTTCACTCATCTATCCTGTTGACACTCAAGGTCAAGCACAAGCATGGAAGCGCATCAAGGAAGTGGACACACAAGAAGAAGGAGCATGTAGGGAGCTCCAAGAAGCACATGTCAAATTTTTAGAAGAAATCCCTATAAAAATAGTGATTTTTATCACTAAAAACCAGTGTAAATACCATTTTCCATTTTTGCAACTCCATTTTGTTCAAGCTGAGGAGTCCTTGAGCTTGAGGAGGTTTGAAGTATCATCCTATCAATTTTCATAATTTTTAGACTCCTTTTGAGCCCCCAAATAAGGCATGGAACTTAATTTTTAACTAGGCCGGACATTAGGTCTAGACAGGGCCAAAACCACTGAAAAAAACTATAAAAAGGGCTAGAGAGCTCATTTTTGAGGTTAGCTTATTGTAGATTTGAGCTTTTGTAAGAGAATGCTTTTGTAATAGAAGCTTTCCATTGTTCATCTCTTTGCTCTTAACGTGTGCACGTGTGTGTGTGTGCATGCTTGTGTGCTTTCACTCACGCACTTGTGCCATCATTTGCTCATGGTCTTCATACCATTCCTCACGTCTCCATGGATTGACAAGTAAAGGAGATGGTGCTTACGCTTGAGCAACACCAAATTTTGGCACCGTTGTCGGGGAGAGAGCTTGGAGGACGAGCGTATGATGGTAAGACGTAGAGTATCGATGTTGGAAGGTAAAAAAATCACCATTTGGGTTTAGTTTCTGAGTTTTTCTTCTCCTTCATCAGCATCATCACCACCATCTTCTCCCACCTTCATCTTCTCAGTTTTTCTTCACTATTGACTGTACATTCACCTCGTTTTTCACATGTGGCTGCGAGCAAGAACCATAGAGGGAGTTTAGAGCTGAAATGCTGAAGAAATAGTCTTGAAATCCTCTCAAAACATAAGAAATCTGAGTGAAGTATCACGCGGACTAAGACGACCTGCGTCTGGTATCGTGAGTGCAATATCGTGGAATAGGTGAGAGTTTTTGCATCTACAGGCACACACCAAGTATTCTGTTCGATTGAGTTTTGGTATCGCGATACCAGAACTCCGGTGTATCGCGATACTTGTTGAGTATCATATCGCTTTCTTGAGGTATCGTGATACCATCACGGTATCGGGTATCACTGGGTTGAGGTATCACGATCTTGATTCTTAAGTGGTATCGTATCGCGGACCTACTGGTATCATATCAGGGTGGTTCAGTGGTATGGTATCGCATAGCATAAGTAGTATCGCATCGTGCTTGGAGTGGTATCGTATCGTGAGAACAAGTGATATCGTATCATCTGGAAGGTATCGTATCGCGTAGAACTTGGTATCGTATCGTGCCTTAGATCTCTTGGTATCGTATCGTCTTGCCAGTAGTATCATATCGTGAGACAGGTTGGTATGGTATCGTGAACCGAGAGGTATCGTATTGTGACCACTTCTAGTATCGTATCGTGACCACTTGGAGTATTGTATCATTTGATAGCAGTATAGTATCATTTGATAGTAGTACCGTATCGGGGAAGTTCGTAATACCTTGGCAGTATCGTATTGCCTGAGGTGGTATCGTCGGTAGTGGTATCGTGTATCATGGAAAACAAAGATATCATATCTTGCAAATTTGGTATCATGCATCGTGTATTGTTGCTCCCAAGTATTATTGATACTTCCTAAGTATCCTATATCGACTGTTCTGAACTGCTCCTAGAGAGGTCCTGTTCCCCTGTTTTAACCCCCAAAACACTGAACTAGCATAACTTTCTCATACAAAATCTGTTTGTTGTGATTTTGGGTTCATTGGAAAGCTCTTTTTGAGTACTACCAAAACTTTGAATGGTTAGGGTAAAACTAATACGTGGATTTATAGATATGGTATTTTGAAGTTGACCTTCATGTGAGACTAGGAAACCAAGGGGCCTCCAAAGGATTTTGTCCAATACTCCAAAGGATTTTGTCCAATACAAAGGGGAAATTTTGGACTTGAATAAAGCTTATGAACCTAAGATATCATAGATACCTATGCAAGGATAGAAAAAGCATTATATCTTCTGAGACCAGTGTCAACCATATAGCTAGGTCTTGGGCATAACAACTCAGTGGTTATCCCTACATGCTAAGTTCCGAAACAAGTGACTCAAAAATGTCTTTTAGTATGGAAAGACCCACACGTACCTTAGGAACTGTGTATTTACAGACACAAGAAGGTCCCTATAAGACACAATTGGAATATATCAAGACGAACCAATTAGATGCTTGCATCTATGAGGATGATCTGAGGCGATCAGTTGTCCAACTCAAAAATCGAGATCAACCTTTTGGACTTGAACACCCAGTGGTCAAGTTCGAAGAGGGTTCGTACACTAACAAGGAAGGAACCATGTATGTGGTTACCAACTTACCAGACATGGCAGATGAGTTTGGAAATTTCATTCCAGAGAACGAGATAGGAGACCTAGAGCAAGGAGAGGTAGGACGAGAACCCAAGACTCCTAGAGGCAAGTCAGTTTTGACCAGAGTAATCACTCTAGATTGGATCCCTCAAGACAACAAAAGCATAGAATTATTCTTGAATAGAGAAACGGAGGAAGCCTTTTGGAGGTTCAAGCTAGATCAACCTAGCCCAATAGTCACCATCTATGAGTTCAAAGATCCTGAGACACCAGGAAAAGTTGTATATTTGGATAACACATCAGAGAAAATGTTCTTCATAACAGAGCAGGATAGGCATGCATACACTTGGCAAGGTGAATCAATTTTCCTTCCACCAAGATCCAGTGTTTCCCATGGTCTCCAAGGAGCAGGATCATCCAAGACTCATGAAACCCAGAGGGAAAGAACTAGAGAGAGACCTAAGGTAAGATTTGCACATAATGTGGGTAGAGACAGATTAGGAATTGAATCTGAAAGACTTGAAAGAGAGAGACATCGAGCACATAGGCATCAAAGAGATGAACATGGTTTCCCATTGCCTAGACCCTGAGAGCACCCAAGAACCCTTAGACCCTCTCAAGTGGTCAAGGCAATGAAGAATTACTTTGATGGGTTTGGAGATCCTTATGATCACGTGGCGAGTTCAAACGGGTGTTAGGAGCTGAACAGGTTGAGGACTTGTTCACATAGTTTGAGGCATTTGGTTTGACTCTCAAGGGTAGTGCCCTAGCTTGGTTTCAACCCCTGAACAATCGCAATTATCGGAACATAGGTCAACTGCTAGAGGAATTCATTGTAGAATTTTCCAAGAGTGGTATCAGGCATAACACATCATCCTTGATACACAACTTTAAGCAGACACCCCAAGAAACAGTGTGACTTGCAGGAAGGCGGTTTAGACAATACTTAGAAAGATGCCCTCTTCCAGAGTTGCCCACACCAGCCAAACAAGTGGCCTTGTTTTTAGATGGCTTATTGAGCACAAAGTTAAGATCATACATGTACTTGAAAGAGACTAGATCCACAGGAGAGTGTGTGCGCATGTGCATAGACATAGAAGACAATTTGTGTGAGGAGTTAGGACTGTCCAAATTCTATAAGGATTTAGACAGTTCTACTAGTCATACCTTAAGAACCTCCACTGAGATAGATGAGATATTTGAGCAAGTTATCAAGAAGCTAGGAGTTCAAAATAGACAAACACCAAGGGTCACCTCGTTGAAGCGATGTTATACTTGTGGAGGGCTAGTGTTTGCCCGATGATGGCTCAACCCCAAGGAAACCCTAATGCTCCATATTGCACCATTAAGAGAAGATACACAAACCATATGGCTCAAGATTGTCCCTACAACAGGCAGGCTATTAGACAAAATTATCAGCAAACTTACCAATAGGGTAAGTGTAAGAAGCAATACCAACAACCATATTATAGGCCACAACAGCAATATCAGGCACCATATAGGCCACAACCAGTCCTAGGAAGCCAACCACCAGCTCTTGCCAATGTGATTCCAGTTAAGTATACAGTGGCAGAGGAAAACCCTAATAGAGCTTTGGTGCCACTAACCCCGTTGGTCTCAGAAAATGACTCTCATGCTCATAGTTCAGACTACTCCCATGAAGATAGTCCACAAGCTTATTACACGGAGTCACCAAAGCATAGTGAGGCTTATTCCTATCAATATGAGGCACCAAAATTGGAAGCCAAAATACTTGAATTTCATGTACACAAATCCTAACCCCAGGCCCCAATCGAGACAAGTAAGACCACAAGCCCCTAGAGGACCATGTTTTAGATGTCAAGGTGACCATTTCATTCGTGAATGTCCTCACTCACAAACGTTGGGACAAGGAGAAAACATCACAATACAAGGTTTTTGTCTTGAGTGTGGCAAAGAACATCTCCTGAGAGAATGTCCCAAGAATCCCTCTAGTGCACCCAAGGTTACACCCATTAATGTGGTAGGCTTAGTTTTGGATTCCAGTTCTAGTAGCACTAATGTGGCTCCTGTACAGGCAATTACTAGGGCAAAAGCATTAAAACAAGATAAACCAACTGAACAATTGGAGTCAAGTGAATCAGAAGAGCCTAGTAAGAGGAAAATAAGAACATGGAAGGATATGAGGGAGAAGGCCAATCGCAAGTGGAATAAAAAGATATCTAAACTAGTAGAAAGCGTAAAAGATGCAAAAACAAAAATAGAAGACATTGCATCTCAAACCCCCTCGTGTACTGAAACTCCATCCACTCCACCTCATCCCACCCCACCACCCATTTTAAATAGACCACAACTAGGGTCTATTCTTGCAGATCCAAGCCCAGAAGGCTTGGACATGATGTTCAAGGCTTACTAGGCTCGACGTCAAAAAGGGCTAACAACTGCAAACCTAGACAAGAGCTACCCTAGGGTAGATTTAGAGATTGAATGAACAAAAATGTGCATGAAAATGGTAGAACTAGCTCAAGATATGCTCAAAACCAATCAAGATCACGCAAATTCTATCAAATTGGGTTTGCACTTCCAGGGCTTATTAGAAAGATTAGAGTAGTTGGTAAACAAACTGCAGATTTCTTTACTTCCACAGGCTCAATCAGTTGTTGAAAGAGAAAGCTCACCGCCAACGAAAGGTTATGTTCCTGATTCCGTGCATGATGGAACAACTCTTTCAATTCAGCAGTACTCCCAAGAGTTCTTGCGGGAAATACAAGAAGAGAAATGGGCCAAGGAGAAGGATAATCCCCCTCCTATTCCTAAAATTGATGATCTTCATGATCAATTTCCCCAAGACATTCCATCTATTTATGGAGACCAAGTTGAGCAACAAGAAGAAAGATTAGATTTTGAATTTAATTCTTTACAAGAGTTTCCACAATTCATAGGACCATGGGAATCTGGATCTCTTCAGATCAGAGCTCCCACAATACTAGTAAGAAATGGAGACTCAATGGTTCCAAGGAACACTGATCTCGTGAAGAACACTAAGGTTCAATGTCATCTCACCATAGAAGAGCTTCTCAAAGTAAAACTAGAGCTATGGAATCATATGGCAAATCAGGTTCTTGAACTCCATTCCAAGGTGTTGAAAGTAGGCTCTAGGTAGAAAGTACCTGAGATACCTCTAGACAAAATAGGAGACGTGAGTGAAGGTGAAGAAGGTAATACTTATCTTCCAATCACCTACCAAGGTTACACAACCAAAGTGATCTTAGATTCTGGTGCTGGTGTTGCGATTGCGACCACCTCCTTGTGGAAGCAATGGGGCAAACCCTCATTAAGACCAACTAGAATGAAGCTTTAGATGGTTGATAGCCATGTTGAAAGACCCCTAGAATTGCTAGAAGGGATAACTCTAACCACTTGTGGTGGAGAGTTTGAGCACACCTTTGCTATATGTGACTTTGAGAAAAATAATGTCTATGAGATGATCCTAGGAAGACCCTTCCTATGACAACTACAAATAGTACAATATTGGGGAACTAACTCCTTATATTTGCAGCACTTAGGGGTCACAACCAAGGTCAATTTGAAGGATTACACCTTTAGAGATGTGCCACCCCTACAGTGTAATCCTATCCACAAGGTGAAAGAAGATTCTATCTCTGTGCATTCTGAAAGTTCATATGATCCATCTTGGATGCATGAAGATACTCACTTGTGGATGTGCAAGGTAGCAAAGGAAAAGGAAAAATGCCTAAAAGCGAGAGAAGAAGGAACCTCTTAAGGAGAAAGACCAATTAGCAACCTAGCCTACACACCAATGATTTTTTCAGATGAGGAATTTGAGGCTCATGGCTGGGCAGAAATCTTAGCCACCATGGACATTGTTGTCAATGAAGAACAATGGAAACCTCATTGTGATGACGAGGTTATGATATTTCAGTGTTCATGTGTCAGCCCTTACTAGAAGAATGTGACCCTAGTGACTTCATAGAAGAAGAAGAGAACGATGATGATCTAGAGTCCATTGTGATGGATAGTTGCTTTAATTAAGAGAAACACTATCTAGAAGATGTAGGAGTGTTTACACAAAAAGAAGAAGAACCTCTCGCAAGTATCAAAATGGTAAATTCAAAGGATGGAAATGAAGGAGGTCAAAGGAAAAAGAAAAAAAGAGTAGCAAAAACAAGAAGAGGAGAAATCATTGTTTTAAGTACCAGAAAACATTAAGAAATATGAAGTTGAAGATTGGAAAATATTGGTACGAATGCCTACGAGAGAGGCCATCACAGGAGAAGCATATGATAATAAAGAAAAGACCAAAAAAATTGTTGTAACCATTGAAGAGAATGAAGAGCGATGTACTTACATAAGAGAAGACCTAAGTGCAGAAGAAGAAGTGGAGCTTGTAGCTTTTATTAAGGGAATATAGGGACGTATTTGCATGGCTCTATAGAGACTTGAAGGGAGTAGATCCGAAAATATGCTCTCATACAATACCCACAATAGCTGATGCCAAGCCCACCAAACAAAAGCCCTACACATATAATGACACTTATGTAGCAAAAATAAAAGAAGAAATCGATAGGTTGATTGAAGCTGGATTTATCTATGAGATTGAGCGTATTGAATGGGTGTCCCCCATTGTAGTGGTGCCCAAGAAGAATGGGAAGTTGCGAGTGTGTATTAACCTTAAAAAGTTAATGCTGCTACGATCACAGATAGCTATCCGCTTCCAATCACAAAACATTTATTGGTGTGTGTTGCAGGCAAGGAAGTTTATAGCTTCCTTGATGGATGTTCAGGTTACAACCAAGTAGCCATTGCCCCAGAAGATCAACACAAAATGGCCTTTGCGACAGAGTGGGGAATCTTTGCATTTTGTGTGATGCCATTTGGGCTTTACCAATGCACCTTCAACATTCTAGGCTCATGTGTCATGTCTTCAAAGTGTTCTTGCAAAAGAGCTTAGAAGTATATGTAGATGATTTATGTGCTCATTCCCAAGAAAGAAGATACCAGATCCCTGAGCTTTGACAGATCTTCAACAAATGTAGAGAATATCGAGTGTGTCTGAACCCAAAAAAGTGCATGTTCATGGTATGACAAGGTAAAATCTTAGGTCATATTGTTTCTAAGAATGGAATATCAACAGATGAGGACAAAGTACGAGGCATAACAAAATTGCCAAGGCCAAGGAATGTTAAGAAGGTACAAGCCTTTATGGGCCATTGTGGATATTATCGCAGGTTTATCCACATGTATGCGATCATAGCTAAACCTCTTTATGCTTTGTTGACAAACTTTGAATGGATTGAAGAATGTGAAAATTCCTTCAATGAGCTGAAGAGACGTTTGTGCACAACACCAATCTTGACCACTCTTGATTGGAGTAAACCTTTCCGTGTCCATGTAGATGCCTCCAATCATGGAATAGGATGTGTGCTAGCACAACCCACATGTGAAGGAAATCTAGATTTGCCTATAGCATATGCTAGCAGACAATTGAACGCGACTGAGCGAAATTATACGACCACCGAAAGAGAAGGCTTAGGCATGGTATATGCTGTGAAGAAGTTTAGACACTATCTATTGGCCAACAAGTTCAAGTTTTTCATTGATCATCAAGCTTTATTATATTTGGTCAATAAACCTTGCAATACATGACACTTAGTAAGATGGTTTCTCTTACTAATGGAATATGACTTTGAAGTGGTTGTTAGGAAAGGTAGGACCCACCTTAGAGTAGATCACCTTTCTTGCATCACTTCAGGAGAGCCACCACAAGGATTTTCTGATGAACTGCCTGATGCTTATCTATTCAATTTAGAAGTTTTTCCTAAATGGGCAAATAATTTAGTACCTATCCTAACCTTTAGACCTGCAAATAAGGATGTGAAAACAAACAAAGATGAAATTGTAAGATCACAAAACTATCAAATATTGGTAGGAAGTATGTACAAACAAGATACAGAGGGTGTACTAGCTTCTTGTGTCGAGGACGATGAACATAGTAGTTGGTTGCAACAAGCCCATGAAAGATTGCTAGGAAATCAATATTCTAAAGAGAGAGCATTGCAAAATCTAAAACGTTTAGGAGTGTATTGGCCTAGCATGGACAAATAAATACATGAGTGGATCAAGAATTGTCTAGTGTGCCAACAGAGACTCCCATTGGAGCATGCTACTCTTTATCACATATTATTAATTCCAGATTGGAGTGCTCCATTGGTAGAATTTATGAGATCGGGAACACTACCTAGTGAGGCTAGCCTAGTAAGAAAATGGAGCATGGAGCAAGAGGCTCAAGAGTATGCCTTCGCAGGAAACAAACTATACCGAAGAGGTAAATACAATTACTTAAGACTGTGAATTCACGAATCAGATTATTTGAAAATCTTAGAAACTGCACATGGTGGTGTTGAAGGTGGACACTTCGGTCCTGAGCGAGTGATTAAGACCATCCTATTCTCAGGACTTTGGTGGCCCACTCTACATATGGATGCACATACCTACGTGAAGAAATGTGATACATGTCAACGTGCACAATATCCAATTAGAAAAGATGAGATGCCTTTGAGTCCAATGATGGGAGGACGTGCATTCTCGAAGTGGGGTATAGAATTTGTTGGTCCTATTAATCCCCCAGCTAGAAACTCCCATGCAGAGTACATTATTGTAGCCACAAAGTACCTTAGTGGGTAGAAGTAAAGGCAACAACAAAGAATGATGCTCAAATGATGGCTAAGTTCTTATTCGAAAATGTGTTTACCAGATATGGGTTACCCATAGAGTTAGTAATGATAGAGGCACATACTTCTTGAACGAGGTCATTGAAAATGTTCTCCAAGAATTCTTGGTGATACATAAGAAGTCTTCACCCTATCATCCACAAGCTAATGGACAAGCCGAGAGCACAAATAAGATCCTATGTAATGTATTGATAAAATTGGTAAGTAATAAACACTCAAATTGGGATAAATAGCTTGATCATGCTGTTTGGGCTTATCGAGTTGCCTACAAAAAATGGTACTCAATGCCACCCCATTTTAGATGGTCTTCGGATAAAATGCTGTGCTAGCATCGGACTTCCTAATCCCAGCTTTAAAAGTAGCACAAGAGCATGAGTGGACTGGACATGAGTTCTCCTCTAGGATCTTTGATCTAGAACGCTTAGGTGAGACGAGGCTACGAGTGGAAACAAGCATCTATGCTGCAAATAAAAGACAAAAGGAATACTTTGATGCACACATCAAGGATAAAGGACTGAAAGAGGGAGACCTAGTGTTGGTTTATACACTAAAGCAGCATGCCTGTAAATTGGAAAAAAGAGGATATGGAGCCATGCTCATTAATAGAATTTCCACTAGCGGTGCGGTTCAATTGGCCACTCTAGAAGGTGACATCTTGCCAAGCTATATTAGTGGATGTAGAGTCAAGTTATATCAAGAACCTCTTACAAAGGATGCTAATGAGACTCAACACTACTTAGAAGTGAAAAGAAGAAGAGTTAAGGGTTAGAGAAGAAGCACATGCAGAGGCAAGAGAGTGCATTAGGTGAAATAAGTTAAGGCGACTAGGCCTAGATGCCAATCCGGAAGCCCCAAGATATCACATGGCTATGTGCACCAAAAAGAGAACACATCGTAGCATTATGGATAGACGACCATTCATCATGGTTGAACTAGGGCATGACACTACAAATAAGACGATCAAAGCTTTGATCGATTCTTGAGCTGCCACTAGTGCAATTAGATACTCATGCTGTGAAGAATTGTTCATGGAAGTTAAGCCATTAGAAGATTATTTAGTGGGCTTAGGAGGTGTGGAAACCCCTTTTTTGGGTGAGGTGGAGCTTCCCATCTACCTTCAAGATGTCCCAATAACAATCAAAATGCTAGTTTGTGAAGATGAGGACCTTACATAACCACTTGTTTTGGGTCAAGACTGGATCTATGACCATGCAGTCAACTTAAATCTAAGAAGTCAACTTCTTCAAGTTTGGGTGCATGAACAATGCATTACATTAGAATTAGAGAATTGCATGCTCACAAATCCAAGTGTCACACATTCTCTTAGTCCTTCTCATACTAATCTTAGCAAGGAAGATGTTGTATTGTAAAAAGCTCTATGATCGAGAAGGACTCAATCATAGAAGAACAATCCTCAAAGGCACTTCCCTCACTCTTCTTTTTCAAAGACTAATGCTGCCACAACAATTCAACCAAAGGGGCAAGTGAACCTGTACAAGACGACCGCTAGATCAAAGAGTCAAAAAGAATTTAAGAAGAAATTAGTTCCGGGCATGAAGCAGATCTGGGCATGAAAAGGAGAGCAACCACCAGCCTTGCCAACAAAATTCTCACCTAGGCAAGCCAACCATGCGAAGACGAGAACCAAGCAACCACGACCAGCTCAACAAGAAGGTCTTTGACAAATTTGGGTGCCTATGAAATTAGCTACAGCTCAACAAGGACAAATAAACATATGGGTACCCAAAAAGATCTTATATACGCAACAACCTACGGTCTCCCACATGAGAAAAGTCTCAACAAGGCAGCTAGATAGAAGCAAGGGGCAGTACTGAGCACAAATATTAAAAGAAGATCAACTCAACTCTTCGACAATAGTGAGAAGACAATTATCAAGGGTTTGGGTTTGGAAGCCAAAAGCACCAGTAGCACCTGAAAAACCAAAGATCAAACCATGCGGGATACAAAATTTAAGCAACCACCCAAAGCTGAAGCAGTCAAACATGATACATACACAACCAAACACTAGTCTAAAATGGATCTCTAAAGGAGGATTGCATCATTTCAAGATCAATTGGAGAAATCCATATGACGATTGCACCAACGTTTGCAAGTAACATCGAAAGCCTTGACATGCGAAAACCATGTGCCTTTGTGTTAGACGGCCGCCGAACAAGGACAAATGTACTAGAACAGGTGTCTTAGATGTAAAAGAACCTTTCGGGAAACGTGCAGGTAACTAAAGATTCGCACACCCTTGTAAAAAAATCCTCTATATAAGGCAATGAGAAAAGAGTGGCCGAGCGCCCCATTTTTGGGAATTGCAGTGTATTGTTTGAGTGAGCCCGTTTTTGGGGAATTGTAAGTGTACTGGTTGTAGTTTGTAGAGCATTGAGAAGAGTGGATGCTACTCGGTTCTGTTCTGTCTGTCTGTGCTCCGTCTAGTCGTTTATCTGCACCATAGTGCAGAGTGCGAATTAGTGATCTCGTGTTACGAATCTGCTCGGTAATGGTTGAATGTGCCTCTGAGTGCTACTAAGTTGCGGTGTGTTATTTGACAGTTGTATGCTGAACAAGGAGTGTGGAAGTGTGGAAAGTAGTCCCGAACTGTTCGCGTGTTAACATTTTTTTTTAAGTGACCAAGATCGATGCATTAGTCTACGTTCACTATTGATTCCGATCACATGACGACTAGTATCTGTAATGGTTGAGGTGCGAGTAGGTCATTGTTAAGTCTGTAACGAGTCGATTGTTGTCAAGACATTTGTTGCTCGTAGTTGGTATACGATGAGTTCTAATTCTAGTATATATATATATGTATGTGTTTGGTATACCTGTCTGTATTGAAGAAGTAAGTATTAGGTGATCTCCGTTCACTGAAGTAGAGTATTCTACTGGACATAAATCACCGGACTACTGCTCAGATCATCATAGCAGTACTAGTTCGGAAATTCTAAGTCCAGTACAACGAACAGTCATCGGTTGTGAAGAACTGCGCACGGAGCTAAGATGCTAGAAGTAATTATAATTGTGTAATAAGTTGGGAAAATAGTACAGTGCCTCTGTCTAACAGACCCCTACCACTCCCAAGGACCCACGTGGCTCAGAGGTAATTTACGGTTAGGAAAGATTCGGAAACGGCTGAACTCGAAGTATTTTGAGCCTGAAGTCGGAAGTTAACGATTAACGTTTAACATTTGGCACCGTCTGTGGGAAAGTGGCATCAGGTTGCCAGTTATCTGTGAAAAGTGGCATTAGCGTGCCACCTTCTTTTCAGAATCAAACATCATGGTTATCGTTCGATTGACTGACGGTAGCAACAGAGCCGGATTGCTGCCAACTGCTCAGATAGTGCTACTATGCAATGATACATGCCGGTTACTCGGTCTGGCGGAATGTATCCTAGGAACCATACGACTGGAACACAAAAAGTGCTAAAGACAACCCTAGGAGAAGAAGGTATAACGCGGTCTGACCCAGTGGTCAAGCAAGTTAAGGACGTTAGAATTAATTCCGGTCATATTCCGGTGGAACGATCAACGCCTTTGGTACATTCTGGTGTCACTTCGACCCAGCCTATCGAAAATATAGTAATTCCAAAATCTACCAAGACGCCGCTGGAAACCAGTTTAACAATCTTGGATAAAGATTCAGAGTTATCCACGATCAGAAGTACTCTAGGAAAAGAAATCGGTAAAAGCGGAAGAACACTGCATTCTGGCACAATTTCAGTTCACTCCGGTGATATTCCGGTGATAGAAACACTAACTAGCGGCCAAGGTTTAGCATTTTTTGCGGAATCCTCAGCCCAACCAGCGTGCTTGGAAGAAAGATTTCGGATATTGGACATCCAGAAGGAAGGAAAGCTGTTCGAAGCAGAGATCCGAAGTATCCTACGCAAAAACAGCACACCGGAAGGCACGCCATCCGGCGATCCAAGTTCTGATAGTTCAACCAATCAACCTCAAGATACAGAAGAAAGGCCGAATACACTCACAATGAACGGACAACAACAGCAACAACAGTTATGTCAACCAAGGCCGCCTCCAATAGGAGTAACATACACGAAATTTGGTGGATTCCCAGGAGATGATCCGGATGCTCACGTACGCACTTTCGAGATCAATTATGCAGTCCTTAACCATCCACCGGATCAGGCATATAAGGCCATTGTTTTTCAATCTACACTAACTTACCGGATGATGTCATCACTCAGTGGTTTATCAATGGTTTAACCCCGCAATTGAAACAGATCATGATCATAAGATGTGTCGGAGCAATGACGCTGGATGCAGTCATTGCCATGGCTCTGCAACTGGAATCCAAGGTCGGTGGATTTACAGAAGATCTAGAGTGGTTAAAAACGAACAAAACTATGACTGAAGATATAACCAGACAAGTGTACTGTATCACATGCAAAAATTCAGGTCATACTAGTGCCAATTGTGCGCTAAATCAAACAGTCTGCGCTATCTACAACACTGCCGGACACACCACCGAAAATTGTGTCTACAATGCCAGAATACAGGGAATAGCAACAGTCAATGCGGTTATTCAAGAACATGGACAGCCAGCGAATCACTATGTACCTCCGCAACTGAGAAACAATCAACCGCAGGGATATCGAAACTACCGAGGACAGAGGAACAACAACTATAATGCAAACCGCTGGCAGAACGAACCACCACCAGAAAATCCCAATTTACCACCACCACGCTGTCATTTTTGTGGTGAATTCGGACACATTAGAAGATTTTGCAAGGATGCAGCTGAGTATGATCAAAGGAAGAAGGAGCGGCAAAACCCAATGGCCAACATGGTACAAATTACACCGGTAGAAACACAAACTGCTACAGTCCAAACCCGATCAGGTAAACAGCTGCAGTCAGCAGCAGAAATATTCGAACCGGGGATACGAGAACAACATAGGATGTATAACAAGGCTAGTCACTGGACCGCAACAGAACCACCAGTGTTCCCAGAACCTATTCCGGTGACTCAGACCTCGTCGACAAAGGAAGGAACACAACAAAAGGAAGCAGCAGCGGAGCCATCATCAGCAGTAGACATAACAACAGATACTTCTGCATCAGCAGAGACCTTAAGTTCAAAAGAGCAGGATAACCAATCTCAACAGGCCTGGGAAATTTTATCCAAAGCATCTATCACCTTACCTCTAGGCCAACTACTAGCATTAGTACCTGGGATTTGACAACAGTTCCAGCAACAGTTCAGTCCGGTACCTTCTTGTATTTCGGCGACAGCAGCAGTTCAACCAGAACCTGATTCTACGGTTGATCATTCAGTTCCCTTGATGACAGTATGGTATAAGAATCATAAAATTACACAGGTATTGATTGATGGAGGCTCTGGTGTTAACATTGCAACTACAGCCTTATGCAATAGGTTAGGATGGACCGAAATCGAACCAGTTCAATTTTTTGTCAGAATGGCAGATCAATCTAGAGTCCATCCCGTAGGACTTGTGCGAAATGTACCCATTACCTTACAAGGTACGACCTTCAAAATGAATTTTGTTATACTAGATCTGCCGGAATCCACTTTGGATTAAAACCTTCTTTTCGGTCGACCTTGGCTGAAGCATGCGAAGGTAATACAGGACTGGTCTGCACAAGAGCTTATGTTCAAAGATGCCAACCGTAGATATGTGGTAAAATTAGATGCTATACAACCTTGCGAACTTCACGCCAGACCATATTTTGCTGAACCAGTCCACATGTTAGATGGACTATCAGATGATGAAGAAGAGGAATTTCTGAAGAATAACGCTGATTTAATGACCTTGGGGACTGTTGATCTACAGTCCGTGATAGATAATTGGAGTACTTCAGTTTGTACAGTTGTACCAATCACCGAAAAAATTAAGCAGGAAGATATTGTTTCAACACATGACGATGAATTACAATCAGTATTCAGGTCAACAGACGATACAGAGAAACCGCAACAGTTTTATGTCCCCGAAGACCAGTTGACCTCGTACAATCTAGGAGACGAAGATCATCCACGACCTATAAAGATAAGGCAAAACTTACCGGAAATATTTAAGGCTGATTTGATTCGACTACTTCGCGAATTCTCAGACGTCTTTGCATGGGATTACAAAGATATGAAAGGATTAGATCCGCGCATCTATCAGCACAGAGTCATGTTGAAGCCTGAAGCTAAACCGAATAAGCAACCCAGCTACCGGATGAATCCCAATTATGCATCACAGGTAAAAGCCGAACTTGATAGATTATTAAAAGTTGGATTCATCGTACCAGTAGAACATGCTGAATGGATCTCACCAATTGTGATTGTGCCAAAGAAAAATAAGCAACTGCGAATCTATGTAGACTACCGGAAATTAAACGCAGCAACAGTACCGGATCCTTTCCCGATCCCCTTTCTGGATACCATGCTTGATAGGGTAGCAGGCCACGAAATGTATTCATTCTTAGACGGATACAGTGGTTACAATCAGGTTAGAATGGCTGAAGCAGATATACCAAAAACTGCCTTCATTACCAATTGGGGTGTCTTTGCTTGTACAGTAATGTGGTTTGGGTTAAGAAATGCACCAAGCACCTTTCAGCGATGTATGCAGGAGATTTTCTCTCCTTATCTCAATTCGTTTATGCAAGTATATCTCGATGACTTCTTGATTTTTGGAAAGATGATGGCACATTTGCTTCATCTATGGTGCTGTTTCCAAAAGTGTCGAGACTACAGACTCTGCCTTAACCCAAGCAAATCTGTGTTTGCCGTTTCATGTGGCAAACTACTTGGTCATATTGTATCTGCCCAAGGTATCCGAGTAGACCCAGATAAGATTTCGGCAATTTTAGAAGCCCCAGTACCCGCCACTCCGAAAGAAGTAATGCGTTTTATGGGTCAAGTATGGTGGCATGGCAGACACTTACGGTGGCTTGCTCATCTGGCTGTACCACTGAACAGACTAATCATCAAAACTCCCCGACAGTTCGAATGGACTCAAGAATGCCAAACCACATTTGATCGACTCAAGTATTTATTGACGCAGGCACCAATCTTACAACCACCGGACTGGGACAATCCGTTCCATGTTTTTGTCGACGCTTCAGATATTGCGATCGGCAGTATTCTGATGCAGCAGACACATAAGTGGTTTCGCCCTGTCTATTACGCCAGCAGAAGGCTTGCACCTGCAGAAAATAACTATTCTACCATGGAAAGAGAATGTCTAGGATTAATTTACTCCATCAAAAAGTTCAGACATTATCTACTAGGCCGGAAATTCACCTTTCATGTGGATCATGCTACCCTCGTCTATCTAGTAAGACAACAGCATTTAGGAGGACGATTAGCACGATGGGTGCTACTCTTGCAGGAATTCGACTATGAAGTCATTCACCGATCGGGAAATGCACATGCCTTAGCAAATTTCTTATCTCGCCTAGATTCTGGTGAAGCTCCGATAGGCATAGATGACACGACTCCAACAATTTATAGTTCTGAGCCACTGACCGATGAAACTGCCGAATCACAAGCAACACCTACATATTATGATCAAATTCTAACTTTTCTCACCGAAGGATGCTTTCCATTTGAGACTGCCAAGACAGTTCGAAGGAAAATGGCAGTCTTTAGCCGCCGATTCCGATTAGTTGCGCGAGAACTATATTACGTAGATCACACCGGAATCTTACTTTGATGTGTTCCCCCGCATGAAATTAACTCGGTCATCACAATGGCTCATTCGACCCCTACTGGTGGTCACTTTGCCACAGATTTAACTCACCGGAAAATTCTGCAAGGAGGTCTCTGGTGGCCAACTATGTACCGAGATGTGGCCCAATTCATCAAAAACTGCGATAACTGTCAAAGGTCTGGACAACCACTGCAACGACACTCCTTTCCCTTGCAGCCTATTATGCCACTCGAACCATTTCAGAAATGGGGATTAGATTTTATCGGTCCAATCACACCTCCAGCAGTCTTCAGTAACAACAGATACATACTAACCTGTACAGACTATGCAACAAGATGGGCAGAAGCTTGGGCTTTACGGTCTGCTACAGTGGTTGTAGTAGCAAAATGTCTGCTAAATGATGTCTTCCTACGATTTGGCTTACCACTCGAATTGGTGACAGATCAAGGTACGCACTTCGTAAATCAGTTAATGAAGGTACTCACCCAATCATTCTAGGTGACACATAAACTCAGCTCTCCATATTACCCTCGCGCCAATGGTTTGGCTGAAAGTACAAACAAATCACTATTGAATATCCTCCGGAAACTGATCATGGAAGCACCGGAAAGATGGGATCAACTACTACCTGCAGTATTATGGGCATACCGAACTACATATAAGGTAACAACAGGCTTGACACCCTTCAAGCTAGCTTATGGCTTAGAAGCAATAGCACCCATGGAAGTAGTCATCCCAAGTTTGCATGTAGCAATCACTCAGAAGATGCTACCAGAAGATTCGTTGACAACACGAATGGAAGCACTTAGAGAACTTGATGAGCACCGATGGCCTAGCTTTTTAACCATGCGCGAAGTACAACTAAGGCAAGCCAAGACACACGATCGATATTTGAAGACTCCAATCTTTTTGGTAGGTAAGCTTGTACTCTTCTAACACAAAGTCGGATAGAGCAGCAGGAAAGTTCAAACTACGATGGTTCGGCCCTTTTAAGATCTCAGAGCAAGTCGGTCCGACAACTTTTCGGTTGACTACGTTGACCGGAATTCCACTCCCAAAAGTAATCAATGGGTCGAAGTTGCGGCCATATCATCACGCCACTAGCCCGCATTAAATTTTTCGGCGATGGACGGCATTTTGTTTAATCTTTTCCTTTTTTTTCTTTCTTCTTTTTATAAATAGCCGTGTTTTGTACAATCTTTATATGACCAGCTGCCCCCCCTTTACCAGTCACTCAAGTACGCACACCTGCATGAAAACAAGCATCATTCCCGCACTGCACAATGATACCCACCCTTTTTCCTCCCCACCGTGTTGTTCCTACTTAACTCTATCGACAGCGCCGAACATGCTATTGTGTTGTATGTTAGTATTCTGAGCCCTCGTGCATTCTGCATCCGTGTTCATTATCTGTCTCAGTAAACGCCATGGAAGCAATAGCCAACTATGCTGCCTTCCGCGATGGTATCCCTACCGAGGTAGGTGAATACCTGCGTTGCAGAGTGTTGGCCAACTTCGCTGAGTTTCCTTGGCATTCGGTGGAAGCCCATCCTTTCTTCACGCAAATCATCACCGCCATTGCTCAGTCCCCCGCCACCGAACGCCAATGGGTCTTCCTCTCGCTCCCTTCGCGAACAGTCATCACCTTCCCAGCCTTCGCTGAAGCCTATCGCCTCAACCCGCAAGGCCGTGAAAATGGCCCTAGTATTCCCATCGCCCGCATGACTGAACTATTCCCCCGCTCTTCGTCCAATGAATACGCCATTCTCTGCCGCCCTGAACCCGAACGATCCGCCCTGCAATTCTTAGTCGCCATACTCAACCTGCAGAAGCGCACCTACGGCATCTCACGCCCATTCTATTCCGCTTTAGATTTAGCTGCCCAAGAACCCGTGAACTTTGCATCATACTTTTTCCTTAGAATCCATAAAGAATGTGTAGCCATAGTGAAGCAACTCCAAAAGGGTACCACCCCGCGCTCTCGCCTTCCCCATATCATCTCGTTCCTTTTCCCAGCCATCCTTGCCGCACAACCACCACCCCAAGGTCCCATACTTAGGCACGAAGAATCAGTTCAACCACTCGACGACGAGGAAGAAGAAGATGAGGAGATCAACCAGCTCTTCCGCAATAAGAGAATTCGGATCAGCTCCTCAAAAAGCGAAGTACAAGGATCCGCCGGAAAGAATCAGGACACTCGAAACGAAGAACAAGAAGAGACCTTCCATGACACAGCCACTTCCATCCACAACGAATCATCAGCCGACCACCTCGACCAGCAGAATCACACAGAAACAGAACCTGTCGCCGTAGAATCCACCATCGCCCACATTACAGGTGAACACCAACCCATCCATCAAGTAACTCACCCTGCATCCCCTGATCCTCAATCCCCACCAGTCAACCCTTTCCCGCCGCCAATTTCTGAATCCTCTTCATCCTCCCCCAATTATTCACCCCCGACATCCCCCCAAATCCATACCCAAACCTCTACACCACCACAACACCCACTTCTTCTTTCCTCTATTCCGATCTTTTCTGAACTGGCCGCCATGGGCCAAATGCTCATTACCCTCTCACAACAACTTCCGGTACAGCTGAGTGAGGTCGCAAATACCATTCGGCAAGACCTACAGCACAAAGTCGACCTCTTGGAAGCCGACATCAGCCCACTCCAAGAAGAAGTCGATGCCGTAAAAGCAGAGAATCATCAATTACAGACACAATTAGCAGACCTCCAAGCGCAATTTTTGGAACAACAGGCCTTGATACAACAAAGAGATGCAGCACTAGAGCAGCTTGCTGCCAAGGACCAGCTATTACACGCAGCACACGAAGAAATCCGGGAATTAAAGACCGCACTCCAAGAAAAAGAAGACATTAGCTCATCCCTAGAAGAATTGGTCGAAGAAACGAAGGCCCAATTGTAGGAAACCATCCAGAAGAATCAAGACCAACAGAGAGAAGCAGAACAAGTCCAAGACGAGCTACGAAGAGCCCAGGAATGTTTGGACGAGATAAACAGAATGCTGAGACGCCAATTAACCAGGGAAGCAAAATACCAAAAAGATCTGGCAGATGCTCGAAGAGAACGAGATGCATATTCCAAAACGATTGAATTTCAGAACCAGCAATGCGAGCGACTCGACAACCAATTGCGAAATCAGAAGGATCGAGTCACGGATATGCAGCAGAAAGTCACCGAAATGAAGACATCCCGGGATGCTGCATTATCCAACGAATTCTATTTAAAAGAGGCCTTCTTACAGACCCAGGCCGAAATTTTGTTAACCCAAGCCATAGCCATTAGCTCCGTTAGAACCGACGCTCAGTTATTAGAACCCAATACTTTAGTTCAGATGATAGAAACCATTAAAAAGAAAATCACCCGAACATTTAGGCTCGCCCGCAATATGTATTTAGAAGGACTTGTAGCAGAACCATAGGAACCTGCGGGTTCGAGTCCACCGTGCGTGCCAGTGTTAGACGGCCGCCGAACAAGGACAAGTGTACTAGGACAGGTGTCTTAAATGTAAAAGAACCTTTTGGGAAACACGCAGGTAACTAAAGATTTGCGCACCCTTGTAAAAGAATCCTCTATATAAGGCAATGAGAAAAGAGTGGTCGAGCGCCCCATTTTTGGGAATTGCAGTGTATTGTTTGAGTGAGCCCGTTTTTGGGGAATTGTAAGTGTACTGGTTGTAGTTTGTAGAGCATTGAGAAGAGTGGATGCTACTCGGTTCTGTTCTGTCTGTCTGTGCTCCGTCTAGTCGTTTATCTGCACCATAGTGCAGAGTGCGAATTAGTGATCTCGTGTTACGAATCTACTCAGTAATGGTTGAATGTGCCTCTGAGTGCTACTAAGTTGCGGTGTGTTATTTGACAGTAATATGCTAAACAAGGAGTGTGGAAGTGTGGAAAGTAGTCCCGAACTGTTCGCGTGTTAACATTTTTTTGTAAGTGACCAAGATCGATGCATTAGTCTACGTTCACTATTGATTCCGATCACATGACGACTAGTATCTGTAATGGTTGAGGTGTGAGTAGGTCGTTGTTAAGTCTGTAACGAGTCGATTGTTGTCAAGACATTTGTTGCTCGTAGTTGGTATACGATGAGTTCTAATTCCAGTATATATATATATATGTATGTGTTTGGTATACCTGTCTGTACTGAAGAAGTAAGTATTAGGTGATCTCCGTTCACTGAAGTAGAGTATTCTACTGGACATAAATCACTGGACTACTGCTCAGATCATCATAGCAGTACTAGTTCAGAAATTCTAAGTCCAGTACAACGAACAGTCATCGGTTGTGAAGAACTGCGCACGAAGCTAAGACGCTAGAAGTAATTATAATTGTGTAATAAGTTGGGAAAATAGTACAGGGCCTCTGTCTAACAGACCCCTACCACTCCCAAGGACCCACGTGGCTCAGAGGTAATTTACGGTTAGGAAAGATTTGGAAACGGCTGAACTCGAAGTATTTTGAGCCTGAAGTCGGAAGTTAACGATTAACGTTTAACACTTTGGCATAACCCTGTCTTTTGTAACATTCATGTCATGCATTTCCAAAGTGTGCATTAAGATGGGGACACATTACATGGCGGCGCATAGACACAATTGAGAATCGCAAGCACATGAGACACATTTGACATATGTAAAATATTTTATTGACACTAACCACCCTCTTCTTGTTTTGTGAAATTATTCCCAAAAAAAAAAGAGAGAAGAAGAAACAGGACTAAGCGCTCAAAGAATCTCATCAGCAAACCGTCAACAAGGACATCCATGAACAAAAAGACAAGCTAATGGTTAATCACCATGATGGGAGTACAACACAAAGAGATAAACACCGACTAACCTTTCACCATGGTAAGCACACTTCGACAACACTATAACAATGATAGACTAGGAAACCTGTTCGTCTGCATACCTTTGATCACTTTGCTCAAGACCCAATTTCTTGCACCATAATTCTTCCAATGCATTCCTCAAGTATGCATGCATAGGGCCACATTAGTACAAAGCCATGCACAAGGCACATATTTTCTTAGACCCATGCATTAATGCACTTACCCATCATTCCTTATGGGTTACAACTACTTGGCATAAAGATTGTAAAAGCCATGTTTGGAAGAAGTAGAGGAAATTAAGGTGACAACTGCAAAAGCAAGGAAGCACTCCACCATCAAGAGCTGCTCACAATCAACATTGACAACCTCTTTTGAGCAGCTAGAAAGTTTTGGAAGCTCACAAATACACCATCAAGCTGGAATACCAAGAGAAGTACATACACGGGGACTACAACTTGCAAAGGATAGTAGAAAAAAAATGAATAATAGGATAATAGACCATGCTACATGGACAGTACCTCTCAAAGCAATACATGGAACAACCACTTCAACAACGGTCTGTCAGGGGCGATAGACTCGAGAGGGGGGGGGAGTGTTAACACTCAAGGTCAAGCACAAGCATGGAAGTGCATCAAGGAAGTGGACACACAAGAAGGAGCATGTATGGAGCTCCAAGAAGCACATGTCAAATTTTTAGAAGAAATCCCTATATAAATAGTGATTTTTATCACAAAAAACTATTGTAAATACCATTTTGCATTTTTGCAACTCCATTTTGTTCAAGTCAAGGAGTTCTCAAGCTGGAGGAGTATTAGAAGTATCATCCTACCAATTTTCATAATTTTTAGATGAGGCCCCAAATAAGCCCTAGAACCTAGTTTTTAACTAGGATGGATACTAGGTCAGTACAGGGCCAAAACCACTCAAAAAAACTATAAAAAGAGCTGGAGAGCTCATATTTGAGGTTAGCTTGTTGTAGATTTGAGCTTTTGTAAGAGAACACTTTTGTAATAGAAGCTTTCCATTGTTCCTCTCTTTGCTCTAACCGTGTGTACGTGTGTGTGTATGTGTGTGTGAATGCTTGTGTGCTTTCAATCACCCACTTATGCCATCATTTGCTCATGGTCTTCATACCAATCCTCACATCTCCGTGGATTGACAACTAAAGGAGGTGGTGCTTATGCTTGAGCAACATATCCCATACTTGGACGAACTCTTTTGACAAATATCAGCATATGGATAAAAGCCTATGGGAGTGAAGGAAATAGTGGGCTTCACTCTGTAAGCCGCCGGAAAGGAACTCCTTAATTTTGTAATATACCTTGGAAAGTCACACGCATAAGGGGTAGCGCAAAAGTTGTAACTCTTGAAAAATTTAATGAAAGAAGAGTCGCGTGAAGCGATAGGTGTGTGTCGTTGGACTGTTCGTCTGGGCGAGAGCCTGCAATGGAGCGTGGGTTTGCCGAAATTCTGTGTATACTGAGTATCTCGTCGATGCTATTAATTAAGTTCAAATCAGTAATTAAGTCTATTGAAGTATTAAGTTAACTAAGATTCGAGTGATGCTATGATCTGCTCGGATATATGTCTAGTGTTGGAGAACATTGTACGACATAGTTAATTACTTTATACTGAAGGATGTTATAATATGCAGATAGATAGTAGTTCGGGTTAATGCGTGGAAGTTTGTGAAAATGGATATAATGAACCTGTAGATTGGGGAAAATACAAACAGGGCCTCTGTTTTACAGATCCCTAACCATCCCAAGAACCCCGAGTTGAATTAATCTTAAACAGTAAAGGATTAACACTGGTGCCATCTATGGGATGAGTAGCCAATTGAAGAAGAAGGTTAAGGTTCGAAGAAGAATCCTTTGATATATGCCGGTAACACGCTCCGGTGAATCGTACCCCAAATACCACAAAGATCAACATCCGTGGGCAGTTCCGAACTTATTAGGAATACCCCGGGTGGTAGAAGTGCAGGACAATTAAGTTCAGTTGCAAAAGGATCAATTCAGCTAGACAACGGCAATTCCGGTGGTAGTTCGGCAGCACACGATGAGAGTCTGGTGCATTTCGGTGAGAGTTCGGTCCTTTTTGAAGAAAGTATGGTGATTTTTGGTTGTACTGCGGTGCAGTGTGGAGACAGTTCCGTCTCATCTGGTCAGAATTCGATCGCTTTCGGTGATAGGTTCGCGTTATCCGGTGAGAACATTTTCGGTGACAGTGCAGCTGAGTCCGATGAGAATTCGATGATTTCTGGTGAGAGTTCGGTATTACCTGGTGGTGATTCAAAGTTTTTCGATGAAATTGCGATGCTGTTCGGTGAAAACTTACTACGTTCACCATTTTTCGATGCAAGTTTAGCCAATTTCGACACTAAAGTTGAGGAAGGGCTGCTAGATTTTGAACTATGTAATCAGTTCAATGATATCTTAGGACTGGAAAGTGAGAAGGTTGACTATACAGTCCCAAAATATCAAGAGATATCTCCCCAAAATTCAGGTAACAACAACAACACTAGCAACAATAGTACCATGAGTGGCTCACAACATTAACAAAAACGACAACAACAACAACAACAACAACAACAACAACAACAACAACAACAACAACAACAACAACAACAACAACAACAACAACAACTACAGATTGTTCCACCGCGTCCGGTACCAACGGGGGTTACATACACAAAATTTGGAGGTTTCCCGGGAGATGATCCCGATGCACATGTGAGGACCTTTGAGATTAAGTATACAGTTCTGAATCACCCAGCAAACCCTATGTCTAAAGCTATTGTGGTCCAGTCAACCTGTAGTTAATGAAGCTACACGATGGCTAACCAAATATGATTTGAACCACTTCCGGCAGTATGATGATGTGAAGGATGCCTTTCTGCAACGATTTCGGTTAAAGAAAAATCCAGCCAAAATTTTTGATTACCTGCAGAATAATAGGCACAAGCCACACCAAAATGTACACGATTATGCCACACTATTTCATACTCATTTAAGGTAGCTACTACCAACACTTGCGAATTTACTGGACGACATTATCACTCAGTGGTTCATCAACGGATTAAAGCCACAATTGAAACAGATTATGATCATACGGTGTGTGGGTGGAATGACTTTGAATGCCGTCATCGCTATGGCGTTACAATTAGAAAACAAAGTGGGTGGATTCACCAAAGATATAGAGTGGCTGAAAGCATCTAGGCAATCCAACGAGGATCCTTTGAAATAGATATACTATACCAAATGCAAAAATCCAGGGCACAACAGCTCAACATGCGCGCTGAATCCAGCAGTGGTCCAAACACGTTTAGGATGGCAATTACAGCCAGCTATAGAGATTTTTGAACCTGGAATTTGTGAACAACAGAAGGTGTTTACAAAAGCAAGCAAGTGGGCGACGCAGGAACAAACCGTGTTCCCTGACCCAGTCCTGGTGATGCAGTAAAGCATACCACCGGAAGTACTAGAAGGGCAAAACCTGACTCACACAGTACCGAAGTCCATACCGGAGACAGTACCGGAGATAGTCACAACTGATTCGGTGTGGGATGATCTGTCCAAGGCATCAATTACATTGCCCTTGGGTCAATTATTGGCTTTGATCCCTAGAGTGCGTCAACAGTTCCAGTAGCAGGTCCATCCAAGACCCTCGAGTGCTCCAGCAACAGCCACAATCCAACCAAAATTGGACCCAATGGTGGACCATATGGTACCCCTGATTACGGTATGGTACAAAAACCATAAAATCACACATGTCTTAATTGATGGCAGATCTGGGGTAACATAGCAACAACAGCACTTTGTAAACGGATGGGGTGGATGCAAATTGAACCTGTTCAATTCTTTAGTTAACGCAGGCACCTATTCTCCAAGCGTCGAATTGGCTATTGCCATTTCATGTCTTTGTGGATGCTTCCGACATTGCCATTGGTAGTGTACTGATGCAGTAGATGGATAAATGGTTTCGTCCAGTCTATTATGCGAGCCACAGATTGTGTTGGTGTAAATCACAAGCCTACACATTTGGCTTGAAAGATATCATGAAGACTCTACATACATGAAGAACCATAGGAACATGTGCTAGTGGTTTATTACCACTTTATCTCATTGTAAAAGTCAAATTGACTTAGAATCTTTTGTAATCACCTACCCAAATGATTCGTGGAAAAGGTAGTTCACTTGATTGAGAGAATATCTCCAAGTTTTTAGAAGCTTGATTAGAAGGAGCCAAGAATTTGAATTTGAAAACAAATTCTTACACATTCCATATAAAAAGGTGAACTTGAAAAGTCGCGTGTAGAGACATCACTCCCGAGCTTCATTCTGCTGTCATTGAGTGTGTGTGAGCACTACATCATAGTCTACACCTCTCTACACCATTAGGCAATGCTTGTCATGCCAATGGGATTGTACACAAGTGTTAATTTATAGATACATTTACATCATTCATCTATGTGCTCATTGATTGTCTACTCCAAAGTCTGTCAACTTGTCAAGGGCATATCTCAGTCAATACTCCACCAAATTCAGTGATTCAAAGCTTGCTGGATTCAGCTCAAAATCATCTACATGCAGAAAAATTTTGAAGTGATTTCATTCAGCCAATTCAGAGAAATCGTCATCGAGGTGCTCACTAGTCTATCTCTGCTATAGTCCTAAAAAGTCGGGGGTATACCAAATCTTGCTAAAATAATTTCTCTTAGCATAGTTCATTATTTTACATCATTTCACTTGCAAATGGTAGCTTTACTAAGTTAATTGAATACCCCTATAATGAATTTTATCAATTGCTACTGTGCTGGTCACACTGAGCAAAACATTGAGCAGGTGTCAAGACCAAAATAGAAGGTTTTCTTGACCTTGTGACTTCCAAAGTTATCTGTTTTGATTCAATCATTGCACAAATCATTTCCAAAGGACATAGGCCATTTCTTGGTGTCATTGGAATGCTAAGGAAGTCTACTAATCAAGTCTGAAGCTAAAGAGGGCTAGTACAAAGCAGGTTTAGCAGTACCTACTCAGTTTCTTGGATCATCCATCCATCTTTCCCAACAGTGGTATAAGAGCAAATAAGGTAAAATGGGAGATGGTTTTCCTTCATTTATTGAAAAATTGGACAGGAACAATTATCAAGCTTGGTCTCTAAGGATGAAGACCTACTTACAAGGAAGGAGTCTTTATGGATACATCTCAGGAGATGAGGAATTGCCCTCATTCAAAGCAAGAGGTTTGCCAACCAAGGAGGAGCAAGAAAAACTCAACACATGGTGTGCAAGGGATGCATTGGCAAGGTCTTATTTACTCAACTCTATATCTGACTTTCTTTTACCTCATATCAAAAATTGTAAGACTTCCCAAGAGACTTGGGAAACCTTGTCATCATACTTTTCCTCCAATCCAAGGGCTAGGAAAAATCAGTTGTGGATTGAGTTCACAACACTAAGGAAGAAACCTAAGTAAGCCGTTTCAGAATTTGTGACCAAGATTAAGGATGTTGCAGATCAGTTAGCAAGCATAGGAGAAGAAATTGAAGAAGAAGAGATTGTGAGGCAGGTAATTAATGGAATCAAGGCTGATGACAAGTGGGAAAGCTTCACCACTGGAATGGATCTCTACATGGACATGCACACCCCAGATCTTACAACTCTCATGGGACAACTGTTTACACATGAAGCAAAGCTCACAAAGAATGGAGATACATCCAAAGGTAACAATTCTTCTGCTCTATACACTGATAAAAAGTCTAAGGATAAAGGTAAGAGTAAGAAGATGGAAGATGAAGGTTCTACCTCCCAAGCAAATTATGTAGGAAGAGGTAGATCTTGAAGAGGTAGGGGCAGAGGAGGTAAGCAAGGTAGGGGGAGACCCTATAACACATCACCATGTAACATTTGTGGCTTGTCAAATCACACCACAGATGAGTGTTACAGAAATTACAAAAATCAGAGAGGAAGAGGCTACCAAAGAGGTGGATACTCTGAGTCTAGAGGAAGGTTCAACCATCACCAAGGCCACATTAACAATTACAACAACAACTACAACAACAATTACAATGGCAACTACCAAGGAGGATTCAAAACTAGAAGGGACTACAACAACTACACAAAGGAGCAGGATGACTCTCTCTTGATCATGAACATGACTTCAAAGTCAGGTACAAATGATGATCACTTATTTTATATTGATTCAGGGTGTTCAAATCATGTGGCTGGTAATGTGGCACTACTCTCTGATCTTGAGGAACCAAAAGGTAAACATCAAGTCCAAACAAGTGATGATACAAAACATTTAGTGGTTAAAGTTGGTAATGTTAAAACTTGTGATGGTAATCAGAATTTGTTGAGCAGGGTACTCTATGTACCAACCATTACAAAGAACTTAATGAGTGTTGGTCAGATTGTAGAGAAAGGTTTGCAGGTCAGGTTCAATCAACATGGAGCATTTGTGGAGGACCCAAGACATGGATTCAAAAGGATAGCTAAAGGAGAAAAATCAGGTAGAATTTACTTTTGAGTTGGAAGATACAATAAATATTGCATTATACAGTTATAAGGATCAGGCACTTTCAGAGCTTGAGATTTGGCACAAGAGATTAGGGCACATAGGAGAAAGGACTTTGAAGCAAATGTGCAAGGACCAATGTGTGCTTGGGATACCTAATGTATCCAAGCAACATATGATTTACAAGTGTGGTGCTTGTCAATTTGGTAAGTCTCACAAGTTACCCTTCTCCAAGAAAGGATATATGCATGAAGACTATCTAGAGCTTGTACACACAGATGTATGGGGACCTAGCAAAGACCCCTCAATCTCAGGTTCAAGGTACTATGTGTCTTTTATTGATGACTATAGCAGATGGACTGTATTATACTTTATGAAGCACAAGGATGAGGTGTTTAATTGTTTTAAGAAATATCTTGCACTAGTTGAAAATCAGACAGGAAGGAATTTGAAGAGGCTAAGGTCAGATGGAGGAGGTGAGTACTTCTCCAATGAATTTGAGGACTTCTTGCAGGACAGAGGCATCAAAAGGGAAATAACCACAAGGTACTCGCCTGAACAGAATGGGGTAGCTGAAAGAAGAAATAGGCTAATTGTTGAGACAGCTAGATCTATACTTAATGAGAAGAAGTTACCTAACTATCTATGGGCAGAGAGTGTTTCTACTGCCACCTATCTCATAAACAGGTTACCATCAAAGTCACTTGATGGTATGATACCTTATGAAGCTTGGCATGGTAAGAGACCATCATTAGATCATTGCAAAATTTTTGGGTGTGTAGCATATGTACACATTCCTTCATAGGTAAGAGGAAAGCTAGATCCAAAGGCTGAAAAATGTATTTTCATTGGGTATGATTTAAATAAAAAAGGTTACAGGTTTTATAACCCTACCAATAAGGGATTTATGGTAAGCAGAGATGTGATCTTTGATGAGAATGATTCTTGGTATGAGAATGAATGCAGGAAGGTCAAACTACCCTATGACTTGGAAGAAGAATTTCCAAAACTTACAAAGGAGGAACCTACTCAGGATGGAGAGTCAAGTTCAGATGATGAAGACACAATCAACCTTGAAGAGTTCAAGGCATGGAAGTCCAAAGGCAAAATGAAGATGAAGAAGCTTGAAGACATACCTGAATCTTCAGCTCAATCTTTCAGAAGGTCACAAAGGAAAAGTACAAAACCTATCAGATATGGGTATGATACATCTCTTGTTACTAAACATTCAGTTTATCTTGCCAAGGATTTGTTGAATGAAGAACCAGGTTCATATGAAGAAGCAATCACAAAATCAGAATGGAAAGAAGCTATGGATGAGGAGATTGAAGCACTCAACAAGTTTCAAATTATGTAAATACCTTTGGGAAGTCTTCATTTACTTCAAGAAGGCTCATGTTATTCATAAAAGATAGCAAAAATACCACGTGAGTTCTAGAACATGGTGAGTCAAATTAGTGAGTCACAAGGGAGCTGCAGTGGTGTCCTAGTGGAAGGTCGATGTAGCTAGTTCTCAAAGTCCATCAATACTTTGCTTATTTGAGCACTTGAGTCATGTAATACCTCCACTCAAGTGTCTACCACAAATTTAGATGTATTAGGAAGGTTTTAGATTAGTTTCTCATGCTATAAAAAGAGGAGAAAAGTCGTGATCTTGTGGGAAGTCCAAGAGAGGCATATGTGTATCTCTATGCTGCTGTAGTTTTGTATGCAGAGATTGCAGAGCTTGTATCTCCGTCACTATATATCCAAATTACATGTTTCATAGCTTATTTGAAAGCTCTTACTGTCTACGTTCATACTGTAAATTTTCATAATCATTGGATTTGTGAGCTGAGAGCAGTACTCTCTGCAAGTAGTGTGTGTTCTCGGGTTTCACCTCTGCTGAAGGTCTCCATTAAACCTCAAACTTGCAGAGGTCATATCTCCTTGTGTATTTATCCAAATTGAGTGTTCTTTGGCTCATTGGAAAGCTCTTGGTGTCTAGTAAATGTGGTTAAAACAGTTTTAGAAAATTCTAATCCATTAGAGAATAGTAAGCTCTGCAAGCATGACTGGTTTTCTATGATGAAGTTTGTGAGAAGGTCAACTTGTTCCTAGGGGGTTCCACCTACTTCTTGCTATATTTTGGAGGTCAATAAACTCCAACATTGGTATTAGATCAAGGAATTGAAGCTTGGAGAAGGTTATAATACCTTGATGAAGAATTTGAAGCTATTGGAGAAGAGGTTCATCATCAACACTACACAAAGGTAGAAGGAGATAGCAAGGAAGCATCTCAAGCAACATCCAAGCAAAGAAAGGTGCATAAAATTTATAACAAAGGTACATCTCATACTTATTCTTATCACACATATGCAAAAGGAGTGTTAAAGGAGGAAGTTTAGTATTTACACAATGGGCGATCAACATGCACAAATAGAGAAGCTTGATAAGAACAACTATCAAGCATGGCGATTTAGAATCACAGCATACTTGCAAGGTAGAGGCTTGTATGGTTTGATTGATGGAACGGATATCAAACCTATATTACCAGGGGATCCAAATCAACAACAATTGAGGGATTTTAGACTTTGGAATGAAAGAGACAAAAGGCTTATATTCATTTTATCACAAAATATTCAAGATTCAATGGTAGGACACATACAAGATCTAGACACAAGTAGAGATGTTTGGCTTGCATTGGAAAGGTTGTATGCTACAGGTACAAGAGCAGGGAAGATTCAACTCAAAAATGAGTTGAATAACATAAAGAAAGATACAAGGACATCGGTCAATGATTACTTGTTGAAGATTAAAGAGATTGCAGATCAACTAGGATCAATTCAAGCTCATGTGGAGGACGACGACTTGGTTGCACATACTCTCAATGGACTCAAGGATGATGAGAGATGGAAACCATTCATTACTTCAGTTTATGTTAGAGGAGAATTACCAGACTTTGATCAGCTTGTTGCTCTTATGGTCACGGAGGAGATGAACCTAAATGGCTCTACTTCAAATCAAAAAGGATCTCAAGGACAAGCTCTTTATGTAGGATCATCAAGAGGTGGAAATAGAGGAAGAAGAGGTTCACATAGAGGTCGAGGAAGAAGGAGCGATGATCAAGGGACTTCAAGTGGCTTCTTCAACACAAGAGGAAGAGGAAGATCAAGCGTGAGAGGTATGAGAGGCAACTACAACTATAATCAAAGACAAAGGAGTGAAGATAACAACAATTGCTATATATGTGGAAGGTATGGACACTATGCCAAAGATTGTTATCAAAATGAAAATAATCAAGGTGGTAATCGAAGAGGAGGCTATTCAAGAAGAGGTAAACAACAAGGAAATTATGCAGTTGAAGGTAAAAGTGATGATTATGATTCTCTTCTTATGCTGAATGTAGAAACTAAGATGAATTGCAATAGTGATGTATGGTATGTAGTGTTGATGTATAAAACACCACAAGAAATGAATTAATGTGACACTAGAACACCTCTATGGTCACCATTAACTCATTGCCACTCCAAACTTTGAAAAATGATAGCCTAAAGTGAGAACTTTGCTTCTACAGAAATTCCTAGTCACCGAAATGACATACCTTCAGTATTTTGCTAATTTCTCCTAGCTCAAGTATGCTTTCTTCATGAAACTTTATAGGCTGAAACTAGAAGAGTAGAGCTTTCCAACAAGCTATGATATGCATCAAACGGAGCTCTAGAACTCAAGTTATGGCCCTCACAAGATGACCCTGTATGACCTTCCAAGACTGGAAATCTTGCCTGTTTTAGTATTTCTGATGTCCAAAAATAAAAAATTCGATGCCTGGCATCGAATTTCAGTCCAAGTCGATGCCGGGCATCGACTTTGAGCTTTTTTAGGCCCTTTTTCTGCACCAGAAATACTCTCTTTTACACACACATGAAGAAGACCACTTGTATGCTAGAAGTCGATGCCAGGCATCGACTTTATGCTCAAACTCGATGCCAGGCATCGAGTTGCTCCACAAACTTCATATTTTTAAAAGATTCAACAATAGTTAACACACAGAGAATGAAAAAATGACTTATCAGCCAAGATTCGATGCCAGGCATCGAATTGCTCAGAAAACTTGAACTTTTGAATTCATCACACAGTAGGCAATCATGGAGATGATGAAGAGAGGCTCATACACAGAACTTTACTCAGTTCTTCTCATAACTATAAAAAACTCAGAAGTTTTACAGATGCTTTCTCACTCAGAGAAGCACGACTATACACAGTCGTATAAAAATGCATTACTTCTTCTACTTCTTCTCTCTATTCTCTCTCTCTCTCCTTTTCTCTTCTCTCTCATCGCGTCAGTTGATACTAACTAACTTATATAGACTTTCTCATTCCCGTGATTTTAAAAAACTTCTAGAACTAAAGTGAACTAACTTTACAAATATGATACATTTGTGAATTTGTCCCTTCACATAGGCATGGGGTTTTCTTCCTAAGATTTGAACTTCAAATATATGTCCAGTTAGTGATTGTTTCTCCAACAGCTCCCCCTCAATCACTAATTGACATTCCCTGTTTCTTCATATCTTCTTCTTTTCTTTTACTCCTGCCATGCTTTTGAATCTGCTGGTCTTCACACCATCCAAGCTCTTTGTCATTATGTCTGCTAACTGATCTTTAGTAGAAATGTATTCCACTTCAATCTCTTTCTCCATTATCTTTTCTCTGAGAAAATGATACTGTATCTCTATGTGCTTTGTTCTTGCATGAAATACTGGATTTGCTGCAAGATAAAGTGAACTCATATTATCTCCATGTATTGTAGGTGTACCTTGATCAATGCCTAAGCTCTTGAACAATGTCTGCATCCATATGAATTCCTTAGCTGCTTCCACAAGTCCTTTGTACTCTGCTTCAGTTGATGATAATGCTACTGTATGTTGTTTCTTGGAACACCAACTTACAAGCTTATCACCAATGTATATCATGTAACCATGAGTTGATCTCCTGTCATCTTGATTACCTGCCCAGTCCGAGTCACTGTAGGCTCTCAACTTCAAATCTGATGTAAAAGGATAATATAATCCTTCCTTTATAGTTCCTTTGATATATCTGAGAACTCTTTGACCTGCAATCCAATGTGGGTCCTTTGGACAATGCATGAATTGTGACAAAACTCCCACTGCATAACTAAGATCAGGTCTTGTTAGTGTAGCATAAATCAAACTACCCACAAGAGATTGATACTTCCTCATATCTTTGTAGTCTGCACCATCATATTTACTGAGCTTGTGATTAACTTCAAGTGGAGTTGAAGCTTCTCTGCAATTTTCCATATCAAACTTCTTCAACAAGTTCAGAAGATACCTTTCTTGTGACACATATATGCCATGATCTGTATAAGTAACTTCCATTCCAAGAAAGTATGATAACTTTCCTAGGTCACTGATCTTGAATTCTTTTTCAAGCAATCTCTTTACCTCCTTGATTCCTTCATCTGAAGTACCTGTGATTATGGTGTCATCTACATAAATACAAATGTAGATTGTACCTTCCTCTGTTCTTTTGATAAGTAGACTTGAATCTGCTTTTGAACTTTGATATCCAAGATCATTGAGATACTTCACCAGTCTATAGTTCCAAGCTCTTGGAGCTTGCTTCAATCCATACAATGCTCTTCTCAACCTGCAAACAAAATTTGGATACCTGGAATCTATAAACCCTTGAGGTTGTTCCATGTATACCTCATCTGATATGTATCCATTCAAGAACGCATTCTTTATATCCAATTGACTTAGAGTCCATCCTTTTGAAGCTGCAATAGCAATGATTGTCCTTATAGTTGACATCTTAGCTACAGGACTGAATGTCTCATCATAATCTATGCCATAGGTCTGGGCATAGCCTTTCACCACCAATCTACTTCCATCTGCAAGCTTCTTCACTTTATAAACCCATTTATTTCCAATTACTTTCTTACCATTTGGTTTAGGAACAAGTTCCCATGTCTTGTTCTCCTCCAGTGCATTGAACTCTTCCTTCATTGCTTCTTCCCATTGCTTTTTACCTTTAGCTTCATCATAGTTCTGAGGTTCTTCATCATCTTTGACCATATATGCATAGTTCTTCTGAGTTATGTAAGAAGTATCATAAGAATACCTTTCTGGTTGTCTCCTTGTCCTGCTTGACCTTCTTGGTTCACATTCTTCATAAGTTTCTGGATACACCTCTTCATCAAATATAGGAGCTTCTTCATTCATTCTTGTTAATCCACTTCTGGATGTACTTGCTTGCATATAGTCTTCATCTCTATTCACCTGCACAATTGATTTTCCTTTCTCACATCTTCTTACCTCTTCTTCAAATTCTTCAGCTGTATGACTTTGATCTGCATACCAACTTTTCTGTTCATCAAATGTAACATCTCTAGAAACAATAAATTGTTTGGTTAGAGGATTCCACAATCTGTAACCCATCTGCTTTTCATCATAACCAATGAACACATATTTTTCTGCCTTTGGTTCAAGTTTATGCCTAAGTTGTGATGGCACATAAGCATATGCAATTGATCCAAACACTCTACAATGATCTAGTGTTGGTTTCTTACCCCACCAAGCTTCATATGGAGTCATTCCATTCAGAGCTGCACATGGTAATCTATTCACAAGATATGTAGCTGTATTTACAGCCTCAGCCCAAAGATAATTTGGACAGTTCTTCTCCTTTAGCATAGCTCTAGCAAACTCAACCAAAGTCCTGTTCCTTCTTTCTGCTACACCATTTTGTTGTGGTGTATACCTGCAAGTTATTTCTCTCTTAATACCTGCATTCCAAAGATAATCATTGAACTCTTGGGAGAAGTATTCTCCCCCTCCATCAGACCTCAGTCTTTTAAGCTTTTGACCTGTGACTCTCTCTGCATATGCATGAAAATGCTTGAAAGCTCCAAACACTTCTGATCTTTCCTTCAAAACATATAATGTTATCCATCTTGTAGCATCATCAATGAAAAGAACATAGTACCTTGAGCCACTGATAGATCCTTCTTTTGTTGGTCCCCATACATCTGTATGAATGAGCTCAAGTACTCCATCATGTTTGAAACCTTTCTTTTGAAATGGTAACCTGTGTGCTTTACCCATTTGACATGCTTCACATTTATAAACCATATGTTGACTTTGCACATTTGGTAATCCTAGTACAGACTGATTAGCAACCATAGCTTTAATTCCTCTTTCATTAAAATGTCCTAATCTCTTATGCCAGAGATCAAGTTCTGTAATCACTGCTTCACCATGTGTGAGCAAAGCTTGACCAATGTTCCCTTGCACTCTTAAAGTAAAGAGTCTACCTTCTTTCTTACCAGAGACAATCTGATTATATCCATTCTCTGGATCTTCCACAAATACTCCTTCATTTGTAAACCTGACTTGAAAACCTTTTTCAACTATCTGTCCCACACTAATCAAGTTTTTAGGTATTGTAGGAACATACAAAACATTGGTTAGCAAATCTGCTCCACTCTTGCATTTCACTTTTCCAATTGAATGTACACTATGTCTTGTATTATCACCAGTTTGAACTGTGTGACTAGAAATGCCTTTTTCCAAATCTGACATCAATTCTATGTTTCCTGACAAATGATTAGAACATCCAGAGTCAATGTAAAATACCTTTAGATCTTCTTTGTCTGATGTGCTGATTGAATTCATCATCAATGATGTATGACTTTCATTCTGTGTGTCATTTGCATAGTTGTAGTAGGTGGTGTTGTAGGATTGATTCTGTCCCCAACTTCTTCCTCCACCTCTACCATAGCCTCCTCTTTGACTTTGTCTACCTCTTTGAAAATTACTTTGATATCTTCCACCTCGACCTCTGCTATTGTTGTTTTGATTCTGGTTTGATCCTTGTTGGTTGTGCCAACAGTCATGAGCCAAATGATTACTCAATCCACAGATCCAACAAGCCTTTTTGTTGTTATTTTGATTACCTCTTCCTCTTCCAAAACCTCTTGCTCTTCCTCTGCCAGTGCCTTTACCTCTTGCATAATAAGCTTGAGAATTAGACTCCTCTTCATACTTTGCTTTACCTTTATCTCCTTTCTTCTTGTTCTTTATGTACATTGCAGAACTTTGTCCTTTATCTCCATCTCCCTTCAAGTCTTGCTCATATGTGAGCATCAAACCAAGCAACTGGTTCAAATCTGGAACAAAATGATTTAATGAAAGTTCTGTTGATAAGACAAAAGGTTTCCACCTTTCATCCCCTCTCAAACCTGCAAGTAGTTGAGCAATCAATCTGTGATCTTCAACATCTTCATCTATGGATCCAAGACTATCTGCTAGATCCTTCATCTTAGTGACATAATCACTAATGGTTTGACTTGGCTTCTTCTTGAATGTTGTAAACTCTGACCATAGACTTGCTTTCCGTGCTTTAGTAGTGCTTTGGAAATGATATTCCAATGCATTCCATATATCTTCTGATGATTCCAATCCTCTGATGTGTGGTAGCAAATGATCTGAGATTGTATTGTAGATGTATGCTTTTGCACTTGCATCCTTCTTCTGCCAATGCTTTAAAGCATCAAGTTCTTCTTTCTTTGGTCGGCTTTCATCTTCAAATACTGGCTTCTCTTCTTCACCTGTTACATATACCATGAGATCCTTACTCATAAGTAAGGCTTCCATTCTCATTACCCATGCGGGGTAATTATCTCTGTCCAGTTTGTCAATGGAGATATGATCTGCCATAGTTCTTTCCTTCTGCTGCAACCTGTGAGCTTAAAGGATAAAGGATAATACCTTTTGAAGTTCTTTGTGTATGAGGATACTTCAAAAGTAATCTTTTGATGCCTTGTGTCTTCAAATGCTTCACCTTTCAAACTTTAATGGAAAACTTTACAAAACTTCTCGTACCTTTGTCGTCTTCTGCTCTCGAGAATCTTTCTGCTCTGATACCACTTGTTGATGTATAAAACACCACAAGAAATGAATTAATGTGACACTAGAACACCTCTATGATCACCATTAACTCATTGCCACTCCAAACTTTGAAAAATGATAGCCTAAAGTGAGAACTTTGCTTCTACAGAAATTCCTAGTCACCGAAATGACATACCTTCAGTATTTTGCTAATTTCTCCTAGCTCAAGTATGCTTTCTTCATGAAACTTTATAGGCTGAAACTAGAAGAGTAGAGCTTTCCAACAAGCTATCATATGCATCAAATGGAGCTCTAGAACTCAAGTTATGGCCCTCACAAGATGACCCTGTATGACCTTCCAAGACTGGAATTCTTGCCTGTTTTAGTATTTCTGATGTCCAAAAATAAAAAATTCGATGCCTGGCATCGAATTTCAGTCCAAGTCGATGCCAGGCATCGACTTTGAGCTTTTTTAGGCCCTTTTTCTGCACCAGAAATACTCTCTTTTACACACACATGAAGAAGACCACTTGTATGCTAGAAGTCGATGCCAGGCATCGACTTTATGCTCAAACTCGATGCCAGGCATCGAGTTGCTCCACAAACTTCATATTTTTAAAAGATTCAGCAATAGTTAACACACAGAGAATGAAAAAATGACTTATCAGCCAAGATTCGATGCCAGGCATCGAATTGCTCAGAAAACTTGAACTTTTGAATTCATCACACAGTAGGCAATCATGGAGATGATGAAGAGAGGCTCATACACAGAACTTTACTCAGTTCTTCTCATAACTATAAAAAACTCAGAAGTTTTACAGATGCTTTCTCACTCAGAGAAGCACGACTATACACAGTCGTATAAAAATGCATTACTTCTTCTACTTCTTCTCTCTATTCTCTCTCTCTCCTTTTCTCTTCTCTCTCATCGCGTCAGTTGATACTAACTAACTTATATAGACTTTCTCATTCCCGTGATTTTAAAAAACTTCTAGAACTAAAGTGAACTAACTTTACAAATATGATACATTTGTGAATTTGTCCCTTCACATAGGCATGGGGTTTTCTTCCTAAGATTTGAACTTCAAATATATGTCCAGTTAGTGATTGTTTCTCCAACATGTAGATAGTGGTTGCTCTAATCATATGTCACATGATGCTTCATGGTTTTCTAATATGCATAATCCTTCATGTAAAGGTCATGTTGAAAGAGGAGATGATACAACACATAAGATTATGCAGGTTGGAGATGTTGTTATGCAGGATAAGAGCAAGACAAATTGCTTGAAGGATGTACTTTATGTGCCAACGATCACTAAGAATTTGATGTCAGTTGGTCAAATGGTAGAAAAAGGTTTGCAAATAAGATTTAATCATGCAGGTTGCTTCATTGAGGATCCAAAGCAAAGGAGGTTAATTGCTAGAGGTCAAAAACAAGGTAGATTGTTTACATTCAAGGTAAACCCAAATCATACAAACTATTTCTCTTATGATATGCATCGAATAGCAGAGCTTGATCTATGGCACAAAAGAATTGGACACATGAATGTACACAGGTTAAAGGAGCTATCAAAGAAGAGGATTGTTGAAGGATTACCTGATCTTACTAAGCAACATATGGTGCATCTATGTGAAGCATGTCAAATGGGTAAGCAGAGTAGACAACCTTTCAAGCATTCAAGTGTTAAAGCTGAAGGTCAAGGACAAAGCATAGGAACACATCTAAGAGGTGGACACAAGAAGAAGGAGCAATTAGGGAGCTCCAAGAAGTGTATGTCAAATTTTCACAAGAATTCCCTACAAAAATAGTGATTTTCATCACTAAAAACCATTGTAAATACCATTTTCTATTTTTCTAACTCCATTTTGTTCAAGCCAAGGAGCCCTTGAGCTTGAGGAGTATTAGAACTATCATCCTACCAATTTTCATAATTTTTAGACTCCGTTTGAGCCCTCAAATAAGCCCTGGAACCTAATTTTTAACTATGCCAGACACTAGGTCTGGACAGGGCCAAAACTAGTCAAAAAACTATAAAAAGAGCTAGAGAGCTCATTTTTGGGGTTAGCTTGTTAGAGAATAGAGCTTTTGTAAGAGAACTCTTTTGCAATCGAAGCTTTCCATTGTTCCTCTCTTTGATCTTCCTTGGTGCGTGTGTGTGTGTATGTGTGTGCATGTTTGTGTGCTTCCACTCACGCACTTGTGCCTTCACTCGCTCGTGGTCTTCATACCGGTCCTCACGTCTCCGCGGATTGACAAGTAAAGGAGGTGGTGCTTACGCTTGAGCTACACCGAATTTTGGTGCCGTTGCCGGGGAGAGAGCTTTGAGGACGAGCGTTGTGATGGTAAGATCGTAGATTTGCGACGTTGGAAGGTAAAAAAACTATCATTTTAGTTCATTTTCTATTTTTTCCTCTTCATCTTCATCATCATCATCATCTCCACCTTCTTCCATCTTCTTCTTCATAGAAATTTCTTGTTTTTAGTGCATTTTCACCATTTTCATACCATTTTTCATGCATTATTGTGTGGGAAGGAGTTAGGAGGTGCAAGGGAGAGCAAGCGCTGTGTTTTTTTCATGATTTTCTGCTCATACGGAGCTTGCCATTTCCGGCGCTCAAAAATTTGAATTTCCCGCCAAAAAACACGATTCTGTGATGAAAATCGCGATTCTATGAAAATTCAAATTTTTTTTGAAAAATCATGATTTTCTGTTTCCCGCCTAAAAGCTTGCTCAAAGAATCACGATTCTGTGGTCATTCTCAGAATCACGATTCTGTGGTTGTGCTCAAAATCGCGATTTTCAAAAACACGATTCTATGCTCAACATCGCGATTTTCAAAAACACGATTCTGTGCCCAAAATCGCGATTCTCACAAATCACAATTTTCAGCCAAAACACGATTTTGTGAAAACACGATTTTGTGAAAACATGATTCTGTGCTCCAAATCGCGATCTTCAAAAACACGATTCTGTGGTTGTGCTCAAAATCACGATTCTCTAAAACACGATTTTGTGAGAACACGATTCTCTGCTCAAAATCACGATTCTCACAAATCACGATTTTTTGCCAAAAACATGATTTTGTAAAAACACGATTCTCTGAGACAAAATCGCGATTCTCTAGAACACGATTCTGTGAAAACACGATTTTCTGCTCAAAATCGCGATTCTCACTAATCACGATTTTCAGTAAAAATACGATTTTGTGAAAAAGGCGATTCGGTGAAAACACGATTTTTTGCTCAAAATCGCGATTTTCAAAAACACGATTTTGTGCTCAACATCGCGATTTTCTAAAACACGATTCTGTGCTCAACATCGTGATTTTCTAAAACACGATTCTGTACTCAACATCGCGATTTTCTAAAACAAGATTTTGTGCTCAACATCGCGATTTTCTAAAACACGATTCTATGCTCAACATTGCGATTTTCTAAAACATGATTCTGTGCTCAACATCACGATTTTCAAAAACATGATTTTGTGCTCAACATCGCGATTTTCAAAAACACGATTTTGTGCTCAAAATCACGATTCTCTGATTTCACAAAATTGCGATTCTCTTGATTTCACAACATCGTGATTTTCTCTAAAAGGTCCTGTTTGCCTGTTTTGACCCCCAGGAGCCTGATTTGACATAACTTTTTCATCCAAAGTCCATTTTTTGAGTTCTATAGGATAATTTGAAGTTGACCTTCAAGTGGGACCTAGAACCCAAGGGGACTCCAAAGGATTTTTGAACCATACCAAGGGGAAATTTTGGACTCTTAGCCAAAGCTTATGAACCTGAGGTCTGGTAGACACCTAGGCAAGGATAAACAAAGCATTAGATCTTCTGAGGCTAGTGTCAACCATACAGCTAAGTCTTGGGCGCAACAACTAAGTGGTCATCCTTACAGACTAAGTTCTGACATAAGTGATTCAGAAATGTCTTTTAGCATGGGGAAACCTGTAGGTGCTTAGGGACTGCCCATCTACAAACACCAAAAGGTCCCTATAAGACACAGCTGGAATATATTCGGACCAACCGATTAGGTGCTCGCATCTATGAGGATGGCCTGAGGCGATCAGTGGTCCAACTCAAAAATCCAGATCAATCCTTTGGACTTGAACACCCGGTGGTCAAGTTCGAAGAGGGTTCATACATTGATAAGGAAGGAACCATGTATGTGGTTACCAACCAACCAGATAGGACCGATGAGTTTGGAAATGTCATTCATGAGAATGAGATAGGAGACCTAGAACAAGGAAATGTAGGACAAGGACCCCATACTCCTAGAGGTAAGTCAGTTTTGACCAGAGTGATCACACCAGATTGGATCCCTCAAGACAACAAAAGCATAGAACTCTTCTTGAATAGAGAAACAGAGGAATCCTTTTGGAGATTCAAGCCAGATGAACCTAGCCAATTGGGCATAGTCATCATCTACGAGTTCAAGGATCCAGAGATACCAGGCAAAGTTGTCTACCTGGATAACACGTCAGAGAAAATTTTCTTGGTAACAGAACATGATAGACATGCATATACTTGGAAGAGTGAATTGATTTTCCCTCCACCAAGATCCAATGTTTCCCATGGCCTCCAAGGAGTAGGATCATCCCACGCTCATGAAGCCCAGAGAGAAAGAACTAGAGAGAGACCTGAGGTAAGTTTTGCACACACCGTGGGCAGGAATAGGTCAGGATTTGAAAACGAAAGACCTGAAAGAGAGAGACATCAAGCACATAGACAACAAGGAGATGAACAGGATTTTCCAGTGCCTAGACCCCGAGAGCACCCAAGAAGCCTTAGACCCACTCAAGTGATCAAGGCAATGAAGAATTACTTTGATGGGTCAGGAGATCCTTATGATCATGTGGCCGAGTTCAAACAAGTGTTAAGAGCTGAACAGGTTGAGGATTTGTTCACCCAGTATGAGGCATTTGGTCTGACTCTTAAGGGCACTGCCTTAGCTTGGTTTCAACCACTGAGTAGTCGCAACTATCGCGATATAGGTCAACTGCTAGACGAATTCATTGTAGAATTTTCCAAGAGTGGTATCAGGCATAACACTTCATCTTTGATCCCCAGCTTCAAGCATGCCCTGCTCCAGAGCTACCCACACCAGCCAAACAAGTGGCTTTGTTCTTAGATGGCTTATTGAGCACAAAGTTAAGATCATATGTATACTTGAAAGAGCCTAGATCCATAGAAGAGTGCGTGCGGACATGCATTGACATAGAAGATAACTTGGGTGAGGAGTTAGGATTGTCCAAACTATACAGAGATTCGGATAGTTCTACTAGTCATACTTCAAAAATCTCCACGGAAATAGAAGAGATAGCTGAGCAAGTTGCCAAGAAGCTGGGAGTCCAAAATAGACAAACGCAGAGAGTCACCCCATTGAATCGGTGTTATACTTGCGGAGGTGACCACATGGCTAATGTATGCCCAATGCAAAACCAAAACATTAGAGAAAGGAATGCTCCATATTGCACTATTGAGAGAAAATACACAAACCACACGGCTCAAGATTGTCCCTACAATAGGCAGGCTATTAGGCAAACTTATCAACAACCTTACCAACCAGGTAGGTATCAAAACCAATACCAACAGCCGTATTATAGACCACAACAACAATATTAGGCACAATATAGGCCACAACCAGTCTTGGGAAACCAACCACCAACTCCTGCCAACGTGATTCCAGTCAAGTATGCTGTGGGAGAGGAAAATCCAAATAGAGCATTGGTGCCACGAACCCCATTGATACCAGATAATGACTCTCATGCTCATAGTTCAGACTTTTCCCATGAAGGTAGTCCACATGCTTATTACACAGAGTCACCTGAACATAGTGAGATTTACCCGTATCAATATGAGGAACAACCTATGGAACAAAATTGGGAGCCTGAATATTCCAATGTCATGTACGCAAATGCTAACCCTAGGCCCCAACTGAGACAAGTAAGACCACAAGCCCCTAGAGGACCATGTTTTAGATGTCAGGGTGACCATTTCCTTCGTGATTGTCCCCACCCACCATCTCCGAGTCAAGGACAGGCTATCACAATACAAGCTTTTTGTCCTGATTGTGGAAAAGACCATCTCCCCAGAGATTGTCCAAGAAACCCCTCCACTGCACCCAAGATTACACCCATTAATGTGGTAGGCTTAGTGGCGGATTCAAGTTCAAGTAGCAGTAATGTGGCACCTGTACAGGTGATGGAGAGTGTTAATCTCCAAAAGAACAAGTTAACCTTGAATTTAGATCACCTCTATATCAAGATTAACCTTAGACTCCACCAAACTTAGAGATCATTCACCAATTTATCAGAAAATTGATTATTCTGAAAAATTCAACTTCTTCAGGAAAGTCTGCTGCAGATTAATCACTCATTGACTAATCAATTCTGTAAAGTTTTTGATAAAACTTTGTACAACACTTCGCCTTGAGATTGCGCAACTTTACCAAGTTAAACTTCTCAAAATGATTGAGTACACTTTGAGAAATCATACAAACAAGTTACCTATGTGTAAAACATCTTCTCTGCAGTAGCGACTTTGACACCTGCAACTTCTTAGCACTGGTTCTCACAATGTCGAACCCGTTTGATCAAGATCTTTTAGCCATAGATGGCTTACCTTCCAACTTAGATTTAAACCCTCACTTGTGTAAAACTTTACACCACACACTGAGAAATCTTCATTTCTCTGAACATGAAATCTGCGCCAGTTTTGTCGACTCTCAGAACATCTTCACATATGAATGTTCCTAAACAAAATTCTCTCAACCTGATTGCAATTAATCTCTCAAACTCTAGCCATATATAGATTAGCTATGGACTTAGATATGTACAGAAGGATTTCTCAAAAGATTAAACACAGAAGGAGAATGGGAGAGAAGATCGACGCGCAGAAATCTACAACATTTTCTTCTTCATTACTTTCCATACATATGGTTGATGATACATACAATGTTCATCACCTCTTTTCTTATTGTCTTCTCTATCTGATCTATATCACTCTCACTTCCTACGAATACATATCTGTAGATATATATACGAGTCTAACTCGTCATCTTTTTCAAAATACATTGAACTATTTACAAGAGTAATATACAAAAGAAACATTTCTGATTCTATTTTCTTCCTTTGAAAGTAATCTTCATCCTTCCACATATCTTTTCACTTTTGGACTTCATGTAATCACCTATTGATGATTGCTCTGCTCCAACAGCTCCCCCTCAATCTTCAATTGTGATTACCTGCATCTTCTTTATTCCTGCCATATCTTTAAACCTCTGCAATTTAGGTCCATCCAAACTTTTAGTCATCATATCTGCAAGTTGATCTTTTGTAGGGGTGTGTATGACTTCAATTTCCTTCTCAATGACCTTCTCTCTCAGGAAATGGTACTGTATTTCAATATGCTTAGTTCTAGCATGAAACACAGGATTAGCTGCCAAGTATAGAGAACTCATGTTGTCTCCACAAACAATAGGAGTACTTTGAACCACATCAAAAACTTTCATAAGTGTCTTTAGCCATATTACCTCCTTTGCAGCTTCTACCATACCTTTATATTCTGCCTCTGTGGATGACAAAGCAACTGTATGTTGCTTCTTAGAACACCATGAAATCAATTTGTCTCCTACATACCACAAGTATCCATGTGTTGATCTTCTATCATCCACATTACCTGCCCAATCTGCATCACTATATATCTTCATTCTTGTATCAGAAGTAAATCCATAGTACAACCCTTCTCTGAGTGTACCCTTGATGTACCTAAGTACTCTTTGTCCTACAATCCAATGTTCCTTTCTAGGACAATGCATAAATTGTGAAAGCACACCAACTGCATATGACAAGTCAAGCCTTGTCAATGTAGCATAAATCAAGCTACCAACCAAACTTTGATAGAGTTTCATGTCTCTGAACTCTTCTCCTCCAAACCTAGACAATTTATGGTTCACTTCCAAAGGTGTAGGTGCAACCCTGCAATCTTCCATTTTAAATTTGGTTAGCAAATTTTTAAGATACCTTTCTTGGGTCACATATACTCCATGTTGAGTATAAGAAATCTCCATTCCCAAGAAGAATGATAGATTCCCCAAATCACTAATTTTGAACTCTTTCTCCATCTGCTTCTTGATCATTTGTATTCCTTTATCATCTGTTCCTGTAAGTATTATGTCATCAACATAAATACAAACATAAATGAACCCATCTTCACTTGCCTTGACTAGCAAGCTACTATCTGCCTTTGATGCTTGAAATCCAAGATCATTCAAGAATTTTACAAGCCTATAATTCCAAGCCCTTGGGGCTTGCTTTAACCCATACAAAGCTCTCTTGAGCTTACACACATAATTTGGACTCACTTGATCTTTGAACCCATCTGGTTGCTCCATGTAGACTTCATCTGAAATGTAACCATTCAAGAAAGCATTTTTTACATCTAATTGAGATAACTTCCAACCTTTGCAAGTAGCAATTGCTATGAGTGTCCTAATGGTTGTCATCTTTGCCACAGGACTATAAGTCTCATCATAGTCCACTCCATATGTCTGTGCATACCCTTTCACAACAAGTCTAGCTTTGTACCTAGACACACTTCCATCTGCAAATCTCTTTGTTTTGTAAACCCACTTACATCCAATGATCTTCTGACTATTAGGTTTAGGAACCAAATCCCATGTTTGATTCTCTATCAATGCATCATATTCCTCTTGTATAGCATCTTCCCAATTCTTCTTCCCTTTGGCCTCTTCATATGTAGAAGGGTCTTCATCTGCTTTTACCAAATAAGCATAATCTTTAGTAGTTAAGAATGAAGTGTCATAGCTATACCTTGTAGGTTGCCATTTGTGCCTAGATGACCTCCTAACTTCTGCACTTCTTGAAGTTTCTGGTTCATCACATTCTGGATCAAACCTTGGCCTCTCTTCTACTTCAACCTGTACTTCATTGTTCTCACTTTCATCAAGTAATTGAATCTTTGCTTTACCTTTTCTTTGTTCCACTACTTCTTCATCATCTGCATGTACATTATATTTACCTGCATACCAAGTACCTTGTTCATCAAATGTAACATCCTTGGATACAATAAATTGCTTTGTGGATGGACTCCACAACCTGTATCCCATTTGCTTATCATCATAGCCAATGAATACATACTTTTCTGCCTTAGGCTCCAACTTATGCCTCAATTGAGATGGCACATATGCATATGCCAAGCATCCAAATATTCTGCAATGATCCAAGGTAGGTTTCTTACCCCACCAAGCTTCATATGGTGTCATACCCTGCAAAGCTTTACAAGGCAATCTATTGACCAAATAAGTAGCTGTATTAACAGCCTCAGCCCACAAATAATTTGGGCAATTCTTCTCTTTCATCATGGACCTTGCAAATTCAACAAGTGTCCTGTTTCTTCTTTCTGCTACCCCATTTTGTTGAGGAGAATACCTGCAAGTAACTTCTCTCTTTATACCTGCATTCCACAAATAATCATTGAACTCATTTGAAAAATACTCTCCCCCTCCATCTGACCTTAGTCTCTTCAATTTTTGACCTGTAATCCTTTCTGCATATGCATGGTAGTGTTTAAATGTATTAAACACTTCTGACTTTTCTTTAATCACATAAATTGTGATCCACTTGGTAGCATCATCAACATATATGACATAATATCTTGAACCATTTATACTAAAGTCCTTTGAAGGACCCCACACATCTGTATGCACCAATTCAAGTCTTTCTGAATACATAAACCCATGCTTGGAATAGGATTGCTTATGAGCCTTACCTAATTGACATGCCTCACATATGTATGTCATGTGTTGACCTGCAATATTAGGCAACCCAAGCACTGAATCATTATTAATCATTTCTTTGATACCTCTTTCATTAAAGTGTCCAAGTCTTTTGTGCCAAAGATCCAATTCTGACACCTTCTGCTCTCCATATGTGAACATAGCATGTCCAACATTTCCTTGTACCTTCAATGTGAAGAGCCTTCCTTCTTTCTTTCCTGCAATAACTTGTTTATACCCTTGACTAGGGTCTTCAACATAAACTCCATCATTGGTGAACCTTACCTCATATCCTTTTTCCACAATTTGACCTACACTGATCAAATTCTTTGGAATTGTGGGAACATAAAGTACCTTACTCAGAAGAGTGCTCCCATCCTTAGCTTTGACTGAACCAATTGACTTTACCTTATGCTTTGTATTATCACCTGTCTGGACTGTATGATTAATTGCATTATGATCTAGGTCAGTCATCAAAGCAATATTTCCACTTAAATGATTACTACATCCTGAATCAATGTAGAACACTCTCATGTCCTCATGTGAGGTTTCACATGTATTCATAATGAGAGTCGAGTCCTCCTTCTAATCTGATGTATAGTTGTAGTAGGTGTTATTATAGGATTGATTTTGGAAGCTTCTTCCTCCACCTCTTCCAAAAGAATTCCTACCACCTCTACCTCTGAAGTTTCCTCTCTGAAATCTACCACCTCTTGCTCTTTGATTAAAGTTCTGATAATTACCATTGTTTTGATTATTATGCCAACAATCATGAGATAGATGATTGGTCTTACCACATATCCAACAAGCTCTTGCATTGTTGGAGAAACACTCACTAATTAGACATATATTTGAAGGTCAAATCTTAGAAAGAAAAACCCCATGCCTATGTGAAGGGACAAATTCACAAGTGTATCATACTTGTAAAGTTAGTTCATTTTAGTTCTAGAAGTTTTTTAAAAATCACGGGAATGAGAAAATCTATATAAGTTAGTTAGTATTAACTGACGCGATGAGAGAAGAAGAAGGAGGAAGACAAGAGAAAGTGAGAAGAACTCATTTTTGTATGACTGAGTATAGTCGGGCTTCTCTGAGTGAGAAAGCATCTGTAAAACTTCTGAGTTTTTTATAGTTATGAGAAGAACTGAGTAAAGTTCTGTGTATGAGCCTCTCTCCATCATCTCCATGATTGCCTACTGTGTGATGAATTCAAAAGTTCAAGTTTTCTGAGCAATTCGATGCCTGGCATCGAATCTTGGCTGATAAGTCATTTTTTCATTCTCTGTGTGTTAACTATTGTTGAATCTTTTAAAAATATGAAGTTTGTGGAGCAACTCGATGCCTGGCATCGAGTTTGAGCATAAAGTCGATGCCTGGCATCGACTTCTAGCATACAAGTGGTCTTCTTCATGTGTGTGTAAAAGAGAGTACTTCTGGTGCAGAAAAAGGGCCTAAAAAAGCTCAAAGTCGATGCCCGGCATCGACTTGGACTGAAATTCGATGCCAGGCATCGAATTTTTTATTTTTGGACATCAGGAATACTAAAACAGGCAAGATTTCCAGTCTTGGAAGGTCATACAGGGTCATCTTGTGAGGGCCATAACTTGAGTTCTAGAGCTCCGTTTGATGCATATGATAGCTTGTTGGAAAGCTCTACTCTTCTAGTTTCAGCCTATAAAGTTTCATGAAGAAAGCATACTTGAGCTAGGCGAAATTAGCAAAATACTGAAGGTATGTCATTTCGGTGACTAGGAATTTCTGTAGAAGCAAAGTTCTCACTTTAAGCTATCATTTCTCAAAGTTTGGTGTGGCAATGAGTTAATGGTGACCATAGAGGTGTTCTAGTGTCACATTAATTCATTTCTTGTGGTGTTTTATACATCAACAAGTGGTATCAGAGCAGAAAGATTCTCGAGAGCAGAAGAGGACAAAGGTACGAGAAGTTTTGTAAAGTTTTCCATTAAAGTTTGAAAGGTGAAGCATTTGAAGACACAAGGCATCAAAAGATTACTTTCGAAGTATCCTCATACACAAAGAACTTCAAAAGGTATTATCCTTTATCCTTTAAGCTCACAGGTTGCAGCAGAAGGAAAGAACTATGGCAGATCATATCTCCATTGACAAACTGGACAGAGATAATTACCCCGCATGGGTAATGAGAATGGAAGCCTTACTTATGAGTAAGGATCTCATGATATATGTAACAGGTGAAGAAGAGAAGCCAGTATTTGAAGATGAAAGCCGACCAAAGAAAGAAGAACTTGATGCTTTAAAGCATTGGCAGAAGAAGGATGCAAGTGCAAAAGCCTACATCTACAATACAATCTCAGATCATTTGCTACCACACATCAGAGGATTGGAATCATCAGAAGATATATGGAATGCATTGGAATATCATTTCCAAAGCACTACTAAAGCACGGAAAGCAAGTCTATGGTCAGAGTTTACAACATTCAAGAAGAAGCCAAGTCAAACCATTAGTGATTATGTCACTAAGATGAAGGATCTAGCAGATAGTCTTGGATCCATAGATGAAGATGTTGAAGATCACAGATTGATTGCTCAACTACTTGCAGGCTTGAGAGGGGATGAAAGGTGGAAACCTTTTGTCTTATCAACAGAACTTTCATTAAATCATTATGTTCCAGATTTGAACCAGTTGCTTGGTTTGATGCTCACATATGAGCAAGACTTGAAGGGAGATGGAGATAAAGGTCAAAGTTATGCAATGTACATGAAGAATAAGAAGAAAGGAGATAAAGGTAAAGCAAAGGATGAAGAGGAGTCTAATTCTCAAGCTTATTATGCAAGAGGTAAAGGCACTGGCAGAGGAAGAGCAAGAGGCTTTGGAAGAGGAAGAGGTAATTAAAATAACAACAAAAAGGCTTGCTGGATCTGTGGATTGAGTAATCATTTGGCTCATGACTGTTGGCACAACCAACAAGGATCAAACCAGAATCAAAACAACAATAGCAGAGGTCGAGGTGGAAGATATCAAAGTAATTTTCAAAGAGGTAGACAAAGTCAAAGAGGAGGCTATGGTAGAGGTGGAGGAAGAAGTTGGGGACAGAATCAATCCTACAACACGACCTACTACAACTATGCAAATGACACACAGAATGAAAGTCATACATCATTGATGATGAATTCAATCAGCACATCAGACAAAGAAGATCTAAAGGTATTTTACATTGACTCTGGATGTTCTAATCATTTGTCAGGAAACATAGAATTGATGTCAGATTTGGAAAAAGGCATTTCTAGTCACACAGTTCAAACTGGTGATAATACAAGACATAGTGTACATTCAATTGGAAAAGTGAAATGCAAGAGTGGAGCAGATTTGCTAACCAATGTTTTGTATGTTCCTACAATACCTAAAAACTTGATTAGTGTGGGACAGATAGTTGAAAAAGGTTTTCAAGTCAGGTTTACAAATGAAGGAGTATTTGTGGAAGATCCAGAGAATGGATATAATCAGATTGTCTCTGGTAAGAAAGAAGGTAGACTCTTTACTTTAAGAGTGCAAGGGAACATTGGTCAAGCTTTGCTCACACATGGTGAAGCAGTGATTACAGAACTTGATCTCTGGCATAAGAGATTAGGTCATTTCAATGAAAGAGGAATTAAAGCTATGGTTGCTAATCAGTCTGTACTAGGATTACCAAATGTGCAAAGTCAACATATGGTTTATAAATGTGAAGCATGTCAAATGGGTAAAGCACACAGGTTACCATTTCAAAAGAAAGGTTTCAAACATGATGGAGTACTTGAGCTTATTCATACAGATGTATGGGGACCAACAAAAGAAGGATCTATCAATGGCTCAAGGTACTATGTTCTTTTCATTGATGATGCTACAAGATGGATAACATTATATGTTTTGAAGGAAAGATCAGAAGTGTTTGGAGCTTTCAAGCATTTTCATGCATATGCAGAGAGAGTCACAGGTCAAAAGCTTAAGAGACTGAGGTCTGATGGAGGGGGAGAATACTTCTCCCAAGAGTTCAATGATTATCTTTGGAATGCAGGTATTAAGAGAGAAATAACTTGCAGGTATACACCACAACAAAATGGTGTAGCAGAAAGAAGGAACAGGACTTTGGTTGAGTTTGCTAGAGCTATGCAGGTATTAAGAGAGAAATAACTTGCAGGTATACACCACAACAAAATGGTGTAGCAGAAAGAAGGAACAGGACTTTGGTTGAGTTTGCTAGAGCTATGTAAATACAGCTACATATCTTGTGAATAGATTACCATGTGCAGCTCTGAATGGAATGACTCCATATGAAGCTTGGTGGGGTAAGAAACCAACACTAGATCATTGTAGAGTGTTTGGATCAATTGCATATGCTTATGTGCCATCACAACTTAGGCATAAACTTGAACCAAAGGCAGAAAAATATGTGTTCATTGGTTATGATGAAAAGCAGATGGGTTACAGATTGTGGAATCCTCTAACCAAACAATTTATTGTTTCTAGAGATGTTACATTTGATGAACAGAAAAGTTGGTATGCAGATCAAAGTCATACAGCTGAAGAATTTGAAGAAGAGGTAAGAAGATGTGAGAAAGGAAAATCAATTGTGCAGGTGAATAGAGATGAAGACTATATGCAAGCAAGTACATCCAGAAGTGGATTAACAAGAAGGAATGAAGAAGCTCCTATATTTGATGAAGAAGTGTATCCAGAAACTTATGAAGAATGTGAACCAAGAAGGTCAAGCAGGACTAGAAGACAACCAGAAAGGTATTCTTATGATACTTCTTACATAATTCAGAAGAACTATGCATATATGGTCAAAGATGATGAAGAACCTCAGAACTATGATGAAGCTAAAGGTAAGAAGCAATGGGAAGAAGCAATGAAGGAAGAATTCAATGCACTGGAGGAGAACAAGACATGGGAACTTGTTCCTAAACCAAATGGTAAGAAAGTAATTGGAAATAAATGGGTTTATAAAGTGAAGAAGCTTGCAGATGGAAGTATAGCCAGATACAAAGCTAGATTGGTGGTGAAAGGCTATGCCCAGACCTATGGCATAGATTATGATGAGACATTCAGTCCCGTAGCTAAGATGTCAACTATAAGGACAATCATTGCTATTGCAGCTTCAAAAGGATGGACTCTAAGTCAATTGGATATAAAAAATGCATTCTTGAATGGATACATATCAGATGAGGTATACATGGAACAACCTCAAGGGTTTATAGATTCCAGGTATCCAAATTTTGTTTGCAGGTTGAGAAGAGCATTGTATGGATTGAAGCAAGCTCCAAGAGCTTGGAACTATAGACTGGTGAAGTATCTCAATGATCTTGGATATCAAAGTTCAAAAGCAGATTCAAGTCTACTTATCAAAAGAACAGAGGAAGGTACAATCTACATTTGTATTTATGTAGATGACATTATAATCACAGGTACTTCAGATGAAGGAATCAAGGAGGTAAAGAGATTACTTGAGAAAGAGTTTAAGATCAGTGACCTAGGAAAGTTATCATACTTTCTTGGAATGGAAGTTACTTATACAGATCATGGCATATATGTGTCACAAGAAAGGTATCTTCTGAACTTGTTGAAGAAGTTTGATATGGAAAATTGCAGAGAAGCTTCAACTCCACTTGAAGTTAATCACAAGCTCAGTAAATATGATGGTGCAGACTACAAAGATATGAGGAAGTATCAATCTCTTGTGGGTAGTTTGATTTATGCTACACTAACAAGACCTGATCTTAGTTATGCAGTGGGAGTTTTGTCACAATTCATGCATTGTCCAAAGGACCCACATTGGATTGCAGGTCAAAGAGTTCTCAGATATATCAAAGGAACTATAAAGGAAGGATTATATTATCCTTTTACATCAGATTTGAAGTTGAGAGCCTACAGTGACTCAGACTGGGCAGGTAATCAAGATGACAGAAGATCAACTCATGGTTACATGATATACATTGGTGATAAGCTTGTAAGTTGGTGTTCAAAGAAACAACATACAGTAGCATTATCATCAACTGAAGCAGAGTACAAAGGACTTGTGGAAGCAGCTAAGGAAGTCATATGGATGCAAACATTGTTCAAGAGCTTAGGCATTGATCAAGGTACACCAACAATACATGGAGATAATATGAGTTCACTTTATCTTGCAGCAAATCCAGTATTTCATGCAAGAACAAAGCACATAGAGATACAATATCATTTTCTCAGAGAAAAGGTAATGGAGAAGGAGATTGAAGTGGAATACATTTCTACTAAAGATCAGTTAGCAGACATAATGACAAAGAGCTTGGATGGTGTGAAGACCAGCAGATTCAAAAGCATGGCAGGAGTAAAAGAAAAGAAGAAGATATGAAGAAACAGGGAATGTCAATTAGTGATTGAGGGGGAGCTGTTGGAGAAACACTCACTAATTAGACATATATTTGAAGGTCAAATCTTAGAAAGAAAAACCCCATGCCTATGTGAAGGGACAAATTCACAAGTGTATCATACTTGTAAAGTTAGTTCATTTTAGTTCTAGAAGTTTTTTAAAAATCACGGGAATGAGAAAATCTATATAAGTTAGTTAGTATTAACTGACGCGATGAGAGAAGAAGAAGGAGGAAGACAAGAGAAAGTGAGAAGAACTCATTTTTGTATGACTGAGTATAGTCGGGCTTCTCTGAGTGAGAAAGCATCTGTAAAACTTCTGAGTTTTTTATAGTTATGAGAAGAACTGAGTAAAGTTCTGTGTATGAGCCTCTCTCCATCATCTCCATGATTGCCTACTGTGTGATGAATTCAAAAGTTCAAGTTTTCTGAGCAATTCGATGCCTGGCATCGAATCTTGGCTGATAAGTCATTTTTTCATTCTCTGTGTGTTAACTATTGTTGAATCTTTTAAAAATATGAAGTTTGTGGAGCAACTCGATGCCTGGCATCGAGTTTGAGCATAAAGTCGATGCCTGGCATCGACTTCTAGCATACAAGTGGTCTTCTTCATGTGTGTGTAAAAGAGAGTATTTCTGGTGCAGAAAAAGGGCCTAAAAAAGCTCAAAGTCGATGCCCGGCATCGACTTGGACTGAAATTCGATGCCAGGCATCGAATTTTTTATTTTTGGACATCAGGAATACTAAAACAGGCAAGATTTCCAGTCTTGGAAGGTCATACAGGGTCATCTTGTGAGGGCCATAACTTGAGTTCTAGAGCTCCGTTTGATGCATATGATAGATTGTTGGAAAGCTCTACTCTTCTAGTTTCAGCCTATAAAGTTTCATGAAGAAAGCATACTTGAGCTAGGAGAAATTAGCAAAATACTGAAGGTATGTCATTTCGGTGACTAGGAATTTCTGTAGAAGCAAAGTTCTCACTTTAAGCTATCATTTCTCAAAGTTTGGTGTGGCAATGAGTTAATGGTGACCATAGAGGTGTTCTAGTGTCACATTAATTCATTTCTTGTGGTGTTTTATACATCAACATGCATTATCTTTGTTGTTTCTACCTCTTCCTCTACTTCTGCCACTTCCTTTTCCTCTTATGAAATTTGCTTGGTTTGATGTACCTTCTTCTTCACCTGATTGTTGCTTCCCTTTGTTAGCTTTCTTCTTGTCTTTAGAGTACATTGCATGACCTGCACTCTTATCAACATCTCCTTTGACATCATTCTCAAAAGTTAGCATATGACCTAACAATTGATTCAAATCAGGAGTAAAGTGATCTAATGAAAGTTCTGTAGATAAAATGAAAGGCTTCCATTTCTCATCTCCTCTTAGCCCTGTGAGTATTTGTCTTACCAATTTGTCTTCTTCAATATCTTCATCCACTGCACCTAGAGAATCTGCAATATCCTTCATCTTTGTCACATAATCAGAAATTGATTGTGAGGCCTTCTTCTTGAAAGTAGTAAATTCTGCCCATAGTGAAGCCTTCCTTGATTTGGTTGTATTTTGGAAATGCTCCTCCAAAGCATTCCAAATGTCACATGCACTTTCAAGTCCTCTAATGTGAGGAAGTAAATAGTCATTGACTGCCATGTAGATTATGCTCCTTGCTTGAGCATCTTTCTTCATCCAATTCTTCAAGTCTGCAAGCTCCTCCCTAGTTGGAACACTAGGATCTCTGAATTCTGGCTTTTCTTCATCTCCTGTGATGTATCCTATCAGATCTTTGCTCATAAGATGAGCTTCCATCCTCATAGACCATGCAGGATAGTTCTCTCTATCCAACTTTTCAATTTGGAGACTATCTCCCATCCTTGCTTCACCTGTAGTCTCAAAACTTTAACCTTTACAGATAATGAATGTACCTTTACTTCGAATGTTGCTCCTTCTGATCCTTTTGATACTCTTTGTATGTCTTCCTTCAAATTTTATTCAACCTTTACCCTTCTGCACCTTCAAAATGTAAAGATTTGTACTTCTGCAATAGTCGGAGTCTTCTTCTTCTCAATTTTGACACAACCTGCTCTGATACCACTGATGGAGAGTGTTAATCTCCAAAAGAACAAGTTAACCTTGAATTTAGATCACCTCTATATCAAGATTAACCTTAGACTCCACCAAACTTAGAGATCATTCACCAATTTATCAGAAAATTGATTATTCTGAAAAATTCAACTTCTTCAGGAAAGTCTGCTGCAGATTAATCACTCATTGACTAATCAATTCTGTAAAGTTTTTGATAAAACTTTGTACAACACTTTGCCTTGAGATTGCGCAACTTTACCAAGTTAAATTTCTCAAAATGATTGAGTACACTTTGAGAAATCATACAAACAAGTTACCTATGTGTAAAACATCTTCTCTGCAGTAGCGACTTTGACACCTGCAACTTCTTAGCACTGGTTCTCACAATGTCGAACCCGTTTGATCAAGATCTTTTAGCCATAGATGGATTACCTTCCAACTTAGATTTTAAGCCCTCACTTGTGTAAAACTTTACACCACACACTGAGAAATCTTCATTTCTCTGAACATGAAATCTGCGCCAGTTTTGTCGACTCTCAGAACATCTTCACATATGAATGTTCCTAAACAAAATTCTCTCAACCTGATTGCAATTAATCTCTCAAACTCTAGCCATAGATAGATTAGCTATGGACTTAGATACGTACAGAAGGATTTCTCAAAAGATTAAACACAGAAGGAGAATGGGAGAGAAGATCGACGCGCAGAAATCTACAACATTTTCTTCTTCATTACTTTCCATACATATGGTTGATGATACATACAATGTTCATCACCTCTTTTCTTATTGTCTTCTCTATCTGATCTATATCACTCTCACTTCCTACGAATACATATCTGTAGATATATATACGAGTCTAACTCGTCATCTTTTTCAAAATACATTGAACTATTTACAAGAGTAATATACAAAAGAAACATTTCTGATTCTATTTTCTTCCTTTGAAAGTAATCTTCATCCTTCCACATATCTTTTCACTTTTGGACTTCATGTAATCACCTATTGATGATTGCTCTGCTCCAACAACAGGCAGTTACTAGGGCACAAGCATTAAAACAGGATAAACCAGCAGAACAATCAGAGTCAAGTGAATCAGGAGAGCCTAGTAAGAGGAAAACAAGAACATGGAAGGATACCAGAGAGAAGGCCAATCGCAAGTGGAATAAAAAGTTATCGGAACTAAAAGAAAGCTTAAAAGAAGCGAAAACAAAAATAGAAGACATTGCATCTCAAAGCCCCTCGCATGCCAAAACTCCATCCACTCCACCTCATCCCACCCCACCACCCATTGTAAATAGACCGCAACCAGGGTCTGTTCTTGCAGATCCAACCCCAGAAGGCTTGGACATGATGTTCAAGGCCTACGAGGCTCGACTTCAAGAAGGGCCTACAGTTGCAAACCTAGACAAGAGTTACCCTAGAGCAGATTTAGAGATTGAACGGATGAAAATGTGCATGAAAATGGTAGACCAAGCTCAAGCTATACTGGAGACTAGTCAAAAGTTCAATGAGACAAACTCTGTCAAACCGGATTTGCATTTCCAGGGCTTACTAGAAAGATTAGAGCAATTGGTTAACAAACCACAAGTTTCTTTACCGCCACAGGCTCAACCAGTTATTGAGAGAAGAAGCTCACCACCTATGGGAGCTTATGTTCCTAATTCCACAGATGCCGGAATACCTCCTTCAATTCAACAGTACTCTCAAGAGTTCTTGCGGGAAATACAAGAAGATAAATGGGCCAAGGAGAAGGGCAATTCCCCTCCTATTCCTGAGATTGATGATCTTCATGATCAATTTCCCCAAGACATTCCATCTATTTACGGAGATGAAGCAGAACAACAAGAAGAGGAAAGGTTAGATTTTGAATCTAATACCTTAGAAGAACTGCCTCAATTTCCAGGCCCATGGGATTCTGAATCTCTCCAGATTAGAGCTCCCACAATACTAGTAAGAAATGAAGACTCAGTGGTTCCAAGGAACACGGATGTCGTGAAGAACACTAAGGTTCAGTGTCATCTCACTATAGAAGAGCTGCTCAAAGCAAAACCTGAGCTATGGAATCATGTGAAGGATCAAGTTCCAGAACTTGATTCCAACATGCCAAAAGCAAGCTCTAAGCAAAGGGTACCAGAGATACCTCTAGACAAAATAGGGGACATGTGTGAGGGTGAAGAAGGTAATACTTATCTTCCAATCACCTACCAAGGTTACTTAACCAAAGCAATCATAGCTTTCGGTGCTGGTGTTGCTATTGCGACCACCTCCTTGTGGAAGCAATGGGGCAAACCCACATTAAGACCAACTAGAATGAAGCTTCAAATGGCCGACGGTCATTTTGAAAGACCTCTAGGATTGCTCGAAGGGATAACTCTAACCACTTGTGGCGTGGAGTTTGAACATACATTTGCTATATGTGACTTTGAGAAAAATAACGTCTATAAGATGATCCTAGGAAGACCCTTCCTACGACAATTGAAAATAGTACAGGATTGGGGAACCAACTCCTTGTACTTGCAGCACTTAGGGGTCACCACCAAGGTCAATTTGAAGGATTACACCTTCAGAGATGTACCACCCCTACAGTGGAATCCTATCCACAAAGAGAAAGAAGATTCTATCTCTGTGCATTCTGAAAGTTCACCTGATCCATCATGGCTGCATGAAGATACTCATTTGTGGATGTGCAAGGTCGCAGAGGAAGAGGAAAAATGTTTAAAGGCAAGAGAAGAAGGAACTTCGCAAGGAGATAGACCAATTAAAGACCCAGCCTATACACCGATGATCTTTCCAGATGAGGAATTTGAGCCTCATGGCTGGCTTGAAATCTTAGCCACCATGGACATTGTTGTCAATGAAGAACAATGGACACCTCATTGTGATGAGGAGGGTTATGATATCTCAGTGTTCATGTGTCAGCCCTTGCTAGAAGAATGTGACCCTAGTCATGTCATAGAAGAAGAAGAGAATGACGATGATATAGAGTCCATTGTGATGGATAGTTGCTTTAACTCAGAGCAACACTATCTGGAAGATATAGGAGTGTTCACCCAAAAAGAAGAAGAACCTCTCACAAGTATTAAAACGGTAAATTCAAAGGATGGAAGTGAGAGAAGTCAAAAGAAAAAGAAAAGAAAAGCAGTGAAACAAGAAGAGGAGGAATCATTGTTTGAAGTACCAGAAAACTTCAAGAAATATGAAGTTGACGACCGCAAAATTTTGGTACGAATGCCTAAGAGAGAGGCCATCATAGGAGAATCATATGATAATAAAGAAAAGACCAAGAAGATTGTAGTGACCATCAAAGAGAACGAAGAGAGATGCACATGTATAGGAGATGACCTAAGTGCAAGAGAAGAAATGGAGCTTGTAGCTCTATTAAGGGAATATAGGGATGTGTTTGCATGGCACTATAGAGACTTGAAAGGGTTAGATCCCAAAATTTGCTCTCATACTATCCCCATGACTGCTGATGCCAAGCCCACCAAACAGAAGCCCTACACATATAATGATACCTATGCAGCCAAAATAAAAGAAGAAATTGATAGGCTGATTGAAGCTGGATTCATCTATGAGATTGAGCATACTGAATGGGTGTCCCCCATTGTAGTGGTACCCAAGAAGAACGGGAAGTTGCAAGTGTGTATTAACCTTAAAAAAGTTAATGCTGCTACGATCAGAGATAGTTATCCACTTCCAATCATAGAACACCTATTGGAGCGTTGTCGGGTCGTGAGAGATGCTCGGATGGTGGATCAAGTCATCCGCCTAAAACGTTTGGCACACGCGGGGTGTCTGTTAGCAAACTCAGGCTTATGAAAATAAGGGTTCTAATGACAAAACAATATAAATTACCTAATTCTATGACTGAAACTAAAGTTTTCTTACCAAAAGTAAATAGTTTTAACTAGCTATGGACCGTAAGGATGGGCAGCCCTGTATCTTTCTATAGCTTCCATTTGATAAGGTGAAACTAAGTTCTCACGGGTAATTTGATCTTTAATCATGTCATTTTCTTCAGTTTCAATTTGATCTGAGCTCGGTTTTTGAACTAATTGAGGTGGGAATAAGTCTTCGTTTTCCTCCGGTTCTGGCAAAACTATAGTAAATAACGGTAACAGTCGAGAAACAAGACGATCGTATTCTAATGGGCGTAAAGACTCGTTCACTATTTTATCTTTAATAATTTCAGGTTCTATAATTTCGTTATTATATGAATTCTCAATTGGAGATGGTAGCAATGTTCCTATAATTAAGTGATCTAATTTGTGCTTAATATCAGAATCATTTTTAGAACTACTGGTAGGTCCTATTCCTTTCGACATATGAATGAAAAATTAAGATCTCAATAAAGTTGCAGAAAAACAATATGAAGAATGTAAATATAAAACTATTTCAGTCTATACAAAGGCATATATTCAGTGCTACTATAATCTTCTAATCCTATACAACTTAGTAAGTTTGAAATCGTGAAATCTTGTATGCTTGTTTCTTTATCAGCACTCCTTGACACTTCGCAATGGCTTTAATTGGAAAATAAGATTTAAATGAATCTTCAATCTTGCTGCTTCTCTTCACTTTACTTCATTAGCTTGAACTCATCAATGTTTCTGAAAAAAACATTAGGTTCACTGCACTTCATTTGCTCTTCAATTGCTCATTAATCTTCAATGCTTCTCGACACTGCAAAAAACATTAGCTATTAGTAATATTACAAAAAATCAATAAAACATAAAAGACATACTTCACATACATTAAAGCATACTCATGCTCATGGATTCTAACATACATTCTTGCACATGCTAACATTTAGCTTAGACATACTAACATGTTGATATGATGTAAATATAAACACATTTATGCTTATGCTTAAAAGAACCCATGTACTTACATCTAAACACACATTCTCATTCTAGCATATGCTAACGCATTGCTCAAACATACCCTTTAACATACACTATCATGCATACACATATGCCCATGCATTAAAATCATATCCTAATTCATTTGTGTGCCTCCATGATCACACTCAACTATATATGCAAACATACTTAATGCATCCTAGCACATCCAATCTTTAGTTCCTATATGTAAATACAGTCACAATCCTAACTTAAAACAATATACAGACATACACACATCCTCACATGAATATGCACATACTTCACATGTATGCTCATACATACTAACATTTGCTAATTCATGCATGTGCTTCGAATACACACATCCTACTTATACTAACCTACATTCTAACCATTTAAATAATAAACTATTAATCTTGCTCATTATTTCATCCATTCATACCCATGCTAATGTATCTCATGTATCTTCAGTTATACTTTGCAGTGCATAATAAGATCGATTGTATTAAAGATCACTTATTCATATGTCATCAAAACGACAGAGCATAGCCAGAAAATACGGACGATCCACCAATCTTCAGTTAAAGGTGCATCGGAGAAAGCGTATTCATGCGGGAGATTAAAGTACTTAATATCATCTATCTGTTAGAGAATTGTCATAAGAAAAATCAGAGACGCTGGCTTCATCTGTTCATCAAAATCATCGTTCATCTTTGCTTTCCTCCATCGTAACTTAGAATTCAGAATCTCCAGGCAGCATCGATCTAAAATTGCTTCCCATAGACCATCAACACATCGAAGAATGTGGCTGCGCCAATATTGTGGTCAGAATTCTCCTCTAAAATCCCATTAACAACGGCCCCTCACCTCCGAATTCCTTCGAACTTTCTATTAGTTTGCCCCCCTTAGTTGTGCGATCCCTTTCCAAAACAGGAGTATCTGTTAGCCTTTCTTCGTCACTGTGAGCTCCTACATGCGCTGCCATGCATACATGCTGACATGGACATATCGATTCTCCTACACATGCGGACAGTAAAGACCTCTCGTTTCAGCGTGTTGCTTTCAGCGCTAATTCCGCTCCTCGAGTGTCTCTTTCTCTCTCTCTCTCTTTCTCTCTCTCTCTCTCTCTCTCTCTCTCTCTCTCTCTCCTTCTCTTTCCTCTCTCTCTCTCTCTCCTTCTTTGTCTGCGAGCTGCGGCACTGAGACAGAGGAGGGGAGGGAGAGTGTTTCTCTCTCTCTCTCTCTCTCTCTCTCTATTTCTCTCTCTGTACGCGCGCTGCGTGCTACAGACAGAGGAGAGAGGGGGGGGGAAACTCACTCACACACACACACATCACATACACACATACACACATCACACATACACGCACATACACATAACACATACACACAACACACATACACATAACACATTCACACATAACACATACACGCACATACACATAACACATTCACACATAACACACATAGCACATTCACACATAACACACATAACACATTCACACACATACACATAACACATTCACACATAACACATACACACATAACACACATAACACATTCACACATAACACACATAACACATTCACACATAACACATTCACACATAACACATACACGCACATACACCACACACTACTGTAGGGACTCAGACCAAGCCACCGAATAGGCATGGTCGTGCTTTCGGCCAGACAATCATTCATGCAGCAGCATGGGGCATATCAAGATCATCGTACACAGCAGGACATGACGACTCAATATCCCGAGCACGAGGAGGGTCTAATGAGAAAGAAGGAAAAACAGAAGAAAGTAAAGAGCAGGAGACAGTACCTGCAAAAAACATTAGGAGAAACTTGAGCTCAACACACATTAAAATACATACACAAGTCCTTCCTAATCCACTCTTTTGGTTTTAACTTTTAATCTACAATCACACTTTAATCTCCTTACTTTCACCACACTTTAAATTGACTTTATTTACACAACTCACTTACTCCATTCTTTTAACCATTTTCATATACACCATTCATTTAAAGTTTCTCTTTAACTTCCTTTAATTGCATCATTTATTCCAACCACTCTTTCAATCACTTTAGTTACACATCTTCTATAGACCATTCTTTTTCCTAGTACTCATATAGACCACTAATTATTTATCCATTTAATTTACCATTTTTAATTTAATTAGCCTATATTTCTTATTTTAAATAAATCATTTAATCAATCTTAGTTTAAGGGTTTAATTAATTAGAACCTTAGTATTTAAAAGCATACACACTATTAAATTAACAAATTAAACCATAAATTAAATTTGTAGGTTAACCAATGTTAAATTATAGATTAATTTCATTAAATATTATTTGTTTCAACCCTTCAAACTAAGGCTAATCTTCATTCTTGCACACTAAACCCCTTAGAACCCTTTTGGAATTCTACCATTAGCTCATTAACATTTAAATAAACCCTATCATTAACCCTTTGGAACATAAATAAACTCTAACATGAACCTATTAGAACCTTTTGAGACCCTTCAAATGAACCCTATTGTCATAAATCATATGAACTAGAGTTATATACCCATGTTTCTAGCATGTATAAATATAAATACTCATTAATTAAGTACTTAGGGTAAACCCTAATATGAACATATGTCCTGCTTCATCCTTCATACCTGATAACATTTTCAAAATAGTTAATCCAATTAGCACAACTGATCAACAGTGATATAAAAGAGGTTTAGAATTCACCAATAAATATTTTAATTTTACGGTCATCAATTGGAAGATGCAAATCTTCCCGACATCCACCGCCACCAAACCTGCACATCGTCCTCGATGGGCCAACCTGCAGATCATAGAAAGCAATATCAAATTCTTTTGAAACTTATTCATGACTCAAATTCAAATTGTCTGTATATAAAAAATGCTTCTATCATTAGTACATCTTCAAATAGCAAAGAAAACTTATAAAATTATGTAAACTTGAATTTAAACCTTTTCGTTCAATGCATGAATTGGAAACAGGTTTTAGAAAGAAACTATAGAAGTCATTGAAATAGTGTTCGTACTAACTCTTCTATTAACTCTGTTCATAAGTAAAGCATATGTTATATAGGCCTTCTATCCTCATCTCCTAGCCACTTGCCATTAAGATACAAAAAAACCAATTCCCCTCTAGCATACATCCGCCTTATATAGCCCGCTTTTCAATTCAGAAGTGATTTCGAGACCACAACTGATTTACTTGATTTTTTTTCTTTCATCTCTTTTTTTTTTTTATCATAATTTTTCCTTTGTGTCTTGTTTTTTTTTTTTCATATACAGCAACCATTAATGTACTGCTTTCAATTTTTCTTCGCAACTTTTTTGATGAAGGGGAAAGGCTTAACCCCTAATCAGAGCAAAGGATCTAGAGGTAAGCTAAAGCGGGAAATAGGATCTCTTTAGTAAAATGGGTCAAATTTAAGGAAGCTTACCTATATAAAACAAGTCTACTTCTACTAGGAGTTGCAAGTTAAGGGTTTCGTCAACTATCCATATGACAGCCATAGGTCTCTAATCCCAATCTTCACTTCAAACACCTTCCTACTTCAGCGTAAATTCTACTTTTCATAATTTTAAGAAGTTTCTTAACCTATCTGAAGATTGTACTTATCTAATTATGATAATGCATGAACTTTCATAATAAATTGAAACATAAATCAGGTTTAGAACTTTTTCACCTCATCTATATTGACTCCATCTTCAGCTCTCTTTAAGTTCATCAAAACTTTTGGCATAACATCTTCAATTGCTTTGATCAATGCATCTTCAGAACCTGTAAGCACTCATAAAGTAGAAGCTACAAAACAAGTAATCTTCATTATCATTTATCTTGCAAATATAAATTCATATATTCTATCAGATTCATCTTCATCATGACACAAATTTCATCATAAAAAAAATCATAGTGGTTATAATTGTCATAAATCGTAAATAATGCATTCTTAATTTTTTAAAAATAGGTTTTTCAACCTATGAAACAAAATTCATAATTTTCGCATTAAGTTTTTCAACCTTTGTAACAAAGTTCATAAATTTTAGGAAAAATCATAATGTTCATAGTATTTTTAACTTGTATCTTTATAAATGAGCATCATATTTTGCTATCAATGAAATTCATATCTGGATTATGATAGTTCCTTTTCCTCATCTTATGGTATGTCAATATAATCATCATCGTATTGTAACATATTTTCATGTTCTTCATATTTATCATGATCATATTTATATCATATATATTTCTTTCTTTTAAAAGTATACCATCATAATTGTTGTAAACAAAAATCATTTTGTTTAAAATATTCATCATTTCATTATAAGAATGTTCCTCATAATTGTTCATCATAATAGATTTCTTCCTATTTAAGAAAGAAAGAAAATCATAAGTTCATCAAAGCATAATGTAAAACTTTATCATAAGCTAACTTTTCCAAGCATAAAATTTCATAAAACAAAACAATTTAGGTATAGGTTTCTCAATCTTTAGGAAAACAACATATATGCAGCAAGCAATATCAACAATTGAAAAGTTTTATCTTCATTAAACATTTACATCACAATAAGACTAATCTCTTAAATTCTTCTCCTTTTTCTTAACTTTAGATGCGTTTTTGGTATTGTTTTCAATCTTCCATATAGCTTCTTGTATCCATTTTTCCATATTCTTATCATGTTCTAATTGAATTTGAAGATTTTCATCTTCAGATGTTTGTACTATTCTTTCATCATTTTTATTTTTTTCATATTTATTGTCATTTTCTATGACTTTAGGTTCCGTTTTAACCACATATATATCTTTATTTCCATCAATTGATTGTTCATTTTCATCATCTTTTATCCTTACATCTTCTTCTTTCTTAATCTTATTCCATGTATCTTGATCCTTAAATGTAGTTTGAATATCAATGTTACTCATAGATTTAGGTGTAAGAAGGTTTTGATCATTTTCCAAGCATTCACTTTTAGTCACAACCTTGTTCATAGAATGTAATTGACATACATTGCTTTTCTCATCATGATTCTTAGGTTGCCATTGTTTCTGAAGTTTAGTTTTAGGACTCAATTTTGTTTGATCAAAATAGTCTATCATCCCCCCTCTACCTAAGTTTAATCTCAAAGGTAGTTGTGTTTGATAATCACATATTTTCTGTTCACTTTCTAGTACCAATTGTTGGCTACATGCTTTCTCATAGGCCATACAATTCCCATAAGTATGCCCTAGTTGGTCACACCAAAAGCATCTTAAGGGATATACTTTCCTATTCATAGCCCTATAGGTGAATCTCCTAAACTCATTCATATGAGTTTCATTAGGCAACTTTGGAGATAAGCTTTGCATTTCATGTTCATTACACTTGCATTTAGGGATTTCATTGACTTTTTTGGTCAAATCATCTATTTGGATCTTTAATGTTTTAACAATTTCTTGTAAAATTCCACACATCGCACTATTTGAATTAGAAAACTCACTTAACTTGTCAATTAACAAAAATACTTCTTTAAATTTTGCTTGATTTGACGAATTTAACTTATCCTCTAAATCTTTGAGTTGTGTTTCAAGTCTCGAATTTGCATTCTTAATTAAACCCTCCATAGTAAAGTTCGTTTTATGCATGTTTAAATTAACTGCTTTTTTACCCATTGATATTTGAGAAACAAGAAGTCTTAGATGATAGATCAATACCTGTAATCTGAGTCGAAGAAGAGGCTCAAAGAGTGACTGTGTGAAAATTTATACAATTTTTAATAGGATCAAAATCTAATACATCAATTGCTAATAGATGATTGTGCAAACGTTCCTACTTCTAACGTCGATGAGAGGGGGTGACGAGATGAGGATATCTACTTGCCACTCTTCGTGGAGGCGCTCAGTTCCCTAGGAAACAACCCTCAACACCTAGAAGAGTGCAAGGTTCCAAAGAACACAGCCACTGCTCCAACGGATGAAGAAGCTCCCACGGATGAAGAAGCTTCTGCAATCCAACCTCTCGATATCATGTATGCACATGCACGAAAAATTTAAATTTTATACCTGAGCTGCAAGGCCGTTTGTTCACGTCAGGTTCACCAATGTCGGGTCGTGAGAGATGCTCGGATGGTGGATCAAGTCATCCGCCTAAATCGTTCGGCACACGCGGGGTGTCTGTTAGCAAACTCAGGCTTATGAAAATAAGGGTTCTAATGACAAAACAATATAAATTACCTAATTCTATGACTGAAACTAAAGTTTTCTTACCAAAAGTAAATAGTTTTAACTAGCTATGGACCGTAAGGACGGGCAGCCATGTATCTTTCTATAGCTTCCATTTGATAAGGTGAAACTAAGTTCTCACGGGTAATTTGATCTTTAATCATGTCATTTTCTTCAGTTTCAATTTGATCTGAGCTCGGTTTTCGAACTAATTGAGGTGGGAATAAGTCTTCGTTCTCCTCCGGTTCTGGAAAAACTATAGTAAATAACGGTAACAGTCGAGAAACAAGACGATCGTATTCTAATGGGCGTAAAGACTCGTTCACTATTTTATCTTTAATAATTTCAGGTTCTATAATTTCGTTATTATATGAATTCTCAATTGGAGATGGTAGCAATGTTCTTATAATTAAGTGATCTAATTTGTGCTTAATATCAGAATCATTTTTAGAACTACTGGTAGGTCTTATTCCTTTCGACATACGAATGAAAAATTAAGATCTCAATAAAGTTGCAGAAAAACAATATGAAGAATGTCAATATCAAACTATGTCAGTCTATACAAAGGCATATATTCAGTGCTACTATAATCTTCTAATCCTATACAACTTAGTAAGTTTGAAATCGTGAAATCTTGTATGCTTGTTTCTTTATCAGCACTCCTTGACACTTCGCAATGGCTTTAATTGGAAAATAAGATTTAAATGAATCTTCAATCTTGCTGCTTCTCTTCACTTTACTTCATTAGCTTGAACTCATCAATGTTTCTGAAAAAAACATTAGGTTCACTGCACTTCATTTGCTCTTCAATTGCTCATTAATCTTCAATGCTTCTCGACACTGCAAAAAACATTAGCTATTAGTAATATTACAAAAAATCAATAAAACATAAAAGACATACTTCACATACATTAAAGCATACTCATGCTCATGGATTCTAACATACATTCTTGCACATGCTAACATTTAGCTTAGACATACTAACATGTTGATATGATGTAAATATAAACACATTTATGCTTATGCTTAAAAGAACCCATGTACTTACATCTAAACACACATTCTCATTCTAGCATATGCTAACGCATTGCTCAAACATACCCTTTAACATACACTATCATGCATACACATATGCCCATGCATTAAAATCATATCCTAATTCATTTGTGTGCCTCCATGATCACACTCAACTATATATGCAAACATACTTTAATGCATCCTAGCACATCCAATCTTTAGTTCCTATATGTAAATACAGTCACAATCCTAACTTAAAACAATATACAGACATACACACATCCTCACATGAATATGCACATACTTCACATGTATGCTCATACATACTAACATTTGCTAATTCATGCATGTGCTTCGAATACACACATCCTACTTATACTAACCTACATTCTAACCATTTAAATAATAAACTATTAATCTTGCTCATTATTTCATCCATTCATACCCATGCTAATGTATCTCATGTATCTTCAGTTATACTTTGCAGTGCATAATAAGATCGATTGTATTAAAGATCACTTATTCATATGTCATCAAAACGACAGAGCATAGCCAGAAAATACAGACGATCCACCAATCTTCAGTCAAAGGTGCATCGGAGAAAGCGTATTCATGCGGGAGATTAAAGTACTTAATATCATCTATCTGTTAGAGAATTGTCATAAGAAAAATCAGAGACGCTGGCTTCATCTGTTCATCAAAATCATCGTTCATCTTCGCTTTCCTCCATCGTAACTTAGAATTCAGAATGTCCAGGTAGCATCGATCTAAAATTGCTTCCCATAGACCATCAACACATCGAAGAATGTGGCTGCGCCAATATTGTGGTCAGAACTCTCCTCTAAAATCCCATTAACAACGGCCCCTCACCTCCGAATTCCTCCGCACTTTCTATTAGTTTGCCCCCCTTAGTTGTGCGATCCCTTTCCAAAACAGGAGTATCTGTTAGCCTTTCTTCGTCACTGTGAGCTCCTGCATGCGCTGCCATGCATACATGCTGACGTGGACATATCGATTCTCCTACACATGCGGACAGTAAAGACCTCTCGTTTCAGCGTGTTGCTTTCAGCGCTAATTCCGCTCCTCGAGTGTCTCTTTTTCTCTCTCTCTCTCTCTCTCTCCTTCTCTTTCCTCTCGCTCTCTCTCTCTCTCTCTCCTTCTCTATCTGCGCGCTGCGGCGCTCAGACAGAGGAGGGGAGGGAGAGTGTTTCTCTCTCTCTCTCTATTTCTCTCTCTCTACGCGTGCTGCGTGCTACAGACAGAGGAGAGAGGGGGGGGAAACTCACTCACACACACACACATCACATACACACATACACACATCACACATACATGCACATACACATAACACATACACACAACACACATACACATAACACATTCACACATAACACATACACGCACATACACATAACACACATAACACATTCACACATAACACACATAACACATTCACACACATACACATAACACATTCACACATAACACATACACACATAACACACATAACACATTCACACATAACACACATAACACATTCACACATAACACATACACGCACATACACCACACACTACTGCAGGGACTCAGACCAAGCCACGGAATAGGCATGGTCATGCTTTCGGCCAGACAATCATTCATGCAGCAGCATGGGGCATATCAAGATCATCGTACACAGCAGGACATGACGGCTCAATATCCCGACCACGAGGAGGGTCTAATGAGAAAGAAGGAAAAACAGAAGAAAGTAAAGAGCAGGAGACAGTACCTGCAAAAAACATTAGGAGAAACTTGAGCTCAACACACATTTAAATACATACACAAGTCCTTCCTAATCCACTCTTTTGGTTTTAACTTTTAATCTACAACCACACTTTAATCTCCTTACTTTCACCACACTTTAAATTGACTTTATTTACACAACTCACTTACTCCATTCTTTTAACCATTTTCATATACACCATTCATTTAAAGTTTCTCTTTAACTTCCTTTAATTGCATCATTTATTCCAACCACTCTTTCAATCACTTTAGTTACACATCTTCTATAGACCATTCTTTTTCCTAGTACTCATATAGACCACTAATTATTTATCCATTTAATTTACCATTTTTAATTTAATTAGCCTATATTTCTTATTTTAAATAAATCATTTAATTCAATCTTAGTTTAAGGGTTTAATTAATTAGAACCTTAGTATTTAAAAGCATACACACTATTAAATTAACAAATTAAACCATAAATTAAATTTGTAGGTTAACCAATGTTAAATTATAGATTAATTTCATTAAATATTATTTGTTTCAACCCTTCAAACTAAGGTTAATCTTCATTCTTGCACACTAAACCCCTTAAAACCCTTTTGGAATCCTACCATTAGCTCATTAACATTTAAATAAACCCTATCATTAACCCTTTGGAACATAAATAAACTCTAACATGAACCTATTAGAACCTTTTGAGACCCTTCAAATGAACCCTATTGTCATAAATCATATGAACTAGAGTTATATACCCATGTTTCTAGCATGTATAAATATAAATACTCATTAATTAAGTACTTAGGGTAAACCCTAATATGAACATATGTCCTGCTTCATCCTTCATACCTGATAACATTTTCAAAATAGTTAATCCAATTAGCACAACTGATCAACAGTGATATAAAAGAGGTTTAGAATTCACCAATAAATATTTTAATTTTTCGGTCATCAATTGGAAGATGCAAATCTTCCCGAGAGCGTGTTGCAGGCAAGGAAGTTTATAGCTTCCTTGATGGATTTTCAGGTTACAATCAAGTAGCCATTGCCTAAGAAGATCAACACAAAACATCTTTTGCTACAGAGTGGGGAGTCTTTGCATTTCGTGTGATGCCATTTGGGCTCACCAATGCACCTGCAACATTCCAAAGGCTCATGTGTCATGTCTTCAAAGAGTTCCTGTGAAAGAGCTTAGAAGTGTATGTGGATAATTTATGTGCTCATTCCCAAGAAAGAAGGTTTCACATCCCTGAGCTTAGACAAATCTTCAACAAGTGTAGAGAATATCGAGTGTGTCTGAACCCAAAAAAGTGTGTGTTCATGGTGCGTCAAGGTAAAATCTTAGGTCATATTGTTTCTAAGAATGGAATCTCAACAGATGAAGATAAGGTACGAGCCATAGTGGAGCTACCAAGGCCAATGAATGTTAAAGAGGTACAAGCCTTTATGGGCCATTGTGGATATTACCGTAGGTTTATCCACATGTACGCGATCATAGCTAGACCCCTTTATGCCTTGTTGTCTAATTTTGAGTGGAACGATGAATGCGAGAATTCTTTCAATGAACTGAAGAAACGTTTGTGCACAGCACCAATACTGACCACTCCTGATTGGAATAAATCATTCCATGTACATGTGGATGCATCCAACCATGCCATAGGATGTGTGCTAGCACAACCCATAGGTGAAGGAAACTTAGACTTGCCCATAGCATATGCTAGTAGACAACTCACCGCAACTGAACGAAACTATACCACAACTGAGCGAGAGGGCTTAGGCATGGTATATGCTGTGAAGAAGCTTAGACACTATTTATTGGCCAACAAGTTCAAGTTTCTCATTGATCATCAAGCTTTGCTATATTTGGTCAATAAACCTTGCAATACTAGACGCTTAGTAAGATGGTTCCTCTTACTAATGGAATATGACTTTGAAGTTGTTGTCAGGAAAGGTAGAACCCACCTTCGGGCAGATCACCTTTCTCGCATCACTTCAGGAGAGTCACCGCAAGGAGTGTCTGATGAATTACCCGATGCTTATCTTTTCAATTTAGAAGTTGTTCCTAAATGGGCAAATAAGTTGGTACCAGTCCTAACATTCGGACCTGCAAATAAGAATGTGAAAACATCACAAGAAGAAATTGTAAAATCACAAAAATATTGGCAGGAAGCATGTACAAACAAGATACTGAGGGTGTATTAGCTTGTTGCGTCGAGGATGATGAACATAGTAGTTGGTTGCAGCAAGCTCATGAAGGATTGCTAGGAAATCACTATTCTAAACAATGAACATTGCAGAATCTGAAGTGTTTAGGAGTGTATTGGCCTAGCATGGACAAAGAAATACATGAGTGGATTAAGAATTGTCCAATGTGCAGAGAGAGACCCCCGGTGGAGCATGCAACCCTTTATCAAGTGTCATTAATTCCAGTTTGGAGTGCTCCATTGGTAGAGTTTATGAGATCGGGAAGATTACCCAAAGAGGCTAGTCTAGCAAGAAGACGAAGCATGGAGCAAGAGGCTCAAGGCTATGCCTTAGTAGGGGACAACCTATACCGAAGAGGCAAAGATGGTTACTTGAGACTATGCGTTCATGAATCAGACTATTTAAAGGTCTTAGAGACTGTACACAGCGGTGTTGCAGGTGGACACTTTGGTCCGGATCGAGTAATCAAGACCATTCTATTCTCAGGACTTTGGTGGCCAACTCTTCATATGGATGCACATACCTATGTGAAGAAATATGACACATGCCAACGTGCGCAATATCCTATCAGAAAAGACGAGATGCCTTTGAGGCCCATGATGGGAGGACGTGCATTCTCAAAGTGGGGTATAGACTTTGTAGGTCCTATTAACCCCCCAGCTAGAAACTCCCATGCAAAGTACATCATTGTAGCCACAGATTACCTTACAAAATGGGTAGAAGTCAATGCCACAACAAAGAATGATGCTCAGACGACGGCTAAGTTCTTATTCGAGAATGTGTTCACGAGATATGGACTACCAATAGAGTTGGTGAGCGATAGAGGCACACACTTCTTGAATGAAGTCATTGAAAATCTTCTCCAAGAATTCTTGGTGATACATAAGAAGTCTGCCCCCTATCACCCACAAGCTAACGGACAAGCCGAGAGCACCAATAAGATCCTCTGTAACGTATTGACAAAACTGGTAAATAATAAACGCTCTGATTGGGACAAGCAACTTCATCATGCTGTTTGGGCTTATCGAGTTGCCTACAAAACGGTACTCCACACCACCCCATTTCAGATGGTCTTTGGATATAATGCTGTGCTACCATTGGATTTCCTAATTCCAGCTTTAAAGGTAGCGCAAGAGCATGAGTGGAATGGACATGAGTTGTCCTCTAGGGTCTTTGATCTAGAACACTTAGGTGAGACGAGGCTACGAACAGCAGCAGGCATCTACGCTGCAAAGAAGAGGCAAAAGGCATACTTTGATGCACACATCAAGGATAAGGGATTGAAAGAGGGAGATCTAGTGTTGGTTTACACACTAAAACAACATGCCCGCAAGTTGGAAAAAAGAGGATATGGACCCATGATCATTAATAGAATTTCCACTAGTGGTGCAGTTCAGTTGGCCACTCTAGAAGGAGATATCTTGCCCAACTATATTAGTGGATGTAGAGTCAAGTTATACCAAGAAACTCTTACAGAGGATATGCTTACAAGACTCAACACTGCTAAGAAGAGAAAAGAAGAGGAGTCAAGGGTGAGAGAAGAAGCACAAGCAGAGGCTAGAGAGCGCATAAGGCGAAATAAGTTACAGAGATTAGGCCTAGATGTCAACTCAAAAGCCCCAAAATATCACATGGATATGTGCCAAAAATCAGGCATAGGGACTTCTCAAGTCATTGACCGACGACCCTTTGTGACCATAGAGATAGGACAAGGTAAGAATGCAAGGACTGTGAAAGCATTAATTGACTCAGGTGCAACAAGTAGTGCAGTTAGACTTTCCTACTGCCAAGACTTGTAGTTGAACATCAATCCCATAGAAGCTTATCTCATAGGATTGGGAGGTGTGGAAACCCCTTGTTTGGGTGAGGTGGAACTTCCCATCTACCTTCAAGATGTTCGAATGAAAGTCAAAGCGCTAGTGTGTCAAGATGAGAACCTTACAGAACCACTTGTTTTAGGTCAAGATTGGATTTATGACCATGCAGTAAACTTAAACCTAAGAAGTCAAATTCTTCAAGTTTGGGTACATGAACAATGCATTACAATAAAATTAGAGAACTGCATGCTCCAGATCATGGCACCACACACTCTCTTAGTTCTTCTAAGAATAATCATATGGAAGAAGATGTATGTGTCAAAAGCTCTATGATGCAGAAGACGTCAATCGTGGAAGAACAGGCTCAACAACAAGCGGACTTCTCCTCTGGGGCAGGGACTAATGCCACCACAACAACTCAACCAACAAAGCAAGCACAACCGAACAGAACAACTGCTATATCAAATAGACAACGAGATTTCCAAAGGAAGGTAGTGCCGAGCATGAAGCAGATCTGGATACGAAAAGGAGAGAAGCCATCACCCTTGGCCCCACAAACCCTATCCAGACAAGTCAACCAGGCCAAAAGACGAAGGAAGAAGATCGGACAAGCTCAACCACAAGATCTCCGATAAATTTGGGTGCCTAAGAAATTAGCTACAGCTCAACAAGGGTGATTACAGATGTGGGTACCTAAGAAGCCCTTACATCTACAACAACCTATGTTCTCCCACATGCGAAAGGTCTCAACACAGAAGCCAAAAGGAGAAGAGGGTAAGAACCACGTACAGAGACCGAAAGGAGATCAAATCAGTTCTTCAACAATAGTAGGAAGACACGCAAAAAGGATATGGGGTTGGAAGCCAAAAGTACAAGTAGCCTCCATCAAACCAAAGAGCCAACCACACTGGATATCACAGTTCAGAAAGCATCCAACAAGGAAGACACCTGAAGTAATCTCTACAGTGCCAAATGCTGTTCTAAAATGGATCCCCATCAAGAGGAAGGATCAGTGGTCATCTTGAGATCCAATGGATACCTCCAACAAAGATGACATCAACATCTACAGGTGACATCAGGCCTCGACGAGCGACAACCATGTGCTCCTTGCACAACCCTGTCTTTTGCACCATTCAGGTCATGCATTTCCAAAGTATGCAATATATAGGGCCACATTACATGGCTGTGCATAGACACAATTGAGAGTCCCATGCACTAGAGCACATTGACACATGTAAACCACTTTTTGATACTAAACTTTGCCTTCTTGTTTTGTGACATTCCTCAAAAAAAAAAAAAAAAAAGAGGGAAAGAACTTGTTCCCAGGTTTCGCTCATGGAACATGAATGAGTCATGCTTAGTTGAAGACTGAACTTTCAATCTTTTTTCTTATTACTCAAAAATTATAATATCTCTGTTATGCTTAGTGAGCGACTCGTTCGATTCAAGAAATATTTTTAGAAAAAAAAATGCCTAGCCTGGGGAATCACTAACTCCTTTTCGAAAACAAATCCTCGGGTGTAGCTCAATGATGAGTAGCACCTCCTTTAATGTCAATCCGGGAAGACGTGAGGATGGTATGAAGACCTCGAGCAAGTGGCGGCACAAGTGCGTGAGTGAGAAGCACACAAGCATGCACACACATACACACACACGCGCACACAAGGCAAGACAAAGAGTGAGAATCAATGGAGCTTTTAGATTACTTTCAAAATGCTCTTACAAGTCCGTTTCAATTACAATCTAACCTCAAAAATGAGCTCTCTAGCTCTTTTTATAGTTTTTGGCTAAGTTTTGGCCCTGTCCAGACCTAGTGTCCGGCCTAGTTAAAAATTAGGTTCCAGGGCTTATTTGAGGGCTCAAACGATATCTAAAAAATACGAAATTTGGAAGGTAGATACTTCTAATGCTCCTCAAGCTCAAGGACTCCTTGGCTTGCACAAAATGGAGCTACAAAAAGATGAAATGATATTTACAATGGTGCTTAGTGATGATAATCACTTTTAATGGGTGTAGAGGTTTTGAAAGAGTAGGGTTGCCTTAGTGCTAAATCTGCGTGAATGTTCATAAGTGCTTCTTCTTGAAAAATTGTTGGCCTACTTGCCGGGTCTTCGGTGACTTCCTTGTCTGCTTGGGCCTTCTCTTCTCTCGGACTCTCTTCTTGTGCTTCCTTGTCTTGTCAATCCTTCAGCTCCAGCTCCAACACCCCCCCCTCTCTCGCGTCTGTCGTCCCTGACAGACCCTTGTTGAGAGGGTTTCTGGATATAGTACTCGACAACGTCCTGCGCTAAATGATGTTCAACAATTCGCAACCCCTTGGCCAAGTCTGTCAGAAGAGCATCCCAGTCTACCGGCCCAGGAACCTCTGGTTGTGGCATACATAGCTTTTCGGAGTGGAGAGCTTGTTCCACTGCAAACAACTGCAAGAGATGGGATGGTCTGGGAATGAATATCTCGGAATGATATTCCCAGAATCCCGTGACAAACATCTCTTCAAACGTTTGTTTGAAGCAGGCCGGTAGATATTTGATACGAGCGTGCCATGCATACACAACATTGATCGATGGAGTCGTGCGCATGTCGTATACAAGGTCCTGGTTCCCTTCATTAAATCCTAGTGCTGAGAGATGCGGTTCCTTGACATTTTTGAAGGTCCTAAAAGTGACCAGCATAAGTTCGAAAATTTTCAGGCACATCTGAGTCATGATATCAGGAACATTCTTGAAACGGACCCCCCAATGCCGGATCGTTGAAATCATATAGCCAATTGTGGGTGCGCCTTTAGGGGGTGCAAAGTACACGTAATTTAGCCACTTCTCGCATCCTTTAATTATCAGCACTGTATGTGTGTACTCCGGCCAGGATCTCCTTCGAAACACAGGGCAATAACATGGATTATATTTGATGTACAATGGCATGTTGTTCCATGTTCTTACCATCTCCGGATAGGTTTCGAGCAGTCGAATTCTCCATGTTGGTTGACGGATATGTCCTTGCTTGGCGCTCTCTGGTATGTCATCGGGTGCAAATTGGGTGGCAGAGGTGGGTTCCCTTGAGGTGTGGCGCTTGATCTCCGCATTATAATCCGCCATTAGCACGCAAAAAGGTACATACAGATCATCCGATGGGCCGATCCACCTATGGTGTGAAAGATTCTGAAAATAATCAGATTTTATTACCACCTCCTCCAATTTTGACATCAAGGCGATTTGGACTGCCACCCTGTCGTCATGTGTCGTGGCTACTTTCTCTAATTTCTGCATCCATTCCGGTGCCTCGATCTCAATTGTGTCCATGCCCTGTTCTGTGCGCTTACCTCCGGGTGTTGGCATCGGGACATAGGGATCCTCAAATGTTTCTTCTACCTCAATTGGCACCAGGTCGTCAGGCTCGGGGTCTACCAGAGGGGAGGGCTGACGCTCATACTGCATAACCTTGCTGCGTAATTCCTCAAGTTCGGCCCGGAGTTTACTGACCTCTTCAGCTGTTTCTTCTGCGGTTATGCTCGGGCTGGGTTCTGTTTGTCGAGTGGCCAATTGTCTTCGTAACTCATCTCTTTCTTTTTCTAAAGCGGCATGGGCCTCCATTAAGTCTGCATGAGTTTCTAACACCACCTGCATATTCTCAGAGGGTATCGCCTTGAATCGTTCCGGGTCAATCTCTTGTGGGGAACCCTCCATGGCCGCTTCCAGGTTTTCTTCGTTCTGTTTCTGTAATCTCTTATTCTCTTCTAACGCGGTCGACATGTGTTTTCGGAGGAGGCCCAAGTTTCGTCGAAGTTTCAGGTTTTCCGTGATCTGAGAATGGAGCAGCTCGTCCATATGTCGTCGTTCGTCATCATCTGTTTGAGGTGGGTTGGCTTCTAATTGTGCGTATTGCTCCTGTAATGTCACGTGCTGCTGTTCTAGTTGCTGCTTCTGCTCTTCAAGATCCCTACATCTTGCTTGGAGATCCTCGTGGCGTTGGAAGAGCCTTGTATGTTGGTCGTCCAAGTGTTGGTAATGTTGCTGGAGTTGGGACATGCATTGATGCATATTATTAAATAGGTTACCGAGAGGAATAGTATTGAATGCAGAGGGGTAGGGAAAGGGAAAGGGGGTTGTGAATGCAGTGCTGGGGATGGGTGAGGGGGGAGGTGGGGGAATGGGAGAGTGTGGGTAAATGGGGGACGGGAGAGGTGCAGAGGTGGGTGATACCTCCATGAAAGTGGGGTTCGTGATGGGAGTGACTGTGAACATGGGGATTGTGGTAGCGGTGAGGGTTGTGAATGTGTACAGAGGTGTGTGTAATTGTGAACTTCTAGGAAGTGTGCTCGGGGTGGTGAGGTGTACAGTGGCTGTAGTTAGACTTATGTTTTCAGTGGGAGTAGAGTGTGTGGGTTGGCTGATGGTTTGTGCGTTGGTGTGTGTAGTGGTTTCAGAGGTGGTGACAGTGGGGGTTACAGTGGTAGAGGGAGGTGAGTGAGGTCGATGTGGGGGAGAAGGTGGCAAGGGAGGTGATGGGGGTGCACTCGATGTGTGGGCTTCCTCGGTGTCGTGAACTGTGTGTGCTGTGCCAGTGGTTGTGGGGATGCCTTGTGGTCCTGATCCTAATACATTCATTTGTTTTCCCGATCGTGGGGGGCGTCTTCCATATCTTCTCTCTGTTCTTCGTGAGTGCACAAGTGCTGTGTGCACAGTTTCCGGTACTCCTAAAGCATCTGATATCATTTCCAAGGTGGCACGGTATTGCTCGTCCACACCTTCCTCCTCCAGAATCTGGTTCATGAGAGCTTTACCCGCAGCTAATGAGAGCCTGTGTTGCTCTTGAACTCGGTTCATTGTATCGTAAAGCTTCTTTAATGCGCTAGTGTAGGCGGGGGCACCTTCTAGTACTTGTAGGGCTTCTGGATCATACTCTTGTTCTTCTGTTTCTGAGTGTCTGCCCTGTGTCTCCCCATGAGCTTCTTCTTCAGTGTCCACGTTGACTACGTCTGGTTGGCTGGGCTGTGCTTGGTCTGGGGCAGTTTGCTGTCCACTGGCTTGCTCTTCTTCAACTTCTGCATTTACAGCTTCTATGATTCTTGCAACTTCTTCGTCAGTTAAGTCCTCTAGAGTGAACCCATGCGGGAACTCCAGATCAGTCGGTACTGGTGGAAATACAAGATTGGGGCCATCTGTGCTGTGCCTGGGTAGCCTGATAGTAAACGGTTGCACTCGTCGGGGGAGTCTTGGGGTTGTCTCAGGCGTCAGGGTTGCACCGCGAGCTTGTGCACAAGGCATCTGGACGGTGCCTCGCATCTTCTTTGAGGGAGGCCCTACGGCTGACAATCGTCGTTGAAATTCCTGTGCTCTGGACCAGATCAGAGCCCTTTGCACCGGTACATCATAGGCGAGACATCTGTATACAATTCTTGTGAGTGCACAGCAACCATACAATACAGATCTTTGCTTCTTATACCATCTCTGATGAGCCATATGAATCTGGTCGATAATCCAGTGGGGCATATTGATGGTCAACTCAAAAGCATCCGCCAGGTAGAGGCTAAACCAAATCTTTTTGGGAGGCATTGTGAATCTATCCTGCGCGGGGAAGGCGAAATGTTGCATGACCATACGTAAGTGGATGGCGATCGTGGGTGTCATTGCAACCATGTCCTTCAGCTTTGTCAGATTCCTGTTCTTCATGTTGTCTGGAACCATTGTCTCTTTCTCTGTTGGAATGTGCATTCCCTGCATGTCGAGTGCTTCTCTTACCAGATTGATAGTTAAGCGGAAACGCTTCAGCTCGTTGCCCCTTGTGAGTGATGGGAGCACAAAGGAGCTGTATCCTTTCTTGTCTTTGCTGGGGGTGAGGGTACTAATTAGATATGAGCATCTGAGGAAATCTGGCTTTGGTAGTTGGGACTTGAAGTAGTCATAAAGCCCTGCCTTCTTCCAGATCGGCTTAAGTCCTTCGTTATTTTGTAGCCTTTCAAATTCCCTGGTAAAGAAATGGTATCGGCCCCATCGTCCATTGAATTCGACTTCGGATTCCCACATATACGTGCCTTCACCCAGGGGGCCAACAACGTCACTGAACCAATGTGAGGCTTTGCCCACCGGCATTGTGTGTCCCTGCGGGGGATTCTCAATTGGTATGGCGTGCAATGCCCGTAATGCCGCTGGTCTTTCCTTTAACTCCTCCTCGACTGGAAGACTTTCGATGTCCACCACTTGTGGGCTGGAGCCTGCCTGGGAGCTAGTTCCTACTGTATCTGCCATTTTACTTCTTGCTGTCTGTCTCTGTGAGAATATACAAACAGGTGTTAATATTGTACAGGACAAGTGAGGACCGTTGTTCCCATCACAATATTAACATGAGGGTCGGGAGCGAATAATGGGTTAGTAAGTGTTCGGTGCACGTGTGTGTGGTTAATGCTTGGGTAATCCTAGGAGACTAATGAAGTTAGCAAGTGGGGATGAATTTACAAATTGGGGTCGGGGGGTTTATTACAGGTCTTAGGCTGCCAAATGCAGTGGATGGGCTTTGCTTTCGGTTTCGTAGAGACTCTAGAGAGCTTTCTCGATGGCGCGGTTTGAAAATGAGGCTTTTTAGGGACCCATTTACAATTGATTACATGCGCGCTCTTGGGTCTTGGTGTGTTCTTGAGTGTTGAGAACGAGTGAATACTGGCAGTATGCGTAGCTGCGTCATGCTGCATAGGTTGTGGCCTTGGCGTAGCTACTTGTGCCTTCAAGCAAGCCTTAGGCACCCAAATTTGTCTTGATTGTGGGCTTGCCTTCATCGACTTCTTGGGCACCCAAATAGATTTTACTTTAGCAGAAAAATTTCTGAAAGACTTCTTATTAGCGTGGTGTTGTTGGTTACTAATAAGAGGCTTTGCCCGTGTAGTTGACGGTGGTGCAACCGGTTGTTCGCCTTTCCGCACCCATACCTGGTTTATTTTCTGGGACATTCTGCTGCGCAGGTACTTTTGATCTCGGACATAGGTAGTACTCTGCTTCTTCTGCCTTTGATCCACCTTTGGTTGCTGCCTTCTTCTGGCCTGTGGAAGAGAAGGGAGTTCCGTTGCATCCCTGACTCCTTTTTTGCAAATATCATTCCTCTGCAGCACAGGGTTTTGAACAAGAACAACATGGTCATCTTCATGTGTACCCCTGGAAGGACCAGGAGTTTGTGCCTTTCCTAGTTCCTTGAGTGCTCCATTGTCTAATTCTACTATAACTCGACTATAATTGATCCAGACCTGGAGAAGTCCACTTCTTAGGTTTAAATTGACCGCTTGGTCATAGATCCAATCTTGACCCAAGACTAGAGGTTCAGTGAGATCCTCATCTTGACACACTAGTACTTTAACTGTCATTGCCTCATCCTGAATGTAGAGGGGAAGTTCCACCTCGCCCATACAAGGGGTTTCCACGCCTCCCAATCCTATGAGATATGCTTCCACAGGATTGACAGTTAACTGCAACTCTTGACAGTAAGACACTCTAACAGCACTAGTGGCTGCACCTGAGTCAATCAAGGCTCTTACGGTTCTTGCACTCTTTCCTTGTCCTATATCTATGGTTATGAAAGGACGTCTATCAATTATTCTATGCGAGCTTGTTCCTGCAACTTCACACATGGCCATGGGATATCCTTGGCCTGCATATTCATTCACTCTAGGCTGATCTCTACCTTGCCTTCGTAACTTCATCCTTCCGATGCGTTCTAAAGCTTCTGCTTGAGCTTCTTCTCGAACTCGCTTTTCTTCCTCTTTGCGTTTCTTAGCAGTGTTGAGTCGGCTGAGCATTTCCTCCGTGAGGGGTTCCTGATACAACTTGACTCTGCAACCACTAATATAATTTGGGAGAACATCACCTTCTAATGTGGCCAATTGTACTGCTCCGCTCGTGGAGATCCTATTGATGATCATAGGTCCGTAGCCTCTCTTTTCTAGCTTCCTCGCGTGTTGTTTTAGTGTATAGACTAAGACTAGATCTCCTGCTTTCAAGCCCTTATCCTTCACATGGGCATCGAAATATGCCTTCTGTCTCTTCTTGGCTGCATATATCCCTGCAGCGGCTCTCAGTCTTGTTTCTCCTAATCGTTCAAGGTCAAAAATCCTAGAGGAGAGCTCATGACCTGTCCATTCGTGCTCTTGTGCTACTCTCAATGTAGGGATCAGGAAGTCCAAGGGTAGCACAGCATTTTGGCCAAATACCATCTGAAAGGGGGTGGCTTGGAGTACCGTTTTGTAGGCAACTCGGTATGCCCAAACAGCATGGTGTAGCTGTTTGTCCCAATCAGAGCGTTTAGTGTTCACTAACTTTGTCAGTACATTGCATAAGATTTTATTAGTGCTCTCAGCTTGTCCATTAGCTTGAGGGTGATACGGGGCAGAATTTTTGTGTATTACCAAGAATTCTTGGAGTAGATTCTCAATCACTTCGTTCAAGAAATGAGTGCCTCTGTCACTTACAAGCTCTATAGGTAGCCCGTATCTCGTGAATACATTCTCAAACAAGAATTTGGTAGTTGTTTGAGCATCGTTCTTTGTCGTAGCCTTTACCTCTACCCACTTGGTGAGATAATCTGTTGCAACAATGATGTATTCCGCATGAGAACCTTTAGCTGGGGGATTAATAGGACCTACGAAGTCTATTCCCCACTTAGAGAATGCACGTCCACCCATCATAGGTTTCAATGGCATCTCATCTTTGCGTATAGGATACTGAGTCCTCTGACATACATCACACCGTTTCACATAGGTATGTGCATCCATGTGAAGGGTAGGCCACCAGAAGCCCGCAAATAATATCGCCTTGATCACCCGATCTGGTCCAAAGTGTCCTCCTGCTACACCTTGGTGAGCAGTTTCCAAGATCTTCAGATATTCACTTTCGTGGACACATAGTCTCAGGTAACCATCTTTACCACGCTTATATAGATTATCACCAATGAGTGAGTAATCCAAAGCTTCTTGTTCTAAACTCCTTTTCCTAGCCAGAGTCATGTCTGGAGGGAATGTGTTTGTCCTCAGGAATGATACTAGTGGTTCGCTCCAATCTGGCGCAATGGATACTTGATAGAGAGTGGCATGTTCCACAGGTGGTTTAGTGCAACAGATTGGGCATTCCTTGCACAACTTTTGGACATCCGCTTCCATAGTTGGCCAATGCACTCCGAATCTCTTTAGAGTCTGCAACGTTCGTTGCTTTGAATGGTGTTGCTCTAACGCACCTACATGTGCTAATTGCAACCATTTAGCGTACTCATCCTCTTCTACGCAACAAGCCAATATCCCTTGATCTGTGTGCTTGTACATGCTTCCTGCCATGATGTGGTATTCTTGGGCTTTTACAACCTCTCTATTCCGTGTGTTTACCACAGGATGGTTAGGCCCGTATGTCAATACTGGTACCAATGGCTTAGCCCACTGCGGTACAACTTCCAAATTAAACAAGTAAGCATCAGGAAGGTCATCTGACACTCCTTGTGGGGCTTCTCCCGATGTGAGCCTAGAGAGATGATCAGCTCTCAAATGAGTCCTACCTTTTCTTACTACAACTTCAAAATCATATTCCATTAGCAAGAGAAACCATCTCACTAATCTTCCTGTATTGCATGGCTTGTTTACGAGATATAACAATGCCTGATGATCAGTAAAAAATTTAAACTTATTTGCAAGCAAATAGTGTCTAAATTTCTTAACTGCATATACCATGCCTAATCCTTCTCGCTCCGTAGTGGTGTAATTCCGTTCAGCCGCATTCAATTGTCTGCTGGCATAGGCAATTGGAAGATCCATATTACCTTCACCAGTAGGTTGTGCAAGCACACATCCAATGGCATAATTGGATGCATCCACATGAACATGGAATGGCTTATTCCAATCTGGTGTGGTCAAGATTGGTGCTGAACATAATCTTCGTTTAAGCTCTTGGAAGGAATTTTCGCATTCATCCGTCCACTCAAAGTTTGTCAGAAGTCCGTACATGGGCTTTGCAATGACAGCATACATGTGTATAAATCGTCGATAATAACCACAATGCCCCATGAAAGCTTGTACTTCCTTGACATTCTTTGGCCTAGGTAGCTCTGCTATGGCTCTCACTTTTTCTTCGTCGGTAGATATGCCATTCTTTGACACTATGTGTCCGAGAATCTTGCCTTGCCTGACCATAAAAACGCACTTTTCTGGGTTCAGGCAGACTTGGTATTCTCTACATTTGTCAAAGATTTGTCTGAGTTCAGGAATATGGGTTTGCCTAATGTTGGAATGAGCACAAAGATCATCAACATAGACTTCTAAACTCTTCCTCAGGAACTCCTTAAACACATGGCCCATCAGCCTCTGGAAGGTAGCTGGTGCATTGGTAAGCCCAAATGGCATTACTCTAAAAGCAAAAATGCCCCATTCTGTGGCAAAGGCTGTCTTATGCTGATCCTCTGGAGCTATGGCTACTTGATTGTAGCCCGAAAATCCATCAAGGAAGCTGTACACTTCCTTGCCTGCCACTCTTTCTAAGAGATGTTCTGTGATGGGAAGCGGATAGTTATCTCGAATCGTGGCGGCATTAACCTTTTTCAAGTTAATGCACACACGCAACTTGCCATTCTTCTTGGGCACCACAACGATGGGGGATACCCACTCAGTGTGCTCAATTTCATAAATAAATCCAGCTTCAACCAATCTATCTATCTCTTCTTTGATCTTAGCAGCGTAATTATCGTTATATGTATAAGGCTTTTGCTTAGAGGGTTTAGCATCTGAGGTCATGGGAATAGTGTGTGAGCATATGTCCGGGTCAACCCCTTTCAAATCCTTGTAACTCCAAGCGAATACATCTCTGTATTCTCTTAGCAAGGCAATCAATTCATGCTCTTCTTCTTCTGTCAGATCATGGCCTATATACGTGCATCTCTCCTCTCCTTCTTCTATGGCCACTACTATTTTCTTGGTGGTTTCTTTGTTATCATAGGCCTCTCCTGATTGTGCTTCTCGTTTAGGCATTCTTATCATGACTCTCCTGTCATCTATCTCATACTTCTTAAAATTTTCCGGGACCTCAAACAAAGATTCTTCCTCCTCTGGTGAGACTTCTTTCTTCTTTCGTTTCTTTCCTTCTTCCTTCGGGGTCATATGTGTTGCTAATCTTACATCATTTGTAACCTCTCCATGCCTCTGGGGTTGAAATTCCACTTCATGGAAATATTCTTCATCTGATGCAAATGGTGGGTCCATAATGATTGACTCTAGATCGGAGTCACTTGCATCCTCAAATGCATCAGGGCTAGGTTCGCATTCTTCTAGAAGTGCCTCTCCCATGATTGGCTCTATGGAGAAGACTGAAATATCATAGCCATCCTCATCACAGTGAGGTGTCCATTGTTCTTCGTTGATGGCTACGTCCATTGTTGCTAAGATTTCTGCCCAACCGTGAGGTTCAAATTCTTCGTCTGGAAAAACTACAGGTGCATAGGCTGGGTCTTGGATTGATCTATGGGTTTCTTTCGCACCTACCTCTCTGGCTTTCTCTCTCTTCTCTTCTTCTACTGCCACCTTGCACATCCATAAGTGAGTATCTTCATGCATCCATGAGGATCCAGACCCTATGGAATGCACCGATTCTGTATCATCTTTGGCTCTATGGATGGGATTCCATTGGATAGGAGGGACGTCTCTGTGAGAAAAATCCTTGAGATTGACTTTGGTTGTAACACCCAAGTGTTGCAGATACAAAGAATTGGTTCCCCAATCCTGTACCACTTGCAACTGTCGCATGAATGGTCTTCCCAAAATCATCTCATAGGCATGATTTTTGCTGAAGTCACATATAGCAAAGCTATGCTCAAACTCGACACCACAAGTGGTGAGAGTTATTCCTTCTAGCAATCCTAAGGGTCTCTCTATGTGACCATCGGCCATTTGCAATTTCATCCTCGTTGGCCTGAGTGCTGGCTTGCCCCAACGCTTCCATAAGGAGGTGGTGGCAATTGCAACTCCTGCACCTGAGTCCAAAATCGCCTTGGTGGTGTATTCCTGGTAGGTGATGGGAAGATAGGTGTTCCCTTCTTCACCTTCACACATATCTCCTATCTTATCCAAGGGAATTTCTGGCACTGTCCTATGGGATCCTACCCTGGAACGTGGTTTTGCAATTTCAGTTACTTGACTAGCTACATATTTCCGCGCTTTTGGTCTATCCTTGGGCAGTTCTTCCAAAGTGGGATCGCGCTGCACCTTGGTGTTCTTTACTACCTCCGTGTTCCTTGATATGACTGAGTCATCGTTCCTTACCATGACTGTGGGTGCTCTCATACATGTGGACTTTGCTTCCCATGGGCCTGTGAAGTGGGGTAGCTCCTGTATGGAATTAGACTCAAAGTCCAATCTCTCATGAGACTGAGTACTCTCATGTTCCCCATAAATAGATGGGATGTCTTGTGGGAATTGATCGTGTGCATCATCCACAAGTTCAAAAGGAGGGGCGGCTTCACTTTCGTTATCCCATTTGTCTTCTTGAATCTCTCGTAGGAAGTCTGGTGCAAACCGATTCATAGAAGAAGAAGTGTCTGGCTCCGTAGAGTTAGGCACATAAGCAACCTGGGAAGGAGGGCTTATTCTCTCGTTGGCTCTTTCCTCGTTCTCATGGGTGGCTGGAGCACAAGCTTCCTGGGGAGGGTTACTTATTCTACTACTTTTCCGAACAGGCTCATACGCTCTCTGAGAAGGAATGTGGGTCACCTGTGGAGGTACATAAGCTTTCGGGGGAGGCCCATCTGCCTTTTGGGGAGGAAGATAGGCTTCTTGAGGAGGCGCGTGGGCTTCCTGAAGAGGCTGGCTTATCCGTTCTCTTGCCCTATCCTTTCTTTGAGGGGCAGTTTCCTTCTCTGATTGTGCAATCAGCTTCTCTATTCTTTCCAGCAGTCCATCAAAGTGTAACTGCGTCTTAGCTGAACTAGAAATGTTAAATAAGCGGCTGGCCTCAAACATGGTCTGAGCCAATTCCACCATTTTGGCACAAATTTTGGTTCGTTCAAGCTCTAGCTCGGCTCTAGGGTAGCACTTCTCATGATCTGTTATGGTTGGCCCTTCTTGGATTCTGGCCTGATATGCTTTAAGCATCATATTAAGGTCTTCGGGAGTGGGGTCTGCTAGGACTGATCCTACTCTAGGGGGTGGTGGGGAAGGTGGTGGGTTGGATGGAGATGGGAGTGGTGGGGGCGGGGTAATGTGGGAGGGAGTTTGAGCTGTGAGTTCAGTTATCCTCGCTTTGGTTTCTCTTATGCTTTCCTCCAGTTCACTCATCTTTTTAGCCCATTGTCTTTTCATTCTTTCTCGACTATCTTTCCACGCTCTAGTCCTTTTCTTTGTCACACTCTCGGTTTCACTAACCTCTGGGCCCTTTTCCTGGCTTGCCTCTTGGTTTTGCTGCAATGCCTGAGCTCTAGTGACTACCTGCACTGGTGCAGTGGAAGTGACACTTCCGGAGGAATCTACAACCAAACCAATCACATTGATAGGAGTGATTTTTGGCATATTATTGGGGTTCTTTGGGCAATCTCGTAAAAGATGCTCTTTTCCACAATCTTGGCAAAAGCCTTGGATCGTCACGGACTGATTTTGTGTAGGTGGAGGTAAGGGACAATCACGAATGAAGTGATCTCCCTGACATCGGTAGCATGGTCCTCTAGGAAATGGTGGTCGTACCTGCCTAGGTTGAGGCCTAGGGTTGGGGTTTGCATACATGACATTTGTGTAGTCTGACTCCCAACTAGGTTCACTCGGTTCTTCACTATAGTAGGACTCACCATGTTCTGGAGACTGCATGTAGTAAGCCTGGGGACTATCGACATGTGTAGAATCAAAGCTATGGTCACTCGGGTCACTTTCTGAGATCAATGGGGTTACTGGTACTATGGCCCTATTCAGGTTTTCTTCTGCAACAGCATACTTTACTGGAATCACGTTAGCGGGGTTTGGAGGCTGTTGAGCTAACACCGGTTGGGGTCTCTGTTGGGCCTGATATTGTGGTTGGTAGGTTTGTTGGGGTCTAGCATATTGTGGTGGTGGAGGGTACTGGTTCTGGTATCTGCCTTGTTGGTAGGGCTGAGGGTAGGGTTGCCTAACTGCCTGCTTGTTGTATGGGCAATCTTGCGCAGTATGGTTTGTGTACTTCCGTTCTATGGTGCAGTACTGGCTACTAGGGTTAACTTGGGGTTGAGCCATAACGGGACAGACGTTCGCCATATGGTCACCACCGCATGTATAGCACCTCTTCGCTGGGGCAAACCTTGGGATTTGTTTGCTAGTTACACCTAATTTCTGAGCTACCTTTTCGGCAAGTTCCTCAATTGATGTGGATTGCGTGGAAGAGTGACTAGATGCACTATCTGAATCTTTGTAGATTTTGGAAAGCTCTAGCTCTTCCCCTAGGTTATCTTCAATGTCAATGCACATGCGTACACATTCTTCTATGGTCCTAGGGTCCTTCAGATACACATAGGATCTCAATTTCGTACTCAACAATCCATCAAGGAATAAGGCTACTTGTTTAGCAGATGTGGGTAGCTCCGAAATAGGGCACCTTTCCAGATATTGTCTAAATCTTCTTCCGGCCAATCTGACAGTCTCTTGGGGGGTCTGCTTGAAGCTGTGAATCAATGAGGATGTATTGTGTCTTATGCCGCTCTTAGAGAACTCTACAATGAATGCCTCTAGGAGTTGGTCTATGCTCCTGAACTGGCGCTCATCCAATGGCTGAAACCATGTAAGTGCCGTATTCCTAAGGGTTAGACCGAAGGCATTGTACTGCGTGAACAGATCCTCCACTTGTTCCGCTCTCAAGACTTGCTTGAACTCCGCCACATGATCATAGGGATCTCCTGTGCCGTCAAAGTAATTCTTCATGGACTTAACTAGCTGGGTCGGTCTCAGAGTTCTTGTGTGCTCTCTAGGTCTCGGCAGAGGGAATCCATCTACATTTCTTTGGTTCCTGTGGGCTCTATGCATCTCAGGTTCTACCCTATTCGTCTCCGTCCTCGTTCTTTCTCTGCCTACTGGGTTGGCAAAACTTACTTCTGGTCTATCTCTGCTTCTGTCTCTTTGAGTTCCATGAGCTTGGGACGTTCCAGCCCCAGGGTGACCATGGGATACATTTGATCTTGGTTGGGGGAAAATAAATTCACCCTTCCAAGTGTAAGCATGCCTATCATTTTCTGTCACCACAAAGATCCTCTCCGAAGTGTGGTCTAAGTAGGTCACTCTACCTGGGCTATCTGGATCCTTAAACTCATAGATCATGATTGTTCCTATATCAGTTGGGTGATCCGGTTTATACCTCCAAAAGGCTTCGTCCGTTTCTCGATTGAGAAGCAAATCTATGCACTTGTTATCTTGGGGGACCCACTCAGGCGTGATAATCCTAGTGAGAACTGATTTACCTCGAGGGGTTCTAGGTTCCACTCCCATGTTTCCTTGTTCCAAGTCACCTAAGTCCGCTTCTGAAATGACATTTCCAAATTCATCTGTCCTATCTGGATGACTGGTGACTACGTATATGGTTCCTTCCTTGTCCAGGTATGCACCGTTTTCAAACTTGACAGCTGGGTGCTCTAGTCCTATGGATTGGTCAGGCTTTTTAATCTGGACCACAGATCTTCCTAGGCCGTCCTCATAGATGCTCGCACCTAATCGGTTGGTCCTAAGGTATTCCAACTGTGTTTTGTAAGGGCCTTCTACCCTGTACAAGTAAGGCACTCCTGAACTTCCCGTAGGTCTGTCCATGCCTTGAGACATCTCTGACTCACTGGTCTCAGAGCTAGGGTAATGAGAGTGGTGACTCAACTGCTGGGCCCAAGACCTTGCAGTATGATTGACACTAGCCTCTGAAGACCTAAGGCTTTGTCTCTCTCTTGCTAGGTGTCGTCCTGATCTAAGGTTCATATATCTAACTGATTAACCCAATTTTTTGCCCAGAGTACAACCTCGTTGCCGATCAATTGGTATCAGTCACTTGATTCTTTTTAGTTATTTCTCGTGTTTAAGGTCTTGTCTGATATTTCATCGTCAGGAATACTTGAATGTTCTGCGCACTTTCAGGTTGATCGTTCCCGGTTAGGTTCTTTACCTTAAGGTTATCGACAGTACAGAGATTATGTTTTTATCTTGAACTTGAGTTTCTAGGTAGTCTTCAACTTGATAATTGCCTACCGTCGCCCTGGCTTACTCCTACCTCTAAACGTTCTTAGCTTAAGCTAGGGATTGACAAGGGGAGTTGAGAATTTCCAACCTTTTTGTTTCCTGCTTGGTTGCCTTTGAATGCCCAGGAAGTGTGTTCCCAAGCTTGCACTTACACTTGCTCAAAACGCCTTGCGATGCTCTCAATAGATCTGTAATAGTTCCAAAGTTAGCTCAAGACTTAAACTCCAAAGACAGAACCAATGATTTTCATTCAAGTAGCACAAACACAAACTTGTATAGTGATTTTCAAGAAAACAATCCTAAGAACCCCTGACTTTGATCCCCCTTGATATGGTCAACTTCAAAATACACTATCTGAAAATCAACGCATTATCTTTATAAAAAACAGTTGAGGGCGTGTAGTATATGCCACGAGCTTTCCGACAAGCCCAAGAGCTCAAAAAATGGATTTCGTATGGAAAAGTTATGACTGTTCAGGGTTTAGGGGGTTAAAACAGGATTCAAACTGGCTGACAGATCCTAAGATTTTCTCCCAAGACACAAGTGTAGGAACCTCAAAAATGCTAATGGATTGACTATTGTGCCCCAAAAATTGCCCCAAATTTTGAAATAAAAAAACCCTAATTTTTTTGGCCGAAAAGTCTGTCAATCGCGATCGACGGGTCTGTCAATCGCGATTGACAGAGGTGTCCGTCGGGGCTGTCAGTCGCGATTGACAGTGTCAATCGCGATCGACAGAGTCGATCGTGGCTGTCAATCACGATCGACAGTATCAATCGCGATCGACACGTTTTCCGGATTTTTCGCCGAGATTTCAGTCAATCGGGGTCCTATCAGTCGCGATGGACACGTGGCTACGCGCAAAAGTCAATCAATCGTGGAATTTTAGTCAATCGCGATCGACGGTGTCAATCGCGATTGACAGAGGTGTCGGTCGTGGCTGTCGATCGCGATCGATAGTATCAATCGCGATTGACAGGGTCCTACGTGGCAGTCAGTCGATCGTGGAGGTCTGTCGATCGCGATTGACAGGGTCTGTCGGTCGCGATTGACAGGGTCTGTCGGTCGCGATTGACAGAGGCTGTCGGTCGCGATTGACAGAAAACCTCGGAAATTTTCTACTGTTTTTAGTGTTTTAGGATGTGCTCCTTGTGCTTGTTCTAGTGGTGCACTTACTTTTGTGAAAAGCCAAAAATTTCTGTCAGTCGCGATCGACAGAGGCCTGCAACCGCGAGACAGTTTCTTCGAATTTCGTACCTGCGCGCAGCGTGCTGGGGATGATGATGATGGCAGTACCTGCAAGAATCACAACAACATGCAAAAACAGTGCAAGCAATATCGCTCTCTCGCTCTCTCTCACAAGTGGAATGGAGGAAATGAGGTGGAGATGGTGATATGATCAAAACTGAAAATTTTCGCGATGATGGAGATGGAGGTGGGAGATGGGGATGATGATGATGGTGATGAAGATGGTGAAGAAAGTAAAAGAAAATCGATGAGAGTGAAGAAAATACCTACAACTCCAACGCGTCAACTCTACGTCTTACCATCACACGCTCGTCCTCAAAGCTCGATCCCCGGCAACGGCGCCAAAATTTGGTGTAGCTCAATGATGAGTAGCACCTCCTTTAATGTCAATCCGGGAAGACGTGAGGATGGTATGAAGACCTCGAGCAAGTGGCGGCACAAGTGCGTGAGTGAGAAGCACACAAGCATGCACACACATACACACACACGCGCACACAAGGCAAGACAAAGAGTGAGAATCAATGGAGCTTTTAGATTACTTTCAAAATGCTCTTACAAGTCCGTTTCAATTACAATCTAACCTCAAAAATGAGCTCTCTAGCTCTTTTTATAGTTTTTGGCTAAGTTTTGGCCCTGTCCAGACCTAGTGTCCGGCCTAGTTAAAAATTAGGTTCTAGGGCTTATTTGAGGGCTCAAACGATATCTAAAAAATACGAAATTTGGAAGGTAGATACTTCTAATGCTCCTCAAGCTCAAGGACTCCTTGGCTTGCACAAAATGGAGCTACAAAAAGATGAAATGATATTTACAATGGTGCTTAGTGATGATAATCACTTTTAATGGGTGTAGAGGTTTTGAAAGAGTAGGGTTGCCTTAGTGCTAAATCTGTGTGAATGTTCATAAGTGCTTCTTCTTGAAAAATTGTTGGCCTACTTGTCGGGTCTTCGTTGACTTCCTTGTCTGCTTGGGCCTTCTCTTCTCTCGGACTCTCTTCTTGTGCTTCCTTGTCTTGTCAATCCTTCAGCTCCAGCTCCAACATCGGGTCAGGCGACGATGATCACATTAGACTATCCGTGTGTAGAAAAAGTTCACAATCCAGGCGCAACGGCGCAATTATCAGGGGCGCGCTCTACCACTGAGCTAATAGCCCATTACACAGTTTCTTTTTATTTTCATCTGTATACCAAGGTTTTAATCGAAATGGAGACACAACTTTGATTTGTATAACCTCTCTTAACCAACGGGGAGGCTAACCGCTTCGCCCCTAAAGGTATTAGCTTAAACGTAAAGGTAAACGTAAACGCAAAACCGTTTACTTATGGTTTCAAATAAACGGTGATAGTAAGAAAACTGACTGGTACCCATTAGGTCTTCTTAAATACCAATGAAGTATTTTTCGAAGTATAGTAAAAATCTACGGTTGTTACTTTGGCATTATATGCGCAGTTTTTGGTGGTGTGTCCGGTAGTGTTGCAGATAGCACAAAACAACTGATTAAGTGCACAAGTGGCACTAGTATGGCCTGAATTCTTGCATGTAGTGCAGTACATCTGTCTGGTCGGGTCTTTGGCGATATTTCTATTTGCTTTTAACCACTCCAGATCTTCTGTAAATCCGCCAACCTTGTTTTCAAGTTGCAGAGCCATTGCGATCACGGCATCTAGCGTCATAGCTCCTACACAGCGTATGATCATAATCTGTTTAAGTTGCAGAGTCAATCCATTGATAAACCATTGCGTGATAACATCATCCGGCAAGTTAGCATGTGCTGGTGGTAATTGCCTCAAATGAGTTCTGAATAGAGTGGCATACTCCCGCACTGTTTGATTTATCTTCTGTCTATTATTTTGCAAGTAGTCGAAAATTTTGGCTGGATTCTTCTTTAGCCTAAATCTTTGTAGAAATGCGTCCCTTACTGCTTCATAGGTGCCGAAATGGTTAATATCATATTCTATAAGCCATCTAGCTTTGTTAACTAATGTCGACTGAAAAACAATAGCCTTATATGCCGGATCAGGTGGATGGTTGAGCAGTGCGTAACTTATCTCAAATGTGCGTACATGAGCATCTGGGTCATCTCCTGGAAATCCACCAAATTTGGTGTACGTCACTCCTATTGGAGTCGGCCTGGGAGGGCATAGTTGTTGTTGTTGCTCATGCTGCTGTTGCTGCTGTTGTTGTTGTTGTTGCCCGTTCATCGTGCTGATGGTTGTATTGTGACTATCTTCTGTATCCCGAGGCTGAGTATCTGGACCGTCGGAATCTGTATCGTCAGCTGGTGCACTTTTCGGGTCAATAATCTTGTTCAGGATGTTTCGAATCTTAGCTTCGAACAAGCTACCTTCCTGCTTGATGTCAACTGTAGGAAAGCTTACTCCCAATAGCGGTGACTGGGCTGAAGATTCACCAAAAAATGGTAAACCGTCACTGGAAAACTGCGATCTTTTAGTAACTGTTACCGAAATATCACCGGAATGTGTCGATTTTTCACCAATACAGGGTGTTTTTTCTCCCTTACTGATTTCTTTGGCTAAAGCGTTTCTATTCGTAAACAAATTGGAATCCTTACCCAATGTTGTTAAACTAACCTCAGGCTGCGTCCTGGTAGATTCTGGAGTTACTATCTCTTCGACAGACTGGGCCGAAATTGTATTAGAATCTACCAAAGATGTAGTACGTTCCACCAGAATATGATCGGAATCAGTACTAACGTTCTTTACTTTCTTGACAACTGGGTTAGACCTATCTGCGCTTTTACCTCCTGGAGGCGTCCTTAGCAAATTAGGTACCCAAGGCTGTCTGTTCTTTGGATACGTTTCACCGGATCGAGTAACCGGCATGTATCATCTTTTGGTACTAATCGCGTACTAGTAATGTCAACTCACAATCTACAGTCACGTTTCCACAACTGGTTTGCAACAATCTGATTGTTGCCACCTTCCCACGAATGGTGCCAGTGTTAAATGCTGTATTCTAACAGTCAGAAGTGCATTTAAACATTATTTGGGTTCTTGGGAGTGGAAGGGGTCTGTTAGACAGAGGCCCTATACTTACTTCCCAAACTAACCACTTACACACAGCAATATGCTGATGCTAAGAGCTCTATCAAGATCCTGTGGTACTTAGACATTTATAGTTCACGGTTTAGCTTGGCCCACATGTACCACATACACTAAGAGGCTATATTGCATCTGCACATAAACTTACTAAAAATACCAGAGACAAGAGTAATCTTTCAACCTTTACCGAATAGGTACCACAATCCGACCAACGTCCGAAGACACAGAGAATTCAAGTGTTTCAGATACACCGTACTGAAGGTTCAGTACGCAACCCAAGAAATCCTAATGTAGCTTAACCCTTACCGTAGGATGATAGATCTCAATGCTGAAGACAACACGATCCCGCACAGTGTTAGAAACACTACCACAGTTACACCGACTTCACCAAACAACTCGCAGAACATTCCAAGAACGAGTACTACCGCAATACGCGAACTTAACACAACAATCGCAATAAGGATTCGTAGACGATTCACTTCAGACAACAGACCAAATTATCTACTGGATGTAGATGACACTTACAACCGCAATAGATACCAATAGACAACAGACAAGACGAGACACAGATACACACAGAATACTCAGAAATTAGACAAGATACTCTAAATTAACCAACTCGACACACAGTAACGCCACAGACAAATCACCCAGACAGACAGTCTGGTGATCTCTCGAACGTCACTGAGCATCTCTTTACATTGCTTTATATAAAAGATTACCAAGTGTCTGCGTAACAACCTTTCGCACGTGTGAAACAAGATTTCGGTTATACACTTCCAATCCGGCGGCCGATAACATGTCACAACCAGATGGTTATGTGGATGCAAAATGTCCTAATCATGTATGCAGGTTAAAGAAGGCATTGTATGGTCTTAAGCAGGAACCAAGGGCATGGAATTCAAGGTTGGTAAAGTATCTTATGCTGCAAGGATACACAGCGAGTCATGCTGATCCTTCACTTTATGTAAAACATGTAGATGACATGTGTGTCTATGTATGCATTTATGTGGATGACTTGTTGATTACAGGGAATGATGCAAAAGAAATTGATGAGATAAAAGGTAATTTGGGAAAGGAAAATTTCAGATCTTGGTTTTCTTAGATACTTTCTTGGGATTGAAATTGTGTATAGCGATGAAGGTATGTGGTTGATACAGAGAAAGTATATATGTGATATGCTGAAAAGGTTTGGTATGCAGGAATGTAAATTTGTTTCTACTCCAATGGAATGTAATGTAAAGCTGAGTGCAAAGGAAGATGATGAGTTGCATGATATGAATGTATATAGATCCATGGTATTTATGCAATAAAAACTAGACCTGATATATGCTATGCAGTGGGAGTATTGTCACAGTTTATGCATGAACCTAGAGTACCTCATATGCATGCAGCGAAAAGAGTGCTTAGGTATTTGGAAGGTACCATGAACGAAGGATTATTTTATAGTCATGATGCTGATCTAACTCTTAAAGTATTTAGTGATGCAGATTGGGCTGGAAGCAAAGATGACAGAAGATCCATAAGTGGATATGTGGTAATAGCAGGAAACAAGACATTAACATGGAGTTCAAAGAAACAGCCTACAATTGCTTTATTTTCTACAGAGGTTGAGTATAGAGGTTTAGCATTGGCTACTACTGAGGTTATGTGGTTTAAAAAGTTGTTTCATGACTTGAATGTGCAGGTTGATGTACCATTGATATATGGGAATAACTTGAGCAGCATTCATATGACCTCAAATCCTATTTTTCATGCTAGAACAAAGCATATAGAGGTTCACTATCATTATGTTCGAGAGAAGGCCATAAACAATGAAGTACAAGTTTCTTTTGTGGAAAAAAAGGATCAAGTTGCAGATATCTTCACCAAATCCTTGGATGGACCAAAGCTTCAAAGATTCAACTATATTCTTGGCATGAAGGAAATACCCTTTGAAACTTGTGGGGGAGAATGTTGCGAACATTTGTTTTATGTAGGGTACATGTTTCAAATTATGTAAATACCTTTGGGAAGTCTTCATTTACTTCAAGAAGGCTCATATTATTCATAAAAGATAGCAAAAATACCACGTGAGTTCTAGAACATGGTGAGTCAAATTAGTGAGTCACAAGGGAGCTGCAGTGGTGTCCTAGTGGAAGGTCGATGTAGCTAGTTCTCAAAGTCCATCAATACTTTGCTTATTTGAGCACTTGAGTCATGTAATACCTCCACCCAAGTGTCTACCACGAATTCAGATGTATTAGGAAGGTTTTAGATTAGTTTCTCATGCTATAAAAAGAGGAGAAAAGTCGTGATCTTGTGGGAAGTCCAAGAGAGGCATATGTGTATCTCTATGCTGCTGTAGTTTTGTATTCAGAGATTGCAGAGCTTGTATCTCCTTCATTATATATCCAAATTACATGTTTCATAGCTCATTTGAAAGATCTTACTGTCTACTTTCATACTGTAAATTTTCATAATCATTGAATTTGTGAGCTGAGAGCAGTACTCTCTGCAAGCAATGTGTGTTCTCGGGTTTCACCTCTGCTGAAGGTCTCCATTAAACCTCAAACTTGCAGAGGTCATATCTCCTTGTGTATTTATCCAAATTGAATGTTCTTTGGCTCATTGGAAAGCTCTTGGTGTCTAGTATATGTGGTTAAAACAATTTTAGAAAATTCTAATTCATTAGAGAATAGTAAGCTCTGCAAGCATGACTGGTTTTTTGTGATGAAGTTTGTGAGAAGGTCAACTTGTTCCTAGGGGGTTCCACCTACTTCTTGCTATATTTTGGAGGTCAATAAACTCCAAAAATTATAGGTAATGATGTCAATGGAATCAGAAACATCAAAAATCAGATGATGAAGGAGTTCAAGATCAATGATCTTGGATTATTGAAATATTTCTTAGGACTTGAATTAGTCTACACTAATTCAGGGATATACATTACTCAGAAAAAATATGTACAGGATATGTTGAAGAAGTTTCACTTGCAGGATGCTAAAGCAGCAAGCACTCCAATGGAGGTGAACCTAAAGCTAAAAGCCCATGAAGGTGATGAAGTCCAAGACATTACAGGTTATCAAAGCATGGTGGGTAGCTTGAACTATGCTACTCTTACAAGAATTGATATTGCATATGAAGTTAGTGTGCTAAGTCAATTCATGCACAAACCAAGGATACCTCACTTAGAGGCTGCAAAGAGAATCTTAAAGTATCTCAAGGGTACACAGAACCATGGTTTGTATTTTCCTTACACTTCAGATATTGATATAAAAGTTTATTCAGATGTAGATTGGGCAGGATGCAAGGATGATAGAAGAAGCACTTCTGGATACATTTCTTTTGTAGGTGACAAACCAATTTCATGGTCTGCAAAGAAGCAACCAACTGTTGCATTGTGTTCTATAGAGGCAGAGTATAGAGGGCTAGCTAATGCCACTCAAGAAGCAATTTGGATTAAGCTTTTATATACAGAATTGGGCTTATATACTAGGTCTCCAATTATCTTTGGAGATAATACAAGTTCTCTTCACCTTGCAGCTAATCCTATCTATCATGCCAGGACCATACACATAGAAGTTCATTATCATTATGTGAGGGAAAAGTTGCTAAGCAAGGACATTCAGCTGACCTATGTGTCAACCAACATGAAATGTGCAGATTTGCTGACTAAAGCTTTGGATGGAACCAAACTTTGCAGGTTCAAATCTATGATTGGATTGCAGGATATACTTGAAGATTGAAGATGAAGACTTAAGCCAAAATGTTTGGCTTGAGGGGCAGCTGTTGGTGTAAATCACAAGCCTACACATTTGGCTTGAAAGATATCATGAAGACTCTACATACATGAAGAACCATAGGAACATGTGCTAGTGGTTTATTACCACTTTATCTCATTGTGAAAGTCAAATTGACTTAGAATCTTTTGTAATCACCTACCCAAATGATTCGTGGAAAAGGTAGTTCACTTGATTGAGAGAATATCTCCAAGTTTTTAGAAACTTGATTAGAAGGAGCCAAGAATTTGAATTTGAATTCAAATTCTTACACATTCCATATAAAAAGGTGAACTTGAAAAGTCGCATGTAGAGACATCACTCCCGAGCTTCATTCTACTGTCATTGAGTGTGTTTGAGCACTACATCATAGTCTACACCTCTCTACACCATTAGGCAATGCTTGTCATGCCAATGGGATTGTACACAAGTGTTAATTTATAGATACATTTACATCATTCATCTCTGTGCTCACTGATTGTCTACTCCAAAGTCTGTCAACTTGTCAAGGGCATATCTCAATCAATACTCCACCGAATTCCGTGATTCAAAGCTTGTTGGATTCAGCTCAAAGTCATCTACATGCTGACAAACTTTGAAGTGATTTAATTCAGCCAATTCAGAGACATCATTGATCGAGGTTCTCAGTGGTCTATCTCTGCTACAATCCTAAAAAGTCGGGGGTATACCAAATCTTGCTAAATTAATTTCTCTTAGCATAGTTCATTATTTTACATCATTTTCACTTGCAAATGGTAGCTTACTAAGCTAATTGAATACCCCTAGAAGGAATTTTATCAATTGCTACTGTGTTGGTCACACTGAGCAAAACATTGAGCAGGTGTCAAGACCAAAATAGAAGGTTTTCTTGAGCTTGTGACTTCCAAAGTTATCTGTTTTGATTCAATCATTGCACAAATCATTTCCAAAGGACATAGGCCATTTCTTGGTGTCATTGGAATGCTAAGGAAGTCTACTAATCAAGTCTGAAGCTAAAGAGGGCTGGTACAAAGCAGGTTTAGCAGTACCTACTCAGTTTCCTGGATCATCCATCCATCTTTCCCAACAGATTGGCCCCGATAGAGCGTAACTATTCAGTTACTGAACGAGAATGCCTTGGCTTAGTGTATTCAGTTAAGAAATTTCGACACTATTTGTTGGCATGACGCTTCACCTTTTACGTAGATCATGCCGCATTGGTGTACCTTGTGCGACAACAACATTTGGGAGGCCGGTTAGCCCGCTGGGTATTGTTGCTTCAAGATTTAGACTATTCTGTAGTACATCAACCAGGGTCAGCACACATGCTTGTTGAATTTCTCTCTTGGTTGGATTTCGGTGAACTTTGGGAAGGAGTTGATGATACAACACCCACTATTTATGCAGCAGAGACGGTACAGGATGATCAACAAGAATTGCCGATACCCTCTTCTTACTACAACTGATTCTGCAAGATTCTACGTTGTACATAACGGTCATGAATTTGTCCCTTCATTAAGGCTTTTGATTTTCTGAATATGTGATTCCGCTTCTCTTTATCTTTCTTTTTATTTATGTCTGTCTATATGTCAAATTTGTGAGTGATTCTTCAACAGCTCCCCCTCAATCACTAATTTGACTTTTCCTATCTTCATATATTTTTCTTTCTTTTATACCTGCCATTTCTTTGAATCTGCTTGTCTTTGTTCCATCCAAGCTCTTTGTCAAAATATCTACAATCTGATCTTTTGTCGGAGTGTATACTATTTCTATCTCCTTCTCCATTACCTTTTCCCTCAGGAAATGATACTGATTTCTATGTGATTTGTTCTTGCATGAAATACTGGATTTGCTGCAAGATACAGCGAGCTCATATTATCTCCATGTATGATAGATATACATTGATCAATACCCATGCTTTTGAACAAGGTCTGCATCCATATCACTTCTTTAGGTGCTTCTACAAGTCCTTTATATTCTGCTTCTGTTGACGATAAAGCCACTGTGTGTTGTTTCTTCGAACACCAGCTCACTAGCTTATCTCCTAGGTATATCATATACCCATGCGTTGATCTTCTGTCATCTTGACTTCCTGCCCAGTCTAAGTCACTGTATGCTCTCAGCTTTATATCTGACGTAAAAGGATAATATAATCCTTCCTTTATAGTTCTTTTTATATATCTAAGAACTCTTTGTCCTGCAACCCAATGTTGATCCTTCGGAGAATGCATGAACTGTGAGAGAACTCCCACTGCATAGCTATGATCCGGTCGTGTTAGTGTAGCGTAAATTAGACTTCCCACTAACGACTGATACTTTCTCATATCCTTAAACTCTGCTCCATCATATTTACTGAGTTTATGATTTACTTCAAGCGGTGTTGAAGCTTCTTTGCAATTCTCCATATTAAACTTCTTTAGTAAGTTTAGGAGATACCTTTCTTGCGTAACATATACACCATGATTTGTGTATGTGATTTCCATTCCTAGAAAGTATGACAACTTTCCTAGGTCACTGATCTGAAACTCCTTTTCAAGTAATCTCTTTACTTCTTTAATTCCTTCATCTGAAGTACCTGTGATTATAATGTCGTCTACATAAATACAAATGTAGATCATACCTTCTTCTGTTCTCTTGATGAGTAGACTTGCATCTGCTTTCAAACTTTGGTATCCAAGTTCATTGAGATATTTCACAAGCCTGTAATTCCAAGCTCTTGGAGCTTGCTTTAGTCCGTAAAGTGCTTTTCTTAATCTGCAAACAAAATTTGGGTATCTGGAACTTACAAACCCTTCCGGTTGTTCCATGTAGACTTCATCTGATATATATCCATTCAGAAATGCATTCTTTATATCTAGCTGACTTAGCTTCCATCCTTTTGATGCTACTATAGCAATCATTGTCCTTATGGTTGACATCTTTGCCACCGGACTAAACATCTCATCATAATCTATGCCATGCATGTGAGCATAACCCTTGATAACCAGTCTAGCTTTGTATCTGGCTATCCTTCCATCTGCAAGTTTCTTAACGTTGAAAACCCATTTGTTTCCGATTACTTTCTTACCATTTGGTTTCGGAACAAGTTCCCATGTCTTGTTCTCCTCCAGTGCGATGAACTCTTCTTCCATTGCTTCTTGCCTTTAGCTTCATTATAGTTCTGAGGTTCTTCATCATCTTTGACCATATATGCATTATTTTTCTGAGTTATGTACGAAGTATCATAAGAATACCTTTCTGGTTGTCTTCTTACCTTGTTTGACCTTCTTGGTTCAAACTCTTCATGTGTATCTGAATATACTTCTTCATCAAATCCCTGTTCATCTCCTGATCCGATCCTGGACGTGCTTGCCTGTATATAGTCTTCATCTCTATTTACCTGCACAATTGATTTCCCTTTCTCTTTCCTTCTTACTTCTTCTTCAAATTCTTCCATTGTGTGACTTTGATCTGTATACCAGCTCTTCTGTTCATCAAATGTAACATCTCTGGAAACAGTAAACTGTTTTGTTAGAGGACTCCATAACCTGTAGCCCATCTGCTTTTCATCATATCCGACGAACACATATTTCTCTGCTTTTGGTTCGAGTTTATGTCTGAGTTGTGATGGTACATAAGCATAAGCTACTGATCCAAACACTTTGCAATGATCAAGTGTTGGTTTCTTTCCCCACCAAGCTTCATAATGGGTCATTCCATCTAAAGCTGTACACTATAATCTGTTTACCAAGTATGTAGTTGTATTTACGGCTTCAGCCCAAAGATAGTTTGATTCTAAGCTATCCCACACTGTCTTGGCCATTGTGTAATAAGGTGGCAGAGAAACTCAGACGGCCCCTCTGCACAACAGAGAAGAGACAAAGTATTGTCATAATCATCACATCTTTCCTGGTCCGTGTTTGGCATCCATTCATCTTCCGCGGTCTTGAGAATACAAAACTTCTTCGTTCCTCGATGCCTAGCAACCTTTGCTATGTGGTAGACTTTCATCTCCGTTGTATTCAAATGCTATGAGCATTTTGCTTCCACCATAGTACTGAGGTATTGAAGAGTTGGGCGCTGTTGTGAAGCCTACACTCATCACCTCAACTCACTTGATGAGCCCTTCTCCGATTGGTTTTCGTTGTGCCAATGAGAGAGAGAGAGAGAGAGAGAGAGAGAGAGAGAGAGAGAGAGAGAGAGAGAGAGAGAGAGCCTTGCGACTGCATGACAGAGGCGGGGTGGGATGGAGGACTGATGCATCGCTATTCCCAAGTGTCCATATGCATGACACTTTGAACAAGAACGCAAGCTTTGTGGACACCTCTGATATGCAGGCATCCTTCATCCGTATATCGTAGGTCGCATTCCATGAGCGCTGCATCAGTTTATGTCGACTCTGGTGGCTGCAGCATTAGTAACATGCAACTGGTATGCCCCGGGACTGAACGGACCTAAAGCATTGTGCCTGCAGTGTCTGACCTTGTTGTCGAAGGAAATGGGAGGCGCCTTGTTCGCCATCACACGTCTAACACATTCGTTTATATGCACTTGCAATGCTTCCACTCTATCCTTTGTTCGCCATCTTCCACTGCCCATGAGCCTCCATTATGCACTATTGTGTTTGAGATTTATCAATCTCGATTAGCCATTATATGTTTTTATTTCTCATATGTTTTTAGTTTAATCTCGTAAGTATTCAATGACTAGTACTGATGAAGAAAACAACTTTGAGAACTTTACAATGTTAGGACGCTGGCAATCTCAAGGGTCTTTCACTATCTCTAGATCACGGCCCAATGATTGCGAGACTCTTTGTCGATGACATGAATGCCTTTATACATAACGATATGAACAACATGGAGGTGTTCTGGAGTTGCCTCGACACCTTTTGTGTGGCATCAGGTTCAAAAATCAACCATGCTAAAATTGCTTTCAAAGCAATCCGTGGACCTTCACCCCAACTGTTGTTAGATCAGGGGTGTCAAGTTATCCCTAGAGGTCAAGTCTTCCGTCTCCTAGGTATTCCGATGGGCATCGACATCTCAATGGACCAACGGTGGAACTGGGTGCTATCCAAACTGGATAGCAAACTAAATCATTGGAAAGGTATGCAAGTTAACTTGGCAGGGCGTGCAATGGTTGTTAACACGTTTATGCTTTCTATGCCTATTTACTTTATCTCGTGTTGGAGACCTAAGGAGAAAGAGTTGGCCAAAGTGGAAAGAATTTGTAGAAACTTCCTATGGACTAAGGACCCCAATAGGAGGGGGATTCCCAAAATCAAATGGGAAACTTGCATTAGCTCGAAAGACTCGGGGGGCTTGGGTATTTTGGATATCGCTGGGTTGGCTGACAAGTTGGCGACAAAGTGGTTTATCAAGGCTTGGAGCAATAGTGAGTCCTCTTGGGCTAAATTGATCTTTAGAAACATGAAAGACCTTACCTTAGTTGGCCATCCTCGTTGGAAGGACATAGGGATCCTCACTCTTTTGTTCTCCCCCCCACCCGGTGTCCCCTAAAGGCTCTAGCCTCATGCATTCCTTATGGAAGAGTTGGAACAAGGCCAAACAATTCATCAGAATCAATGACGAGTGGAAGTGGGCGGCTGGGATAAGACAAAATGACTCTATCTGGTTCTCGATCATCAGCATTAGGGGGGTGGAGTTTTGGAACCTCCAAACTGCTAAGCAGTTATGGAACAAGGGGTTCAAATAGTGGAAACAGCTCTGGAAACAAGAGACTGGCCAGTGGATCAAGTTCGAAGACTTAGACCCAAGTCATAGAGTTACCCTCGAGGAATGGAATCTCCTTCAAGGCAAGTGTTTAGCGTGGGACCGCTCAACTACCCGCCTTCTTTGCGAACAGGATCTTCCTTGCCTGGAGGACCTTAAATGGAGCAATGGTAATAAACTATCCAGAATCCCCAACTTCAAAGACAAATTAGATGTTCATCACACCCTTAACAAGATGTGGTGCCTATCTTGGACCAAACTTCGATGGGAACTAAAGTTCATGTCTATTTGGCACCCCCAAATTGAGATAAAAAAGTCCGTTATCATGTGGCAGATCTTGCATAAGGGTATCTGGTCCAATGCAAGGGCCAACAAAAATTGTGGTGTGCCTCCATGATGCAAGCATTGCCATCGATGCATCAAAGATTTAGTTCACCTTTTCTTCGATTGCCCCAAGTCACGTGTTATCTGGCATCACACGACGTGAGTCTTGAGACTCACAAACCAAATCAATTGGCAACTGGCACTGTTGGGTGAGGTGGTTAGCTGCTCATCAAGGCTATGGAATGCCATCAGAGGTGAGACTCTTTAGAAGATTTGGAGGGAGCGATGTGCTCTCAATTTTGGCCAAACTCCAAAGGAATAGTCGATTGAGAAATCCTTATTTCTTCTAGGTAAAAGAATCTTATCTCGGAGATCTCCACCATTTAGACATCATTGTATTTATCTCCTGGAAAATAACAAGTTGATTTGTAATGCCCTATAGCTTACCGATCTTGTCCCCTGCATTGTGGGATTTGGGGGGTCCCATGGGCACTAGTCCCACTCACTTGTAACTTTTCTCCTTTATTTGAAATAAAGTCCGGGAGAATAGGCCAAAGCCGAACTTCTTTATATAAAAAAAGAAACTTTACACTGTGTTTTGATCACAACAACTTTTTCTCACTCTCATGTGTGACGATTTTCTTTTTTTTGTTTTAGTATAAAGGAAGTTCGGCATTAACCTACTCTCCCGGACTTGAATTAAAAAAAGAAAAGTACAAGAGAAGGGGACTAGTGCCCACGGGACCCCCAAAATCCCACAAAGTAGGGGAAGCTTTTATAGAGCTTAGATGGCATTACAAAGAAGGTTAATCACCCTCTCATCACCCTCATGTGGGTCCCACTTGGGTTTAAGCTTGTTATTGATCAAAAGGAGTACTTGATGATGCCTGAAGGTGGGGGGTTTCTTACAGTTAACGATCCTTTTGCCAAGGAGGAACAACGATTTCTCAATTAACCACTCTTTGGGGGAGTCGTCAAAGTTAAAAACACCTCTTTCCCTCCAGATTTTCCATAGGACCTCCCCTCTGATGGCGTTCTAGAGAGTCGCCGAGCAGCCGATCGCTTCTCCCAGCAGGGCTTGCTTCCAACTGAGATGTTCCTGAAGTCTAATTTTCTTTCCAACCGTCTACCAGAGTGTGTTGGAGTTGGGGCAGGTAAAGAAGATGTGTGGAACATCTTCGATAGACCGGTAGCAGCGTTTGCACCAAGGAGGAATCCCACAAAATTTGCTAGCCTTAAGGTTGGTCCAGATTCCATGATGAAGAATTTGCCATAAGAGGACAGACTTTTTGATTTCTATGAGGGGGTGCCAGATAGCCACGAACTTCATGTCCCACCGAAGCCGTGTCCATGATAGGCACCACTTCTTGTTGAGGTTAACCTAATAGTCAATCGTTTCTTTGATGTTCGGGATTTTTGATAGGTGATTCCCATTGTGCCATTTGAGACCAAGCGAGCTCGGCGTGTCGTGTCCCATGAGAAGGCGAACTTTGTGACGGTCCCAGGCGAGACATCTGCTTTGCAAAGTGTTCCATTCTTCGTATGAAATGTTGACGCTAGGGTCAATATCCTCAAAATTGATCCATCGATTGGTGTCTTGTTTCCAGATGCTTCCATTTTTGGAAGCCTTTGTTCCATAACTTCTTGGCATTTTGAACGTTCCAAGATTCCACACTCCGGATGCCATGGATCGAAAACCAGATAGAGTCATTTTGTCTGATACCGGCTGCCCACATCCAGTCTTCACTTATTCTTGTGTAACTTTTGACTTTATTCCAACTCTTCCATAGGGAGCACACAAGATTTGAGCCTTTCGAGAAGACGGGGATCGGGGAAAACAACAAGGTCAAGATGTCAAGATTCTTCCAATTTGGGAAACCCATGAGAGCCAACTCATTCTTGTTTCTAAAGATCAACTTAGCCCATGAGGCCTCCCCATTGCACCAAGCCTTAATCATCCATTTGGCCGCCGGTTTGTTAGCCATGCACCCAATGTCCAGGATACCAAGGCCACTATCTCTATGGCTGGTGCAGATGGACCACTTGATTTTAGGCACCCCCTCCTATTGTGGTCGCCCGTCCAAAGGAAGTTTCTACAAATATTGTCCAGTTTGGATAGATCTTGCTCTTTTGGTCTCCAACAAGAAAGGAAATAAATGGTAGAAGATAAGAGGAACGTGTTGATAACCATAGCACGACCAGCAAGATTGATTTGCATACCTCTCCAATAGTTAAGCTTGTTTTCGAGTTTGCCCAACACCCAGTTCCACCGCTGTTCCATAGAGACATCAAACCCCAAGGGAATCCCAAGAAGCCAAAAAATTTGGCCTTGTGGAATGATTTGATAGCCATGATCGATGAGAAGGTTGGGCTGTGACCCAACAATAGCTCTGAAGGCGGTCTTAGAGTGGTTGATTATGGATCCAGAGGCCTCAGAAAAAGTATCCAAACACCTCCAGAATGTCTCCAGCCTAGTACTATCATTGTGAACAAACGCATTCATATTATCGGCAAAAAATCTCATGGTGATCTGGCCATGGTCATGAGGCAAATGGAGACCTTTGATATTACCAGCATCCACCTGATGCTCCACCAGCCTGCTAAGCCCTTCTATGGCAATGGCAAAGAGAAGGGGAGCCAATGGGCACCCTTGTCTGATAGATCTTCTAAGTTTGATCACCTTCGAAAGTTTGTTATTAATGTTAATTTGGGTCGATGCATTTCCGAGAAGGGTCGCGATCATCTTGGTGAATTTTTGACTACATCCAAGATCTTGAAGCGATTGTAGAATATAGTCCCATTCTAGCCTATCGTAGGCTTTATCAAAGTTGATTTGAGGAAGACCACATCTTGTTTATGTTGGATTTTATTGATCTCCAAAGTACAGCTAGAAGTAGGTGAAACCCAACAGGACCTAGTTGACTTTTTCACTAACTTGTATGCATAGACCAATTTTCTTGCAGAGCAAATTTCTCTTTACTCACTTAGAATTTTCCAAAACTGTTTCACAAACATAAACTAGACTCTAAGAGCTTTCCAAAAAGATATAGAACACCTCAAATGGATAAATACACAATGCGCTATGACCTTTGCAATATGCAGCTTTAATGGAGACCTTGAAACATAGATGAACCTGAGGACACACATCACTTGCAGAGACTACTGCTCTTAACTCACAACTCTAATGACTTTGAAACTTTCCCGAATACAAGTAGATTTAAAGAGCTTTCTAACAAGCCAAAGAACACATGATTTGGATACATATACAAGGAGATATGACCTCTGCAAGTTTGAGGTTTAATGGAGACCTTCAGCAGGGATAAAAAACAGAGAACACACACTACTTGCAGAGAGTATTGCTCTCAGCTCACAAATCCAATGATTATGAAAATTTACAGGAAGAAAGTAGACAGTAAGATCTTTCCAATGAGCTATCAAACATGTACTTTGGATATATAATGAGGGAGATAAAAGCTCTGCAATCTTTGCATACAAAACTACAATAGTGTAGAGATACACATATGACTCTATTGGACATCCCACAAGATCACAACTTTTCTCCTCTTTTTATAGCATGGGAAACTAATCTAAAACCTTCCTAATACATCTAAATTCGTGGTAGACACTTGGATGGAGGTATTACATGACTCAAGTGCTCAAATAAGAAAAGTATTGATGGACTTTGAGAACTAGCCACATCGACCTTCCACTAGGACACCACTGAAGCTCCTTTGTGACTCACTAATTTGACTCACCATGTTCTAGAACTCACGTGGTATTTTTGCTACATTTTATGAATAATATGAGCCTTCTTGAAGTATTTGAAGACTTCCCAAAGGTATTTACATAATTTGAAACTTGTACCCTACATAAAACAAATGTTCGTAACAATTTAGACCTCAAGTTTCAAAGGGTATTTCCTTCATGCCAAGAATATAGTTGAATCTTTGAAGCTTTGGTCCATCCAAGGATTTGGTGAAGATATCTGCAACTTGATCCTTTGTTCCAACAAAAGAAACCTGCACTTCATTGTTCATGGCCTTCTCTCGAACATAATGATAGTGAACCTCTATATGCTTTGTTCGAGCATGAAAAATAGGATTTGAGGTCATATGAATGCTGCTCAAGTTATCCCCATATATCAGTGGTACATCAACCTGCACATTCAAGTCATGAAACAACTTTTTAAACCACATAACCTCAGTAGTAGCCAATGCTAAACCTCTATACTCAGCCTCTGTAGAAGATAAAGCAACTGTAGGCTGTTTCTTTGAACTCCATGTTAATGTCTTGTTTCCTGCTATTACCACATATCCACTTGTGGATCTTCTGTCATCTTTGCTTCCAGCCCAATCTGCATCACTAAAGACTTTAAGAGTTAGATCAACATCATGACTATAAAATAATCCTTCGTTCATGGTACCTTTCAAATACCTAAGCACTCTTTTCGCTGCATGCATATGAGGTACTCTAGGTTCATGCATAAACTGTGACAATACTCCCACTCCATAACATATATCAGGTCTAGTTTTTGTTGCATAAATCAAAGATCCTACCATGGATCTATATACATTCATATCATGCAACTCATCACCTTCCTTTGCACTCAGCTTTACATTACATTCCATTGGAGTAGAAACAAATTTACATTCCTGCATACCAAACCTTTTCAGCATATCACATATAAACTTTCTTTGTATCAACCACATACCTTCATCGCTATACACAATTTCAATCCCAAGAAAGTATCTGAGCAAACCAAGATCTGAAATTTTAAATTCCTTTCCCAAATTACCTTTTATCTCATCAATTGCTTTTGCATCATTCCCTGTAATCAACAAGTCATCCACATAAATGCATACATAGACACACATGCCATCTACATGTTTTACATAAAGTGAAGGATCAGCATGACTCGCTGTGTATCCTTGCAGCATAAGATACTTTACCAACCTTGCATTCCATGCCCTTGGTGCTTGCTTAAGACCATACAATGCCTTCTTTAACCTGCATACATGATTAGGACATTTTGCATCCACATAACCATCTGGTTGTGACATATACACTTCTTCATTTAACTCACCATTAAGAAAGGCATTCTTTATATCGAGTTGATATATATTCCACCTTTTACTTGTAGCTAAAGCCAACAAAGTTCTCACCGTTGCCATATTTGCTACTGGACTAAATGTTTCCTCATAGTCCACACCTTGAGTTTGATTATATCCTTTTGCTACAAGTCTAGCCTTATATCTAGACACACTACCATCACTATTTCTTTTAATCTTAAAAACCCACTTGCAACCAATTACCTTTTGCTTTGGTGTACTTGGAACTAAATTCCAAGTCTTGTTATCCTGTAGTGCTTCCATTTCTTCTCTCATTGCTTTCTCCCACTTTTCATCTCCTTTGGCCTCATCATAACATGTGGGTTCATTTTCCTGCTCAACTTTTGTCATAAAAGCATAATGAGTATTCATGAAATATTCATAGGTATACCTTTGAGGTTGCTTACTCACTCTTGAAGTTCTTCTTACCTCCAATGTAGATGCTCTTCCTTTCTTATTAGGAACCTTTGATGATTCTCCATACTCACATACATCACTAATTTCCTCTCCTTCATCATTAACTTCAACAAGTTTGAGTTTACCTTTACTTTTAACACTTGGAGGTGACTCTTGCCTTAATATTCCATTGAAAGGTGATCCTCTTTCTTCATCTAAACCACTCCTTTCATCATTTAAACTTCCTGATGGCTGAACTATGCATTCATCTCCTTCAACCACACCTTCTTCATTTTCATCCATGACCTGCAAACAATTCTTATCTGCATACCATGAAAGTGATTCATCAAAGTTTACATCTCTTGACACAACAACCTTATTGGTATGAGGATTATAGCATCTATATCCTCTTTGAGTATCTGCATAACCAATAAATATACATTTTTCTGATTTCGCATCAAGTTTAGATCTCACCTCACTAGGTACATGTACATAACATACACAACCAAATACTTTCAAATGACTTACACTTGGTTTCCTTCCATGCCATAACTCATATGGTGTCAAATGATGAACTCCAGCAGTCAGAACTCTATTCATAATGTAAACACTTGTGCTAACAGCTTCCGCCCAAAAATAATTAGGCAAACACATATCATTAAGCATGCTTCTAGATGCTTCTGCTATGATTCTGTTTCTTCTTTCTGCGACTCCATTTTGTTGTGGAGTATACCTGCATGTAACTTCTCTTTTGATGCCTTCATCATGCAAAAAATCAGTAAAAGCTTGAGAGAAATACTCTCCCCCTCCATCGGATCTTAGCTTCTTAATATACCTTCCTGTTTGCTTTTCGACATATGATTTGAACTTCTTGAAACAATCAAAGACCTCACTCTTATGTTTAATAAAATACACAAATGTCATTCTACTATGATCATCAATGAATGATACATAGTACTTATTACCAACCAAGGATGCCTCTTTAGTAGGTCCCCACACATCTGTATGTATGAGATCTAGCAAACCATCACTTACATAGCTTGAATGCTTGAAAGGTTGTCTACTCTGCTTACCCATTTGACATGCTTCACAAAGATGCACCATATGTTGCTTAGTAAGATCAGGTAATCCTTCAACAATCCTCTTCTTTGATAGCTCCTTTAACCTGTGTACATTCATGTGTCCAATCCTTTTGTGCCATAGATCAAGCTCTGCTAATCGATGCATACCATAAGAGAAATAGTTTGTATGATTTTGGTTTACCTTGAATGTAAACAATCTACCTTGTTTTTGACCTCTAGCAATTAACCTCCTTTGCTTTGGATCCTCAATGAAGCAACCTGCATGATTAAATCTCACTTGTAGACCTTTTTCTACCATTTGACCAACCGACATCAAATTCTTAGTGATCGTTGGCACATAAAGTACATCCTTCAAGCAATTTGTCTTGCTCTTATCCTGCATAACAACATCTCCAACCTGCATAATCTTATGTGTTGTATCATCTCCTGTTTCAACATGACCTTTGCATGACGGATTATGCATATTAGAAAACCATGAAGCATCATGAGACATGTGATTAGAACAACCACTATCTACATACCATACATCGCTATTGCAATTCATCTTAGTTTCAACATTCATCATTAGAAGCGAATCATAATCATCACTTTTACCTTCAACTGCATAATTTCCTTGTTGTTTACCTCTTCTTGAATAGCCTCCTCTTCGATTACCACCTTGATTATTTTCATTTTGATAGCAATCTTTGGCATAGTGTCCATACCTTCCACATATATAGCAATTGTTGTTATCTTCACTCCTTTGTCTTTGATTGTAGTTGTAGTAGCCTCTCGTACCTCTAGCACTTGATCTTCCTCTTCCTCTTGTGTTGAAGAAGCCACTTGAAGTCCTTTGATCATCGCTCCTTCTTCCTCGACCTCTATTTGAACCTCTTCCACCTCTGTTTCCACCTCTTGATGATCCTACATAAAGAGCTTGTCCTTGAGATCCTTTTTGATTTGAAGTAGAACCATTTAGATTCATCTCCTCCGTGACCATGAGGGCAATAAGTTGATCAAAATCTGGTAATTCTCCTCTGACATAAATTGAAGTAATGAAGGGTTTCCATCTCTCATAATCTTTGAGTCCGTTGAGAGTATGTGCAACCAAGTCGTCGTCCTCCACATGAGCTTGAATTGATCCTAGTTGATCTGCAATCTCTTTAACTTTCAATATGTAATCATTGACCGATGTCCTTGTATCTTTCTTTATGTTATTCAACTCATTTTTGAGTTGAATCTTCCTTGCTCTTCTACCTGTAGCATACAACCTTTCCAATGCAAGCCAAACATCTCTACTTGTGTCTAGATCTTGTATGTGTCCTACCATTGAATCTTGAATATTTTGTGATAAAATGAATATAACCCTTTTGTCTCTCTCATTCCAAAGTCTAAACTCCCTCAATTGTTGCTGATTTGGGTCCTTTGGTAATGTGGGTTTGATATCTGTGCCGTCAATCAAACCATACAAGCCTCTACCTTGCAAGTATGCTGTGATTCTAAACTTCCATGCTTGATAATTGGTCTTATCAAGCTTCTCTATTTGTGCATGTTGGTCTCCCATAATACAAACGCTAAGCTTCCTCCTTTAAGCCTCCTTTCCAATGTGTGTGATGAGAAGAAATATAATATTTACCTTGTAAATGAGGTATGTGCACCTTTCTTTGCTTGGATGTTGCTTCAGATGCCTCCTTGCAATCTTCTTCTACCTTTGTGTAGTGTTGATGATGAACTGCTTCTTTGATAGCTTCAAGTTCTTCGTAAAGGTATGATAACCTTCTCCAAGCCTCCAAGTACTTGCTCTGATACCAATGTTGGATTTTATTGATCTCCAAAGTACAGCTAGAAGTAGGTGAAACCCAACAGGACCTAGTTGACTTTTTCACTAACTTGTATGCATAGAACAATTTTCTTGCAGAGCAAATTGCTCTTTACTCACTTAGAATTTTCCAAAACTGTTTCACACACAAAAACTAGACTCTAAGAGCTTTCCAACAAGATATAGAACACCTCAAATGGATAAATACACAATGAGCTATGACCTCTGCAATATGCAGCTTTAATGGAGACCTTGAAACAGAGATGAACCTGAGGACACACATCACTTGCAGAGACTATTGCTCTTAAGTCACAACTCCAATGACTTTGAAACTTTCTAGAATACAAGAAGACTTAACGAGCTTTCTAACAAGCCAAAGAACACATGATTTGGATACATACACAAGGGGATATGACCTCTGCAAGTTTGAGGTTTAATGGAGACCTTCAACAGGGATAAAAAACAGAGAACACACACTACTTGCAGAGAGTATTGCTGTCAGCTCACAAATCCAATGATTATGAAAATTTACAAGACGAAAGTAGACAGTAAGAGCTTTCCAATGAGCTATCAAACATGTAATTTGGATATATAATGAGGGAGATAAAAGCTCTGCAATCTTTGCATACAAAACTACAATAGTGTAGAGATACACATATGAGTCTATTGGACATCCCACAAGATCACGACTTTTCTCCTCTTTTTATAGCATGGGAAATTAATTTAAAACCTTCCTAATACATCTAAATTCGTGGTAGACACTTGGATGGAGGTATTACATGACTCAAGTGCTCAAATAAGCAAAGTATTGATGGACTTTGAGAACTAGCCACATCGACCTTCCACTAGGACACCACTGAAGCTCCTTTGTGACTCACTAATTTGACTCACCATGTTCTAGAACTCACGTGGTATTTTTGCTACATTTTATGAATAATATGAGCCTTCTTGAAGTATTTGAAGACTTCCCAAAGGTATTTACATAATTTGAAACTTGTACCCTACATAAAACAAATGTTCGCAACAGTTTAGACTCATTTGCAAAGTCAAGACCTTCCCAGATATCTATAATGGTTTCCAAAATTGACCTGCCTTTGATGAAACCTCTTTGGTCCTCGCTTAACCACACTCTCAAATGGCTAAAGATTCTGTTGGCAATGACTTTGGCAATGATCTTGTATCCCATTTGGAGCATCGTGATAGGATGCCAGTTCTCTATTATGTTCTTTTCCCCTTTTTTGTGTATTAACTTGATAATGCCATTGTTGAGACAAGATGGAAGCACACCAAACTTGAGTGGCTCTTGCCAAACCAAACAAAGAGGGGTGGCAACCACCAACTTGAAGGATTTAAAGAACTCATTAGTGAGCCCGTCGGGTCTCGGGCTTTTACCAGAAGGGAGGGCATCAATGACCTCAGTGATTTCAGCTTCTGAGATGGGGGCATCATGCAGGGAATGAAGGTTGAGTGGTATCCTGTGGGGGGAAACCCTAGATATGGCTGCCATGCAGTCCCTTCTATGGTGGGAGAGGGGGTTTGAGGTCCCCACAAGACTCGTGAAGTGTCCCTCAATGATCCCAAAATTATCTTCTTCTGTATTGCATACATTGCCATTTGAGTCTAGTAATAAGGGAGTCGATTCTCTGTTATGTTTCCTTTTAAGGATACGGCACATCTCTTTGGTGGGTTTGTCGGCTTTGCCAGCCGACCACTTCTTGAAGAAAATTTGCAAATTTTTCCTTTGTATTTCTTCCTCATATCTCAGCAGCGCTCTAATTTTTTGAAGACCTTTTTGGGATTGAGATTTTCCTTTGTTCACTTCCTCCTCGAGCCTCCAGTCTATGATATAGAGCTTCTCTACGAGCCCACTGCATAGACTTGAGCAGCTTCCTGGATCTAATCATGATCTGTCGTGACTTATCGACCGCACTTCTCCAGCACTTGGTTGGGGACAAGCCAGAGGCAAACACCTCCTTCCACACATCAGCAATTTCTTGATGGACGGAGGGGAGAGAGAAGGAGGGCGCGCTGGCATGGAACCAAGGAGCCTTACAGATCTTGGTGAAAGGTTGGAAAGTGATAACGATCGGGTAGTGATCAGAGATGGTGAGGTCGGTGCATTGCGAGAGGGAAGGGTGGCCCCACTGATGAGTAAAACTCCGAGAAATGTAGCATCTATCGAGTTTAGCTTTCCTCAGGTCCTTGCTTGCTTGGAGATTTGACCAAGAAAAGCCATTCAAATCTTTGAATTCAACCAAATCCAAGTGCAGTTTGGTTTTGTCCCACGATTTTTACTCCCGACTATCGATGACCCTGCCCTTGCCCATCCATCTGTCCATAGGGTCCTCCACCATGTTGAAGTCTCCACAAATAAGCACGTTGTGGGGGAGCGAGTCCAAGGAGGCCCAAGTGTTCAGTCTCTCTAACTCCCCATTAGGGGCATACAAAGAAACTAAAGTAAAATAAAAAGGAGCACCAAAAGAAACAGCAATCCATAGATGGCATTCATCTTCAATGGAGTTCTCAAGCTTTTCAAACCAAAATTGGTTAATACCGATTACCGTTCCACTAGACCCTCACCGGTGCGCCGTTGAAATCCAAACATGGGGCGAGGAGACATGTCTAAGCTATTTCTAGAGGTCTTCTCCATCAATTTTAATCTCTTCAAAACATATAAATTCTGGGTTTAGGCTAATGTCGCAAAGCCATTGACCAATGATGGTCACTTTTGAGGGTTTGGTTAGCCCTCTAGCATTTAACGAGATGATGATCATTGTCATAGTGAGCCCTCTTTCCAGGAGGGAGATTTGTCCTTTCTTTTCTTGGATTCATCTTTCTTTTTCGCTGGGATCAGATCTCGATTTAGCAATAAGTTCTTATGGGGGCTTTTCCAAGGTAGCTCCATAGGTTGTTTTCCTTTGCGGGATGCCTCCTGCTGGGAAGAACTGGGCACCGTTTTTGACACCATTTCCGAAATAGTCAATCTGATGATGGAACTTTCACTATCCATGTTATCTTCATTACTAGTAGTAAAGGCAACTTCTTTGCTTGTACTGTAACCCTCCTCGAAGGTTTCTTTATTGTCAGGGATCTCTAGGGCTTTGTCAATGGTGTCCACCTCAAGTTGGTTCCTACCTGGGTAGTCAAACTCATTGATCTCCTTTTCCAGAGTGCAATACAAGTTGCTAGAGGGGGTGACTGACATGTTGTTTCGCTTAGAAGTCGCCCTAGGGCTTCTTTTCTTTTGTCTGCATGGGACGATTTTCTTTTGTCTGTAAGGGACCGCTATGCATTCAATGTCTGAGATTAATTCTGTGTAATTATCACAAGATTAATTGTGAGGTTCTCACAAGTGTAATTCCTAGCATTCTTACTATGTCTACCTTCTGGTGTGAAGATAAAAGTAGATATTGTTGTTTCCACATGATAGTGAGACTTGCCAACTACTTATTTGCTTCGTGAAATACCTTTCAATATATCTCTGATTATCTATGCTTTGCCTCTTAACTAGTGTTACTAATTTGATTATGCAGATAAACACAATTGATCTCTTTAAAGCTCATCGGGGTCTACTTAAAAGTGAGACTACCCTGACACACAATAGAGCCCTCATAGAGGATTTTATTGATATTGAAACTACTATCTCTATCCCCTCTAAAGTGAAATCGAAGAAAGTGCAATCTGCCCAGAAATGTGAGCATGCAATTCTTCAAGATAAACACTCGCTTCTTGGATCAAAACTCGAGTCCCATAAGTGGAGCTTCGCTCCTCTATCCCATACTCGGATGGCCTCTTTTGACAAATGTCAGCATATGGATAAAAGCTTGTGAGAGCAATGGAAACAGTGGGCTTTGCTCGTTGCGGGAAATGCTAGAGAATACGAAGATTAGAGTCCTTTGCTTTAGAGACCCCCACATCAAGTCTTTGCACCGCCTTGATGCAAAGACTCTTTTTATTTTCTTATTCAATCAAACCAAAAATGAACTACAGGAAATGAAATGAACTGAACTATGCTATGTATAGTGCATGAATTGATTCTATCCTAGAGAAGTAGAATGAATTCGACTCTACCCTCGAAGTGTTATCTAGGGGTTTCCTATCCTCATCATAATCTTTGAGCTTGGCCCCTGAGTGTTGGCCATAAGTGATGGAGAGTGTTAATCTCCAAAAGAACAAGTTGACCTTGAATTTAGATCACCTCTATATCAAGATCAACTTTAGACTCCACCTAATTTAGAGAATCTTCACCAAATTATCAAGAAATTGATTATTCTGAAAAATTCAGTTTCTTCAGAAAAGTCTGCTGCAGATTAGTCTCTCATTGACTAATCAATCCTGTAAAGTTTTTGATAAAACTTTGCATAACACTTCGCCTTAAGGTTGCGCAACTTTGCCAAGTTAAATCTCTCAAAAAGATTAAGTACACACTGAGAAATGTGTGAAACACTTTACCTATGTCTGAAAGTGCTTCTCTGCAATGGCGACTTTGACACCTGCAACTTCTTAGCACTGGTTCTCCCAACTCTGAACCCGTTTGATCAAGATCTTCTAGCCATAGATAGCTTACCTTCCAACTTAAATTTTGAGCCCTCACTTGTGTAAAACTTTACACTGTAGACTGAGCACTGACCATTTCTTTGAAGATGAAATGTGCGCCAGATTTTTCGACTCTCAGAACATCTTCACATATGAATGTTCCTAAACAAAATTCTCACAGCCTGATTGAAATTAATCTCTCAAATTCTAGCCATAGATTGATTAACTATGGACTTAGATTCGTGCAAAAGGATTCTTCAAAAGATTAAGCACAGAAGGAGAATGGGAGAGAAGATCGACGCGCAGAATTCTACAACATTTTCTTCTTCATTACTTTTCATACATATGGTTGATGATACATACAATGTTCATCACCTCTTCACCTATTCTTCTCTATCTGATCTATATCACTCTCTCTTACTATGAATACGTATCTGTAGATATATATACGAGTCTAACTCGTCATCTTTTTCAAAATACATTGAACTATTTACAAGAGTAATATACATAAGAAACCTTTCTGATTCTATTTTCTTCCTCTGAAAGCAATCTTCATTCTTCCACATATCTTCTCACTTTGATCTTCATATAATCACTATTGATGATTGCTCTGCTCCAACAGCTCCCCCTCAATCTTCAATTGTGATTACCTGCATCTTCTTTATTCCTGCCATATCTTTAAACCTCTGCAACTTAGGTCCATCCAAACTTTTAGTCATCATATCTGCAAGTTGATCTTTTGTAGGGGTGTGTATGACTTCAATTTCCTTCTCAATGACCTTCTCTCTCAAGAAATGATACTGTATCTCAATATGCTTAGTTCTAGCATGAAATACAGGATTAGCTGCCAAGTATAATGAACTCATATTGTCTCCACAAATAATAGGAGTACTCTGAATCACATCAAAAACTTTCAAAAGTGTCTTTAGCCATATTACCTCTTTTGCAGCTTCCACCATACCTTTATATTCTGCTTCTGTAGATGACAAAGCAACTGTATGTTGCTTCTTGGAACACCATGAAATCAATTTGTCTCCTACGTAGCACAAGTATCCATGTGTTGATCTTCTATTATCCACATTACCTGCCCAATCTGCATCACTATATATCTTGATTCTTGTATCTGAAGTAAACCCATAGTACAACCCTTCTTTGAGTGTACCCTTGATGTACCTAAGTACTCTTTGTCCTGCAATCCAATGTTCCTTTCTAGGACAATGCATGAATTGTGAAAGCACACCAACTGCATATGACAAGTCAGGCCTTGTCAATGTAGCATAAATCAAGCTACCAACCAAACTTTGATAGAGTTTCATATCTCTGAACTCTTCTCCTCCAAACCTAGACAATTTATGGTTCACTTCCAAAGGTGTAGGTGCAACCCTGCAATCTTCCATTTTAAACTTGGTTAGCAAATTTTTAAGATACCTTTCTTGGGTCACATATACTCCATGTTGAGTATAAGAGATCTCCATTCCCAAGAAGTATGATAGGTTCCCCAAATCACTGATTTTGAACTCTTTCTCCATCTGCTTCTTGATCATTTGTATTCCCTTATCATCTGTTCCTGTAAGTATTATGTCATCGACATAAATACACACATAAATGAATCCATTTTCACTTGCTTTGACTAGCAAGCTACTATCTGCCTTTGATGCTTGAAATCCAAGATCATTCAAGAATTTTACAAGCCTATAATTCCAAGCCCTTGGGGCTTGCTTCAACCCATACAAAGCTCTCTTGAGCTTACATACATAATTTGGACTCACTTGGTCTTTGAACCCATCTGGTTGCTCCATGTAGACTTCATATGAAATGTAACCATTCAAGAAAGCATTTTTAACATCTAATTGAGACAACTTCCAACCTTTACAAGCAGCAATTGCAATGAGTGTCCTGATGGTTGTCATCTTTGCCACAGGACTATAAGTCTCATCATAGTCCACTCCATATGTCTGTGCATACCCTTTCACAACAAGTCTAGCTTTGTACCTAGACACACTTCCATCTTCAAATCTCTTTGTTTTGTAAACCCACTTACATCCAATAATCTTCTGACTATTAGGTTTAGGAACCAAATCCCATGTTTGATTCTCTATCAATGCATCATACTCCTCTTGCATAGCATCTTCCCAATTCTTCTTCCCTTTGGCTTCTTCATATGTAGAAGGGTCTTCATCTGCTTTTACCAAATAAGCATAATCTTTAGTAGTCAAGAATGAAGTGTCATAGCTATACCTTGTAGGTTGCCATTTGTGCCTAGATGATCTCCTAACTTCTGCACTTTTTGAGGTCTCTGGTTCATCACATTCTGGATCAAATCTTGGCCTCTCTTCAACTTCAATCTGCACTTCATTACTCTCACTTTCATCAAGTAATTGAATCTTTGCTTTACCTTTCCTTTGTTCCACTACTTCTTCATCATCTGCATGTACATTATATTTACCTGCATACCAAGTACCTTGCTCATCAAATGTAACATCCTTGGATACAATAAATTGCTTTGTGGATGGACTCCACAACCTGTATCCCATTTGCTTATCATCATAACCAATGAATACATACTTCTCTGCCTTAGGCTCCAACTTATGCCTCAATTGAGATGGCACATATGCATATGCCAAGCATCCAAATATTCTGCAATGATCCAAGGTAGGTTTCTTACCCCACCAAGCTTCATATGGTGTCATACCCTGCAAAGCTTTACAAGGCAATCTATTAACCAAATATGTAGCTGTATTAACAGCCTCAGCCCACAAATAATTTGGGCAATTCTTCTCTTTCATCATGGACCTTGCAAACTCAACAAGAGTCCTATTTCTTCTTTCTGCTACCCCATTTTGTTGAGGAGAGTACCTGCAAGTAACGTCTCTCTTTATACCTGCATTCCACAAATAATCATTGAACTCATTTGAAAAATACTCTCCCCCTCCATCTGACCTTAGTCTCTTCAATTTTTGACCTGTAATCCTTTCTGCATATGCATGATAGTGTTTAAATGTATTAAACACTTCTGACTTTTCCTTAATCACATAAATTGTGATCCACCTGGTAGCATCATCAACATATATGACATAATATCTTGAACCATTTATACTAAAGTCCTTTGAAGGACCCCACACATCTGTATGCACCAATTCAAGTCTTTCTAAATACATAAATCCATGCTTGGAATAGGATTGCTTATGAGCCTTGCCTAATTGGCATGCCTCACATCTGTATGTCATGTGTTGACCTGCAATGTTAGGCATTCCAAGCACTGAATCATTGTTAATCATTTCTTTGATACCTCTTTTATTAAATTGTCCAAGTCTTTTGTGCCAAAGATCCAATTCTGACACCTTCTGCTCTCCATATGTGAACATAGCATGTCCAACATTTCCTTGTACCTTCAATGTGAAAAGCCTTCCTTCTTTCTTTCCTGCAATAATTTGTTTATACCCTTGACTAGGGTCTTCCACATAAACTCCATCATTGGTAAACCTTACCTCATAACCTTTTTCCACAATTTGACCTACACTGATCAAATTCTTTGGAATTGTGGGAACATAAAGTACCTTACTCAGAAGAGTGCTTCCATCCTTAGCCTTGACTGAACCAATTGACTTTACCTTATGCTTTGTATTATCACCTGTCTGAACTGTATGATTAATTGCATTATGATCTAGGTCAGTCATCAAAGCAATATTTCCACTCAAATGATTACTACATCCTGAATCAATATAAAACACTCTCATGTCCTCATGTGAGGTTTCACATGTATTCATAATGAGAGTCGAATCCTCCTTTTGATCTGATGCATAGTTGTAGTAGGTGTTATTGTAGGATTGATTTTGGAAGTTTCTTCCACCACCTCTTCCAAAAGAATTCCTACCACCTCTACCTCTGAAATTTCCTCTCTGAAATCTACCACCTCTTGCTCTTTGATTAAAGTTCTGATAATTACCATTGTTTTGATTATTGTGCCAACAATCATGAGATAGATGATTGGTCTTACCACATATCCAACAAGCTCTTGCATTATCTTTGTTGTTTCTGCCTCTTCCTCTACTTCTGCCATTTCCTCTTCCTCTTATGAAGTTTGCTTGGTTTGATGTACCTTCTTCTTCACCTGATTGTTGCTTTCCTTTGTTGGCTTTCTTCTTGTCTTTAGAATACATTGCATGACCTGCACTCTTATCAACATCTCCTTTGACATCATTCTCAAAAGTTAGCATATGACCTAACAATTGATTCAAATCAGGAGTAAAGTGATCTAATGAAAGTTCTGTAGATAAAATGAAAGGCTTCCACTTCTCATCTCCTCTTAGCCCTGTGAGTATTTGTCTTACCAATTTGTCTTCTTCAATATCTTCATCAACTGCACCTAAAGAGTCTGCAATGTCCTTCATCTTTGTCACATAATCAGAAATTGATTGTGAGGCCTTCTTCTTGAAGGTAGTAAACTCTGCCCATAGTGAAGCCTTCCTTGATTTGGTTGTATTTTGGAAATGCTCTTCCAAAGCATTCCAAATGTCACAAGCACTCTCAAGTCCTCTAATGTGAGGAAGCAAATAGTCATTGACTGCCATGTAGATGATGCTTCTTGCTTGAGCATCCTTCTTCATCCAATTCTTCAAATCTGCAAGCTCCTCCCTAGTTGGAACACTAGGATCTCTGAATTCTGGCTTTTCTTCATCTCCTGTGATGTATCCTATCAGATCTTTGCTCATAAGGTGAGCTTCCATCCTCATAGACCATGCAGGATAGTTCTCTCTATCCAACTTTTCAATTTGGAGACTTTCTCCCATCTTTACTTCACCTGTAGCTTCAAATCTTTAACCTTTACAGATAATAAATGTACCTTTACTTCGAATGTTGCTCCTTCTGATCCTTTTGATGCTCTTTGTATGTCTTCCTTCAATCTTTCTTCAACCTTTACCCTTCTGCACCTTCAAAATGTAAAGATTTGTACTTCTGCAATAATCGGAGTCTTCTTCTTCTCAATTTTGACACAACCTGCTCTGATACCACTGATGGAGAGTGTTAATCTCCAAAAGAACAAGTTGACCTTGAATTTAGATCACCTCTATATCAAGATCAACTTTAGACTCCACCTAATTTAGAGAATCTTCACCAAATTATCAAGAAATTGATTATTCTGAAAAATTCAGTTTCTTCAGAAAAGTCTGCTGCAGATTAGTCACTCATTGACTAATCAATCCTGTAAAGTTTTTGATAAAACTTTGCACAACACTTCACCTTAAGGTTGCGCAACTTTGCCAAGTTAAATCTCTCAAAAAGATTAAGTACACACTGAGAAATGTGTGAAACACTTTACCTATGTCTGAAAGTGCTTCTCTGCAATGGCGACTTTGACACCTGCAACTTCTTAGCACTGGTTCTCCCAACTCTGAACCCGTTTGATCAAGATCTTCTAGCCATAGATAGCTTACCTTCCAACTTAAATTTTGAGCCCTCACTTGTGTAAAACTTTACACTGTAGACTGAGCACTGACCATTTCTTTGAAGATGAAATGTGCGCCAGATTTTTCGACTCTCAGAACATCTTCACATATGAATGTTCCTAAACAAAATTCTCACAGCCTGATTGAAATTAATCTCTCAAATTCTAGCCATAGATTGATTAACTATGGACTTAGATTCGTGCAAAAGGATTCTTCAAAAGATTAAGCACAGAAGGAGAATGGGAGAGAAGATCGACGCGCAGAATTCTACAACATTTTCTTCTTCATTACTTTTCATACATATGGTTGATGATACATACAATGTTCATCACCTCTTCACCTATTCTTCTCTATCTGATCTATATCACTCTCTCTTACTATGAATACGTATCTGTAGATATATATACGAGTCTAACTCGTCATCTTTTTCAAAATACATTGAACTATTTACAAGAGTAATATACATAAGAAACCTTTCTGATTCTATTTTCTTCCTCTGAAAGCAATCTTCATTCTTCCACATATCTTCTCACTTTGATCTTCATATAATCACTATTGATGATTGCTCTGCTCCAACAATAAGTCCTTTTTACTTCCCTCATCATGTCATCAAGCCTCTTTAAAGCTGTAATGTCAGTCTTCTTGATTCTCTTCCAAGCCATAGTTGCCATCTTATTGGATGCTTCTACCTCTATATTTGCATTCTTCTTCAAAGTAGAAGGAGTACCTTGCAAGTGAGGCTTTGCCTTCCAATGACATTTTGCATCTTGAGGGTGCTTCCTTCTCAATTTTTTCTTCTCACTCTAATGAGGATTTGATCCTACCTTAGGAATGTGTCTTCCTAATACCATAATCCTGTTGTTTGGTGGTTCACTCAATTGATAGTTTTGTTTCTCTCAAAACTGCATATCCTACAAGAATGATTCTTCTTCATTGATAGCCACAAGATTAGTACTTAACTCTTGCTTTAGGATTGGTTCATGGGCCATTTTGAAGAGATTTCTAGAAAGAGAACCTCCTTAGGTACCAATAAATCATATGGTGTGGCCTTGGATGCCTAGTCATGTTCTGCATTTTTAAAATGACATCCAAATAATTATTGACTTTTGCTTGTTCACTTGGAGAAAGAAGTGCACTGATCCTCTTTGCTAAAAATTGACCATCGAGGTCAAGTGGCCCACTTGGTGGTTTCTGCCTTTTTGGAGATACCTATTAAAATCAAAGTTGACCACCTTGCTCCAAAGAAGGAGTCGGTTCGCCTTCTACAAAATCTTCATTTATGTCCTATATTTCCATTGTACAAAATTCTGTACTTTGTAAGCCGCCAAATTGGCAATTGTAAATCTTTTCCTTTTCATATTCTGCACGAACCGAAAGGTCGTTGCGTAGAGTTGTATCCATTTATAAATCAATGAAAGGATGCTTCGGTAACGACAAGAAGAATCGCCAGACTATCTATCTGGGTGATTACATTCTGTGGAGTTCCGTTGTGTTATGTTGGAGAATTTTGAGTAGTACTGTGTTATTTCGCTTTTTGTTTGATTATCGTCAATTGTGTTTAACGCTGTTCCAATAAGTAAGACTTGTGAGTCTGTATTACGGTAATGAATAGCTTCTACGCTGTGTGATGAGAACGTATCAACTAGAGCATAATCGGTAAGGTTGTGGAAGAACTAGCAATAGTCTGAGTACAGATAGTAATACGGTGAGAGAACGAACCAGAGTCTGGAGATTAATTCGTATTAACAAAGATTTAAACATTAAGGTACTGTGGTGTGAGTGGTTAATTGGGAAAATCAAGTATAGGGCCTCTGATTATTTAGACCCCTTCCACTCCCAAGAACCCGAAAAGAGCTTAAACCCATCTCTGACGGCAACGCGCGTTTAACACTGGTGCCGTTTGTGGGAATGTGGCACCAGAGTGTTGCAAAATAGTTGTGGGAAAGTGGCAACAAAATTGTGGGAAGGTAACCATAGATTGTGAATAGACAGTAAGGTAGAGTAGTACGCAAGTGTGGCAAAGGTGATATATGTCGGTTACTCGGTCCGACGAGTCGTATCCGAAGTACAGGCGAGACCGACAGCCTTGGGCGGCACCTAATTTGTTAAGGACACCCTCAAGAGGCAGAAGCACAGATCGATTAGGTCCAGTCTTCAAAGAAGCGAAGCACGTTAGTAGTGATTCCGGTATCATTCCGGTGGAACATACTGCAATTCCGGTAGATTCCGGTGTAATTTCGGCACAGTCTACAGAAGATACAGTAACTTCGGAGTCTACAGGAACGCAGTGTGCAGTTGACCTGACACCGTCTGGTCAAGATTCAAACCTCTTTGAGGATAGAGGTGTGTTATCCAGAGAAACCATTGCTGGTGAAAGAATATCCTGGGTTGGGGAAAGTTCGACTAATTCCGGTGACAGTTTGGTCCCAGTTGCAGGGAATTTACAATTTTTCAGTGGCAGTGTTATACTTCCTGGTGAATCTTCATTCCGGACACCATTGTTTGGGGTAAGTGTGCCTACATTTGATACCAAAGAAGAGGATAGGCTATTCAAATTGGAAATCAGTAAGAGGCTGAACGCTATTTTCAAGTCAAAAGGAGAGCAGTCTGATCATACAGAATCTGAAGAACCGAAAACACCACCTTAGAACTCAGGGGATAGTAACAGTATAACTATTAGCACCATGAGTGGACAACAACAACAAAAACAACAACAACAACAACAACAACAACAACAACAACATCCACTTCCACTCCGGCCGATTCCAACAGGAGTAACTTACACCAAACTCGGTGGGTTTCCAGGTGACGATCCTGATGCCCATGTATGCACCTTTGAAATAAGTTATGCAGTGCTAAACCATCCACCCGATCCGACATACAAGGCCATCGTTTTCCAGTCAACATTAGTTAATGAAGCAGCGAGGTGGCTCACAGAGTTTGATTTCAATCATTTTCTACCTATGAAGTGGTAAGGGATGCGTTTTTACAGAGGTTCTGATTGAAGAAGAACCCTGCCAAAATTTTCGATTACTTGCAGAACAATAAACAGAAGCTGCACCAGACTGTGCAGGAATATGCCACCCTGTTTAGAACTCATTTGAGACAACCACCGCCGGCCCATGCCAACCTGCTAGATGATGTCATCACTCAGTGGTTTAATAATGGTTTGACTCCGCAGCTCAGACAGATTATGATCATCCGTTGTGTGGGAGCTATGACACTAGATGCGGTTATTGCAATGGCCTTGCAGCTCGAGCATAAGGTTGGAGGCTTTACCGAAGACCTGGAGTGGTTGAAAGCCAGTAAAACTATTGCAGAGGATCCGGCTAGACAGATGTACTGCACCAAGTGCAAGAATGGAAGGCATACCAGTGCCACCTGTGCCCTTAAACAGATGTATTGCGCTATCTGCAATACCACCGGACATTCCACCGAAAATTGTGCGTATAACGCCAAAGTGCAGGGACCAGCAACTGTAAATGCCATTATATAAGAACGAGGGCAGCCGGCCATCAAATTATATTCCACCTCAGATGAGAAATAATCAGCAGCAAGGATACAGGAATTATCGAGGACAGCGGAATACAAATTACAATACAAATCATTGGCAGACAGGAACATCACAAGAAGGTACTTCCTTGCCACCACCTCGATGCCATTTTTGTGATGAGCTTGGGCACATCCGAAGATTCTGTAAGGATGCAGCTGAATATGATCAAAGAAAGAAAGAGCGTCAGAACCCAATGACCAATATGTTCTATATCTCACCAGTGGACTCTCAAGCAGCAGTGATTCAAACAAGATCTGGTAAGCAGTTACAACCAGCAACAAAAGTGTTTGAACTTGGCATCCATGAACAGCAGAGAATGTATAACACAGCTAGCCAATGGACCAACAAAGAGCCTACAGTGTTCCCAGATCCAAGTCTGGTGACCCAAGTTCCGCTGCCAAAGGAAGGATCGCAGGAACAAGATTCTACCCCAGTAACAGGTGCATCATCTTCAGAATCGGTGAAAAGTACAATTCAAGCAGATCAGGCATGGGAAATTTTATCTAAGGCATCCATTACTCTCCCTCTTGGATAGTTACTTGCATTAGTGCCGGGAGTTCGGCAGCAATTCCAACAACAACTCAGTCCTGGGTCTTCTTGCATTCTAGCGACGACAACGGTACAACTAGAAGCTAATTCTACGGTGGATCATTCGGTCCCCTGAATTACGGTATGGTACAAAAATCACAAGATTACTCAAGTACTAATTGATGGTGGGTCTGGTGTAAACATCGCCACTACAGCGCTTTGTAAGAAGTTGGGATGGATGCTGTTGGCATACAAGTTAGATGAAGAGCACACTAGCGTAACGGAGGAGTCATGCACAATACGGCAACAAGGCCAAATCATTTTTTCCATGGACCATTTACTACTCAAGTGATTTTAATCACTACACAAAAATTGTAAATTCCGTTTTTGGTAGAATAGACTCCATTTTGTGCAAGCCGAGGAGTCCTCGAGCTTGAGGAGTATTAGAACTAGCTACATATCAATTTTCATAATTTTTAGACTCTGTTTGAGCCCTCAAATAGGCTCTAGAACCTAATTTTTAACTAGGCCGGACACTAGGTCTGGACAAGACCAAAGCTAGTTAGAAAACTATAAAAAGAGCTAGAGAGCTCATTTTTGAGGCTAGATTGTTTGTGAATTGAGCTTATGTAGGAGACTTTTTGACTAATGCAAAGAACTCCATTGTTCCTCTCCTTGTTCTTGCCTTGTGTGCGCGTGTGTGTGTATGTGTGTGCATGCTTGTGTGCTTCTCACTCACACACTTGTGCCTTCACTTGCTCATAGTCTTCATACTAGTCCTCACGTCTCCACGGATTGACAATTATGAGGTGAATCTTCTCACGTTGGTACTCACCATTGTGCTAGAGTGACACCAAATTTGGCGCCGTTGCCGGGGAGAGAGCTTCGAGGACGAGCGTGTGATGGTAAGACGTCGAGTTGAGACATTGGAGTTATAGGTAATATCCTTCCTTTTCTTTATTTTTCTTCATTTTTTCCTTACTTTCGCATCACCATCATCACCATCATCATCCCCACCATCTCCCACCTCCATCTCCATCTCCATAAAAAATTTCAGTTTTTTGGTCATATTACACTCCCCACCTCATTTCCCTCATTTCATTGTGAGAGAGAGCGAGAGAGAGCTTGCATGCTATCTGTTTTTGGTGTTTTTTTGAGCTTTTGTTGCAGGAACTAGCTGTACCACCTTCTCCAGCAGTGTGCGCAGGTACGAAAGACTCTGCACAGGTCCCGGGACGACGACCTCTATCTGTCGCGACAGACAGAAAAACTTAATATTTTGTGAATGCCTGTTTGGCACGGTAACCTACACCATTAGAGCACTCCAAATCACTAGAAGTTTCTCAATTGCGTTTTTTCAGTCTATCGCGACAGACACCGTCTATCGCGACAGACAGAGACCCACGATAGACCCCGTCTATCGCGACAGACACCTATCTATCGCGACAGACCAAAATTCCATGACAGATCCAGTCTATCGCGACAGACACCGTCTATCGTGACAGACCACTCTATCGCGACAGACACCGTCTATTGCGACAGACACCCGTCTATCGCGATAGACCACTCTATCGCGACAGAGCCCGTCTATCGCGACAGACCAAATCACGACAGACGACAGACACCGTCTATCACGACAGACCACTCTATCGCGACAGACACCGTCTATCGTGACAGATCACTCTATCGCGACAGACACCGTCTATCGCGACAGACACCGTCTATCGCGACAGACCAGTCTATCGCGACAAACACCGTCTATCGCGATAGACCACTCTATCGCGACAGACACCGTCTATCGCGACAGACACCGTCTATCGTGACAGACAGCCCCCCACGATAGTTTGTGTCTATCGCGACAGACACCGTCTATTGCGATAGACAGACATTTTTGGCAAAAATTAAGGGGTAAATGTTTTGGCAATTTAGGCTAAATTTTGGGCATTTTGCACTCTCAAATACTCACACACTTGTAAAGGCCTTTGAAAAATGCATTAAAACTCCTGAAAGGGTCTGTTTGTCTGGTTAACCCCCTAAACCCTGAACGGTCATAACTTTTTCATACGAAATCCATTTTTTGAGCTCTAGGGCTTGTCGGAAAGCTCATTTTTTATAAGAATAATGCGTTGATTTTCAGATAGGATATTTGGAAGTTGACACACTGAGGGGTAGGAACACCAAGGGAGCTCTAGAGGAAATTTTTAGCAATACAAAAGGGGGAACAAGGGTCATTAAAAAAGTGTCTGAAATAAATTGTCTGTCAATTGAAGGATCAACTTGAAGCTAAACTTGGGATTCTTACAGGATCATCGGGAGCTCTTGGAGAAATCAAAGTAAGTGCCAAGGAGAACAAGCTCGGGAACGTGCTTCCTAGGTAGACCAGCATCGCCAGGAGGAGCGACTTGAGGTTGGAACATCACTTAACCCCCTCAGTCTATTCTTAGCATAGGCTAAGTGCGAGTAGTTGTTCTGATTGACTAGGGGTACGATAGGAACACTCAAGTTTGAAGAGCCCTTAATTTCTCAAGTGCAAGGGTAGGCAAAATTGTAGTCAAGGGATAACTTAAAGGAAAAAGAACTTAAGCTAAGCGGACGCAGAACATCAAGTACGACCCACGAAAGTACTCCTGATGACGCTTAACTAAAAACAAGAAAACACATCCAAAGGAACTTAAAAGGAACAAGTGACTGGTACCAAAGAATCAACAACGTACAAAGGGCATATGAACCTTAGGTCAGGTAGATACCTAGGGAGAGATAGACAAAGTCTTAGATCTTCAAAGGCTAGTGTCAATCATACTGTGAGGTCTTGGGCCCAGTAGTTGAGCCATCATTCGTATTACCCTAGTTCTGAGACTAGCGAGTCTGAGATGTCCCACGGTATGGAGAGACCTACAGGAAGTTCTAGGGTGCCATATTTACATAGGGTGGAAGGCCCTTACAAGATGCAACTCGAGTACCTTAGGACCAACCGATTAGGTGCTAGCATCTATGAGGACGACCTAGGAAGGTCTGTGGTACAGATTAAGAATCCTGATCAATCCATTGGACTAGAGCACCCAGCTGTCAAGTTTGAAAACGGAGCATACTTGGACAAAGAAGGAACCATATACGTAGTCACCAGTCACCCAGATAGGACGGACGAATTCGGAAATGTGATCCCAGAAGCGGACTTAGGCGACCTAGAGCAAGGAAACATAGGTACAGAACCTAGAACCCCTCGACGCAAATCGGTTCTCACTAGGATTATCACACTAGAGTGGATTCCCCAAGACAACAAGAGCATAGATCTGCTTCTGAACCGAGAGACTGACGAAGCCTTTTGGAGGTATAAATCTGATCGGCCAATTGATATAGGAACAATCATGATCTATGAGTTTAAGGATCCTAATAACCCAGGCAGAGTGACCTACTTGGATCACGCTTCAGAGAGGATCTTTGTGGTGACAGAACATGATAGACATGCTTACACTTGGAAGGGTGAATTCGTTTTTCCCCAACCAAGATCGAATGTATCCTATGGTCACCCTGGAGCTGGAACATCCCAAGCTCATGGAATTCAAGGAGACAGAAGTAGAGATAGGCCAGAAGTAAGCTTTGCCAACACAGGGGGCAGAGAAAGAACAAGAATGGAAACAAATAGAGTAGAACCTGAGATACTTAGAGCTCACAGGAATCAAAGAAATGCGGATGAGTTCCCTCTACCACGACCTAGAGAGCACACAAGGACTTTGAGACCGACTCAGCTAGTTAAGTCCATGAAGAACTACTTCGATGGCACTGGAGATCCATACGATCATGTGGTTGAGTTTAGGCAAGTCTTGAGAGCTGAACAAGTGGAGGATCTATTCACGCAGTACAATGCCTTTGGTCTAACCCTTAGGAACACCGCCCTGACATGGTTTTAGCCACTAAATGAGAGACAGTTCAGGAGCATAGACCAACTCCTAGAGGCTTTCATTATTGAATTCTCTAAGAGTGGCATAAGACATAATACCTCCTCATTGATTCACAGCTTTAAGCAAACCCCTCAAGAAACCGTGAGACTTGCAGGAAGAAGATTTAGACAATATCTTGAAAGATGCCCTGTTTCGGAGCTCCCCACACCAGCTAAGCAAGTGGCTCTATTCTTGGACGGACTGCTAAGTACCAAATTAAGATCATATGTGTACTTGAAGGACCCTAGGACCATAGAAGAGTGTGTACGCATGTGTATTGACATTGAGGATAACCTAGGGGAGGAGTTAGAGGTTTCCAAGATATACAAAGATTCAGATAGTGCCTCTAGCCTCTCTTCCACGCAATCCACATCAATTGAGGAACTTGCAGAGAAGGTAGCTCAAAAACTAGGCATCTCTAGTAAACAAATTCCTAGATTTGCCCCAGTAAAGAGGTGCTATACTTGCGGTGGTGACCATATGGCAAACGCATGTCCCATCACGGCTCAACCCCAAGTGAATCCTAGCAGCCAATATTGCACCATAGAGCGAAGGTACACAAATCACTCAGCACAAGACTGCCCATACAATAAGCAAGCGGTTAGGCAAACCTACCCTCAGCCATACCCTCAACAAGGCAGATACCAGAGTCAATATTCACCACAACAGTATATTAGGCCTCAGCAAAATTACCAACCGCAATATCAGGCCCAACTGAGACCCCAGCCAGTGCTAGCACAGCAACTACCTGCTCCTACTAATGTGATTCCGATCAAGTATGCTGCTGTAGAAGAAAACCTGAATAGAGCGATAGTCCCAGTAACACCATTAATCTCAGAAAGTGATCCCAGTGACCATAGCTTTGATTCTACACATGTTGATAGTCCCCAGGCTTACTACATGCAGTCTCCTGAACATGGTGAGTCTTACTACAGTGAGGAACCAAGTGAACCTATTTGGGAGCCTGAATATGCTAATGTCATGTACACCAACCCCAACTCTAGACCTCAACCTAGGCAGATACGACCCCCTTTTCCTAGAGGACCTTGCTTCAGATGCCAGGGTGATCACCTCATACGTGATTGCCCCATGCCTGCACCTACACAACCCCAATCAGTGACGATCCAAGGCTTTTGCCAGGAGTGCGGAAAGGAACATCTCTTACGAGATTGTCCCAAGAATCCCAGCAATATGCCAAAAATCACTCCGATTAATGTTATTGGGTTAGTGGTCAATTCCACAGGAAGTGTCACTTCCACTACACCAGTGCAGGTAATCACTAGAGCTCAAGCATTGCAGCAAAACCAAGGGGTAAGCCAGGAAAAGAGCCCAGACGCTAGCGATACTGAGAGCGAAAAGAAGAAGAGAACAAGTGAACGTATGAAAAGGCAATGGGCAAAGAAGATGAGTGAACTTGAGGAAAGTCTACGAGAAACCAAGGCCAAAATCATAGAGATCACATCTCAACCGCACTCTCACACATTCCCACCACTACCATCCCCATCACCCTCCATCCCTCCACCCTCTAATACACCCCACGTAACCCACCCACCACCCCGAGCAGGATCAGTATTAGCTGATCCCACTGTTGAAGACATAGACATGATGCTTAAAGCATATCAGGCCAGAATCCAAGAAGGGCCAAATGTAACGGATCATGACAAGTGCTACCCTAGAGCTGACCTAGAGATAGAAAGAACCAAGCTTTGCGCGAAAATGGTCGCATTGGCTCAGACTATGTTTGAAGCCATTCGCCTTTTCAATTACTCCGGCTCAGCCAAGACGCAATTACACTTGGATGGACTTCTAGAGAAGTTAGAGGGCATAATTGCAAGATCTGCCAAGGAAGAAAAAAATCAAGAAAGAGATAAAGCAAGCAAAAACATGACCCACCCCCCACCAAAAGCTTATGTGCCCAATTCCACTGAACCAGACAACCCCCCTGTTGACAGGATGCGGGAAGAAGCAAGTATGGACACACATGCAGATCTAGCACTGAGGCTACCCTTCATTTTTTTCAAAAAACCCCAACATCATTCTAAAGTGATTCTCATCACTACAAACCCTTGTAAATATCTTTTCACCTTTTTGTAGCTCCATTTTGTACAAGCCGAGGAGTCCTCGAGCTTGGGGAGCCTTAGATGTAGTTTCCTGCCAATTTTCATAATTTTTAGATCTCGTTTGGGCCCTCAAATAAGCCCCGGAACCTAATTTTTAACTAGGCCGGACACTAGGTCTGAACAGGGCCAAAGTCAGTCAAAAACTATAAATAGAGCTAGAGAGCTCATTTTTGAGGGGAGCTTCTTGTAGTTTGAGCTTGTATGAGAACTTTCTTGCAATAGAAGTGATTCCATTGTCTTACTCTCTTTGTTCTTACTGTGTGTGCGCGTGTGTGTGTATGTGTGTGCATGCTTGTGTGCTTCTCACTCACGCACTTGTGCTTCCACTTGCTCGTGGTCTTCATACCATCCTCATGTCTTCCCGGATTGACATTAAAGGAGGTGCTACTCATCACTGAGCTACACCAAATTTTGGCGCCGTTGCCGGGGATCGAGCTTTGAGGACGAGCGTGTGATGGTAAGACGTAGAGAGGACGCGTTGGAATGGTAAGTAGTAGGTAAATTTCTGATTTTTCTCCATCTCCATCTTCATCTTCACCTCCTTCTCCATCTCCACCTCCACCCCCTTCCCCACTACATATCCTCTCTTCCTTTTCTTTCCCTCATTTGTTGTGTGCGAGTTTGAGAGAGAGCGATTGTGAGTGCTTGTATTTGTGCGTTTTTTGCATGTTTCTTGCAGGTGGCAGCTCCATCATCATCTCCAGCAAGCTCAGCAGGTACAGAAATTGTCTGCACAGTTCCCGAGGCGTTGAGCTCGAGCTATCGCGACACTCCGAAAATCTCGACTTCTCACGATTCTGAGTGCACCACGGCATTGCGCAGGCCTAGAGCTCCTAGGAACCCTAGATAGAACAGGAAAATTCACCATATTCTAAGCTATCGCGACACTCCGAGCTATCGCGACACCCCAAGGTATCGTGACACTCCGAGCTATCGCGACACCCCAAGGTATCGCGACACTCCGAGCTATCGCGACACTCCGAGGTATCGCGACACCCCAAGGTATCGCGACACTCCGAGCTATCGCGACACCCCGAGCTATCGCGACACTCCGAGCTATCGCGACACCCCAAGGTATCGCGACACTCCGAGCTATCGCGACACCCCAAGGTATCGCGACACTCCGAGCTATCGCGACACCCCAAGGTATCGCGACACTCCGAGCTATCGCGACACCCCAAGGTATCGCGACACTCCGAGCTATCGCGACACCCCAAGGTATCGCGACACTCCGAGCTATCGCGACACTTCGAGGTATCGCGACACTCCCAGCTATCGCGACACCCCGACCCGACCTATCGCGATACCCGGCCATTAACGCATGAAAAATGAGAGTTAATTTTTGAGTGAATGAAAGGGTAGTTGAGCTTGAATTTTGACATATTGGTATAACTTAGAACCTTGGTAGGGGGCAAAAGGCATAGAAACCAGAGATAGGTGGGACTAAGTGATTCTCAGAGATAGGGGGTACAGTGAGCTACCCAAGGGGGTTAAAATTATTGAAACGGGTCTTTCAAATACTTGTGGCAATAAAGCTATACTAACTGGTGAGTTTTTGCAGGAACTTTGTGGGCACTCAAGGCAATCAAAGCAAGCTAGCAAGGGTGAGTACCGGGCTTGGGAGAAGGCTTCCTGGGCTTGCATAGCTGTCGGGTCAACCAGCTGATTGAGGTTGTAAGATCTCATAACCCTCCTTTGTCAATTCCTAGCCTAGGCTAAGTACGACTTAGGTGTGGTAATTAACTAGGGCAACGTTAGGCACGAATTAAGTCCAAGAGAATTAATCAAACAAGTGCAAGAAAATAAATAGGTCTTAAGTGCGAAAATACTAAGGGACAAAAAGGTAAACGGGAATCGATCACTCATCAAGTGCGGAAATTCACTTAAGTACCCCTGACGATGCAATTTCAGATAAGACCATAAACATAATATTCAACTAAAAAGAACAAAGTGATTGATGTAAAATCAACCTGCAACGAGTGCGTGCTGGGGTTCCAGGGGGTAAATAAATCAGGCATATGAACCTTAGATCAGGCAGACATTTAGGCCGAGACAGACGAAGCCTCAGATCTTCTGAAGCTAGTGTCAATCACACTGCCAGGTCTTGGGCCCAGCAGTTGAGTGATTACCCATACACTCCCAGATCAGAAACCAGTGATTCTGAAATGTCCTATCACATGGAGAGACCCGTAGGGAGTTCAGGGTTGGCATATCTAGAAAAGCCAGAGGGGCCTTATAAGACTCAATTGGAATATATCAGGACGAATCGTCTAGGTGCTCGCATCTACGAAGACGGACTGAGAAGATCAGTGGTCCAGATTAAGAACCCCGACCAACCCCATGGAATAGACCACCCGGTAGTCAAGTTTGAGAATGTAGCATACCTAGATAAAGAGGGGACTATATATGTAGTCACCACTCTTCCCGATAGAACTGATGAGTTTGGAAATGTGATTGCGGAGACCGACATGGGAGATATAGAGCAAGGGAGCTTAGAGAGAGAGCCAAGAACTCCCCGTGGTAAGTCTGTCTTGACCAGAATCATGACTCCTGAGTGGATTCCACAAGATAATAAAAGCATAGATCTGCTTTTAAATCGGGAAACCGATGAGGCTTTTTGGAGATATAGAACTTCTCAACCTCAGGAGGGGAACACCCTCACAATCTACGAGTTTAAAGACCCTGATAGTCCAGGCCAAGTAACCTACCTAGACACTGCATCAGAGAGAATCTTCGTGGTCACTGAGCAGGGCAGACATGCCTACACTTGGAAGGGTGAATTTGTTTTTCCCCAACCAAGGTCTAATGTATCCTTTGGTCATCAAGGAACTGGGACCTCCCACGCTCATGGCGCTCAAAGAGATAGAGGTAGAGACAAACCTGAGGTAAGTTTTGCCAACTCCCTAGGAAGGGAAAGAACGGGAACAGAAAGGAATAGAGTAGAAACTGAGAGACATAGAACCCCATGGAATCACCGGGACATTGATGATTTTCCCTTGCCAAGGCCGAGAGAACACACTAGGACCCTACGACCAACCCAACTTGTGAAGTCCATGAAGAATTATTTCGATGGCACGGGAGACCCTTATGACCATGTGGCCGAATTTCGACAAGTGTTGAAAGCTGAACAAGTGGAGGACCTATTCACGCAATATAATGCTTTTGGTCTAACCCTTAGGAACACTGCCCTTACGTGGTTCCAACCACTGAATGAGAGGCATTTCAGAAACATAGACCAACTCTTAGAGGCATTTATTGTTGAGTTTTCTAAGAGTGGAATCAGGCATAACACCTCCTCACTAATTCATAGCTTCAAACAAACACCTCAAGAGACGGTCAGACTAGCTGGAAGAAGATTTAGACAATACCTGGAGAGATGCCCTATGCCAGAGTTACCCACACCAGCCAAACAAGTGGCCTTGTTCCTAGATGGATTGTTGAGCACTAAGCTCAGGTCATATGTGTACCTGAAGGACCCTAGAACGATAGAGGAGTGCGTGCGCATGTGCATAGACATTGAGGACAATCTAGGTGAAGAGTTAGAACTATCAAAAATCTATAAGGATTCTGATAGCTCTAGTAAACAGACATCTGGTCAATCCACATCCATCGAGGAACTTGCAGAGAAGGTAGCCCAAAAACTAGGTGTCTCTAGTAAGCAAATTCCGAGATTTGCCCCAGTTAAGCGGTGTTACAATTGTGGCGGCGAACATATGGCAAGTGTATGCCCCATTATGGCCCAACCTCAGGCAAACCTTAGTGGCCAGTACTGCACCATAGAGCGCAGGTACACCAATCACACGGCACAAGACTGCCCATATAACAAACAAACTGTTAGGCAAAATTATCCTCAGCCATATCCACAACAGGGTAGATACCAGAATCAGTACCCATCACCACAATACAACAGACCGCTACAAACTTATCAGCCACCTTATCAAGGGCAGCAGAGACCTCAACCAGTCCTAGTGCAGCAACCCCCTACTCCAACCAATGTGATCCCAGTGAAGTATGCATCTACTGAAGAAAATCCGAATAGAGCCATAGTCCCAGCCACCCCATTGCTATCAGACAGTGACCCCAGTGACCATAGTTTCGACTCCGCACATCTTGATAGCCCACAGGCTTACTACATGCAGTCACCCGAGCATAACGAGTCATACTACTATGAGGACCCAAGTGAAAATAGCGGGGAACCGGAGTATTCTAATGTCATGTACACAAACCCCAACTCTAGACCTCAACCTAGGCAGGTACGACCCCCATTTCCTAGAGGGCCATGTTTCAGATGTCAGGGAGATCACCTTGTACGTGATTGTCCACTACCTATCCCTACACTACCTCAGCCAGTAACCATTCAGGGCTTTTGTCAAGACTGCGGGAAAGAGCATCTCCTACGAGATTGCCCAAAAAACCCCAATAACATGCCTAAGATCACTCCTATCAATGTTGTGGGGTTAGTTGTAGACTCCATAGGAAGCGTGACTTCCACTGCACCTGTGCAGGTGATCACAAGAGCCCAGGCACTTCAACAACACCAAGGTGTTGGTCCCGAACAGAGCCCCGAGGTGAGTGAAACAGAGAGCATAACCAAAAAGAGGACTAGAGCCTGGAAGGAGAGTCGTGAAAGAATGAAGAGACAATGGGCAAAAAAGATAAATGAACTTGAAGAAAGCGTGAGAGAAACCAAGGCAAAAATCACAGAAATCACATCTCAACCGCACTCCCACACACTTCCTCCACTACTATCCCCATCACCCTCCAATTCTCCACCCTCTAACACACCCCTCGTAACCCACCCACCACCCCGAGTAGGATCAGTATTAGCTGACCCCACTCCTGAAGGCTTGGACATGATGTTCAAGGCCTACCAGGCTCGACTTCAAGAAGGGCCAACAGCTGCAAACCTAGACAAGAGTTACCCTAGAGCAGATTTAGAGATTGAACGGATGAAAATGTGCATGAAAATGGTAGAACAAGCTCAAGCTATACTTGAGACTAGCCAAAGGTTCAATCAGACGAACTCTGTCAAGCCGGATTTGCATTTCCAAGGCTTACTAGAAAGATTAGAGCAGTTGGTAAACAAATCACAAATTTCTTTACCTCCACAAGCTCAACCAGTTGTTGAAAGAGGAAGCTCACCACAAATGGTAGCTTATGTTCCTAATTCTACGGATGCTGGAATGCCTCCTTCAATACAACAGTACTCTCCAGAGTTCTTGCGGGAAATACAAGAAGAGAAATGGGCCAAAGAGAAGGGTGATTTCCCTCCTATTCCTGAGATTGATGACCTTCATGATCAATTTCCCCAAGACATTCCCTCTATCTATGGGGATCAAGCAGAGCAACAAGAGGATGAGAGATTAGATTTTGAATCTAATTCTTTACAAGAGTTGCCTCATTTCACAGGCCCATGGGAATCTGAATCTCTCCAGATCAGAGCGCCCACGATATTGGTAAGAAATGAAGACTCAGTGATTCCCAGGAACACTGATGTTGTGAAAAACACTAAGGTTCAATGTCACCTCACTGTAGAGGAGCTGCTCAAGGCAAAACCGGAGCTCTGGAATCATGTGAAGGATCAGGTTCCAGAACTTGAATCCAATATACCAAAAGTAGGCTCTAAGCAGAAAGTTCCCGAGATACCTCTCGACAAGATAGGAGACATGAGCGAAGGTGAAGAAGGTAACACTTATCTTCCGATCACCTATCAAGGTTACACAACCAAAGCAATTGTGGATTCGGGTGCCGGAGTTGCTATCGCGACCATCTCCCTATGGAAGCGATGGGGCAAACCCACCTTAAGACCAACGAGAATGAAACTTCAAATGGCAGATGGTCATTTTGAAAGACCTCTCGGATTGCTTGAAGGGATAACTCTAACCACTTGTGGTGTAGAGTTTGAACATACGTTTGCCATATGTGACTTTGAGAAGAATAATGTTTACGAGATGATCCTAGGAAGACCCTTCCTACGACAATTACAAATAGTACAAGATTGGGGAACCAACTCCTTGTACTTACAGCACTTAGGGGTCACCACCAAGGTCAATCTGAAGGATCACACCTTCAGAGATGTACCACCCCTACAGTGGAATCCTATCCACAAAGCGAAAGAAGACTCTATCTCCGTGCATTCTGGAAGTTCACCTGAACCATCCTGGATGCATGAAGATACTCACTTGTGGATGTGTAAGGTCGCTGAGGAAGAGGAAAAGCGCCTAAAAGCGAGAGAAGAAGGAACTCCCCCAGGAGATAGACCAATAAAAGACCCAGCCTATACACCGATGATATTTCCAGATGAGGAATTTGAGCCTCATGGTTGGGCAGAAATCTTAGCTACCATGGACATTGCAGTCAATGAAGAACAATGGACACCTCATTGTGATGAGGAGGGTTATGACATTTCAGTGTTCATGTGTCAGCCCTTGTTGGAAGAGTGTGATCCTAGTGAGTCCATGGAAGAAGAAGAGAGTGACGATGATCTAGAATCCATTGTGATGGATACTTACTTTGACTCAGAGGAACACTACTTAGAAGACATAGGAGTGTTAACCCAAAAAGAAGAAGAACCCCTTGCGAGTATTAAAACGATAAATTCAAAGAAAGGAAGTGAAGGAAGTCAAAAGAAAAAGAAAAGGAAAGCAGTAAGACAAGAAGAGGAAGAATCATTGTTTGAAGTACCAGAAAATTTCAAGAAATATGAAGTGGAAGACCGGAAAATTTTGGTACGAATGCCTAAGAGAGAGGCCATTATAGGAGAAGCATATGACAATAAAGAAAAGACCAAAAAAATTGTAGTGACCATTGAAGGGAACAAAGAACGATGTACGTACATAGGAGATGACCTAAGTGCAGAAGAAGAAGCAGAGCTCGTAGCCCTATTAAGGGAATATAGGGATGTGTTCGCATGGCATTATAGAGACTTGAAAGGAGTAGATCCAGAGATCTGCTCTCATACGATTCCGATGACCGCTGATGCTAAGCCCACCAAACAAAAACCCTACACATATAATGACAATTATGCGGCCAAAATAAAAGAGGAGATTGACAGGCTGATTGAAGCCGGATTCATCTATGAGATTGAGCATACTGAATGGGTGTCCCCTATCGTAGTGGTGCCCAAGAAGAATGGGAAATTGCGAGTGTGCATTAACCTTAAAAAAGTTAATGCCGCTACGATCCGAGATAGTTATCCTCTTCCAATCACCGAACATATTTTGGAGCGTGTTGCAGGCAAGGAAGTTTATAGCTTCCTTGATGGATTTTCAGGTTACAACCAAGTAGCCATTGCCCCCGAAGATCAGCACAAAACGGCCTTTGCCACAGAATGGGGAATCTTTGCATTCCGTGTGATGCCATTTGGGCTCACCAATGCACCTGCAACATTCCAAAGACTCATGTGTCATGTCTTCAAAGAGTTCTTGCGAAAGAGCTTAGAAGTATATGTGGATGATTTATGCGCTCATTCCCAAGAAAGGAGTTACCACATCCCTGAGCTTAGGCAAATCTTCAACAAGTGTAGAGATTATCGAGTGTGTCTGAATCCAGAGAAGTGTGTGTTTATGGTACGCCAAGGTAAGATCTTAGGTCACATTGTTTCGAAGAATGGAATATCAACAGACGAAGACAAGGTGAGAGCAATAGCAGAGTTGGCCAGACCAAGAAATGTGAAAGAGGTACAAGCCTTTATGGGCCATTGTGGATATTACCGTAGATTTATCCACATGTATGCCATCATAGCTAAACCTCTTTATGGGCTGTTAACAAATTTTGAATGGAATGAGGAATGCGAGACTTCCTTCAATGAGCTGAAGAGACGTTTGTGCACAGCACCAATATTGACTACTCCGGATTGGAGCAAACCCTTTCATGTCCATGTAGATGCCTCCAATCATGCAATAGGATGTGTGCTAGCACAACCCACAGGTGAAGGAAACCTAGATTTGCCGATAGCCTATGCTAGTAGGCAATTAAATGCAGCAGAACAAAATTACACCACAACGGAGAGAGAAGGTTTAGGCATGATATATGCTGTGAAGAAGTTTAGACACTACCTATTGGCCAACAAGTTCAAGTTTTTCACTGATCATCAAGCGTTACTATATTTGGTCAATAAACCTTGCAATACAGGCCGCTTAGTAAGATGGTTCCTCTTACTAATGGAATACGACTTTGAAGTGGTTGTCAGGAAAGGTAGAACCCATCTTAGGGCTGACCATCTTTCTCGCATCACTTCAGGAGAGCCACCGCAAGGAGTGTCTGATGAGTTGCCCGATGCTTATCTGTTCAATTTAGAAGTTGTACCTAAACGGGCAAATAAGTTGGTACCAGTCCTAACCTTCGGGCCTGCAAATAAAAATGTTAAGACAAGCAAAGAGGAAATTGTAAAATCGCTAAAGTATCAAATATTAGCCGGAAGCGTGTACAAGCAAGATAACGAGGGCATATTAGCTTGTTGTGTCGAGGATGATGAACATGCTAGTTGGCTGCAACAAGCCCATGAGGGACCGCTAGGGAATCACTACTCTAAACAACGAACCTTGCAGAATCTAAAACGCTTAGGAGTGTATTGGCCTAGCATGGACAAAGAAGTACAAGAGTGGATCCAGAGCTGTCCAGAGTGCCAGGAGAGACCCCCAGTGGAGCATGCCACTCTTTATCACATGTCATTAATCCCAGATTGGAGTGCTCCACTGGTCGAGTTCATGAGAACAGGAACATTAACCAATCAGGCTAGTATTGCAAGAAAACGGAGCATGGAGCAAGAGGCTCAAGACTATGCTTTAGTAGGAGACAACCTGTATCGAAGAGGCAAGGATGGTTACCTAAGACTGTGCGTACATGAATCAGACTACTTGAAAGTCTTAGAAACGGCACATAGCGGTGCTGCAGGTGGGCACTTTGGGCCTGACAGAGTGATTAAGACTATTCTATTCTCAGGACTGTGGTGGCCCACTCTTCATATGGATGCACATACTTATGTGAAGAGTTGCGACACATGCCAACGTGCCCAATATCCGACAAGAAAGGATGAAATGCCCTTGAGGCCAATGATGGGAGGACGTGCATTTTCAAAGTGGGGTATAGACTTTGTAGGTCCCATCAACCCCCCAGCTAGGAACTCCCATGCAGAATACATTATTGTAGCCACAGATTACCTTACAAAGTGGGTGGAAGTAAAAGCCACGGCAAAGAATGATGCTCAAACGACGGCTAAGTTCTTATTCGAAAATGTGTTCACTAGATATGGGTTACCAATAGAGTTGGTTAGTGATAGAGGTACGCACTTCTTGAATGAGGTCATTGAAAATCTCCTTCAAGAATTCATGGTGATACATAAGAAATCTGCACCCTATCACCCACAGGCTAACGGACAAGCCGAGAGCACGAATAAGATCCTGTGTAATGTATTGACGAAACTTGTAAATAATAAACGCTCTGATTGGGACAAACAACTTCATCATGCTGTTTGGGCATACCGAGTTGCTTACAAAACGGTACTCAATGCCACCCCATTTCAGATGGTCTTCGGACAAAATGCGGTGCTACCCTTAGATTTCCTAATTCCAGCTTTAAGAGTAGCACAAGAGCATGAGTGGAATGGACACGAGTTGTCCTCTAGGATCTTTGATCTAGAGCGTTTAGGTGAGACGAGGCTACGAGCAGCAGCAGGCATCTATGCTGCAAAGAAACGGCAAAAGGCATACTTTGATGCCCATGTGAAGGATAAGGGCTTGAAAGCAGGAGATCTAGTGTTAGTCTACACATTGAAACAACACGCAAGAAAGCTAGAAAAGAGAGGCTACGGACCTATGATCATTAATAGGATCTCCACGAGTGGAGCAGTACAACTAGCCACTTTAGAGGGGGATGTCCTACCAAACTATATTAGCGGATGCAGAGTCAAACTGTATCAGGAACCCCTCACGGAGGAGATGCTAAGCCGACTCAATATTGCTAAGCTACGTAAAGAGGAGGAAAAACGAATTCGGGAGGAAGCACAGGCAGAGGCCTTAGAGCGTATCAGAAGAATGAAGTTGAGGAGACGAGGAAGGGACCAGCCTATGACTGACACTCAAGAGTCTCCAGGCTACCACATGGCCATGTGTGAGGCTTCAGGTGGGCGCACCCATAAGATAGTAGACCGACGACCTTTTGTGACCCTAGAAATAGGACAAAAGGACAGCACAACAAGCGTGAGGGCTTTAATTGATTCAGGAGCAGCCACAAGTGCAGTTCGGCTTTCTTATTGCCAGCAGCTGCAGTTGGAGGTAAAACCCATAGAAGCATATCTGATAGGATTAGGAGGTGTTGAAACCCCTTGTATGGGAGAGGTGGATCTCCCCCTCTACATACAAGAGGTCCTCATGCCAGCAAAAGTGCTAGTGTGTGAAGACGAGGATCTGACCGAACCTCTTGTCTTAGGCCAAGACTGGATCTATGATCACGCAGTCAACCTCAACCTAAGAAGTGGACTTCTTCAGGCTTGGGTAGGCCAAAGTCGTCTCACGGTGGAATTAGAAAAGCAAGCGCTCAAACCAATAGAACAGGCACCAACTCCTGGTCCCTCTAGGAATCCACACGAAGATAACCATGTTGTGCTTGTCCAAACTTCTATGGTGCAGAGGAAGGGCAATCTTACTGAAGGTTCAGGAGCCAAGAAGGAGTTCCTAAATGAGTCCAAGAAGATGCTAAATGAACGGACCGAACATCACGCTACACGAAGGAGGCCGCTAATCAAGAGGCAGGAGCGCCAACCCGCGCAACATGGAGCATCTCATGGTGTGAAGCAGATCTGGATGTGCAAGGATGGAAAACCCACCGATCCAATAGTAGATTCTCAAAGAAACAAGAAACGAGCCTCACCATCAAGGAACAAAGGGAAGAAGCCCCCGAGGATAACCCCTAGGCGTACCATTTCTATTTGGGTTCCTAAGCGGTCAATGAAGGCCACCCCTAATGCTAGACAGATATGGGTGCCCAAGGCTAGCTTACAAGCCCAAATTACTTCACCTACAGGCACGAGGATGAAGCAGCTTTCACAAGCACTCTTGGCCAACAACGCAGAAAGTGATAAGACACCTACACCTCTCACTGCCCCCACTCCCATCAACCCCAGGAATGTCTGGAAATGGGTACCCACAAGATCCCACATACATCACACTCTCAGACCGAAATCTTCACATGTCCTTAGCTCTAAGAGCTACGACTCCTGTATCAAAGTGTGGAGAATTAAACGGTGTACTAAACCCCCTGACCCTATTCTGTAAATCCGTCCACACTAACATAGAAGCATTCCGAGCCCATCGCATAACCAAAGTATGCATCTAGGATGACACTGACCTTTAATCACCACTCACACATATCATAAACACCTCACCACTAATCACTGACCTCCGGGATTGTCGTGTTAGTATTGTGAAGGGAACACCATTACATCCTGTTTCCTATGCAACACTAATGTGCCTTTCGTCTTCCAGCAGATAAGCAACCTACTCTCATGGCAACAGCGGCAGGCACAAGCTCTCAGGCAGGATCTGGTGCTCCTATCAATTGGGATGCCATGCCAGTGGAAGCTCCACCAATGGCTAGGCCTGAAGAATTCTTGAATGTGCGAAGGATCCCTATTCCAGATCCACCCAGTGGGCTAACCGAAAGAGTAAAAGGGCACTCCCATTGGTTCAATGAAATGCTAGGGGATTTGGGAGATGCAGATCACATCTGGGAGTCCAAGATGGAGTGTGGAGGGGTTTGGTGGACCTTCCAATTCTTTTCAAGAGAATTTGAGACCTTGCAAAATGCAGCTCCACTTCAAAGGATCTGGCAAAAGGCGGGACTTCAAACTTACTTCAGTGCAGCTCTACCAAAACCTGACTTCCTCAGGTGTTACTACTTGATAGCTACGTTGAAACCTACCGGGGATAAAGATCATTCAGGCACATTCTGGGTGCCCTCCTTATCTAATCTGGAGGAGATGAGGAAGTTTGAATTAAATGTAACCTTAATCAGGGAAGCCCTTCAAATGTATGGCACTCATGTGCCTTCAGATCGTGACCCCTTGATACCAGAATCAATGAAAAGCAATAGAGTCAAGAAGCTTAAAGACATGTGCGCCCTCACCCCCAACATCGCCATACCCCTGCGGATGTGCCTCCAGCACTTTGCATTTCCAGCTCAGGACCGCTTCACTCAGCCTCACAAGAAGATATGGTACGGATTGTATTTAGCAGAGACCGGAAGCTTGCCCATTAAGATGCCGGTATGGATCCTAGATCAGGCATATGAGGCAGGCAAGCGGGGGGTGAGGAAGCCCACCCTACATGGTTGCTGTGCGTTGACTAGAATCATCTACAGATGTCTGGCGTATGATGTGCCAGTTGCTCGAGCCCTAAAGTATGCACATCTGGAGTTGTTTAAAGGGCGAAAGTCAGGGAGTCAGCCTGCAAAAAGAATGCGTGGATCCCTTTCACAAGTCCTGATCCCTCCAGCAACCACTACCGAAGTCTCCACTAGAGAGGAAGCCCCGGTGGCACCAATCACAATTCATCTCCAGGAGTCTCAACCAAGAGAGGTGGTACAGCCCACTCCCTCTGCCCCTCCGCTACCTACCGATGCAGAATTTGCAGCGATGGCCACTTTCACCGAAGACCCAAATTTTGATTTTGAAACATTTCTGCAGACGGCTCACCTATCAGACAGTGAAGGTTGCCCTGACAATGTCGATCGGGGGACATCAACCCAAAGAGAATATGCACGAGGCGAGACAAGCAGCGTACAGGAGCTTGGAGTGACGCAACCTCCTCAAAGACTAAGCACACAAGCTCAGGAGCAGGCACCAAGGAATAACCCAGAAGAGAGTGAAGACAAAGCCCCTGCATATACGGCACATCTCAAACGACTATACCAAACAATCAAGCAGGTACAAAGACGCCATAAAATGTCAGAAGAAGCAAATAGGGCCCTAGTAAACCAGATGTTACAGTCAGAGCATATCGACCCCCAGTTTGTAGAATCACTAAATCTGTTGGCGGACACTTGTGGCATCAGTGAAGCAATGAGAACCATGGTCTATCAAGAGAACCCTGCTTATGATCAAAGAAGAATTGATACACGGCCGCGACAAGGAAAGATGATTCAGATGGAAGTATCTACCGTGTTAGCTACGTCCACATCAGAAGATGTGCACATGATTAGCCCTAGGCACAATGATGAACCGGAGGAAGTTACGCATGCCCCATCCCCCCCATCATCTCCTATCCCACCATCAGAGCCTCTCTCCACATGTCTTTCTACACAACCATTCTCCTCCTATAGTGAGACCATTGTACACACCCCCATTTCCACTCTCCTTCCTTCACCCTCATCCATCTCTGTCACTCAAGTTTTTGAACCTCAATTAGGTCACCCTTTCTTCCCCCATGCCGTTGGACAACCATCTGTCACTAGTCAGACTCTTTCCATCTCTTTGCCCTCCATCCCTCCATTTCCTTCCCCCCAAACTCTACCTATCCCGTCCCTTGTAACTGCCTCGAGCACCACACTAACCACCAAACCCTCCTTCTGGACCTACCTTGTAAACATTCTTCAACAGGTTGAAGAACATAAGAAAAAGTCCCTTCCCCAAATTCAATCCCCCACATTCACGGCCACCACTATCACACCACCCACCGTCCCGGTGTTCACATTTCACGAATCACACTCACTCATGTCCGATCCCATGGACATCTCACCATCCGCTGGATCACCCACCACCACTGTTCTCACAACACCATCACAGGTTATTACACTCACATCACCACTTCCACACACGGTAGGCACAACATCCACTTTTCCCATTCCCACTTCCCAACCCCCTGCATCTTCCACCTCATTTAGTCTTGCACTCGACACGATGCTTGAAGCTGCCACTCAGCTTAAGCAAGAATATACATTATTGGAAGAAAATAACAAAGGGCTTTGCACCCTCACAGCAACACTCCAAGAGCGTGTCAATGCTTTGGAGTTCATTCATACGGAGTCACAAAGCAAGATATTCGCCCTCGAACAGGTAAATGCGCAACTCAAAGCGGAGCATATGGAAGAGAGCAAAGCCATGGAGGAACAGCTGCGCGATCAAATGGGCCGCAATGCACGGATTCAACGAAACATGGCTTTGCTACGACGACATCTGGCAGCAGCGCAAGAAGAGAATAGACGGCTTCAACAACAAAACCAAGAGAACCTCGAGGCTGCCATGGAAAACACCTCGGGAGCACCCATAGACCCGGTCAAATTTCAAGCGGTCCCATCAGAAAGCATACAACAAATATTGGAAACATATGCCAATTTGTTAGAAGCACATGATCAGCTTGCCGACCAGCTAAAGGACTTACAGAGACCCCAAGAGGCTACACCACACCGACAGGAACATAAAGAAATGACAGACGCTGCTACTTCAACCGAACCTGAACATTCAACGCCCAACGACGTGCTGGAGTTACGGCAGTAGATCGCAGAATTAAAACTGAAGTTGATGCAGTACGAACGACCCCCTTCCCCACCAGAGCAACCGTCAGAAGAAGAAGCAGTTACCATCCCAGTGGAGGAAGCATTCGACGACGCCTACGAGCCTCAACCACTCCCAGGAGGACGCGTAACAGAAGAAGGTCAAGATACCTATGAGGAACCCCCATCGGCATGGATGAAACAAGTAGAGGAGATGGGGCAAACTCATCAGGAGCGGATATCCACTCAGATGCTGGCAATGAAGGCCATTGAGGACACCATCCTTCACTCAGAATACTTCAGGCACATCGCCCCTAGACGCCTTATCACTAGTTCAGAACTGCAATACAAGCCCTATTTTGTATTGTTGGCCGACTACAATGCAGAAATCAAAAGGGTCACCAACAAGTGCCCAACATTTGCCACACAGTTCGAACCAGAAGACATACCAGAAGCGGCGCGAAAAGGAGCCATATTCCAACCAACGTGGAGGCAAAAGTTACTCGAAACCTACCCAGAAATGCTTCGAACATGGGATCATGCCCCCATGCATTTGAAGTACAATCCGTGTTTTGGGCCAGTGCAAAGACGCAGATCATGGAAAGCTTTTGCCATCAAGGTTCAGAACAACGCAAACTGTAAAGAATGGCTCAATTACCCCGCTATCGCCCCCCCAACCGGTACTCCTACAGTGTCATACATGATTGCAACCATCAGACATTGGATACCACGCCTCCACCCTATGCCAGATGTCGCTGCCCAGATGATGCTCAAGATCCTCGACATGATGCAGGTCGTACTCAAAACTTTTCGCAATGTATGCCGTATTCAACCTCCTATTCCCGGGTTTATCAATGGTAACTACGACCTGCTATATGATATGAGCACAACCCCGAGCATACGAGTGGCTTACGCATGGCATGCACGCATAAGATATCTCCCTGCCTGCTACAAGCAAACATTTGACGACATGTTCACCACGGGGTTTTGGGAAGCACATTCAGAGGTATTTGCGCCACGGCCTACGCATCTACTCCATCTCTTTGCATGCGAGCAAACGATGCATTCCGAGCTTTACACGATGCCACAACCTGACATGCCTGGTACAGTGGATTGGGAGGCCTTGCAACGAGATCTAATCAGAGGTTTAAAAATCAAAGAACAAGAATTGGCAACCGACCTCCTGCAAAAATACATTGATCAAACGGCGGAAAAGAGGTCTGTCAGAGGCGACAGACCCTAGGGGGGGGAGAGTGTTGACAGGATGCGGGAAGAAGCAAGTATGGACACACATGCAGATCTAGCACTGAGGCTACCCTTCATTTTTTTCAAAAAACCCCAACATCATTCTAAAGTGATTCTCATCACTACAAACCCTTGTAAATATCTTTTCACCTTTTTGTAGCTCCATTTTGTACAAGCCGAGGAGTCCTCGAGCTTGGGGAGCCTTAGATGTAGTTGCCTGCCAATTTTCATAATTTTTAGATCTCGTTTGGGCCCTCAAATAAGCCCCGGAACCTAATTTTTAACTAGGCCGGACACTAGGTCTGAACAGGGCCAAAGTCAGTCAAAAACTATAAATAGAGCTAGAGAGCTCATTTTTGAGGGGAGCTTCTTGTAGTTTGAGCTTGTATGAGAACTTTCTTGCAATAGAAGTGATTCCATTGTCTTACTCTCTTTGTTCTTACTGTGTGTGCACGTGTGTGTGTATGTGTGTGCATGCTTGTGTGCTTCTCACTCACGCACTTGTGCTTCCACTTGCTCGTGGTCTTCATACCATCCTCATGTCTTCCCGGATTGACATTAAAGGAGGTGCTACTCATCACTGAGCTACACCCCCCTCCCTAGAAAAAATAGAGAATCTAATTGCACAATCACAAAAGGAGCCCGCCCCTCAACACCATGACAAGGCTAGTGAAAGAGCAGGTCTTCCTACCCAGAAAGCCTATGTGCCTGAGGCCTACGTGCCTAACTCTACGGAGCCAGACACCTCTTCTTCTATGAATCAATACACACCAGAATTCTTGCGAGAGATTCAAGAAGAGAAATGGGCTAAAGAGAGTGAAGTTCCTCCGCCCATTGAACTTGTGGATGACACACACGATCAATTCCCACAAGACCTTCCTTCCATTTATGGAGAGCAGGAGAGTGCCCAATCTCAAGAAAGATTAGACTTTGAGTCTAATTCTTTACAAGAACTACCCCATTTCACAGGCCCATGGGAAGCAAAGTCCACCTGTATGAGGGCACCTACAGTCATGGTAAGAAACAAAGATTCAGTCATACTTAGGAACACAGAGGTAGTGAAGAACACCAAAGTGCAGTGCAATCTCACTTTGGAAGAGCTGCTTAAGGTTAGACCAGAAGTGTGGAAACATGTAGCCAATCAAGTGCCCGAGATAGCAAAACCTCGTTCCCAGGTAGGATCCCAGAGAACAGTGCCAGAAATACCCTTAGACAATATAGGAGACATGAGTGAGGGCGAAGAGGGAAACACATATCTCCCCATCACTCATCAGGGATACACAACCAAGGCCATCTTGGACTCAGGTGCAGGAGTTGCAATTGTTACCACTTCCCTATGGAAGCGTTGGGGCAAGCCAGCACTCAGGCCAACGAGAATGAAATTGCAGATGGCCGATGGTCATATTGAGAGACCCTTAGGATTGCTAGAAGAGATAACTCTCACTACTTGTGGTGTAGAGTTTGAGCACACATTTGCTATCTGTGACTTTAGCAAAAATCAAGCCTATGAGATGATTTTGGGAAGACCATTTATGCGGCAGTTGCAAGTGGTACAAGATTGGGGAACCAATTCCTTGTATTTGCAGCACTTAGGTGTTACAACCAAAGTCAATCTCAAGGATTACTCTCATAGAGATGTCCCTCCTATCCAATGGAACCCCATCCATAGAGCCAAAGATGATACGGAATCGGTGCATTCCCTAGGATCAGGATCCTCATGGATGCATGAAGACACTCACTTATGGATGTGTAAAGTAGCAGTAGAAGAAGAGAAGAGAGAAAAAGCCAGGGAGATAGGTGCAAAAGAAACCCATAGATCAATCCAAGACCCAGCCTATGCACCTGTAGTTTTTCCAGACGAAGAATTCGAACCTCACGGCTGGGCAGAAATTCTAGCAACCATGGATGTAGCCATCAATGAAGAACAATGGACACCTCACTGTGATGAGGATGGCTATGACATTTCAGTCTTCTCCATAGAGCCGATCATGGGAGAGGCAGTTTTAGAAGAGTGTGAACCTAGCCCTGATGCATTTGAGGATGCGAGTGACTCCGATCTAGAGTCAATCATTATGGACCCACCTTTTGCATCAGATGAGGAATACTTCTATGAAGTAGAATTTCAACCCCAGAAGCACGGAGAGCTTACAAAGGATGTAAGGCTAGCCACATATGTAACCCATAAGGAAGAAGGAAAGAAAAGAAAGAAGAGAGAAGTCACACCAGAAGAGGAAGAATCTTTGTTTGAGGTCCCGGAAAATTTTAAGAAGTATGAGATAGATGACAGGAGAGTCATGATTAGAATGCCTAAACGAGAGGCGCAATCGGGAGAGGCCTATGATAACAAAGAAACCACCAAGAAAATAGTGGTAGCCATAAAAGAAGGAGAAGAGAGGTGCACTTACATAGGACATGACCTCACTGAGGAAGAAGAGCATGAGCTGATAGCCTTGATAAGAGAATACAGAGATGTATTTGCTTGGAGTTACAAGGATTTGAAAGGAGTGGACCCGGACATATGCTCACATATGATTCCCATGACTACAGAGGCCAGACCCTCAAAGCAAAAGCCATATACATACAATGATAATTACGCTGCCAAGATCAAAGAGGAGATAGATAGACTGGTTGAAGCTGGATTTATCTATGAAATTGAGCACACTGAATGGGTATCCCCCATTGTTGTGGTGCCCAAAAAGAATGGTAAATTACGTGTATGCATTAACTTGAAGAAGGTTAATGCAGCCACAATTCGAGATAACTATCTGCTTCCTATCACAGAGCATCTCTTAGAAAGAGTAGCAGGCAAGGAAGTGTACAGCTTCCTCGATGGATTTTCGGGCTACAATCAAGTAGCCATAGCTCCAGAAGATCAGCATAAGACAGCTTTTGCCACAGAGTGGGGTATATTTGCCTTTCGTGTAATGCCATTTGGGCTTACCAATGCTCCTGCAACCTTCCAGAGACTAATGTGCCATGTATTTAAGGAGTTCCTGAGGAAGAATCTAGAAGTCTATGTTGATGATCTTTGTGCTCATTCCAACATTAGACAAACCCATATTCCTGAACTCAGGCAAATCTTTGACAAATGTAGAGAATATCAAGTCTGCCTGAACCCAGAAAAGTGCGTTTTTATGGTCAGGCAAGGCAAGATTCTAGGACACATAGTGTCAAAGAATGGCATATCCACTGATGAAGAGAAAGTGAGAGCCATAGCCAAGTTACCTAGGCCAAGGAATGTCAAGGAAGTACAAGCTTTCATGGGGCATTGTGGTTACTACCGCCGGTTCATTCACATGTATGTTGTCATTGCAAAGCCCATGTACGGACTTCTGACTAACTTTGAGTGGACTGATGAATGTGAGAATTCCTTCCAGGAGCTTAAAGGAAGATTATGTTCAGCACCAATCTTGACCACACCAGATTGGAACAAGCCATTCCATGTTCATGTGGATGCATCCAATTATGCTATTGGATGTGTACTCGCACAACCTACGGGTGAAGGTAATATGGATCTTCCAATTGCCTATGCTAGTAGACAATTGAATGCAGCTGAACGAAATTATACCACTACTGAAAGAGAAGGCTTAGGCATGGTATATGCAGTTAAGAAATTTAGACACTATTTGCTTGCAAACAAGTTTAAATTTTTTACTGATCATCAGGCATTACTATACCTCGTAAACAAGCCATGCAATACAGGAAGATTAGTAAGATGGTTTCTCTTGCTAATGGAATATGATTTTGAGGTTGTGGTAAGGAAAGGGAAGACTCATTTGAGAGCAGATCACCTTTCTAGGCTCACATCGGGAGAAGCCCCACCAGGAGTGTCAGATGACCTTCCTGATGCTTACTTGTTTAATTTGGAAGTGGTGCCGCAGTGGGCTAAGCCATTGGTACCAGTGTTGACATATGGACCTAACCACCCAGTAATAAACACACAAGATAGAGAGGTAGTAAAAGCCCAAAAGTATCACATCATGGCAGGAAGTATGTACAAGCACACAGATCAAGGGATCTTGGCTTGTTGTGTGGAAGAGGATGAGTACGCTAAATGGTTGCAATTAGCACATGTAGGTGCGTTAGAGCAACACTACTCAAAGCAACGAACCTTAGAGACACTAAGGAGACTCGGAGTGCATTGGCTGACTATGGAGGCTGATGTCCAAAAGTTGTGCAAGGAATGCCCAATCTGCTGCACTAAACCACCTGTGGAACATGCCACTCTTTATCAAATGACCATAGTGCCAGATTGGAGTGAACCTCTAGTATCCTTCTTAAGGACGAGAACATTCCCTCCAGACATGACTCTGGCTAGGCAAAGGAGTGTAGAACAAGAAGCCCAGGATTATTCACTCATTGGTGACAATCTATACAAGCGTGGTAAAGATGGTTACCTGAGACTATGTGTCCATGAGAGTGAATATCTCAAAATCTTGGATACTGCTCACCAAGGTGTAGCAGGGGGACACTTTGGACCAGATCGGGTAATCAAGGCAATACTATTTGCAGGCTTTTGGTGGCCAACCCTTCACATGGATGCACATACCTATGTGAAACGGTGTGATGTTTGTCAGAGAACTCAGTACCCTATACGCAAGGATGAGATGCCACTGAAGCCTATGATGGGCGGACATGCATTCTCTAAATGGGGAATAGAATTTGTTGGTCCCATTAATCCCCCAGCTAAGGGTTCACATGCTGAATATATCATTGTGGCCACAGACTATCTAACCAAGTGGGTAGAAGCGAAAGCTACTACAAAAAATGATGCTCAAACAACAACAAAGTTCTTATTTGAAAATGTATTCACGAGGTACGGATTGCCAATAGAGTTGGTGAGTGACAGAGGCACACACTTCGTGAATGAAGTCATAGAAAACCTTCTCCAAGAATTCTTGGTGATACATAAGAAATCGGCCCCCTATCATCCACAAGCTAATGGCCAGGCTGAGAGCACTAATAAGATCTTATGCAATGTGCTGACTAAACTAGTGAGCAATAAACGCTCTGATTGGGACAAACAGCTACACCATGGGCATACCGGGTTGCCTATAAAACGGTACTCCAAGCCACCCCCTTTCAGATGGTATTTGGCCAAAATGCTGTGCTACCCCTGGAATTTTTGATACCTACATTGAAGGTAGCACAAGAGCATGACTGGACAGGCCATGAACTCTCCTCTCGAATCTTTGATCTTGAACGTCTAGGCGAAACACGATTGAGAGCTGCAGCAGGAATCTATGCAGCGAAGAAGAGGCAAAAGGCATATTTTGATACACATGTGAAGGATAAAGGCTTGAAAGCAAGCGACCTAGTCCTAGTCTACACATTGAAGCAGCATGCACGGAAATTAGAGAAAAGAGGTTACGGACCAATGATTATCAATAGAATCTCCACAAGTGGCGCAGTTCAACTAGCCACTTTAGAGGGCGATATTCTACCAAGTTACATAAGTGGATGCAGAGTCAAGTTATATCAGGAACCCCTTACTGAAGAGATGCTAAATCGACTCAACACTGCCAAGAAACGTAAAGAAGAAGAGAAACGAATTAGAGAAGAAGCACAGGCAGAAGCTTTAGAACGCATCCGACGAATGAAATTGAGGAGACAAAGCAGAGACCCGCCTATGCTTGACACTCAAGAATCTGTAGGCTATCCTATGGCCATGTGCGAGACTTCAGGTGGGCATTCCCATAGAATAATCAACCGACGGCCTTTTGTAACCCTAGGAGTAGGACAAGGAAAGGGTGCAAAGATTGTAAGAGCTTTGATTGACTCAGGTGCATCCACTAATGCTGTCAAGTTGTCTTACTGTCAAGAATTGAAATTAACTGTCGATCCTATAGAAGCATATCTCATAGGATTGCGAGGTGTGGAAACTCCTTGCATGGGCGAGGTGGATCTTCCCATCTCCATTCAAGACGAAGTGATGACAGTCAAAGTACTATTGTGTCAAGATGAGGACCTCACTGAGCCTCTTGTCTTGGGTCAGGACTGGATCTATGATCATGCAGTCAACCTCAACCTAAGAAGTGGACTTCTTCAGGTATGGGTAGATCATAGCCGAATTACAGTTGAATTGGAAAATGAGGCACTCAAGGAACTAGGCAAGGCACAAACTCCTGGTCCTTCCAGGGGTGCACATGAAGTTGACAATGCTATTTTTGTCCAAAACTGTATGATGCAGAAAGAGGCTAATCTCAACAACGGAGCCAGGGAGAGGACATAACTCCCTTCTTTTCCAAAGACCAGAAGGTTGCAACAACCCACGGCAGATCAAATATAGAAGAAGCAGAACACTACCGATACAAGATGCCAAAAAAAGGAGCAAAGCAAATTGTTTCAGCCATGGAAGCAAGTATGGAGGCGAAAAGGCGAATACCCTGTTCAGACCAGGCTAACCCCACGGCTAAAACCTCTTATTAGTAGTCAACAACATGACACTAATGAGAAGTCCTTCATTAATTCTTCTGCGAAGGTGAAGTCTATTTGGGTACCCAAGAAGTCAATGAAGGCGAGCCCACAATCACGACAAATCTGGGTGCCTAAGGCTTGCTTGTGGGCTCAAATAGCTACACCAAGGCCGCAACCGGTACAACATGTTTCACTCACTCGAACATCTGAGGCCCAGTCTTACGCATCACGCACGGACACATATTCTTCCATGAGCACAAGTAGAATCACTTGTAAATGGGTCCCTAAAAAGCCTCATCTTCAAGCAGATACCCCTAACTCTTCAGAGTCTCCACAAAATCAAGATCAAAGCCCATCCACTGCATTTGGCAACCTAAAACTTGTAATAAACCCCCGGACCCCAGTTGTAAATCCATGCCCACCTACTAACTACGTCACTCTCACACTACATCATTCCACTTAGTTCTTAGGTCCAACCAATTCCTAACTACACACACAAGCACCTAGCACTTATTAACCTACTAATCTCTCCCGAACCTCATGATAATGTTGTAATGGGGACAAAAACGGTTCTAACTTGTCCTTTACAATGTTAACACATGTTTCTATATTCTCACATTACAGGGCTAGCAGAATACTTTGAAGCACCACTACCTAAACCGGATCTCCTCCGATGCTATTATTTGGTCTCCACATTACAAGCTAGTGAAGAAAAGGACAAACCAGGATCATTTGTTCTTCCTTCCTTGCTGGGCAACAACGAGTTAAAGAGGTTTGAACTTACTGTGGAGTTGGTGAGCGCTGCTTTGAATATGCACGACACACATGTACCTTCTGAGAAGGATGCTCTTGTTCCTACTAACATGAAGGATAGGAAACTATTGAAGCTTAAAGACATGGCAGCACTCACACCAAACGTGTCCATCCCTCTCCGTATGTGCATGCAACATTTTGCTTTCCCCGGCCAAGACCGCTTCACACAACCACACAAAAGAATCTGGTTCGCTCTCTACTTAGCGGAGGCAGGTGCGTTACCAATTAAGCGCGTTACCAATTAAGCTGCCGGTATGGATTATAGATCAATTGTATGAAGCAAATAAAAGGTCTTCTAGGAAATTAGTGGTGAACGGTTGCTGTGCAATCACACGCATCATTTACCGGTGCCTAGCATACGATGTTCCCATTGAACATGCCTTAACTTGGGCACAATTACAAATGTTTAAGAAGCTCAAGACGTCCACACATCAATCCAAGCGCATGAGGGGTGCAATCCCTTGTGTCCAGAGAAGGGAAGTTCTGACTACTCCTGAAGTATCGCCACGAAGGGAGACCACTGTACCTCCCTTTACCATTAGGATACCCAGGTCTGGATCTGAAACTACGACACAAGCTACCCCTTCAGCTCCTCCTGCTCCATCTGAATTTGAATTTGCTACAACTGGAGATGCTGAAGGAATGGATCCTCAGGACTTCGAAGCATTCTTACAAAGTACACAACTCTCTGATGTAGAGTATTATTCAGATGCAGAAGAACAAGGTAAATCTTCACAAAGAAGAAGAAAATCTACAGACGACCGCCATGTACATTGGAGTGACACCCAGCAAGGTCAACAACAAGGACACCTAGAAGAAGAAGGAGCATATGAAGAGGAGACCACTGAAGCCCCAGCCTATACAGCAGAACTCCGAAGGCTGTATCAAATTATGGAAAGAGTGCGATCGCAACAACTGCTCACCGAACAGAGCAGTAGAGTACTCATGACTCAACTGTTGGAAGAAGCAGGAGTTGACTCAGAATATAGTGAAGGTCTCTTATTGATGGCAGAAACATATGGGGTAGTCGAAGCAGTGCGGACCGCCATTAGGAGGTCTCCAGTTCAATATGATCCACGAAGATTCCAGACACAACCACGCTCAGGTAAGAATATCTAGATCCCCATTACAACGGTAGAAGGGCCAAATATTACATCCGAACCCATCAGGACAACCTCCCAAGCAACAAAAACTGCTAGCCAAGAGCACCCAATCACCCATGAGGAATCCACCGAGCCACTACCACTCACACCCCCACCATCGCCTCCTAGAGCAGAAACCGTGGCAATCACCTCGACCACTCAACCCACCAAACAAACCTTCATCTTCCGTACTCCCATCTCTAGTTCAACCCTATTCTCCACCTCTGATAACCCAATCTATGAAGCAACCCCCACCACTACACAATCCACCGAATCACTCATAGAGCCTACCCTAGGACAACCATCCCCCATGCCCTCAGCCATAGGTCATCCTGACCCTAGATCCATATTCATGGGTTTCCCTGCTACCACGCAACCCTCCATGCCCTCCTCAACTATACAACCTCAACCCCCGACCTCCATCTCTCCACTTCTCCAATCCCTCCATAACTTCCTTGCTAGAACTTTTCAACACAGGTCTCAACCATTCCCTTTATTTTCAGCTCCCCACCCCACTTCTCATCTATTCACCACTTTCACACACACACCACCTACCATTCCAATGTATATGGTAGACCCCACACTCGCACCCACTCCTGAAAGTATGGACATTTCACCACCCATGGCACCTCCCCCTCCCCCCACGCTTCCACCTCCTCCCATCCCCCCTCCACCAATCTCACCCACACACATGTCTTCAATAGACACATCATTCACTCTTCCCCTTCCCCAATTCCCTTCCCATGCATCTTCCATTGTAAACACCACCCCCTCATCTATAGGAAATGCATTGGACACCATGCTAGCTTGTATATCAAACTTAAGGACAGATTACAATCAGCTCCAACAACAGAATGAATGCCTGCAAGAGCACTCGGAGACACTGCAACACCGCCTTGCTGCACTAGAGGAGGAAAATGCTCGCCTCCACACACAATTCCAAACTCTCCAAGAGGCTCATAGCATATTGGAGGTACAGTTACAGAACGCAGATCAGGAAGCAATACAAGTGGTAGAAGGTCATCTACGAACACAGCTGGAACGCAATTCAAAGCTTCAGCGAAATATGGCCCTACTCAAGCGACATCTTGCTGCCGCTCATGAAGAGAATCGACGCCTGCAATTACAAAATCAAGAGAATCTAGAAGCAGCTATCGAACGCACACCTGGGGCACCCATCAGCCCATCAAAGTTTCAAGCAGTGACCCCCGACAATATCAAGATCATATTAGAAGACTATGCCATGCTGCTTGAAGCACATGACCTGCTATAAGAGGAATTGGGTCAACTGAAGCAGAAACACCAAAAAGAAACAACAGTAGCCTCTCAAACCACCTCCTCCGCGGCTTCACTTCTCACGGACTCAGAGGCCTTAAAAGATCTCCAGAAACAGGTCACCGAATTGCAAGCACGTCTACTACAATATGAGAGACCACCTTCCCCTCGAGAGGCTCCCACCGACGAAGAAGTAGTACAAATTCCTGTGGAACAGACATTTGAAGAAGAATACGACCCACAACCCTTCCCAGGAGGCCAACAGACGGACAAAGCTCAGGACACATTCGAAGCACCACGGCCTCCATGGCTACGTCAAGTGGAGGAAATCGGGAGTTCTCACGAAGAGCGCACAGTAGTGCAAAATCAGGCCATGAGGGTCATAGAGGAAACTGTGCTACAATCTGCTTACTTCAAGAACCTGTCATCGAGATGCCTTATCCTCTCATCTGAACTCCAATACAGGCCCTATTATATTATCCTGGCTGATTATAATGCAGAAATACAGAGAGTCACGGGTCAGATTCCTACCTTTGCTACCCAATTTCAACCCGAAGACCTTCCTCCAGAGGTGCAAAAAGGCAAAATTCGTCAACCCACCTGGCGGCAGAAACTTCTAGAGACATATCCAAAAATGCTACGCACATGGAACAACGCGCCTTTACATCTCCTATACAATCCATGCTATGACCCAGTTCCACGTCGCAGGTCTTGGAAGGCATTCAATATCAAAGTGCAGAACAACGCGCAATGCAAGGAATGGCTAAACTACCCGTACATTGCGCCACCACAGGGACCACCGTTGGTAGCATACATGATGGGAACAATTCGCCATTGGATGCCGTGATTAAAGCCCATGCCAGATGTAGCAGCTCAAATGATGCTTAAAATTTTAGATATGATGCAGGTAGTCCTGAAAACTTTTAGAAATGCAGCCGCACCACAGGTACATCTCCCGGGGTTTACCAATGGAAATTATGATTTGGTGTATGACATGAGCACCACCCCCAGTATTCGTGTGGCTTACGCCTGGCATGCACGCATCTAATACCTCCCTGCATGTTACAAACAGACCTTCGAAGAAATGTTCAAATCAGGTTTCTGGGAGTATCACTCGGAGATCTTCGCACCAAAGCCAACACACCTGCTCCATCTCTTTGCGTGTGAACAAGCAATGTACTCTGAGTACTATACCACACTACAACCAGAGGTCCCTGGCGCAATAAATTGGGATGCATTGGAAGCTGATCTAGCAAGAGGCTTAAGGATAGGAGAACACGAACTTGCCACCAATGTCATCCAATACTATATCGACCACCCGATAGAACAGAGGTCTGTCAGGGGCGACAGACGCTAGGAAGGGGGGCATGTTGGCATACAAGTCAGATGAAGAGCACACTAGCATAACGGAGGAGTCATGCACAATACGGCAACAAGGCCAAATCATTTTTTCCATGGACCATTTACTACTCAAGTGATTTTAATCACTACACAAACATTGTTTAAATTCCGTTTTTGGTAGAATAGACTCCATTTTGTGCAAGCCGAGGAGTCCTTGAGCTTGAGGAGTATTAGAACTAGCTACATATCAATTTTCATAATTTTTAGACTCTGTTTGAGCCCTCAAATAGGCTCTAGAACCTAATTTTTAACTAGGCCAGACACTAGGTCTGGACAAGACCAAAGCTAGTTAGAAAACTATAAAAAGAGCTAGAGAGCTCACTTTTGAGGCTAGATTGTTTGTGAATTGAGCTTATGTAAGAGACTTTTGACTAATGCAAAGAACTCCATTGTTCCTCTCCTTGTTCTTGCCTTGTGTGCGCGTGTGTGTGTATGTGTGTGCATGCTTGTGTGCTTCTCACTCACACACTTGTGCCTTCACTTGCTCATAGTCTTCATACTAGTCCTCACGTCTCCACGGATTGACAATTATGAGGTGAATCTTCTCACGTTGGTACTCACCATTGTGCTAGAGTGACACCAAATTTGGCACCATTGCCGGGGACATCTATTTGGGTACCCAAGAAGTCAATGAAGGCCAGCCCACAATCACGACAAATCTGGGTGCCTAAGGCTTGCCTTCGGGCTCAAATAGCTACACCAAGGCCGCAACCGGTACAACATGTTTCACTCACTCGAACATCTGAGGCCCAGTCTTACGCATCACGCATGGACACATATTCTTCCATGAGCACTAGTAGAATCACTTGTAAATGGGTCCCTAAAAAGCCTCATCTTCAAGCAGATACCCCTATCAAACTCTTCAGAGTCTCCACAAAATCAAGATCAAAGCCCATCCACTGCATTTGGCAACCTAAAACTTGTAATAAACCCCCGGACCCCAGTTGTAAATCCATGCCCACCTACTAACTACGTCACTCTCACACTACATCATTCCACTTAGTTCTTAGGTCCAACCAATTCCTAACTACACACACAAGCACCGAGCACTTATTAACCTACTAATCTCTCCCGAACCTCATGATAATGTTGTAATGGGGACAAAAACGGTTCTAACTTGTCCTTTACAATGTTAACACATGTTTCTATATTCTCACAGAATCAAGAGGCAAGAAGTAACATCGCAGAAGCGACAGGTCCGAGCTCACAAGTAGGAATACTTACTGCAGGAATCGATGTGGATAGTCTACCTGTGGATGTGCCACCAACTGAATGACCTATGGAGCTGCAACACCTTCAGCACATCCCGGTACCGGATCCACCCACAGGGATCATAGAAAGAGTCCATGCCAATTCTCATTGGTTCAATGGCATGCCAGGTCCATTAGGAGAGGCCAAGTATATATGGGAGTCTAAGTGCGAGTATGACAGATCATGGGTTCGATTCCAATTTTTCTCCAAGGAGTTTGAGACTCTACAGAACACCGAGGATCTCCAGACCATATGGCAACGTGCAGGGCTAGCAGAATACTTTAAAGCACCACTACCTAAACCGGATCTCCTCCGATGCTATTATTTGGTCTCCACATTACAAGCTAATGAAGAAAAGGACAAACCAGGATCATTTGTTCTTCCTTCCTTGCTGGGCAACAACGAGTTAAAGAGGTTTGAACTTATTGTGGAGTTGGTGAGCGCTGCTTTAAATATGCACGGCACACATGTACCTTCTGAGAAGGATGCTCTTGTTCCTACTAACATGAAGGATAGGAAACTATTGAAGCTTAAAGACATGGCAGCACTCACACCAAACGTGTCCATCCCTCTCCGTATGTGCATGCAACATTTTGCTTTCCCCAGCCAAGACCGCTTCACACAACCACACAAAAGAATCTGGTTCGCTCTCTACTTAGCGGAGGCAGGTGCGTTACCAATTAAGCTGCCGGTATGGATTATAGATCAATTGTATGAAGCAAATAAAAGGTCTTCTAGGAAATTAGTGGTGAACGGTTGCTGTGCAATCACACACATTATTTACCGGTGCCTAGCATACGATGTTCCCATTGAACGTGCCTTAACTTGGGCACAATTACAAATGTTTAAGAAGCTCAAGACGTCCACACATCAATCCAAGCGCATGAGGGGTGCAATCCCTTGTGTCGAGACAAGGGAAGTTCTGACTACTCCTGAAGTATCGCCACAAAGGGAGACCACTGTACCTCCCTTTACCATTAGGATACCCAGGTCTGGATCTGAAACTACGACACAAGCTACCCCTTCAGCTCCTCCTGCTCCATCTGAATTTGAATTTGCTACAACTGGAGATGCTGAAGGAATGGATCCTCAGGACTTCAAGCATTCTTACAAAGTACACAACTCTCTGATGTAGAGTATTATTCAGATGCAGAAGAATAAGGTACATCTTCACAAAGAAGAAGAAAATCTACAGACGACCGCCATGTACATTGGAGTGACACCCAGCAAGGTCAACAACAAGGACACCTAGAAGAAGAAGGAGCATATGAAGAGGAGACCACTGAAGCCCCAACCTATACAGCAGAACTCCGAAGGCTGTATCAAATTATGGAAAGAGTGCGATCGCAACAACTGCTCACCGAACAGAGCAGTAGAGTACTCATGACTCAGCTGTTGGAAGAAGCAGGAGTTGACTCAGAATATAGTGAAGGCCTTCTTATTGATGGCAGAAACATATGGGGTAGTCGAAGCAGTGCGGACCGCCATTAGGAGGTCTCCAGTTCAATATGATCCACGAAGATTCCAGACACGACCACGCTCAGGTAAGAATATCTAGATCCCCATTACAACGGTAGAAGGGCCAAATATTACATCCGAACCCATCAGGACAACCTCCCAAGCAACAGAAACTGCTAGCCAAGAGCACCCAGTCACCCATGAGGAGTCCACCGAGCCACTACCACCCACACGCCCACCATCGCCTCTTAGAGCAGAAACCGTGGAAATCACCTCGACCACTCAACCCACCGAACAAACCTTCATCTTCCGTACTCCCATCTCTAGTTCAACCCTATTCTCCACCTCTGATAACCCAATCTATGAAGCAACCCCCACCACTACACAATCCACCGAATCGCTCATAGAGCCTACCCTAGGACAACCATCCCCCATGCCCTCAGCCATAGGTCATCGTGACCCTAGATCCATATTCATGGGTTTCCCTGCTACCACGCAACCCTCCATGCCCTCCTCAACTCTACAACCTCAACCCCCGACCTCCATCTCTCCACTTCTCCAATCCCTCCATAACTTCCTTGCTAGAACTTTTCAACCCAGGTCTCAACCATTCCCTTTATTTTCAGCTCCCCACCCCACTTCTCATCTATTCACCACTTTCACACACACACCACCTACCATTCCAATGTATATGGTAGACCCCACACTCGCACCCACTCCTGAAAGTATGGACATTTCACCACCCATGGCACCTCCCCCTCCCCCCACGCTTCCACCTCCTCCCATCCCCCCTCCACCAATCTCACCCACACACATGTCTTCAATAGACACATCATTCACTCTTCCCCTTCCCCAATTCCCTTCCCATGCATCTTCCATTGTAAACACCACCCCCTCATCTATAGGAAATGCATTGGACACCATGCTAGCTTGTATATCAAACTTAAGGACAGATTACAATCAGCTCCAGCAACAGAATGAACGCCTGCAAGAGCACTCGCAGACACTACAACACCGCCTTGCTGCACTAGAGGAGGAAAATGCTCGCCTCCACACACAATTCCAAACTCTCCAAGAGGCTCATAGCATATTGGAGGTACAGTTACAAAACGCAGATCAGGAAGCAATACAAGTGGTAGAAGGTCATCTACGGACACAGCTGGAACGCAATTCAAAGCTTCAGCGAAATATGGCCCTACTCAAGCGACATCTTGCTGCCGCTCATGAAGAGAATCGACGCCTGCAATTACAAAAGCAAGAGAACCTAGAAGCAGCTATCAAAAGCACACCTGGGGCACCCATCAGCCCATCAAAGTTTCAAGCAGTGACCCCCGACAATATCAAGATCATATTGGAAGACTATGCCATGCTGCTTGAAGCACATGACCTGCTATCAGAGGAACTGGGTCAACTGAAGCAGAAACACCAAAAAGAAACAAAAGCAGCCTCTCAAACCACCTCCTCCACGGCTTCACTTCTCACGGACTCAGAGGCCTTAAAAGATCTCCAAAAAGAGGTCACCGAATTGCAAACACGTCTACTACAATATGAGAGACCACCTTCCCCTCGAGAGGCTCCCACCGACGAAGAAGTAGTACAAATTCCTGTGGAACAGACATTTGAAGAAGAATACGACCCACAACCCTTCCCAAGAGGCCAACAAACGGAGGAAGCTCAGGACACATTCGAAGCACCATGGCCTCCATGGCTACGTCAAGTGGAGGAAATCAAGAGTTCTCACGAAGAGCGCACAGTAGTGCAAAATCAGGCCATGAGGGTCATAGAGGAAATTGTGCTACAATCTGCTTACTTCAAGAACCTGTCATCGAGACGCCTTATCCTCTCATCTGAACTCCAATACAGGCCCTATTATATTATCCTGGCTGATTATAATGCAGAAATAGAGAGAGTCACGGGTCAGATTCCTACCTTTGCTACCCAATTTCAACCCGAAGACCTTCCTCCAGAGGCGCAAAAAGGCAAAATTCGTCAACCCACCTGGCGGCAGAAACTTCTAGAGACATATCCAGAAATGCTACGCACATGGAACAATGCGCCTTTTCATCTCCTATACAATCCATGCTACGGCCCAGTTCCACGCCGCAGGTCTTGGAAGGCATTCAATATCAAAGTGCAGAACAACGCGCAATGCAAGGAATGGCTAAAGTACCCGTACATTGCGCCACCACAGGGACCACCGTCGGTATCATACATGATGGGAACAATTCGCCATTGGATGCCGTGATTAAAGCCCATGCCAGATGTAGCAGCTCAAATGATGCTTAAAATTTTAGATATGATGCAGGTAGTCCTGAAAACTTTTAGAAATGCAGCCGCACCACAGGTACGTCTCCTGGGGTTTACCAATGGAAATTGTGATTTGGTGTATGTGGTAGATCTTTTGTGAATTCCGTTTGGAGATGTCTAAGTCCATAGTTAATCAATCTATGGCTAGAGTTTGAGAATCTAATTATGATCAAGCTGAGAGAATTGTGTGTAGGAACATTCATATGTAAAGAATGTTCACAGTCTCCTGAAACATGCGCAAATTTCGAGTTCAATGAAATGGACAATGCTCAGTGCACAGTGTAAAGTTTTACACATGTGATAGCTCAAAATCTAAGTTGAGAGATAAGCTATCTACATCTAAAAGCATTTGACCAAACGGGTTCGACATTGGGAGAACTATAGCTAAGAAGTTGCAGGTGTCAAAGTCGCTACTGCAGAGAAGGTGATTTACACATAGGTAAATTGTTTGTGTGATTTCTCAGAGTATACTGAATCATTTGCAGAGATTTAAGTTAGAGAAGGTGCACAACCTTAAGGCGAAGCAATCTACAAAGTTTTATAAAAAACTTTACACAAATGATTAGTCAATCAAGGATTAATCTGCAGTAGACTTTTCTCAGAAGTTGAATCCTTCAGAATAGTTAATTTTCTGATAAGTTAGTGAATGTTCTCTAAATTTGGTGGAGTCTGAAGTTGTTCTTGATATAGAGGTGGTCTAAATTCAAGGTCAACTTGTTCTTTTGGAGATTAACACTCTCCATCAGTGGTATCAGAGCAAGAAGCATCAGAATCAAGGAAAGGGAGACTCCGACTACTTCAGAAATACAAACTTTACATCTTGAAGGATCAAAAGGACAAAGATTGAAGAAAGCTTGAAGCAAGACACATTGAAGTTGTCAAAAGGATCAGAAGAAGTAATATTCGAAGTCAAGGTACATTTAATCCTCATAAAGCTTAAAGATCTCTTAATACAGGTGAAGGAAGATGGGAGATTCTCTTCAAATAGAGAAGTTGGATAGAGAAAACTATCTTGCATGGTCAATGAGGATGGAAGCTCATCTAATGAGCAAAGATTTGATAGCTTACATTACAGGTGAAGAAGAAAAACCACAATTCAGAGATCCTAGTGTTCCAACTAGGGAAGAATTAACAGACTTGAAGAATTGGATGAAGAAAGATGCTCAAGCTAGGAGTATCATTTATATGGCAGTCAATGATTACTTGCTACCTCACATTAGAGGTCTTGAAAGTGCAAGTGATATATGGAATGCCTTGGAAGAGCATTTCCAAAACACCACAAAGTCAAGGAAGGCATCTTTATGGGCAGAATTTACAACTTTCAAGAAGAAGGCCTCTCAATCCATTTCAGACTATGTAACAAGGATGAAAGACATTGCAGATGCATTAGGAGCTGTTGATGAGGATATTGAGGAGGATAAATTGGTAAGGCAAATCCTTGCAGGTTTGAGAGGTGATGACAAATGGAAGCCATTCATTTTGTCTACAGAATTATCACTTGATCATTTCACTCCTGATTTAAATCAGTTGCTAGGTCATATGCTAACATTTGAGCAGGATGTTAAAGGAGATGGTGACAAAAGTACAAGTCATGCAATGTACTCAAAGGACAAGAAGAAAGCTAATAAAGGAAAGCAACAATCAGGTGAATATGAAGGCACAACTAGTCAAGCCAACTTCCTAAGAGGTAGAGGAGGTGGCAAAGGTAGAGGAAGAGGCAGGAACAACAAAGATGGAGCCAAAGCATGCTGGATTTGTGGTAAGACAAATCATTTAGCTAATGATTGTTGGCATAATAATCAAAGTAATGGAGGATACAATCAGAACTATAATTCAAGAGGAAGAGGAGGCAGAAATCAAAGAGGTAATTTCAGAGGCAGAGGTAGTAGGGGTTACTTTGGAAGAAATGCAGGTAGAGGTTTCCAAAGTCAACAATATAACAATACCTACTACAATTATGCTTCAGATCAAAAGGAAGATTCAACATTGATAATGAATGCAACTTGTGAAAGGAAGAGTGAAGATCAAAGAGTCTTCTACATTGACTCAGGGTGTAGCAATCACCTGAGTGGTAATATAGCCTTGATGACTGATTTGGAAAATAAGGTATCTAATCATGTTGTTCAAACAGGTGACAACACAAAGCACAATGTGAAGTCAATTGGATCAGTGAAGGCCAAGGATGGTAGCACCTTATTGAGTAAGGTCTTGTATGTTCCTACAATTCCTAAGAATTTGATAAGTGTAGGACAAATTGTGGAAAAATGTTATGAAGTACGGTTCACTAATGAAGGAGTGTTTGTGGAAGACCCTAGCAATGGGTATAAACAAATAATTTCAGGGAAGAAAGAAGGAAGATTGTTCACATTGAAGATTCAAGGTAATGTTGGTCATGCCTTGTTCACCTATGGAGGACATAAGATCTCTGAGTTAGATCTTTGGCACAAGAGACTTGGACATTTCAATGAAAGAGGTATTAAAGACATGATTAATAATGGCTTAGTGCTTGGATTGCCTAATGTTGAAGGTCAACATATGACATACAGATGTGAGGCATGTCAATTAGGTAAGGCTTATAAGCAACCCTATTCTAAGCATGGGTTTATGTATTCAGAGAAACTTGAATTGGTACACACAGATGTGTGGGGACCATCAAAGGATTTCAGTATCAATGGTTCAAGGTATTATGTGATTTATGTTGATGATGCTACCAGATGGATCACTATTTATGTGATCAAAGATAAGTCAGAAGTATTCAATACTTTCAAACATTATCATATGTATGCAGAGAGAATTACAGGACATAAGTTGAAGAGACTAAGGTTAGATGGAGGGGGAGAGTATTTCTCTAATGAGTTCAGTGATTACTTGTGGAATGCAGGTATAAAAAGAGAGGTTACTTGCAGGTACTCTCCTCAACAAAATGGTGTAGCAGAAAGGAGGAATAGGACTCTTATTGAGTTTGCAAGGTCCATGATGAAGGAGAAAAATTGCCCAAATTATTTTTGGGCTGAGGCTGTAAATACAACTACTTATTTGGTCAATAGGCTACCTTGTAAAGCTTTGCAGGGAATGACACCTTATGAGGCATGGTGGGGTAAGAGACCTACACTAGACCATTGCAAAGTATTTGGATGTTTGGCCTATGCATATGTGCCATCACAATTAAGGCACAAATTGGAACCTAAAGCTGAAAAATATGTGTTTTTTGGTTATGATGATAAGCAGATGGGATACAGGTTGTGGAATCCATCCACAAAACATTTTCTTGTATCAAAAGATGTTACATTTGATGAGCAAGGTACTTGGTATGCAGGTACTATCAATATTAATACAGATGATGAAGAAATTGTGAGCCAAAGGAAAGGTAAATCAAAGGTTCCGATATTTGATGAGTAAGAGAATAATGAAGTGCAGGTTGAAGTGGAAGAAACACCAAGATTTGATCCTGAATATGAAGAACCAGAAACCTCAAGAAGTGGAGAACTTAGGAGGTCTACAAGGAACAAATGGCAACCTACAAGGTATAGCTATGATACTTCATTTTTGGCTACCAAAGATTATGCTTACATGATTAAAGCAGATGAAGACCCTTCTACATATGAAGAGGCAAAAGGTAAAGAAAATTGGGAGAAAGCTATGCAGGAAGAATATGATGCATTGATGGAGAATCAAACATGGGATTTGGTTCCAAAACCAAATAGTCAGAAGATCATTGGATGTAAGTGGGTTTATAAGACAAAAAGATTTGCAGATGGAAGTGTGTCTAGGTACAAAGCTAGACTAGTTGTTAAAGGGTTTGCTCAGACATATGGTGTTGACTATGATGAGACGTATAGTCCAGTGGTAAAGATGACAACCATCAGGACACTTATAGCAATTGCTGCATGTAAAGGTTGGAAATTGTGTCAATTAGATGTGAAGAATGCTTTTTTGAATGGTTACATTTCAGATGAAGTTTTCATGGAGCAACCTCAAGGATTCAAAGATGGAAGATATCCAGATCATGTGTGTAAGCTCAAGAGAGCTTTATATGGCTTGAAGCAGGCCCCAAGGGCATGGAACTATAGACTTGTGAAGTTCCTAAAAGAACTTGGATTTCAAGTATCAAAAGCTGATAGTAGCTTGCTTGTCAAAGCAAGTGATGATGGATTTATTTACATGTGCATATATGTTGATGATATCATACTTACAGGTACAGATGAGAAAGGCATTCAAAGCTTAAAGAAGCAAATGGAGAAAGAGTTCAAAATCAGTGATTTGGGAGACTTGTCATACTTCTTGGGCATGGAGATTTCATACACTCAACATGGAGTGTATGTGACTCAAGAAAGGTATTTGAGGAACTTGTTAATCAAGTTTAAAATGGATGATTGCAGGGTAGCACCTACTCCAATGGAGGTGAATCACAAATTAAGCAGATTTGGAGGTGAAGAGTTCAAGGACATGAAGCAATATCAAAGTTTGGTTGGTAGTCTTATCTATGCTACATTAACTAGACCTGATTTATCATATGCAGTTGGGGTTTTGTCTCAATTTATGCATTGTCCTAGGAAAGAGCATTGGATTGCAGGTCAAAGAGTGTTGAGGTACATTAAGGGTACACTCAAAGAAGGTTTGTATTATGATTTTACATCAGATACAAATATCAAGATCTATAGTGATGCTGATTGGGCAGGTAATCCAGATGATAGAAGGTCAACCTATGGATACATGTGTTATGTGGGAGATAAGCTAATCTCTTGGTGCTCAAAGAAGCAACATACAGTTGCTTTGTCATCTACAGAAGCAGAGTACAAAGGCATGGTTGAAGCTGCAAAAGAAGTGATTTGGCTTAAGACTCTCATGAAGAGTTTTGACACTATACAGAGCATACCTATCATTTATGGTGATAACATGAGTTCATTATATCTAGCTGCTAATCCTGTTTTTCATGCCAGGACCAAACACATTGAGATACAGTATCACTTTCTAAGAGAGAAGGTGATGGATAAGGAGATTGAAGTCATACATACTTCAACAAAAGATCAGATAGCTGATATGCTTACAAAGAGCTTGGATGGACCAAAGTTACAGAGGTTTAAAGACATGGCAGGCATAAAGAAGGTTAGAGAAACCTCAATTGATGATTGAGGGGGAGCTGTTGGTGCAGACCAATCACCAATTGAAGATTTGAAAGACAAAGAATGGAGATAAGAACAATTCTTGAAGCATAGAAGATGGATACATTCAAAGAGTGCAAGACATGTACACATATGTACATTAGTTAAGACATAGGTTACTTATACTTATGATTTGACATAAGCCTGTACATATTTGCCTATAAAAACTTTGGAAAAATGTCGAGGCAAAGTGGAGAGAAAAGAGGAGACAATAGGAGATCATGAGAATAGTGTATTGAGGAGTTGTAAGAGTTATTAAGTCTCTTAGAAGTGAGTTGAATTCTCTATCCTCACTCAGTTGTAAATCTCTGAGAAATAGAAGAAAAATTGCGCCCGATGTTTCTGTGTTTTCTCCTCGTGTGGTAGATCTTTTGTGAATTCCTTTTGGAGATGTCTAAGTCCATAGTTAATCAATCTATGGCTAGAGTTTGAGAATCTAATTATGATCAAGCTGAGAGAATTGTGTGTAGGAACATTCATATGTAAAGAATGTTCACAGTCTCCTGAAACAGGCGCAAATTTCAAGTTCAATGAAATGGACAATGCTCAGTGCACAGTGTAACGTTTTACACATGTGATAGCTCAAAATCTAAGTTGAGAGATAAGCTATCTACATCTAAAAGCATTTGACAAAACGGGTTCGACATTGGGAGAACTATAGCTAAGAAGTTGCAGGTGTCAAAGTCGCTACTGCAGAGAAGGTGATTTACACATAGGTAAATTGTTTGTGTGATTTCTTAGAGTATATTGAATCATTTGCAGAGATTTAAGTTAGAGAAGGTGCGTAACCTTAAGGCGAAGCAATCTACAAAGTTTTATCAAAAAATTTACACAAATGATTAGTCAATCAAGGATTAATCTGCAGCAGACTTTTCTCAAAAGTTGAATCCTTCAGAATAGTTAATTTTCTGATAAGTTAGTGAATGTTCTCTAAATTTGGTGGAGTCTGAAGTTGTTCTTGATATAGAGGTGGTCTAAATTCAAGGTCAACTTGTTCTTTTGGAGATTAACACTCTCCATCATTTTTGACTAATGCAAAGAACTCCATTGTTCCTCTCCTTGTTCTTGCCTTGTGTGCGCATGTGTGTGTATGTGTGTGCATGCTTGTGTGCTTCTCACTCACACACTTGTGCCTTCACTTGCTCATAGTCTTCATACTAGTCCTCACGTCTCCACGGATTGACAATTATGAGGTGAATCTTCTCACGTTGGTACTCACCATTGTGCTAGAGTGACAGATGCAAATCGAGCCTGTTCAATTTTTCGTTAGAATGGTAGATCAATCTCAAGTTCATCCGGTGGGACTCGTACGGAATGTCCCGATAACTTTGTAGGGTACAATGTTTAAGATGACTTTTTTAGTCTTAGAACTATCGGAGTCTAGTCTTGAATATAATCTTCTTTTCGGTCGACCATGGTTGAAACAGGCTAAGGTTATACAGGATTGGTCAGCACAAGAACTAACTTTTAAGGATAATCACTGTAAATATATTGTCAAATTGGATGCCATTCAGCCTTGCGAACTTCATGCCAGACCATATGTAGCGGAGCCGGTCCACATGTTGGATGGCTTATCTGATGATGAAGAAGAAGCGTTTCTGAAGAACAATGAAGATCTGATTTCCTTAGGTACTGTAGATCTGCAATCTATTGTAGACAACTGGAGTCCGGCAGCCTGTACGGTGGTGCCTGTGACCGAAGAAGTGGAGACAGAAGATATTGTTGCTATGGATGAAGCCGCTCTACAACAACTTTTACAGTCAGCTGACAATCTAGGGAAACCTCGTCAATTCTATGTTCCCGAAGATCAGTTAATCACCTATAATTTGGGAGATGAAGTAAATCCACGACCTGTCAAGATAAAGGAAGGATTGTCTGAGGCGTTTCAAGCAGATTTGATCCAACTTCTTCGCGAGTTCTCTAATGTTTTTGCCTGGGATTACTCTGATATGAAAGGTCTCGACCCTTGCATCTATCAACATCGAGTCGTGCTTAAACCAGAAGCAAAACCAATTAAACAACCTAGCTACTGGATGAATCCCAACTATGCAGCACAGGTCAAAACAGAACTTGATCGCCTATTAAAGGTAGGATTCATTGTACCCATTGAGCACGCTGAATGGATCTCCCCGATCGTGATCGTACCAAAGAAAAACAAGCAGCTCCGAATATGTGTTGATTACCGGAAATTGAATGTAGCCACTGTAGCTGATCCATTCCCTCTTCCTTTTCTTGACACAATGCTTGACAGAGTGGCTAGACACGAGATGTACTCCTTTTTGGATGGTTATAGTGGTTATAACCAGGTCAGAATGGCTGAACAAGACATACCGAAAACAACTTTCATTATCAACTGGGGTATTTTTGCTTGTACAATCATGTGGTTTGGATTAAGAAATGCTCCTAGCACCTTTCAGCGGTGTATGCAGGAAATCTTCTCACCCTATCTCACTTCTTTTATTCAAGTATATCTAGATGACTTCTCTTTATTCGGTAAGATGGTAGCACACCTGTATCATTTACGGTGTTGCTTTGAGAAATGTCGTGAATACCGACTCTGCCTAAACCCCACCAAATCTGTCTTTGCAGTTTCTTGTGGTAAGCTCCTTGGCCATATTGTATCTGCACAGGGCATACAAGTTGACCCAGACAAAGTTGCAGCCGTGTTAGAAGCACCTGTGCCTACTACGCCAAAAGAAGTGATGCGCTTCATGGGTCAAGTCAGGTGGCATGGTCGACATTTACGGTGGCTTGCCCATTTGGCAATACCCCTAAATCGGCTAATAACTAGTACTCCTCGACAGTTTGATTGGACTCCGGAATGTCAAACTGCATTTGATCGTCTAAAAGGATTATTAACGCAGGTTCCAATTCTACAACCACCTGATTGGGAACGGCCATTCCATGTTTTTGTAGACGCATCGGATATAGCCATTGGAAGTGTTTTAATGCAACAAATTGATAAGTGGTTTCGACCTGTCTATCATGCAAGTCGACGGCTTGCTCCGGCTGAAAAGAATTATTCATTGACTGAAAGAGAATGTCTTGGTTTGGTGTATTTTGTAAAGAAATTCCGGCATTATTTGCTAGGCCGAAAATTCATCTTTCATGTAGACCATGCTGCATTGGTGTATCTAGTCCAGCAGCAGCATTTAGGTGGTCGCCTGGCATGATGGGTTCTGTTACAAGAGTTCGATTATGAAGTGATTCATCGACCCGACACTGCACATGCATTAGCAGATTTTCTTTCTCGATTAGATTCTGGTGAAGCTCCGATCGGTGTTGATGACACCACACCAGCAATTTATATTACTGAAACAACTAGTGATGAATCTACAGAACCTCATGTGACACCGACCTACTATGATCAGTTATTAAGCTTTCTTACTGATGGATGTCTTCCCCCTCAAACTTCTCCTGCTATGCATCAGAAAATTGCAGTTTATAGTCGCAGATTCCGGTTGATTGCTGAATAGTTGTACTACATGGATCATACTGGTGCATTGCTTCGTTGTATTCCACCACATGAAGTAAACTCGATTATTGTATTGGCACATTCAATACCCTCCGGTGGACATTTTGCAGCAGATTTAACGCACCGAAAAATTCTGCAAAGTGGGCTCTAGTGGCCTACTATGTACAAAGATGTGACTCAGTTTGTACAGCAGTGTGACACTTGTCAATGATCTGGACAGCCTCTACAACGCCATTTCTTTCCTCTGCAGCCTGTATTACCTTTGGAACCTTTTCAGAAATGGGGTCTTGACTTTATTGGACTAATCACACCTCCAGCAATCCTTAGCAACAATCGCTACATTATGATATGTACAGATTATGCTACCAGATGGGCAGAAGCTTGGGCTTTATGGTCCACTACAGCTATTTCGGTAGCAAAGTGTCTGATGAAGGACGTATTCCCATGATATGGATTACCTTTGGAACTTCTAACAGATCAAGGAACGCACTTTGCTAACTGTTTAATTCGAGTGTTAACACATACTTTTCATATTTTGCATAAATTCAGTTCACCATATTATCCTCGTGCTAATGGCTTAGCTGAGAGTACAAACAAAACGTTGTTGACTATGCTTCGAAAACTGATTGTGGAATCACCAAAAAGATGGGATCAGTTATTACCTGCAGTATTATGGGCATACCAAAACACATACAAAGTAGCAACCGGACTGACTCCTTTCAAGATGGCTTATGGGCTAGAAGCAATAGCGCCTATGGAAATTATAGTACCCAGCTTGCGCGTGGCTATCACTCAAAAACTGTTGCCAGAGGACTCTTTATCATTTCGGTTGGATACACTCAGAGACTTGGATGAACATCGCTGGGAAAGTTTTTTGACCCTTCAAGAAGTTCAGTTGCGGCAAGCACGTACTCATAATCGCTTTCTTAAAACTCCAGTTTTTATGGTAGGACAACTTGTGCTGTTTTATAATGCAAAATCAAATCGTGCGGCTAGAAAATTCAAATTACGATGGTTTGGTCCTTACCGGATTAGTGAACAAGTGGGCCCAGCTACTTTTCGGTTGACTACCTTGACTAGAATTCCTATTCCTAAAGTGATAAATGGTTCAAAGTTGCGGCCGTATCATCAAGCACCTGATTCGCACTGAAGTGTTCTGCCGTTGCCCGCATATTTTTTTTCTTTTTAATCTTTTTTTCCTTTTCTTTTCTTTTCTTTTTTTTTTAGTTTTTCGTGTTAGTTGAATAAAGACCATAAACTCCTCGTTTTGCTACATAACCATGGATAATCGCCGCCTTTTGTTATTGATTCTGCTCATGCATGCACACCGTAGTTATGAAGGTTATCATCTCAACATCGCACGATGATTAACATTTTTGATAGCTTCCCGTTTCCAAGTATCTACCTAATCCTCTTCTTTCCGTTGTTAATCGCTATTGTGTCTGCGTGTTCTGTGTGCTTTGCGTTTTCTGTAATCACTGTGTGTTCGTGCTACTTCGCGTGCGCATCATGGAAGCTTTAGCAAACTTTGCTACCTTCTGTGACGGACTCCCTCAGGACGTAAGTGAATTCTTGCAGGTCCGAGGTTTGTCCAACTTCGCTGAATCGCCCTGGCATTCAGTGAAGTGCCATCCATATTATGCTCAGATTATCGCTGCTATTGCCGCCACACCTGCTACGGAGCAGAGTTGGCCTATTACGTGTTTCCCCTCTCGTGTTGTAATCACCCTGTAGTCATTTGCTGCCGCTTTCCGACTCTCTCCGGAAGGACGAGAGAATGGTCCTAACCTTCCAATCGCTACGATGATTCAATTGTTTCCCAGGCACTCTTCGAATGAGTATGCCATACTCTGTCGTCCTGAGCCTGAACGAACAACTTTGAAATTTTTAGTAGCCATACTGAACTTACAAAAATGCACTTATGGGATTTCTCGCCCATTCTACTCGGTGATTGATATGGCTGCTAGAGAGCCTATCAATTTTACTTCTTACTATTTTCGATGCATTCACCGTGAATGCGTTACGGTCATTAAACACGTTAACAAAGGTGATCTCCCATGATCACGTCTTCCCCACATCCTGACATTTCTCTTTCCTGCAATCCAAGCAACGCAACCACCTCCACACGCTCCCATCTTATATCATGAGGAATCTGCTCAAATACTTGAAGATGACGAAGAAGATGATGAAGAAATCTTTTAGCTCCTCCGCCGAAAACACATACGGATAAGTTCTTTTGACAGTCAAGTGCAAGGGTTTGCCGTTGGAAATAACGCAGACAAAAATGAAGAAGAGATTTTCCACGACACTGCCACCTCAATTCACCATGATTCGTCCGCTCAGTCTTCTCCAAACCAGCAACGAGATCAAAGTGTTACTACCGATTCTGAAGACACATCTTCTAAGGAAGAATCTCAGCAGCAGTCCCAACAAGATGTGCAAGAAGATACACAGGCTATTGTTGCAAAAGTCTTGGCAGCTTTGATTGCGGCAGTAGATTCTGCAGTTGCCCAACCTCAAGTGACTACACAGCAACTTACCGAAAAATTATTGGTGGCCAACGATCTGCAACCCACTCCTCCACCCATACCTCCAATTAAACCCATAACCTATTGTACCTATTGTCCCTGACTCACCGCATTCTTCCTTTTCTTCACCTAACTATTCTCCACCCTCTTCCCGTCAACTCTTGACAGCTTCTTCATCTCAACCACATCCTCCTCTTCTGTTTCCTTCGATACCTATGTTTACTTAGCTAGCATCTATGGGTCATATGTTGATTCAACTATCGCAACAACTACCAAAACAGATGAAAGAGGTTACTGATAATCTCAGAGAAGAATTCCAGCATAAAGTCGATGTTCTTGAGGCAGATATTAACCCACTCCAGGAAGAAGCAGATGCAGTAAAAGCAGAAAATCATTCTCTGCACCTATAGATTCAACAGCTCCAGGCTAGACTTGCTGAACATGAATCATTAATTAGCCAAAGAGATGCTGCGTTAGCTGAGTTACAAGCTAAAGATGATTTATTGTGTGCTACTGATGCAGAGATTCTTCAGTTACAACAGTTAGTTAAGGATAAAGAGGATGCTCGTATAGCACTCAGAAACTTGTTAGAAGAAACTAGAGTACAGTTCGATGAAGCCGTGCAGAAAGGACATGAACTGACAAATTTACTAAAGCAAACCAATACAGAGCTCCAGTTCGCAAATGCAACCTTGTTTGAATCAAATTCTGCTCTTAAAACGCAGATGACGTTAACGGCTCAGCTCTAGAAAGAGGTTCCAGCGATCCGAAGAGAGCGAGATGCTTATTACCAGACCATCCAGTACCAATCAAACGAACTGGAGAGAAGAGAAAAGCAACTTGGTGCTCAAGTAGAGCATTTATCCTGTATCGATCAACAGATTGCCGATATGAAATTGAGCCGTGACGCAACACTGGCAAATGACTTTTACCTGCAGGAAGCATTTTTGCAAACACAGGCGGAAATATTAATGAGCCAAGCAATTTCTTTAAGTTCTATCTGTACTGATGCACAACTAGTAGAACCAGACATTCTAAAGAAAATGCTGGATAGCCTCAAGCAGAAAATTGCCAGAACATTTAAGTTAGCCTGAACAATGTATCTTCAGGGTATAGTAGAAGAGTTATAAAGTTTGTATCTCTGCGGGTTCAAGTCCATCGTGCGTGCCAATGTAAGCTGCCGGATTGGCAATTGTAAATCTTTTCCTTTTCATATTCTGCACGAACCGAAAGGTCGTTGCATAGAGTTGTATCCATTTATAAATCAATGAAAGGACTCTTCGATAACGACCAGAAGAATCGCCAGACTGTCTGTCTGGACGATTACATTCTGTGGAGTTCCGTTGTGTTATGTTGGAGAATTCTGAGTAGTACTGTGTTATTTTGCTTTTTGTTTGATTATCGCCAATTGTGTTTAACGTTGTTCCAGTAAGTAAGACTTGTGATTCTGTATTACGGTAATGAATAGCTTCTGTGCTGTGTGATGAGAACGTATCAACCAGAGCATAATCGGTAAGGTTGTGGAAGAACTAGCAATAGTCTGAGTACAAATAGTAATACGGTGAGAAAACGAACCAGATTCTGGAGATTAATTCGTATTAACAGAGATTTAAACATTAAGGTACTGTGGTGTGAGTGGTTAATTGGGAAAATCAAGTATAGGGCCTCTCATTATTCAGACCCCTTCCACTCCCAAGAACCCAAAAATAGCTTAAACACATCTCTGATGGCAACGCACGTTTAACAACTCCCCATCATCCAATTTAATAGTGCATCATCTTCTTGAGGTAAAGAAGGCATTACGCGAGTGTCAATAGTATGCCTAGTAGCCTTGCCAGTGTTCAATCCTTCCTCCAAGAGTATCTATAGTTGATTGTTAGTGTTCATTGAAATCCACAACCTATTTTTTTCCCTAGTCCTGCAATGCTTTTGCGTGCCTCAACGAAGGCCTTCCCAAGAGCAGAGGGTAGATGTCTCCTGTGGTAGGGCAATAACAACAAAGTCTAAGAGAAACTAACAACCCTGCACTATCATGAGTACCTTTTCAACGATGTCGAGTGGTGTAATCCGATGTTGATTTGCTCATGTGACAATGAAGGGTGCTGCCTTGGTGAGGTTTAGTTTTAGTTTCTTCATTGTAAAATTGGGCATCAAATTGATGCCAATGCCTCCATCTACCGTAACACCTGCTAAGACTTCATCCTTTATGGAAACAACCAATCTAGAGCTTTCATAATCTACTCGTGGTGCAAGAGGAAAATCTAGCACAAATCCATCTATACTAGGATCTAGGCTTAGATAGGCAGATTATATGATTTCTACTAGATCGTTTCTCAGTTGACTACAAGGAATACGGGCGTATAGCAATGATTAAGACGACACAATTTCGTCACTATAAAATTGCAAAATGCATTGTAATGAGTGTCACATGTGCACCGTCGATTAAACGACGAACCAAATGATGTTTTTTGCGACTTGTGGCATGACGAGGTCTGTGACGCTCGCATAGAGCGTCGCTAACACGACGGTTTTAAATAGCATCGCATAAGTGATGCTTTTTTACATCGCATCAGCGAAGCTTTTTGGCATCGCATAAGCGACGCTAAAACATGTCGCTTATGCGACACCAACTCGACACGTAGCATTGCTTACACGATGGTCTCTTGACGGAAAAAAATTAAAACATTGGAGGCTCTTCGATTGGCATTTTCACGCATCTGATCAAAGAGCTCTCCAACGTTCGCAATTGCGCTGCGCTTATGAGCTGAAGCAAGTATATGCAGAATTGTTGTTTTGCCTAAGCTCTCTCTTATTGTCTCCCTCTGTCTCTGTTTCTCTCTTTCTACATCTTTCTCTCTTTGAATTCTCTCTCTCTCTCTCTCTCTCTCTCTCTTCTTTCTTTCTTTATTGTAGGTTATTCAAGAAGCTAACCAAGCAAAAAGTATAGCTAACTATTGTAAGTACAATTTCTATTCTTTGTATATCATTTGAATTGTGTTATTTTCATTAGATAGCATACTCACACTTATTGATATGCACTTATACACTCATACATGATGAAGATGCACTTTCACACATATACACATATACACATGCACATGTACACACATATATACACACAGATACATGTGCACATACACTTAGACATACACACATATACACATGCATATGCACAAACATTTCTAGAACCACATAAAAAGACTTACATGCATGCATTATTGCATATATATATATACACATACACACATTAACATATACACAAATACATGTATATGCACATCCACATGCATGCACATTCACATGCATGCAAATGGAAATGCATCCACATACACATGCATGTTTCATACATATACACATGCATATACATACATATACACATATATACACATATATATGCACATACGTACACACACATATACACATGCACACACACATGCACATACCTACATATACACATATCCATGCACATACACACATATACACATAGAGTTACACATATACATGCACATACATATACACACACATACACATACACATGCACATGCACATACTCATACACACATATACACTTACACATGCACATGCACATACATACATATACACACACATACACATGCACATACATACATATACACACACATACATATACACTTAGGTACACACATATGAATGAATTATATAATTAAAGTATTAAAACACATATACACATGCACATACCTACATATACACATATACATGTACATACACACATATACACATAGAGTTACACATATACATGCACATACATATACACACACATACACATGCACATGCACATACTCATACACACATATACACTTACACATGCACATGCACATACATACATATACACACACATACACATGCACATACATACATATACACACACATACATATACACTTAGGTACACACATATGATTGAATTATATGATTAAATTATTAAAACACATGCTTAATATAAACAATAATAACAATCAATAGAACAAAACTCTTCATTACTTAATACCGTACACACAATTCAAAACATAACTGAAATGAAAAATATATAGATAAACAATATATATATATATATATATATATATATATATATATATATATATATATATATATATATATATATCAATGTAAATACATATAATCCAATGTCATAATCAAATAAAATCCTAATCATCATCATCATCATCAGTATCATGATCATCCTGATCATCCTCATCCTCATCGTCATGATCACCCTGTGATGATTGAGATCGTCCCTCCTGTGTCTGTCTCTCCACCTCATCCATGTCTGTCTCTCCATAATACTCTTGTATTATATATAACAAACATAAATAAATAAAACAATTAAACCATTCATAAAAATAAAATAATTATATAAAATTTAATAATACTCACAAAGGCATCAGGATGATCTCGCATATACTCGCTCAAACGCCGATATCCAAAATGTGTAGCATACTCGATCTCATGTTTCGTAGGATATCAGCCATAATCCTTTCGCTGCATTGAAACAAATAAAAAAGATTAGTTGCTTGCATTTTAACTAAAATAAAAAATATACTCACAATAACACATATACTTACAAATGTAGCTACAAAACCATTATGGCCCATTTGGCCTAGGTGCGATTGGTGGCCCGACTCCACTCTCTTCTTTGCAGCAGCCTGTTTATTTAAGAAAAAAAACATAAATTAAATGTAAAAAATTACTAAAATATATAAAAATTATAAATATAAACTATTAATTTGTGTACCTTCTGCTGAGGAAATGACTCCTGAAGATGTAGCTGTCTACGAAAAAACTACCACGTCTTAGGTTGTATGTTAGGTCGCCTCTTATTTTTTTCCACCATACAATATCTCCTGTTAATTTAATCTCAAACAGAAAAAAAATCAGAATACATACACATATATACACACACATAGACATACACATACCCTCATACACATATACATGCAAACATATATGCATACATATATGTATACATATACACATATACATACATATAACATAAACACACATATACATATCCACATTATACATACACACACATGCATGCATATACACTCATTCATACAAAATACATGCATTTATCCCACAATAATGTGTAGTTGTGTATATGTGAATATGTGTGTATGTGTAAATGTGTATATGTGAATACGTGTGAATGTGTAAATATGTCTATGTGAATTTTTTGTGTATGTAGATAATCAGATTATTAATATCAAATACCATTATTTGTAGATTCTGATCAATCAGATGGAACTCCACCACCGTCTCCTCATCGTGCAACGACTATATACTGTAAGTATATCAAACATTTAATTTTAAATATATTTGATGGATACATAACTTATAATTTTTTTTTGTTTCTTATTATGTGCAGATTCTGATCAATCAGAGGGTACTCCACCACCTCCTACCCATGCAACGACTTCACATGTGTCCTCCGATAGGGTTTATGATGAATTTTACTATCAAGAGCATATTATATGTTGGTGTAACTCTTGTTATGGCACGTATCGAAGACCACGATTGGAATGTATTGAACATGAGGCAGATTATGGTACTTTTGAGCATGCACCATCACCTGGCCAATGTGATAATGCTTGGGTATGTATTTTATATATATATTAATGTCATTATTTTGTTAAAAAACCATATATAAAATCAAATTACTATTGATATACACAAATACTTGCTCGATGATGATGATGATGATAATTTTTCTCATAATGTTAATATACCTCGTACAACATCATGGACTTGCTGTTCATCAGTTACAAGCAGAGGTTGCTAGAAATCCTCTACCTCCTGGTTTAGAGACTGAAACGGCTAGAGATTATCCATTGCCAGCTCGTGATCGTTCTTTAGTACAAACATATGATAGAAGAACATATGGAGGATGGAATAGAGGACCACTTCATTTAGATGGAGATGTTTTCAACTTTTGGGGTAATCGCTATATGATTGCTCCATCCACTATTACTAATGCTGGTCGTGGTCTCTTTATTGTAGAGGATTTTTATGTGCCTCCAAACTCTGAAGTCACTCTTATGTCACTTTGTGGTCCTATATATGGATGGGGAGATTGGCATCGACTTTCACATTATGTTCAAAGGATGAGTACTTAAGGAATATGCTTGAACGCAGCATCCCTTACTAGTAGAAGGATTTTACATGCAGAAAATGAAAGATTATATATTGATGGAAGACCTTACACACATGGAAATATAGAAGGTTTAATAAATAGTAGTCCAGGGTTACATAATAGTTCAAGGACTAATTGCATATTTGAGGAGCGTGAAAATAGTCATGAATCACCATACATGAGTAGAGATGTATCAAGATACATATTTGTCAATGTTATTACTACATTACATGCCGATGATGAACTATTAGTAAATTATGGATGGCGTAGACCACCAAGAGCACCTTTTAGCTAGAGAGAATTAAAATTTTCTATACATATTTAATAAGTTATATACTTAATTTTATATTTAAAGTTTACTTTTTATTCATTTATGGAATACTAATGAATTTTATTTATATGTGTAGATTCCAACATATGATGTTTATGATATTCCTCCACAACATTCACAATTGCCAGTAAGACCTCATTTATCAGAAGCTTTCATGAGGAGGCTACGCAAAAGTAATCCTGTGGAATATGCAAGGTTGAAAGATCTATATTCAAAAGACAATAAAGTACAAGATTTGTGTGACAATGATGAAGATGATGGCATGGAAAGTTTTATTGAGGATTGGTAGCAAAATGACAGTGAGAGCATTGATATTTCTAAAAATGAGAAATATCTTCGAGAGGAATGTCTAAAGCATGTATATGAAGGAAGTCCTTTGACATGACTAAGTGCGAGCTTACTTATTCTCAATCTTCAAAATCGTTTTGGATGGAGTAGTGTATCTGTTTTGACACTATTAAGGTATAATTTTCAATTTTCTATCTATCTATCTATATATATATATATATATATATATATATATATATATATATATATATATATATATATATATATATATATATATATATATATATATATATATATATATACATACATACACATAATATACATGAATGCATACACACATATAAACATACACACATTTTGAAGGATGGAAAAATAATTTTAAAGGATGGGCGAACAAAAAGTGTCCATCCAATCCAGGTTTTTATTTTTACTTTAGATAAGGTAAGAACAAGAACTTGAATTGAATGGACACTTTTTTGTTCGCACATCTTTTAAAACTATTAATGCATCTTTCAAAATATTCGCAAAAAATTTGATTGTTTGAATGGCAGGATACGATTGTTTGTTTTGGAGGATATAATGTATGTACCTTCATTGAATGATTTGTCGATTCTATCATATGTTCAGTTTAAAAGTGTGAGAAGCGGATTTATAATTGCTATTCAAAGAATTTGGCACCGTTTATAGGGCATACAATGGTGATCTGGATGAATCACATGCACAGAGGTTACTCAAGATAGAGCAATCTGATTATAATGGACTAGTGCCAGCAGGATTCCGGGGGTATGCAGTAAACCTCTTGCATGTCAATGATGAGCATATGAACTTTAGGATACAAAGTGGAAATCATGGTGGCTTGAGAGGATCACTTTTATACATCTTGTTCAAAGAACTCCAAGTCACCCAGATTCTCATCCTTGGTGGCAAGTCATTCATGTGCAACCTAGAGGTAGGTCATTGTTTGAACAGTTTATCGTTAGAGAGATCAAAGAAAGTCCTCTTGATGATTCAGCATAAGATACTGATACATCAACATCTGAAAGAGAAATTAGAATCATTATACGTGATAATGATACTAATATTTTTGATGAAGAGGATAATTCTGTACATGCTGATTCTACTGATGAGGAAGAGGAATTACCAGAAATAGATATTAATCCATCAATAGATGATGTGATTCATGAGAACATAGATTTAACAATAGAAGAAATAAATGAAATCAATAAGGATAATGAAGATGAGACTATATTAATGTCTTAACAAAATGATGACAATAATGAAAACATATGAGCAGATTAGATAGTAAATTCTACTCTAGTTATCGATCAATAACTTGAAGCTTCTGAATGGAGATCAGATAATAGATTTTTTTATTAACTTGAATAACGATGAATCCTACTAGAGAGATGAAATCATGTTCTTTTAAGTTAGAACATGAAGCTAGAGGGTATGCCTAATTATTTTATATATAGCTTTATCTTCGAGGAGCAAATTTTTATCATGTATGTATGCATATGTGTGTGTATTCATGTGTATTATATGTATACATATGTTAGTATGCATATATATGTATTTCATGTATATGTATGTGTTTGCATGTGTGTGATATATGTATACATGTGTTAGTATGCATATGTGTATATATGCATATGCATTTATGTAAAATATTCAAGTATTCATGTAATATATGCAAGTGTTTATAATTGTGTACATGTATATATGTATATGTGTCTATGTGTAAATATGTACATGTAAATATGTATGCATGTATATATATGTTTATGTGTGCATGTAGGCATGTATATGTGATGTGTACATGTATATATGTCTATGTGTAAATGTGTACATGTAAATATGTATGCATGTATATATATATATTTATGTGTACATTTAGGCATGTATGTGTGATGCATAATATATCTACTCCATTTTATATTTATGTATGTGTATCTACATGATGTGAATATATCTTTATATATATTATGATCCTCGTTGATTTGAGTAGCTATATATAGAGGCATAAGGTTGGGAGGAGAGACATCTCTCTAGTAGGACATCGGAGGAATAGATGCAATGTGTACATATACTTCAAACATATGGCTAGAAGGTTGAATTAGAGTTTTTAAATTAGGGGTTTTAAAACCCTAAGATCAAAATTAGTGTTTTCAATTTAGGATTTTTGAAATAAGATTTCTTTTTATTTATTTATGCGTATTCATGTGTTGTGTATGTATGTGTATCTATATGTGCATATGCATGTGTTGTGTGTGTATATATGCATGTAAATATGATTATATGAGTGTATGTGTGTGTACATATGATTATGCATGTGTATGTGTATGTGAGTATGTGTACGTGTATGTGAGTATGTGTATGTGTCTATGTGTATTCATTATATGTGTGTAACTGCATGCATGTGTATGTGTGTGTAAAAATGTGCATGTATGTGTGTGTATGTATAAATGTGCATGTATGTGTATATGTGTGTAAATGTGCATGTATGATGTATATGTGTGTGTATTCCTGTATTTGTACCTCTAGTCTCACTCTTTTCTCTCTCTTTCTCTCTCTCATATACATACATACATAAACACATACTCATATCCACATATATATACATAAAAGCAGTGCATACCGTGCATTATCGCGACGATGAGCCATAAGTGTCCACATCTATTTTAGACACCACTTAAGCGACCATCCTATCCCAAACTCTGTCTCAAGTGAACTAAGTACGTATTTTTTATCCCTCTCATCATGCTCACTACAAAAATAAAAAAATAATGTAAATAAAACATAAGATATTTATTTCAATTTGTATGTAAAATTTATACTTAATAAGATAAGTGGACAAGGCACAGGTAAGAGTCGCATAATGCCTGCATTCTTCTCTTGAACTCCAATCCATTCCCTATGTACACAATGTTCCCCTCTGGCTCTATATCACACTCTAGTCCTAAGGTGCCTATGCATGTCCTCATAGGCAACTCTGCTCTGCTATCATGATCTGGAGGTGGTATAGGTGTCCTGAAAATAGATAGATAAAAATAAATAAAATTTTGTGTTATAATATCATTAAAAAAGTTTATGAAAAAAAAACATACCTATGAGCAGATAGCTCTCTTCCTGCATGTGGAGCCGTAGAAGAGCCCTCCTCTGATCGTTTGGTAAGCATCTGGATCGTATAGTCCAACTCATCATCAGACGTCTCTGAGTAATCACGCATGATGGCCCCTAGAGTATTAGACGGAACTCTTGCTCTCATAAGACTTTTTATGAGAGTGAGTTTCACCTTTCTCTCTCTACTAGGATCCATAATACCTAACATATAAAACAAAATGGGTTAGAAATCAATATATATACGTGTACATATGTATGTGTGTATGCATTAAGTATATGTATGTATGCATGTGTGTGTATGTATGTGCGTGTATCTGTGTGTATGTGTGTATGCATGTGTATGTGTGTGTATGCATCATTATGTGTGTATGTGTCTATGTGTGTATGTGTGTGTATATGTGTGTGTGTATGTGTGTGTGTCTATGTGTATGTGTGTGCGTCTGTTGGCAGCAGTCCGGGAACCGAAGGAGCCACAAGACGAAGAGAGTCAGAGTGAAGGGACAGCACAAGCAGACATGGCAGTCAAAGAAGATCTGGCAAGTAGGCCAATAATTTTCTTCATGAAGAAGCAAGTACGAGCATTCACGCAGATCTAGCACTAAGGCAACCTTTAATTTTTCAAAACCTTTACACCAATTAAAAGTGATTCTCATCACTAACAACCCCTGTAAATACCATGTTCACCTTTTTGTAGCTCTATTTTGTGCAAGCCAAGGAGTCCTTGAGCTTGAGGAGCTTTAGAAGTATCTACCTGCCAATTTTCATATTTTTTAGATCTCGTTTGAGCCCTCTAATAAGCCCTGGAACCTAATTTTTAACTAGGCCGGACACTAGGTCTCAACAGGGCCAAAGCTAGTCAAAAACTATAAAAGGAGCTAGAGAGCTCATTTTTGAGGCTAGATTGTAATTGGAATGAACTTGTGAGAGCTTTTTGGAAGTAATCTAAGAACTCCATTGCTTCTCCCTCTTTGTCTTGCCGTGTGTGCGCGTGTGTGTGTATGTGTGTGCATGCTTGTGTGCTTCTCACTCACGCACTTGTGCCTCCACTTGCTCGAGGTCTTCATACCATCCTCACGTCTTCCCGGATTGACATTAAAGGAGGTGCTACTCATCACTGAGCTACACCAAATTTTGGCGCCGTTGCCGGGGATCGAGCTTTGAGGACGAGCGTGTGATGGTAAGACGTAGATTGGAGACGTTGGCATTGTAGGTAATTTCTTTACTTTTCCTATTTTTCTCTTCCTTACCTTACCACCATCACCACCATCTCCCACCTCCAATTCCATCATCGCGAAAATTTCAGTTTTTTGATCATATCACCTTCTCCACCTCATTTCCCTCATTTCACTTCTGAGAGAGAGCGAAATTGTGTGTGCTGTTTTTGCATGTTTCTTGAGCTGTCTTGCAGGTACAGGTCACATCATCGTCCCCAGCACTCTGCGCAGGTACGGAATTCGAAGTAACTGTCTGTGTGTCGCCGACCTCTGTCAATCGCGACCGACAGAAAAAACGCTCAAATTACCAAACAAAGTGCAAAACCATGATCTACAGGCCTAGAGCTTCCCAAAAATGTGTTTAGTTTCTTGAAATTCCTCAGATTTCTGTCAATCGTGATCGCTCTGTCAATCGCGACCGACAAACCACGACGGACAGACCTGTCAATCGCGATCGACCAGTCAATCGCGATCGACAGCCCACGACGGCTCTGTCAATCGCGACCGATAGAGTCAACGACCGATTGACCACGACTGACGGACCATACGCGTGACACGTGTCAATCGCGATCGAGCCATCAATCGCAATCGACTCATCAATCGCGACTGACAGCCCACGACGGCTCTTTCAATCGCGACCGACACAGTCAACGATTGTTTGACCACGACGGACAGACCCTCGCGACCGACTTGTCAATCGCGATCGACCCATCAATCGCGATCGACAGAGTCAACGACCCTTTGACCATGACTGATTGACTTTTCGTAACCCCTGTCAATCGCAACTGACCAGTCAATCGCGACTGACAGCCACGACGGACCTGTCAATCGCGATCGACACGTCGATCGCGACTGACCTGTCTATCGCGACCGACAGACTTTGCGAACACGTTAGAAGGGCAAATTAGGTCAAATTTTTAAGGCAAAAATAGTGGTCTAAATTTTGGCCAAGTGTGGGACAAACACAAGGGTGTAGTATTGCATTACGAGGGCATGACCCAAGTAACTCGAGAATTCCTGTTTGCTTGTTAACCTAGTTTAATCCTGTTTTAGCCCAAAACCCTGAACTGGCATAACTTTCTCATACAAAATCCGTTTGCCGTGATTTTTGTTTTGTTGGAAAGCTCACAGGGGGAACAAAGTTCAGGGGTCTCTAGAGTTGTGTCCAAAAAGTCATAGTGCAAATTGGTGAAGTGTTACATGAATGAAAGTTCTGTCTTTTGAATTTAAGTCTTGAGCTAACAGTGGGCCTTTTACAGGTCCTTTGAGAGCAGCGAAGGGTACGCAAGGCAAGAGTAAGTGCAGGCTTGGGAACACGCGTCCTGGGCACCCCAGGGCAACAACACAAGGAAAGGAACTCAAGGTTGGAAAACCCGCAACACCCTCTGTCAATTCTTAGTTTAGGCTAAGTGCGGGTAGTGTTAGAAGTAATTCCAGGCAACGATAGGCACGAGATAAATCAAAGACTGTCTAAGAAATCAACTTCAAGTCAAGAGATAACCTGTGTGTGTGTGAACGACAACCTTAAAGGAAAAGAACCTAACGTGAAACGACCAAACTAAAGTGCGAAATTAAACTCAAGTATTCCTAACGACGTGATATCAGACAAGAGTATAAACACGATAATCAACAAAAAAAAGGAATTAAGTAATTGATACAAAGGACTCTGAAACGTGGTTGTACCTGGGAAAAATTGGGTTAATCAGTTAGGCATATGAACCTTAGATCAGGACGACACCTAGTAAGAGAGAGACAAAGCCTTAGGTCTTCAGAGGCTAGTGTCAATCATACTGCAAGGTCTTGGGCCCAGTAGTTGAGTCACCACTCGCATTACCCTAGCTCTGATACCAGTGAATCAGAAATGTCTCAAGGCATGGACAGACCTACGGGAAGTTCAGGTGTGCCATACTTGCACAGGGTAGAAGGCCCTTACAAAACACAGTTGGAATACCTTAGGACCAACCGATTAGGTGCTAGCATCTATGAGGACGGCCTAGGAAGATCCGTGGTCCAGATTAAAAACCCTGACCAATCCATAGGACTAGAGCACCCAGCTGTCAAGTTTGAAAGCGGAGCATACATGGACAAAGAAGGAACCATATACGTAGTCACAAGTCACCCAGATAGGACAGATGAATTTGGGAATGTAATCTCAGAAGCGGACTTAGATGACTTGGAACAAGGAAACATGGGTGTAGAACCTAGAACCCCCCGAGGCAAATCTGTTCTCACTAGGATTATCACACCTAAGTGGGTTCCCCAAGACAACAAAAGCATAGATCTGCTTCTGAACCGAGAGACTGACGAAGCCTTTTGGAGGTATAAATCTGATCGGCCAATGGATATAGGAACTATCATGATCTATGAGTTTAAAGATCCTGATAGCCCAGGTAGAGTGACCTACTTAGATCACGCTTCGGAGAGGATCTTTGTGGTGACAGAAAATGATAGGCATGCTTACACTTGGAAGGGTGAATTCCTTTTTCCCCAACCAAGATCGAATGTATCCTATGGTCACCCTGGAGCTGGAACATCCCAAGCTCATGAAATGCAAAGAGACAGAAGTAGAGATAGACCAGAAGTAAGCTTTGCCAACACAGGAGGCAGAGAAAGAACGAGGACGGAAACAAATAGAGTAGAACCTGAGATACTTAGAGCTCACAGGAATCAAAGAAATGCGGATGAGTTCCCTCTACCACGACCTAGAGAGCACACAAGGACCTTGAGACCGACTCAGCTAGTTAAGTCCATGAAGAACTACTTTGATGGCACGGGAGATCCGTACGATCACGTGGCTGAGTTTAGGCAAGTCTTGAGAGCTGAACAAGTGGAGGATCTATTCACGCAGTACAATGCCTTCGGTCTGACCCTTAGGAACACTGCCCTGACATGGTTTCAGCCACTAAATGAGAGGCAGTTCAGGAGCATAGACCAACTCCTAGAGGCTTTCATTATTGAATTCTCTAAGAGTGGCATAAGGCATAATACCTCCTCGCTGATTCACAGCTTCAAGCAAACCCCGCAAGAGACCGTGAGACTTGCAGGAAGGAGATTTAGGCAATATCTTGAAAGATGCCCTGTTTCGGAGTTACCCACACCAGCCAAGCAAGTGGCTTTATTCTTGGATGGATTGCTAAGTACCAAATTAAGATCATATTGATGGAGAGTGTTAATCTCCAAAAGAATAACCTACTCTTGTGATTAGAGCACCTCTATACCAAGAGTAAGTCAAAAACTTCACAACACAAAAGTCTGCTGCACAATTTCTTCAATTAATCTATCAAATGCGGAAAGTTTTTATGAAACTTTGTATGGAGTGTCGCCTAGAGTTTGCGCACCTCCTTCAAGTTAAATTTCTTCAAAAGGTTTAGTATAACTTGAGAAATCACATTCACAAGTTACCTATGTCTGAAACTGTCATTCTGAACAGTCAACTTCACACCTGTAACTTCTAAGACTTAGTTCTCCTTGAATAAAACCCGTTTAAGCAAACGCTTCTGGTTACGAATAGCTTATCTTCTAACTTAAAGATTAAGCCCTCACTCATGCAAAACTTTAAAGTATGCACTGAGAAATGATCAAAACATTGATCACCGAAAATGCACCTGTTTCAGTAAACTTTGAACACTCAACACATATGAATGTTCCTACTGACAATCTCGGTTTCTGTTTACAATTAAACTCTGAAACTTAAGCTATAGATTGATTAACTATAGACTTAGATATCCTCAATAGGATTTCACACATCATCTATCACATATGAAAACACACAGAAATTTCGGCGCAGTATTTCTTCGATTATTCAGAAAGTTACAGTTGAGTGATGAGAGGAAAACTCAACTAACTTCTCATATGTCTCATGACATCTAACTCCTTATTCTTTCTCTATGTCCTTCTCTTCTCTCTTCCTCATTCTACCTCTCATTCTTTCATCACTATTCATCACTACGCGCCTCGACATTTTCCAGGTATTTATAGAATTTGTACAAGCTTATAACGCGGACTATACTACTGTACATATGTGTACAATTTTTCCGGTTCTTCTTCCAAGCTTCAAACTTTGTTCTTTTCTTCCTCCTTTTATCTTTCAACTCTTCATGAACTGAAAACTGTAAAAATGATCATTTCTGGTGACATTCCGGTGACTTTCCAGTAATCTTCCGGTACTGTTCCAGTGACCTTCCGGTACTGTTCCGGTGCCTTCCGGTGACCTTTTTAACGAAATTTTTCCTGAAGTTTCTGCGGACTTAAAGACCTTCAATTGTTGATTGTCTTGCACCAACAGCTCCCCCTCAATCATCAATTGAGGTTTTCTCTGTCTTCTTTATTCCTGCCATATCTTTAAACCTTTGTAACTTAGGTCCATCCAAACTTTTTGTAAGCATATCAGCTATCTGATCTTTCGTTGAAGTATGGATTACTTCAATCTCTTTATCCATCACCTTCTCTCTTAGAAAGTGATACTGAATCTCAATGTGTTTAGTCCTGGCATGAAAAACAGGATTAGCAACTAAATATAATGAACTCATGTTATCTCCAAATATAATTGGAGTCCTCTGTAAAGTGTCAAAATTCTTCATTAAAGTCTTTAGCCAAATTACTTCCTTTGCGGCTTCAACCATGCCTTTGTACTCAGCTTCGGTAGAAGACAAAGCAACTGTATGTTGCTTCTTGGAACACCATGAGATTAGCTTATCTCCCACATAACACATGTATCCATATGTTGACCTTCTGTCATCTGGATTACCTGCCCAATCTGCATCACTGTATATTTTGATATTTGTATCTGATGTAAAACCATAATACAAACCTTCTTTGAGTGTACCCTTAATGTACCTCAACACCCTTTGTCCTGCAATCCAGTGTTCTTTCCTTGGACAGTGCATGAATTGAGACAATACTCCTACTGCATATGATAGATCAGGTCTGGTTAAAGTAGCATAGATAAGACTACCAACCAAACTCTGATATTGTCTCACATCCTTGAATTCTTCACCTCCAAACTTACTCAGTTTGTGATTCACCTCCATTGGAGTAGGTGCTATCCGGCAATCATTCATTTTAAACTTGATTAACAAGTTCTTCAAATATCTTTCTTGGGTCACGAATACTCCATGCTGAGTATATGTGATCTCCATACCCAAGAAGTAAGACAAGTCTCCCAAGTCACTTATCTTGAACTCCTTTTCCATTTGCTTCTTGAGTCTTTGTATACCTGACTCATCTGTTCCTGTAAGAATTATATCATCAACATATATACACATGTATATGAAACCATTATCACTTGCTTTTATAAGCAGACTACTATCTGCTTCAGACACCTGAAAACCAAGTTCTTTCAAGAACTTTACAAGTCTAAAATTCCACGCTCTTGGCGCTTGCTTCAAGCCATACAAAGCTCTCTTGAGCTTGCACACATGTTCTGGATACCTTTTATCTCTGAACCCTTGAGGTTGTTCCATGAACACATCATCTGAAATATAACCATTCAGAAAAGCATTTTTCACATCTAACTGACATAACTTCCAACCTTTGCTCGCAGCAACAGCTATGAGTGTTCTGATGGTTGTCATCTTTGCCACTGGACTATAAGTCTCATCATAATCAACTCCATATGTTTGAGCAAACCCTTTGACAACAAGTCTAGCTTTGTATCTAGACACACTTCCATCTGCAAATCTTTTGGTCTTGTAGACCCACTTGCATCCAATAATCTTCTGGCTATTTGGTTTAGGAACTAAATCCCATGTTTGATTTTCCACCAATGCATCATGTTCTTCTTGCATAGCTTTGTCCCATTTTTCCTTACCTTTTGCCTCTTTGTATGTAGAAGGGTCTTCATCTGCTTTCATTATGTAAGCATAATCTTTCGTAGCCAAAAATGAAGTATCATAACTGTACCTTGTAGGTTGCCATCTATTTCTCGATGACCTTCTGAGTTCTCTAGTCCTTGAGGTTTCTGGTTCTTCACACTCAGGATCAAATCTTGGCCTTTCTTCAACTTCTTCCTGCACTTCATAATTTTCTTCTTCATCAATTATTTGAACCTTTGATTTACCTTTCTTTTGACTCACTTCTTCTTCATCACCTGTATTGACATTAACTGTTCCTGCATACCAAGAACTTTGCTCATCAAACGTAACATCTTTTGACACCAGAAAATGTTTTGTGGATGGATTCCACAACCTGTATCCCATCTGTCTGTCATCATAACCAATGAAAACATATTTTTCAGCTTTAGGTTCCAATTTGTGTCTTAATTGTGATGGCACATATGCATATGCCACACATCCAAATACTCTCCAATGATCCAGGGTAGGTCTTTTACCCCACCAAGCTTCATATGGTGTCATACCCTGCAGGGCTTTACATGGTAATCTATTAACCAAATAAGTAGCTGTATTTACAGCTTCAGCCCACAAATAATTAGGGCAATTTTTCTCATTCATCATGGACCTTGCAAACTCAACAAGAGTCCTATTCCTTCTTTCTGCTACACGATTTTGTTGAGGAGAATATCTGCAAGTAACTTCTCTTTTTATACCTGCATTCCATAAGTAGTCACTGAATTCGTTGGAGAAATACTCTCCCCCTCCATCTGATCTTAGTCTCTTCAGTTTATGACCTGTAGTTCTTTCTGCATACGCACGATAATGTTTGAATGTATTGAATACTTCTGACTTATCCTTGATCACATAGATAGTGATCCATCTAGTAGCATCATCAACATAAATCACATAATATCTCGATCCATTTATACTGAAATCCTTTGACGGTCCCCACACATCTGTGTGTACCAACTCAAGCTTCTCTGAGTGCATAAAACCATGCTTGGTATAAGAACTCTTATGAGCCTTACCAAACTGACATGCCTCACATTTGTATGTCATATGTTGCCCTGCAACATTAGGCAATCCAAGCACCGAACCATTGTTAACCATATCTTTAATACCTCTTTCATTGAAGTGTCCAAGCCTCTTGTGCCAAAGATCTAACTCAGAAATTTTCTGTCCTTCATATGTAAACATGGCCTGACCAATGTTTCCTTGAATCTTCAGTGTAAACAGTCTTCCTTCTTTCTTTCCTGAAACAATCTGTTTATACCCTTGAATGGGATCTTCCACGTATACTCCTTCATTAGTCAATCTTACTTCATATCCCTTTTCAACAATTTGTCCTACACTTATCAAATTCTTAGGAATTGTAGGAACATACAGAACCTTACCCAATAAGGTACTACCGTCTTTAGCTTTCACTGATCCAATCGACTTCACTTTATGCTTTGTGTTGTCACCTGTTTGAACAACATGATTAGAAACTTTATTCTCCAAATCAGTCATCAATGATATGTTTCCACTCAGGTGATTGCTACATCCTGAGTCAATGTAGAAGACTCTTTGATCTTCATTCTGCCTTTCACAAGTAGCATTCAATATCAATGTTGAATCCTCCTTCTATTCTGAAGCATAATTGTAGTAGGTATTGTTATATTGTTGACTTTGGAATCCTCTACCTGCATTTCTTCCAAAGTAACTCCTACCACCTCTGCCTCTGAAATTTCCTCTTTGATTTCTGCCACCTCTTCCTCTTGCATTGTAACTTTGACTATATCCATTATTACTTTGAGTATTGTGCCAACAATCATTAGCTAAATGATTTGTCTTACCACAAATCCAGCAGGCTTTGCCTCCATCTTTGTTGTTTCTGCCTTTTCCTCTACCTTTGCCACCTCCTCTTCCTCTTAGGAAGTTGGCTTGGCTAGTTGTTCCTTCATCTTCATTTGCTTGTTGCTTTCCTTTGCTATTCTTCTTTTTATCCTTTGAGTACATTGCGTGACCTGCACTCTTGTCACCATCTCCTTTAACATCATTCTCAAATGTTAGCATATGTCCTAGCAACTGATTTAAATCTGGAGTGAAATGATCAAGTGATAACTCTGTAGACAAAATAAACGGCTTCCATTTGTCATCACCTCTTAAGCCTGTAAGAATTTGTCTTACCAATTTATCCTCTTCAATGTCTTCATCAACAGCTCCTAATGCATCTGCAATGTCTTTCATTCTTGTCACATAGTCTGAAACGGACTGAGAAGCCTTCTTCTTGAAGGTTGTAAACTCTGCCCATAAGGATGCCTTCCTTGACTTAGTAGTATTCTGGAAATGCTCCTCCAAAGCATTCCAAATGTCAGTTGCACTTTCAAGACCTCGAATATGAGGTAACAAGTAATCATTGACTGCCATATAGATAATGCTTCTAGCTTGAGCATCTTTCTTCATCCAATTTTTCAAATCTGCTAACTCTTCCCTAGTCGGAACACTAGGATCTCTGAACTGTGGCTTTTCTTCTTCTCCTGTGATATAAGCTATCAAATCTTTGCTCATAAGATGAGCTTCCATCCTCATTGACCACGCAGGATAGTTTTCCCTATCCAGTTTCTCTATCTGCAGAGAATCTCCCATCTTGTGTCTTCCTGTGTATTGAAATTTTCAACCTTTATGAATAATGTATGTACCTTTGCTTCAAATTAGACCCCGTTTGTCTTTCTTGCTATCGTATGATCTCTTCTTCAGGTTTCGCCTTCAAGCTTTCACCTTTTAGTTCTTTAGTTGTTGAATTCTTTGTAACCGCAGCAATCGGAATCCTCCTTTCTTTGATTTTGATGTCTCCTGCTCTGATACCACTGATGGAGAGTGTTAATCTCCAAAAGAATAACCTACTCTTGTGATTAGAGCACCTCTATACCAAGAGTAAGTCAAAAACTTCACAACACAAAAGTCTGCTGCACAATTTCTTCAATTAATCTATCAAATGCGGAAAGTTTTTATGAAACTTTGTATGGAGTGTCGCCTAGAGTTTGCGCACCTCCTTCAAGTTAAATTTCTTCAAAAGGTTTAGTATAACTTGAGAAATCACATTCACAAGTTACCTATGTCTGAAACTGTCATTCTAAACAGTCAACTTCACACCTGTAACTTCTAAGACTTAGTTCTCCTTGAATAAAACCCGTTTAAGCAAACGCTTCTGGTTACGAATAGCTTATCTTCTAACTTAAAGATTAAGCCCTCACTCATGCAAAACTTTAAAGTATGCACTGAGAAATGATCAAAACATTGATCACCGAAAATGCGCCTGTTTCAGTAAACTTTGAACACTCAACACATATGAATGTTCCTACTGACAATCTCGGTTTCTGTTTACAATTAAACTCTGAAACTTAAGCTATAGATTGATTAACTATAGACTTAGATATCCTCAATAGGATTTCACACATCATCTATCACAGATGAAAACACACAGAAATTTCGGCGCAGTATTTCTTCGATTATTCAGAAAGTTACAGTTGAGTGATGAGAGGAAAACTCAACTAACTTCTCATATGTCTCATGACATCTAACTCCTTATTCTTTCTCTATGTCCTTCTCTTCTCTCTTCCTCATTCTACCTCTCATTCTTTCATCACTATTCATCACTACGCGCCTCGACATTTTCCAGGTATTTATAGAATTTGTACAAGCTTATAACGCGGACTATACTACTGTACATATGTGTACAATTTTTCCGGTTCTTCTTCCAAGCTTCAAACTTTGTTCTTTTCTTCCTCCTTTTATCTTTCAACTCTTCATGAACTGAAAACTGTAAAAATGATCATTTCTGGTGACATTCCGGTGACTTTCCTGTAATCTTCCGGTACTGTTCCAGTGACCTTCCGGTACTGTTCCGGTGCCTTCCGGTGACCTTTTTAACGAAATTTTTCTTGAAGTTTCTGCGGACTTAAAGACCTTCAATTGTTGATTGTCTTGCACCAACACATATGTGTACTTGAAGGACCCTAGGACCATAGAAGAGTGTGTACGCATGTGTATTGACATTGAGGACAACCTAGGGGAGGAGTTAGAGCTTTCCAAGATATACAAAGATTCAGATAGTGCCTCGAGCCTCTCTTCCACGCAATCCACATCAATCGAGGAACTTGCAGAGAAAGTAGCTCAGAAATTAGGTGTAACTAGCAAACAAACCCAAGGTTTGCCCTTGTGAAAAGGTGCTATACTTGTGGCGGCGACCACATGGCGAATGTATGTTCCATTATGGCTCAACCCCAAGTTAATCCTAGTAGCCAGTACTGCACCATAGAACGAAGGTACACCAATCACACCGCGCAAGACTGCCCCTACAATAAGCAGGTTGTTAGGCAACCCTACCCTCAGCCATACCCTCAGCAGGGAAGATACCAGAACCCGTACCCTCCACAACCATATGGCAGGGCACAAAAACCTTATCAGCAACCATACCAAAACCAACAAAGGCCTGAACCAGTGTTAGCTCAACAACCCCCTACCCCAACTAACGCGATCCCAGTAAAATATGCAATAGTAGAAGAAAACATGAATAGAGCTATAGTCCCTGTAACACCACTGCTTTCTGAAAGTGACCCCAGTGACCATAGCTTTGATTCTACACATGTCGATAGTCCCCATGCTTACTACATGCAATCTCCTGAGCATGGTGAGTCCTACTATAGTGAAGAGCCAAATGAACCTAGTTGGGAGTCAGATTACACAAACGTCATGTACGCAAACCCCAATCCTAGACCTCAACTTAGGCAGGTAAGACCCCCATTCCCTAGAGGACCGTGCTACAGATGCCAAGGAGATCACCTCATTCGTGATTGTCCCTTACCTCCACCTACGCAACCCCAGTCAGTGACAATTCAGGGCTTTTGCCAAGAATGTGGAAAGGAGCATCTCTTACGAGATTGCCCTAAGAATCCTAATAATATGCCAAAAATCACTCCTATTAACGTTATTGGGTTGGTGGTAGACTCCACAGGAAGCATGACGTCCACTGCACCAGTACAGGTCGTGACTAGAGCTCAGGCATTACAGCAGAACCAAGGGGTAGACCAGGATAAGAACCTAGAGGCTAGTGAACCCGAGAGCATGACAAAGAAAAGGACTAGAGCATGGAAAGATAGTCGGGAAAGAATGAAAAGACAATGGGCTAAAAAGATGAATGAACTTGAGGAAAGCATAAGAGAAACCAAAGCTAGGATAACTGAACTCACATCTCAAACTCCCTCTCACACTATCCCACCACCACCATTCCCATCGCCATCCGACCCGCCACCTTCCAACCCACCTCATATGATTCCACCACCCCCTAGAGTAGGATCAGTATTAGCTGATCCCACTCCTGAAGATATAGACATGATGCTTAAAGCATATCAGGCCAGAATCCAAGAAGGGCCAAATGTCACGGATCATGACAAGTGTTACCCTAGAGCTGACCTAGAGATAGAAAGAACCAAGCTTTGCGCGAAAATGGTCGCATTGGCTCAGACTATGTTTGAAGCCAGTCGCCTTTTCAATTACTCGGGCTCAGCCAAGACGCAATTACACTTGGATGGACTTCTAGAGAAGTTAGAGGGCATAATTGCAAGATCTGCCAAGGAAGAAAAAAATCAAGAAAGGGAGAACGTAAGCAAAAACATGACCCATCCCCCATCAAAAGTTTATGTGGCCAATTCCACTGAACGAGACAACCCCCCCTCCCTAGAAAGAATAGAGAATCTAATGGCACAATCACAAAAGGAACCAGCCTCTCAACACAAGGGCAAGGCAAGTGAAAGAGTAAGCATTCCTACTCAAGAATCCTATGTGCCTAACTCTACGGAGCCGGACACATCATCTTCTATGAATCGGTTCACACCAGAATTCCTACGCGAGATTCAAGAAGACAAATGGGCTAAGGAAAGTGAAGTCCCTCCTCCCATTGAACTTGTGGATGATGCACATGACCAATTCCCACAAGACATCCCATCCATTTATGGAGAGCAGGAAAGTACCCAATCTCAAGAAAGATTAGACTTCGAGTCTAATTCTTTACAAGAACTACCCCACTTCACAGGCCCATGGGAAGCAAGGTCCACCTGTATGAGAGCACCTACAGTCATGGTAAGGAACGAAGATTCAGTCATACCTAGGAACACAGAGGTAGTGAAGAACACCAAAGTGCAATGCAATCTCACTTTGGAAGAGCTGCTTAAGGTTAGACCAGAAGTGTGGAAACATGTAGCCAAACAAGTACCTGAGATAGCAAAACCTCGTTCCCAGGTAGGATCACATAGGATAGTGCCAGAGATACCCTTGGATAAGATAGGAGATATGTGTGAAGGTGAAGAAGGGAACACCTATCTTCCCATTACTTACCAGGAGTACACCACCAAGGCAATTTTGGACTCAGGTGCAGGAGTTGCAATTGCCACCACTTCCCTATGGAAGCGTTGGGGCAAGCCAGCACTCAGGCCAACGAGAATGAAATTGCACATGGCCGATGGTCACATAGAGAGACCCCTAGGGTTGTTAAAAGGAATAACTCTCACTACATGTGGTGTTGAGTTCGAGCATACATTTGCTATATGTGACTTTAGCAAAAATCATGCCTATGAGATGATTTTGGGAAGAACATTTATGCGACAGTTGCAAGTGGTACAGGACTGGGGAACCAACTCCTTGTATTTGCAACACTTAGGTGTTACGACCAAAGTCAATCTCAAGGATTACTCTCATAGAGATGTACCTCCTATCCAATGGAATCCCATCCATAGAGCCAAAGAGGATACAGAATCGGTGCATTCCATAGGGTCAGGATCCTCTTGGATGCATGAAGACACCCACTTATGGATGTGCAAAGTAGCAGTAGATGAAGAGAAGAGAGAAAAAGCCAGAGAGGTAGGTGCAAAAGAAACCCATAGATCAATCCAAGACCCAGCCTATGCACCTGTAGTTTTTCCAGACGAAGAATTTGAACCTCACGGCTGGGCAGAAATTTTAGCAACCATGGATGTAGCCATCAATGAGGAACAATGGACACCTCACTATGATGAGGATGGCTATGACATTTCAATCTTCTCCATAGAGCCAATCATGGGAGAGGCAGTTCTAGAAGAATGTGAACCGAGCCCTGATGCATTTGAGGATGCAAGTGACTCCGATCTAGAGTCAATCATTATGGACCCACCTTTTGCATCAGATGAAGAATACTTCCATGAAGTAGGATTTCAACCCCAGAGGCATGGAGAGCTTACAAACGATGTAAGATTAGCCACACATGTGACCCCGAAGGAAGAAGTAAAGAAACGAAAGAAGAGAGAAGTCTCACCAGAAGAGGAAGAATCTTTGTTTGAGGTCCCAGAAAATTTTAAGAAGTACGAGATACACGACAGGAGAGTCATGATAAGAATGCCTAAACGAGAGGCGCAATCAGGAGAGGCCTATGATAACAAAGAAACCACCAAGAAAATAGTAGTGGCCCTAGAAGAAGGAGAGGAGAGATGCACGTACATAGGCCATGACCTGACAGAAGAGGAAGAACAAGAGCTAATAGCCTTGTTAAGAGAATACAGAGATGTATTCGCGTGGAGTTACAAGGATTTGAAAGGTGTTGACCCCGATATATGCTCACACACAATTCCCATGACCTCGGATGCCAAACCCTCTAAGCAAAAGCCCTATACATATAACGACAATTACGCTGCTAAGATTAAAGAGGAGATAGATAGACTGGTCGAAGCTGGATTTATCTATGAAATTGAGCACACTGAATGGGTATCCCCCATCGTAGTGGTGCCCAAGAAAAATGGAAAGCTGCGCATGTGCATTAACTTGAAAAAGGTTAATGCAGCCACAATTCGAGATAACTATCCGCTTCCCATCACAGAAGATCTCTTAGAAAGAGTGGCAGGCAAGGAAGTGTACAGCTTCCTTGATGGATTTTCGGGTTACAATCAAGTAGCCATAGCTCCAGAGGATCAGCATAAGACAGCCTTTGCCACAGAATGGGGCATTTTTGCTTTTAGAGTAATGCCATTTGGGCTTACCAATGCACCGGCTACCTTCCAGAGGCTGATGTGCCATGTGTTTAAGGAGTTCCTGAGGAAGAACTTAGAAGTCTATGTTGATGATCTTTGTGCCCATTCCAACATTAGGCAAACCCATATTCCTGAACTCAGACAAAACTTTGACAAGTGTAGAGAATATCAAGTCTGCCTAAACCCCGAAAAATGTGTTTTCATGGTCAGGCAAGGCAAGATTTTAGGGCACATAGTGTCAAAGAATGGCATATCTACTGACGAAGAGAAAGTGAGAGCTATAGCAGAGCTACCTAGGCCAAAGAATGTCAAGGAAGTACAAGCTTTCATGGGGCATTGTGGTTACTACCGCCGGTTCATTCACATGTATGCTGTCATTGCAAAGCCCATGTATGGACTTCTGACAAACTTTCAGTGGACGGATGAATGTGAGAATTCCTTCCAGGAGCTTAAACGGCGATTATGTTTAGCACCAATCTTAACCACACCAGATTGGAATAAGCCATTCCATGTTCACGTGGATGCATCCAATTATGCCATTGGATGTGTGCTTGCACAACCTACTGGTGAAGGTAACATGGATCTTCCAATTGCCTATGCCAGTAGACAATTGAATGCAGCTGAACAGAATTACACCACTACAGAGAGAGAAGGCTTAGGCATGGTATATGCAGTCAAGAAATTTAGACACTATTTGCTTGCAAATAAGTTTAAATTTTTTACTGATCATCAGGCATTGCTATACCTCGTAAACAAGCCATGCAATACAGGAAGATTAGTGAGATGGTTTCTCTTACTAATGGAATATGATTTGGAGGTTGTGGTAAGGAAAGGGAGAACTCACCTGAGAGCAGATCATCTCTCTAGGCTCACATCGGGAGAAGCCCCACAAGGAGTATCAGATGATCTTCCTGATGCTTACTTGTTTAATTTGGAAGTTGTACCGTAGTGGGCTAAGCCATTGGTGCCAGTACTAACATATGGGCCTAACCATCCAGTAGTTAACACACGGAATAGAGAGGTTGTGAGAGCCCAAAAGTACCACATCATGGCTGGAAGTATGTACAAGCACACAGATCAAGGGATCTTGGCTTGTTGTGTGGAAGAGGAGGAGTGCGCTAAATGGTTACAATTAGCACATGTAGGTGCATTAGAGCAACACTACTCAAAGCAACGAACCTTACAGACGCTAAGGAGACTCGGAGTACACTGGCCAACTATGGAAGCTGATGTCCAAAAGTTGTGCAAAGAATGCCCAATCTGTCGCACTAAACCACCTGTGGAACATGCCACTCTTTATCAAGTGTCCATAGTGCCAGATTGGAGTGAACCACTAGTATCCTTCCTGAGGACGAAAACATTCCCTCCAGACATGACTCTGGCTAGGAAAAGGAGTTTAGAACAAGAAGCCCTGGATTACTCACTCATTGGTGATAATCTATATAAGCGTGGTAAAGATGGTTACCTAAGGCTATGTGTCCATGAAAGTGAATATCTTAAGATCTTGGAAACTGCTCACCAAGGTGTAGCAGGAGGACACTTTGGACCAGATTGGGTGATCAAGGCAATACTATTTGCGGGCTTCTGGTGGCCTACCCTTCACATGGATGCACATACCTATGTGAAACGATGTGATGTCTGTCAGAGAACTCAGTATCCTATACGTAAAGATGAGATGCCACTGAAACCTATGATGGGTGGACGTGCATTCTCTAAGTGGGGAATAGACTTCGTAGGTCCTATTAATCCCCCAGCTAAGGGTTCCCATGCAGAATATATCATTGTTGCAACAGACTATCTAACTAAGTGGGTAGAGGTAAAAGCCACAACGAAGAACGATGCACAAACAACTGCTAAGTTCTTGTTTGAAAATGTATTCACTAGATACGGGCTACCTATAGAGCTAGTTAGTGATAGAGGTACTCATTTCTTAAATGAGGTTATTGAAAATCTACTCCAAGAATTCTTGGTAATACATAAGAAGTCTGCCCCCTATCACCCTCAAGCTAATGGCCAGGGTGAGAGCACCAACAAGATCTTATGCAATGTATTGATGAAATTAGTGAACAATAAACGCTCTGATTGGGACAAACAGCTACACCATGCTGTTTGGGCATACCGAGTTGCGTACAAAACGGTACTCCAAGCCACTCCCTTTCAAATGGTGTTTGGTCAAAATGTTGTGCTCCCTTTAGACTTTTTGATACCTACATTGAGAGTGGCACAAGAGCATGAATGGACGGGTCATGAAATCTCCTCTAGACTTTTTGACCTTGAACGATTAGGAGAAACAAGACTGAGAGCAGCTGCAGGGATATATGCAGCTAAGAAGAGACAGAAGGCATACTTTGATGCCCATGTGAAGGATAAGGGTTTAAAGGCAGGTGACTTAGTTTTAGTCTACACATTGAAGCAACATGCAAGGAAGCTAGAAAAGAGAGGCTACGGACCTATAATCATCAACAGGATTTCCACGAGTGGAGCAGTACAACTAGCCACTTTAGAGGGTGATGTTCTCCCAAACTATATTAGCGGATGCAGAGTCAAGTTGCATCAGGAACCCCTCACGGAGGAAATGCTAAGTCGACTCAATACTGCTAAGAAATGCAAAGAGGAAGAAAAGCGAATCCGAGAGGAAGCTCAAGCAGAAGCCTTAGAGCGCATATGGAGAATGAAATTAAGAAGACAAGGTAGAGAGCACCCTAGGCAAGATGCATATGCAGATCAAAGATATGACATGGCTATGTGTGAAGTTTCAGGTGTTAGCTCACATAAGATAACCGATCGACGTCCTTTCATAACCTTAGATATAGGACAAGGAAAGAATGCAAGGACTGTAAGAGCCTTGATTGACTCAGGTGAAGCCACTAGTGCTGTTAAATTGTCTTACTGTCAAGAGTTGCAATTAACTGTCAATCCTGTGGAAGCATATCTCATAGGATTGGGAGGCGTGGAAACCCCTTGCATGGGCGAGGTGGAACTTCCCCTCTATATTCATGATGAGGCAATGACAGTTAAAGTACTAGTGTGTCAAGATGAGGACCTCACTGAGCCCCTTGTCTTGGGTCAAGACTGGATCTATGACCAAGCAGTCAACTTAAACCTAAGAAGTGGACTTCTTCAGATATGGGTGAATCAGACTAGAATTACAATTGAGTTAAATAATGGAGCACTCAAGGAACTAGAAAAGACACGGACTCCTGGTCCCTCGAGGGGTACACATGAAGTTGACCATGCTGTTCTTGTCCAAGGCTATGTGATGCAGAAGAATGAAGATCTCAAAAAAGGAGTCAGAACCACAATGGAACTCCCTTCTTTTCCAAAGGCCAGAAGGAGGCAGCAACTAAAGGCAGATCAATCACTGAAGACTCTCCGGGCGAGAGATCAAAAGAACGTGCGAAGCAGGACAACTCAGCCGATGAGACAAATGTGGATGCGGAAAGACGAGCTGCCGACCGTAACGAAGTCGCAACAACGGTCTCAACTTCCTATTAGTAATCAACGACTTGATGCTAATAAGAAGACTCCTAAAACCTCTAATGAGAAAGTGAAATCCATTTGGGTACCCAAGAAGTCGATGAAGGCTGACCCACAATCAAGACAAATTTGGGTGCCTAAGGCTTGCTTGCGAGCTCAACTAATCCCACACAATTCACATCTTACACGACATAGTTCACTTGCTCAAGCAGCCGCCACCCACTCTTGTCTGATGCACTTGAACACACTGCCGCCTAGAAGCACGCACAGACTCACTCGTAAATGGGTCCCGATGACACAACAACTCCCAGTAGAATTACTCATGCAACCCTCCCAAATCTCCACAAAACCAAGATCAAAGGCCATTCATGGTGTTTGGCAACCTAAGAATTGTAATAAACCCCCCGACCCCAATCTGTGAATTCATCTCCACTTACTAACTGCATTAGTCAGACAGCGCACCTTTCCATCTAGCTCCTAGGACTAACCAGGCATTAACTACACACACTGTCATCGTGCACATACTAACCACTGACTCATCATCTACCTCATGTTAATGTTGTAAGAGGGACAACTACGGGTTTATTCTGTCCATTACAATGTTAACACCTGGTTCTATATTCTCACATAACCAACAAGCAAGCAGGGCCATGGCAGAAGCTGGAGGTGCCAGTTCTCAAGCCGGATCCAGTGCACAGATTGTGGACATGGAAACACTCCTCCTCGAACCCCATCTCACCGAAAGACCACAAGAACTTCAAGCTGTGCATGTGCTCCCAATTCAGGATCCTCCCTAGGGGCACACCTCTCAGGTGGGCAAACACGCTCATTGGTTTAGTGATGTTGCTGGACCATTGGGTGATGGAACCTATTTCTGGGAAGCTGAATTGGAGTTTAATGGTAAATGGGGACGCTACCATTTTTTCACGCGTGAATTTGAGAGCTATCAGAATACCGAAGTCATGCGTTCAGTATGGACCAAAGCCGGCTTGGACAGTTATTTCAGGGCCCACTTACCAAAGCCGGATTTCTTACGATGTTCTTATCTTATCAGTACCATCACTCCAAGCAGGGCCAAGGGAGGCGACAGCACCTTTGTGTTACCCTCACTGCTGCCGGGCCATGAACTTAAAAGATTCAAGCTGACCCTCAATCTGGTACGAGAAGCATTGGGCATGTATGGCATGCACATCCCCACTGAAAAGGAAACAATGGTTCCAGGCAGAATGAAACATAAAGATCTCAATAAGCTGAAGGATATGGTAGCAATGACACCGACCATTGCTCTTCACCTACGGACTGTCATGCAGCATTTTGCTTTCCCCGCCCAGGAAAGATTCACCATGCCCCCAAAGAAAATATGGTTTAGTTTGTATCTGGCAGAGACAGAAAGCCTCCCCATCAATGTACCACATTGGATCATAGATCAGATTCACCTAGCCCATCAAAGGTGGAACAAGAAGCAGAAGAATGTGCTTCACGGATGTTGTGCTCTAACCAAGATAATCTACCGATGTCTTGCCTATGACGTGCCTATTCAGCGGGCACTCATATGGCCCCGGGCCCAGGAATTCCAGAGAAGGCTATCCGCGGCAGGTCGCCCATCAAAGAAGATGAGAGGGGGAGTACAATTACCCTGCGCTCAACCAAGGGGAGCCACCACTACACCAGAAATTACCCCTCCCCAAACACGACGCATTAGGCCATTCACCATCCGGCTACCAAGACCAAGTACAGAGGGACCCAATCTGGTATTTCCACCCGTCCCCTCAGATTTGGAATTTCCACAGGGCTTTACTCTCAATGATCTCACGGATGAAGAAGTGGCGAGACTAATCTACGACTCTAATCTCGAGACGGAAACAGAGCGAGCTCAAGAACCACAACCCCATACAACAATAGCAGCCCCCACCCGACCAGAAGTGGTAGAAGTCGACGTCGAGGAACAAGAGACCGAACAAGAGGAAGAAGCCTACGAGGAACAAGAGTATGACGAACTTTCAGAGTTAGCAAGTGCCCCTGCATATTCAGCACAAATAAAAAGACTATATCAAACCATGCAACTAGTTCAAGAACAGCATAAAATGTCACTGGAAGCGGGCAAGAAACTCATGAACCAACTGCTAGCGGAGGAAGGCGTGGACGATATGTTCATTGAGTCAATAAACCTACATGCCGATGCAGTAGGATTGGATGAGGCCATTCATGAGGCAATGGCCTACATTCACCGATTTGAGAAACGGGTTCCCGCTCGTCCCATGAGGTCCGGGAAACAAATTCATATCAACGTGTCAGCACCAGGAGATACAACGCAAGCAGACGAACATCAGGAAGCACCACTGTCACCACCATCCCCACCTCTCACTACACAACTCACTCCACCACATGACACTAGCACCACCACATCCACTACCACCACAATCGTCATGGGAATTCCACTCTCTCCGGGAATCCGATTCGGGGGAGTCACCATGCCCACTTTCACCACTCTCTTCACTAACATCACATCCACCCCACCCACGATCCCCATCTACACTGTCACTCAAACAGTTGACACTATGGAAACATCTCCTGCCACTGCACCGCTCCCTCCCCCCATGCCACCTCCATCTCCCATACCCCCTCCACCCACATCTCCACTTGCATCCACATCATTCACAACTCCCTTTACCGCCCCCATTCCCCTTGCATCTTCACCCCTCCCAGCATCATTTAATGTAAATAGCATATTTCTAGCATTAAATCAATGTGTATATCAGCTTCAGAATGAGTACAGAGCTCTGGACGGCCGATATCAACAACTGACAACGCATCAACAGAACTTACAAAGGCAATTTAAAATTTTGGAAGAGGAGAATGCAGATGTGAATCAACGTTATACAACGCTTGAGCAGGCTCACCAAACACTATTGGAGGCACCCCAACCTTTGACAGAATCAGGCGTCAAACAATTAGAAGCCTTGCTCGAAGTATACCAGGCCGATAACCTACGAGTCAGACGTAACTTGGCGCTACTCCGGAAACATATGGCCACAACACTGGAAGAGAACAAAAGACTGCAAAAACAAAATGAAGAGAATCTGGAAGCGGCAATGGAAGGCTCTCCCCACGAAATAGATCCAGAGCAGTTCAAAGCAGTTCCCACGGAGACGATGAAAACCATTTTGGAAAGCTATGCAGATCTCCTGGAAGCCCATGATGACTTGGAAAGAGAACGTGACACACTACAGAGCAGACTTAAGGAACAAGAAGAACAACCGAAGAGTGTCCCATCAACCTCTACCTCCGACGAAGTAAAAGCCTTAACTGAGCAGGTAGCAGAATTACAAAAGAGGTTACTGACATACGAGAGCCAGCCCTCTCCGGTGGTAGAACCAGAGCCAGAAGAGTTGGTGCCTATTGAGGTAGATGATTCGTACGAAGAACCGTATGTTCCTATGCCAATGCCAGGCGGGCGACGAACCTCAGAGGGACTAGACACCTTGGAAGTGGAAGCACCCGAGTGGCTTCAGACAATGGAAAGGACGGCGAACACCCACGAAGAACGGGTGGCCATTCAGATCCAATCACTAGCAAACCTAGAAGAAACTGTCATAAAGTCAGAATATTTCAGAAGCATGTCTCATCATAGATGGATCGGCACCAATAATGACCAATATGTACCATACTGCATACTTTTGGCGGATTACAACGCTGAGATTCAATGACAATGTGGCAAGCCTCCCACATTTGCTACACAATTTGGTCCAGACGATATACCTGAAAGTGCTACGCGTGGGTCCATCCATCAACCCACCTGGAGAATCAGGCTTTTGGAAACATATCCTGAAATGGTCCGAACCTGGAATAATATGCCGTTGTTTATTAAATATAATCCTTGTTACATTCCAGTTCTTTGACGACGCACCTGGCCTGAATTCACTATTGCCGTCAGAGACATCAAAGCCTGCACAAAATGGTTAAATTATGTTTATCTAGCACCCCCACGAGGACCCCCCACGGTGAACTACATGATTTCTACAATCCGTCACTGGAGTATTCGGCTACGCAATAATCCCGATGTGATGGCCCAGATGTGTATGAAAATATTCGAATTAATGCTGATCACTTTCAGGACGTTTAAGAACATTAAGGACCCCCACTTCTCAGGAGCAGGCTTTGTGACAGGAAACCAGGATCTAGTGTACGATATGAGTACCACCCCATCAATTGAAGTAATATATGCTTGGCACGCCAGAATCAAGTACCTCCCAGCTTGCTTTAAACAGACATTTGAGGAAATGTTCATCACAGGATTCTGGGAATACCACTCCGAAATCTTTATACCCAGGCCATCACATCTCCTCCAATTATTTGCTGTGGAGAGAACTATTTACTCAGAACAATTGAGGGTGCCTCATCCAGATGTTCCCGGACCTGTGAATTGGGATGATTTGCTCACAGATCTAGCACGCGGCTTGCGACTCGAAGAACACCACCTAGCCTCCGATGTCGTCCAATATTATGTTCAAAAATCCTCTAGACAAGGGTCTGTCAGCGGCGACAGACGCGAGAGTTGGGGGGGTGTTGGCAGCAGTCAGGGAACCGAAGGAGCCACAAGACGAAGAGAGTCAGAGCGAAGGGACAACACAAGCAGACATGGCAGTCAAAGAAGATCTGGCAAGTAGGCCAATAATTTTCTTCATGAAGAAGCAAGTACGAGCATTCACGCAGATCTAGCACTAAGGCAACCTTTAATTTTTCAAAACCTTTACACCAATTAAAAGTGATTCTCATCACTAACAACCCCTGTAAATACCATGTTCACCTTTTTGTAGCTCTATTTTGTGCAAGCCAAGGAGTCCTTGAGCTTGAGGAGCTTTAGAAGTATCTACCTGCCAATTTTCATATTTTTTAGATCTCGTTTGAGCCCTCTAATAAGCCCTGGAACCTAATTTTTAACTAGGCTGGACACTAGGTCTGAACAGGGCCAAAGCTAGTCAAAAACTATAAAAGGAGCTAGAGAGCTCATTTTTGAGGCTAGATTGTAATTAGAATGAACTTGTGAGAGCTTTTTGGAAGTAATCTAAGAACTCCATTGCTTCTCCCTCTTTGTCTTGCCGTGTGTGCGTGTGTGTGTGTATGTGTGTGCATGCTTGTGTGCTTTTCACTCACGCACTTGTGCCTCCACTTGCTCCAGGTCTTCATACCATCCTCACGTCTTCCCGGATTGACATTAAAGGAGGTGCTACTCATCACTGAGCTACAGCGTCTATGAGTGTGTATGTGTTTATGTGTGTGTATGTGTCTATGTGTGTGTATGTGTCTATGTGTGTATGTGTATGCATGTATGTATGCATATGTGTGTGTATGTGTGTGTATGTGTGTGTATGTGTGTGTATGCATTATGTATGCATTATGTATGCATATGTGTGTGTATGCATTATGTATGTGTATGTATGCATGTAAGTATGTATGTATGTATGCATATGCATATGCATTATGTATGCATATGTATGCATGTATGTGTATGTGTGTGTATCTCTCTCTATATGTGTGTGTATGCATATATGTGTGTGTATGTGTGTGTATATGTGTCTGTATGTGTGTATGCATGTGTATGTGTGTGTATGCATCATTATGTGTGTATGTGTGTATATGTGTGTGTATGTGTGTGTGTATGTGTGTGTGTGTCTATTGTTGGGAGTGATGGTTGGATGCACTCAAGAACTGAGTTGGTGCTGCAAAACCTGCTTCACACCTGCCCTCCTTTGACTCCAGATATGCTTAGTACACTTGCTTAGCTTCCAAATGACACCAAAATATGCTATATGTACTTTGGAAATGAGTTGAGTAATGATTAGATCAAAACAGACTACTTGTGACTTCAAGAATCCTGAAAAACTTGCTATTTTGGTATTGACACTTGCTCAGTGTTATGCTCAGTGTGACCAGTGTAGTTACAATTAGCAAAATTCCTTCTAGAGATGTTCTATTAGCTTAGTAAGCTCCCATTTGCAAGTGGAATGAAAGGAAATGATAAACCACACTCAGAGAAATCACTTTAGCAAAATAAGGTGTACCCCCGATTTTTTAGGAGACTTACAGTCACAGACCAGTGAGCACCTCGATTGAGATTTCTCTGAAATGGTCGATCCAATGGCCTTGACATTTTTTAGGTGTATAGTAGACTTTGCGCTGAATCCAATGCACTTTCAATCATCCAATTTGGTTCAGTAGAGCTTGAGATATGCCTCTTGGAAGTTGACAGAGTTGAAGATGGTCACTCAGAGAAACCAGAGATTATGAATGTAATGATATGTATTAATTCACATTGATATACATTCCCATTGGCATAGAATGTGATGCTCAATGGTACTCAGAGGTGTAGGCTATGGTGTAGCACTCACACACTCAGAGATAGATGGATTAGCCTCGGGATATGAGCTGAAAAATGAACAAGCTGACCCGCGACTTTTCTTCATAGCTTTTATAAGAGTTGATTGGTCATTTGAATTTGAAATTCAAATTGAAGCTCCCTAAAATCTCTCCACTAAACTTAGGGAGATATTCTCTCCATTACAACTTTCAATTTTCCACGACTTTCTCAAGTAGGTGTGATTACAAAAGTGGTTAAAGTCATATAGACTTTTACATGAGATAAATGGTAAGAACAATAAGACTAGGTTCCTATGGTTCTTGATTCTTGTAAATATATCCTTCAAGAGTCCAAGCTTTATGTGAAGTCTTTAAGGTTGATATCCAAGCCAAGTGTTAAGGCTTGAATTACACCAACAGCTTCCCCTCAAGACAAACACTTTGGCTCAAGTCTTCATCTCTAGTCTTCAATTATTTCTTGCAATCCAATCATGGATTTAAATCTGCATAGCTTACTTCCATCCAGAGCTTTAGTAAGCAAATCTGTACATTGCATATTAGTAGACACATATGACAATTGAATATCTTTGCTAAGTAACTTCTCCCTCACATAGTGGTAATGAACCTCTATGTGTTTTGTCCTAGCATGATAAATTGGATTAGCTGCAAGGTGAAGAGAACTTGTGTTATCACCAAAGATGATTGGTGGCCTTGTGTATAGGCCCAATTCTGAATATAATAGCTTCAACCAGATAGCTTCTTGAGTGGCATTTGCTAGCCCTCTATACTCTGCCTCAGTAGATGATAAAGCTACTGTGGGTTGTTTCTTGGATGACCAAGAAATTGGTTTATCACCTGCAAAACATATGTAACCAGATGTGCTTCTCCTATCATCCTTGCATCCTGCCCAATCTGCATCTGAATACACCTTAATATCAATGTCTGATGAATAGGGAAAGTACAAACCATGATTTTGTGTTCCCTTTAGGTACTTAACTATCTTCTTTGCTACCTCTAAATGAGATACTCTTGGTTTGTGCATAAATTGGCTAAGTACACTAACACCATATGATATATCAATCCTAGTTAAGGTAGCATAATTTAGACTACCTACCAAACTTTGGTAACCTGTAATATCTTGGAGTTCTTCTCCTTCATGAGCACTGAGTTTATGGTTGACCTCCATAGGAGTGCTTGAGACTTTAGCATCCTGCAAATTAAACTTCTTGACCATATCCTGAATGTACTTCTTCTGAGTAATAAAGATACCTGAATTTATGTAGACCAATTCAAGTCCTAGGAAGTACTTCAATAATCCAAGATCATTAATCTTGAATTCCTTCATCATCTGTCCTTTGATATGTCTAATTCCCTGAACATCATTTCCTGTAATAATGATGTCATCAACATAGACACACAAGTATATTACCTCTGAATTGTTCCTTTTGATAAACAATGAAGTATCTGCTTTACTCATTATGAATCCTTGGTCTAGGAGATAGGTTGTCAACCTGTAATTCCATGCTCTAGGTGCCTGCTTCAATCCATACAGAGCCTTCTTCAATTTACAAACATGATTTACCTTCTTGGGATCTTCATAGCCAGGTGGTTGTGACATGTAGACTTCTTCAGATATCCATCCATTCAAGAATGCATTCTTCACATCCAATTGGTACATGTTCCAATTCTTGGATGCAGCTACACTCACCATAACTCTGATAGTTGGCATCTTGGCCACAGGAGAAAATGTCTCCTCATAATCAATGCCTTGGGTTTGTGCAAAACCCTTGGCTACCAACCTAGCTTTATACCTGTTTATTGTACCATCTGAATTCCTTTTGAGTTTGTAGATCCATCTGGATCCTATCACTTTCATAGATTCTTTCTTGGGTACCAAGTCCCAAGTGTCACTCTCCTTGAGAGCCTGCATTTCTTCATCCATTGCTTCCTTCCATTCTGGTTTAGTGATTGCTTCTTCAAATGTACCTGGTTCTTCATTCAAGAGATCCTTTGCAAGATATACAGAATGCTTAGTTACAAGAGAAGTATCATACCCATATCTAATAGGCTTCTTACTTTCTCTCTGAGATCTCCTCATAGCTTGAGTTGAGGATTCTGGTATATCCTCTAGCTTCTTCATCTTCATTTTCCCTTTGGATTTCCAAGCCTTGAACTCTTCAATGTTGATGGTGTCTTCATCATCTGAGCTTATGTCCTCTTTCTGAATTGGTTCTTCCTTGATAAGCTTGGGGAAGTCTTCTTCCATGTCATAAGGTAGACTAACCTTCCTGCATTCATTTTCATACCATGAATCATTCTCATCAAAGATGACATCTCTGCTTACCTTGAAGCCTTTGTTTGAGGGGTTGTAGAATCTGTATCCCTTCTGATTCAAATCATAACCAATGAAGATACATTTTTTCAGCTTTAGGGTCTAGCTTTCCCCTTACCTGTGAGGGAATATGCACATATGCAACACAACCAAAGATTTTGCAATGATCCAGAGATGGTCTCTTACCATGCCAAGCCTCATAGGGTGTCATTCCATCAAGTGTTTTTGATGGCAACCTGTTAATTAAATATGTGGCAGTAGATACACTCTCTGCCCAAAGATAATTTGGCAATTTCTTTTCATTTAGCATAGACCTAGCTGTCTCTACAATGAGTCTATTCCTCCTTTCAGCTACCCCATTTTGTTCAGGTGAGTACCTTGTAGTAATCTCCCTCTTGATGCCTCTTTCCTGCAAGAAATCTTCAAAGTCATTGGAGAAGTATTCTCCACCACCATCTGACCTTAGCTTCTTCAAATGTCTACCTGTTTGATTTTCAACTAGTGCAAGATACCTCTTGAAACAATTAAATACTTCATCTTTATGTTTCATGAAATATAAGACAGTCCACCTGCTATAGTCATCAATGAAGGACACATAGTACCTTGATCCAGATATGGATGGCTCCTTGCTAGGTCCCCAAACATCTGTATGCACCAATTCCAGATAATGTTCATGCATGAAACCTTTCTTGGTATAAGGCAATCTGTGTGACTTACCAAATTGACAAGCCCCACACTTGTATATCATGTGTTGCTTGGATACATTAGGTATCCCAAGCACACATTGATCCCTACTCATTTGCTTTAAGGTCCTCTCTCCAATGTGACCTAATCTCTTGTGCCAAATCTCCAATTCTGATAGTGTTTGATCCTTATAGTTGTACAAAGCAATACTCTTAGTGTCTTCAAGTTCAAAGGTAAACAATCTACCTGATTTTTCTCCCTTGGCTATCCTTCTGAATCCATGTCTTGGATCCTCCACATATGCACCATGTTGAGTGAACCTGACCTGTAGACCTTTTTCCACAATCTGACCTACACTCATCAGATTCTTGGTGATTGTTGGAACATACAATACTCTGCTCAATAAATTTTGATTACCATCACTGGTTTTGACATTACCTACTTTAACAACTGAATGTTTAGTGTCATCACCTATCTGCACTTGGTGCTTGCCTTTGGGTTCTTCCAAATCAGAAAGTAATGCAACATTTCCAGCTACATGATTAGAGCAACCTGAATCAATATAGAACAAGTGATCATCATTGATACCTGACTTAGATGTCATGTTCATGATCAACAAGGAATCATCTTGCTCCTCTGCATAATTGTTGTAGTCTTTCTTATTTCTGTATCCACCTTGATAGTTGCCATTGTGATTGTAGTTGTTGTTATAATTACTGTTGTAGCCATGGTAGCCTTGAGATTGGTTGAATCTGCCTCTGCCTTGAGAGTATCCTCCTCTTTGGTGACCTCTTCCTCTTTGGTTCTTGTAGTTTTTGTAGCATTCATCTGTGGTATGATTAGACAAGCCACAAATACTGCATGGAGATTGGTTGTAGGGTCTCCCCCTACCTGACTTACCTCCTCTGCCTCTTCCTCTTGAAGATCTACCTCTCCCTGCATAGTTTGCTTGGGAGGTAGAGCCTTCTTCATCAACCTTTTTGCTTTTACCTTTATCTTTTACCTTCTTATCAGTATAAAGGGCAGAGGGATTGTTACCTTTTGATTGCTCTCCATTCTTTGTGATCTTTGCTTCATGTGTAAAGAGTTGTCCAATCAGAGTTGTTAGATCAGGTGCTTGGATGTCCATGTATAGGTCCATTGCTGTGGTAAAGCTTTCCCACTTGTCATCTGCCTTTAGTCCATTGATTATTTGTCTGACTATTTGCTCTTCCTCAATCTCTTCTCCAACACTTGCAAGTTGGTCTGCAATGTCCTTGACTTTGGTAACAAAATCTGAGACAGATTGCTTTGATTGCTTCCTAAGAGTTGTAAACTCAATCCATAGCTGATTCTTTCTGGCCCTTGTGCTTGATGAAAAATAAGTTGACAAGGTTTCCCAAGTCTCTTGGGAAGTTTTGCAATTCCTTATGTGTGGTAGAAGGAAATCAGAAATAGAGTTTAGAAGATATGACCTTGCCAAAGCATCTTTTGCACACCATTGATTTAGTCTCTCTTGCTCTTCCTTGGTGGGTAGGCCTCTAGCTTTGAATGAGGGCAATTCCTCATCTCCTGATATGAATCCAAACAAGCTCCTTCCTTGTAGATAGGTCTTCATCCTTAGAGACCAAGCTTGATAGTTGTTCCTGTCTAATTTGTCAATGAATGAAGGGAAACCATCACCCATGATTACCTTATGAGCTCTGATACCACTGTTGGGAGTGATGGTTGGATGCACTCAAGAACTGAGTTGGTGCTGCAAAACCTGCTTCACACCTGCCCTCCTTTGACTCCAGATATGCTTAGTACACTTGCTTAGCTTCCAAATGACACCAAAATATGCTATATGTACTTTGGAAATGAGTTGAGTAATGATTAGATCAAAATAGACTACTTGTGACTTCAAGAATCCTGAAAAACTTGCTATTTTGGTATTGACACTTGCTCAGTGTTATGCTCAGTGTGACCAGTGTAGTTACAATTAGCAAAATTCCTTCTAGAGATGTTCTATTAGCTTAGTAAGCTCCCATTTGCAAGTGGAATGAAAGGAAATGATAAACCACACTCAGAGAAATCACTTTAGCAAAATAAGGTGTACCCCCGATTTTTTAGGAGACTTACAGTCACAGACCAGTGAGCACCTCGATTGAGATTTCTCTGTAATGGTTGATCCAATGGCCTTGACATTTTGTGGGTGTATAGTAGACTTTGCGCTGAATCCAATGCACTTTGAATCATCCAATTTGGTTCAGTAGATCTTGAGATATGCCTCTTGGAAGTTGACAGAGTTGAAGATGGTCACTCAGAGAAACCAGAGATTATGAATGTAATGATATGTATTAATTCACATTGATATACATTCCCATTGGCATAGAATGTGATGCTCAATGGTACTCAGAGGTGTAGGCTATGGTGTAGCACTCACACACTCAGAGATAGATGGATTAGCCTCGGGATATGAGCTGAAAAATGAACAAGCTGACCCGCGACTTTTCTTCATAGCTTTTATAAGAGTTGATTGGTCATTTGAATTTGAAATTCAAATTGAAGCTCCCTAAAATCTCTCCACTAAACGTAGGGAGATATTCTCTCCATTACAACTTTCAATTTTCCACGACTTTCTCAAGTAGGTGTGATTACAAAAGTGGTTAAAGTCATATAGACTTTTACATGAGATAAATAGTAAGAACAATAAGACTAGGTTCCTATGGTTCTTGATTCTTGTAAATATATCCTTTAAGAGTCCAAGCTTTATGTGAAGTCTATAAGGTTGATATCCAAGCCAAGTGTTAAGGCTTGAATTACACCAACATCTATGTGTATGTGTGTGTGTCTATGAGTGTGTATGCGTTTATGTGTGTGTATGTGTCTATCTGTGTGTATGTGTCTATGTGTGTATGTGTATGCATGTATGTATGCATATATGTGTGTATGCATGTGTATGTGTGTGTATGTGTCTATGTGTGTATGTTTGTGTGTGTGTATATGTGTGTGTGTATATGTGTGTGTGTATGTGTATGTGTTGCAATAAAAATGCATGATTTCTTCAAGTTTAAAAATAGTATTTTATGAACTAAAGAAAAAAGGGGGCTAACAAACATTTTGATGATGGTACATAACTCTATCATGGTCTTAACTGGTAGCATTCCAAGTGTGAAACAGTGAAGATGTCTCTGAATTTGCAGTGCTACCCTTGCTGGATCAATTTTCTTCTTTATTGTGTTCGAAGAAATGGCAAGAATGGATTTGTGATCTATGCCTTTCAAAGATGTGCTGGAGCATCTTAGAAGGGTCTCCTAGAAAATGAGAAGGAAAAAAAAATCATGATGATCGAACTTCCTAGAGTTTTCTTTGTTTTGTCTTACGTCAAAAACCAATTATGTTTTAACAACATTACATTAAAATCAAAACTATAAGAAGAGATCATAATTGTCAAAGATGACCTTTAGCAATTCAATGGGATTACTCTTTGTTGGTGCAGACTGGCAAAATGCATAACTATAAGCTGGTTCAATCAATGATGTCATGGCCAGTGCACCAACAGGCTCTGAACCAAGGCCAGGACTCTGCGGATCCTTTGATTTCCAGTCTGCCTCTTCGATGTTCTCCAAAACTTCATAATTGAATTGTATTACATGATTGTCTGTTCATGTTCGAACTGAACCATCATATGCTAAATACACTTCCCTTAACCCATACATACATTTTCGAAAACGTTTCTCCAGGCCCCTCAGCTCCATACCCTTTTCCAGGTTTTCAGGAAGACACTAAATGATAAAGGAATTCTTTGGAGGTTAAACCATCTAAAAAACAAGAATGAGTTATTGCCAAACCATCATGAAAGTCAGAAAAGAATAAGTCCTCTCTGTTTACAGACTGTAAACCTAAGCATGCACACTGTTTTATCAAGTTTGATAATGATCCTTTGCTTCTAGCCCTTATCATTGCCATCATGGAATTGGATGGATATATATGCCTCTCAACAACGGTTGGTATTTCCCCAAGAACACATTGAAATTCACAAATTGCTGTTCTTCTAGCACTGATTTCTTCAACTAAGCTAAGAAATTTTTCTTCGTAACCATAGTCAAGGATATCACTATGACATGGACTGATAAAAGTTCTTGGAATGAGTTCCTCTTTTCCTGACAGTACTAATCAGATCTGCCTTTCCAAAGTGAGAACTCTCTGAGAAGACAATCTGCCATCATCTACAACAATATGAACTTCTTCAAGAAGTTTCTTATATGTTCTGATTTCATCTGTTAAGTACATGTCTTTCAAGCCAACACTGAACCCTGTTTGGAAAAGCCATTCATGTAGAACATTTTGAAGGCATGTTAGGAATTGAGGAGCAGTTTCAGTCCCTTTTTGATAGCAAAGACTTGGGACAATTCTCGTATGGCAATTTGTTAACCATTTATTGCCAACAGGACACTGCATTATCTCGCTCTCATGCACAATTACACTGCCTAAATATGTGTAATCTACACCAGGGGAAAAGGTCATATTTAAGACCTGTATCCCTCTCCACAAAGGAGCTTTTATACCCGGTGCCTTAATTATTGTAGGCCTGGGAGCAGGAGAGTCACAATACATATTTAACATTTGAATTTCATGTTTTAGTAGCCAAAAATGATTTTCTAAAGTCAAATGGCTTGAAAGGATGCCATCCTGAGATAATTTCAGTAAAGCTTGGCCTCCTTGGGTACATATTAACTGATGACTTAAATCCAACAATTCAGAAATCTCAGCCTTGGCTAAAACTGATTGAGGAGCATGTGTGCATGTGTATGCATTATGTGTGCATGTGTGTATGCAACATTATGTGTGTATGTGTGTATGTGTGTATATGTGTGTGTATATGTGTGTGTGTCTATGTGTATGTGCGTGTGTGTGTCTATGTGTGTGTGTATGCATACATATGTGTGTGTAAGTGTGTGTGTGTGTGCGCATACCTAGCTTCAACGAGATGCATGTCTCTCTCTCTCTCTCTCTCTCTCTCTCGTGATCTCTCTCCCTCTCTCTCTCTCTCGTTCTCTTCTTGCTCTCACATGTTAATCCCGGCACAAATGTGCCGGAAGAAATCGAACTTTTTTTTTAACATTCCAGAGCGTCACTTATGCGACGCTATGGAACACAGGACGTCACATATGTGATGCTATCCAGTTTGCCAATGTCATAAATAGCATCGCTAATTAGCGACGCTATTTGCGATGCACATATTTAGTGTCGCATAAGCGACGCAGACATCCCTTATGTGACGCTCCCCCGTAAAAAAAAAAATTCAAAAATAGCACCGTCGCTTATGCATGTATGTGTATGTGTGTGTATGTCTCTCTATGTGTGTGTATGCATATATGTGTGTGTATGTGTGTGTGTGTGTATATGTGTCTGTATGTGTGTATGCATGTGTATGTGTGTGCATGCATCATTATGTGTGTATGTGTCTATGTGTGTGTGTATATGTGTGTGTATGTGTGTGTGTGTGTCTATGTGTATGTGTGTGTGTATACGAGTGTGTATGTGTTCATGTGTGTGTATGTGTCTATGTGTGTATATGTGTCTATTTGTGTATGTGTATGCATGTATGTATGCATATGTGTGTGTATGCATATGTGTGTGTATGCATGTGTATGTGTGTGTATGCATCATTAGGTGTGTATGTGTGTATGTGCGTATGTTTGTGTGTGTGTATATGTGTGTGTATGTGTGTGTGTCTATGTGTATGTGTCGCTATGCGTCTATGAGTGTGTATGTGTTTATGTGTGTGTATGTGTCTATGTGTGTGTATGTGTCTATGTGTGTATGTGTATGCATGTATGTATGCATATGTGTGTGTATGCATATGTGTGTGTATGCATTATGTATGTGTATGTATGCATGTGCATTATGTATGCATGTAAGTATGTATGTATGCATATGCATATGTATGCATGTATGTGTATGTGTGTGTATGTCTCTCTATGTGTGTGTATGCATATATGTGTGTGTGTGTATATGTGTCTGTATGTGTGTATGCATGTGTATGTGTGTGTATGCATCATTATGTGTGCATGTGTCTATGTGTGTATGTGTGTGTGTATATGTGTGTGTATGTGTGTGTGTGTGTCTATGTGTATGTGTGTGTATCTATGAGTGTGTATGTGTTTATGTGTGTGTATGTGTCTATGTGTGTGTATGTGTCTATGTGTGTATGTGTATGCATGTATGTATGCATATGTATGTGTATGCATGTGTATGTGTGTGTATGCATCATTATGTGTGCATGTGTCTATGTGTGTATGTGTGTGTGTATATGTGTGTGTGTATGTGTGTGTGTGTCTGTGTATGTGTTGCTACACGTCTATGAGTGTGTATGTGTTTATGTGTGTGTATGTGTCTATGTGTGTGTATGTGTCTATGTGTGTGTATATATGTTTCTATATGTGTGTATGCATGTGTATGTGTGTGAATGCATCATTATGTGTGTATGTGTCTATGTGTGTATGTGTGTGTGTATATGTGTGTGTATGTGTGTATGCATCTATGTGAATCTGTGTGTGTCTATGAGTGTGTATTTGTTTATGTGTGTGTATGTGTCTATGTGTGTGTATGTGTCTATGTGTGTATGTGTATGCATGTATGTATGCATATGTGTGTGTATGTGTGTGTATGTGTGTGTATGCATTATGTACGCATATGTGTGTGTATGCATTATGTATGTGTATGTATGCATCTGCATTATGTATGCATATGCATTATGTATGTGTATGTATGCATGCGCAATATGTATGCATATGTGTGTATGCATGTATGTATGTATGCATATGCATATGCATTATGTATGCATATGTATGAATGTATGTGTATGTGTGTGCATGTCTCTCTATGTGTGTGTATGCATATATGTGTGTGTATGTGTGTGTGTGTATGTGTGTGTGTATGTGTATGTTTATATGTGTGTACATGTGTATGCATTATGTATGTGTATGTCTGCATGTGCATTATGTATGCATATGTGTGTGTATGCATATATGTGTGTGTGCATGTATATGTGTGTGTATGCATGTATATGTGTGTGTATGCAACATTATGTGTGTATGTGTGTATATGTGTGTGAATTTGTGTGTGAATTTGTGTGTGTATGTGTGTGTGTGTGTCTATGTGTATGTGTGTGTCTATGTGTGTATATGTGTGTGTATGCATATGTATGTGTGTGTAAGTGTGTGTGTGTGCGCATACCTGGTCTTTCTCTTTGCATCTCTCTCTCTCTCTCTCTCTCTCTCTCTCTCTCTCTCTCTCTCTCTCTCTCTCTCTCTCTCTCTCTCTCTCTCTCTCTCGTTCTCTTGCTCTCGTCCCAATCCCGGCACAAATGTGCCGGGAGAAATCGATTTTTCTTTTTAACATTCTAGAGCGTCGCTTATGCGACGCTCTGGAAAGGACGTCGCATATGCGACGCTATCTAGTTTGTCAATGTCGCAAATAGCATCGCTAGGTAGCGATGCTATTTGTGACGCAGAGATTTAGCATCGCATAAGCGACGCAGGCATCGCTTATGCGACAAATCCCCTTTAAAGAAAAATTCGAAAACAACACCGTCGCTTATGCGACACTAGTGTCACATAAGTGACAGTGCTCGTTTTTTTTTCAATTTGGGGGCGTCGCCACACCCCCTATTTCTTGTAGTGCTTTTGCATCCATTTGTATAAGTTGGAATAGACATACCTTATGATTAATTCCTTTCAAAACTTTCTTTATATTTACTGTTGAAGTTGAAGGTCAAGGACAAAGCATAGGAGCACATCAAAGAGGTGGACACACAAGTAGAAGGAGCAAGTAGGGAGCTCCAAGAAGTGTATGTCAAATTTTCAAACGAATCCCCTACAACAATAGTGATTTTCATCACTAAAAACCATTGTAAATACCATTTTCTATTTTTGTAACTCCATTTTGTTCAAGCCTTTCAGAAGAATCCCCTATAACAATAGTGATTTTCATCACTAAAAACCATTGTAAATACCATTTTCCATTTTTGTAACTCCATTTTGTTCAAGCCAAGGAGTCCTTGAGCTTGAGGAGTATTAGACGTATCATCCTACCAATTTTCATAATTTTTAGACTTTGTTTGAGCTCTCAAATAAGCCCTGGAACCTAATTTTTAACTAGGCCGGACACTAGGTCTGGACAGGGCCAAAACTAGTCAAAAAACTATAAAAAGAGCTAGAGAGCTCATTTTTGAGGTTAGCTTGTGAGAGAATAGAGCTTTTTTAAGAGAACTCTTTTGCAATCGAAGCTTTCCATTGTTCCTCTCTTTGATCTTACTTTGTGCTCGTGTGTGTATGCGTGTGCATGTTTGTGTGCTTTCACTCATGCACTTGTGCCTTCACTTGCTCGTGGTCTTCATACCGGTCCTCACGTCTCCGCGGATTGACAAGTAAAGGAGGTGGTGCTTACGCTTGAGCTACATTTACCTTTGTACTCAAGGGAGATTTTTCCTAAGGGAAGTATACCTTGTAACATTTTTATGTGTAGGTACATCAATCAACAATAAAGAAATCGTATAGTCATAGAGAAAGGAAAATGAAAAATGCACATAAGAGAGAAAACCCCAACTTTTTAGGTCACCAAATGATTACAAAGGCCGAGAATGCTCCAAATGAGTAATACATGAGCTAGCATGCCATTCCAAAAAGTATACAGAATCAACACAAGAAGTACCAATCAACAAAGAATATAGTAGGGATGGAGAATTCTCTCCAAGAAAAATCCGACAGAGTCACACCAAAAGACTATATCTAAGCCACTCAACCACTCTATAATGCTAATAGCCAACTCTCTTGGGAGTCCATGCTCTGTACAATCACCATAGAGTGACCTCGGCAACAATGTGCACGTAGCAACCATTTGGGTGCTCCATTTCATCATTACAAAGTGTTTATAAACACTCCTTGGAGAGAGATCCTTAGTCCTCTCTATCGTCTCTTTGATGGCACATTTTACCAAGTGCAAGTGTTGATAAAGAGTGCACCTTTTATAGCTCAATTTTTACACAAGCAAAAGTGTATCTTCTTGTTCACACCAAAGGACTTCATTTGGTGGATTCAATAAGTGCTCCCACTGTGCGTTCACACTTCATCTCCTCTCCGTGAGGGTTCTTTGGTCTCTAACACACACCTCTTCACTCTTTCCTAGAGTTTCCATGATTACTTTCATCAGCTTGCATTCCCATTTCTTTTGCTAGGTGTGACCCTCATCATCGAACATGCTGCTAAGGTGATCATAACCGCCATGATCCCAAGAATGCGCTTCCACAAGCTGCTAAGCTATTCCATGCAGTCTCGGCCATTGTGTAATAAGGCGGCAGAGAAACTCAGATGGCCCCTCTCCACAACAGAGAAGAGACCGTTTTCATTTCATCTTTCCTAGTCCCCGTTTCATCATTTCATCTTTTCTAGTCCCCGTTTGGCATTCATTCATCTTGCGCTTTGCATGTAGTCTTGAGAATACAAAACTTCTTCATTCGTGGATGCCTAGCAACCTTCGCTTTGTGGAAGACTGTCATTTGCATTGTATTTGAATGCTATGAGTGTTTTGCTTCCACGATAATAGTGAGCTATTGAAGAGTCGAACGCTGTTGTGAAGACTACACTCATCACCTCAACTCGCACCAACAATCATTTGCAGATGAAGCCAACTGGATGAGCCCTTCTCCGATTATTTTTCATTGTGCCAATCTCATATATATATATATATATATATATATATATATATATATATATATATATATATATATATATATATATATATATATATATATATATATGTATATATATATATATATATATATGTATATATATATATATATGTATATATATATATATATATGTATATATATATATATATATATATATATAGAGAGAGAGAGAGAGAGGTGGGCATTAGCACAAATGGTACATGCTAAACGTGTGCATTGTAGCAAGGTACTAGGCACCTACAAAAACGTTTAAACAAGTAGGTAGTAGCTTTGGGAGAGTTATTTTTGGGATTTTTTAACATCTTTTTTATGCACCCTTGAATGAAAAGTAAATGGTGAACTGGCACAAAAACAATATGATTGTGGACGAAGGAATGAACACTAACCATGAACTCCAATGCACTAGACGAGATTGCTGATTGTATGGAGTTTTATATGCTAGAATACTCCAATATTCTACCATCTAAACAATATGATTGTGGACGAAGGAATGAACACTAACCATGAACTCCAATGCACTAGACGAGATTGCTGATTGTATGGAGTTTTATATGCTAGAATCTCCATCAGTATTCTACCATCTGAGGGAAAATGGGTCCTAAGTTACCTTGTTTTTTATATTCATAAAGGAGGTGAGGCCTCTGTAAATCGTCTCAAGCAGTTCATGGCCATTGTTGGCCATTGTTGATAATGTGGGGAACTTGTTAGATGACATAATGCCAATTATAACCATTACAAGAAGAAGAGAAAGATGGGAGAAAATATTTATTTTATGTTGCTACTGCAATCTTTATCATCAATGAAGAGGTTGATCCTACACCCATGGACCTACCCCATCTTGTTACTGAGGGATTTGTAGATGATAAAAAGGAACCACAAACAAAAGCACTTAACTTATTGGAGCAAAGTGATAAAATAAGTAGAGAATATCCAGATGTTATGGTGGAAAAATTAACTTAAGATAGTGCCTCATACTTGTTGCGTTATATGGGGAGCATATCCTAGAGGAGGTTGTGAACCACCCCTTAGACCATAGTTATATAGGCTCACACATGAGTGCCATGTGGCACTCATGTATGAAGCCAATTGCGAGTTGCTAATTATATAGCAAGAGAGAAATAAGAAGAGCATATGTGGTTGGGTGGTGAATCCATCTGATGTCTTTGCCTTTCTGTTAGTTCCTTGTCATATTTCTCGAATTTCATGTTGGAGTCAAGCAAAAGGTGGGAGAGCTCATGAAAGGACATCTATCACTAGTATCCAAGCCAGAGGATCGCCATGCAACAGGCCATAGGTGGAGATGGCCATGCAACACCCCATAGGAAGAGGAAAGTCTACATGAAAGGCCATTCGCACAAAAATAGACTCCAAGGACAACTCACGTGCGTAGGGAGAGGAGCCAAATTCCTTCTCACTCGATCCTCTTAAATAGTGGAAATGAGGAAGCACTCCCTATTTAACATCCAAAAATGTCACCGTGATTGAGTAGACCTTTTCTGATTTACAATACGGACCATATTTTGTTATTTTGGTAGACTAGAATGCCAAAATTAAAAGGATAACAAGCAAAACACCATCATTCATCGCACAATTTCAGCTCGAGGACTTACCTGCTGCCGCATGCAAGGGCACAATTTTTCAACCAAATTGGCAGAAGAATCTATTAGATACATATCCAAAAATGCTACAAAAATCCAAGAACAATGCACCACTCCATATTATTTACAACCCATGTTATGGATCGCTCTCTAGGTGCACAACATGGAAGGCATTCGCCATCAAAGTACAAAAAAATGCATGCTATGCTGAATGGATCAACTACCCATACCTAGAACCACTGAAGGAACCACCCTCTATATCATACATGATGGCCATGATACACCATTGGATATCTCATCTCAAACCCATGCTAGATGTAGCTGCTCAAATGTTGTTAAATATTTTTGACATGATGCACATCGTATCCAAAGCATTCAAGAATGTCAGGGCACCATACATCTCGGCCCCAGGATTTGTGAATGGTAATTATGATTCAATCTATGATATGAATTCTACTCCAAGTATCGGCATTTTCTATGCCTCACATGCCAGAATCTAGGATGTCCCAGCTTGTTATAAGAAAACCTTTGAAGACATTGTTACACTTATGTGTTCCTCGAGTAGCTTTGATATGAACCTTTTCCCTATACATGGGCACTTTTTACTCTAGTGCTGGCTAGAGATTTTTTCCCCATGTTACCACATACTTGATACTCTCATATGTGGTGGTACTTTGTACTTAAGGATATTATTCAGCTCTTCAGTTCACTTCATCGTCAATAGAGAGAGCTATTCTAGCCATCGTCTTCTTTGTATGTCTTGCTGCATTTGTGCTCCTTGTGTGTGATTCTTGTGTGTCTCTCGCACATCTACACACACCCAACAGTGGTATCAGAGCACGTTCATCTCCTTCTCAAGTTTTGGTTTTTCGCGTCGCAGTGTGCGTGCACTTTTAACAGTGCAAATCGACTTCAGAGCATAGAATTGTGAATTTCAGCAAGCAAGAAACATTTTTAGCAAGTGTGCTGGGGTTTTACTCCCATTTCGAAGCCATTCATGCAGTCAGAATTGCCATCAGAGCAAGGATTTGTGAGCTGAAATCTCAACATTCATTTTAGCTTTCGTTGAAGTGAAGATTTTGTCACATTCTTGTTCTTTTGTGAAATGGCGGGCAACAATGACCTATTTGGCATGCTTCAAGCTGAAGATAAGCTTGATGGGACCAACTATCCGATGTGTTCTTACATGATGAAGCATGTTCTTGTTGCTAAACAACTTTGGAACATAGTGGCAGATGTAGATCAGAGACCCACAGGTTCTTCTACTTCACTGTCTACTATCACAGATGGAGCTTCTTCTTCAAGTACAGTGGTTTCTCATTCTCCACCTACATAGGAGCATCTTAGATGGGATGGAAAAGATGCTCAAGCTCATGCTTTGATTGCGCCTTCAGTGAAGCGTCATATAGTTCCACACATTCGGTCATGTTCTACATCGAGACATGCATGGGACACTCTTGCTTCTTTGTATGCCGTGCATAATGAAGCACGTGTTGCATACATGAGGAAGCAACTTGAGGATGTATATATGGTTGAAAATGAGTCGGTGGATGTGTATGTGACACACATCAAGGACTTGAAAGATCAATTGGCAAACATAGATGAGATTATTCCGGATGCATCACTCATTTCTACATTGTTGAAAGGATTACCAAAATCTTTTCAAAGCTTTGCTACTACTCTTCGTTTGGTTGCAAAAGGGAATCCCAATATGTATGCATTTGATGAGCTTGTGTCGCTTCTTTTGCAAGAAGAGCAATCTAGAGTGAATAGGAGTGGTTTGATTAAGGTAACACAAGCACTTGCTATCTCACAAAAGGGGAAAAGCAAGTATGGTTCAGCTTTGAGTTTATCAAAACCAAAGCCTCAACCTTCCTCTTTCACTCATTCCTCTAACGATCATGATTTGCAAAAGAAGAAGAGATGCAAATATTGTCGAAAGGATTAGAGATGGTGATTTGCAAAAGAAGACGAGATGCAAATATTATCAAAAGGCTGGTCATACTATTGATGAGTGTAGAAAGCTTGCTAAACGCAATGAAAAGAAGAAGGAATTTGGCATGTCTATTGCTGAAAATTTAGCAAATGCAAAGAATGATGAAGCTAACATGGCTCAAGATTTTTGGGCATGTGTTGTTACATGTCATTATGATGCTTCTCTGCATTCTAAATGTATGGTTGTGAGTGAGGCTGATTCGGACTAGTTCTTTGATAGTGGTGCTTCAAAGCACATGACATCATGCAAAAGATTCTTTGCCTCTTTGAAAGATGCACCCAAAGGAGGACATGTGGTGTGTGCAAACAATGCCTCCTATCCTATCATTGGAGTAGGAGAAATTGAGCTTAGGACTGCAAATGGAGGTGTGATTCTATTGAAAAATGCATTGTATGTGCCCGTATAAAGAAGAACTTAATTTTAGTTCCGTTGATTGCCAAAGCTGGACTTCATGTACACTTTGTTGATGATAAATGTATGGTTCATGATTTTTGCAATGGTGATGTTATCGTGATGTCCAACACATTATGTAATGGCTTGTATCGCATGGATACATATCAAAGGGCTGCCTTGAATGCCTTAGTTGCTCATACCTCTTCCATGGCTAAAATGGAGCTTTGGCATGCTCATTTTGGTCACTTAAACTTCAATAGTTTGCTTTACTTGCAAAAGAAGGACATGGTTATTGGCTTGCGTACACTTGAGTTCATTGAAAAGCATGCATGTGAAGGTTGCATTCTTGGAAAAATGCATCGTGCTTCTTTTCCAAAAGATAGTCATACACACACTACAAGAAAATTGCAGCTTGTTCATAGTGATGCATGTGGTATGTGGTCCCGTCAAGACTCCATCTTTTGGGAAGCATGTATATTTTATTACCTTCATTGATGATGCTACTCACCATACATGCGTGTATCCTATGAAAGCAAAGAATGAAGTATTTTCTTGCTTCAAAGCATTTTTAGCTATGGCTGAAAAGTTTTCTTCACAAAAGCTTTTGACTCTACGCATGGATCATGGTGGTGAATACATGTCACATGAGTTTAATGCTTTTCTTCGTGAAATAGGTATTTCACACCAATGTACGGTGCCATATAAACCTCAAAAAAATGGTGTTGCCGAGCGTAAAAATAGAACTCTACTTGAAATGGCAAGATGTATGGTTAAAGGAAAGCATCTCCCTGATAAGTTTTGGATGGAAGCGGTCATGTGTGCAAACTGTGTTGAATCGCTAGCCTACAGAAACATTAAGAGTCATCACTCCTTATGAGGCTTGGAATGGTCATATCCCTATGGTTAGTCATATGCGTGTGTTTGGTTGTTTGGCATATGCTCTTGTGCCATCACAACAACGTCACAAACTTGATGACAAGACAAAGGGATGTATATCTATTGGTTATAGTGATGAAAGTAAGGGATATTGTTTGTACCATCCATTGACGAACACAATTATTGTGAGTCAAGATGTGGTATTTGCTAAAAATTCAGTTTTCCCTCTACTTGAATGCAAAAAATAGCCAACAGTTAGCTCACACGATGTGTTCGATACACTCATGCATTTGTTCCAAAATGGTGCACTTGACTATGGCCATGTAGACCAACCAATTGAGGCTCAAAGGACTGAAAAATTCCAGCAGAATAGTGTTGAAAATGCAGAGAATTTCCATCCAAACATGGCTGAAATGTTTCAGCAAAAAATTCTTTAAATTGTTGGAAATTTCCAGCCACATATGGCTGAACATTTGCATCAAAATATGGCTGAAAATGAGCATGAAATTCAGCCCACGCATGATGTACATATTGAAGATGTTTTACATAATGAACGCATGTCTCTGCACAAACTATGCCAAAGTGGCTGAAACAAACTTTGCAGGACAGCAAATTGAGTGCACCTTTACTTGGTAGAACAAGATCAAGCTCTCACCATGCGTAATTTTGTGGATTATTCTCTTATTGTTGTAGCATGTAATGAAGAGCCACTTTCTTTTGAAGATGCATGTGACGATCCACAATGGATGAGTGCTATGCAATCAGAAATGGATTCCTTACATAGGAATGGTACTTGGGAGTTATGTGAATTGCCAAAAGGAAAGAATGCCATTGGTACAAAGTGGGTTTATAAGATTAAGAGAAAATATGATGGTAGCATTGATCGCTACAAAGCTAGATTGGTTGCCAAAGGATATGTGCAACAATATGGCATTGATTATAAGGAAACATTTGCACCTACTTCACGCATGGCTACCATTCATACCGTGGTTGCATTGGCTGCCCATGGAGGTTGGAAAGTGCATCTAATGGACATAAAAACAGCCTTCTTGAATGGTGATTTGCAAGAAGAGGTCTATGTGAAGCAACCTCTTGGATTTGCAACGAAAGGGAAAGAGCATATGGTTTGTTGCTTGCATAAAGCCTTGTATGGTCTCAAGCAAGCTCCATGTGCATGGTATGACAAAATCCATAGGCACTTGATTGCTCTTGGCTTCACATGTAGTCCGATTGAAAGCACACTCTATGTATGCAAAAATGGGGCTGTCTTATAGTGCTTGTTCTTTATGTTGATGACATACTCTTGACTGGGTCATGTGATGCAAAACTTGACATTCTTATGGCTGATTTGCAACATAGTTTTGATGTCACTTATCTTGGTCTTTTGAGCTACTATCTTGGCATTTAGTTTGTATCCGTTGAGGGGGAATTGTTATGCATCAAGCAAAGTATGTTGAAAAACTACTTCAACATTTTGACTTTGAGGATTGCAAGCCAGTTTCCACACCATTTGAGACAGGATTCAGGTTCTGAATTGAGGATTTCAGTGATGCATTTGACACTTCTCTTTATCAGCAAGTTGTGGGATGTCGTATATATGAATGCAACACAAGGCTGGATATACAATATGCAATTTCCCAGTTGAGTCAATTCATGCATAGCCATGGCATTAACCATTGGGAAGTGGTGAAACGTGTGTTTAGATATCTCCGAAGCACTTTGAGCTTATGTCTCTTTTATGGCAGAGATATTCTACCATGCTTGTATGCTTTTACATATAGTGATTGGGCTGGTTGTTATGATACTCACGTGTCCACTAGTGGTAATTGCTTTTTCCTTGGAGAATCATGCATATCTTGGTTCAGTAAGAAGCAACTTATAGTGACAACATCGAGTTGTGAAGCTGAGTACATGCTTTTACAGATAGTGACTGGGCTGGTTGTTATGATACTCACGTGTCCACTAGTGGTAATTGATTTTTCCTTGGAGAATCATGCATATCTTGGTTGAGTAAGAAGCAACCTAAAGTGGAAACATCGAGTTGTGAAGCTGAGTACATGGCAATTTTCACAGCTACAGTGGAGTGTATATGGCTGAGACGCCTATTGATGGATCTTTGCATGGAGATTGATGCTGCTATGCATATTCTCACTAATAGTCAGAGTGTTTTGGATGTTGCACGAAACTCAATGTCTCATGCACGGACCAAACATATTGAGGTGCATTATCAATATGTGAGAGAGTGCCTTCATGCAGGAGATATTGATTTGGTATATGTGCCTACACAAGATAATGTGGCAGACATATGCACCCAAGCTCTTCCACGGGAAAAGTTTGAAGCTTTTCGCAAAGCTTTAGGCTTATTACCTTGTGGGGGCTGATCTATCACTCCCTATATGTGTTCACATCATTCGCTCTAGGGGGGTTTGTTACACTTATGTGTTCCTCGAGTAGCTTTGATGTGAACCTTTTCCCTATAGATGGGCACTTTTTACTCGTGCTGGCTAGAGGTTTTTTCCCCATGTTACTACATACTTGATACTCTCATATGTGGTGGTACATTGTACTTAGGGATATTATTCAGCTCTTACTTCAGTTCAGTTCATCATCAATAGAGAGAGCTATTCCATCCATCATCTTCTCCGTGTGTCTTGTTGCATTTGTGCTCCTTGTGTGTGCTTCTTGTGTGTCTCTCATGCTTCTACACACACCCAACAATGTTCAAAATAGGATTTTGGAATACCATTATGAGGTGTGAGCAAGCAATATACATGAAATTCTACAAAACACCCCACCTTGATAACCTAGACAACATTGATTGGGAACATCTGCAAATTGATGTAGCAAAGGGACTCACATTACAAGAACGTGAAACAGCCACAAATGTCATACAATACTACATCGACCATCCTACCCAACAAAGGTTTATCAGGGACTATATACACTAGAGAGGGGGGAGTGGTAGAAGTGTCAAAGGTCAAGAAGGCCAAAGAAAGGGATGAGAAGGATCAAGAAGATAGAACACTCATGCATTATATATATATATATATATATATATATATATATATATATATATATATATATATATATATATATATATATATATATATATATATATATATATATATATATATATATAGGGAAAAAATAGGTCCAATCAAATTTTCAAAACTTATTTTCAATCAAGAGTGATTTTTATCACTACACCAACATTGTGAATATATTTTTTGATAGTTCTAACTCCATTTTTTTGAATTCGAGGATTCCTCAATCTTGAGGAGTACGAGAAGTACCTATGTATCAAATTTCATATTTGTTTGAGCTCGCTTGAGCCTCCAAATAGGCATAGGAAACTATTTTTGAACTAGGTCTAACTTTAGGTATGAACTAGGCCAAAGCTAGTCAAAAAACTATAAAAAGAGCTAGAGAGCTCTTTTTGGGGGTAAGTTGGATTTTTAGAAGTGTAGCTTGGTAGAGGTTGAAGCTTTTATAATATAGTTTTTTTTAATGAAAATTAAAGACTTCCATTGTTTATCTCTTTGTTCTTGCCTTGTGTGTGCATTTGTGTGTATATGTGTGCATGTTTCTGTGCTTCTCACTTACTTGCTTGTGCATTCCACTTGCTCAAGGTCATTGTACCATTCTCACATCTCTACGGATTGACAACTACAAGGTGGATCTCCTCATGTTGATGCTCATCACTATGCTAGAGTTGTTGAGATATCAAGCTCAACATGTGATGATCCAAGATGACACACATATTACTTTTTAGTTTCTCTGACATGTATAGTGGTCACACCAATATGTGTTAGGGATATTTCATTGAGCTTTACTAGATTTATCTACCAAGAGTGATGGCACATTTGTTTCTTGCTAGCTCACTCAGTTGCGGACATTAGGATTTCCTTATGTACTGTTCTTTATATATTGCACTTGTATTATTGTTTAGATCATTCTTGTACATTCCTTTTATGGAATAGTAGAAGAAGAAGAAGATCATTCTTCCTTGCCTCAATATGTGTGTGTGCTCCTCTTTGATTATGAGAGTTTGTATTTGAGCTCTCTTCCTTATCTTCTTCCTCATGCCATGGTATCAGAGCCAGCGTTGCTGTAGAGAGCTCCTAGAGAAGGCCGACAGTGAAGAGTATGCGATGAGGCATGGAGAAAGTGCGATTCACAAATGACCTCAGATTGCTACGAAAGTTGGCGTGAAGGTAGAAGGCATCTCCACCTCCATTTAGAGCCTGCAAGGTGAGACCCACAAAAATACCAAATCAATTTGCAAAACTGTAACTTACATCTTGTTTGACAACATTCATATATTTGAGATCCAGAATTTCAAGCGATTCAGTGTACTATTCATACGTGAAAACTAAGTTTTTCTGAGATCGAACTATCATGTCATAGTGCGAAGTGTTCAAGCAGAAGTACTACTTGTAGTGTTTTTGGAGTGTTGTGAATTGCTATAGAAATGGCAAACATAGATGGAATGAGTCATGTTATGAGCATTAAGCTGGACAAGAACTACTTCCATGCTTGGAGATTCAGAATGATGAATTTCTTGATGGGAAAAGGCTACTGGAAGTACATCAAAGGAGAGAAAAAGAATTCTCCATAGTTACCAGAGAGGAATCAGACTATGGACCATTTAAGAGCATATGAGGAATGGAATCAAGGAGCACAAAAGGTAATGTATTGGCTATCTGTTAGCATACATGATAGCATGATTGGGCACATATAGGATGCCAAGACTCCAAAAGAGGCTTGGAATAGTTTGGTCACATTGTATGAGACTAATACAAAGGCACGGAAATTGCAACTCAAGAACGAGCTGCATACACTAGAGAAAAAGGGCATGTCGATAAGTGACTAACCCTAAAAATCAAAAGCATATGTGATTCACTTGCATCTATTGGTGTGAATGTAGATGACAATGATAAGGTGGAAGTGTGCCTTCCTGGTTTAGGAGCTACATATAAGCAGTTCGGAACTTCATTATAGAGGAGGGAAAATATTCTAAATTTTGCCAATCTGGTGTCCATGTTGATTATTGAAGAAATGAATCTTGGTGAGGACTCAAACTCCCAAGGAAAACCTAGTTCTGAGTAGGTATTCTATGCTAGTAGAGGAAGAGGCATGGATATAGGTTTTGGAAGTGGAAGAGGAAACAATAACCAAGACCAAGGTCAACATTAGAAATGATTCAAGTTATGGCACTTTGAACATGATTGTAGGTTGAAGAATCAAAATAATAGAAGGCGGCAAAACCTAGACACTTTGAACATGATTGTAGGTTGAAGAATCAAAATAATAGAAGGCGGCAAAACAACTATGCATGCATAAGTATAGATGATTCTGAGAAGTTGTTCATGGTTCAACATCATATGATGAATACAATGTCTGTTGATGTTTTGAAACTGAATGGTAATGTTTGGTATGTTGATTCAAGTGCTTCAAATCACATGAATATTCATGCAGAATGGTTTAGTAGTTTGCAAAATTCCCAATTCCTTGATATGTTGAAATAGGTGATGACACATCACACGCTATCGAGCAGAAAAGAAACATAGCATTGTCTATGGAGGATGGGAAGGTAAAATATTTTGTTGATGTGGTGCATGTTCCAAATATAACAAAGAATCTAGTTTCTATTGGAAAAATGTTTGGCCAGGGATTACAAGTCAGGTTCAATGTTGATGGGTTATATATAGAAGAGTACAAACAGGATGAATGATTGATTGCCAAAGGAAAGAAAGTGGGTAGGATGTTCACCTTAAATGTGGAAATTCCTAAAATGAAATCAACCAGACATTTGGCACAAACAAATTGGACATGCAAACTTGTAGAGGATGAAATTGATGCACTCAAAGGAGATTGTCAATGGACTACCAAATTTCAAAGTTGCAAAAATGCAAAAGATATGTGCAACATGTCAATTTGGTAAAAAGTCAAGAGCATCATTTTGGCATGACAAGCATGTTAGTGAGAATGTGCTAGATGTAGTACATACAAATGTTTGGGATCCTGCAAAGACCACATCTATGGGTGGTTGCAAGTTTTCTGTTAGTTTCATTGATGAGCATACACAAAAATTATGGGTATATTTCATGAAAGAGAAGAGTGAGGTGTTCATTCACTTCCAAAATTTTAAAGCTATGGTGGAAAAGCAGACAAGCAAGTATATTAAGACATTAAAATCTCATGGAGGAGGTGAATATATGTCAAATGAGTTTAGTAACTTTCTAAACATTCATGGAATTTGATGTCAGTTTTCATGTAGATACACACTATAATAGAATGGTATTATTGAATGTAGAAATAGACATACTGCAGAAATAGTAAGAGCCTTGATGGCTAAGAAGAATACACCTCATTGTTATTGGTCAGAAGCTATGCACACTGTCGTATACATCATGAACAAAACTCCAAGTGCTGATGTACATCAAGTTACACTTGAAGAGGAGTTCAAGCTTCTATGTCGATGCCAAAGATGAACTTAATCTTGAACCAAATGGCAAAGAAAATGCTGAAAAATCAAGTGCAGAATCTCAAGTTTTGGGTGGACCAGATGCATCACCAAGAAATAGTTCCAACTCAAATCCATGGAGTGGAAGATTGCACGGAAATTTTAATCGAGCAAAATTCATCGAATACATCCAAGAAAGGTAAGGAAAATCTTTCTACTAGTAGTAAAACATTTACAGGTTTTGAAGACATCGATGGAGATTCAAGTGATTCAGAAAAGAGCCTTGACGAGGAACTTGGATTGCCGTATATGAAGACTCAAGGAGTAAGAAACGCACATGTAGATGATACAAGGAGAAGTGACTCAAGATCAAGCAGATCTGGGAGGATGCGGAATTCAATGCAATGATTGACATACAAAAGTTACATGGCTCATCATTGTGCCTACATGACAAAGGTAATACAAGATGTTAAACCCTCTTGTTTTGCAGATGCAATTGGAAATGCAGATTGGAAAAAATGTATGCATGATTAGATGGCTGCACTTTATGGAAATGATACATGGAAGTTGGTTCCATTGTCACAAAGAAAGAAACCCATAAGCTGCAAGTGGGTTTACAAGGTAAAGCACAATGCTGATGATAGCATTAGCAAGTACAAAACATGATTGGTAGCAAAAGGATATGCACGTACATATGGCATTGATTATGATTAAATGTTTAGCCTTGTAGCTAAAATGTCTACTGTTAGAACACTTGTTGCACTAGCTACAACAAAAGGATGGGCTTTGCATCAGATCGATGTGAAGAATGTTTTCCTACATGCTGATTTACAGGAAGAAGTATACATGGACCTGTCACAAGGATACAAAAGCACCTAGAAGATGTTTGCAGGTTGCAAAAGGCTTTGTATGGACTTAAGCAAGCCCCTTGGGCTTGGTATGCAAGGACTGCAGACTACTTAACCACTATTTTATTTTCTATGTGTGATGCAGATCATTCATTATATGCAAGGAAGGGTGGTGATGGCATCACAATTGTGGCTATTTATGTTGATGACTTGATTATAGGTGGTGATAATGAAGAAAGCATCAAAGAGAAACAGGTATATGGATGCCACCTTGAGTATGTTGCAAAAGTATGGTATGTCTGATTGTAAGCTAGTTTCTATGCCATTAAATCTGAATTTGAAGTTGGATACTAGATCAGGTGAAGCATTGGAAAATGCTCCTATGTACAAGAAAACTATGGGAAGTTTGATATCTCTCACAATTACAAGGCATGATCTCAGCTACACTATTGGACTTGAAAGTCAATTTATGCAAGTTCCCCAGAAGCCGCATTTAGATGCTCTGAGGTGCACTCTATGTTATTTGAATGCAACTTTGGATTATGCATTGTTTTATGAAGCTGGCATAGATTTGTAGGTTCACGTATACACTGATGCGGATTGAGCTGGTAGTATTCCAAATAGAAGATCTACTAGTGGTTTTCTATTCTCACTTGGAAGTGTAGCTATTACATGGAGCATCAAGAAGCAACCTATTGTTGCTTTGTTGAGTATAGAGGTTCAGTATAGAGGTGCTGCAATGGCAGCATGTGAAGCATCCTAGTTAGAGATGCTACTCGCAAATTTAGGTTTGGAAGTGCAAAAGCCTATCAACATCTATTATGATAATCTTAGGAGCATATAGTTAGCACAAAATCCTATTTTTCATGCTAGAACAAAGCATATCAAGGTACATTATCATTTCATCAAAAGTGTCAAAAGATGCTTGGATTACACAACATGACATTGAGCTTAAGGGGAGTGCTGAGATATCAAGCTCAACATGTGATGATCCAAGATGACACGTCTTACTTTTTGTTGGAGAAACAATTACTGATTGAACATATATTTGAAGGTCAAAGCTTTAGAAGAAAACCACATACCTATGTGAAGGGATAAATCACAAGTGTATTATATTTGTAAAGTTGGTTCACTTTAGTTCTAGAAGTTTTTTAAAAGGCATGGGATTGAGAAATACTATATAAGTGAGTTTGTATCAACTGACGTGATAAAAAAAGACAATGAGAGAGTGAGTTAGAACTTTCATTTTGTATGACTGAGAATAGTTGTACTTCTCTGTGTGAGAAAGCACCTGTGTATTTCTGAGGTTTCATAGTTATGAAAAGAGTTAATTAAACTTTTGTGTATAAGTCTTCTTCTTCCATCTCCAGAGTTTGTCTTGTGTGAAATGATTTCAAAAGTTGAAGTTTTCCAAGAAAGTCGATGCATGACATCGAGTTTGTGCGGATAAGTCATTATTTTCATTCTCTGAGTGTTATGTATTGTTGAATCTTCTAAAAACATGAAGTTTGTGGAGCAACTTGATGCCTGGCATCGAGTTTCAACATAAAGTCGATGCTTAGCATCAACTTCCCACATAAAAGTGGTCTTACTCATATCTTGCATTCATGGGGTATTTTTGGCTCTGCAAAATTGGCTAAAAAAGCACCAAGTTGATGCCTGACATCGACTTTTGGTTGCAAGTCAATGCTATGCATTGAATTCTCATTTTTAGACAGTCATTTTTAGTAAAGGAGGCAAAATTTCCAATTTTGGCAAGTCATATAGGGTGATCTTGTGAAGGCCATATCGTGAGTTCTAGAGATTCATTTCTTGCAAATAATAGCTTGTTTAAAAGCTCTACTCTTCTACTTTCATCTACCAAAACATCGTTGAGAAATAATATTTGTATTAAGAGAAATTAGCAAAATACTGAAGGTATGTCATTTTAATGACTAGAAATTTTTGAAGAAGTAAAGTTCTTGGTTTTGGCTATCATTTCTCAAAGTTTGGAGTGGCAATGAGTCAATGGGGACCATAGAGGTTGTACAGTGTCACATTAATTCATTTCGTGTGATGTTTCATACATCAACAAGTTCAGAGCAGAAAGGTCCTAGAGAGCAGAAGGCGGCAAAGGTACGAGAAGTTTTGGAAAGTTTTCCATTAAAGTTTGAAAGGTGAAGCATTTGAAGACACAAGGAATCAAAAGACTACTTCGGAAGTATCCTCATACACAAAGAACTTCAAAAGGTATTATTTTTTAGTCTTTAAGCTCACAGGTTGCAGCAAAAGGAAAGGAGTATGAAAGATCATATCTCCATTGACAAACTGGACAGATATAATTATCCTGCATGGGTAATGACAATGGAAGCCTTACTTATGAGTAAGGATCTCATGGTGTACATAACAGGTGAAGAAGGGAAGCCAGTATTTGAAGATGAAAGCCGACCAAAGAAAGACGAACTTGATGCTTTAAAACATTGGCAAAAGAAGGATGCAAGTGCAAAAGCTTACATCCACAATACAATCTAAGATCATTTGCTACCACACATTAGAGGAGTGGAATAATATAAAGATATATGGAATGCATTGGAGTATCATTTCCAAAGCACTACTAAAGCAAGGAAAGCAAGTCTATGGTCAGAGTTTACAACATTCAAGAAGAAGCCAAGTCAAAATATTAGTGATTATGTCACTAAGATGAAGGATCTAGCAGATAGTCTTGGATCCATAGATGAAGATGTTGAAGATCACAGATTGATTGCTCAACTGCTTGCAGGTTTGAGAGGAGATGAAAGGTGGAAACCTTTTGTCTTGTCAACAGAACTTTCTTTGAATCATTTTGTTCCAAATTTGAATCAATTGCTTGGTTTAATGCTAACATTTGAGCAAGACTTGAAGGGGGATGGAGATAAAGGACAAAGTTCTACAATGTATATGAATAACAAGAAAAAAGGAGATAAAGGTAAAGCAAAGGATGAAGAAGAGTCAGGTTCTCAAGTTTATTATGCAAGAGGTAGAGGCACAGGTAGAGGAAGAACAAGAGGTTTTGGAAGAGGAAGAAGTAATCAAAATAACAACAAGAAGGCTAGCTGGATTTGTGTATTGAGCAATCATTTGGCTCATGACTGTTGACATAATCAAGAAGGATCAAACCAGAATCAAAACAACAATAGAAGAGGTCGAGGTGGAAGATATCAAAGTTACTCTCAGAGAGGTAGACAAAGTCAAAGAGAGGGCTATGGTAGAGGTGGAGGAAGAATTTGGGGACAGAATCAATCCTACAACACCACCTACTACAATTATGCAAATGACACACAAAATGAAAGCCATACATCATTGATGATGAATTCAACCAGCATATCAGATAAAGAAGATCTAAAGGTATTTTACATTGACTCTCGATGTTCTAATCATTTGTCAAGAAACATAGAATTGATGTCAGAATTGGAAAAAGGCATTTCTAGTCATACAGTTCAAACAAGTGATAATAAAAGACATAGTGTACATTCAATTGGAAAAGTGAAATGCAAGAGTGGAGCAGATTTGCTAACCAATTTTTTGTATGTTTCCACAATACCTAAAAACTTGATTAGTGTGGGACAAATAGTTGAGAAAGGTTTTCAAGTCAGGTTTACAAATGAAGGAGTATTTGTTGAAGACCGAGAGAATGGATATAATCAGATTGTTTGTGGTAAGAAAGAAGGTAGAATTTTTACTTTAAGAGTGCAAGGAAACATTGGTCAAGCTTTGCTCACACATGGTGAAGGAGTGATTAGAGAACTTGATCTCTGGCATAAGAGATTAGGTCATTTCAATGAAAGAGGAATTAAAGCTATTGTTGCAAATCACTCTGTACTAGGACTACCAAATGTGCAGAGTCAACATATGGTTTATAAATGTGAAGCATGTCAAATGGGAAAAGCACATAGGTTACCATTTCAGAAGAAAGGATTCAAACATGATGGATTACTACAGCTCATTCATACAGATGTATGGGGACCAACAAAAGAAGGATCTATTAGTGGCTCAAGGTATTATGTTATTTTGATAGATGATGCTACAAGGTGGATAACTTTATATGTTTTGAAGGACATTAGGATTTTCCTTATGTATTGTTCTTTATATATTGCACTTGTTGTATTGTTGTTTTAGGTCATGCAGAGAGAGTCACATGTCAAAAGCTTAAGAGACTGAGGTCTGATGGAGGGGGAGAATGCTTCTCCCAAGAGTTCAATGATTATCTTTGGAATGCAGGTATTAAGAGAGAAATAACTTGTAGGTATACACCACAACAAAATGGTGTAGCAGAAAGAAGAAATAGGACTTTATTTGAGTTTGCTAGAGCTATGCTAAAGGAGAAGAATTGTCCAAATTATCTTTGGGCCGAGGTTGTAAATACAACCACATATCTTGTGAATAGATTACCATGTGTAGCTCTAAAAACCAAAGGTAGAAAAATATGTGTTCATTGGTTATGATGAAAAGCAGACGGGTTACAGGTTGTGGAATCCTCTAACCAAACAATTTATTTTTCTAGAGATGTTAGATTTGATGAGCAGAAAAGTTGGTATTTAGATCAAAGTCATACAGCTGAAGATTTTGAAGAAGAGGTAAGAAGATGTGAGAAAGGAAAATCAATTGTGCAGGTAAATGAAGATGAAGGCTATATGCAAGCTAGTACATCTAGAAGTGGATTGACAAGAAGGAATGAAGAAGCTCCTATATTTAATGAAGAGGTGTATCCAGACACATGTGAAGAATGTGAACCAAGGAGGTCAACTAGGACAAGAAGACAACCAGAAAGGTATTCTTATGATACTTCTTACATAACTCAGAAGAATTATGCATATATGGTCAAAGATGATGAAGAACCTCAGAACTATGATGAAGCAAAAGGTAAGAAGCAATGCAGGAAGAGTTTAATGCACGAGAGGAGAATAGGACATGGGAACATGTTCCTAAACCAAATGGTAAGAAAGTAATTGGAAATAAATGGGTTTATAAAGTGAAAAATCTTGTAGATGGAAGTATATCCAGATACAAAGCTATACTGGTGGTGAAAGGCTATGACCAAACTTATGGCATAGATTATGATGAGTGAAATTCAGTCTTGTAGCTAAGATGTCAACTATAAGGACAATCATTGCTATTGCAGCTTCAAAAGGATGGACCCTAAGTCAAGTGGATATAAAGAATGCATTCTTGAATGCGTACATATCAGATGAGGTATACATGGAACAACCTCGAGGGTTTATAGATTCCAGGTATCCAAATTTTGTTTGCAGGTTGAAAAGAGCACTCTATGGATTGAAGCAAGCTCCAAGAGCATGGAACTATAGACTAATGAAGTATCTTAATGATCTTGGATATCAAAGTTCAAAAGCAGACCCAAGTCTACTCATCAAAAGAACAGAGCAAGGTACAATCTACATTTGTATTTATGTAGATGACATTATAATTACAGGTACTTCAGATGAAGGAATCAAGGAGGTAAAGAGATTACTTGAGAAAGAGTTCAAGATTAGTGATCTAGGAAAGTTATCATACTTTCTTGGAATGGAAGTTACTTATACAGATCATGGCTTATATGTGTCATAAGAAAGATATCTTCTGAACTTTTTGAAGAAGTTTGGAATGGAAAATTGTAGAGAAGCTTCAACTCCACTGTAAGTCAACCACAAGCTTAGTAAATATGTTTGTGCAGAATATAAAGATATGAGAAAGTATCAATCTCTTGTGGGTAGTTTGATTTATGGTACACTAACAAGACCTGATCTTAGTTATGCAGTGGGAGTTTTGTCACAATTCATGCATTGTCCAAAGGACCCGCATTGGATCGCAGGTCAAAGAGTTCTCAGATATATCAAAGGAACTATAAAGGAAGGATTATATTATCCTTTTACATCAGATTTGAAGTTGAGAGCCTATAGTGATTCAGACTGGGCAGGTAATCAAGATGACAGAAGATCAACTCATGGTTACATGATATATATTGGTGATAAGATTGTAAGTTGGTGTTCAAAGAAACAACATACAATAGCATTATCATCAACTGAAGCTAAGTACAAAGGACTTGTGGAAGCAGCTAAGGAGGTCATATGGATGCAGACATTGTTCAAAAGCTTGGGCATTGATCAAGGTATACTTACAATACATGGAGATAATATGAGTTCACTTTATATTGCAACAAATCCAGTATTTCATGCAAGAACAAAACATATAGAGATACATTATCATTTCCTGAGAGAAAAGGTAATGGAGAAAGAGATTGAAGTGGAGTACATTTCTACAAAGGATCAAATAGCAGATATAATGACAACGAGCTTGGATGGTGTGAAGACCAGCAGATTCAAAAGCATGGCAAGAGTAAAAGAAAAGAAGATGATATGAAGAAAGAGAGAATGCCAATTAGTGATTGAGGGGGAGTTGTTGGAGAAACAATCACTAATTGAACATATATTTGAAGGTCAAAGCTTTAGAAGAAAACCACATAGCTATGGGAAGGGACAAATTCACAAGTGTATTATATTTGTAAAGTTAATTCACTTTAGTTCTAGAAGTTTTTTAAAAGTCACAAGATTGAAAAATATTATATAAGTGAGTTTGTATCAACTGACAAGATAAAAAAAAGACAATGAGACAGTGAGTTACAACTTTCATTTTGTATGAGTGAGAATAATCCGACTTCTCTGTGTGAGAAAGCACCTGTATATTTCTGAGGTTTCATAGTTATGAAAAGAGTTAATTAAACTTCTGTGTATAAGCCTTCTTCTTCCATCTCCAGAGTTTGTCTTGTGTGAAATGATTTCAAAAGTTGAAGTTTTCCAAGCAAGTCGATGCATGGCATCGAGTTTGTGCTGATAAGTCATTGTTTTCATTCTCTGAGTGTTACTTGTTGTTGAATCTTCTAAAAACATGAAGTTTGTGGAGCAACTCGATGCCTGGCATCGAGTTTCAACATAAAGTCGATGTCTGGCATCGACATCCCACATAAAAGTTGTGTTACTCATATCTTGCATTCATGGGGTATTTCTGGCGTTGAAAAATTGGCTAAAAAAGAACCAAGTCGATGCTTGGCATCGACTTTTGGTTGCAAGTCGATGTTAGGCATCAAATTTTCATTTTAGAAAGTCATTTTTACTAAAGGAGGCAAAATTTCCAGTTTTGGCAAGTCATATATATTGGTATATGCAATACCAAAACACATGCGGAAGGTGATGGGCCAATAACCCAATACAATCAAGAACGAGATTTTTAATTGCCTTTTTTTTTAATTCTAGATAGTCCCCGTTGGCTTCTTAGTAGTTAACCACAACTTTAGTACATCACTTAAGCATAGCATAGCTTTAATCCACAAGCATCATACATAAAGCAATTCAACAGAATCTCAATAGAGCATCACAAACATAAACAATGCACCTTTCAAATCATAGATCAACCATATAAGTCTGCCTCCAATATTCTACTTGTATAACTGCATACATCCGCATTTATCTATTATTTCCTACAACTCATTTCTTGCATTCCAACTTAAATATACAACCAGTGCATGTGATACTTCATGATACTTCATCATAACCATGCATTGAACCAAGTCATCATATGTATTATGCCTTTTCAAGAACATGCACTCATAACACTATATTGTTGTACAGTTGTTGGTTCTATTAGGATGTATTCAAATCCATAAGCAAGATTGTTCATATGTCTGCTTCACAGTATTACCTGCACATGCAAATTATATTTTCTCACATCATCATACTCATCTTTATATCAATGCCTCTCCCTACATATGACCATTCAATATGCATAGCATTCTGTCGAGCAACTATATATAGTTCTGAATATTACCTCGTTCACATGTACATCATAACAATACAACATTTCACTTTTGTCACCTGTATCTTGATCATGTGTATTCGTATGCACTCTATTATCAAGTCATCACAGTAATCATAAATACATGTCATAAATCATATGCGCGACACAAATATATATATATATATATATATATATATATATATATATATATATATATATATATATATATATATGTATATATGCGTACACTTATGTATATTGCAATCCACATCAGAAATAGCTTCTATATTTATATCATTGCCTTGCTCTCAACGGATCACATCAAGGCAATATCCCAAGACAAAATGTACGTTGCCTTATTCCTAATTCAAGGAAGAGATCACATCAAAATTTCATCCTCAAAAAATGTGCCTTGCCTCATTCCTTATTCAATGAAGGAATCACATCCTCAAAAAATGTGCCTTGCCTCATTCCCTTATTCAATGAAGGAATCACATAAAAAATAAACTTCACTTTGAAGACAGCAAACACATATTCTCGTACACTTTGCATCAGTTTATTTTTGCACATGAATACTTTATATCTTATGAGATATAATATACATGCCAAATAGAACGTCTGTTATGTATGCTATGCATTGTTATGTATGCTATGCATAATTCAAGTTAACAGTAACAATACCTGTTCCATGGCGAAAGTGAGCATATGATCTAACCACACATCAAATACTTTCCATCATGTATATTCGAACAAGATACTTTGTATGATGCCTCATCCATTGTTGTATTCAATAGTGCTGTCAAGAAAGAAATACTCACTATGCATCAACAAAGAAAGAAATACTCACTATGCATCAACAGTGAAGATGTATATTACAAGAGATCTGTTTTTGATATAGTCAGTCGTCTTCATCCACAGTATGACTTCCTTCTTCTCAAATCAACAAATATATATATATTCCATCACGTCATGCATGATCACAAAAAACTCCTTCAATAATCATAGGAGAGAGAAAGATATAAAATATTCAACTAAAATATTGATCAATGTCTACATGAGCAGCCCTACGACTAATACAACAAGGAGTGTCGTCTAAGTGAGAGAGAGCCACAAATCTTCTTTCTATCTATCTAAGTGTTTATATAGAAGCTTGTACATTTTCGGTGGGCTTCAAATCATGTGCATAAAACAAGAGTAACTCATGGCAGCACGTTCCTTTATGCATGAATTAAGAAAATCTGATTCTACGTGACTGAGAGAAGAGGATACTATTTCTTAATTCTATGCTTTAAAAATAGGAAAGGAATAATTCTAAAGATGCATTCATATGCAAGAAATACGAATCTTAAAGCTAGAGCTTGGGAGAGGGTTCCTACGGGCAAGATGATAAAGGAAATGAGAGATAGATGAGGGAACACCTATGAAAAGCTTCCATTGAAGCTTGCTATATTTTCAACAATATAGGGTGATCTTGTGAAGGCCATATCTTGAGTTCTAGAGATCCCTTTCTTGCAAATAATAGCTTGTTGGAAATCTGCACGATTCTACTTTCATTCACCAAAAGATCTTGGAGAAATAATATTTGTGGGTAAGAGAAAAATTAGCAAAATACTGAAGGTATGTCATTTCAATGACTAGAAATTTATGAAGAAGTAAAGTCCTTGGTTTTGGCTATCATTTCTCAAAGTTTGGAGTGGCAATGAGTTAATGGTGGCCATAGAGGTTGTCTAGTGTCACATTAATTCATTGTAATTGAAGAAGAAGAAGAAGAAGAAGAAGAAGATCATTCTTCCTTGCCTCAATCTATGTGTGTGCTTCTCTTTGATTGTGAGATTGTGTGTATGAGATCTCTTCCTTATCTCCTTCTTCATGAATGTTGATATATTTAGGTAGTGTGAACACACTCGGACCGCTGGGGCAGTTTTTACCCTCTTTAGGAGGTTTTTTTCCACTAGCTTGTATATATGCCTATTACCCTAATGGGATACTTATCTTTGTACATTCTAGTGGTAATGCATTTACTATTGTGTGTTGTGCTCCAAGAAGCTTCTTCTTCCTTGTGTTGTTCATGTGCTTCCATAGACCTCAAACTCCAACAATTGGTATTAGAGCAGGTCGCTGCTTCATCTAGGGCATTGTCGACACTGCTCTAGTCACAATCCCAGAATTGCACAAAATTTGGTGAGCATACTCAAGGTGATTACGAGAACAAAAGTGCTTTGCTTTGTGATTCCAAAATTATGATTTGAGCTTGTTTCGACCTTCAAATGAACTATTACAGTGCTTATAAAGGCAATTTTGTTTTTTTGTGCCAAAGATATATACAGGTTTTGGTTTTGCCAATATAAGCACCTCAAAGTCTGCTATATGTTTAGCACAAATCATTAGGGTAGTTCTCTTCAACTTTTTTAGATACAATCATTTTTTTACATCAAGTTATTTTAGTTAGTGGCCATGGTTGAAAGCAGTGATGTATTTCGTATGTTGGTTGTTGAGCATAATTTGAACGGTACCAATTACCCATTATGGGATTATATGATGCCTCATATAGTGGTTGCAAAAGGACTATGGAATATTGTGAAAGGTGTTAAAAAACATCGTATTACACTTGTAAACACAATTACTGAAGGTGATGTAGATGGCATTGAAGATGTCGATATTCTTCATGTTCCTGTTCATGCTACCATTCTTGGTGCACCTATTGCAAAGCAAATTTGTTGGGATGGTAGAGATGCTCAGGAACATGCATCGATAGCCTTGTCTATCATACATGCCATTATTCCTCACATTCACTCTTGCAAAATAGCTAAGGATTCTTGGGATACACTTACCACTTTATATCAGGCAAGGAATGAGGATTGTGTTGCTTACCTCCAATATTGTAAAGGAAATGATCATGTCATAAAGAGTTGTCCAAAACTAAATGCTAAAGAGGCAAAGAAGAAAGAGGTTGGAACTGTTTGTAGTTATAACCCATCTGCTCATGAATAGTGTTTGTTTGTAGTAGACTCAGATGTTTGGTACTTTGATAGCGGGGCAACCAAACATATTACCTTGCACTACAATTTCTTCACTTCACTCAAGCCTGCCCCTACAAGGAATACTATCACATGCGCCAACAAATCCTCTTATCCTATCATGGGAGTTGGTAAGATCATTCTGACTAATGCTGATGGTAGTTCCTTTACATTTTCAGATGCTTTATTTATGCAAGGGATCAAGAAGAATCTCTTATCAATTTCAACTTTAGCCAAGATTGCTTGGTTGTAAAATTTGTTGATGACAGATGTATAGTTCATGATCTCTCAAATCGCAATGTCAGTATTGCTTGTGGCATTTTATGTTGTGGGTTGTATAAGCTCATAAACTATGAAAAATCTGTGAATGATTCAGCATGTGCAGTACATGATTCTCATACTTTATCAGATGCAAAGCTTTGGCATGCTCGCTTTGGTCATCTAATTTTTGCTAGTTTGCTACACCTACAGAAATCTGAAATGGTATCCTCTCTGCCCAAACTTGAGGCACCTAGTAAACATGTATGTGGCTGTATTTTGGAAAAAATTTAGCATTCCTCATTCCCAAAAGATGGTTCAGTCAAGCTACTAACAAATTGTAGCTTGTTCAGAGTGATGTCTGTGGTCCTATGCAGATATCCTCTTTTGGAAACTATCTTTGCTTCATGACTTTCATTGATGATTTTTCTAGGCATGCATGGGTATATCCACTCAAAGCAAAGTCTGAAGTGTTTATGTTCTTCAAATAGTTTCTAGTTTTAACTGGAAATCTGTCAGCATGTAAAATGGGCACCCTCCATTTTCATCAAGGGGAGGAATATATTTCTTCTGACTTTAATGCATTTCTAGCTAAACATGGGATAAAACAACTGTGTATAGTGTCGTATACACCTCAACAAAATGGAGTTTCTGAAAGGAAGAACATGTCACTCATAGAGATGGTGAGGTGTACGGTCAAGAGTCAGGCTTTACCACATAGTTTTTGGCTTGAGGCTATTATGTATGCAACATATGTATTTAATAGGTGTCCCACTAAAACATTGCAATCTATCAATCCATACGAGGCTTGGGATTGTCGTAATCCATCTGTTGCTCACCTGCATGTTTTTGGTTGTCAGGCATTTGCATTAGTGCTTAAACAAGAATGCAGGAAATTGGATGATAAGGCAGTGAAATGTATTTTTGTTGGGTACATTTCTCAAAGCAAAGGCTATCATTTGTACCATCTGTAGACTAAATGCATTTTGTTAGCTGTGATGTTTTCTTTTGTGGAAGATCCTATTCAGCCATTACTTTCATGTACTAAAGAGACATCAATTAGCTCCAAAGACATATATGAAACTTTGGTTCCTCTTTTTACAAGTGCATAGTCTAGTGCTGGTACTAATGAGGAAACTTCTCAACCTTTATAGGTTTCATGTGATGATGCAGATCATTCCATTTCTGATGTAGATTTACATGATGCACTTGTTGATGAGAGAGATGATACTTAGAAGGCAAAAAATATGCCGAAATGGCTAGTGCAGACTTTGCGTGACAACAAATTAGATGCACCTCTATCATATCGTACTCGTTCAGGCTTGCATAGTGCCTCTTTTACATCAAATTGCTATGCTATGGCTGCCTCTAGTCTATGTGATGAGAATGATCCTATTTCATTTGATGAAGCATAAAATTCTAAAAATTGGATGGCTGCTACCCAATCAAAATATGATGCTAGCATGATAAATGGTACTTGTTCTTTATGTGACTTGCCTCCTGACAAGAAGGCCATTGGCAATAAGTGGGTATACAAGCTTAAGCATAAGCCTGATGGAACAATTGATAGGTATAAGGATAGGCTTGTTGCAAAGGGTTAGGCATTGATTTTGATGAGACCTTTGCTCCTACATGTTGAATGACTAATGTTCATAGCATTTGTGCACTTGCAACTCATCATGGTTGGAATGTACATCAATTGGACATTAAAAATGCATTTTTGAATGGTGACTTGCATGAAGAAGTGTATGTTTTTCAGCCTTGTGGCTTTTTGTAGAAAGGGCATTAAAAAGCAAGTGTGCAAGTTGAAAAAGGTAGTATATGGTTTGAAACAAGCACCACATGCTTGGTATGAAAAGAAACATGCCTATGTGATTGCACATGATTTTGAGAACAGTACAATTGAGAGCACCTTATATGTTAAGTGTGAAAATAATGTGCTTTTGATCATTGTTGTCTATGTTGATGACATGCTGCTCACTGGTCCTCATGAGAAGCATATTGCTGATTTTAAGGCTGATTTACATGCCTCATTTGAGATGTCAAATTTGGGGCATTCACATCATTATCTCGACATTGAGTTTGTGCAAGTTGATGGAGGAGTAGCTTTGTGTCAAACCAAATATGTTGACACATTATTGCAGCATTTTGGCCTTGAAGACTGCAAACTTATTGCCTCTCCTATGGAGATGGGTTTATGATTGAGTCTTCATGATGCTGGAAATGCATTTCATGTTGTTCTCTATCAATAGGCTGTTGGATGCTTGATTTACTTATGCATTACTTAGCGAGATATTCAATTTGCTATCTCACGATGAGTAGGTTTATGCATTGCCTAGGTGTCAAGCATTGGCAGACAGTTAAGTGCATCTTTTACTACTTGAGTGGTACCTGACTACTTTGATTATTTTATTCCAAGGGGGGACCACTATAGCTAGATTTACATGCTTCTTCTAATGGTGACTTGGTTGGTTGTTATGACACTCATGTGTCCACTAGTGGGTTTTCCTTCATTCTTGGTAGCTCATGTATATCTTGGTTGAGCAAAAAGTAGCCTACTGTGGCCACTTCCACTTGTGAGGTTGAGTATAGGGAAGCTTTCATAGAGACTATTGAGTGTGTGTAGCACAGATGCCTTATGGCTGATTTGGCTGTTTGTCACTCTTCTTCCACCACTATGTACCTAAGTCATAGAGCCTTAGGGACTTGTGCCAACTCAGAATATACCTCAATTGCCCACAAGTGCATATAATGGTGGATTAATGCTCATTTACTTATCAATCTGTGAATTTAGACATATCAACTATATGAAGACATATGCACACATGATGGAAAATGAAGTGAAAATGATAACAATGCATGTATCATAGATTTATCTACCACTCAAGTTACTTATCCCTCTAAAAATGCACGTCACAATACTTGTTGCAATAGTAAGCACAAATTAGGCCTTTTCTCTCAGCTTAAGTATCCGAATATGGTCAGTAATGGGTTTGTTTCAAAGATCTCAATGATATGCATCTAATAATCATATTTTCAGCCTAATCTGACAAATGTGCTTTGAGTTATGGGCAAAATAGTGAATGACAAGAAACATCAACTCCTACTCCACAGCTCACCAAGCTTCACACACGCATTAGAATGGGTAAAATGAGAGGATAAGGGATAGATAACACTCCTAGACACACATTTTAAGCATCAAACACACATGGAAGCTCTTGGGGAAGAAGATACTCAATAGAGAAGAAGCATTCGAATTTTCAGCTCGAGTACTCACAATGGCAAAAACGTGTTTACAACGAGTCAGCAAGTGACTTACATACATGTGCCCTAAAAATGGTCCTTTCCCACAAGAGATAATTTAGCACTTTTATTGAATTCACTAAATCCGTACTATGATTCACAACTAATGTTACAATGTTTAGGGTTCTTGCATCTAGAGGACTCCTCTAGAGTACTAAGAAGGCTTTTGAAATGATATCATGGAAATTTGAAGAAGAAAATTATGCCTAAATTTGAAAATTTTTGGGGCCAGCTTCTCTTTGCTTCTTTTTTCTACAACACTCTCTCCCGCTTAGTCTTTTTCATCCCTTGAAAGGCTTTTGTTCTTCAACTTGGTCCTTTTTTCTTTTAACTGCATTCCACCAGTGGTCGAGGAAGAATTCAAGATGTTCAAACAATTTGTTACCTTATATGAACCTAAGTCCAATGCTTTCATCTTTTTTGTTCTTTCAGTTCTTACTGCATCAAGAGACATGCTTCCCTTCTATCTGACTTGCCAAGTCTTTAGCTTGTATAGTTCTTTTCATTGTATGCAACTTTCAGTAAACATTATTTCCCTTTTAGTTGGGACCTTGCCTTGCATCAGAGCCTAATGCATGCCCTACGAGGCTTTACGCAGAGGGTGAGTCTTTTATTGAACTACTTTGTGTTGCCATTTCTTCGTCTCCAGATATGTATCCATACAAGCTTCTTCCTTGAAGGTAAGCCTTCATCCTTAGGGACCAAGCAGGATAATTGCTCTTGTCCAATTTTTCAATGAATGATGGAAATCCATCTCCTATTTTACCTTCATGTTGCTCTAATACCATTATTGGAGGAGATGGTGGACCCCTTCTAGAGATGAGATGATGCTGCAAATTCTTGCTTCACACCAGCCAAAACTAAGTTGAGGAGTGCAAAGTAGACCTCTTCAACTTTCCAAGAAGCACAAATAATCACCCAAGTACTTTTGAAGATGATCCTCAAATCATTGGATCAAAATAGATAACTTGGAGTTTCACTATGAACCAAAAACTTGTTATTTTGGTCACTACACCAGCTGAGTGAAATGAATAGTACTCCTTCCCTAGTGACAATTAGAAGATGCTTAGCGAAACTGAGATGCATCCCGACATTTTAGGGAGTTAACAGTATGCAAACCAAAGAGAAATGTTTTGAACATATCTTGAGAATGGCTGAGGCAATGGACATGAAAATTTGTAAGATAAAAATAGACTATTTAATGAATCTATACCAACTTAAATCACTAAAAACAATCAATTACACACCGAGAAACAGATCAGAGAAGTTCACTATTTTGAGTAGTATATGATAGAGTAGAAGAGATGAGACACGGGAAGATTATATGTATTAATGCACATAAATTACATTGACATTGGCAATGAATGATTGCACAATGTGAAGTCAATAGAAGAGCTATAATGTGAGCTCAATATGCCACACAAATCCCTTTGAAATCTTTGCTATGTCAACTTCTATCCCTGCGACTAGATAGTCCTCTTTTATAGCCTTTTGTTGGAGCCTAGATTCAAGTTTGAATTCCAATCTTTGCCTGAAAGTGTTCCAAAGTTTTAGGACTTGATTTTCTATAAATCCGCAAAAAATATTTTGTGGAAAGATTCTCCTATGAATTCGTAATTGGAAGTGTTTCCACATATGCACTTTTACAAGGAGTAAAAATCAATCTTTTACAAATGATCATTCATGTGCTAATACATGAGTGAACATATGAACTTTAGGATAAGTGATCAAGAATTTAGGCTTGGAGTAATTGCACCAACAAAGAAGGAAGGGATTGCAACTTATTTTTGTAGGCCATTATACAAGCCTGACTTTGAGAGATGTACTCAGGTAATGAACACCTTGCATCCTACATTGGATATGCCATAGGTGCCTAAAGCCATGGTGTTGGATTTACAAGGTGAATGGAAAATAATTAAGTTCATACATGATCTGATTAAAGAAGCATTTGGATAGACTAAAGATGGCATCACAGATCTTAAAGAAAAGTGCCCTGAAGCGAAAAAGATAACATTTCTTGATATCAATAGAATCGACATTGAGGAAGTGATTTGGCTGATGCACCAACATTTTTGTTTTCTGAATATGCATCAGTACACAACACCTCAAATAATAGTAGTTCAAATCTTATCTCATGCAATCAAGCAATTGGGCAATCAAGTAAATCTAACGCCATATGTTCAGGGGCCCTTATTCAAAGCAAAAAAACAATGGGGCAAAAAACACTTCCCTAATGGAAGTGTGGCATTGATGGTGCTCATATATCATGCTTTGAACATTTGAGAACATCTATGAGAGATGCCTTCAACAGTAGAAATGGAAAAATATGCAAAATTTGCTATTAGCCCTAAAAAGAGGTGATCATTCTAGAAGAAGCAAAGACAAGCTCAAAAGCCTTAATGCGAGGAGAGAAATGATTGTGAGAAGAAGTCAAGGGGAAAGCGGCTCCAACTTTGAAGATAATATATGTATTGGCCAAAACTCGATTGGAAAAGTTGACATCGATCGCTGAGGTTGACTTGCAAGAAGCCCTACTACAAACCCACAAATACAATAACGGCCAAGTCAACCTATCCATACAAGGTCATCATTATCATCAAACCAGTGCAGTCTAGCACAATCAACCAGGGAAAAGATTAACAAAACTTCACAAATATAAAGAGTTGGGATTAATAAATTCAAGCTCACAATCTAGAAATCATGATGAGAATGATATGGATGTGGAGGTTCACACTAAAAAAAAAGGATGATAGTACATAGGATGAGCTTAATCAACTGGTTGAAAAACACGATGTGGCTAGCACAACACAAGATAAAGAAAGATCCATCAAACTTGAACAAGAACAAGTGAATAGTCAACCAAAAGACAATGTGTATACTATTCAAATAAATGAAGTGATGAAGTTGCCATTCGTAGAAGTTAACATTGAAGATCAAAGAACAATGAAGCATCCTAAGGAACAAAGACAGGAGGAAGAACCTCTTGAAAAAGAACCGATTGCACCCATCTGAGTGGTGGTAGAGCCCTCACCATTGGATGTGACTTGTAAAGGAAGCATGTCAAAGAAGGACACAATGAAGGAGGATGAACAAAATGTTCACCTTCACATTCAATAGCCATTTAATGATATAGTACACATCAACAAACGAAAAGATGTAACAACAGGAGAAGAACCGATAATACCACAAACATGGTTAAATGTGGGCGTGCCCTTGTTGAAGCCAATAGTAAAGAATATAATTTAAAAGGCCACGGACACACAACAACATCTTGTTGATGCAGATAAAGAATATGAACAAGTGTATGGTGAAAAGGATCACTTCAAAAGGTTTGGTCAAGTGAACAACTATCCACACAAGTGATGCATGCTTAGTATGTAGTGGCAAAGAAAGAAGAAGAATAAAGGAAATGATGGAGGAAACCTCCACGCTCAAGAAAAAAATGCTAGCTTAGAAGGGAAACTATTGGAAGTCACACAATGATATGAAGCAAGCAAAAGAGAAAAGAAATAATTGATGAATCGGAGCAAAATTTTAGAAACACAAATTAAGATATACATGGCTGAAGCAGACATGCTTAGAAACAGAAACACAGAATTAATGACTTCGATCCTACTCAATCAATCGATAGAGGTATTAGAGACTACACAGAGAGATACACTAGAGCTTGAGGTGCAACTTGCAAAGTACACTGAATAGCTTCAACAGGAGCAAGAATTAAAAACTCAATGGGAATTCAAATATATGCACAATACAAATGAGTTAGGGAATAAATGGAAGGAAGCAGAATCAAGGTACATAAAACACTGCCATGAAGATGCTGATCAAATGGCTATACTGAGTGAAAGCAAAATGAATAGTGACAAAGAATTAAGCACAACCAAAGAACAATTAAAAGATGTACTCATCAAAAGTTTATAGGCTCAGTTGGAAAATCACAACAACATGGGGACACTAGTAGTTCCGAGCTCTCAAGCAGCTATTGTGGAGACTGAGGTACGCCCTCTTTCTCCCCCCATCAATAAATCACCTATACATATTGAAGAGGAGGTATGGCATGATGCTTAATCTATTCAAAACATTGCAGAAGTAAGCCAAAGGGAGCGGACCCTACTGGTGTCCCAACTTACAACACAATTCAAAGATACATTGGTGAAGATAATGAAAGAAGCAAAAATCAAAAGCAAAAATTTAGATCAAATTATAAAGCCATTCAATGTACCATATGGGTTACTCAAAGAAGAGACTAAACATTATATCAAAAGAACTACTCAAAAAGAACCAGATGAACAATTAAACTTCATGACAGACACATTTTCATATATATAAGGGGAATTCAAAAGAGCAGATTTGGTCTGGAAGCGTAAATTTTTGGAGAAGAACCCTACATTGTGTATGCAATGGCAGGATGGACCATATTTACTCCAAGTAAATCCATCTTTTTGCCAATGCCAAGATGAAGACCATGGATGCAATTTTGCGGTGAACAACGTCATGCTACAGTAAATAAACAGTAGCTAAATTACCCCTTATTGCCAAGCCCACCACATAACTACTTGCCAACCGAAGATTATATGGTGAGAACAATTGAGTTTTGGTTATCCAGATGTGCATCCGTTTTGGATTTAGTCGTAAAAATTATGAATAAAGTGTTAAGCATGAATCTCATAGTTCTAAAGGTTTGCAAGCATGCAAAGTATACCTTTTTGAATTTCATTGGCATTAATTAGGGAACAGATGCCTTGATTTTTTATCTGTCTGTAACTCCAAGCCACCTAACATTAATGGCAATATATTCTAGATTAATGTTTTTGCCGAGTCCATATATACAGACGTTTGAAGAAGCATTTTTTACGAGATTTTTTTAAGTGGATTCAGAAATATTTTTGAAGATGTCTGCCAATCTCAATGCTAGACTTGTAGCATATGAGCTAAGCTCTTTTGCTAATCATTGACAAGCACCATATGACCGCATAAAATCAGCCCAATGGAAGGAGTTAATGATACGTGAAGCTAATCTGCTTAACCAAACAAAGCGAACATCCATCCAATCCTACTCATGCCACCTACAAAAGCCTATTGAGGACGAAAAAGTTCAAGATGAGGGACGTGTGGAGGGAGAATCCAGCAAGACAAGAAGAAGAAGGGAGAATCCAGATGACTATGTGACCAAGATGAAGGATGTAGCTGATCAACTTGGAAATATTGGAGAAGAAATAGAAGAGGAGCAATTAGTAAAGCAGATCATACATGGCATCAAGGCTGATGATAAATGGGAGTCTTTTATCACAAAAATGGACCTATATATGGACCTGTAGATATGTGACCTCAATACATTGATAGGGCAACTGTTCACACATGAGACAAAGCTCAACAAGAATGGAGATACTTCTAGAGGTAATCAATCTTTTTCCCTTTACATGTTGATATATTTAGGCAGTGATGTGTGTGAACACTCTAGGACTGCCAAGACACTTTTTTCCCTCTTTAGGAGGTTTTTTTCCCCCGGCTTGTATATACACCTATTGCCCTAATGGGCTACTTATCTTTGTACATTCTCTAGTAATACATTCAGTATTGTGTGTTGTGCTCCAAGCTTCTTCTTCCTTGTGCTGTTCGTGTGCTTCCGCAAACGTCTAACTCCAACCATTGGTATTAGAGCAGGTCCCCGTTTCATCTAGGGCATCCTCGACACCTCTCCGGTTGCAGTCTCAAAATCACACAAATTTTGGTGAGCCTACTCAGTATGTTTCCAAGATCAAAACAGCTTTGCTATGTGGTGCCGAATCGCGATCTGAGCTCATTTCAGCCTCCGAATGCACTATCACAACGCTTGTGTAGGCTATTTCATCTTTTTGTGCCAAAGGTATATACCAATTTTGGTTCGCTTGTATAAGCATATCGAAGTTTGCTATAGGTTTAGCGGAATTCGTCTGGGCAATTATGTTCAACTTTTTTAGAGACATTCAATTTTCTGCATCAAGGTATTTTAGTCACTAGCCATGGCTGAAAGCAGTGATGTATTTTGTATGTTGGCTGTTGAGGATAACTTCGATGGTACCAACTACCCGTTCTGGGCTTATATGATGTGACATGTATTGGTTGCAAAAGGACTATGGAACATTGTGCAGGGTGTTGAAAAATGTCCTATCACAACTGCAACTGTTACACTGTAGGTACTGAAGCTGATGGAGAAGGTGTCGAAGATGATGATATTCTGCATATTCATGTTTGTGTTGTGGTTTCTGTTGCACCTACTGCAGAGCAAATTTGTTGGGATGGCACAGATGCCCACACACATGCATTGATAGCTTTGTCTATCAAATGTGCCATTATTCCTCACATTCGCTCTTGCAGAACAGCTAAGGATACTTGGATATACTTACCACATTGTACCAAGCTAGGAATGAGGCTCGTGTCGCTTACCTCCAAAAATAGTTGGAGAGTGAGTACATGAATGAATGTGATTCTATGGAAAATTTTCTAACAAAGATCAAAGACTTGAAGGAACAACTGATTTCTGTTGATGAGGTTATAACAGATAGCTCACTTGTGCAGACCGTTTTGAATGGTCTTCTTGATTGATATCAGAGTTTCGCTACTACTCTTCGGTTGATGATGAAAGGCAATCCAAATGCCTTGTATTTTGAGGAGTTAGTCTCTGTTTTGTTGCAAGAGGATCATTCCAAGCAGAACAGGTCCATTATGCGTGTTGCAGATCAAGTTTTCCTAGCTAGTCAGAAGGGCAAAGGAAAATGGAGCTCTTCAACTAGTAAGCAGAAATCTACTAATTTTGCACAATCGAAGAATGAAGACAAAGATGAAAAGAAATCAGAAAAGTAGAAATTGTTTTGCAAGTACTATAAAGGAAATGATCATATCATAAAGAACTGTCCAAAACTAGCTGCTAAAGAGGCAAAGAAGAAAGAGGCTAGAATGGTTGTTGTAGAGGCCTCTACACCAAAAACAAAGTCTGCTCATCTTGTGCAAGAAGAAGAATGGGTGTTTACTACTGTTTGCAGTTTTGACCCATCTTCTCATGAGCAGTGCATGTCTGCACTAGACTCAAATGTTTGGTACTTTGACAGTGGGGCGACCAAACATATTACCTCGCAGCGCAGCTTCTTCTCTTCACTCGAGCCTGCCCCTACAGGGAATATTGTTACATGCGCCAACAACTCCTCTTATCTTGTTATGGGAGTTGGTAAGATCATTTTGACTACTATTGATGGTAGTTCTTTCACTTTGTCAGATTCTTTATTTGTGCCAGGGATCACGAGGAACCTGTTATCAGTTTCGGCATTAGCCAAGATTGGCTTGGTTGTGAAATTTGTTGATGATAGGTGTACAGTTCATGACTTGTCAAATGGCGATGTGATCATTACTTCTGGCATTTTATGTCGTGGGTTGTATAAGCTCATAGACTTTGAAAGATCTATGAATGATTCGGCATGTGCAGTACATGATTCTCAAGCTATGTCAGATGCAAAGCGTTGGCATGCACGCTTTGGTCATTTGAATTATGCTAGTTTGCTACGCCTGCAAAAATCTGAAATGGTATCCTCTACCGAAACTTGAGGCACCTAAAAAACATGTTTGTGAAGGCTATATTTTGCGCAAAATGCAGCATTCCTCATTTCCAAAAGATGGTTTAGTTTGGGCTACTCAAAAATTGCAGCTTGTACATAGTGACGTCCGTGGTCCTATGCAGACACCTTCTTTTGGAAATCATCTTTACTTTGTGACTTTCATTGATGATTTTTCCAAGCATGCATGGGTATATCCATTGAAGGCAAAGTCCGAAGTGTTCATGTGCTTCAAACAGTTTTTGGTTTTGGTTGAAAATCTGTCAGCATGTAAAATGGGCACCCTCCATTCAGATCGAGGGGGGGAATATATGTCTTCTGATTTTAATGCATTTCTGGCTGAACATGGGATAAAACACTAGTGTAGAGTTCCATATACACCTCAACAGAATGGAGTTGCTAAACGAAAGAACATGGCACTCATGAAGATGGCAACGTGTATGGTCAAGAGTCAGGCTTTACCATGTAGTTTCTGGCTTGAGGCTGTCATGTTTCTGGCATGATCGCAAGCCATCTGTTGCTCATCTGCATGTTTCTGGTTGTCTGGCATATGCATTAGTGCCTGAACAACATCACATAAAATTGGATGATAAAGCAGTAAAATGTATTTTTGTTGGATACAGTTCTGAAAGTAAAGGCTATCGTCTGTATCATCCACAGAATAAACACATTCTGGTTAGCCGTGATGTTTTTGTGGAAGATGCTATTCATCCATTGCTTTCATGTACTAAGGACACATCTGTTAGCTCTGAAGACATGTATGATACTTTGCTTCCTCTCTTTATAGGTGGAGAGTCTAGTGCTGGTCCTAATGAGGAAACTTCTCAGCCTTTGCAGGTTTCATGTGATGATGCAGATCATCCCATTTTTTATGCAGATTTACATGATGCACTTGTTGATGAGAGAGCTGACATTTAGGAGGAAAAAACTATGCCAAAATGGCTGGTGCAAACTTTGCGTGATAGAAAATTAGATGCACCTCTCTCATATCGTACTCAATCAGGCTCGTATAGTGCCTCTTTTGCATCAGATCGCTATGTTATGGCTACATCTAGTCTCTGTGATGAGATTGAGCCTGTTTTGTTTGATGAAGCATAAAAATCAGAAAATTGGATGGCTGCCATGCAATCTGAATATGATGCTATCATGAACAATGGTACTTCGTCTTTATGTGGCTTGCCTCCTGGCAAGAAGGCCATCGGCACTAAGTGGGTATACAAGCTGAAGCGTAAACTTGATGGTACAATTGACAGGTATAAGGCTAGGCTTGTTGCAAAGGGTTATGCATAGGAAAGAGGCAATGATTTTGATGAGACCTTTGCACCTACATGCCGTATGACTACTGTTCGGAGCATCTGTGCACTTGCAACCCATAATGGTTGGAATGCACATCAGTTGGACACTAAAAGTGCATATATGAATGGTGACTTGCATGAAGAAGTGTATGTTTTTTAGCCCCATGGCTTTGTGCAGAAAGGGCATGAAAACTAGGTGTGCAGGTTAAAGAAGTCATTATATGGTTTAAAGCAAGCACCACGTGCTTGGTATGAGAAGATACATGCCTATCTGATTGCACATGGTTTTGAGAAGAGTCCAACCAAAAGCACCATATATGTTAAGCATCCTAATGATGTGTTTCTGATTTTAAGAAGCATATTGCTGATTTTAAGGCTGATTTGCATGCCTCATTTGAGATGTCTAATTTGGGGCATTTGCATCATTATTTGCATTCACTTTAATGGGAGCAATCTTGCAGATTGATAAGCTAGATAGGGAGAACTATCCAGCTTGGTCCATGAGGATGGAGGCACACCTCATGAGCAAAGATTTGATGGCATTCATTACAAGAGAAGAAGAAAAGCCTGAGTTTGAAGATCCTAGTGTTCCAACTAGGGACGAACTTGCAATTTTGAAGAATCGGATGAGAAAGGATGCTCAAGCTAGGAGCATTATTTATATGGTTATAAATGATTATCTTCTACCTCACATCAGAGAATTAGAAAGTGCAACAGATGTGTGGAATGCTTTGGAAGAGCATTTCCAAAATACAACCAAGTCAAGGAAGTCTTCATTATGGGCAGAATTTACAACCTTCAAGAAGAAGAGTTCACAATCAATTTCTGATTATGTGGCAAGAATGAAGGATATTGTAGATAGCTTGGGAGCAGTAGATGAAGACATTGAAGAGGATAAGTTGGTAAGCCAAATACTTACAGGTCTAAGAGGACATGAGAAGTAGAAGCCTTTTAGATTGTCCATAGAATTGTCACTTGACCATTTTACTCCTGACCTTAATCAATTGCTAGGACACATGCTAACTTTTGAGCAAGACATTAAGGGAGACAATGATAGGAGTGCAAGTCAAGCTATGTACTCCAAGGACAAGAAAAAGAATGGCAAAGGGAAGCAGTCAACTGATGATGAAGGAACTTCAAGTCAAGCTAACTTTGCAAAAGGAAAGATGAACTACAGAGGTAAAGGAAGAGGAGGTAAGAACAAAGACACTACTAAAGCTTGTTGGATTTGTGGCAGAACCAATCATTTGGCAAATGATTGTTGGTATAACAAGCAAAATGGTGGAAGCAATAATCAGAGTTTTAATCAAAGAGGTGGTAGGACATCATATGCTAGAGGAGGTGGAAGAAGTTTTCAATCTCACTCCTACAACAACAATTATTATAATTATGCATCAGATAAGAAGGATGATATGACTCTCATCTTGAATGCAACTCATGAAGCAGTAGGAGAAGATCAAAGGGTGTTTTGTATTGACTCACGATGTAGCAATCATCTGAGTGGAAATATATCATTGATGACTGATATGGAAGCAAAGCTGAATGGACATATAGTTCAAACAGGTGACAACACCAAGCATAAGGTGGAAAGCATTGGATCAATGAAGACAAAGAATGGAAGTACACTCTTGAGCAAGGTACTTTATGTTCCTACTATTCCTAAAAACTTGATAAGTGTAGGGCAAATTGTGGAGAAGGGATATGAAGTCAGATTCACAAATGATGGTGTCTATGTGCAAGATCCAAATCAGGGGTATAGAAATATCATTGCAGGTAAAAAGGAAGGAAGGTTGTTTACTCTCAAAGTCCAAGGTAATGTGGGACATGCTTTATTTACTTATGGAAGTCAAAAGATGTCTGAGTTAGACCTATGGCATAAAAGGCTAGGTCATTTCAATGAGAGAGCCATAAAGGAAATGTCAAGGAATGATGCGGTGCTTGGTTTGCCAAAAGTTGAAGGGCAACATATGGTGTACAAGTGTGAAGCTTGTCAATTAGGTAAAGCACACAAGGGTTCATACAATAAATCAGGATACAAGTATTCAAATATGCTTGAATTGGTTTATACAGATGTGTGGGGTCCTTCACGAGACTATAGCATAAATGGATCCAGATATTATGTGTTGTTTGTTGATGATGCAACCAGATGGATTACTTTATATTAATCAAGGACAAATCAGAAGTGTTCAAGACATTTAAGCATTATCATGCTTATGCAGAAATGATTACAGGACAAAAGCTCAAGAGGTTCAGATCAGATGGAGGGGGAGAGTATTTTTCTAAAGAGTTTGATGATTATTTGTGGAATGCAAGTATAAAAAGATAAGTAACTTGCAGGTACTCTCCTCAACAGAATGGAGTTGCAGAAAGAAGAAATAGAACTCTTGTAGAATTCGCAAGAGCAATGATGAAGGAAAAGAATTGTCCAGCTTACTTATGGCCATAAGCTATCAACACTGCAACATACCTTGTGAATAGGTTACCTTGTAAAACATTGGAGGGAAGAACTGCTTATGAAGCATGGTGGGGGTAAGAAACCTACTCTTGATCATTGTAAGGTATTTGGATGTTTAGCATATGCTTATGTTCCTTCACAATTGAGACATAAGATAGAACCCAAAGCAGAGAAGTATGTGTTTATTGGGTATGATGATAGACAGATGGATTAGAGGTTGTGGAGTCCATCTACAAAGCAATCTCTTGTTACCAAATATGTTACATTTGATGAAGAATGTACATGGTATACAAGATCAACAAATGAGTATGCAGATGTTAAAGAAATACAAAGGAAAGGAAAGACAAAAGTAAGTGTGTATGAAGAAGATATTGATGTTGATTATAAAAGTAAATTGCAGGATAATGTTGAAGATGGGCCAAGATTTGATCGAGAACCAAATGTGGCTGAGACTTCAAGAAGTGCAGAGGTCAGAAGATCCTCAAGGGAAAGGAAAGAGCCTATCAGGTATAGCTATGATACATCTTTCTTAACAACAAAAGATTATGCTTACATTGTGAAGAAAGAAGAGGACCCAATCACATATGAAGAAGCTAAAGGTAAACAAAATTGGGAGAAGGCAATGCAAGAAGAGTATGATGCTCTACTTGAAAATGAAACATGGGAGTTGGTGCCGAGACCAAAGAATCAGAAGGTCATTGGATGTAAGTGGGTGTATAAAACAAAAAGGTTTGCAGATGGTAAAGTGTCTAGATACAAGGCTAGACTTGTGGTCAAAGGTTATGCCCAAACTTTTATGATGAAACCTTTAGTCCTGTTGCTAAGATGTCTACAATTAGATCATTGATTGCTATTGCTGCTTGTATAGGTATCACAATTAGATGTGAAGAATGCATTCCTGAATGGATACATTGCAGATGAAGTGTACATGGAGCAACAGAAGGCTTCATGGATTCAATTGGATCAGATTATGTGTGTAAGATCAAGAGAGCTTTGTATGGGTTGAAGCAGGCCCCAAGAGCATGGAATTACATGCTTGTTAAGTTCTTGAATGAATGTGGATTTCAAGCATCAAAGGCAGATAGTAGCTTGCTAGTGAAGGCAAGTGAAAATGGATACATATACATGTGTATTCACGTTGATGATATTATTGTCACAGGTACAGATGCTCAAGGAATAAATGAGCTTAAGAAACAAATAGAGAAGGAGTTTAAGATAAGTGATTTGGGAAACTTATCTAATGGAACTATGTTCGAAGTTTCATGGTCTAATTTCTCTTCTGCTGTGAGTATGATCAATAGGAACATGTGTATGTAAAGTTTGCAGATGATCTCTCAGAATCGCACATTTTTTAGTGTCAATGTTTTGCTTAGATCTCAGTGCACAGTGTAAAGTTTTTGATGAGTGATCATTCAAAGTCTAAGTTAGAAGGTAAGGAAGCTATGGCTAAAAGCATTCAGCGAAACGAGATCTATGCTGTGAGAAATCAACCTTAGAAGTTACCTATGTCAAAGTCGCTTGTTCAGAAAGATAGTTTCTGACATAATTTTGACCTTAAGGATCAAATTAAAGTTTTAATGATTCTTTTGATGAACTAATGGTTGATGTGATTGTGCAAAAGTAGTCTGAAGATATGTGCATCATTGGTTTGAAGAAAGGTGAAGATATATGCAGGAAATGAAGTCGATTTCTGAAGCAGACTTTCTGAAGAAGGAATTTCTTTCCTGAGAGAAGTGTTAGTGAAAGTTTTAATAAAAGAAGACAATATTTATGTAAAGTTTGATCCATAACTGATATAGAAGTGTTCTTAGATCAGTATAGATCAGACCTTTGGAGATTAAGAAGTCTCCAAAAACATGTATGAAGACAACTTGGAGCTTGTACATATGGTTGTGTGGGATCCTAGCATAGAGCTATCATTTTCAGGGTCAAGGTATTATGTTTCATTCATAGATGAATATAGTAGATGGACAATACTTTATTTTATGAAGCATAAAGATAAATCTTCACTTGTTTCAAGAAGTATTTGGCATTGGTTGAGAAATCAAATAGGCACAAGTTTGAAGAGGCTCAGATCGGATGGAGATGGTGAGTATTTCTCACATGAGTTTGGCTCCTTCTTACAAGATAGAAGCATAAAGAGAGAGATTACAACAAGGTACACTCCTGAACAGAATGGAGTGGTAGAGAGATGAAATAGATTAATAGTAGTGGCTACAAGATCAATGTTGAATGAGAAAAAGCTCCCTAATTATGTGTGGACAAAGGATGTTTCCACAACCACTTACCTAATCAATAGGCTTCCATCCAAGTCTCTAGATGGGATGACACCTTATGAGGCATGGAATGGCAGGGGACCTTCTTTAGATCATTGCAAGATCTTTGGGTGCATTGCTTATGCACACATACCCTCACATATTAGAAGGCCTATTCATGAAATTTGGGAATTACTCAAGTCCCATTTATAATACAAGTGATGGAATTAACTTATACTTTCTATATGGTATATTCTTCTTACAAAGATTAGGTCATGAATACATCTTCTTTTTGTTAAAATGTTTTAAGTTTTCAATAGACAAAAAATAATATTAGTTGATGAGCTTATTTAAAGAAACACCAAGGAGAATATGAATATACAAAGAAAAGCATTCAGACTTGAATTTTTTTAAAATATGTAGTTTGTTATTATCCAATTCAATAATAATATATCAATTATATATTATTTGATCTATCAATAATTTCTCATACAACAAATATCCCAAAATATGATGTTTAAAAAATCAATAAATTGATTTAAATTTAATTGTATGACAAATCTATCCTAATATGAATTTAGAGCTTACAATTTAATATAAACAATAAATATATTCAATTTGGTCCCAGGTCACTTGTCCGGATGGTTGGAACTCTCGCCTCTTGAGGCAGGGGCAAGGGTTCAACCCCCATCGGCATCAGGTAAGGGACATGTTTAACATGGAAATTTGTATCTTGTGGCTGATGTGCCAACGTTTGTCCTGCCTCGTGGTAGTTGTGACCGCAGTTTAACCCAGCTAAGTAAACCCCTATTCTTGTAGGATAAGGGGATCCCATGGGTACTATGCCATTCCTTGTACAGTTGCAATTTCAAAGTTAAATCCCAGAGGAGTAGGCCTCGGCCAAACCTCCATTAAAAAAAAAACAACCACATGAATTTAGATCTAATTTAACAATACTTAATAATATGCAATTTGACATACTAATAATTGTTCATTTGGGTTAATGATATGAAAATTATGTCAATATTATGTTGTTTAAAAACATGAAAAGATTGTTTCATATAATTTTATAACAAATCTTTCATACAATAATTTTTCATTTGGTTGAACAATCCCAAAAATATGTGGTGTTTAAAAACACCAATAAAATATATGATCTTCAAATATTTTAAAATCATTGATATTGTTTCTTAATATATTGCTCAAGTACATAATATGTTTCTCTATCGCAAGGTCTCTGATTTACAATTGTATTGCATGTATAAGAATGCCTATTCTTTGTGCAAATCCATCCATAAAGCCAAGAAATCATTCTTTTGGACAAAAAGTTCTCCAACTTCAATGATTGCCTCCACAGCTTTGGTAGAATTATGTAAGTGCCTTTCATATTCTTAATCACATGATACAATGCATCATAAAAAATAATGGTATTATTTCCATCCAAATCTGGAAAAATTTTCCAAATTGTGTCCAAGTTTTTATGATGCACAAACTTATATCCGATGCGGATATCAGTTTTTTGGCATGCACCCCGACCTACTATAATATGAAATCTTTGATGGTGTTTTGGAAAACATAGTGCAAGTGTTCTTTGAGCTATTGACAATCTTTCTGTGGTCCAAATCCACACTTCAAAAAGATCCATACAAAAATCCAAGAAATATAATGCATCCTTGCGAATGTAATGCACAATTCTTGTGTTCTCTTCAATAAAATTCATATGGTTTTGCAAAGATTCAAGTAATAGATCACCTTGATGCTATTGTTGTATCTTCCTTTTCGATTTCGTTGCAATTCAATGGAACATCTAGCTTTTCTCATTATTATTCTATACTTTAGAGTCATCTGAAGAAGATATCAATTTTTTTATTCAAGTTAATTGAATGATCATTGGTGGGAAAGATGGATGGACACTCCAAGAAATGAGTAGGTACTACAAATCCCTACTTTGTACCAGCCCCTTCTTGCTTCAGAGTTGAGTTGTGGGCCCTCTTAGCTTTCCAATGACACTATACAAGTGCCTATGTACTTTGGAAATGATGTAAGAAATGATTGAATCAAAACAAACTACTTCCAAGTTGAAGGATCAATGAAAACCTTCTATACATTTGCTGCTTGTTATGTTCAGTGCTTCTAGTACAGTAGGAATTAGGAAAATTCCCTTTGGGGATATCAGATTAGCTTAACAAGCTAATGATTCCAAGTGGAATCACTTAAAATGATGCACTATACAGAGAGCAATGAATTAATCATTACCTCTGATTTTTAGGACCTCTATAGAGTTTGAGTAGTGGGTACTTCGATGCACTTTTCTCCAAATTTGCTAAATGGATTATCGTCAAACTTTGTGAGCATGTAGAGGACTTCGAGCGGATTCCAACAAGCTATTGAAGATTGAAAATGGTGATGGAATGACTGAGATATGAGCAATATGAGTAACTATGATAGAAAGACCATAGATGAAAAGTATTGATCTATTTGTATTAGAAGACAATGTTGTACAAGATCATAGGCATGATAATCAATGCCTGATGATAATGAGTAGTGTAGGCTATGATGTGAGCCTCACTGTTGCTCTAGCACAATGGTGAGAACCACGTTAAGAAACTCCACCTCCTTAATGTCAATCCGGAGAAGAGATAGGAGTGATATGAAGATCGTGAATGTGAGATGAAGTGAGAGTGAAGGTGAGAAGCATGGAGATGCACACACACATACACACACACACACAACGAAGAGACAAGCAAGACACAATGGAAGGTAGGAAATCAACTCTATTACTCAAGAACACTCTTACAAGCTCAAAATAGCTCTAAGCTCTTCTCTATTCAAACAGGATAACCTCAAAAATGAGCTCTCTAGCTCTTTTTATAGATTCTAGACTAGTTTTGACCGGTTTCACATCTAGTGTCTGGCATAGTTAAAAAATAGTCCTAGATGCTATTTGAAAGGGTAAACGGTGTCTAAAAATAACCAAAATTGGTACGCTCATTCTTCCTAAGCTCCTCAAGCTTGATGACTCCTCGGCTTGCACAAAACGGAGCTATATTTTACAATAGGAGTTTTTCTATGTTACATATGTTACAATAGTGATGAAAATCACTGTTGGAGGTTTTAAAAAGTATTTATAAAATTGATTTGACTGACTCCTTGCTCTGTCTTTACATGCTTCCGCGTCTTCTATGCCTCTAGTTACTGCCAACACCCCCCTCCCTCTCACTTCTGTCGTCCGCGACAGAACCTTGTTGTGAGGTCTCTCGAATATAATGCTGGAGTAGTTCCTGAGCAAGGGTGTGTTCTAATATGTGAATTCCTTGGGCCAGATCTGCCTCGAGTTTCTCCCAATCAATTGGTTGCGGCATCGGATGGTGGGAGTCGATAGTGCGTGGAATATACCATCTGTTCATAGGAAAATAATTGAAGCAAATGTGTGGGCCTGCTGATGAACACTTCTGAATGATATTCCCAGAAACCGATTGTGAACATTTCTTCGAAGGTTTGCTTGTACCACGCCGGTAAGTATTTGATTCGATAGTGCCAGGCGTAACACACCCGGAGCGATGGGGTTGTACTCATTTCATAAGCTAAATTGAGATTGCCATGCTCGAAACCTGGGGTGTTTACATGTGGTGCCTTGACGCGATGGAAGACTTTGAAAACCATTTGCATCATGTCAAATATCTTGACAGTCATGTGCGCTGCTATATCGTCCATGTGTTTTAAGCGAGGGAGCTAGTGATGAATCGTGGCCATCATGTATCCAACTGTTGGTGGTCCTGTGGGTGGAGTAAAGTATGGGTAATTAAGCCAATCATGGCATTGCTTGTTGTTTTGTACTTTAATAGCAAATGCCTTCCAGGATCGGCGACGTGGCACTGGTCCCAACATGGGTTGTATTTTAAGTGTAGTGGTGCCTTAACCCAAGTACTCATCATCTCTGGGTATGCTTGTAATAAATCCTTGCGCCAATCTGGTTGATAGATTTCTCCTTGTTGCACATCTAGTGGCAAATCTTCAGGCTCAAATTGGGTCGCATGAGAGGGATTTTTGCTTGTTTCTCTTTCTATGGCTAGCTGATATTCGGCCATTAACATAAAGTAAGGCTTGTATTGTAACTCATGCCCAGATATGTATCTGCGAGGGGCCAAATGAGCAAAGTCTGGGGACTGTAAAATTCTTTCTTCAATCATTGCCATGGCGTGTAACTGCACCTCTACCCTTGCTGAGTGGGTTGTTCCAAGTTCTTCAATCATCTTCATCCATGTGGGAGTTGGAAGTTCGAAAGTCGTCTGGCCTTCGGTCCTGACTCGTCCGCATGGGATGGGTTGGGGTTCATACGCGTCTTCAAAGGTTACCGGAATGGTCACTGTTTCTTCCTCTGCTGGGAGTTCCGATGGGGAGTCTAGCATTAGGGGTGCTTCATATACAGTTATTGGTGATTCAAGAGTTGATACTTGGGCCCGTAAAGTGTTGAGTTCCTCTAAGATCTCAGGAGAAGGGTCCGCAAGAGCTGGTAGTCCTTGTTGTACAGGTACTCTTAGCTAGAGTAATTTATGATCTTCTTTCAGCTTCTGATATTCCTCATTCATGTTGTCGTACTCATCTAACAATCTGACATGATCATCTAGCAACATTTTCATAGATTCTGGGGGCACGGCCTTGAAACGACTAGGGCTTAACGGTTGGTCTGGCTGATTTAGAGCAGCTTCTAAATTCTCTCTGTTCTGTTCTTGTAAACATTGGTTCTCTTCTTTTGCTGCTGCCAAGTGTCATCTAAGTAAGCCCATGTTCTTGGTGAGCATCGCATTGCGAATCGTCTGTGCCCTTAACAAGTTGTCTATGTCGGTGATGGCTTCCTTGGTCTTTTCTTCACTTTCTAGTTCTAGTTTATGATAAGCCTCTCGTAGCTCTTGGTAGCAAGTGTTTAGTGAGGCATTCTCGATGGTCAGTGAATTGAGCTGCGACTATAATTCATTGGTTGTCTTCTGCAGCATCTGATAACTGGTTCCAAGAGATGTAAACTCATCTCTTACTTGAGTCATGCAGATGAACATCTGACGAAATGCGGTGTCTATAGTGGGTGATAATATTAATGATGTGGTGAATGCACATGCTGTGTTTAAGGGTGCTGATGCAATGGGAAGGGGGAATAGGGATGGGAATGTGGATGCCGTGGTTATTGTGGAAAAGAGTGAAGTGCCTAAATATGGTTGTGCCATGAATGAAGTGAGTGGTGGTGTAGTGGGTGGTGATATATCCATGCCGCTGGATGTGGTGTCCAGTGCGGTGACTATGAGTAATGGAGTGATCGTGGGTGCGTGTGTGGGTGTAAATACAGGGTTTACAAAGTTTAAAGAGTAATTTACAGTTGGGGTCTCTTGTATGCCTTGGTGGAAAGGGGAAAGAGGAATTACGGTGGGTCGAGGAGGTGAGACTGGGGAGAAAGTTAATGGGGGTGGAAATGGAAAAAGGTGTCTTGGAGATGTGGGAAAGGATGGGAAGGATGGAGGGAGGAATGGATTAGATAGAAAGGTAGACGTCCTAGGAGGTAGACTGGGTCGAGTGGGTGTGGACATGGTGAGATGAATGGATGTTACTGTTGGAGCAAGTCTATGACAAGCCTAAGTATTGGCTTGAGTCTCACAAAGTCTTAGAAGAAGCTTTAAAAAGAAGACTATGTAAAGTTCACTTGTGAACTACCTCTTGTAACTTTTGAAGAGTTTACTTAATGTAAAAGTAAGAGAATCTTAAGTGGTTGAGTCCACTTGATCAAGAATGGAAAGAGGAGCCACGAATTCGTGATTTGTGGTAGGTAGAGAATCAAATCAATCACTGATTGATCGGAGAGTGATTGAGGGAAGTTAGCCTCCCAAACTCAACTATAAATAGATGGCAGTTTTAGTCGTGGTTAGAGAGACCTATGTGAAGACCTCCAAGAGCTGAGCTTTATGCCATATCAAGGTGTGATTACAAGGCACACATATGTATCAGTAAGTCATTGTATTCTACAAGCAATATACTTTCATTTTCATGATTATTTGAGTTCATCTTTCCATGTTCTTGTAAAGTGTACTACTCACTGCCATTACTCTCAGTTTTCTCAGTCAGCTTGCAGAGATGTTTTCTCTGAGCTTGGTGCATCATTTTCAGTGATTTAACTTGGTAAAGTTAGCTCTATGAGTCTACTATATGCTCACAAATTTTCATGTCATTTAGATGTTGCAAACTTCAGTTATGTTCATTTGAAGTCAACAGGGTCTGTTCATCTTCACTTCTCTGTCAGGTACCCGACTTTTTCACTCATCTTGTCAGAGCCATTTCGCAGTGGTTACTTATCCAAATTCAGTGATTTAACGCTTTTTGGATTCAGCTTACTGTCTAGTATAACCATACAAATTTTCATAATCATTGGATTTCTACATTTTGAGTTATGTTGATTTTTCTACTCACTGGTCTATTTCTGTAGCAGCCCGTGAAAATCGGGATGATGTCATCACTTGTTAAAACTCATTCTCAGTGTGTGGTTCATTATTTTTTATGAGATTACTCTTGAAAGTTAGCTCTTTAAGCTACCTAGACTTCCCCAAGAGTAATTAAGCTAATTGCTGCTGTGCTCAGAGAATTATGTAAAACACTGGACAGGTGTATGAACCAAGAATAGCAAGTTTTCACCTCTGAGCTAACTCCAACTTATCTGTTTTGATCTATCTTTTTGAGAGTGATCTTCCAAGGTACATAGGGTGTCTAATACATCCATTGGCAAGCTAAAAGGGCCCACCATCTACTCCTGGAATTCATTTGGCTGGTGTAGATCAAGGATTTTGCAACACCTCTTCATCTTCAAACACATACTTATCCATCTCCTCAGAGTGGTATCAGAGCAAGGTTGGACAACATGGCAGATGGATTTCCTTCATCAATTGACAAATTGGACAGAGGTAACTACTCAGCTTGGTCATTAAGGATGGAAGCTTATCTCCAAGGTAGAAGTTTATATGGTTATGTGGCTGGAGATGAAGTTATGCCAAGTTTCAGGAACAAAAGTCAACCAACACAAGAAGAGCAAGAAAGATTGAGCACATGGTGCTCCAAGGATGCACTTGCAAGGTCTTATCTCCTCAACTCTATCTCAGATTTTTTGTTGCCTCACATTAGAAGTTGTAAGACATCTTAGGAAGTGTGGGATGCACTTGAAGCTTTCTTTTCTTCAAGTACCAAAGCTAGGAAGCATCAACTATGGCTGGATTTCACAACTCTCAAGAAGGCTCCCAAACAAAATGTGACTGATTTTGTCACAAAGCTCAAGGACATAGCGGATCAGTTGGGAAGCATTGGAGAGGTAATAGATGAAGATCAAATTGTAAGGCAGGTCATCAATGGCTTGAAGGTAGATGACAAGTGGGAAGCATTCACCACAGCTATGGATTTGTACATGGACATGCATGTACCTGATTTCAATACACTCATTGGACAACTACTTACTCAAGAGGCAAAGCTTATCAAAAATGGAGAAAGCTCTAAAGGTAATCAATCTTCAGCTTTATACACTGATAAAAGCAGGTCCAAAGATAACAAAGGAAAGGCAAAGAAAGTGGATGATGAAGCAGGTACATATCAAGCTAACTATGCAGGTAGAGGAAGACATGGCAGAGGTAGAGGAAGAGGAGGTAGAAAAGGCAAGGGGAGATCCCAAGACTCCAACTCATGTTCTATTTGTGGATTAACTAATCATACAACTGAAAATTGCTTTAGGAATTCCAGGAATCAAAGAGGCAGAGGATACAATAGAGGAAGGTATGGCTACTCAAGAGGAAGGTTCAACAATTATCATGGCAACTACAACAACTACAATCATTCAAACTATCAAGGAGGCTACAAAGGAAGGAGAGACTACAATAACTACACAGAAGACTCAAACAAAGAGGATTCATTATTGATCATGAACATGGCTATGCCACAAGGTAAATCTGATGAGCATGTTTTCTACATAGATTCAGGTTGTTCAAATCATGTGGCAGGGAATGTGGCACTCCTATCAGATTTAGAAGATCCAAGGAATAAGCATGAGGTACAAACAGGAGATGATACAAAACATCCTGTGGAGAAAATAGGCAATGTCAAAGCACCTGATGGAAACATCAACCTACTCAGTAAGGTACTCTATGTCCCTACCATTACAAAGAATTTGATAAGTGTTGGGCAGATAGTAGAGAAAGGGTTGCAAGTCAGGTTCACAAAAGCAGGAGCATTTGTTGAAGATCCAAGTCAAGGATTCAGAAGAATTGCAAAAGGTGAAAAGACAGGTAGATTGTTCACATTTGAATTACAGGACACTAGAAACATTGCTCTCTTTAATTATGGTAGTCAGACACTCACAGAATTGGAAGTATGGCACAAAAGGTTAGCACATATTGGTGAAAGGTCATTAAAGCAAATCTGCAGGGACCAAAGTGTACTTGGACTTCCTAATTTGTCAAAACAACATATGATTTATAAGTGTAGTGCATGTCAATTTGGAAAGTCTCACAGGTTACCATTCATGAAGAAAGGTTATATGCATGGAGATCTCTTGGAGTTGGTTCATACAGATGTATGGGGACCTAGCAAGGAAGCTTCAATATCTGGATCAAGGTATTATGTTTCCTTTATTGATGATTGCAGCAGATGGACTATCCTATTCTTTATGAAACACAAAGATGAAGTTTTTTCATGATTCAAAAGATATTTGGCTCTTGTGGAGAATCAAACAGGTAAATCACTAAAAAGGCTAAGGTCAGATGGAGGGGGAGAATACTTCTCCCATGATTTTGATTCTTTTCTTCAAGAAAGAGGAATCAAAAGAGAGGTAACTACAAGGTACACTCCTGAGCAAAATGGAGTGGCAGAAAGGAGGAATAGGACAATTGTTGAAGCTGCAAGGTCTATGTTAAATGAAAAGCATTTACCTAATTACTTATGGGCTGAGGCTGTATCTACAGCCACTTACTTGATTAACAGGTTGCCTTCAAAATCCCTTGATGGGATGACTCCATATGAGGCTTGGAATGGAAGAAGACCAAGCTTAGATCATTGTAAAATTTTTGGATGTATTGCTTTTGCTCATGTTCCTTCACAGGTTAGAGGCAAGATGGATCCAAAAGCAGAAAGGTGTGTATTTATTGGATATGACAACAATCAAAAGGGGTACAGGTTATACAACCCTACCAACAAAGGATTTTTGGTAAGCAGAGATGTAGTTTTTGATGAGAACAATTCATGGTATGAAGATTCATGCAGGAAGATCAATTTACCATATGATCTTGAAGAAGATTTTCCAAATCTTGGTAGAGAACAATCAAAGATTGAAGAACAAGACACCTCAGAGGATGATGAAGAATCTCACATGGAAAAGATCAAAGCATGGAAGTCTAAAGGTAAAGCAAAATTGCAGGAACTTGGACATGAAGCAGAATCATCACATCATGGCCTAAGAAGATCTATGAGGGAAAAGAAAAAACCAGAAAGGTATGGGTTTGACACCTCATTAGTAACTAAACATTCTATCTACATAGCACAGGACATAAACCAAGAGGAGCCATCATCATTTGAAGAGGCCAAAGCAAAAACAGAATGGAAGCATGCAATGAAGGAAGAGATTGAAGCACTTGAGGAAAACAACACTTGGGATTTGGTGCTCAGGACTTCATCCATGAAGGTAATAGGCTCAAGATGGGTCTATAAACTCAAGAAGAATTCTGATGGTTCAATTAACAGGTATAAGGCAAGGCTTGTGGCAAAAGGCTTTGCACAAACTCAGGGAATTGATTATGAGGAGACTTTCTCTCCTGTGGCAAAGATGCCTACTATTAGGGTTTTGCTTAGTATTGCCTCTTCCAAGAATTGGAAGATACTTCAACTAGATGTAAAGAATGCATTTTTGAATGGTTGGATAAGAGAAGAGGTATATATGGCACAACCACCTGGTTTTGAGAATCAAGTTTATCCTGATTATGTGTGTAAACTTAACAAAGCATTGTATGGTCTCAAGCAGGCTCCAAGAGCTTGGAATTTCAGGCTTGTTTCATTCTTGCAGGACAAAGGCTTTCAAGCAAGCAAGGAAGATCCTTCACTCTTTATTAAAAAGAGTAATTCCGAGGTCATCTACCTATGTGTATATGTAGATGATATTATATTGATAGGAAATGATGCAGATGGTATGAAGAAGATCAAAGATCAGATGAGAGAAGAGTTCAAGATAAGTGATTTGGGTTCACTTACCTACTTCCTAGGTTTGGAAGTTGTCTACAAAGATCACGGTTTGTTTCTCACTCAAAGAAAGTACATTAAGGACATGTTGGCAAAATTCAAGATGCAAGATTGTAAGATTGCAGGTACTCCAATGGAGGTCAATCACAAATTGAGCTCACATGAAGGTGAACTCATAGAGGACATCACATCATATCAAAGTCTAGTGGGTAGTCTCAACTGTGCCACATAGTAGATATATGTTACAGTGTGAGTGTGCTAAGTCAATTTATGCACACACCAAGGAAACCACATATGGATGCTGCCAAAAGGATTCTCAAGTATCTCAAAGGAACCATAAATGAAGGACTTTATTATCCTTATGTATCTGATTTAGGTTTGAAGCTATTTTCTGATGCAGATTGGGCTGGCTCCAAGGAAGATAGAAGGAGCACTTCAGGTTATCTTACCTTTGCAGGTTCAAAGCTTATTTCATGGTCATCCAAGAAGCAACCCACAGTTGCTCTCTCTTCTACTGAAGCTGAATATAGAGGTCTTGCCATAGCTACACAAGAAGCTATGTGGATGAAGACATTATTCAAAGATCTTGGATTGGAGTTTGGAACTCCAACTATTTTTGGTGACAATATGAGTTCTATTCATTTGGCTGCTAATCCTATTTTTCATGCAAGGACTAAACATATTGAAGTTCATTATCACTATGTACGAGAGAAGGTTCTAAGCAAAGAGATTCAAATATCATATGTGTCCACTCATCAACAATGTGCAGATATTCTAACCAAAGCATTGGATGGTACAAAGCTTTACAAATTCAAGGCTATGATTGGTTTGCAGGTAATCTTGGAAGATTGAAGACCTCAAGCATACTTGGCTTGAGGGGGAGCTGTTGGAGCAAGTCTATGACAAGCCTAAGTATTGGCTTGAGTCTCACAAAGTCTTAGAAGAAGCTTTAAAAAGAAGACTATGTAAAGTTCACTTGTGAACTACCTCTTGTAACTTTTGAAGAGTTTACTTAATGTAAAAGTAAGAGAATCTTAAGTGGTTGAGTCCACTTGATCAAGAATGGAAAGAGGAGCCACGAATTCGTGATTTGTGGTAGGTAGAGAATCAAATAAATCACTGATTGATTGGAGAGTGATTGAGGGAAGTTAGCCTCCCAAACTCAACTATAAATAGATGGCAGTTTTAGTTGTGGTTAGAGAGACCTATGTGAAGACCTCCAAGAGCTGAGCTTTATGCCATATCAAGGTGTGATTACAAGGCACACATATGTATCAGTAAGTCATTGTATTGTACAAGCAATATACTTTCATTTTCATGATTATTTGAGTTCATCTTTCCATGTTCTTGTGAAGTGTACTACTCACTGCCATTACTCTCAGTTTTCTCAGTCAGCTTGCAGAGATGTTTTCTCTGAGCTTGGTGCATCATTTTCAGTGATTTAACTTGGTAAAGTTCGCTCTATGAGTCTGCTATATGCTCACAAATTTTCATATCATTTGGATGTTGCAAACTTCAGTTATGTTCATTTGAAGTCAACAGGGTCTGTTCATCTTCACTTCTCTGTCAGGTACCCGACTTTTTCACTCATCTTGTCAGAGCCATTTCTCAGTGGTTACTTACCCAAATTCAGTGCTTTAAAGCTTTTTGGATTCAGCTTACTGTCTAGTATAACCATACAAATTTTCATAATCATTGGATGTCTTAATTTTGAGTTATGTTGATTTTTCTGCTCACTGGTCTATTTCTGTAGCAGCCCGTGAAAATCGGGATGATGTCATCACTTGTTAAAACTCATTCTCAGTGTGTGGTTCAGTATTTTTTATGAGATTACTCTTGAAAGTTAGCTCTTTAAGCTACCTAGACTTCCCCAAGAGGAATTAAGCTAATTGCTGCTGTGCTTAGAGAATTATGTAAAACACTGGACAGGTGTATGAACCAAGAATAGCAAGTTTTCACCTCTGAGCTAACTCCAACTTATCTGTTTTGATCTATCTTTTTGAGAGTGATCTTCCAAGGTACATAGGGTGTCTAATACATCCATTGGCAAGCTAAAAGGGCCCACCATCTACTCCTGGAATTCATTTGGCTGGTGTAGATCAAGGATTTTGCAACACCTCTTCATCTTCAAACACATACTTATCCATCTCCTCACAATTACAAGGGCTTCTGCTACTTCGACGTGGAAGGAGGTGGATGTTCTAGGAGAAGGAGGGTGTATGGGGAAGACTGGATGGATGGGAGGTGAAAGAGGAGTGGTTGGGGTGGTGGGTACTTCGGTTACAGTGGTGGTATGTACAGTAATGGTGTGGGGTGGGGAGTCGATGATAATGGTGTCTTTGGCCAATGAGCCTTCGGGGAGGAGACGTGCTTCTTGTGCCTATGGGGATGACTGAGCACCTGTCGGTACTCGAATGTATTCGCCCGGTTTTGATAATAGTCGTACTCATCGGGGGTCATATTGCGGTAACGGTTTCCTCTACAAATATCTTAGGGCTTCGTTAGATCCCACTGATTTGACAAGTTCCCTGAAGCCTTTGATGTATACTTCTCCAAAACCGCCTGAGACAAGTTCTTGTTCTATGAGTGCTTGGCTCTCTTCTTCAGATAACTTCTTACGCACCCAAACTTTTTCCATGGTGCGGTATAACTTTTTGATTACCAAGGTGTACGTTGATGCTTCGAAGGTCTCATCTTCATGCGTACTGGTATCACCTTGGGTGTCCGTTTTCTATCCTTGTCCATCTATCTGCACATTTTCTTCGGAGTCATGAGTGCCCTGGTTGGCTTCATCATCACCTTCATCATCATCTGTCTCTGTTCTTTCTTCTTCTGAGCTAGACATGACTTGTCCTTGTGGTTGATCCGGGGGAGTGGTCGGATAGCTTGGCCGTTTGTATTCTTAAGAGAAAATCTGGCCTTTAGAAAATTGGAATTCATTTGAAAAGGCATCTAGCATTTCGAAATCAAATGTTGTATCTATGGGTTCCGCTTCCATGTTGGGTATCGGAAAAGAAAATGCTTTCGCACCAATAGTGGTGGGAACTTCTGCTGCCGTGGTGGTAGGTTCCTGCACTGATGTTGGTTGTGAGGTAACCGCACTAGTAGTGCCCTCTGTAACGACAGGTCGAGACAACCGTATGCAAATAGGTTGTACCGTTGGAGTGGCTTCTATCGGAGACTATTCTGGAGAGGGTTGCGGTGACGGTGATTTTGGGACTTGTAGGCATGGGATAGTACCTCTCATGCGCTTTCCTGCTCATCCTTTGATGGCCTTCCTAGCTTTCTTTGTTGTGGACCCTTTGAATGCTTTCAACTCCTCGCTGGTCATTGCACGCTTGATTGGCAAGTCGTATGCCAAACAGATATAAATAATTCTCGTGAGAGCGTAGCATCCATGAATTACTTTTTTCCTTTCCCAACGGTGTTGTGCTAAGTATAGCTGATCAATGATCCAACTTGCAAGATCAACTGTCTGGGGTCCGATACAAGATAAATATAAACCAAACAAGATACATTTGTGGGGTATGGTGAATAGGTCCTGAGCGGGGAATGCGAAATGCTACATGCATATCCTCAATGGTTTAGAGAGCTCAGGTGTGATCGCTGAAATATCTTCCCACTTGATGACATCTCCACGTTTCATAGGCTCAGGAATCAGCCTTTCTCGCTCTATAGGAGTATGTGTTCCATGTATCTTGATTGCCACTCTAATCAAATCTTTGGAAAGGTAAAACTTCTTAAACGGTGGATCATTTACTAATGACGGCAAAATAAATGTTCCTAGCAAATCTTTGTTCTCTGAAGCTGTCAATGTGGTTATCAAATAGTAGCATCGGTAGAAATCTGGTTTAGGCAACGGATCACTGAAGTATTTTGTGAAGCCAGCCCTTGCCCAAACATGCCTTAAGTCTTCCGTGTTTTGTAATGCTTCAAACTATCTTGAGAAAAATTGGTACTTGTGCCACGTGCAGGTATCAAAAGTCAAATTGGCCTCAAAAAGGAAATCTGCATCTGCCAACCGGCCTGCTAATCCTTAGAACCAATGAGAGTCTTCTTATCCTTGTCTGCATGGGTGAAATCTGTCGGTGGTTTCTGTCCTTTTGGCACCCATATTTGTCTCGTACCTCTTGCTTTGTGATACTGACAGTGCTGCTTTCTTTCTTGTGTCATCTGATATTGTTGTCGATCTGGGTTCCTCTGTTGTGGTTGACTCCTTTGTGGTTGAGGTTGAGAGGTCCGATGGACACTCTGCTTTGGAAAACAGGGGAGGTCAAACACTTGCGAAACCTCCCCATTAGGAAATGCTCCATTTTGTACTATTAATCTAGGCCAGTCCGCAGTAAGTGTGGAAGGATGGGCACCGCAGGGTATCTTGCCCATGTGGTTGTTGATGAAGTCCACCTGACCTACAATCGTCCCCATTTGTCCACTGATGTAACCCACCTGACCGCTGATTGTGTCCATTTGACCGCTGATGGTGTCCATTTGACCAAGCGGTTGGGTGGCCCTTCTAATTTGCAGGAAGCCCAAGGAAAAATCTTCTGACGTCCTTCTGATTGACAATTGTCCATCGCCAAGCTCGCATGGGTTGGTGTAGACGTAGCGTGACTTATTTGACCAAAGATCTTTTGGTCCTCCTTCGCATGTTGTTCATAGGGTCGAGGGTTACACACCTCAGGCAGACCACCGTTAGGGAAGTCAAGCGGTATCACTTGCTTCTGATCTAAGGTTCCAATCTGCAGGGAGCCTTGTCTAAGGTTTAGGTCCACTGAGTGATCGTATAGCCAATTTTGGCCAAGGATTAGGGGTTCTATCAGGTCCTCGTCATGGCACACTAGTAGCTTCGTTGTCATGGTCACATCATGTATGAGGATAGGAAGGTCCACCTCGCCCATGCAAGGGGTTCCATGCCTCCTAGCCCTATGAGGTATGCCTCAATTGGCTCCATTTCTATTCCTGAGTCCTTATAGTGGGACCATCTAATCGCACTAGTCGCAGCACTTGAGTCATTTAAAGCCCTGAGCTCTTGGCAAGGGTTTCCGTGCTCTAGCCTGACTGTAATGAATGGTTTCCGATCCACTATGCTAGGATGAGTACTTGACTTTTCTTGACACATGGCCATGGGATATCTGAGTGTTGTTTCCAGCTGGTTATAATGTTCTCTCCCTAGTCCTTGTCTTCTTAACTTCATGCGCTTAATGCGTTCTATAGCTTCTGCCTGAGCTTCAGCACGTATCCTATTTTCTTCCTCCTTACACTTCTTTGCCAACGTGAGTCGTCTACGCATATCCTCAGTAAGAGGTTCCTGATATAACTTGACTCTACAACCACTAATGTAATTAGGCATTATGTCTCCTTCTAAGGTGGCTAATTGTACTGGTCCACTTGTCGAGAGTCTGTTAATGATCATAGGTCCATAACCTTGCTTTTCTAACTTCCGTGCATGTTGTTTCAACGTATATACTAGAACTAAATTTCCTTCTTTTAAGCCTTTATCTTTCACATGCGCATCGAAATAAGCTTTCTGTCGTTTCTTTGCTGCGTATATTCCTGCTGCTGCTTTCAGCCTGGTTTCTCCTAATCGTTCCAAGTCCATTATTCTTGCAGATAATTCATGGCCGGTCCACTGATGTTCTTGTGCAACCTTAAGGGTCGGTATCAAGAAGTCCAAAGGAAGCACAACATTCTGACCAAAAACCATCTGAAAAGGGAGTTGCATTGAGTACGGTCTTGTAGGCCACTCGATATGCCCAAACAGCATGGTGTAACTGTTTGTCCCAATATGAACGTTTGTTGTTTATGAGTTTCGTCAGTACGGTACAAAGGATCTTGTTAGTGCTTTCGGCCTGACCATTTGCATGAGGATGATATGGTGCGGATTTCTTGTGAATCACCATAGAATCCTGTAACAAATATTCAATGACTTGGTTTAGAAAGTGAGTTTCTCGATCGCTCACTAACTCTATAGGCAATCCATATCTTGTAAAGAAATTTTCAAATAAGAATTTTGCAGTCATGTGGGCATCATTCTTTTTTATGGCTTTCGCCTCTAACCATTTGGTAAGATAATCAGTCGCAACAATAATGTATTTAGCATGTGTACCTTTTGCAGGGGGGTTAATGGGTCCTACAAAGTCTATACCCCATTTAGAAAATGCTCGTCCTCCCATCATGGGTTTTAATGGCATTTCATCTCTGCGAGTAGGAAATTGAGTTCTCTGGCACACATCACATCTCTTTACATAGGTATGAGCATCCATGTGAAGAGTGGGCCACCATAATCCTGCAAAGAGGATGGCTTTGATTATCCTATCGGGTCCAAAATGACCTCCTGCCACACCTTGGTGTGCAGTCTCTAGTACGCTCAAATAATCACTTTCATGAACACATTGTCTTAAATATCCATCTCGTCCTCATTTGTATAGATTGTCACCAATAAGTGAATAGTCTTGAGCTTCCTGCTCTAGACTTTGTTGTCATGCTAAGGTCATTCCTTGAGGGAATGTCTTCATCCTCAAGTATGTCACTAAAGTTTCACTCCATTATGGTGTGAGAGACACGTGATATAATGTAGCATGTTCTACTGGTGGTCTTTCACAACAAACCTAGCATTGTTTACACAGGATATCTCTAAATTGCCTTTGTTGTAATGGTTGAAACCAAGTTAAAGCAGTATTCTTTAACGTTAGCCCAAATGCATTATATTGGTGAACATATCCTCTACTTGTTGTGCTCTTAGAACTTCCTTGAACTCTACAACATGGTCATAGGGATCTCTTGTCCCATCAAAGTAGTTTTTCATGGATTTTACTAACTGAGTGGGTCTTAATATTCTTGCGTGTTCACGTGGTCTAGGTAGAGGAAAATCATCTCTACCACCGAGTATTCTAGGTTCTCTTTGTCTATCCACTCTATCGGGGTCCATGGTGGTTCTATATCTCCCTATGGGATGATTGAAACTTACTTCTGGTCTTTCTTTGTTCTTGTCTCTTTGCATGCCATAGGCTGAGGATGTTCCTGCCCCTTGTTGGCTCGCGTTTACGTTTGTTCGAGATGGAGGGAGTACTAGCTCACCTCTCCATGTATAGGTATTTCTTGCGTGGTCTGGTACCACAAATACTCTTTCTGAATTTTCATCCAGGTATACAACCTTCCCAGGTGTATCTGGATCCTTGAACTCATAGATTGTGATGGAGCTTACCTCACTAGGTTGTTCTGTTCTGGCTTCATCTGTCTCTTTATTTACAAACAACTCTATGCTTCTGTTGTCCTGAGGGATCCACTCTGGGATTAGTACTCTTGTCAGTACAGATTTCCCCCTAGGTGTCCTAGGTTCTTCTAATGGTTCTTTTCCTTGGGCTCTCGCTTCCGTCTGTAACTAAATTACGCCAAACTCATTGGTATTGTTTGGCTGCGTACTTAAGATGTACATCATTCCTTTTTTGTCTATGTATGCGTCTCGCTCGAATTTCACCACTGGACATTCCAATCCAATGGGTTGATCAGGATTGTGCATTTGCACCACTTGTCTTCGCAAACCATCCTCATAGATGTGAGCACCTAAGCGGTTGCTTTGGAGAAATTCTAACTGAGTTCTATAGGGTCCTTCAGGTTTTTCTAAATATGCTACATTTGACCCTCCTTCTGGTCTTTTCGTGCTAAAAGCCATTTCTGATTCACTGGTATCTGAGCTCAACTCGTAGGGATAGCTATTATTCAACTGTTGTGCCCACAAACATGCAGTAGTTCCTACGCTTGCTTATGATGATCTAAGGCTTCGTCGGTCTGACTTACCTATATGTTTGCCCGATCTAAGGTTCATGAATTTACTTCCTCTGACCATCAATGTTCCTTGTTTTTAATTGCTTGGTTCTTTTTATATGCCTTTAAGTTCTTGTCTTGTCTTACTGTAAGCGTCAGGAATCAACTTTCTATGGTACTTTTGAGTTCTCGTTCCGTCAGACTTAAGTTCTTTCCTTTAGGTTTTCCGTATCACACACCTTTTCTTTAGTCTTGGACTTCAAGAAATTAAATCTCTTGAACTTGAGGTGTTCCTATCGTCATTAATCCACAATGCTAACATTTAGCCTAAGCTAAGAATTGACTGAGGGGGTTGAGTAATCTTCCAATCTCAAGTCATCTTTTCTCGTTGCTCTGATGCCCAAGAAGCCGCGCTTCCCAAGCCCTGCGTTCTTCACTGCCTTGCTTTGTTTGCCCTTGATTTCCCTTGCTAGACCTATAAAGATTCAATATTAGACCAATTCTCCAATGGATGATCAAGCACTTGAGTATATACACTTTCTAGTCCCTTAACGTTTGGCAAAATTCTCTTCCAAAGCCCCCTTTCTTTCCTAGCCCCACAAATGGTCAACCTCAAAATATCCTCTCTAAAAATCAACATCTTCTTTTTGAAAAAAACAATTGAGGTCACGTAGTACTCGTAGAGAGCATTCTAACGAGCTATAAAGCTAAAAAAACGGACTTCGGATGAAAAAGATATGAGTGTTCAGGTCCTCGAGGGTAAAAACTGACAAACAAGTTTTTCTCCAAATATGAGCTAAGGGGTCTCCTATGAGTGTAATCACCCACAAATTTGCCAAAAATAGCCCCAAAATTGGTCAAAAAATCAAACCCTAAAAATTGTGTTTGGGGTGGACAATCGCGATGGTCTGAGATAATCGTGATGATCTGGAACCATCGCGATGGTGCAGGTGAACTGTCGTGATGGCGTGGCACAATCGCGATTGTCCGAAAGTGCGAATTGTCGCGATGGCGTGAATGTGAACAATCACGATGGTCTGAATGAACAATCATGATGGTCTGATCCGCGAGCAATCGCGATGGCGTAGGTCAACGGTCAATGGGACAATCGCAATGGCGTGAGCCCGTCGCGATGGTCACAAAGCAGGATGGCGTGAGCCAATCGTGATGGTTCAAATATCGAGGCGTCGTGATGGTTTGAGGGTATCATCGCGATGGTCTAGCTTGCCATGTGGCAGCATCGATGCGATGGCATGAGCCAATCGCGATGGTGTGGGGTCGACGGGATCGTCGCGATGGTCCAAGTGAACCGTCGCGATGGCTCAAGTGAGTCATCGCGATGGCGTGAGCCAATCGCGATGGTGTGACACAATCGCGATGGCATGAGCCAATCGCGATGGTCCACCAAAATGCAAATTTTGCAAATGCAATTATGGATTCCCATATGCACAAGGGTGCTCTACAGCATGGTGAACTCGCTTACCTCAAACTCCAAACTTGGCAGACCATCGCGATGGTCTGACACAGTCGGCATTTTCTGACAGAAAGTGATTTTCTTAGCTTTTTGCAGCTTTCCTGATGCTCTGGAGCACTGTACCTGCAAGAAAACTCAAAAACACAACAGCACATGCAAGCACAAAAGCTCTCTCTCTCTCCATGCAGAAAGACACGATCCCCGACAACGGTGCCAAATTTGGTGTTGCTCTAGAACAATGGTGAGAACCACGTTAAGAAGCTCCACCTCCTTAATGTCAATCCACAAAAGAGATAGGAGTGATATGAAGATCGTGAATGTGAGATGAAGTGAGAGTGAAGGTGAGAAGCATGGAGATGCACACACACATACACACACACAACGAAGAGACAAGCAAGACACAATGGAAGGTAGGAAATCAACTCTATTACTCAGGAACACTCTTACAAGCTCAAAACAGCTCTAAGTTGTTCTCTATTCAAATAGGCTAACCTCAAAAATGAGCTCTCTAGCTCTTTTTATAGATTCTAGACCAGTTTTGACTGGTTTCACATCTAGTGTCTGGCATAGTTAAAAAATAGGTCCTAAATGCTATTTGAAAGGGTAAACGGTGTCTAAAAATAACCAAAATTGGTACGCTCATTCTTCCTAAGCTCCTCAAGCTCGAGGACTCCTCGGCTTGCACAAAATGGAGCTATATTTTACAATAGGGGTTTTTCTATGTTACATATGTTACAATAGTGATGAAAATCACCATTGGAGGTTTTAAAAAGTATTTATAAAACATAATTCTTTGAAAGTTTGATTCGACTGACTCCCTACTCTGTCTTTACATGCTTCCGGGTCTTCTATGCCTCTCGCTATTGCCAACACTCACTCTCTTACAAATTAATCGGCAAGAAGTCAGAAAAAGTGATCTCTATGCCGCGAGTTTTTTAAACCATCTTTTATAGATGTTTTGTTTGAAATTGAAATTAAATTCTCCATTGGCTATCACTAAGAGTGATCCTCTTATCTAGGAGATATTCTCTAACATAGAGTCATCAGTTTCCCAACTAACAAATTCCACGAGTTTAGTGGTGATTACAGTATTCTTTCAGGTAAAATTGACTTTTACAAATGGTAAAAGATAAAAACTTCATAGCAATGGTTTCCATGGAGCTTCAATAAACTTTAGCCAAATGTGTAGGCTTGGTATTTGCACCAACAGCTCCCCCTCAAGCCAAACATTTTGAATAGGTCTTCTTCTTCAATCTTCTTGAATGTCTTGCAATCCAATCATAGACTTAAACCTGCAAAGTTTTGTACCATCTAATGCTTTAGTCAATAATTCTGCACATTGCATGTTAGTTGATACATATGCCAATTGAATTTCCTTTCTCAATAGCTTTTCTATCACATAATGATAGTGGACCTCTATATGCTTGGTCTTAGCATGATAAATAGGATTTGCTGCAAGATGTAGTGAGCTTGTATTATCTCCAAAAATCATTGGAGATGTAGTATGCAAACCCAAATTTGTATATAACAATCTAATCCATATGGCCTCTTGAGTAGCATTGGCCAATCCTCTATACTCTACCTGTGTAGAAGATAAAGCAATAGTAGGTTGCTTCTTTGAAGACCATGATATAGGTTTATCACCTGCAAAAGGTAGGTAACCTGAGGTACTCCTTCTATCATCTTTGCAACCTACCAAATCTACATCTGAATATATCTTGATGTCCAAGTCTAAGGTATAAGGAAAGTATGGTCCTTGATTTTGAGTGCCCTTAAGGTAATTCAAAATACTCTTGGTAGCTTCCAAGTGAGGTGCCCTAGGTTTAAGCATAAAATGACTTAAAACACTTACTCCATAAGCAATATCAATCCTTGTCAATGTAGCATAGTCCAAGCTTCCCACTATGCTTTGGTAACCTTCAATATTCTCAAGCACATCACCTTCATGAGCATTTAATTTTTGGTTTACCTCCATTGGATTACTTGCTACTTTGGCATCCTACAAATGAAACTTTTTTAACATGTCGTGTAGATACTTTCTCTAAGTAATGTAAATTCCAGAGTTAGTATAGACTAACTCAAGTCCAAGAAAATACTTTAGTGATCCTAGATCACTAATTTTGAACTCCTGCATTATCTGATTCTTAATCTGCTTGATTCCATTAGCATCATTACCTGTGAGTATGATATCATCAACATATACAAATAGATATATTACCTCTGAATTACTCCTCTTAATGAACAAAGAAGTATCTGCTTTACTCATGATGAATCCTTGATCCTGAAGGTATGTAGTCAACCTATGGTTCCATGTCCTAGGTGCCTGCTTCAATCCATAAAGATATTTGTTCAATTTACACACATATGTTACCTTGCTTGGATCCTCATAGCCAGGAGGTTGAGACATGTACACCTCCTTTGAAATCGAGCCATTTAGAAATGCATTTTTTACATCCAATTGATACATGTTCCAATTCTTTGATGCAGCCATACTTACCAATACCCTAATGGCTGGCATTTTTTCCACATGTGAGAAGGTTTCTTCATAATCAACTCCTTGGGTTTATTCAAAACCCTTAGCCACAAGTCTAGCTTTGTACCTCCGTATTGATCCATCAGAATTCCTCTTGATCTTATAGATCCATCTAGAACCAATTACCTTCATAGAGTCCTTCTTTGGTACTAGCTCCCAAGTATCATTCTCCTTGAGTGCTTCAATTTCCTCATCCATAGCTTCCTTCCATTCTGCCTTGGTTTTTGCCTCTTCATATGATGATGGCTCTTCAAATGACAAGTCTTTTGCAAGATAAACGGAATGCTTAGTAACTAATGAAATGTCATACCCATATCTGATTGGCTTCTTGCTCTCCCTTTGTGATCTTCTGATTGCTTGCGTGGATGATTCAGGTATATCTTCTAACTTCTTCATGTTAACTTTGCCTTTGGATTTCCATGCCATGAATTCTTCTAAGTTGATGATTTCCTCATCATTTGAGTTAATGCCTTCAATCTGATTAGGCTCCTCTTTAGTGAGGCTTGGAAACTCCTCTTCCAAGTCATAAGGTAGCTTTACTTTCCTGCATTCACTTTCAAACCAAGAGTCATTCTCATCAAAGACAACATCTCTACTGACCATGAATCCTTTGTTGGAAGGATTGTAGAACCTGTATCCTTTCTGATTTAAGTCATACCCTATGAAGATGCACTTTTCTGCCTTAGGGTCTAGCTTACCTCTTATTTGAGAAGGATATGCACATAAGCAACACATCCAAAGATCATGCAATGATCAAGTGAAGGTCTTCTACCATGCCATGCTTCATATGGGGTCATCCCATCAAGAGATTTGGATGGCAACCTATTTACAAGATAAGTAGCAGTAGATACACTCTCTGCCCACAAGTAATTAGGTAATTGTTTCTCATGTAACTTTGACCTAGCTGTTTCAACAATTAGTCTATTTCTCCTCTTTGCCACCCCATTTTGCTCAGGGGTATACCGTTTTGTAATTTCTCTCTTGATTCCTCTGTCCTACAAGAATGCATCAAACTCATTTGAGAAGTACTCACCTCCTCCATCTCACCTTAGTCTCTTTAGACTTCTTTCTGTCTGGTTCTCAACAAGTGCAAGATACTTTTTAAAGCAATTGAATACTTCATCTTTGTGCTTCATAAAATATAAGATAGTCCACCTACTGAATTCATCAATGAAAGATACATAATACCTTGATCCAGAAATTGAGGGATCCTTACTTGGTCCCCATACATCTATATGGACAAGCTCTAGGTAGTCCTCATGCATGTAGCCTTTCCTTGAGAAGGTTAACCTATGAGATTTTCGAAATTGACAAGCGCCACATTTATAGATCATGTGTTGCTTGGATACATTAGGTATCCCAAGTACACATTGATCTCTACATATTTGCTTTAAGGTTCTTTCACCAACATGCCCCTACCTTGCTTACCTCCTCTGCACCTTCCTCTTGAGGTTCTACCTCTCCCTGCATAATTGGCTTGGGAGGTAGCTCCTTCATCCTCAATCTTCTTGTTCTTCCCTACTTAGATGATATGATATGCGGTTGAGACGATACACAATACATGAGTGATCACAATACTCAACCTGACGATACATGATACTTATGAGGTTTCGCAATACACAAGGAGGTGATACATAATACTCGATGAGACAATGCATGATACTTGAGCACTCATGATACTCGACCCGACAATACACGATACTTTTGAGGTATCAAGATACACGGGGAGGCAATACACTATGCACAGTGAGACCATACACGATACTTGAGCACTCGAATCAACCCAATGATACATGATACTTGTGAGGTATTGCGATACACAAGGAGGCGATACATGATACTCAACAAGTATCACGATACACGAGAATTCAGGTATCAGGATACCCGAACACAATCGGCCATGATACTTGGTCTGATAAAGTATAAGTTCAAAAATTTATTGTGTGTAGTGCTCTTCAACTATTCTTATTCTCCCTCATGTGCTTGTGAGTGCAAGATTTCACTTCAATCCTTTCCTACAACCCCCGCGATACTTCCACTTTGTCATGCCATGTCCTAGCCTATTTTAATGAATTCTTAAGGTTAAGGAGGTGCAAGACTTACTCTTGTGGATTCCTTATCCCACTACTATGTTGCTCACTCCCTCTATGTGTTTAGTTCTCTACGATACTCACTTTGCAATACTGATTGCTAATCAAATCACGTGCTTATAGCTAGTACAAATGACTAGGACATTGAAGTGTTTTGGTATTTTAGGTCCTTGGGGTGACTAAGGCCAAAAATGAAAATGATTTAATTTTTTTTATTTTTCTTGTGATGGTTTTGCTACACTAATCCTGCCAACTTACTCTTAGTCCTAAGCCTTTATTATCTCTCTTACTCCCTCACTTCTAACCGTAGAGACTCATAACACATCACAAGTGTGTGGAGTAATGAGTGCCAAATTTTTTAGTGACTTGCCATTTATTGAAATTGCTCTTCATCACACAATACCTTTGCTCAGCCATTACCATCACGTAGGCACCTTGATTGGACTAGATCCCTGGCAACAATGCCAAAAACATGTGTACCTAAGTCTTAGAGCCTTAGGGACTTGTGCCAATTGGGACTATCCTCAATTGCATACAAGTGCATATAGTAGTGGATTAATGCACGTTTAATTATCAATCTGTGAATTTAGACATATCAAGTGAAGGCATGTGCACACATGATGGAAAATTAAGTGAAAGTGCTAACAATGCATGTATCATAGATTCATCTACCACTCAAGTCACTTATCCCTCCGAAAATGCATGTCGTGATACTTCTTTCAATAGTAAGCACAAATTAGATATTTTCTCTCAGCTCATATATCCAAATATGATCAATAAGGGGGTTCCTTTCAAAGCTCTCGATGAGATGCATCTAATACTCATAGTCTTAGCCTAGTCTGACAAAAGTGCTTCGAGTTATGGGAAAAATAGTCAATGATGGGAAACACCAACTCCTGCTCCATAGCTCATCAAGCTTTACACACCCATTAGAGTGGGTAAAACCAGAGGAGAAGGGATAGATAACACTCCTAGACACACATTTCAAGCATCAAACACACATGCAAGCTTTTGGGAAGAAGATAATCAGCAAGGAAGAAGAAAATTCGAATTCTCAGTTTGATTACTCTCAATGGTATACACACACAATAGGCCATGAACCTTTGCTCATGAGGTAGTTCATGACTCTGAACCTCCATGGCTTATAGTTGTCTTTGTCAAGAAACTCCAACTTTTGACCCAGATTTGCAATAATGAATGGGAAATTAGGATTACATTGCAATGTACCGCTTAGCCTTGATTTTCAATCTTCTATGTCCTTCTTCTAAACTCTTCCAAGGGTGCTTCTTGCTTTGATACCAATTCATGGAATTTAATCGCTCACATTTGCACACTAGAAGTGATATGAACCCAATACCTAGGTCCCTTCATACACATTTTCTGCTACCTTTAAGAAAAACTTTGATTCACGTACCTTACATTGATCCAAATCTCTAAAGCTTCTAGCCACACTTACAGTTTATAAGCTTTCCAACAAGCTATAGACCACCTCAAATGAATATGTTTAGGTCATTGAACAACTCTATACAAAACAAACTATGCAAAGATGTAGGATATGTAGAAATTAGGGTTATAGAGATACACCAATTTCTCTCTAAGAGACTAGATGTGGTGTGGGTTTGGTAGCTCCTCTTTACTCCTCCTCTATGCATGTAAGGTCCTCCTCTACATTTTTTCCTAGCTTGACTACTGTGTTTTAGCTCCTTAAGCCTTGGATGACTCTCTCCTTGAGACTCCTTGAGTATATGTCCCTTGGTCTTCAATGACCTACAAGGATTCCATACATTTGATGACTCTTAACCTTCTTTTATAGCTTTTGGATGACTCTTCCAACTTTTTCAATGCCTTTGTATTGCATTGCTTAAGCTTTCCTGACCTTGAGACCACCCTAAGTTATCTAAGTCATGATGTTTTTCCACATTAAGGTCAATTGACCCCTTTATCCACATAAAGCTTGCATAGTTCTCATTTGCAACACATGGGACAATGCTAATAAGCACGTTGAGGCTGGAGCTTCATAGCATGGCTGAATTTTATGTTTTAAAGAATTCAAGGCACACAAAGCTGTTGTTATTTATGACACTAAGGGTGATCCTTTTGGCATATACTCTTCGGTGTTCTCTAAAAATCTTCACACAACATGTGTATGAAGTAACAAGTGCAAGAAAATATTGACTTGCCAAGAAAATGAATTCAATTCTTCACACTCACTACCTTCATACCATAGCTATAACCATCATGTGGGCACCTTGATTGGACTTTTCCATATCAATGGCACCAAAAACGTGTGTACCTAAGCTCACGAGGTCTTCTTGTGATGAAGGAGACTATGCCTGAATCATTAACAAGTGCATATAGTGGTGGATTAATACACACTTAAATTTATCAATCCGTGGGCATAGACATATCAAGTGTATGAGGACATGTGCTCTAATGATGTTTAATGGAGTGAATGTGCAAACAATGTATGCAAATTAGGTCTAACTACTTCTCATGTCATCTCTCTCATTAGAAATGTGCATTGTGATACTTGTAATAGTAATAAGCACAAATTAAGACATATCTATTAGCTCTCATACCTGAATATGGTCAAGATCAAATTATTTTGAAGCTCTTGGAGAGATACATCCAATGGTCATATTCTGAACTTAATCTGGCAAATGTACTTCAAGTTATGGGAAAAACACTGAGTGGTGGGAAATACCAACTCTTGCTCCACAGATCACCAAGCTTCACACACACTACAATGACAAAAGTAGATGGGAAGGGGTAACAAGACCTTTGGATACACATTTTAAGCATCACAGACATACAAGCTCATGGAGAAGAATATACACAAGTAAGAAGGAGCAAATTCAGAAATTTTCAGCTTGATTCTTCACAATGGCAAAGGTCCTTTACAAAGAGTCATAAAGTGACTTATATACATGTGCCCTCAAAATGGTCCTTTCACATAGAAGACCGAAACTTCTCCTATAAATCACTAGGATCCTACTATTGTACAAGGATATTGTTACAATTTTTAGGAATCATGCAACTAGAGGACTCCTCTAGAGCATTTACATGACTCTTTGAACCTATGATGTGGCAAAAGGAAACCCTAATTGGGAAAAGGCCATGAAAGAAGAAATAGATGCATTGAAGGAGATGGACACTTGGGATTTGCTTCCAATGTCACCGAATCAAAAGGTAATTGGTTGTAGATGGGTATATAAAATTAAAAGAAATTCAGATGGATCGGTTTGCAGATACAAGGAAAGATTAGTTGCCAAAGGATGCTCTCAAACTCATGGTACTAGAGAGTTGCAAAGATGACTACAATCAAGATATTGATAAGTGTAGCTGATGCAAGGGATTGGAGACTTGTAAGCCGCCGGATTGGCATATTGTAATTTCACATTTTTCCTATAACGCACGAACTGAAAGGTCGTTGCGAAGTGATGTATATGTTTATCAGTCAATGAAAAGACATTGTGGTGACTCTCCGGTGACGACGAACAGTATCGCCAGACTGTCTGTCTGGGTGAGTGCGTTCTGTAGAGTCGTCGTAGTGCAGTATTCGTGAAGTCTGAATATTGTCATTCTTACCTTTCTTTAATTACATTAATTTGTGATTAACATAGTAAGGTTAAGTGCGGTTAATAAGTTTGTGCGATGGTAATGCATAACTCCGGTGTTACGAATCGTGAAAAGTCTAACCAGAATTTTAAACATTAACCTGCATAAGAGTTCAGTACTGAACATTAACGTACAGCGGCCTCGATAAGTTAATTGGGAAAATTAAGTTACAGGGCCTCTGATTTATCAGACCCCTACCACTCCCAAGAACCCGATAAAGAACTTAAAATGTTTGTGATGTAAATGCATGTTTAACACTAGCACATTTTAACACTGGAGTGTAAGACGTCGGATTGGCATATTGTAATTTCACATTTTTCCTATACCGCACGAACCGAAAGGTCGTTGCGAAGTGATGTATCTATTTATCAGTCAATGAAAAGAGATTGCGGTGACTCTCCGGTGACGACGAATACTATCGCCAGACTGTGTGTCTGGGCAAGTGCATTCTGTGGAGTCGCCATAGTGCAGTATTCGTGAAGTCTGAGTATTGTCATTCTTACCTTTGTTTAATTACATTAATTTGTGATTAACACAGTAAGGTTAAGTGCGGTTAATAAGTCTGTGCGATGGTAATGCGTAACTCCGGTGTTATGAATCGTGAAAAGTCTAACCAGAATTTTAAACATTAACCTGCATAAGAGTTCAGTACTGAACATTAACGTACGACAGCCTGGATAAGTTAATTGGGAAAATTAAGTTACAGGGCCTCTAATTTATCAGACCCCTACCACTCCCAAGAACCCGATAAAGAACTTAAAATGTGTGTGATGTAAACACATGTATAACACTAGCGCATTTTAACAGTGGTGCCGTCTGTGGGAAGGTGGCACAGACTGTGAATAATCAGTAAGGCGGAGTAGTACGCAAGTGGTGCAAAGGAGATATATGCCGGTTACTCGGTCCGACGAGTCGTATCCGAAGTACAGGAGAGACCAGCATCCCTGGACAGTACCAAATTTGTTGGGGACACCCCCAGGCGGCAGAAGTATAGACCGGCTAAGCCCAGTTGTCGAAGGAGCAGATCTCGATAGCAGTGATTCCGATAGAATTCCGGTGATACATGAGGAAATTCTAGTAAATTCCGGTGTAATTTCGGTGCAGTCTGCAGAAGATACAGTAACTTCAGAGTGTACAGAGACGCAGTGCGCAGTTGACCAGACACCGTCTGGTCAGGATTCGAACGTTTTCGAGGATAAAGTGGTGTTACCCAGAGAGATCATTGTCGATGAAAGAATACCCTATTTTGGGGAAAGTTCGACAAATTTCGGTGATAGTTCGGTCCCAGTTGCAGAGAATTTACAGTTTTTCGGTGACCGTGTGATACTCCCTGGTGAATCTTCATTTCAGACACCATTGTTCGGGGCAAATTTGCCTACCTGGGATATCAAGGTTGAGGATAGACTCTTCGATTTGGGGATCCGTAAGAGATTGAACGCTATTTTCAAGCTGGAAAGTGAGTAGTCTGACCACACAGATTTTGAAGGACTAGAAACACCTCCTCAGAACTCAGGAGACAACAACAGTATCACTACTAGCACCATGAGTGGACAAAAATAGCAACAGCAGCAACAACAACAGCAACAACCCCTTCCACTTCGACCTATTCCAACAGGGGTGACGTACACCAAGTTCGGTGGATTTCCAGGTGACAACCCTAATGCACATGTGCGTACCTTTGAGATAAGTTATGTTGTACTGAACCATCCAATCGACCCGACGTACAAGGCCATCGTATTCCAGTCAACATTAGTCAATGAAGCAACGAGGTGGTTAACAGAGTATGATATCAATCATTTCGTTACCTATGAGGCGGTAAGGGATGCGTTTTTGCAGAGGTTCCGACTGAAGAAGAACCCTGCCGAAATTTTTTATTACTTGCAGAACAATAGACAGAAGCTGCACCAGACTGTTCAGGAATATGCCACATTATTTAGAACTCATTTAAGACAATTGCCTCTGACACATGCTAATTTACTGGATGATGTTATAACCCAGTGGTTCATTAATGGTGTGACCCCACAGCTAAGACAAATCATGATCATCTGTTGTGTGGGAGCTATGACACTGGATGTTGTTATTGCGATGGCCCTGCAACTAGAGCATAAGGTTGGAGGATTCACCGAAGACTTGGAGTGGTTGAAGACCAGTAAAAATGTAACAGATGATCCGGCTAAACAGATGTATTGCACTAAGTGCAAAAATCCCGGGCACACCAGTGCCACCTGTGCCCTTAATCAGATGTATTGTGCCATCTTCAATACCACCGGACATTCAACCGAAAATTGTGCATATAATGCTAAAGTGCAGGGACAAGCAGTTGTAAACGCCATTATACAAGAACCAGGGCAGCCAGCAACCCACTATGTGCCACCACAAATGCGAAACACTCAGCCGCAAGGATACAGAAATTATCGGGGATAGTGGAATACCAATTTCAATACAAATCGATGGCAGACAGGTACATCAATGGAAGGTACTTCCTTGCCACCACCTCGATGTCACTTTTGCGGTGAGCTTGGCCATATCCGGAGATTCTGCAAGGATGCAGCCAAATATGACAAAAGAAAGGAGTGTCACAACCCGATGACCAACATGGTCTATATCTTACCAATGAAATCACAAGCAGCAGTGGTCCAGACACGATCGGGTAAGCAGTTGCAACCAGCAGCTGAGGTGTTTGAACCTAGTATCCGCAAACAGCAGCAAATGTATACCAAGGCTAGTCAGTGGGCTGCTAAAGAGCAAACTGTATTTCCTGATCTGATTCTGGTGACACAGATTCCCCTCCCAAAGGCGCGACCGAATGAACAAAACACTGACCCAATAACAGTAGCCTCATCATCAGACTCGGTAAAGAGTACGATGCAAACCGATCAGGTATGGGAGATTCTTACTAAGGCTTCAATTACACTCCCCTTGGAGCAGTTGCTTGCATTAGTGCTAGGAGTTCGGCAGCAATTCCAGCAACAGGTTAGTCCTAGAACTTCCTGTGCCCCGATGACGGTCGCCATATAACCGAAAACTGACTCTACGGTGGATCATTCAGTCCCCTTAATAACTGTCTGGCATAAAAATCACAAGATTACGCAAGTGTTAATTGATGGTGGTTCGGGTGTGAATATAGCAACTGCAGCTCTGCAAAAAGCTAGGGTGGACACAGATCGAGCCTGTCCAATTTTTTATCAGAATGGCAGACCAATCCCGAGTCCATCCGGTGGGACTCGTACGGAATATCCCAATTACTTTGCAAGGTATCACGTTCAAAATGAAGCCGACGATCCAGTGAAACCTCGACAATTCTATGTCCCGGAAGACCAGTTAGTAACCTATAATTTGGGTGATGAGGCTAACCTACGTCCTGTTAAGATTAATGCAGGATTGTCCGAGGCATTTCAAGAAGATTTGATCTGGCTCTTGCGTGAGTTTTCTGATGTTTTTGCTTGGGACTATCGAGATATGAAAGGTCTTGATCCGCGGATCTATCAACATCAGGTCGTGCTCAAACCAGAGGCAAAGCCAATTAAACAATCCAGTTACCGAATGAATCCCAATTATGCAGCACAGGTCAAGGCAGAACTCGATCGGTTATTGAAAGTGGGATTCATTGTACCAATTGAACACGCTGAATGGATATCTCCGATCGTAATTGTTCCGAAGAAAAATAAGCAGCTACGAATCTGTGTGGATTACCGGAAACTGAATGCGGCCACGATACCTGATCCATTTCCTCTTCCCTTTCTTAACACAATGCTCGACAGAGTGGCCGGGCACGAGATGTACTCCTTTCTGGACGGTTACAGTGGTTATAACCAGGTCAGAATGGCTGAACAAGACATACCGAAAATAGCTTTCATTACGAATTGGGGTGTTTTTGCTTGTATGGTCATGTGGTTTGGGTTAAGGAATGCTCCCAGCACTTTTCAACGCTGCATGCAGGAAGTCTTTTCACCCTACCTGACTACTTTTATGCAAGTCTATTTAGATGACTTCTCCTTATTTGGCAAGATTGCGGCGCACCTGTATCATTTACGGTGCTGCTTTGAGAAATGTCGTGAATACCGACTCTACCTGAACCCGACAAAATCTGTTTTTGTGGTTTCTTGTGGTAAACTCCTTGGACATATTATATCTGCACAAGGTATCCAAGTCGATCCAGACAAAGTCGCAGCTGTGTTGGAAGCACACGTTCCTACAACGCCGAAAGAAGTTATGCGCTTCCTGGGTCAAATCCGGTGGCATGGCAGGCATCTACGGTGGCTAGCCCATTTAGCAACACCACTAAATCGGCTAATGACTAGTATTCCACGACAGTACGAATGGACCCCAGAATGCCAAACTACATTCGATTGTCTAAAAGGATTATTGATGTAGGCTCCCATTTTGCAACCTACTGATTGGGACCGCCCATTCCATGTCTTTGTAGATGCATCGGATATAGCCATTGGCAGTGTTTTAATGCAGCAAACGGATAAATGGTTTCGATCTGTATATTATGCAAGTCGCTGATTAGCTCCTGCTGAAAGAAATTATTCAGTTACCGAAAGAGAATGTCTCGGGTTGGTGTATTCTGTGAAGAAATTCCGGCATTATTTACTCGGTCATAAATTCACCTTTCACGTGGATCATACTGCACTGGTATATCTGGTTCGGCAGCAACATTTAGGTGGTCACTTGGCTCGTTGGGTTTTATTACTACAGGAGTTCGACTATGAAGTGATTCATCGACCTAGCACCGCACATGCATTAGCAGATTTTCTCTCTTGGTTGGATTCCGGTGAAGCTCCGGTGGGTGTTGACGACACCATACCAGCAATTTACATTACTGAAACGGCTCGTGATGAATCAACAGAACCTCCTCTACCATCTACCTACTATGATATGTTGTTAACTTTTTTGACTAATGGATGTCTTCCCCCTCATACGCCTCCTGCTATGCGGCGGAAAATTGCAATTTACAGTCGCAGATTTTGGTTGATTGTAGGACAGTTGTACTACATGGATCATACTGATGTCTTACTTCGCTGTATGAAGTAAACTCGGTGATTGCTATGGCACATTTCATTCCCTCCGGTGGACATTTTGCAGCAGATCTTACTCACCAAAAATTCTGCAAAGTGGGCTTTGGTGGCCTACTATGTACAAATATGTGACTCAATTTGTGCAGCAGTGTGACACTTGTCAGCGATTTGGACAGCCATTACAGTGCCATTTCTTTCCTCTGCAACCTGTATTACCTTTGGAACCTTTTCAGAAGTGGGGTCTTGATTTTATTCGGCCAATAACACCACCAGCGACCCTCAGCAACAATCGCTATATACTGACCTGTACAGATTACGCTACCAGGTGGGCGTAAGCTTGGGCCTTACGGTCCGCCACAGCTGTTTCAGTGGCAAAATGCTTGACAAAGGACGTCTTCCCGCGTTATGGCTTACCTCTGGAACTTGTGACCGATCAAGGAACACATTTCGCTAACAATTTAGTGCGAGTACTAATGCACACTTTTCAAATTTTGTATAAATTCAGTTCACCGTACCATCCTCATGCTAATGGCTTAGCGGAAAGTACCAACAAGACGTGTTACGTATGCTTCGCAAATTGATCGTGGAATCACCAGAAAGATGGGATTAGTTACTACCTGCAGTCTTATGGGCATACCGGACTACATACAAAGTTGCAACCGGAATGACCCCTTTCAAGCTTGCTTATGGGTTCGAAGCAATCGCGCCAATGGAAATTGTAGTGCCCAGCTTACGCGTGGCCATAACTCAGAAATTGTTACCCGAAGACTCTTTGCCATTTTGGTTGGACGCACTCAGGGACTTGGATGAACATCGTTGGGAAAGCTTCCTAACTCTTCAAGAAGTTCACTTGCGGCAAGCTCAGATGCATGATTGTTTCCTCAAGACTCCTGTGTTTACGGTGGGCCAACTTGTACTGTTTTATAATGCTAAATCAAATCGTTCTGCTAGAAAATTTAAATTACGGTGGTTCGGTCCTTACTGGATTAGTGAGCAAGTGGGACCAGCTACTTTTCGGTTGACTACCTTGATCGGAGTTCCCCTTCCTAAAGTGATTAATGGTTCAAAGTTACGCCCATATCACGCCCCGCCTGATCATCGCTGACGTGTCCTTCGTTTTTTTCGCGTGTGTGTACTCAAGTCAAGAAGACTCAAGGACTCGTGCCAATGAGACTGTACCTCTATTGCAACACAAGTGCGTATAGTGGGAAATTAACACACATCTAAATGTCAATCCAATCGAACGACCTAACCAAGTGTATGAGGACATGTGCACACATGATGGAACATGAAGTGGTTTAGCTGAAATGTATGAGAAAAGACTAATCCACCTCTCAAACTCACTGAAAGACTGAAAGTGTCTGCCGCGATACCTCTTACAACAGTTTTCAATAAATCAAGGATTTCTCCCAGCTCCAAGTTCCGAATATAGTCAATAGGGTACTCGTTTCGAAGCTCTCGACAAGACGCATTATTAGAAGTGCTTTCACTCAATTCTGACAACTCTGTTTCAAGTTATGACCAAAATAGTGAATGGCGGGAAGCAACCACACTCATGCCACAACTCCTAGAAGCTCACACACACCACAATAGCTCAAAAACAGTGGGGAGGGGTAGACAACAGTCCTACACACACATTCTAAGCATTATACACACATACAAGATCATAGAGAAGATGGAAATCTGCAAGAAAGAGGCAAATTCGAAATTTTGGAGAGCTCCTTCTTCACAATGGCAAAAAGTCTCTACAAAGAATCACAAAGTGACTTATATACATGTGCCTTAAATTTGGTCCTTTCACACAAGAGACCCGCACTTTATTACTAAAAAAGTGAATTTCCTACTAATTTACAAGGGATATTTTACAACAAGTTGGGATTATGCATCTAGAGGACTCCTCTATTGCATTTACATGGCTTTGAGGGAATTCTCTAAGACCTCGAAGAAGAAAAATTATGCCCATTAATTTGAAAATTTTGGGGCTCTTCTCTTGTGCTCCTTTGCTCTACAACACTCTCCCCCTCTTTGTCTCTGTCGTCCCTTGACAGGCTTTAGTTCTTGTCTTCAGCTTGTTTAAGAGGTCTGAATGCACGCACCCAGCGGTCAAAGCGGCAACAAGGACTGTCAGACAATTGGTTATCTTATCTGAGGTATGTCCTTTGCTTCTGTTTTCCCCTTGATATCCCGTACATCACAATTTTGGGTTGCTGCATTCAGTCGTGCTGCCACGCACGCCACCAATGACTAGGAATGTGCTGTTCTTAGTCACCTCTTTCTAGCTTTTGGTCTTCCGATTTGTCCTGATTGCACACATATGACCCTATTGTATTGTTCTGAGCCTGTTTACTTTGTTGACAATGCATGCTATCAGCGGAAGGATTACTACCTGCCAATAATTGTCTTGCACTTCTTCATGTATAGTTCGTGGCCCTGGTCCATCCTTCCTATGAAATGTCTTGGTTCTGATTGATCTTTAATTCCAATTCTCAGGACCTGGATGATTCGCGTTGTTGCTTGATGCGTGCCCCTGCGGGGCTTTGGGTAGAGGGCGGTTTTCTTGTATTATGATCTTCATTCTTTATTGAGTCGATTTTTACTTTGATCTTCTTCTTCTTCTTTTCTTGCTTGATTCCCCTTCCACACGTCCCTCCTCCTGAACTCTGTCGTCCCCGACAGGCTTTTTGTGGCGACGTGTATAGGTCTGTATGGCTGCTTGCTCTCTTTGGTTCAGAAGATTAGCATGACATATCATAAATTCCTTCCATTGGGTGGACTTCACTCCATCCTCAGGTGCTTGTCGATGATCCGCAAAAAAACTCGTCTCATAAGCGACCAGACGTGCATTCAGGTTTGAAGTCATTTTGACAAAAATTTCTGAATCAAATTCGAAGAAGCCGGTGAAAAATGCTTCTTCGAAAGTTTGCATATATGTTGATGGCAAGAACATAATTCGAGAATAATATGCCATAAGTGTTAAGCGGCTTGGAATAGTAGATAGATAAAAAATGAGTGCTTCGGATCTCTGCGTAATTCCGATGAAATTCAAAAAAGTATATTTTGCATGGTGGAAAACTTTGATTACTATTAGTAACATACTGAATATTTTATTGGTCATTTTAATTGCTAAATCCGGGACCGTAGCGTATCTGGCAATCCTAAACTCCATTGTTTTTACCATATACTCTTCCGTTGGTAGGTAGTTATGAGGCGGACTAGGTAACAATGGGTAATTCAGCCACTAATTATTGATGCTTCCCTGGCGCTGTCCTTCCCAAAATTGCAACCAGGAGCGTCTGCGGGGTACTGGGCAAAAAGATGGATTTACCTGAAGTACATATGGTGATGCTTCCCACTGTACCCGCAGTGTTCGATTCTTTTCCAAAATTTTGCGTCTCCAAATGGGATCAGCCTTCTCGAATTCTTCTTGGGTATATTTGAATGTATCTTGGCTGAAGTGGAGATTGTAGTCCGGATCTTTATTTGTCGTAGTCTTTATATATTGTCGCATTTGTTCTTTCAGCAGTCCATAGGGTACACTGAAAGGCTTCAAAATTTGGTCCAAGTTTTTGCTTTCTATCTTAGCTTACTTCATTACTATGATGATTTGATCTTCAAATTCTGTCGTAAGCTAGGACACCAGTAGTGTCCTTTTCGGTCGGCTTAATTCTGCAATTTCCCGAGTGTTATGTTCAATGTGAACCTCCTGTTCCTCCCTTATCGGTGAATGATGTGAGGGGGGAGAGAGAGGATGTACCTCAGTCTCCATAGTAGCCTCTGCGGATTTTGGAACTACTGGTGTCCCCTCAATTGATTGCTACGCCAATTGTTCTTGAGGCTGTTTGATCAATTCATCTTTCTGCTTTATTTCTGCAGTAGCCTGTGCAATAGTATCCTTGTGTTTAAGAAGCTCTTTAGCAACTATATCTAAATGATCGGTGTCTTCTTTACATTGCAAGAGATAAGAATTTTTAGCTTTTTTCCATTTAGTTCGTAGGGCAGTTGTGTCATCCATATACCTCTTTTCCCATTCGGCAATGGTGAGTTGCTCCTTGAGCTGATCTTCATACTTAGCTATCTTTGTCTCCAATTCTTCGATATCTTTTTGTGGTCTGTCTTGAACATTTATTGGCTGATCACTGAGAAGGGCGCTCATGAGTTCTTTATTTCGATTCCTTAAGTTTTCTGCTTCCTCCATGTATAGTTTGATCTGTGATTCCAGTATTTTGCTCCGGGCAACCATTTGCGCCTTCTCAGTCTCGCTAGCTTCGTATTTTGTCTATACTTCTTGCAGTTGTGCTTTTAATCTTTCGTTTTCGGTCATTAACTCATTGCACTGCTTTTTGGCTTCTTGGACTTCTTTCTCTTTGTTTCTGAGGTGCTCTCTTTCTAAGTTCAATTCTGCTAAAAGATTCTTACTCTTTTCTTGAAGCTCGTGCTTGTCCTGCATTGCTTGATCATAGTCTTCATCAGCCTCAAGCATTAGTTGTTGTGTGTCTAGTGCGGTTCTGATCATGTCTTGTACTACTGGCTTGAGTTGAGCTATGTCGACATTTAACCACGTCCTTGGTACGCTTGGAGCTTCACCAGATTGCACATCTTTTCCCTGCTCCACATGGATGGTTTCGTTGTGTGGTTGTCTAAATTGTAATTGTATGTTTTGGACCTTTTCCTGTTCCTCCAGATCAATAGCTTTTGTGGCACTCCCTTGAAATGTGATATCCATGGGGGAGGGTTCTTCCACAACCCTTATAGGTGTGAATGGATCTTCTTCTTCTTCTTTCTCTTCTTGATGCTCTTTCTTTGGTATCGTGATGGACACTTCGCGCAGGGGTGTTGCCTCCTTGATATGAATAGTGGACGTCTCATTAAGTTTTATCATATGTGTATCTGTCGGCTCTGCTTCCTTACTTGTGTTATGCTGATCAGTGTGCATAGTGTGGTCATCCGTCTTTAGGCCTTCAGCTTCTTCATTGTTATTGACTTCATTCAATTCTGCCCACTGTCCATCATCCTTTGATTCACTTTGAATATCCACATTTAATAATGAAGTGTCAGGTTCTTCTTCTGCATCCGAGGATGAGCTTGAATTGTCCAATCCTAATTCCCTGTATCGATGGACTTTGGTGAGTTTCCTTTTCGCTTCCAATTCTTGTTGGGTCTGCTGATAATGGTGCCCTTGCATGGGTAAATTTACTTATCCTTCTGTATATTGGTGTGTCTCTTCCAGGGCCCTAGTCAATTCTTCCTCTGTAATTGGCCTTTGCTCTTCAATCGTTGTCTTCGGCAATACATGTGTCCGTTTTGATTTAGGAACTTCCTCGTCTACTTGCTTGACTTCCCGGAGTCTCTTGGTGCCTCTCATTCTGGGTTGACAGCTAGTTTCTGCCTCTTCCACAATCTTGACTCCTTTTTTCTTTTTAGGAATTGTGGCGACTTTGACGTATTTAGCGAGAGCAGTTGAAGATGGCATTTCTTGCAGGTGCTCTCTGATGCCCAAAGCATGATAAATCAAGATAGTTAGAGCCACACTACCGTTGAGGAACTTCTTATTATTCCATTGCTTTTTTGCCTCGAATAACCTTTCTTGTATGTACGGAGTCAGATTAATATGATTGCCAATCTGCTTGATGGCATGTGAGAGTAATTGAATGATAATCTTTTGAGGGGCCGTGTACCGATGCATATTTGGGAAGCAGAAGTGTTGGTGGATTAGTCTGCTTCCTCTTCTATGTCAATTTTGTTAATATTTATGAACGTTCTGGTCTTGGCCCCGCGACTCTCTTCCTTTACCACAGTGATACCGTCCTTCTCCCATCCGAATGCTTCCTTAATCAAGTCATGTGTAAATTGAATGACAACCCATTCGCCTCCTTTATCCATTACTCTAGCCTCGGGCACCAATGGATCATGCAGTGCTGGCTGTAATGTGTTCATGACCTGCATGCATCTTTGGAAGTCGGGCTTATATATTGGAAATTCAAAATATTTATGAATGCCCGCTTTCTTCATAATGGAGATTGTAGAGGGAAGTTCATGCAAAACTCTGAAGTCTTGTGACATAATCGGAAAGTGATGATCTGTATCCATGATCTTTATATTTGCCAGGAAGAGATACTCTCCTGCTGGTTGTTCCTCTCTAAACCAATGTCCTTTGGCTTTCGTGAGACTTTGAGGAGAAAATTCCAGTACCTCCTCCTGAATTGTTGCTTCAGAGTCTTCAGAGGTCATCTGCACTTACACGGAAAAGTGCATTAGCTTTAATAGAGAGCATGACAATCTCGAAGTGCATTGCAGTGTGTCGTTGTCGTTCATCACTCCGTTTCCCATGGTTCCATAGGGAAGATCTCTTACCACATCTTTTTATTTATTTTCCTGAAAGAAAACAATGGTTTATATAGCCGAAGCATTTATTTATGTCCATAGTATGTCCATTCCTAAGAGAGTTTGAAGCTATGATCTAATCTCCCTTGGAGAATGTGCACCACTAATTTTATCAGGTACATCATGTGCCGAATGCTTGGCCTTGTGATGTGGCCCTATTATGCATACTTTAGGTGCAATTGACACTTCATGAGTGCAATTGGAATCTTTGTCATCTCGATGGTCCACTCTTTGCAGTCGCTTGGGTTTCCAAATCCATTTTATTGTTATGATGTCCCGAGTCTTCTCTCTGCTTTTTCACTCTTTTTGTTGTTTGTTTGTATCTTTTGGTAGCTGAGCACTAGAATTGTTGCTTTTCCTCATTTTCGTATGAGTCTGTCTATGCTTTGTCATTCAACTGTTTTGATGTAGTGTATCCTCCCACTTGCATATCTCTTGCTTGGCGGTCTGCCTGGCCTGCTTGGGGATCCATATCTGATGTCGTGCTCTCTGAGCTTCAATCAAAGGCTTGGGGAGCCATACTTGCAAGAGTCCTTTTGGTTTGGACTTTGGTGAAGCTGACTTCTTCATTTCTATGTTCTCCTTATGAGTTGATGTTGACGTCTGCTCTTTCTCCTTCTGATCTTTGCGTACCCATTGGTATTTGGCCGTTCTTTGCCGTAAGTATCTGAGTGTCGGATTCCATATTGCTGGTCCTTTGTCTGGGTGAGAAGCAGCATGGGAGTTGGTTTCCTTAGTGTCGGGCTGCTCTTCAACTGAATGGAGTGGTTTTCCTTCTTCTTTGGAGATTCGAGGGTTTGAACTTTCTACTTCTTCTAGCTTGGTTTCTGAAATGGTGAGACTGGAGTCATGTTGGAGTAGCTTTTCCGTGCATTTCCCTGAACTCTCGATGGTGGTGGGTTGGGATAAAGGCTTATCTCCTAATAGACTAAAAATTTCTTTGTGCCCTATCTTGGCTCAAATGTATCCTTGAGCTAGGTTGATACTGACTTCATTCTCAATGATCCAATCTTGTCCTAGGATCAAATCCTCTATTAAATCCTCGTCTCTGCACACTAATACTCGTTGTTCCATGGAAGAATTTCCTAGGTGGAGAGACACTATCACTGTCCCAATACATTCTAGGGTTTGACCTCCAATTCCTCTCAATTGGGCTTTTGTGGGACTCATGATCATTTGCAGATCTTTTATGACCGTATTACGTATGCAACTAAGTCCTACTCCTGAGTCTATCAATGCATCTATCAATTTGTATTCTGTCTTGCTGATCCCTAGGTTCAGGTAAGGCTGTGATATGTATGACTTCGTCGTGTCCGAGTCATGGACTTGGTAGTTGGCCATAGGGATAGGCTCTTCTCCTTGGAGATAGCGTTCATCTCATTGTCTTATCCATTCTTTCCGTTTCTTAATGCGTTCTAGGGCTTCTTGTCGGGCCTCCTCTCTAATCCGTTCTTCCTCTTTCTTCCTATTTTGAGCACCTACTAGACATGCTAACGTTTGATCCGTCAATGGCTCCATGAATCGTTTGACTCTGCATCCACTTATGTAGTTAGGAAGAATATCTCCATCTAGAGTGGCTAGATTAACTGCTCCACTAGTAGAGATTCTGTTGATGATCAGAGGTCCATATCCGCGTTTTTGTAACTTCTTGGCATGTTGCTTTAAGGTGTACACCAAGACTAAGTCTCCCTCTTTAAGTCCTTTGTCTTTTATATGTGCATCATAATATGCCTTTTGTCTTCTTTTGGCTGCGTAAATTCCTGCTACTGCCTGTAACCTAGTTTCATGTAACTTCTCGATTTGGTCTAGTTGTTGGGATAATTCATGTCCGTTCCACTCATACTGTTGGGCTACTCTCAAGGTTGGGATTAAAAAATCAATCGGCAAAATTGCATTCTGTCCATACACTAAATTGAATGGGGTAGTTCCAATGGCAGTCTTGTATGCTACTCGGAAGGCCCAAATTGCATGATGCAATTGTTTGTCCCAATCCGACCTCCCATTATTGACAATCTTTGTCAATATTTCCTGATTGAAGAATTTCCTTTTTGCTAACCCTATTGATTGAGTGTTGTGGGCCATGGGTGAGTATAGGAATTAATTTCTCTGCCCACTTTGGACATACTTCCAGATTGAACAAGTAAGTATCTGGCAGATCATCGGGTACTCCACTTGGCGGTTCTCCGTGGGTTAACCTAGAAAGGTGGTCTGCTCTTACATGCGTATTTCCTTTTTTTACTACCACTTCGAAGTCGAACTCCATTAACAGCAAGAACCATCTTACTAATCTTCCCGTGTTACAAGGTTTATTGACTAAGTACAGTAGGGCCTGATGGTCTATGAAGAACTTAAATTTATTGGCTAACAAATAGTGTCTAAATTTCTTAACTGCATTGACCATTCCTAATCCTTCTCGCTCGGTTGTTGTATAATTCCTTTCAGCTTGATTCAGTTGTCTACTGGCATAGGCAATTGGATGATCTAGCTTTCCTCATCAACCGGTTGGGCTAAGATACATCCTATTGCATAATTAGAAGCATCAACATGAATATGAAAAGGCTTGTTCCAATTGGGTGTTTTCAGAATTGGGGCCGTGCTAAGCCTCTTTTTTAAGTCATTGAATGCTTTCTCGCACTCTTCCGTCCAAACAAATTGAGTTAAGAGACCATACAGGGGTTTGGCTATTATGGCATACATGTGAATAAACCGACGGTAATATCCACAATGTCCCATAAAGGCTTGTACCTCTTTTGCATTCTTTGGTCTAGGAAGCTCTAAGATGACCTTGATCTTGTCCTCATCCGTGGATATTCCATTTCTTGAGACTATGTGTCCTAAGATCTTCCCTTGTGTCACCATGAAGACACACTTTTTTGGGTTTAGGCAGACTCGATACTGGCGGCATTTAGTGAATATTTTTCTCAACTCGGGAATGTGATCTCGTCTTTTATTTGAGTATGTACATAGATCATCTACATACACTTCCATACTCTTTTTCAGGAATTCCTTGAAAATATGACACATCAATCGTTGGAAAGTAGCAAGTGCATTAGTGAGTCCAAAAGGCATCACTCTAAAAGCATAGACTCCCCATTTGGTCGCAAAGGCGGTCTTATGTTGATCCTTAGTAGCAATAGCTACTTGGTTGTATCCGGAGAATCCATCTAATAAGCTATAGACTTCCTTTCCTGCTACTCTTTCCAATTGATGGTCCGTAATGGGTAATGGGTAGCTATCACATATGGTGGCTGCATTGACCTTTTTCAAGTTAATGCACACCCTCAATTTTCCATTTTTCTTAGGCACAACTACTAAAGGCGATACCCACTCGGTGTGTTCTATCTCATATATGAATCCTGCAGCTAGTAACTTGTCAACTTCTTCCTTAATTTTTGCTGCATACACCTCATTATATGTATAAGGGCGTTGTTTCGAGGGTTTTGCATCTGCAGTCATTGGTATTCGATGAGAAGAAATATTGGGTTCTACACCCTTAAGATCCTTATATGTCCATGCGAACACGTCTCGATATTCTTGGATCAACTGTATGAGTTCTTCTACCTCCTCCTCTGATACATCTTTGCCTATGTAGGTGCATCGCTCTTCTCCGTCTTCCACTGTTACTACAATTTTTTTTGTTTGTTCTTTGTTGTCGTATGCTTCTCCATCTCTAGCCTCTTGTTTAGGCATTTGAATGGCTACCTTTCTTTCTTCTACCTCATATCTTTTAAAATGTTTAGGAACTTCAAACGAATCTGGATCAGGTCCTATTTTACTCATGTCCTCTGCTTGCTTTGGTACCATGGGAGTAGTTTCGATTGCTAAGATCTTGGTAGGTTCGTGTTTCTCTCTGTTTCGAATGGTGTCCAGGTAGCTTTCTTCGGAATCAAATTCTGGCTCCATTTCTATACTCTCATATTCCTCTTTCCATTCTTTTTCCACGATTTCCCCTTCATCTACTTCTTTAAGGACAACCATATAAAGATTTACATCATAACCTTCCTCATTTATGCACTCGTTCATTGTCAAAACTTCCTCATTCATGCACACATCTAAGGTTGCTAGAATTTCCATCCATCCATGCGGTTCAAAGGTCTCATCTGGAAATATTTGAGGCATGTACCCTGGGTCCTTCACTGGTCGGTAGTTAGGATGTCCTATTGGCCACATTTGTCTTTTATTCTCCTCCTTCTTGGCCTCTTTGCACATCCATAACTAAGCATCCTCGTGCATCCAAGATTGATCGCTCGATCCAGCACTATGCATGGATAGGTCGTCTTCCTCCTTGTGTATGGGATTCCACTGCAATGGAGGGACATCTCGATAAGCAAACGTATGCAAGTTTATCTTGGTTGTATTTCTTTAATGTTGTAGGTACAATGAATCTCTTCCCCAGTCTTGCACTACCCGCATTTGTCTCATAAAGGGTCGCCCTAATATCATTTCATAGTTGTTGGCTTTTTCAAACTTACAAATGGCTAATGTGTGTTCAAATTCTACTCCACAAGTGGTTAATTTGATTCTTTCCAATATTCCTAAGGGTTTCTCCACATGACCGTCTGCTAATTGGAGCTTCATGCGTGTGGGTCGTAAGGCAGGTTTTCCCCATTTCTCCCAAATTTCCTTGGTGGCGATTCCTACCCCGGCTCCCGTGTCTAGTATAGCCTTGGTCATGTACCCATTGTAAGTGACAGGCATACATGTATTGCCTTCGTCTCCTTCACTAAACTCTCCCACTTTATCAACTAGGATTTGTATTTTAGATGTGTTCTCTTTTCCCTTTCCTTCCTTTTCTTCTTTCTCTTGCCCTAATTCTAATTGGCTCGCTAATTGTCTCCATCATTGTGGTTTAAGTTGAAGTAACTCTTCCACAGTCAATTTGCATTGTACTTTTGTTTTCTTTAGTTCCGTTAGATTGTGCAAATTTTTTTCTGAGTTTCTTTTTTCTTTCCCATGTACTGTGGGTGCTCGTATTATTATAGACTCCTTTTCGTATTCTCCCATGTAATTAGGTAAGGTTGAAATACTCAGGGTTTCCTCTCTATTTCTATCGAGTCCTGATACTTCTTCATAGACTTCCTCCAGGTTGGTATTCGGTTGATAAACTTCCACTTCTATTTCCTCAAAAGGAGGCTTCGATACTCCATTTTTCTTCCATTGTTCTTCTCGAAGTCTATTCCATAATTCCTTCGGCCATTCTGCCTCTAAGTCCGGTATTATTGACACAGGTTCATCTTGAGTTTTCATTTGCTCATCTATGTTTTCCTTCCTTCTAAGTTCTTTACCTTTGGATTGGACACATTCTTCGTATTGATCATCTGTTATCCTTGTCTCTGGTAGAGCTGGGATAGTCTTTTCTAGGGTTGCTTGTGCTACCTCTATAAGTTTCTTACATATCGCTAGTCTTTCCTTTTCCAGATCCCCTTATGGGTAAAGTTTTTCGTGTTGCTCTATATTCGGCCCAGTCTTAATTCTAGCTTGGTAAGCTTTCAACCACATGTCTAAGTCGTCTGGTTTTGGGTCAGCTAGAATTGATCCTAGTTTCTCTTTCTCTTGGATAAGTGGTGACACCGGAATCTCCTCTCGGATCCTTTGTTCTTTATCTTCCCTTTTGTTTCGGATTTGTTTTTTATTATTTTGACTCTCATCTTTTGCCCATTTATCTTTGAGTTTTTCTCTCCTTTCCTTCCATTTTTGTGCTTTGGTGTTCTCGGTACTCTCGCGTGGATCCTCAGAATCTTCAACTACCTGAACTTTAGGGCTTATCGCTTTATCGCTCTCTTGTTCTTGTTCTGGTTGTTTCCCTTTTTGTTGCCTTATCTGAGCTCTAGTAATGGCTTTCAATGGCACCGTGTATTCCTTATCACTTCCAGATCCTTCTATCACTTCAATTACATTGATTGGTGTAGTATCTTGGACTTTGGTTGGATTCTTAGGGCAGTCTCTGAAAAGATGTTCCTTTCCACAATCACTGCAATATCCTTCCCAAGTCCTAGGTGTTGGTGCATTGTAAGGTCGAGGGCACTCTCTAATAAAATGGTCTCCTCCGCATCTATAGCAAGGTCCTCTTGGTACAGGTGGCCTAATGGGTGGTCTCATGGGTGGTTGTGCTTTAGGAGCAGTATACATTAGAGTAGCAACCTCAGTGACGTAGCTTCGGTCATAATTTCCATATCCATAATAAGCCGAATCATAGGTTGGTTTGTAATCTAACATATGGGCTTCATATGGGTAGTAATCTCTTGGTGGAAGCTCATATACAGGGTTCGCTGATTCCTCATTGATTGTAGATGATGCTGGCACTATGGCTCTCTCCAAATTCTCTTCGAGCTGGGCATACTTCACAGGTACTACCTGTTGAGGTTGTGATAGTTGTGGCCCTAGCACTGGTTGTGGTGGCGGATACGGTGCCTGTTCATATAGTCTTGATACTCCTGCTGGTGTTGGATAGGGATTGTATCTGGGCATCTCTCTGCCTTGCTCTCTAAGTGGATATCCATATGGTCGATACTGTGATGGTTGGAATGGTCGTGCCTGTCTATTGAATGGACAATTTTCAGTGGTGTGATTAGTGTACTTTTGCTCTATGTGGCAGTACAAAGCATTTCCTGGTTGGTGTTGTCTGTTGTATGGGTATGTTTGATGTGCACCGGTCCCTCCTCGCACATACATGTGTGTGGGGTGATCTGCTCCACATAGACTACATCTTCGTAGCATAGGCACTCTTTGTGCTGGGTGTTGGTAAGTTCTTTGTCCCTGGACTCCTAGTTTTTTTGCTAATAGTTCCGCTAATTCTTCCATATTACTGGAGTTGGAGGTAATGGTACTTCGCGAGTCTTCTGATTTAGTGGGGTTGGGAGTGCTCTTGAGGTCCTCAGCTAGGTTATCTTCCAAGTCAATGCATTCCTGAAGACATTCACTCAGGGTTTGTAACCTCTTCACGTAAACTAAGGTTCTTAGGGTTCCATTCGTGAGTCCATCCAAAAATAATGAAATCATTTTTTGCTGAGTGGGTCTCTCAGCCACTAGGAATCTATCCACATACTGATTGAATCTTCTGGCCGTTGTTTTTACTGTTTCATTAGGGTTCTGTTTAAAACTATGGATTAAAGACGCGAAATTGTGTTTAATCCCTCTCTTCGTGAATTCCCCAATGAATTCTTGAAAGAATTGTTCCATGTTTCCAAATTGATTAGGATCTAACGGCTGGAACCAAGTTAGAGTCGTTCCTGTGAGGGTGAGTCCAAAAGACTCATACTGTACAAAGAAGTCATCTACTTGTTCTGCCCTTAGAACTTGTTTAAACTCAGCAATGTGATTGTAGGGTTCTCCCAATCCATCATAATGATTTCTTACACACTTGGCCACTTGGATAGGTCTCAGTCTTCTCATCGGTGCTAGTGGTCTAGGCATTACAGGGAAGACAGGAACTACTGGTCTAACTGGGGGCATTCCCGGTTGTCCTCCTACTGGTGGTCGTGTTCTTACTGGTGGTCGGTACTGATTACCTACCCCTGCGTGAGCCTGATTGTGTGTTTGCACTCCTCGAGTTGCAAATTGCACATGAGTACGGTTTGGCACACTTCGTTGGCTGGTCTGTCCTAACGTGGTGTGTTCTGTCTCTTGTTGATTTCCAAAAGGGTTCTGCGAAGTAGTTGCCTGATCTCTCTGAGGGAATACAAGCACACCCATGTATCTCAGTCGAGCCCTGTCCAAGGCACTAATTGGCCAATATCTCCTCCGATTTTTGTCCAAGTATGTGAGTCTAGTTTCATCTTCTGGATCCTTCAGCTCATAAAATGTCATGGGGCTTTCTTCTCTCCCTGGAGCAGGTAAGTCTGTTTGAAGCAATAAGTCTGATCCATGGATCATATAGACTTCCAATAAGTAGTCGTCTTGAGGTATCAAGTCTCCTCTCAAGACTCGAGTTACTTGGGATCTCCCTCTAGTGGTAGTCACTAGCTCCTCAGGGTTTGTTCTTCCAGAGTTTTCTGGTTCCACTAACTCTCCCCTTTCATTGATCATCTCAGGAAATTCAGTTACGATGTAGATGTGAACAATTTTGTCTATGTATGCTCCTCCCTCGTACTTGACAATAGGTCGGGGCACGATCGTGGCATTCATGGAAGTTACCATCCTAGCCACAGATCTGTTTAAGCCATCCAGGTAGATGGGGATCTCCTGGGCATTGGTAGACACATACTGCAAGGAAGTGCAGTAATCTCCCTCAACAGTAGTCATGAAATTTCTACTTGGAGTTGGACCCTGCATGTCTTCCGAAGCCATGGGTATTTCCTCCTCTGAGTCACTAGAGGTATCTGAATAGGCAGAGTGGTGACTAACCTGGGCAGCACTTCCCACAGAAGATATGACACTTCTTCGGCTACTTAGCACTCTCCCTGACCTCAAGTTCATTCACCCTCCTAAGACTCTCTAAGTCTCTGAGACTCTCCTTGAGTGGCTCTTCCAATGCCTCAAGTTGCCTGACAAAATGCTTCAACCACTCTGGGCGATACCACTTCCAGGCGATACTGCACTAGGCGATACCAATCTGGCCACGATACGATACTTGTAGTGTAGACGATACGATACTGCTGTTGGCTGCGATACGATACGAGCTATCCTGACGATACGATACCTTCAGAATAGACGATACGATACCTAAGATTCTCTCGATACAATACCAAACTTCCAGACGATACCAGGCACTCGGCGGATACGATACTAGAATATACGCCGATACGATATCAACTTGATATCGCGATACGACTCCCGACAATGAGACGATACGATACCACGACAAGTGGTGATACGATACCACCAACTTGCATGATACGATACTAGTATGATATCGCGATACTACACTAGGAAGTGGGCAATACGATACTTTAGGGATTAGCAATACGATACCAAGGTCCTCGCGATATGATACGATACTGAAGATGGTATCGCGATACGAATCAGGCAAGTGGACGATACGATACCCTAGTAGGTAACGATACGATACTACTAGGTAAAGTGAGATCATGATACCAACTTGGCGATACGATACCAAAGTGGTATTGCGATACCAAGACTGGTACCCGATGATACGATACTTCGGTGAGTATCCCGATACAAGGGAATTTTGGTATCGCGATACCAAAACTCAACCGACCACGATACTCAAGCCAAAATACCTCACAAATCAAAAAAAAAAAATTAGCACCCCCTGGCTTTTTTCACACACCTCTTCACTCCTAACCCACTGTCCCTCTCATTGAAGTTCAAAAATCAACTGTCTTCCTCCCCCCCACGATACCGCGCATGCATTTAATCACACGTTTGTGCACTTTTAGTGTGTTTTTGTTCAAAATACTTTGTGGAATCTTACCTTAGTACTGTCTAGCTTGCACCTTGAGCTCAAGTTCTAGTTTTAAAGGCCTGAATTTCACGATACTTCACACGCGATACCGGTCGCTGCTCGCAGACGATACCAGAACACAGTGAAGTGTCAAATGAGTCAAATTTTTTGGTTTTTATACTTTTTGTGACAGAAACTGGACATTACTGATTTTGGGCAAATTTTTGGGCTTTTTTAGTGGTCTTGGCCTACTCCTACTTCACTTCTCTTCACTTCTCCTCTCCTTCTCACCTAACCCTAACACCTCCTTCTCTCCTTTCCTACTAACCCTAAACCTAAAAACTCATTACACACACCTTGGGGATGTGAAGTAACAAGTGCTGAAGTGATTGACTACTTGCCATGGAACGAATTCACTTCTACAAGTACGATTCTATCACACTCGATCTATAACCATCACGAAGGCACCTTGGCTGAGTGCTCCCCAGTAACCGTGCCAAAAACATGTGTACTCAAGTCAAGAAGACTCAAGGACTCGTGCCAATGAGACTGTACCTCTATTGCAACACAAGTGCATATAGTGGGAAATTAACACACATCTAAATGTCAATCCGCTTGAACTACCTAACCAAGTGTATGAGGACATGTGCACACATGATGGAACATGAAGTGGTTTAGCTGAAATGTATGAGAAAAGACTAATCCACCTCTCAAACTCACTGAAAGACTGAAAGTGTCTGCCACGATACCTCTTACAGCAGTTTTCAGTAAATCAAGGATTTCTCCCAGCTCCAAGCTCCGAATATAGTCAATAGGTACTCTTTTCGAAGCTCTCGACGAGACGCATCTATTGGAAGTAGTTTCACTCGATTCTGACAACTTTACTTCAAGTTATGACCAAAATAGTGAATGGGAGGAAGCACCCACACTCACGCCACAACTCCTACAAGCTCACACACACACCACAGTAGCTCAAAAACAGTGGGGAGGGGTAGACAACAGTCCTACACACACATTCCAAGCATTACACACACGTACAAGATCAAAGAGAAGATGGAAATATGCAAGAAAGAGGCAAATTCGAAATTTTGGAGAGCTCCTTCACAATGGCAAGAAGTCTCTACAAAGAGTCACAAAGTGACTTATATACATGTGCCCTAAATTTGGTCCTTTCACACAAGAGACCGGCACTTTATTACTAAAAAAGTGAATTTCCTACTAATTTACAAGGGATATTTTACAACAAGTTGGGATTATGCATCTAGAGGACTCCTCTATTGCATTTACATGGCTTTGAGGGAATTCTCTAAGACCTCGAAGAAGAAAAATTATGCCCATTAATTTGAAAATTTTGGAGCTCTTCTCTTGTGCTCCTTTGCTCTGCAACAGCGTGTCACTTACTTTCTTTTTATTTCCGCGTGTTGGCTGAATAAAGACCGTAAAACTCCTCGTTTTGATACCTCATCATGATTAATTATCGCCTTGTGTTATTGATTCTGCACATGCATGCACGCCGTAATTATGAAGGTTATCATCTCAATACTGCGCGATGATTAAGGGTTTTCGATCATCTCCCGTTGCTGAGTGTCTACTTAATCCTCATCTTTTCCCTGTTAATCGTTATTGTGTCTGTGTGTTCTGTGTGTTGTGTTTCTTGTGTTTACTATGTGTTCGTGTTCTTGTGATTTCGCGTACGCATCATGGAAGCTTTAGCCAATTTTGCTACCTTCCGTGACGGACTCCCTCCGGATGTGAGTGAGTTCTTGCGTATCCGCGGTCTGTTGAACTTCGTTGAATTGCCTTGGCATTCAGTGGAGTGTCACCCTTATTACGTGCAGATTATTGCTGCCATTGCTGCCACACCTGCTACGAAGCAGCATTGGCCCATTCTTTGTTTATCGAACTGTGTCTTCATCACCTTAGCGTCGTTCGTTGAAGCATTTCGTCTGCCCATGGAAGGACGGGAGAATGGTCATCTCCTTTCTATGACTACCATGGTCGAATTATTTCCCCAGCACTCATCGAATGAGTACGCCATTTTGTGTCGCCCTAACCCTGAACATACCGCCTTACAGTTTCTAGTTGCTATCCTTAATTTACAGAACCGTACATACGGGATTTCACGCCCAATTTATTTGATGATTGACATGGCTTCTCGTGAGCCTATTAATTTCGCCTCATTCTATTTCCGGTGCATTCACCGTGAATGCGTTACAGTTATTAAGCACATTAACAAGGGAGATCTTTCGTGTTCGCGTCTACCACATATCCTTACCTTTCTTTTCCCAACCATTCAAGCCGTGCAACCCCCGCCAAAAGCTCCAATCTTGTTCCATAAAGAATCTGCCCAAGTGCTCGAAGATACAGAAGATGATAATGAAGATCTCTTCCAACTTCTCCACCGGAAACGGAGACGAATAAGTCCCTCTAAGAGTCAAGTACAAGGCTCCACCGCCGCCAATGAAGACGAGGTCTTCCATGACACCGCAACTTCGATCCACCTTGATTCGTCCGCCCAGTCTTCCCCAATCCAGCAACAGGACCAAAGTGTTTCCACCACTGATACTGAAGAAAGCTCTTCTCGGGGAAATTCTCAGCAACAGTCCCAAGAAGATATGCAAGTTATTATTGCGGAAATTCTCAATGAAGTGATCGCTTTGGTGGATTCTGTCATTGCCAGAACTGAAGCGACCACGCAGCAGACTACCGGAATAGTGTTAGTGCCCAACACACTCTTATACCCACTCCTCCACCAATGCCTCCAGTCAAGCCCGTTATCCCTATTCAACCGATTGTTCTTGAAGAACCCGCTACCTCATCTTCTTCACCCAATTATTCTCCACCACATTCCCCTCACCTATTAGCAGCTTCGTCATCCCAACCACTTCCTCCTCTTTCTCTTCCTTCGATCCCCATATTTACTGAGTTAGAATCAATGGGTCATATGTTGATCCAATTTTCGCAGCAACTACCAATGCAAATGAAGAAGGCTACTGACAATATCGGACATGAATTACAACACAAAGTCGATGTATTAGAAGCGGATATTACTCCATTGCAAGAGGAATTAGATGCAGTGAAAGCTGAAAACCATGCTTTGCACGTACAGATTCAACAGCTCCAAACTAGACTTGTAGAACAGGCTTCGTTGATTACCCAAAGAGATGCTGCGTTGGCTGAGTTAAAAGCCAAAGATGATTTATTAAGTGCTTGTGATGCAGAGCTTATACAGTTAAAACAGTTAGTACAGGATGAAGAAGATGCTCGCGTGGAACTTGGGAATTTATTGGAACAAACGCGCGTACAGCTTGATGAAGTCATGCAGAAAGGATAGGAGATGGCTGATTTAGCCAAGCAAACTAATGCAAAACTCCAGATCGCAAATGCCAATCTGTTCCAAGCAAATTCTACTCTCAAAGCTCAGATGAACTCAACCAATCAACCGCAGAAGGAGATAACAGGGATAAGAAAGGAAAGAGATGCCTACTATCAGACTATTCAGTATCAAGCTCAGGAACTGGAGAGAAGAGAAAAGCAGCTCAGTTATCAAGTAGAGCGTTTATCCAGAGTAGATAAACAGATTGAAGATATGCAATTGAGCCGAGATGCGGCACTGGCAAATGATTTTTACTTGCAGGAGGCATTTTTGCAGACGCAGACAGAAATTTTGCTGAGTCAAGTAATTGTGGCAAGCTCTGTTCGTACTGACGCACAGTTAGTCGAACCAAAAACCTTAAAAATAATGCTGGATTCTTTGAAGCAGAAGATTTCCAGAACTTTTAAATTAGCTCGCACCATGTATATACAGGGTATCGTCGATGAGCCCTAAATTTTGTTTCCATTGCGGGTTCAAGTCCACCGTGCATGCCAGTGTAAGCCGCCGGATTGGCATATTGTAATTTCACATTTTTCCTATACCGCACGAACCGAAAGGTCGTTGCGAAGTGATGTATCTGTTTATCAGTCAATGAAAAGACATTGTGGTGACTCTCCGGTGACGACGAACAGTATCGCCAGACTGTCTGTCTGGGCGAGTGCATTCTGTGGAGTCGCCGTAGTGCAGTATTCATGAAGTCTGAGTATTGTCATTCTTACCTTTGTTTAATTACATTAGTTCGTGATTAACACAGTAAGATTAAGTGCGGTTAATAAGTCTGTGCGATGGTAATGCATAACTCCGGTGTTACGAATCGTGAAAAGTCTAACCAGGATTTTAAACATTAACTTGCATAAGATTTCAGTACTAAACATTAACGTACAGCGGCCTGGATAAGTTAATTGGGAAAATTAAGTTACAGGGCCTCTGCTTTATCAGACCCCTACCACTCCCAAGAACCCGATAAAGAAATTAAAATGCCTATGATGTAAATGCATGTTTAACACTAGTGCATTTTAACAGACTCCTCCAACTTGATGTGAAAAATGCATTCTTAAATGGTTGGATAAGTGAAGAGTTATACATATCACAATGACCAGGTTTTGAAAACCCTAATCTTCCGTCTTATGTTTGCAGACTTAAGAAAGCATTATATGGATTGAAACAAGCTCCTAGAGCTTATAATTATAGGTTGATCATATATCTTCAAGATAAAGGGTTCAAAGCTAGTAGCTCAGATGCTTCTCTATTCATCAAAAGGGATCTTATTGAGGTTATCTATCTATGTATATATGTAGATGATATTATTATGACATGTGATGGTCTAAATGGCATTCAAAGGATCAAGAGACACATGCAAGAAGAGTTCAGAATGAGTGACTTAGGTGAGATCACATATTTCCTAGGAAGGAATGTATTTGACTCAGAGAAGATACATTTCGGATCTTCTTCTCAAGTTCAAAATGGAGAACACAAAACATGCAGGTACACCTTTGGAGATGAATCATAAACTTAGTGTTTATGAAGGTGAGAAAATGGAAGACATTAAAGAGTATCAAAACCTGGTAGGTAGCTTGATATATGCTACTCATAAAGGGCAGATATCTCATATAGTGTCGGAGTGCTTAGGCAGTTCATGCACTCACTAAGAAGACCACACATGGATGCAGCTAAGAGAGTTCTTAAGTATCTCAAATGTACAATCAATGAAGTTATATTCTATCCTTACTCTTAGAATTTGGATATCAAAATCTATTCAAATGCAGATTGGGCAGGAGCTAAGTATGACAAAAGAAGTACTTCTGGTTACTTAGCATTTGTAGGTTCAAAGCTAGTGCCATGGAGTTCGAAGAAGCAAGCTACAATTGCTTTATCCTCAACTGAAGCAGAGTACAGAGGTTTGACCATAGCAAATCAAGAGGCAATATGGTTAAAAGCATTGTATATACATTTGGGACTTCGAGTTCCAAACCTCACATATTTGGAGATAATGTAAGTTCCATGCATCTAGAAGTAAACCCTATTTTCCATGCAAGAACCAAACACATAGAGGTTCATAATCACTTCATCAAGGAGAGGCTCATGGCAAAGGAGATTGACATTTCTTTTGTTCCTACTGAAAAGCAAGTAGCAGATATGATGACGAAGACACTTGATGGAATAAAGCTTTGTAGATTCAAAGCTATGGCAGGTATTCAACCTATTAGAGAATGAAGACTCGAGCATAATTTAGCTTGAGGGGGAGCTATTGGAACATCAAGCTTACACTATTCTTGAGGTGGATCTCATCTACATCAAAAGCTATCATGTCGAAAGAGTATCCATTGGAGAGTTCTTTTTCTTATGCTCACGTATTGTATTTTTTTAAAAAGATTTTTCATGGATCTTTTACCATTGTAGAATCCTAGAGCCTTACACATGTAAAAGTACAAAGAGAGATCCCAAACTCCACAAATTTTTGGTGGTTAGTTGCATTCAATCAATCAATCAATCACATAAAAGTAGATCAAACTAGATCTTCACTTTTCCTAGATTGTAGGAAAGTGAATTGATTCCCTCCAACAACCATTCCCACCTTCATTTGAATTCAAAATCCACTTGTTGACCTCGTGAAGCACTTCTAGAGTCTATGTAAAGACTTCAAATCACTTGTACAATACATGGAAGCAATATACATACAGTTGTGACCATCATTGTCTTGCTCCTTCATTTCTCTACATCATCTTCTTTGCCAACAATAATCTTGTAGAGGCTGCTGCTCTCTCTAGAGAGCTCCAAATTGGATGCGAGATGGCTCATTGAAAAGGTATTAGTGTCTAGTTTATGTTTGTAAGTGTTAATAGCATTTGGTTCAGTATAGTGGAAAAATCTCAGTTTTTCTATCTCGAGGTCAATCTCTACATATTCTTGAAAAACAAGAGGTACCACCGTTGAGTGTTTGATTCATTCCTATAGCATATTTTGCTTACTCCTTATAATTTTGTGCATTCTATACACTTAACCCTATGTGTATCACTCCCATAAAAGGATTGTTTCTAATTGTAATCACCCTGGTCACTATGAGCATTTGATGTTCATTGTCTCTTCAATAGATAGTAAGTTTTTTGAGCTAGTCGATGCGCAAAACCTATCTGTTTTGTATCGAATCTTTCTCTTTGATGCTCCAAAGTACATACTGCATCTTATTGCAATTATCCCATGCCTATAAGGTCTATTTGAGTATCCATAAGTTCAAGGGTTGGTCTTGTGCTGGTTGGCTGGACCAAACTCCATTGCTTTGCAACTCACACTTCTACCTCCTTCAAGCTTCTCCAAGTTCTTTCACAATGACCCACAGATGTCATCTTTGCAGGATGCCAAACATTTGTATGTACTATCTCTAGTACATTCTCACTAACATGATTTTCATGTGAAAATGATGCTCTTGACAGTTTACCAAATTGACATGCTTCACATACCTTTTGCATCTCTGCAACCTTGAAATTTGGTAGTCTATTGATAATCTCCTTTGACTACATCAACTTCATCCTCTACAAATTTGCATGTCCAAATGGTTTGTGTCAGATCTCTATATTAGCAATAAATCCTACACCTTTTGCAAACATCATTGCATTCATTTCAGAAATTTTCACATTTAAGGTGAACATCCTACCCACTTTATTTGCTTTGGCAATCAATCATCCATCCTATTTGTACTCTTCTACATATAAGCCATCAACATTGAACCTGACTTGTAATCCTTAGTCAACCATTTGTCCAACAGAAACCAGATTCTTTGTTATATTTGGAACATGCAAGATGTTTTACCTTCCCATCCTCCATAGAGTATGCTATGTTTCTTGAATGCTCAATAGGGTGTGATGTGTCATCACCTATTTCAACATATCTAGGAGCTGGCAATTTATGAAAACTATTCAACCATTCCGCATGATTGGTCATGTGATTTGAAGCACTTGGATCAACATACCAAACATTACCATTTGATTTCGAAATATCAGCAGACATTGTATTCATCATATTCATCAACTTCTCAAAAGCATTTGCACTTGTGGATGCATAGCTATTTTTCTGCATTCTATTATTTTGATTCTTCAACCTGCAATCACGTTCAAAGTGTCCTGGACCACAATTTTATCATCGTTTACTATCATTACCTAAATCATTTCTTTGGAAATTTTGTGGCCTCTTTGGCTCCCCCTGCCTTGAAATTGTCCTCTACCTCCTGCATCATTCTAAGGTTGACTTTGGTCTTGGTTATTGTTTCCTCTTCCACTTTTGAAGCCTCTACCTCTACCCCTTCCTCTGCCATAGTAAAATACCTACTTAGAACTAGGTTTTCCTTGGGCTTGTGAGTCCTCACTAAGATTCTTTTCATCAATAATGAGCATGGACACTAGATCAGTAAAATTTGGAAAAATCTCCTAGGTCTAAATAGATGTTCTAAAGTGCTTATATGCAGCTCTTGAACAATGAAGGCACACTTCCACCTTATCAGCATCATCTACATTCATGCCTATAGATGCAAGTGACTCACATATGCTTTTTATTTTTAGGGTGTATTCACTTACCGAAATGCGCTTTTTCTCCAATCTATGCAGCTCGCTATTGAGTTGCAATTTCACTGCCTTTGCATTGGTCTCATACAAAGTGACCAAACTGTTCCAAGCCTCTTTCGGAGTCTTTGGCATCCTATATGTGCCCAATCATGCTATCTTGTATGCTAACAAATAGCCAATTTTAACTTTCATGCTCCTTGATTCTATTCTTCATATGCTCCTAATTGGTCTCTATTTCGATTACTCCCTCATAACTATGGAGCTTTTTTGTTCTCTCCTTCCATGTACTTCTAGTAGCATTTTCCCATCATGAAATTCATTATCTTGAATCTCCAAGCATGGAAGTTGTTCTTGTCTTATCGTATTGGAAGAGATGGTGGATAATCACAAGAGATGAGATGGTGCAACTAAATCCTACTTCACACTTGCCATAATTGATGGTTGGAGAGTGTTGCGGGCCTCCTTAGTTAATAAGCATAAATGATCATATATGTTGCTCCGAAGATGATGCAAAAATGATAGGATCAAAATAGATAGGTAGGCATATGAATCAATCAACCAAACTTGCTATTTTGGTTGAGACACTTGCTCAGTATTTTACTCAATTCTTTGAGTATAGTAGCAATTACTTAAATTCCTTTTGGGGAACTTAAATTAGCTTAACAACCTACCATCCATGATTGGAGTCATCTAAAATGATAAACTATATGCAAAGAATTATCTTTAGCAAGTAAGGCAACCCTCTCGACTTGTTATTTTGGTTGAGACACTTGCTCAGTATTTTACTCAATTCTTTGAGTATAGTAGCAATTAGTTAAATTCCTTTTGGGGAACTTAAATTAGCTTAACAACCTACCATATGGAGTCATCTAAAATGATAAACTATATGCAAAGATATCTAACGATTGTGAGAACCAACTTCAATGAAACTTTGTGTGATAAAACTAAACAATATGCTGAATATGTCATGCTTTGAATCATGCAAAATGATGCACTACAGAGTGAGAACGAGTTCATACAAGATCACTGTTCTGATAGAGTGTGAGAGAGATATGAGAGTAGGAAGTAATGAACATGTATTGACTAAATCATATAAAATTACACAGTTATTGGCAATAAGACATTGCTCAATGGATGTAGGGTGAGTGACCTAAGGTATGAGTTCCTCTTCACAATGAAGGTACAAAGAAATGATCTCAGAACTTCGAGATACACATGGGATCTTTATCTTCATGTTTTATAGCCTTTTTGTTGGAGCCAACCATTTGGATTTGAATTCAAATCTCCACCTAAAAGTTACCCTAAAGTATCGGATTTATTCTCTGCTGACTTCAGCTACCAAGTGGATACGAGATAGATGATTCCTAACTCCTTGTGGGTCTGCATCACTTTTATTAAGAGTAATTACACTCAAAGTTACAAGAGGTGATACATATAGAGCTTCTTCAAGTGATATGTCAATACATCAATCTAATGTGTATACATCAAGTATGTGAGCTTGGGCTTAATTGCATCAATAGCTCCCCCTCAAGCCTAACATGCTTGATCTTCATTGCTCCTTGATCTGTTGCAATCCAATCATCAATTTGAACCTGTTCAACTTTGTTCCATCCAATGCTTTAGTAAGTAAATCTGCACATTGCAAATGAGTTGATACATATGGCAACTGAATGTCCTTGCTTAGCAATTTCTTTCTAACATAATGATAATGCACTTCAATGTGCTTAGTCTTGGCATGGGACACATGATTAGCAGCTAAATGAAGTGAGCTAGTGTTATCTCCAAATATGGTTGGAGTGTAGGAATGTATCTCCAAATCTACATACAATTGCTTATGCCACATAGCTTCCTGAGTTTCATTAGCCAAACCTCTATACTCTGCTTCTGTGGAAGATAAATCCACAATTGGTTGCTTCTTGAATGACCATGATATGAGGTTTGAACTGCAAAAGATAGGAACCGTGAAGTGCTCCTCCTATCATCCTTGGAGCAAGCCCAATCTGCATCAGAATATGACTTTATATCTATGTCAGAGGTGAAGGGATAGAATAATCCCTCATTCATTGTACCCTTTAGGTACTTAAGCACCCCTCTTTGCAGCTTCCATGTGTGGCTTCATTGGTACATGCATGAATTGGGTCAATGTACTCATAGCTTATGCAATATCCACTCTTGTCAAAGTAGCATAATTAAGACTACCTACAAGTTGTTGATACCATGTAATATCATCAAGTGGTTCACCTTCATGTGAACTTAGCTGATGATTGATCTCCATAGGAATACTTGCATCTTTAGTGTTCTCCATTTTAAATTTGACCAGCATATAATTTATGTACTTCCTTTGTGTGATGAATATACCTGAATCTGTATACACAAGTTCTAAGCCAAGGAAATAAGTCCAACCATAGATCCTTGATTTTGAATTCCTTCATCAACTAAGCCTTGACCTACTTGATACCTTCAGAATCATTACATGTAATAATGATATCATCTACATAGACACACAAGTAGATGATCTCTGATTTATTCTTGTTCATAAACAAAGAAGAATCTGCCTTGCTTGCTACAAAGCCTTGATCCTACACATAGGTAACAAGTCTATGGTTCCAAGCTCTAGCAGCTTGCTTGAGACCTTAGAGTGCTTTTCTAAGATTGCATACATACCTTGTTTTTTCTTCATCTTCAAAACCTGGTGGTTGTGCCATATATACGTTTTTTGATATCCAACCATTCAAAAAGGCATTCTTGGCATCTAAGTGATATAAATTCCAATTTTTGGATACAACAAGATTTATCAATACCCTGATTGTTGGCATCTTTGCCATATGTGAAAATATTTCTTCATAATTACGTTGTCGAAAAGTTTTCAACCTTTCAGTTGACGACCAGGGAAATTAAAAAATGATTATTGGTTAACTCTAAACCCTCTATTACATTATTTATTAAATGTTTTTCTTAAAACTTATCTCTTGAACATGTTTGCAGGTACAAAGTTATGAAGAAAACATATGTTCATATTAGGCTTTACCCTAAAACTGCTCAAATAATGTGTGATTAGATCAATGAAACATTGAATCATGGGTTTAAGACCCTAGGTTTACATTCATTTATGTGTATTTAAGTTAGGAGCGTTAATTTTTGGTTAATGTTAGGGTGAAAGCTAGGTTTCAATGGATTTCTGATGGGTTTCAAGTAGATTTTCAAGGGTTTTTAGTATGTTTTAAGGGTTAAAATAACATGTATTTAATTAAATTAATCTAGAAAATGAACATTGATTTCTTAAAAATTAAAATATGATTTAACTAGTTACTTTAATCATGTGTGTGATTATAAATACTAAGGTATTTAGTTAATTTAAATCTTAAACTGCTGAAATTAAATAAATTATTTAAATAGGAAATGTAGGATAATTAACTTAAAATGATAAATTAAATGGATAATTAACTAGTGGTGTGTGTGAGTATGAATTGAAAGAATGGTTTATATAAGATGTGGAATTAAAGTGATTTAAGGAGTGGATCATAAAAGATATGCACTTAAAGTGAATAAACTTGGTTAAAAGAAAAGAATGATGAGAATTAGTGAAGATGAAAAGAGAGGAGTAGAAAAGTTGTGTGGTTAAAGTAGTTAAAGTAAATTGAAAAGTGTGGTGAATGAAAGTGATGTAAAGTGTGGATGAGAAAATAAAGCAAGTTCAAAAAGAGTGGTAAGAATTTGACTTCTGTGAATATATATATGTGTGCTAAGCTCGAGTTTTTTCTAATGTTTCTTTTGCAGGTAATTTTTCCTCCTCCTTACTTCATTCTGAAATTTGTAGAGAGAGGTTGATCTCTGTGTGGCATATGCTCACGGCCAGGCATGATGGTGCATTGTGCTCGTCTTCCATGTGAAACCATGAAAGTGATGTGTCTCAACGGTAATGGAGGAATGAGCACCTCTCCATTTTTTGTTACGCCCTTCAGTCCAGTTCGTTTTCCTTCTTCTCTGACGGCGGTTAAAGTCGTGTAGAGTGTGGTAGAGAGAAAGTGGAGAGATAACAATTAAAAAAAAAAAGTGGAGAGAGAACTTGTAGAGAAGGTACATTTTTTTTTACTAACAGCTGCGTACGCAGACTGTAGTGAGAGAACGTAGGTGAGACGAGGGAAGAACTCTTTTAGTTCGGTTGTTACAATAGACTCTCTCGTTGCTCTTCCGCCATGGGTAACTGTTGTACCGCCGTCAAAAAGTTAAACTCTTATAAGAATGCACCTCCTCGCACTGCAGACACCCCGAAGCTGACAGTCCTCCATTTTTTCGCCCATTCCTCTCCTCCTATTCATGTGGAACCTTCTATCCTTGACACCTATTCCCTTGGTCGGAAGCTCGGCCGTGGAGAGTTTGGCATCACTTACCTGTGTACCAACCGGGTGACGCAAGAGGTCTTCGCTTGTAAGTCTTATCTCCAAACGGAAGCTGCATAGTCAGTGGATGTTGAAGATGTGCGCAGGGAAGTGCTTATTATGCATCAGTTGCCTACTCATCTCAACATCGTCTCCCTCAAAGGAGTCTTTGAAGATGATAATGCTGTACATCTGGTCATGGAGTTCTGTGAAGAGAGGGAAACCTAGGAGATCTATCAATGTTTGTCTTCTCAAAGTGTACTGCCGATGAAATTTTGAGATATTGAGAAGTAACCCTAATGGCCCCTAAGCGGTCAAAGGGCTTTGGATTCTAGCTACAGTGTCCCCTCATCCCTTCCATGGGGTATCATTTAGCATGGATGAAAGAGAAAAGGAAGAGAACATGTCCGCTTTGGTGCGAGAATGAGCGCCAGAAAGTAAAGAGTATATGAGGCGGGTCCGGTAGTACCATTCATTCGTGATTTCCGTGTAAGTTTGAGTCATTGAAAGGCAGCAAAAATGGCGGAGAATACGATATCTTTCTACGAGCAGTTCACGGTCCCATTGATGAGGTTTCCAAAGCTTTCTGAACGTTTTAATCCTCCGTCTATCATGGCTTCATGCCAAGGACGTGTAAGATTAGTTCCTGAATTCGCAGTATATAACAGACTTATTGTTTTAACCCTCATAAGTATGCAGTGCACTTGTCGTGAGTAGCGTCATTCTTTCATGGCTAGCTATAAGAAGAATATATGTAGCTTTAGTTGGAGAATTTTTTCATGTTTCGGTATTGGGAAAATGTGGATTTTTTCGAAAAGTCACTACTGTGCTGGACATGATCAATGATTAAGAATTTTTTAGGGTGTCATGAAATGTAATCTGTTCTATCTGAAATCAGAAGCTCCTTTAGAAAGGTAACGAGATATTAATTTAGGAGTCATATGGTCTCCAAGTGCTCTCTCAGGAGAACCTAAAGAAAACAAGGACAGTTTTTGGAAACAGCTATCCCTGCGCTGCATGCGGTCAATGATTAAGAATCCCTCACAAAATCGAAGAGTCACAAGGAGCCGTTTTACAGGACATCTATCAATGAGCTTCAAGCTATCAATGATTAGGAAATTTCCAGAGTATGATCAACTATCTGTCAATTCTGTATCAAAAGATTTCTATGAAAGGCAATAATAAATTTATAAGGAACCATAAAAGTTGCAAGAGCTTTCTCTCGGGAAAGTGAAGAAAATGTGGAGAAAATGCGTTATATCCTATTCACAGGAGTTTTGACGGTTGTTCTTATTGTGATCTATGATTTGTGGACCGTGGACATAGTACAGATTGTTCTGCTCCATGGATCATTAAAAATAATATGCTCTTTCGTTTTTTTTTTTCCATTCACTGTCAAAGACAAGTGGGCGTCCATCATCACCCTCAGTTCACTCTGTTCCCCTTTCTGTACCTTTCGGCAGCACCCAAAGCTCTACTAATCCTTTCATGGGAGCAGCTGAGGGCAATGTGCAATGTGACAACTTATATTGCTTATACTTCCTAGCACGATGATGATTTAGTGGGTTGCAAAACTCGCTTAGAGATGGGATTCAAAAGTCTTGTTGAGAATAAATCATCAACTTGGAACGTTGTAGCTTTTATGTATATGCATTGATCATGATTGAGTGGCAAATGTTGCGCTAACTATAATCAACGCCCTTAATTCCGACCTTGTTCACATGAAAAAGCTGTTTTATTTCCATGGAGTCAATCTAAGTTAACCTTGTTTCAATGTTTAATATGAATGTGATAAGGTAGTTTTAGATGTTAGGATGCATAAGCATGAGAATGTAATGCATATGCATATAAAGTGCATCTGAATGAAAGTAAAGCATGAACATAAGAGTATGTGCATATGAATGAAAATGTGTGTATACGATTAATAGATGCATGTGTTAGTATGTGTGCAAATGCATGTTTGTATGCATGAGTCTAATGTTAACATGTACGAATAAAAATGTGTATGTTAGCATATTTGCATATGCATTAGAGTGTATGTTAGCATGAACATATAGGCATGTGTAATATATGTATGAATATTTTAGCAAGCATATTTGAACATAAATGATTTTATAAGTTATACTTATCTCCTAATGTTTCTTTGCAGACATTACAAGAAAAGGTGTCCGAAGAGCAGTTCAAACAAAAAGTTAAGAATTCAACAAACCAAAGATCCGTTTATCTGATATAAACCCATAGAATTTATCTTTGATTAAGCTTTTGTATAGGATTCACTAGTTTTTAGCAACCTTTTAGATAAATTACATCATTGATCATAGCATTGTAAACACTTATTATTGTTAGTAGCATTAATTCAATTTCTATTCCCATTATCTTTATTGTCGATGTCTTTTGAACATACAATTGAATCTGAAAATAATGCAACTTTAGAAATCGAAGTAGAAGTAGTTAAGGATATTATTACACACGAATCTTTAATATCAGTATCTCATGATTATTGTCTTAATAGATTTTTAGCATTATTTTCGATTGCATCTATTGACCCTCAAGATAACATAGATTCATTTCCACCACCCTTAATTAGGCATACGCAACCTAATCATATAGAAATACAAGAAGACGAAATTATAAAAGATAAAATAACTGAAGAAACCTTGATTCTTCCTTCTCCTCAAGAAGCTATTGATAGGTATAGGGCAGCCCAGCCATATGGTTCTTAGAAGTATAAAGTGTTACAATTACCTATTAGTTATTTCTTAGGTTTGTCAGTAATCTAAAACTTCATTTACCCGAGACCTAAAGAAAAATATACCTAAAACACCTAAGATTTTCTCAAACATCCTACGTGTGCCGAGGGATTTAACGGTTGATTGATCCACCAGCCATGTGTCCGCAACTTCCCGACAATGTCCATGTGTTTGGGCAAATCCCTTTGCCACTAGTCTTGCCTTGTACCTATTTATAGAACCATCAGAGTTCTTTTTAACTTTATATATCCACCTTGAGCCAATTACCTTCATATCTGGTTTCTTGGGAACTAGGTCCTAAGTGTGATTCTCCTACAATGCTCCACTTCTTCCTGCATGGCATCTCTCCATTCTTTCTTCTTCTAAGCCTCTTCAAATGAAGAAGTCTCCTCTGGCATTGAATCTTTAATGATGTACATAGAGTGCTTTGTGACTAAGGATGTATCATATCCATACCTTATGGTCTTCTTACTTTCTCTTTGAGACCTTCTTAAAGCTTGATTTGAAGACTCAGGTAGATTGCTTGTGTTTGCACTTGCCTCTTGACTTCCAATCTTTGAAGTCAACATGCTCCCAATCATCTTCAAACCAAGAGTTATTCTCATCAAAGACTACATCCCTACTAACTATGAATGTCTTGTTATTGGGATTATAAAGCCTATACCCCTTTTGATTCTGATCATACCCAATGAATATGCATTTCTCAGCCTTAGGGTCAAGTTTTGCTCTGATTTGTGATGGGATGTGTGCATAGGCAATGCACCCAAATATCTTGCAATGATCCAATGAGGATCTCCTACCATTCCAAGCTTCATATGGTATCATTCAATTCAATGACTTGGATGGAAGTCTATTAACCAAATAGGTAGCTGTAGAAACAGCCTCTACCCAAAAATAATTAGGTATTTTTTTCTCATTTAACATAGACCTAGCTGCCTCAACAATCAACCTGTTCCTTCTCTCTACCACTCCATTTAATTGAGGAGTATACCTAGTTTTTACTTCCCTCTTTATGCCTCTCTCCTGTAGAAATAGATCAAACCCATGTGAAAAATACTCACCACCTCTATCAGACCTGATTCTCTTCAAGCTTCTTCCTATTTGGTTCTCCAATAATGCCAAGCATTTCTTAAAACATGTAAACACCTCATCCTTATGCCTCATAAAATAGAGAATTATCCACCTCCTGTAACCATCAATAAAAGAGACATAGTACTTTGATCCTGAGATGGATAGATCTTTGCTAGGACCCCACACATCAGTGTGTGTACAAGCTCCAAATAATCTTTATGAATGTATCCTTTTCTATTAATGGTTGCCTATGAGCTTTGCCAAATTGGCAAGCTCTACACTTGTAGATCATATGCTGCTTGGTCACATTAGGAATCCCAACCATACTTTGATCCTTGCAAATTTGCTTTAGAGTTCTCTCTCCTATGTTTCCTAGTCTCTTGTGCCATATTTCCAACTCTCATGGGGTTTGGTCTCTATAACTGAATAGTGCTATGTTTCTTGTGTCTTGAATTTCAAAAGTAAAAAATCTACATGACTTCTCACCTTTGGCTATCCTCTTGAATCCTTGTTGGGGGTCTTCCACATATGCTCCATGCTTTGTGAACCTAACTTGTAGACCTTTCTCTACTATCTGCTTAACACTAATTAAAGTTTTGGTTATGGTAGGCACATGTAGAAGTTTGCTCAAAAGGTTCATACTATCGTCTGATGTCTTAACATTTCCAATTTACTTGAGTGAATGCTTGATGTCATCACTTGTTTGTACCTCATGCTTTCCCTTTGGTTCTTCTAGATTAGATAAGAGTGCTACATTCCCTGCCACATGATTTGAACAACCTAAGTCAACATAAAAGAGATGCTCATCATCTTTACCTTGCTTGGATGTCATGTTCATAATGAGCAGAGAATCCTCTTGATCTTCAATGTAGTTGTTGAAATCCCTTCTTCCTCTAAATCCTCCTTGATAGTTGTTGTTGTTGTTGTTGTTGTTGTAGCCTTTATTGTAGTTGTGGTTGTAGTCCACCATTGTTGTACCTGCCTCTTGTCTGTCCATATCCTCCTCTATGGAAGCCTCTTCCCCTTTGGTTCCTTGTATTTTTGTAGCATTCTTGAGTAGTGTGGTTGTTGAGACCACATATGTTGCATGGTGAGTTGTTGTAGGATCTCCTCCTACCTTGCTTATCGCCTCTACCCCTACTTCTAGAACCTCTTCCTCTTCCTGCATAATTGGCTTGAGAGGTACTAGCCTCTTCATCTTGTTTCTTACTTTTACCTTCATCCTTAGCTTTGTTCTTATCTGTATAAAGGGCAGAATATTGGTCACCTCTTGAACTGTCACCATTTCTATTGAGCTTTGCTTCATGGTTGAAGAGTTGTCCCATCAAGGTTTAGAGACCAGGTATCTGCATATTCATGTAGAGATTCATTGCAATAGTGAAGGATTCCCACTTGTCATCAGTTTTAATCCCATTGATAATCTGTCTCACTATGTGCTCTTCCTCTATCTCCTCTCCAATGCTTGCAACTTGGTCTGCAACATCCTTCATTTTGGTTACATCGTCGGCCATTCCTTGCTTTGATTGCTTCTTGAGAGTTTTGAATTCCATCCACAATTGTTTCTTCAATGCTCTTGTGTTGGAGGAGAAGTATGATGAAAGCACTTCCCAAGTCTCTTAGGAGGTTTAAAAGTTTCTAACATGAGACAACAAGAAATCAGATATTGAGTTTAGTAATTATGACCTTGCAAGGGCATCCTTTGCACACCATGTAGTTAGAATCTCTTGATCTTCCCTTGTTGGTTGATTCTTGCTTCTAAAGATTGACATGTCTTCATCTCCTGAGATGTATCCATACAAGCCTCTCCCTTGGAGGTATGCTTGCATCCTTAGGGACCATGTTGAATAGTTGTTCCTATCCAGTTTTTCAATAAAGGATGGAAAACCATCTCCCATCTTGATTGAACTAGCTCTGATACCACTGTTGGAGGAGATGGTGGATAATCAGAAGAGATGAGATGATGTAGCTAAATCTTACTTCACACCTGCTATAATTGATGGCTGGAGAATGTTGTGGGCCTCCTTAGTTAGCTAATAAGCATAAATGATCATATATGTTTCTTGGAAGATGATGCACAAATGATAGGATCAAAATAGATAGGTAGGCATATGAATCAATTAACAAAACTTGCTATTTTGGTTGAGACACTTGCTCAGTATTTTACTCAATTCTCTGAGTATAGCAGCAATTAGAAAAAATCATTTTGGGGAACTTAAATTAACTTAACAATCTACCATTCATGATTCAAATCATCTAAAATGATAAACTATATGCAGAGGATTATCTTTAGCAAGTAAGGCAACCCTCCCGACTTTTAGGGGTTTACATAGTCACAGACCAGTGAGCGTTACTTGAAAGATATCTAATGATTGCAAAAAACCAACTTCAATGAAACTTTTTAGGATCAAACTAGATAGTATGTTGAATATGTCATGCTTTGAATCATGCAAAATGATGCACTACACAGTGAGAACCAGTTCTTACAAGATCACTATTCTGATAGAGTATGAGAGAGATATGAGAGTAGGAAGTAATGAACATGTATTGACTAAATCATATAAAATTATAGAGTCATTGGCAATAAGACATTGCTCAATAGATGTAGGGTGAGTGATCAATGGTATGAGCTCCTCTTCACAATGAAGGTACAAAGAAATGATCTCAGAACTTCAAGATACACTCAAGATCTTTATCTTCATGTTTTATAGCCTTTTTGTTGGAGCCAACCATTTGAATTTGAATTCGAATCTTCACCTAAAAGTTATCCTAAAGTATAGGATTGATTCTCTCTTGACTTCATCTACCAATTGGATACGAGATAGATGCTTCTTAACTCCCCATGGGTATACATCAGTTTTACTAAGAGTAATTACACTCAAAGTTACAAGAGGTGATACATATGAAGCTTCTTCAAGTGATATGCCAATACATCAAGCTAATGTGTATAGATTACGTATGTAGGCTTGGGCTTAATTGCACCAACATATTGCTCATAAGTTGACTCATTCCATCTGCGTTTGCCATTTTTGCAGCAATTCACAACACTACAAAACACTACACAAGTAGTACTTCTGCTTGAACATTGTTACACTATGATGTGAGAGTTCGATCTCAGAAAAACACAGTTTTTGTATATCAATAATACACGGAATCACTTGAAATTTTGGATTTGTAATATATAAGTGTTTCTAAACAGGATGCAAGTTATAGTTTTGCAAACTGACAAGGTTTTTGGGGGCCCTACCTTACCGGGCCTGAAACAGAGTTCGAGATGGCTCCGAGACAGAATTGTGACAAAAATGAGTGATCCTACAGGGATAACTTTCAAAAATATTTTGCGGCCTTCTACCCTCACATCAATTTTCATAGCAATCTGAGGTCGTTTTGGAATCATGCTTTCTCCATGCCTTCTCGCATACTCTTCATCGTCGACCTTCTCCACAAGCTCTATACAGCCACACTGGCTCGGATACCATGTCACGAGGAAGGAGATAAGGAAGAGCGCTCACACACACACTCTCACAATCAAAGAGAATCACACACACAGATTGAGGCAAGGGAGAATGATCTTCTTCTTCTTCTTCTTCTATCACATAAAAGGAATGTACAAGAATGGCCTAGAACAACAATACAACAAGTGCAATATATAAAGAAAAGTACATAAAGAAAATACTAATGTTCGCGAATGAGTGAGCTGACAAGAAAAAAATGTGCCATCTCTCTCAATAGATAAATCTTGTAAAGCTCAATGAAGTATCTCTGACATATACGAGTGTGACCACTATACATGTTAGAGAAATGAAAAAGTGATACATGTCATCTTGGATCATCACATGTTGAGCTCGATATCTCAACAAATTCTAGCATCCTTTACTATCATTACTTGAATCATTTCTTTGGAAATTTCTATGGACTTTTTGGCTCCCCCTACCTGCAAATTATCCTCTACCACCTGCATGATTTGATGTTGACCTTGGTCTTGGTTATTCTCCTCTTCCACTTTTGAAACCTCTACCCCTGACTCTTCCTCTATCAGAGTAGTATACCTACTCAAAACTAGGTTTTTCTTGGGAGTTTTAGTCCTCACCAAGATTCTTTTCTTCAATAATCAACATGGACACCAAATCAGCAAAATTTAGAATATTTTCCATGAACTACTTGTATGGAGATCCTAAACCGCAAAGGCACACTTCCACCTTATCATCATCATCATCTATATTCATGCCAATAGATGCAAGTGACTCACATATGCTTTTGATTTTCAAGGTGTAGTCATTTATCAACATGCATATTTTCTCTAGTATATGGAGCTCATTCTGAAGATGCAATTTATGTGTCTTTGTATTAGTCTCATACAATGTGACCAAGCTCTTTCAAGCCTCTTTTGGAGTCTTGGCATCCTATATGTGCCCAATCATGCTTCTCTATATGCTAATAGATAGCCAATACATTATTTTTTGTTCTTTTATTCCATTCTTCATAGGCTTTGAACTGGTCCACAGTCTGATTCCTCTCTAGTAACTGTAGAGCATTTTTGTTCTCTCCTTTGATGTACTTTGAATAGCCTTTTCCCATTAGGAAATTCATCATTCTGAATCTCCAAGCATGGAAGTTGTTCTTATCAAGCTTATCGCTCATAAGCTAACTCATTCCATCCGTGTTTTCGTGTATCAAAAGTACACAAAATCACTTAAAATTCTAGATCTGAATATTGGAGTGTTTTCAAACACGACACAAGTTAGAATTTTATAAATTGACCTGGTTGTTTGTGGTCCCCACCTTGCGGCCTTCTAGCTTCATGCAAATTTTTGTAGCAACCTGAGGTTCCTTGTGAATCGCGCTTTCTCCATGCCTTCTTACATACTCCTCATCATCGACCTTCTCCATGAGCTCTGTACAACCACATTGGCTCTGGTACCATGTCATGAGAAAGGAGATAAGGAAGAGAGATTAGTTACACACTCTCACACTCAAAGAGGAGCACACACACAAATTGAGGCAAGGAAGAATTATCTTCTTCTTCTTCTTTTTCTTCTTCTTCTATTACATAAAAGGAATGTACAAGAATGACCTAAAACAAAAATACAACAAGTGAAATTTATAAGGAATAATATGTAAGGAAAATCCTAACGTTCGTGAATAAGTGGGTTGGCAATAAAATAAGTGTGCCATCACTCTCAGTAGATAAATCTAGTACATCTCAATGAAATATCCTTGACATAAACCGGTGTGACCACTATACATGTCAACAAAATGAAAAAGTGGTATGTGTCATCTTGGATCATCACATGATGAGCTTGATATCTCAAGATCCAAGAGTTTGGGAATCAAGAGATACAGCCATATCAATAAGAGCTACAAGGCCAACCTTTGTAGGTGCTCCAACCTTGTACTTGCTTATCTCCTTTCAAACCTCCTTTACATCACCCTTGGTAATATCAGTCCAACATTGCCAAGGAGCTAAGGAATCAAATTCACCCAGTCTCAATGGTTGTATCTCTCGATGAACATTCTGATAGCTTGCTTAATGATTGTATTCTTTCCCATCAAAATCATAAAATGAGGTCTCATACCTTTTCTAATTGACTACACCTATTTGAATTTCGGACCCAACATTATTCACAACAAACATAAGCACCCTGATGTACTCCTCTAACATTTCAGATAAATTCTTATCATAGTTGAGCTTCTTTTTTTATTTCATACCCTTAAACCCCATGGCTATCAAGGTTGATGAAAAATTTGATAGTTACTCTACTCCCTATTGAAATCTCCTCCTTGGAAAAACTAGGGCCAAGACAGAGCAACTAGCTCTGTCATTATCTTTAATCTCTTAATCACTATATCAATCCATCAACCTCTAGTTGATATTTATAGATCCTGTAGTCCAAACAATGTTGAGATGGAAAGCTTTAAGGATGAAGTTAGTACATAAGAACTTCCATTTCATGGTGTATGTTTCATTATGATTTCACACTTAAAGCAAGTTTGTTGATGAAGATTTTTGTGCAAGAACTCTCTTGAAACTTGAAGAAGAACTCCAAATGCAACTTATTTACACATGATTAGAGGAATACCAATACATTCAATGAAAAAAGCAACATAATAAACTAAAAAGTTTGGAAAGTTTACTCTTGTCCTACTCATAACTTGAAGAATCACCACACATGGTAGATTAATCACCCAAAAGGGGATCTTCGTCACACCAAAACTGGATCATTTCTACAAGTTTTGTTGAATCTTTCAAACTATCTTTGTTTACAAGAGCCCAATAAAATGAAAAAATGCTAAAATCTATAAAAACTCATGAATCAAGCACTTCTTCCATGTCAACCCATCACATAAGTGACAAGCGAATGTCCCTCACAATGGTGGAAAAATGTGTTGATGTTGTAGCATTGCACACACTTACATTATCAATCGAGTGAGCTATGTCATAAGAACCTAATGTGGGAAGAACCTACACATATGTAATGGATCTTAGACGTCAAGCATGGCAAGACTCCAAATGCAAGATTGAAGGAAAACACTCAACAAGCAATCACACTAAGCATTAATCACGCACATAGACATGCAAGCCACACTTGAAGAAGGTCACAAGCTTGGATGAACAAGGAAGAAGAAGCAAATCCATGAGACTCAAGAGTGAGAAGCATGTACTCTCCAAACGAGCATCATCTTCTTATGAGCCAAAATGGACCTCCTTTACAATGACTCTCTATGAAGAGATGGATTTGAACTTGGAGAAGATGAAGTGTTGCTGCAAAAACTTTACACTACACTAGCCAAATGAACTCCAGAGATATGTGGTGGTCCCTTTTAGCTTGCCAAAGGATGTATTCGACACCCTATGTACCTTATAAGATCACTCTCAAAAAGATGATTCAAAAGTGATAAATTGGGGTAGATTCAAGAACAAAAAACTTGATATGTATGTTCATACACATGTCTAGTGCTTTGAACAGTTCTTTAGCCACAATAGCAATTGACTTGAATACTTTTTGGGACTCTTATTAACTTAGTATACTAACAATCAAGAGTTATGTCATAAAAAATGATGGACTACATAAAGAGAAAAGTTTTTAGCAAGTTGTAGCATCACCCCCATTTTCATGGGCTATAGCAGTACTCAGACCTATGAGCAGAGAAATGTTAATATCTCTAGATTCCAAGACGCAATGACTATGAAATTTTGTAGGCATATAGTAGACCGTCTTTTGATTCTATAAAGCTTTGAACAAAGGAAATTGATAAAGTACACACTGAGAACCAGCTCTGAGAAAATGGTTGTTCTGATGGAGTGCTGATGGAGAAGTAAAATATGAACAGATATAGTCAACGTCAACTGAAAATATCTCAAGCTTGAAAACCCCAACTGCAATGAAATTTTATGAGTATGTAGCAGACTGAAGGACCAAACTTTACAACTTAAATCATTGAAAATGATGCATCAAGCTCAGAGAAAGCATCTCTGCAATCTGACTAAGAAAACTAAGAGACGTGGCAATGAACAGTATACTCACAAAAGCATGAAGATATGAACTCAAATGATCATAAAAATGAAAGTACATTGATTGTAAAGTACGATGGACTTACTGATACATATGTGTGCCTTGAATCCACAATTTTATATGGCATAAAGCTAATCTCATGGAGGTCTAAAAAATGTTACTAGAAGTTCATGTATTTATAGTGATATTTGAAGCCCAAATTTGAATTTGAATCTCACCTACAATCACGCTCCAATCTTTTTGTAATTGATTTGATTCTCCAACTACCTTCAATCACAAATTCTTGGCTTCTCTTTCCTTTTTTCATCAAGTGGACTCAACCACTTTAGATTCTTTTTATTTTTACATCAAGAAAAGACTTCAAAAATTACAAGAGGTAGTTCACAAGTGAGCTTTACAAAGACTAGACGTTTCTTTCAAGTCTCTAGGTCTTTTGATGACTCAATCCATCACTTGGAATTTCCATGGACTTGCTCCAACAGCTCCCCATCAAGTTAAGTGAGCTTGAGGTCTTCAATCTTCCAAGATTACCTGCAAACCAATCATAGCCTTGAATTTGCAAAGCTTTGTACCATCCAATACCTTGGTTAGAATATATACACATTGTTGATGAGTGGACACATAAGTTAACTGCATTTCCTTGCTCACAATCTTCTCTCTTAGATAGTGATAATGTACTTCAATATGTTTAGTCCTTGCATGAAAAATGCGATTGGTAGCCAAGTGAATGGAGCTCATATTGTCACCAAAGATACTTGGGGTTCCGATCTCCAAACCAAGATCTGTGAATAGTGTCTTCATCCACATTGCTTCTTGAGTAGCTATGGAAAGACCTCTATATTTAGCTTCAGTAGAAGATAGAGCAACTGTGGGTTGCTTCTTGGATGACCATGAGAAAAGTTTTGAACCTGCAAAGGTAAGATAACCTGAGGTAAATTTCCAACATGCTATTACTATTTGTACTCAACAAGAGGTTAGTGAAGAAGAAGGAAACACTTCATCATTAGGAGTCCATAGTACTACCAAATTACTTCCTACAGAAGAGAAATCGAGATGGGATAAAATGGATGCACTCACACTTTCATATATTGCTATGGGATTCAAGAGGCATACTATAGCTCAAATCAGTTTATGCAGAACCTCTCCTTAGGCTTGGTTGGAGTTCGGGAATCTCTATCAGAGTAGAAACCATGACAGGAAGGCTCATCTTAGGAGATAGCTAGCCAACACTAGGATGAAATTTGGTGAATCAATTCATACACATATTTTGAAGCTTAAAGATATGGTAAATACACTTCTAAGCTCACTTCCACCTACATATGGTGCTTTTCTTACTTCTTTATCTCTCTCTATAAGAGATAGAGAACTTTCATTTGAAGAGCTATAGTTCCTGTTACTTCAAGATGAAGATCAATAAAAGGGTATGGAAGAGAATGATGAAGCCATGTTATCATTTTTAATGGAAAAGAAGAAGAAGGAAACAAAGGAGGAGACAAAAAGAAGGAAATTGAGTCTTCTAATCCTATGTCTTATAGTCCTACTCCTAATGATTCCTCTACACCCAAAGAAAAGTCTTCAACTACATATGATTCATAGAAAGGAGTATGCCATTACTGCAAGAAAGAGGTCATTTCATAGCAAAATTCAAAACAAGGATTTTTAATGAGAAGAAGAAAGCATGAGGTAATAGTGTTGAAGATGATTCAAAACCCAAATCTTCAAAGGAAGATTCATATGCGTGTATTTATATTGAAGAGGTAGCTTTTGATCATGCAACATTAAATGCAATCTCTGATAATCCTTGGATTTTTATTCTAAAGCTACTAAACATATGAAAGGTTGCAGGAATTTATTTTCTTCTCTTTCTAACTCTTTCAGGTGGAAGAGTGACCATTGTAGAGGGTCATGATTTGGATGTTGTAGGTGTTGAAGAAATAAACTATGAGTCAAGAGTAGGTTGAAATTTCACATTTTCCAATGTTCTTTATATTTGAGACATGAAGAATAATTTTCTCTCTACCTCTACTTTCTTGTAAGATGGTTTAAAGTTGTTTTTAAGAAAGATTCATGTATGATCCTCTCACCTAAAGAGATGCTTTGTCTAGTCAAGGTGAAAATATTTTTATTCGTTATCATAAGTTATTTCTATGATGATAAAAAAGAAAAAAGGAAAGGAAAAAGAAGTGGAACATATAAGAGAAGGTAGGGAGTTTATCCCATACATCGAGAATGATTGAGGAACTTTGACTGAGCATAAAAAAAAAGGGTTGTCTTAGGCCGCTTGTTCGGGTGGTTGGGCCTCTTGCTTCTTGAGGCAGGGGGCGAGGGTTCAACCCCCACTGACACCATGTAAGAGACATGCTTAATTTGGAAAGTTGTACCTTGTGGCTCATGTGCCATCGTTTGTCCTGCCCCATGGTAGATGTGATCACAATTTAACCCAGCTATGTAAACCCCTGTTCTTGTGGGATAAGGGGGGTCCCATGGGTACTATGCCCTTCCTTGTATAGTTTTGATTTCAAAGTTAAAACCTAGAGGATTAGACCTCGGTCGAACCTCCATTTAAAAAAATAAAAGGGATAAACACCATTTGTAGGCGAAACATGTTGTGGCTCCGATGTTGCATGTCCCAAGGTTTCTATTGTCTTTTTTTTTTATCGACTTGGAATTGTCAAACACTTTGACTTTTGACTTATTGTGTTGCCCCTCATCTTTGAAATACATACTAATCTCATTCATTGCTATGCTTGTTTTCTTGTACTTGAAATTGTGAAAGTTGCTGACTTTGAAATGATTGTGTGCCCCTCATCTCTAAAATATAATTTCAATGACAATGGGTCTCTTAGAGCCTTTCAAAGGGATTTGTCCCCAATTGAGCCTTGAAAAGAGACATAATTGTAATTTGTCACCAATTGTCAAAGCAAAGGCCCATTGTCCTTTCTATGCTTCCACCTGCACACTTTTGTAAAGCGCCATTTATTCAACATGGAATGTCTCTCTTTTTTTTTTCTCTCTGTCTCTCTCTCTTTCAATCTCTCTCTACCTCTAGAATCGGATATTATATCGTACACCTTGTAGGTCAAACCCTCCCGAAAAAAAAATGATTGTTAATGTTATATTCCTTTTAGAGACCACATATCTTGTAGCTCAAACCCTCCCCTCCCCCCCCAAAGAAAAAAGAAAAGATCGTTAATATCGTATTCCTTCTAGGGTCATGCCACATAACTTACAAAGTGGCCACTCACATGGTTGTCACATCACATAAAGTGAGGTCCCATCCGGAGAAAACTCAAGGGAGAGGTTCACACATCCCCTCCCATCTATATGGCATACCCTTCCCCTTGAGCTCATTTTGATCCTCAAATCTGGTAAAGGAATAACTATGGGAAGAGAATATAATAGCTCGTCCCATTGAAGCCCATTCATATCTATACCTACAAGAATCAAAGTAGAAGAAGAAAGAAACCTTTAGGCTGACATTGTATTCTCGGGGGTGGCATGTGAAGTTCAAGAAGGAGACAAAAGACCATTTTTTACGATCTTGAGAGGGAGCATTGGCTCCATGCATTGATCAGCAAGTCTAGTCTCTACTAAGAAATCATTCATGGAATCTAGTTCAACTATGGGGATGGGAAGTCTTGTGTTACCTACCATCAGCAAAGAAGGTGACAATGTGGAACAAGTCTACTACAAGTAACAATGGGGTGTCTACGATTTGGACTATTGTTCTCGACAAAAACATTTTTCCCTTTGGGGTCCTACAAGGATGTACCAACCTTAGGGCTATGCATTGATATATGATTAAGAGAATCCATCACGTGTTTACCTTTACGGGGAGAGGAACATTTTCATGGAGAGGGCAGAGGGGGAAGGAAGACATAGTAGGTTTCATCTCCTAATATTCTATTAGCTACAAGTTTCCTTGTTATCATGTCCCTCAGCGCATGCACACACAGAGGCAGAAAGAAGCCGAAAGAGGAATCAAAAATAGAGAAACAATCGATGTGATATTGGGTGCAATCTACCACCGTGTACTCTGATGGACGAGTCTCTTAGAGTACATGTATTTATAGGTTTATTTCTATTACATCTTGAAAATAGAAGTTACATGAGGGCCATCGCTTTTAGAAGTGTCTTTTACGAAAAACTACTTTATTTACAAAAGGCGTCACTTTCTAAAGCGAACCACAAGATAAAACTAAATATAACTATTCTAGAAGTCTTTGGTTTAGTCTTCGAATTTATTTATTTATGCGCATCCACTTGCATCCACGCCCTCATGCTTCTTTATATCTTTTACAACAAGATAAACCTAAATATAACTATTCTAGAAGTCTTTGGTTTAGTCTTCGAATTTATTTATTTATGCGCATCCACTTGTATCCACGCCCTCATGCTTCTTCACCTGCTAGATCAAACACAACCACATTAAAACCTTTTGGACATTTAAAACATTAAAAATCCATTTAACCTTCCATGATTCCATAATATACAACATGCCTCCCAATTGACAAGCAACTGACCTCAATTGATAAATATAAAAAATAGACATGGATGATCAAGCGCATTGACAACCAGACATAAAAAGAAAAAAAAAAGGAGGAGAAGCAGAATCAGAGAAAATCAAAAGCCTTAGTGGAGGAACAAATCCACGACCGTTATGTACAGTACAAAATCTCCCAGGATCAGAGTATGTTACGCCGAATCAAATTGTACAAAGAGAGAACGTGCATAGGAATAATAGAAGGGAAGTGCGAACAAGAACGTGCATGAGAAGAGCGCGTAGTATAAATAAGAGCACATATAGAAGAAAAAAGATAGAGAGGAGAATAGAGATAGAGAGAGAGATATAGCAGATGCGCAGAGACGCAGAGATACAGATATACAGAGAGAGAGGTAGAAGACGCCATAGATCGCGTATGTAGAAGAAGATGCCAGAGATCGCGTATGTATAGATGAATAACAGAAGCCTGAGATATCGGGCATTCATCAGAGAAAGATGGTAATAAGAAACTACTCAGTATAGGAGAGTTTCTGTAGCTTGAGCAAGAAGAGGCCAAGCTCACTTGTACACATCTTCTCTAATAGAAAACACATGTTCATGTGGATGTTTGTGCATACTGTTTGTATGCAGAAGAAACAGAGTATGTTTTAAAGTTAGTTAACAGTTAACGTTTTCTCAGTAACCGCATTTTCGGTCAGTTGCAGTTCTTACTGTAATCAAGTAATTTCCGGTAGAAGAACGAAGTAGATCTCGCAGAGTAATGTGAAGTTTTGTGTGAGAGATAGCTCATTCTGTAGCTAGACATCTCTATTTTCAGTTGATCAAAGTTTTCGGTGGAAAAGATATCCACACATAGTACAAAGTTTGACCGAAAGAAGGTTGTCTGAACTGGTGGAGTTTTCTCTTAAACTTCAGAAAGAGTTCAGTAAGTTAAGGAAGCTTTTGCGTCACTTCCTTACTTCATGTATGTTCGCTTGAAGTAATTATAAATAGAATTGAAGTTCATTCCGGTACAATTCCGGTACGATTACGGTGTCAGTCCAGTGACAGTCCGGTGAAATTTCGGTGAATTTTTCCAGTGAATTTAGAGCGCAGTCTTATATGTTGAGCGCTAGACTTCGCTAAGCTATTGATTGATTACAGAGGTGTTCTGAATCACTCTAGCTTAGTTCTTCTTCGGCGTGGCGTTTTCCGCAGGCTTGATAAGGTTCAGCCTTCGTCGCGTCGTCAAGGAGTGGTATCAGAGTAAAGGAAGTATACCACATTTCCGCAACAGTGGTATCAGAGCTAGGCCTATCTAACCAGAGCCAGAGCTAGGCATATCTAATCAGAGCCAGAGCTAGGCATATTTAATCAGAGCCAGAGCTAGGCCTATCTAATCAGAGCCCAGAGTATTCACCATTATTAGAAACAAGAGCCAGTTAACCACAACGAGTGGAACCAGAACGAGAAAGATTCTGAAGAGCAGAAAGATTCTCAAAACTCACCGGAAGTAACAGAAACAAGAAGATCATGGGTAATGCGCATGGAAGCCTTACTTATGAGTAAGGACTTAATGATGTACGTGACCAGAGAAGAAAAGAAGCCGACTTTCGAAGATGATAGTCAACCGGAAAAAGAAGAATTAGAAGCCTTGAAGCTGTGGCAGAAGAAAGATGCAACGGCAAGAGCCTACATCTATAATACCGTAACAGATCATCTACTACCGCATATTAGAGGTCTGGAGAAAGCAGAGGACATATGGAGTGCATTGGAAGATCATTTCCAAAATACTACGAAAGCCAGGAAGGCTAGTTTATGGTCCGAATTTACGACATTCAAAAAGAAGTCGAGTCAAAGCATAAGTGACTACGTCACTAAAATGAAGGATCTAGCAGATAGTCTTGGATCCATAAATGAAGAAGTCGAAGATCATAGATTGATAGCACAGGTGCTCACAGGTTTGAGAGGAGATGAAAGGTGGAAACCTTTCGTACTATCAACTGAACTTTCTTTAAATCATTTTGTGCCAGATTTAAATGAGTTGCTTGGTTTGATGCTCACATATGAGCAAGACCTGAAAGGAGATGCAGATAAAGGACAAAGCTCTGCAATGTACATGAAGAACAAAAAGAAAGACAAAGGTAAGTCAAAAGACGAAGAAGAGTCGAGTTCTTAGGCCTATTACGCAAGAGGTAAAGGCACTGGCAGAGGAAGAGCAAGAGGCTTTGGAAGAGGAAGAAGTAGCCAGAATACCAACAAGAAAGCTTGCTAGATTTGTGGACTAAGTAATCATCTGGCTCATGACTGTTGGCACAATCAACAAGGATCAAATCAAAATCAAAACAGTAATAGCAGAGGCAGAAGCGGAAGATATCAAAGAGGAAGACAAAATCAAAGAGGAGGCTATGGTAGAGGTGGAGTGAGAAGTTAGGGACAGAATCAATCCTACAACACCACCTACAACAACTACGCAAACGACACGCAGAATGAAAGTCATACATCGTTGATGATGAACTCTATCAGAACATCAGATAATGAAGACCTAAAGGTATTTTACATTGATTCTGGATGCTCTAATCATTTGTCAGGAAATATAGAACTAATGTCAGAACTAGAAAAAGGTAGTTCTAGTCACACTGTTCAAACAGGTGACAATACGAGACATAGCGTACACTCAATTGGAAAAGTGAAATGCAAGAGTGGAGCAGATTTGCTAACCAATGTTTTGTATGTTCCAACAATATCGAAAAATTTGATTAGCGTGGGACAGATAGTTGAGAAAGGTTTTCAGGTCAGATTTACAAATAAAGGTGTATTTGTAGAAGATCCCGAGAACGGATACAATCAGATTGTCTCTGGTAAGAAAGAAGGCAAACTCTTTACTCTAAGAGTACAAGGGAACATTGGCCAAGCGTTGCTCACACATGGAGAAAAGGTAATTATAGAACTTGATCTCTGGCATAAGAGATTGGGTCATTTCAATGAAAAAGGAATTAAAGCTATGATAATGAATCACTCAGTATTGGGATTACCAAATATACAAAATCAACATATGATTCACAAGTGTGAAGCATGTCAGTTGGGAAAAGCCCACAGGTTACCTTTCCAGAAGAAAGGATTCAAACATGATGAAGTACTCGAGCTTATTCATACAGATGTATGGGGGCCAACAAAAGAAGGATCAATCAGCGGATCAAGGTACTATGTTTTATTCATTGATGATGCAACAAGGTGGATAACTCTTTATGTTTTGAAAGAGAAATCAGAAGTGTTTGGAGCCTTCAGGCATTTTCATGCATATGCTGAAAGACTTACCGGACGAAAACTTAAAAGACTGAGGTCTAATGGAGGGGGAGAATACTTCTCCCAAGAATTCAATGACTATCTTTGGAATGCAGGTATTAAAAGAGAAATAACCTGTAGATATACACCACAACAAAATGGAGTAGCAGAAAGAAGGAACCGAGTTCTAGTTGAATTTGCACGAGCCATGCTAAACGAAAAGGATTGTCCAAATTATCTTTGGGCTGAAGCTGTAAACACAGCTACATACTTGGTAAACAGATTACCATGTACATCATTGGAAGGAATGATCCCTTATGAAGCATGGTGGGGAAAGAAGCCAACACTTGATCACTGCAAAGTGTTTGGATCAGTAGCGTATGCTTATGTACCAGCTCAACTCAGACATAAGCTTGAACCGAAAGCAGAGAAATATGTGTTCGTCGGGTACGATGAAAAGCAGATGGGTTACATGTTATGGAATCCTCTAACCAAACAATTTACTGTGTCCAAAGATGTTACATTTGATGAACAGAAAAGCTGGTATGCAGATCAAAGTCATACGATTGAAGAATTCGAAGAAGAAATAAAAAGAAGAGAGAAAGGGAAATCAATTGTTCAGGTAAACAAAGATGAAAATCATATGCAGGCAAATACATCTAGGAACGGATCAGGTATGAGAAATGAAGATGATTCGAGATTTGATGAAGAAGTGCATTCACATACATATGAAGAGTTTGAACCAAGAAGGTCAAATAGGAATAGAAGACAACCAGAAAGGTACTCGTATGATACTTCATACATAACTCAGAAAGACTATGCATATATGGTCAAAGATGATGAAGAACCACAGAGCTATGATGAAGCAAAAGGCAAGAAGCAATGGGAAGAAGCAATGGAAGAAGAAATCAGCGCACTGGAGGAGAACAAGACATGGGAACTTGTTCCGAAACCAAATGGTAAGAAAGTAATCGGAAATAAATGGGTTTTCAAAATAAAGAAATTTGCAGATGGAAGGATAGCTAGACACAAAGCAAGGCTGGTGGTCAAAGGCTATGCCCAGAAGCATGGCATAGATTATGATGAGATGTTTAGTCCGGTGGCAAGGATGTCAACCATAAGAACAGTAATTGCTGTAGCTGCATCGAAAGGATGGAAGCTAAGTCAGCTAGATATAAAGAACGCATTTCTGAATGGATACATTTCTGATGAAGTGTATATGGAACAACCTGAAGGGTTTGAAAGTTCCAGATACCCAACCTTTGTTTGCAGATTAAAGAAAGCACTTTACGGATTGAAGCAAGCTCCAAGAGCTTGGAACTACAGACTTGTGAAGTACCTCAATGAACTTGGATACCAAAGTTCAAAGGCAGACGCAAGTCTACTCATAAAGAGAACAGAAGAAGGTATGATCTACATTTGTATTTTATGTAGACGACTTAATAATCACAGGAACATCAGATGAAGGAATTACAGAAGTAAAGAAACTACTCGAAAGAGAGTTCATGATCAGTGACCTAGGAAAGTTGTCATACTTTCTAGGAATGGAAATCACATACACAGATCATGGTGTATATGTGTCACAAGAAAGGTATCTCCTAAACTTACTAAAGAAGTTTAATATGGAGAACTGTAGAGAAGTTTCAACTCCGCTTGAAGTAAATCATAAACTCAGCAAATACAGTGGAGCAGAGTTTAAAGATATGAAGAAATATCAGTCACTTGTACGAAGTTTAATTTATGCTACACTAACAAGACCGGATCTTAGTTATGCAGTGGGAGTTCTCTCACAGTTTATGCATTGTCCGACAGATCAACATTGGGTTGCAGGACAGAGAGTTCTTAGATATATTAAAAGAACTATAAAAGAAGGATTATATTATCCTTTTACGTCGGATATAAAGCTCAGAGCATACAGTGACTCAGACTGGGCTGGAAGTCAAGATGACAGAAGGTCAACACACGGGTATATGATATACCTAGGAGATAAGCTGGTAAGCTGGTGTTCAAAGAAGCAACACACAGTAGCGTTATCGTCAATAGAAGCCGAATACAAAGGACTTGTAGAAGCAGCTAAAGAAATAATATGGATGCAGACCTTGTTCAAAAGCATGGGTATTGATCAAGGTGTACCTAGTATACATGGAGATAATATGAGATCGTTGTATCTTGCAACAAACCCAGTATTTCATGCAAGAACAAAGCACATAGAGATTCAGTATCATTTCCTGAGGGAAAAGGTAATGGAGAAGGAGATAGAAATAGTATACACTCCGACAAAAGATCAGATTGCAGATATGCTGATAAAGAGTTTGGATGGAATGAAGACAAACAGATTCAAAGAGATGGCAGGTATAAAGGAAAGGAAGATATATGAGACCGGAAGATGTCAAATTAGTGATTGAGGGGGAGCTGTTGAAGAAACACTCACGAATTTGACAACCAGACATAAAAAGAAAAAAAAAAGGAGGAGAAGCAGAATCAGAGAAAATCAAAAGCCTTAGTGGAGGAACAAATCCACGACCGTTATGTACAATACAGAATCTCCCAGGATCAGAGTATGTTACGCAGAATCAAATTGTACAAAGAGAGAATGTGCATAGGAATAATAGAAGGGAAGTGTGAACAAGAACGTGCGTGAGAAGAGCGCTGAGTATAAATAAGAGCACATATAGAAGAAAAAAGATAGAGAGGAGAATAGAGATAGAGAGAGAGATATAGCAGATGCGCAGAGACGCAGAGATATAGATATACAGAGAGAGAGGTAGAAGACACCATAGATCACGTATGTAGAAGAAGACACCAGAGATCGCGTATGTATAGATGAATAATAGAAGCCTGAGATATCGGGCATTCATCAGAGAAAGATGGTAATAAGAAACTACTCAGTATAGGAGAGTTTCTGTAGCTTGAGCAAGAAGAGGCCAAGCTCACTTGTACACATCTTCTCTAATAGAAAACACATGTTCATGTGGATGTTTGTGCGTACTGTTTGTATGCGGAAGAAACAGAGTATGTTTTAAAGTTAGTTTACAGTTAACGTTTTCTCAGTAATCGCATTTTCGGTCAGTTGCAGTTCTTACTGTAATCAAGTAATTTCCGGTAGAAGAACGAAGTAGATCTCGCAGAGTAATGCGAAGTTTTGTGTGAGAGATAGCTCATTCTGTAGCTACCTCTCTTTTGATTCCTCTTTCTTGAAGAAAAGAATCAAAATCATGGGAGAAGTATTCTCCCCCTCCATCTGACCTTAGCCTTTTTAGTGATTTACCTGTTTGATTCTCCACAAGAGCCAAATATCTTTTGAAACATGAAAAAACTTCATCTTTGTGTTTCATAAAGAATAGGGTAGTCCATCTGCTGCAATCATCAATAAAGGAAACATAATACCTTGATCCAGATATTGAAGCTTCCTTGCTAGGTCCCCATACATCTGTATGAACCAACTCCAAGAGATCTCCATGCATATAACCTTTCTTCATGAATGGTAACCTGTGAGACTTTCCAAATTGACATGCACTACACTTATAAATCATATGTTGTTTTGACAAATTAGGGAGTCCAAGTACACTTTGGTCCCTGCAAATTTGCTTTAATGACCTTTCACCAATATGTGCTAACCTTTTGTGCCATACTTCCAATTCTGTGAGTGTCTGACTACCATAATTAAAGAGAGCAATGTTTCTAGTGTCCTGTAATTCAAATGTGAACAATCTACCTGTCTTTTCACCTTTTGCAATTCTTCTGAATCCTTGACTTGGATCTTCAACAAATGCTCCTGCTTTTGTGAACCTGACTTGCAACCCTTTCTCTACTATCTGCCCAACACTTATCAAATTCTTTGTAATGGTAGGGACATAGAGTACCTTACTGAGTAGGTTGATGTTTCCATCAGGTGCTTTGACATTGCCTATTTTCTCCACAGGATGTTTTGCATCATCTCCTGTTTGTACCTCATGCTTATTCCTTGGATCTTCTAAATCTGATAGGAGTGCCACATTTCCTGCCACATGATTTGAACAACCTGAGTCTATGTAGAAAACATGCTCATGAGATTTACCTTGTGGCATAGCCATGTTCATGATCAATAATGAATCCTCTTTGTTTGAGTCTTCTGTGTAGTTATTGTAGTCTCTCCTTCCTTTGTAGCCTCCTTGATAGTTTGAATGATTGTAGTTGTTGTAGTTGCCATGGTAGTTGTTGAACCTTCCTCTTGAGTAGCCATAACTTCCTCTATTGTATCCTCTGCCTCTTTGATTCCTGGAATTCCTAAAGCAATTTTCAGTTGTATGATTAGTTAATCCACAAATAGAACATGAGTTGGAGACTTGGGATCTCCCCCTGCCTTGTCTACCTCCTCTTCCTCTACCTCTGCCATGTCTTCCTCTACCTGCATAGTTAGCTTGATATGTACTTGCTTCATCATCCACTTTCTTTGCCTTTCCTTTGTTATCTTTGGACTTGCTTTTATCAGTGTATAAAGCTGAAGATTGATTACCTTTAGAGCTTTCTCCATTTTTGATAAGCTTTGCCTCTTGAGTAAGTAGTTGTCCAATGAGTGTATTGAAATGAGGTACATGCATGTCCATGTACAAATCCATAGCTGTGGTGAATGCTTCCCACTTGTCATCTGCCTTCAAGCCATTGATCACCTCCCTGACAATTTGCTCTTCATCTATTACCTCTCCAATGTTTCCCAACTGATCTGCTATGTCCTTGAGCTTTGTGACAAAATCAGTCACATTTTGTTTGGGAGCCTTCTTGAGAGTTGTGAAATCCAGCCATAGTTGATGCTTCCTAGCTTTAGTACTTGAAGAAAAGAAAGCTTCAAGTGCATCCCACACTTCCTGAGATGTCTTACAACTTCTAATGTGAGGCAACAAAAAGTCTGAGATAGAGTTGAGGAGATAAGACCTTGCAAGTGCATCCTTGGAGCACCATGTGCTCAATCTTTCTTGCTCTTCTTGTGTTGGTTGACTTTTGTTCCTGAAACTTGGCATAACTTCATCTCCAGCCACATAACCATATAAACTTCTACCTTGGAGATAGGCTTCCATTCTTAATAACCAAGCTGAGTAGTTACCTCTATCTAATTTGTCAATTGATGAAGGAAATCCATCTGCCATGTTGTCCAACCTTGCTCTGATACCACTGTGAAGAGATGGATAGGTATGTGCTTGAAGATGAAGAGGTGTTGCAAAATCCTTGATCTACACCAGTCAAATGAAATCCAGAAGTATATGGTGGGCCCTTTTATCTTGCCAATGGATGTATTAGACACCCTATGTACCTTGGAAGATCACTCTCAAAAAGATAGATCAAAACAGATAAGTTGGAGTTAGCTTAGAGGTGAAAACTTGCTATTCTTGGTTCATACACCTGTCCAGTGTTTTACATACTTCTGTGAGCACAGCAGCAATTAGCTTAATTCCTCTTGGTGAAGTCTAGATAACTTAAAGAGCTAACTTTCAAGAGTAGTCTCATCAAAAATAATGAACCACACACTGAGAATGAGTTTTAACAACTGATGACATCATCCCGATTTTCACGGGCTGCTACAGTTTGAGATCAATGAGCCAAACAATCAACATAACTCCAAATGTAGGAATTCAATGATTATGAAAATTTTTATGCTTATACTAGACAGTAAGCTGAATTCAACAAGCTTTAAATCACTACATTTGGATAAGTAACCACTGGGAAACAGCTCTGGCACGATGAGTGAAAAAGTCGGGTACCTGACAGAGAAGTGAAAATGCACAGCCAGTGTTGACTTCAACTAAACATAACTGAAGATTGCAACATCCAAATGACATGAAAATTTGTGAGCATATAGTAGACTTATAGAGCTAACGTTATCAAGTTAAACCACTAGAAATAATGCACCAAGCTTAGAGAAAACATCTCTGCAAGCTGACTGAGAAAAACTGAGAGTAATGGCAATGAGTAGTACACTTCACTAGAACATGGAAAGATGAACTCAAATAATCATGAAAATGAAAGTATATTGCTTGTAAAATACAATGACTTACTGATACATATGTGTGCCTTGTAATCACACCTTGATATGGCATAAAGCTCAGCTCTTGGAGGTCTTCACATAGGTCTCTCTAACCACGACTAAAACTGCCATCTATTTATAGTTGAGTTTGGGAGGCTAACTTCCCTCAATCACGCTCCAATCAATCAATGATTGATTTGATTCTCTACCTACCACAAATCATGAATTCGTGGCTCCTCTTTCCATTCTTGATCAAGTGGACTTAACCACTTAAGATTCTCTTACTTTTACATTAAGTAAACTCTTCAAAAGTTACAAGAGGTAGTTCACAAGTGAACTTTACATAGTCTTCATTTTAAGGCTTTTTGTATGACTTTGTGGGACTCAAGCCAATACTTAGGCTTGTCATAGAGTTGCTCCAACAATTCTGACATTATTGTGTATGTTGATGACATGCTGCTCACTAGTCCTCATGAGAAGCATATCAATAATTTTAAGGTTGAAAAGCATGCCTCATTTGAGATGTCTAATTTGGGGCATTTGCATCATTATTTGCACATTCAGTTTATTGCAAGTTGATGGTGGAATGGCTTTATGTCAAATGAAATATATTGACAGATCAGTTCAGCATTTTTCCCTTCAAGAACATAAACCTATTGCCACTCCTATGGAGACATGTTTAGGATTGAGTCTTCACGATGCTGGAGATGCATTTGATGTCGTTCTCTATCAACAGGTTTTTGGATGCTTGATTTACTTATGCATTACTCAGCCAGATATTCACTTTGCTATCTCACAGATGAGCTGGTTTATGCATTGCCCAAGTGTCAAGCATTGGTAGGCAGTTAAGCACATCTTTCATTACTTGAGTGGTATATGGCTACTTGGATTTTTTTTATCTCAAGGGGGGATCATTACCGCCATATTTACATGCTTTTTCTGACTCTGACGGGGATGGTTGCTACAACACTCCTGTGTCCACCACTAGCGGCTTTTGCTTCATGCTTGGTAGTTCATGTATATCTTCGCTGAGCAAGAAGCAGCCTACTATGGCCACCTCCTGTTGTGAGGCTGAGTATAGGGTAGCTTTCACAACGACTGTTGAGTGTGTGGCTCAGATGCCTTATGGCTGATTTAAGTGTTGGTGAGTCTTCTATCACGACCATCTTCAATGCCAGTTAGAGCACATTGATAGTTTTGAGGAACCCTGTGTTCCATGCTTGCACTAAGCACATTGAGGTGCATTACCATTATGTCAAGGAGAGGTTCTATGCTGGAGAGAGTTACTTCCTTTTGTGGATTGATTCCATATAGCTTGGAACTTACTTATAGATGAGTGCTAGCTCCGTGTTCACCATATCACTCCTAGGGGGAATTTTTTGATATATCTAGGTAGTGATGTGTGTTAACACACTAGGATCTCGGGGGCAATTTTTTCCCTCTTTAGGATGTTTTTTCCCCTGGCTTGTATATATGCCTATAGGCCTAATGTGTTACTAATCTTTTGTACATTCTAGTGGTAATACATTCAGTACTGTGTGTTGTGCTCCAAGTTTCTTCTTCTTCCTTGTGTTGTTCGCGTGCTTCTACAGACCTCAAACTCCAACATGTGTGTACATCTCAAAGAATCAAAGGGAAGTGATTTGGGTATGGAGTATGCAATTTTCATTGTTCTTTTGGATTTATCAAGGTCTAACTAGAGAAATGAATCAAATAAGAAAATCTTTGACCTAGAGCAAACACCAATTTTTCTAGATTCCTACTCAAGTGGTGAATAAGAATGAGCCAAGATAGAAATTCAACTAGAGATACTTCGGATTCACGTAATTCACATGTTTTTTATATGAAGAATCCATTTTCACATAGTTAAACAATGAAATAGGTAGCGATGTTCTATTCCACCCTTGCCATTCTTTCCATACTTTGCACTTAATTTAGTTTTTTCACATGCAAAACCAGAGGAGGCTTTGAATGATTCGGGTAGGGATCATATCACAGATGGATTCTCCTCTTTTTAGATCCAATCCCCTTCTAAATAAAGAGGCAAATCAAAAAAATCAAAACCATAATAAATGAGATTGATCATGGGGCATGGTGGAATACTCGAAGGCGTATATCTCCACTCATTTTGGGGGATGGAAATGCTTTTGAGGGGAGAGGAATGTTGAATAATTACATGGGACTAAGGGGTAGGACCCTTGGGTTTCTAGGTGTGAAATCCTTGGGATTTACAGATTATTTATGTGTATTTGAAGGGCCTTGAACCCTAGGGTTGTTTTCTCTAAGTTTGAGTACCTTAAGCTTGATTGGAATCTTCTCCTAGCCACTTGACTTGCACATGAGATTTTCAAGGGTCTTCTTTCAGAAGACATGTGAGTTTTGAAGCTTCAAAACCATGTGATCACCTTGGGCACCCATGTCATGGAAAGCACCCATGTGCCCTTATGGGTGAGTTACACCCTTGGCCTTGGATATATATATTTGAGGGGTTGTTTGGGTGCACATGTGCATCTCGCTTTTGAGAGTGGTCTTGCTAGTAAGGTACTTAGTTGATTTTAGAGTTGTAATCATGTGGACGAAGGAATGAACACTAACCCAAAAATAATATGATTGTGGACGAAGGAATGAACACTAACCATGAAATCCAATGCACTAGAAGAGATTGCTGATTATATGGAGTTTTATATGCTAGAATATGCGATCAAAATTCTACCATCTGAGGGAAAATGGGTCCTAAGTTACCTTATTTTTTATATACATAAAGGAGATGAGGCCTTTGTAAAGTGTCTCAAGCAGCTCATGGCCATTGTGGATAATGTAGGGAACTATTGATATATTTAGGTAGTGATGTGTGTGAACACACTAGGACCACCGGGGCACTTTTTTCCCTCTTTAGGAGGTTTTTTTCCCTCGGCTTGTATATATGCCTATTGCCCTAATGGGCTACTTATCTTTGTACATTCTCTAGTAATACATTCAGTATTGTGTGTTTGTGCTCCAAGCTTCTTCTTCTTCCTTATGCTGTTCGCGTGTGTTGCAGAGCACAGAAGAGCACAAGGCAGAGAAAATGAAGGGCCCCAAAATTTTCTCGATTTGGACACATAAATTTTGTATTATAACCACTCTTGTATATATTTTCCGTTGTAAATGCACTAGAGGAGTCCTCTAGATGCATCCCCACAAAAGTTTAGAAGCTTACCCATGTAAATTAGTAGAGAAATTAGTCTTTTAGGAAATAAAGTGCCGGTCTCTTGTGTGAAAGGACCAAACTTAGGGCACTAGTATATAAGTCACTTTGTGACTCTTTGTAAGCACTTTTTTCCATTGTGAAGAAGGAGCTCTACAGAATTTCGAGTTTGCCTCTTTCATGCTGATTTTGATCTTCATTTCGCTCTTGTATGTGTGTGTTATGCTTGAAATGCATGTGTAGGACTGTTGTCTACCCCTTCCCCTTGGTTTTGAGCTGCTGTAGTGCGTGTGCAAGCTAGGACGAGTTGTGGCGCGGGTGTTAGTGTCTCCCGTCATTCACTGTTTTTGCCATAACTTGAAGCAGAGTGGTCAGAATCGAGTGAAACCACTTCCAGTAGATGCGTCTCGTCGAGAGCTCCAAAATGAGTACTATTGCCTATATTCGGAGTTTTGGGCTGGGAGAAAACCTCAAAATATTAAAAACTGCTGTAAGAAGCTTGCATCAAACACTTTCAATAATTCAGTGAGTGTGAGAGGTAGTAGTCTTTTCTCATGTATGCTAGCTAAACCACTTCATTTTCCATCACGTGTGCACACGTCTTCATACGCTTGGTACGTCGTTCCATTGGATTGACAATTAGATGTGTGTTAAGTACCCACTATATGCACTTGTGTGGCAATTGAGGTATAATCTCATTGGCACAAGTCCTTGAGTCTTCTTGACTCGAGTACACACGTTTTTGGCACCGTTGCCGGGGAACACTCAACCAAGGTGCCTTCGTGATGGTTATAGATCGAGTGTGATAGAATCGTACTTGTAGAGGCAAAATTGTCCGGTGGCAAGTAGTCAGTCACTTCAGCACTTGTTACTTCATATCTCAGAGGTGTGTGTGATAAGTTTTAGGTTTAGGTTTAGGAGGAGGGAAGAGAAGGAGGAGTTAGGGTTAGGTTAGAAGAAGAGGAGTAGTGAGGAGAGGAGAAGTTGGAGTAGAAAAAAAAACCACCAAAAAAAATTCCAAAATCACCAAGAAAATTTGCAAAATTCAAAATCTGTCAAAAAAAGTATAAAAACCAAAAAATTGGCTCAATTGACACTTCTCTGTGTTCTGGTATCGTGACGAGCAACGACCAGTATCGTGGGTTTGGTATCGTGGCTTTCAGGCTTTTAAGGCTAGGTTTTGAGCTCAAAGTGCAAGCAAGACAGTACCAAGGTAAGCATTCTCACAACCTATCTGACAAAAACACTTTAAAAGTGATCAAACACGTGATTAAAAGTTTGCGGAGTATCGCGGGGGGGAAAGCTGATATCAAACAGATTTTTTTGTGTGATACAGAGGCTTAGGAGAGAAGAGGGGAGTAAGGAGAGCAAGGGGGTGCAAAAATTTTGAAAACATCTTGCATTTTGGCTTGAGTATCGCGATCGGTTGAGGTTTGGTATCGCGATACCAAAACTCCCTTGTATCACGATACTCGCCGAAGTATCGTATCGTTTGATACCTACTTGGTATCGCGATACCATTTTGGTATCGTGTCCCCGAGTTGGTATCACAATCGTACATTTTTAGAGGTATCGTATGGCTGGGTATCGATCCTGATATCGCGACACCATTTTGGTATCGTGTCTTCAAGATTGGTATCGTGATCGCGCTTACCACGGTGACATCGTATTGCCCCCTACCAAGAATTGTATCGTATCGCCGTATTACTTAGTGAAGTATCGTGATACTATACTTGGTATCGTATCGTCAGACTTTTGAGATCGTATCGCATCCCTCTTGAGTATCGTATCGTGTCTCGTGAAATCCGATATCGCGACACCACTTTGATATCGTATCGGCATCTCACCCGGATAGTATCGCGATACTGTCATAGGTATCGTATCGTCTGGTCTCATAGGTATCGTATCGTAGTCGTGGTATCATATCACCTTCTCCTTGAGAATGGTATCGCGATACCACACTGATATCGTATCGACATAAATTCTAGTATCGTATCGCCTGAATCTTTTGAGATCGTATCGTGATACTCCTAGTATCGTATCATCGAGGTTTTTGGTATCGTATCGCGGGTAGTATCCAGTATCGTATCGTTTGGACTTCTGGTATCGTATCGCGGTCAAAGCAGTATCGTCGAGAGCAGTATCGTCAGGAAGTGGTATCGTCCTGATTGACCCTTTCTTTTTGTCAGGCACTTTAAGTCATTAGGAGAACTACCCAAGGAGAATCTCTGAGGCATAGAGAGAGACTTGGGGGGGTGAATGAACTTGAGATCAGGAAGAGTGCTAAGTAGTCGAAGAAGCATCATATCTTCGGTAGGAAGTGCTGCCCAGGTTAGTCATCACTCCATCTACTCAGAAACCTCTAGTGATTCGGAAGGGGAACTACACATGGCTTCGAAAGACATGCAAGGTCCAACGCCAAATAGGAATTTCATGTCTACTGTTGAAGGGGATTACCGTACCTCCTTACAATATGTGTCCACCAATGCCCAGGAGATCCCAATCTACCTGGATGGGTTAAACAGATCTGTTGCTAGGATGGTAACTTCCCTGAATGCCACAATTGTGCCCCAACCTGCTTTCAAGTACGAAGGAGGAGCATATGTAGATAAGATTGATCATATCTATATTGTGACTGAATTTCCTGAGAGGATCAACGAAAGGGGAGAGTTCGTGGACCCAAACAACTCCGAAAGAACGCAACCTGAAGAGTTGGTATCTACCTCGAGGGGCAGGTCTCAAGTATCACGGGTCTTGAGAGGAGATTTGATACCTCAAGATGATTACCTGTTGGAAGTCTATATGATCCATGGATCAGACCTGTTGCTTCAAACCGACTTACCGGCTCCAGGGAGAGAAGAAATCCCCATGACATTTTATGAGTTGAAAGACCCAGATGATGAAACTAGACTTACTTACTTGGATAAGGATCAAAGGAGATATTGGCCTGTGAGTGTCTTAGACAGGGCTTGACTAAGATACATGGGTACGCCTGTATTCCCTCAGAGAGATCAGGCAACTACTTCACAAAATCCTTTTGGGAATCAACATGAAACGGAGCAGACCACATCAGGATAGACGAGTCAACAAAGTGTGCCCAACCATACTCATGTACAATTTGCAACTCCAAGAGTGCACACACACAATCAGACCCACGCAGGGATAGGGAACCAGTACCGACCACCAATTAGACCACAACCACCGGTAGGAAGACAGCCTGGAGTACCACCATTACGACCAGCTATCCCTATCTTCCCGGTAGTGCCCAGACCACCTGAACCAATGAGAAGGCTGAGACCTATCCAAGTAGCTAAATGCATGAGAAACCATTATGATGGATTAGGGGAGCCATATGATCATATTGCCGAATTTAAACAAGTTCTGAGAGTGGAACAAGTAGAGGACTTCTTTGTGCAGTATGAGTCTTTTGGGCTCACCCTCACGGGGACAACTCTAACTTGGTTCCAACCTTTAGATCCAAGTCAATTTGGAAACATGGAACAATTCCTTCAAGAATTCATTGGAGAATTCACAAAGAGAGGGATTAAACATAATTCTGCATCTTTAATCCATAGCTTTAAACAAAGCCCTAATGAAATTGTGAAGGCTGCTGCACGAAGATTCAATCAATATGTGGATAGATGCCCAACAGCCGAGAGACCCACTCAACAAAAGATGATTTCATTATTTTTAGATGGGCTCACTAACGGAACTCTACGAACACTAGTGTATGTGAAGAGATTACAAACACTGAGTGAGTGTCTTCAAGAGTGCATTGATTTGGAAGACAACCTTGCCGAGGATCTCAAAGGTACAACCGACCACACTAAAACAGAAGATTTAAGGAGTACTATCACGTCCAACTCTAGTCACATGGAAGAATTAGCAGAATTATTAGCAAAGAAACTAGGAGTCCAGGGACAGAGAGCTTACCAAAACCTAGCACAAAGATTGCCTGTGCTATGGAGATGTAATTTATGTGGAGGAGAGCACCCCACACACTTGTGCATCCGAGGAGGGGCCGGTGCACAACCTACATATCCATACTACAGACAGCAACAACAAGGGACTTCTTCATACTGCCACATCGAGCAAAAATACACGAATCACACCATTGAAAACTGTCCCTTCAATAGGCAAGCACAGCCTATCCAACCACCTCAATACCGACCATATGGATATCCATCGAGAGAGACTGGTAGAGAAATGCCTAGATACAATCCTTATCCAACACCAGTAGGAGCACCAAGACAATATGAGCAAGCACCGTACCCACCACCACAACCAGTACTGGGACCCCAGCCATCACAACCTCAACAAGTAGTACAGTGAAGTATGCTCAACCAGAAGAAAACTTAGAGAGAGCCATAGTACTGTTGATATATTTAGGTAGTGATGTGTGTGAACACTCTAGGACTGCCGGGGCACTTTTTTCCCTCTTTAGGAGGTTTTTTTCCCCCGGCTTGTATATACGCCTATTGCCCTAATGGGGTACTTATCTTTGTACATTCTCTAGTAATACATTCAGTCTTGTGTGTTGTGCTCCAAGCTTCTTCTTCTTCCTTGTGCTGTTCGCGTGCTTCCGCAGACGTCTAACTCCAACAATTGGTATCAGAGCAGGTCGTCGCTTCTTCTAGGGCGCCGTCGACACTCCTCCGTTTGCAGTCTCAGATTTGCACGAAATTTGGTGAGCATACTCAGGGTGTTTTCGAGATCAAAACAGCTTTGCTGTGTGGTGCCAAAATCGCGATCTGAGCTCGTTTCGGCCTCCGAACGCACTATTGCAGCGCTTGTGCAGGCTATTTCGTCCTTTTGTGCCAAAGGTATATACCAGTTTCTGTTCGCCAGTTTAAGCGTCTCGAAGTCTGCTACAGGTCTAGCAGAACTCGTTTGGGCAGTTCCGTTCAACCTTTTTAGATAGAGTCCATTTTCTGCATCAAGGTATTTTAGTCACCGGCCATGGCTTAAAGCAGTGATGTATTCCGTATGTTGGCTGTTGAGGATAAGTTGGATGGTACCAACTACCCATTATGGGCTTATATGATGCGACATGTACTGGTTGCAAAAGGATTGTGAAACATTGTGCAGGGTGTTGAAAGACGTCCTGTTACACCTGTAACGATAGGTACTGCAAATACAGGTGTTGGAGCTGATGAAGATGGTGTCGAAGATGATATTCCACAGATTCCTGTTCGTGCTGCTGTTTCTGTTGCACCTACTGCAGAGCAGATTCATTGGGATGGCAGAGATGCCCAGGCACATGCATTGATAGCTTTGTCTGTCAAACGTGCCATTATTCCTCACATTCGCTCTTGCAGAACAGCAAAGGATGCTTGGGATACACTTACCACTTTGTACCAAGCTAGGAATGAGGCTCGTGTTGCTTACCTCCGAAAACAGTTGGAGAGTGAGCACATGAATGAAGGTGATTCTATGGACAGTTTTCTTACAAAGATCAAAGACCTGAAGGAACAATTGATTTCTGCTGATGAGGTTATACCAGATAGCTCACTTGTGCAGACCGTTCTGAATGGTCTTCCTGATTCATATCAGAGTTTTGCCTCTACTCTTCGGTTGATGATGAAAGGCAATCCGAATGCCTTGTCATTTGAGGAATTAGTCTCTGTTCTATTGCAGGAAGATCAGTCCAGGCAGAACAGGTCCAATATGCGTGTTGCAGATCAAGCTTTCCTGGCTAGTCAGAAGGGCAAAGGAAAATGGAGCTCTTCTACTAGTAAGTAGAAATCTGCAAATGCTGCACATTCGAAGAACCAAGACAAAGATGAGAAAAAATCAGAAAAGCAGAAATTGTTTTGTAAGTACTGTAAAGGTAATGATCATATCATAAAGAACTGTCCAAAACTGGCTGCTAAAGAGGCAAAGAAGAAAGAGGCTGGAATGGTTGTTGCAGAGGCCTCTACACCTAAAACAGAGTCTGCAAATCTTGTGCAGGAAGAAGAATGGGCGTTTACTACTGTCTGCAGTTTTGACCCATCTTCTCCTGATCAGTGCATGTCTGCAGTAGACTCAGATGTTTGGTACTTTGACAGTGGGGCGACCAAACATATTACCTCGCAGCGCAGTTTCTTCTCTTCACTTGAGCCTGCTCCTACAGGGAATACTGTCACATGCACCAATAACTCCTCTTATCCTGTTATGGGAGTTGGTAAGATCATTCTGACTACTGCTGAGGGTAGTTCTTTCACTTTGTCAGATGCTTTATTTGTGCCAGGGATCAAAAAGAATCTGTTATCAGTTTCTGCATTAGCCAAGATTGGCTTGGTTGTGAAATTTGTTGATGACAGGTGTACAGTCCATGATCTCTCAAATGGCGATGTGATTATTGCTTCTGGAATTTTATGTCGTGGGCTATATAAGCTCATAGACTATGAAAGATCTGTGAATGATTCGGCATGTGCAGTTCATGATTCTCAGGCTATCTCAGATGCAAAGCTTTGGCATGCACGCTTTGGTCATCTGAATTTTGCTAGTTTGTTACGCCTGCAGAAATCTGAAATGGTGTCCTCTTTGCCCAAACTTGAGGCACCTGGAAAACATGTTTGTGAAGGCTGTATTTTGGGCAAAATGCAGCGTTCTTCCTTTCCAAAAGATGGTTTAGTTCGGGCTACGCAAAAATTGCAGCTTGTACATAGTGATGTCTGTGGTCCTATGCAGACACCCTCTTTTGGAAATTACCTTTACTTCGTGACTTTCATTGATGATTTTTCCAGGCATGCATGGGTATATCCACTCAAAGCTAAGTCCGAAGTGTTCATGTGCTTCAAACAGTTTTTGGTTTTAGCTGAAAATCTGTCAGCATGTAAAATGGGCACCCTCCGTTCTGATCGAGGGGGGGAATATATGTCTTCATATTTTAATGCATTTCTGGCTGAACGTGGGATAAAACACCAGTGTACAGTGCCGTATACACCTCAACAGAATGGAGTTGCTGAACGAAAGAACAGGTCACTCATGGAGATGGCGAGGTGCATGGTCAAAAGTCAGGCTTTACCACATAGTTTCTGGCTTGAGGCTATCATGTGTGCAGCATATGTACTGAACAGGTGTCCCACTAAAGCGTTGCAGTCTATCACTCCATATGAGGCTTGGCATGACCGCAAGCCATCTGTTGCTCATCTGCGTGTTTTTGGTTGTTTGGCATATGCATTAGTGCCTGAACAACATCGCAGAAAATTGGATGATAAGGCAGTAAAATGTATTTTTGTTGGGTACAGTTCTGAAAGTAAAGGCTATCGTCTGTATCATCCACAGACTAAACGCATTCTGGTTAGCCGTGATGTTGTCTTTGTGGAAGATGCTATTCAGCCATTGCTTTCATGTACTAAGGAGACATCTGTTAGCTCCAAAGACATGTATGATACTTTGATGCCTCTTTTTACAGGTGGACAGGCTAGTGCTGGTCCTAATGAGGCAACTTCTCAGCCTTTGCAGGTTTCATATGATGATGCAGATCATTCCATTTCTGATGCAGATTTACATGATGCACTTGTTGATGAGAGAGTTGATATTGAGCAGGCAAAAACTATGCCAAAATGGCTGGTGCAGACTTTGCGTGACAGCAAATTAGATGCACCTTTGTCATATCGTACTCGTTCAGGCTCTCATAGTGCCTCCTTTGCATCAGATTGCTATGCTATGGCTGCATCTAGTCTCTGTGATGAGAATGAGCCTGTTTCTTTTGATGAAGCACAAAATTCAGAAAATTGGATGGCTGCTATGCAATCTGAATATGATGCTATAATGAAGAATGGTACATGGTCTTTATGTGACTTGCCTCCTGGCAAGAAGGCCATTGGCACTAAGTGGGTATACAAGCTGAAGCGTAAACCTGATGGTACAGTTGACAGGTATAAGGCTAGGCTTGTTGCAAAGGGTTATGCGCAGGAAAGAGGCATTGATTTTGATGAGACCTTTGCACCTACATGCCGTATGACTACTGTTCGGAGAATTTGTGCAGTTGCAGCCCATCATGGTTGGAATGTACATCAGTTGGACATTAAAACAGCATTTCTGAATGGTGACTTGCATGAAGAAGTGTATGTTTTTCAGCCCCATGGCTTTGTGCAGGGTGTGCAGGTTAAAGAAGGCGTTATATGGTTTAAAGCAAGCACCACGTGCTTGGTATGAGAAGATACATGCCTATCTGATTGCACATGGTTTTGAGAATAGTCCAACTGAAAGCACCTTATATGTTAAGCGTGCTAATGATGTGCTTCTGATCATTGTTGTCTATGTTGATGACATGCTGCTCACTGGTCCTATTGAGACACATATTGCTGATTTTAAGGCTGATTTGCATGCCTCATTTGAGATGTCTGATCTGGGGCATTTGCATCACTATTTGGGCATTCAGTTTATGCACGTTGATGGTGGAATGGCTTTGTGTCAAACGAAATATATTGACACATTATTGCAGCGTTTTGGCCTTGAAGACTGTAAGCCTATTGCCACTCCTATGGAGACAGGTTTACGATTGAGTCTTCATGATGCTGGAGATGCATTTGATGCTGTTCTCTATCAGCAGGCTATTGGATGCTTGATTTACTTATGCATTACTCGGCCAGATATTCAGTTTGCTGTCTCACAGATGAGCAGGTTCATGCATTGCCCAGGAGTCACGCATTGGAAAGCGGTTAAGCCCATCTTTTGCTACTTGAGTGGTACTCGGCTACTTGGGTTGTTTTATCCCAAGGGGGGATCACTACCGCCAGATTTGCATGCTTTTTCTGACTCAGATTGGGCTGGTTGCTATGACACTCGTGTGTCCACCAGTGGTTTTTGCTTCATGCTTGGTAGCTCATGTATATCTTGGTTGAGCAAGAAGCAGCCTACTGTGGCCACTTCCAGTTGTGAGGCTGAGTATAGGGCAGCTTTCACAGCGACTGTTGAGTGTGTGTGGCTCAGACGCCTTATGGCTGATTTGGGTGTTGGCCAGTCTTCTGCCACCACCATCTTCACTGACAGTCAGAGCGCATTGGCAGTTGCGAGGAACCCTGTGTTCCATGCTCGCACTAAGCACATTGAGGTGCATTATCACTATGTCAGGGAGAGGTTCTCTGCTGGGGAGATCAGCTTGGCATATGTGCCCACGCAGGAGAACATTGCAGACCTTTTCACGAAGGCTCTGCCTAGGGAGAAGTTTGAAGCTTTCCGCAAAGCTTTGGGCTTACTTCCTTTTGTGGAGTGATTTCCACATAGCTTGGCACTTCCTTATACATGAGTGCCAGCTCCTTGTTCACCGCATCACTCCCAGGGGGGATTTGTTGATATATTTAGGTAGTGATGTGTGTGAACACTCTAGGACTGCCGGGGCACTTTTTTCCCTCTTTAGGAGGTTTTTTTCCCCCGGCTTGTATATACGCCTATTGCCCTAATGGGGTACTTATCTTTGTACATTCTCTAGTAATACATTCAGTCTTGTGTGTTGTGCTCCAAGCTTCTTCTTCTTCCTTGTGCTGTTCGCGTGCTTCCGCAGATGTCTAACTCCAACAAGTACCAACATCAATAATGAACAATGTGGAATCAACCAACCTAGGGTATGAACCTCCACTAGGAGAGTACTATCCATATGAAGCCAACATGATGGAATATGAACCAACATATGACACGGCTTATTATGGTTATGAGGGCTATGATCAGACTTATGGAGCAGAGATTGCAACCTTAATGTACTCAGCTCCTAAGGCACAACAACCCATGAGACCACCCATTAGACCACCGGTGCAGAGAGGACCATGCTATAGATGCGGAGGGGATCACTTCATTAGGGAATGCCCTCGACCTTATAATCCACCACCACCCAGAGTTTGGGAAGGGTATTGCAGTGATTGTGGAAAGGAACATCTTTTTAGAGATTGCCCTAAGAGCCCAGCCAAATCCCAAGACACTGCACCTATCAATGTGATTGAGGCCATTGAAGGATCTGGAAGTGATAAGGAGTATATGGTGCCACTAAAGGCCATTACAAGAGCCCAAACGAAACAACAAAAAGAACAGCACCCGGAAGAGAAACAAAAAAGCAACAAAAAAATAAGCCCTTCAATTCAGATAGTGGAAGATTCTGAGGACCCATGTGAAAACCCCCGGAACCGGAAAGCTCAAAAATGGAAGGAAAGACGAGAGAAACTCAAGGACAAATGGGCAAAAAACAAGACTATAAACAGTAAAAAGCAAACCAAAAAAACGAATAAGCACAAGGAACAAGGGAATCCTAAGGAGACCCCTGAGCTACCCGAACCTAGCTCAGATAGGGAGAAGCCAGGATCAAGTCTAGCAGACCCAAAGCCAGACGACTTAGACATGTGGTTGAAAGCCTACCAAGCTAGAATCAAGATGGGCCCAAGCATTGAACAACATGAAAAAATCTACCCTAAAGGGGAATTAGAAAAAGAAAGACTGACCATATGCAGGAAACTCATAGAAGTAGCACAAGCAACCCTAGAAAAGCCTATCCCAATTTTACCAGAGACCACGATTGCACATAGTCTGTATGAAGAATGCTTACAGTCCAATAACAAAGAACCTAGGAAAGAAGATGACCAAAGCGGCCAGATAACAACCCAAGAGGAATCGACGTCAATAATCCCAGATTTAGAGGCAGATTGGCCAAAAGACTTATGGAACAGAATACGAGAGGAGCAATGGAAGAAGAATGGAGATAACACACCTCCTTTTGAAGAAATAGATGGGGAAGATTATCAACTGCACCCCAACTTGGAGGAGGTATATGAAGAAGTATCAAGACTTGACAGAGGAAGAGAGGAATTCATGAGTATTCCAACATTGCCTAATTACATGGGAGAATACGAAAGGGAGTCAGTAATAATACGAGCACCCACCATGCATGGAAAGGGAAAGGAAAAGGTAGAAGAGAGTTCACATAATCTAACAGAATTAAAGAAAACAAAAGTGCAATGTAAGTTGACGGTGGAAGAATTGCTTCGATTGAAACCACAATTATGGAAGCAAATGGCAAACCAACTAGAATCACAGCCAGAGAATGGAGGACCGAAAGAAAAGGAGAAGGAAAATAATGCCACAATACAAGTTCCAGTGGATAAAGTGGGAGAATTTAGTGAAGGAGACGAAGGTAATACTTGTTTGCCTCTCACCCACAATGGATACATGACCAGGGCTATTCTAGACACAGGAGCCGGGGTAGGAATTGCCACCAAGGAGATCTGGGAAAAGTGGGGAAAACCTACTTTGCGACCCACTCGCATGAAACTCCAACTAGCAGACGGTCATGTGGAAAAACCCTTGGGAAAATTGGAACGAATCAAACAAACCACTTGCGGAGTAGAATTTGAACACACACTAGCTATCTGTAAATTCGAGAAAGCAAACAACTACGAGATGATATTAGGACGATCCTTCATGAGACAAATGCTAGTACAAGATTGGGGAAGAGATTCGTTATACCTGCAACATCAAGGAAACACCACCAAAATAAATTTGCATACATTTGCTTATCGAGATGTCCCTCCACTACAATGGAATCCAGTACACCGATAAGAAGACTTATCCATTCACAGTGTTGGATCAAGTGATCAATCTTGGATGCATGAAGATGCCCAGTTGTGGATGTGTAAGGAATCCAAGAGAGAAGAGAGCAAAAGGCAACCATGGCCGATAGGACATCCTAACCATAGATCAGTAGAGGACCCCACTTACACACCTCAAATTTTCTCTGATGAGATCTTTGAGCCACATGGATGGATGGAAATATTGGCAACTCTAGATGTGTGTGTAAACGAAGAAGTTTTGACGATGAATGAATGCATAGATGAGGAGGGCTATGATGTAAACCTCTATATGGTTGTCCTTCAAGAAGTAGAAGAAGGGGAAACCCTGGAAAAAGAATGGAAAGAGGAGTATGAAAGCATAGAGATGGAACCAGAATTTGATTCTGAAGAAAGTTACTTACATACTATTCAAAGCCAGAAGGAACAGGAACCAACAAAGATCTTAGCAATTGAAACTGCTACGGCCATGCACAGGCAGGAGGAAGACATGAGTAGAGTAGGGCCGGACCCAGATCTTTTTGAAGTTCCTGAACACTTTAAAAAATATGAAGTGGAGGAAAGAAGAGTAGCTATCCAGATGCCGAGATGAGAGGCAAGAGACGGAGAAGCATATGACAACGAGGAACAAACAAAAAAAGTTGTGGTAACAGTTGAGGAGGGAGAAGAAAGATGCACGTATATTGGTAAAGATGTATCTGAAGAAGAAGAAGAGGAACTCATTTACCTTATCCGAGAGTATCGAGATGTATTCGCATGGACCTATAAGGATCTCAAAGGTGTGGATCCCACTATTTGTTCCCATCGAATACCAATGACAACAGATGCAAAACCCTACAAACAACGTCCTTATACATACAATGAAGTCTTTGCAGCAAAGATTAAGGAAGAAATAGACAAACTACTAGCGGCAGGATTCATATATGAGATAGAACATACCGAATGGGTATCGCCATTAGTAGTAGTGCCTAAGAGAAATGGAAAATTGAGAGTGTGCATAAATTTGAAGAAGGTGAATGCAGCTACTATACGTGACAGCTACCCACTACCTATCACGGACCATTTATTAGAAAGAGTAGCAAGTAAGGAGGTCTACAGTTTCCTAGATGGATTCTTCGGATACAATCAGGTAGCTATTGCGACTGAGGATCAACATAAGACAGCATTCGCCACTGAATGGGGTGTATGCATTTAGAGTGATGCCCTTTGGACTCACTAATGCTCCAGCCACCTTCCAAAGATTGATGTGTCATGTTTTCAAGGAATTTCTGAAAAAAAGCATGGAAGTATATGTAGATGACCTTTGCACGTACTCCAATCAAAGACCCGATCACATTCCTGAGTTGAGGAAAATATTCAACAAATGTAGACAGTACAGAGTCTGCTTAAACCCAGAGAAATGTGTCTTCATGGTAAGGCAAGGGAAAATTCTAGGACACATAGTTTCGAGAAATGGAATATCAACGGATGAGGACAAGATTAAAGTCATCTTAGACTTACCAAGACCCAAGAATGCAAAGGAAGTGCAAGCTTTTATGGGACATTGTGGATATTACAGAAGATTTATTCACATGTATGCCATAATAGCAAAACCTTTGTACGGTCTCTTAACTCAATTTACTTGGATAGAAGAATGCGAGAAGGCATTCACCGAGTTGAAAAAGAGACTCAGTACCGCCCCAATTTTGAAATCACCAAATTGGAGCAAGCCATTTCATATTCACGTTGACGCTTCTAACTATGCCATTGGATGTATCTTAGCCCAACCGGCTGATGAAGGTAAGCTTGATCATCCAACTGCCTATGCTAGTAGACAACTGAATCAAGCAGAACGAAATTATACCACTACGGAACGAGAAGGTTTAGGAATGGTATACGCAGTGAAGAAATTCAGACATTATCTTTTAGCCAACAAGTTCAAATTCTTCATAGACCATCAAGCTTTGTTGTACTTAGTCAATAAGCCTTGTAACACGGGAAGGTTGGTACGATGGTTTCTACTACTAATGGAGTTCGATTTTGAAGTAATAGTGAAAAAGGGGAACACACATGTGAGAGCAGACCACCTCTCTAGGCTAGCATATGGAGAGCCACCAAGTGGAGTGCCCGACGATCTACCAGATGCTTATTTGTTCAATCTAGAAGTTTGCCCAAAGTGGGCAGAGAAATTGATCCCTATACTCACCCATGGTCCTCAACACTCAATCAATAGGAATAGCATGAAAGAAATTTTTCAATCGAGAAACTTACACATTGTGTTAGGTAGTGTATACTACAAGGAACCCAATGGAGTGTTACTCAGATGTGTTGATGAGGATGAACAAACGCAATTAATTGAGCAAGCACATGTGAATAAATGGAGAACACACCAAGGGACTCATGGAACAATCCGAGAACTGAAAAGATTAGGAGTGTATTGGCCTGACATGCCCAAGAATGTTCACGACCACGTAAGTAATTGTGTAGAATGTCAAGAGACGGTTCCAGAAGATCATATGTCTCTACCTTTTTCGACCATAGCACCCAATTGGAGTACAACATTAGTGAAATTCTTAAGAACTCAAGAACATGAGTTAGGAGCTAGTCCAACAAGAAAGCGATCCTTAGAGGAAATGAGCAAGGACTACATTCTCATAGGAAAACAATTGTTCAAACGAGGGAAAGATAACCAACTCAGATTATGTGTGCATGAAGGAGAATATCTACCCATATTAGAAATGGCACATGCAGGTGCTGCAGGAGGTCATTTTTCGGCTGAAAGAACTGTTAAAATGATTCTCTTCGCGGGCTTGTGGTGGCCAACTCTACATATGGATGCTGAAACGTATGTACGAAGTTGTGAGACTTGTCAGAGAACTAAATACCCAATTCGGAGAGATGACATGCCATTAAGACCCATGATATGCGCGAGAGCCTTCACAAAATGGGGTATAGACTTCATTGGACCAATCAATCCACCTGCCAAAGGATCACATGCCGAATACATCATAGTAGCCACTGACTACTTGACTAAATGGGTAGAAGCGAAAGCCACTAGAAAGAATGATGCTCAAACTACCGCAAAATTTCTCTTTGAGCATATCTTCACCCGCTTTGACTTGCCCATTGAGATGGTTAGCGATCGGGGAACGCACTTCCTCAATGAGGTAATCGAGTCATTAATGAACGAGTTCTTAGTGATTCATAAAAAATCAGCACCATACCATCCCCAAGCCAATGGACAAGCTGAGAGCTCTAACAAAGTACTGTGCACGGTGTTGACTAAGCTTGTCAATAATGGAAGGTCTGATTGGGACAAACAATTGCATCACGCAATTTGGGCATTCCGAGTTGCATATAAAACGGCCATTGGAACGACACCATTCAACTTAGTGTATGGGCAAAATGCAATTTTACCAATCGACTTTTTAGTACCAACATTGAAAGTGGCCTAGCAATATGAATGGAACGGACACGAATTATCCCAACAGCTAGATCAAATCGAGAAGCTACATGAGACTAGATTGCAAGCAGTAGCAGGCATTTATGCTGCTAAACGGAGACAAAAGGCATATTATGATGCACATATAAAAGACAAGGGACTTAAAGAAGGAGACTTAGTCTTAGTGTACACCCTAAAACAACACGCCAAGAAGTTACAAAAACGCGGATACGGACCTTTGATCATAAATCGAATCTCTACTAGTGGTGCAGTCAATCTCGCCATGCTAGACGGAGACATTCTTCCCAACTACATCAGTGGATGTAGAGTAAGACGATTCATGGAGCCTTTGACTGATCAAATGCTAGCACGATTGATAGGTGCCCAAAATAGGAAAACAAAGGAAGAGCGAATTAGAGAGGAAGCTCGACAAGAAGCACTAGAGCGTATTAGGAAATGGAAAGAATGGATGAGGCAAAGAGACGAACGTTATCTCCAAGGTGACGAGCCTATCCCTATGGCAAACTACCAAGTCAATAATCATGATACAATGGGTAGGTGTAAAACACAACCTTACCTAAACTTAGGGATTGGCAAAACAAAGTACCAATTGATAGATGCATTGATAGACTCAGGAGCAGGACTTAGCTGCATGCGAAAGAGAATAGCAAAAGAGCTGCAATTAGATTTGAATCCCACAAAAGCCCATTTAATAGGAATTGGAGGTCACACCCTAGAATGTATTGGAACTACGAATGTATCCCTCCACCTAGGAAATTCCTCAATGGAACAAAGAGTTCTAGTGTGCGAGGATGAAGATTTGATAGAAGACTTCATTCTAGGACATGACTGGATCATTGAGACAGAGGCATGTATCCATCTAGCTCAAGGCTATATTTCGGCTAAAATAGGGCATAAGGAAATTTTTAGCTTACTTGAAGAGAAAACTTGTACTCAAACAAATATACAAAGTTTAGAGGAAGCTCAGACAACGATATTGGAAAGTATCAATAAGGTTCACCACACAGATACCACATGTATAGAAGCTGAAACTTCAATCCTAGCGACGTCAGCAATAGAGTCGAAGTCATTCAATGCAGTTGAAGGAAAGCCAACCGTTAAGGAGATTTGCTCTCCTACACCTGCTCGAAACATCAAAAGATCACACTATTGGAAACCAACAAGCAGATACTCATATCAAGGCCCACCTAAATATCAGTGGGTACGCAGGGATCAAAAGCAGAGTCGAGAAACGTCCGCACCCACTCTTAAGAAGGAAACAGGAATCACCAAACCAGCTTCACAGAAGTACATACAAGAAGAATCAGTGCAAATATGGATCCCCAAGCCCTTGCTTGAAGCTCAAAGATCGCGACTTCAGATATGGATTCCCAAAAAAATCACACGAGCAGCTAAACAGGCTTTAAAGACAAAAGAAGAAGTACTACATCAGACAAGGCGAAAGACAACAACACATAAGAATCATCCGGGAAACTGGAAAAGCAATGCCAATTTCACTCGGACAATGGAGGAAGAAAACAGAACACAAGAAGCTGCAAGGATCAAGGATACGAACCGACCTCTCTTAGTGTTCATGAAATGGATCTGGAAACCAAAGTAACCACGAGGAGCAAAGGATCGAAGAGATAAAGCTTTCCATTGCACTCATCAAATTTTTAATGCACCTCAAGTAAGCATGATAGGGCCACCATACAAGGCCAAGCATTCGGCACAAGATGTACCTTATCAAACTAGTGGTGCACATTCTCCAAAAAAGAGTAGATCTTAGCTTCATTCTAAATAGGAATGGACCTACTATGTATATAAATAAATGCTTCGGCTACTCTGACTTTTATTTTCTTTCAGCAATAAAAACCAAATTGGAAAAAATGTATGGTAAGAGATCTCACTGATGGATTAATGGGGAGATGGAGTGACGACGACAATAATCACTTCAATGCACTACATCATTGTATACAGTTATGTGAAGCTAATGCACTTTTACGTACAAGTGCAGATGGCTTCCGAAGATTCTGAAGAAACCGTACAAGAGGAAGTGATGTATTTTCCTCCCCAGAGTATCACAAAGGCCAAGGGACACTGGTTCCGTGAAGACCAGCCTGCAGGGGACTACCTGTTCCTGGCAACAATCAAAATCATGGACACAGATCATCTGTTTCCAATAATGTCCCAGGATTTTCGAGTGCAACATACACTTCCTTCTGTTGAAGAAACCATGAAGAAAGCAGGCATACATAAATATTTTGAACTGCCAATCTATAAGCCTGATTTTCAAAGATGCACTCAAGTCATGAATACACTACAGCCAGCACTACATGATCCTTTGGTGCCGGAAGCTAGAGTAATGGATAAAGCAGGCGAATGGGTGATTATTCAATTCACACATGAGTTAATCAAGGAAGCCTTTGGATGGGAGAAGGATGGGGTCACAATAGTGAAAGAAGAAAGTAAAGGTGCAAAGACCCGAACCTTCGTCGACATCAACCGTGTGGACATAGAGGATGAGGTCCGATTGATCCACCAACACTTTTGTTTCCCGAATATGCACAGATACACGGCTCCACAAAAGATCATTGTGCAATTATTGTCCCATGCCATCAAGCAAGTTGGGAGTCAAATCAATTTGACTCCATATGTTCAAGAAAGATTGTTCGAGGCCAAGAAGCAATGGAAGAATAAAAAGTTCCTAAATGGCAGTGTGGCACTAACCATCCTGATCTACCATGCCTTAGGAATGAGGGAACATTTACAAGAGATGCCATCATCAACCGTCATTGCTCAATATGCCAAAGTGGCGACCGTTCCTAAGAAAAAGAAAGGAGCAAATATTGTGGAAGTGGCAGAAACAAGCTCTCAACCTAGAATGAGAGGAACCAAAAGACTCCGGGAAGCCAAGCTACATGAAGAAGACACACCAACTACCAAGAGGATCCATGTACTCCCCAAAACTACTATTGAAGGAACGAAAGGAATAACGGCAAAAGACTTGACAGATGCTCTGGAAGAGACCCATCGATATACAGAAGGACAAGTCAACTTACCAGTCCAGGGTCATCATTATCAGCAGTCAGAACAAGCAAGGGAAACAAAGACCAAACTCACAAAAGTACATAGATATCAGGAAATAGGGCTAGAGAACTCTAGTTCTGGATCAGACGGCCAAAATGAGCCCAATACCTCGTTATTGGATGTAGATATTCAAAGTGAATCAAAAGATGACGGCCAATGGGAGGAATTAAATGAAGTGAATTATAACGAAGAACAAAAAGACCTCAAGCAGGAGGATCACATAACGAAGGTCGATCAAAGTACTAGGGGCAAGGAAGCAAAAATGGAAGGTCAGCATACTTTAAAACTTAATGAAAGTTCCAACATCCAAATCAAGGAGGCCACACCACCCCAAAAAATACGCATGAAGATCCCAAAGAAGGAATGTCAGGAAACACAAAAGGAAGATGAAGAACCCTTTACACCCATAAGGGTTGTGGCAGAACCGTCTCCCATGGATGTTACATTTCAAGGGAGTGCCACTAAAACTATTGATGTGTATGACGACGAAGCAGAACCGCAAGTGCACTTACAAATCAGACAACCACACAATGCAACGATCCATAGCGAAAAAGGAAAAGATGTACAAACAGGAGAAACCCCAAGCATACCCAAGACATGGCTGAATGTGGATATAGCTCAGCTCAAGCCTGTGGTACAAGACATGATCAGAACAGCACTAGACACATAGCAATTAATGGTTGATGCTGATGAAGATTATGACCAAGCCATGCAGGACAAAATCGAACTTCAAAAATGGGGTAAGAATCTCTCTACTGAGTTAGAGACAGTAAAAGAACAGGTAGTAGAAAAAGAAATTGAACTGAAAGAAATCAAAAGAAAATACAGCCTGCTAGAGACAGAAAATGAGCTATTAAAAGAACAACTACAAGAAGTCACCAAAAAACTACAAGCAAATGAGGCTGAAAAGGCACGCATGACATCAAGAAGCAAAATTCTGGAATCACAGATTAAAGGGTACATGGATGAAGCAGAGGCGTTAAGACAACGGAACAAAGAGCTTATGGCCGCTCTTTTAAGCGATCACCCAGTCGAAGTGCAAGCCAAACCGGAACAAGACATCAAAGGATTAGAAGAGAAAGTAATTATGTATGAAGATCAGCTCAAAAAGGAGCAAGACACAATTGCCGAATGGGAGAAAAGATACATGGATGACACAGCTGCCTTGAGAGCCAAATGGAAGAAAGCTGAAACTGACTATCTGCGACAATGTAAAGAAGATACCGATCAGATGGACATTGTAGTACAAGAACTTCTCAAACACAAAGATATGATGGCCAAGGCCACTGAAGAACTAAAACAGAAGAATGAATGTATTAAGGAACTTCAAGATCGGCTAGGACAAAAAGGAAAAGAGGGGACACCAGTAGTTCCAACTTCTGCAGAGGCTACTGTGGAGACTGAGGTATGTCCTCTATCTTCCCCCTCATATCATTCACCGGTAAAGGAGGAAAAGGAGGTTCACATTGAACCTAACACTCGGGAAATTGCAGAACTGAGCAGACCAGAAAGGGCCCTACTGGTGTCCCAACTTACGACAGAATTTGAAGATCAGATCATCAGGATCATGAAAGAAGCTCAAATAGATAATAAACAATTAGAACAAATTCTGAAGCCCTTTAATGTACCATACGGATTACTTAAAGAACAAACTCAATATTATATAAAAGTCTGCAACGAATAAAGATCCAGACCACAACCTTCAATTCAGGCATGACACTTTCAATTACACTCAAGAAGAGTTCGAGAAGGCGGATCCAATATGGCGACGAAAGATTTTGGAGAAGCATCCCACGTTGCGGGTATAGTGGGAAGCATCACCATATGCACTTCAAGTAAATCCATCTTTTTGTCCTATACCCCGTAGACGATCTTGGCCGCAATTTTAGGAAGGACAGCGCCAGGGCAGAATTAATAGTCAGTGGCTCAATTATCCACTATTACCTAGTCCGCCACATAATTACTTACCGACCGCGGAATACATGGTAAAATCTATGGAATTTTGGATTACCAGATATGCTACAGTGCCAGATTTAGCAGTAAAAATGACCAATAAAATTTTCAGCATGCTACTAACAGTGCTAAAAGTGTTCCAACATGCCAAATATACTTTTTTGAATTTCATTGGCATTACGCAAGGTTCAGAAGCCTTAATTTTTTATTTATCTACCATTCCCAGCCGACTTACTATTATGGCATATTATTCTCGCTTTATGTTTTTGCCATCACCATATATGCAGACTTTTGAAGAAGCATTCTTTACAGGCTTCTTCGAAATTGATTCAGAGATTTTTGTTAAAATGACTTCAAATTTAAATGCAAGACTGGTGGCCTATGAAACAAGTTTCTTTGCTGATCATAGACAGGTGCCAGAGGACGGAGTAAAGTCTCAGCAATGGAAGGAGTTCATGCTATGTCACGCTAATCTGCTAAATCAAAGAGAGCAACACACCATCCAAACCTACACACGTCGCCACAAAAAGCCTGTCGGGGATGACAGAGTTCAGGAGGAGGGATGTGTGGAAGGGGAATCAAGCAAAAAAAGAAGAAGAAGAAGATCAAAGTAAAAAATAACTCAATAAAGAATAAAACAATGATATTTGAAGACATATCTCTGCAAGAAGCCCCGCAGGGGTGCATCACCCATCTCTGCACAGAGCCCCGCAGGGACACACACACCAAGGAAAAGCACGCAGCTTAGAGGAGGAACGAGGGCCAACAAGTATGCCATATGTGGATGCCTCAACCCCTTGAGTTACAGAGGATTCAGATCAAGGATTACGAGCTACATCCGCATATGTGCACTAATGGCGTGCGTGGCAAACCAAATTAACAGGCTTTGAGTAATGCAACCAGGTCCGATATGTGAAAACAGGACAAATCCGAGCGCCTCTAAAACGTAATGCAAGATCAAGAATCAGGCAGAACTGACCAAAGGAAGCACGCGCTGATCGAGACAAACAAGAAGTAAAGCCTGTCAAGGGATGACAGAGACGAAGAGGGGGAGAATGTTGCAGAGCACAGAAGAGCACAAGGCAGAGAAAATGAAGGGCCCCAAAATTTTCCCGATTTGGACACATAAATTTTGTATTATAACCACTCTTGTATATATTTTCCGTTGTAAATGCACTAGAGGAGTCCTCTAGATGCATCCCCACAAAAGATTAGAAGCTTACCCATGTAAATTAGTCTTTTAGGAATTAAAGTGCCGGTCTCTTGTGTGAAAGGACCAAACTTAGGGCACTAGTATATAAGTCACTTTGTGACTCTTTGTAAGCACTTTTTGCCATTGTGAAGAAGGAGCTCTACAGAATTTCGAGTTTGCCTCTTTCATGCTGATTTTGATCTTCATTTCGCTCTTGTATGTGTGTGTTATGCTTGAAATGCATGTGTAGGACTGTTGTCTACCCCTTCCCCTTGCTTTTGAGCTGCTGTAGTGCGTGTCCAAGCTAGGACGAGTTGTGGCGTGGGTGTTGGTGTCTCCCATCATTCACTGTTTTTGCCATAACTTGAAGCAGAGTGGTCAAAATCAAGTGAAACCACTTCCAGTAGATGCGTCTCGTCGAGTACCCTATTGCCTATATTCGGAGTTCTAGGCTGGGAGAAAACCTCAAAATATTAAAAACTGCTGTAAGAAGCTTGCATCAAACACTTTCAATAATTCAGTGAGTGTGAGAGGTAGTAGTCTTTTCTCATGTATGCTAGCTAAACCACTTCATTTTCCATCACGTGTGCACACATCTTCATACGCTTGGTACGTCGTTCCATTGGATTGACAATTAGATGTGTGTTAAGTACCCACTATATGCACTTGTGTGGCAATTGAGGTACAGTCTCATTGGCACAAGTCCTTGAGTCTTCTTGACTCGAGTACACAGCGTGCTTCCGCAGACGTCTATCTCCAACAATTGGTATCAGAGCAAGTCGTCGCTTCATCTAGGGTGCCGTCGACACTCCTCCGTTTGCAATCTCAGATTTGCACGAAATTTGGTGAGCATACTCAGCGTGATTCAGAGATCAAAACGGCTTTGCTCTATGGTGGCGAAATCGCGATCTGAGCTCGTTTCGGCCTCCGAACGCACTATCGTAGCGCTTGTGTAGGCTATTTTGTCTTTTTGTGCCAAAGGTATATACCAGTTTCTGTTCGCCAGTTTAAGCATCTCGAAGTCTACTACAGGTCTAGCAGAACACGTCTAGGCAGTTCTGTTCAACTTTTTGAGATACAGTCAATTTTCTGCATCAAAGTATTTTAGTCACTGGCCATGGCTGAAAGTAGTGATGTATTCCATATGTTGGCTATTGCGGATACGTTGGATGGTACCAACTACCCATTATGGGCTTATATGATGCGACATGTATTGGTTGCAAAAGGATTGTGGAACATTGTGCAGGGTGTTGAAAGACGTCGTGTTACACCTGTAATAACAGGAACTACAAATACAGGTGCTAGAGCTGATGAAGATGGTGTCGAAGATGATATTGTGTAGATTCCTGTTCGTGCTGTTGTTCCTACTGCACCTACTACAGAGCACATTCGTTGGGATGGCAAAGATGCCCAGGCACATGCGTTGATAGCTTTGTTTGTCAAACATGCCATTATTCCTCATATTCGCTCTTGCAGAACAGCTAAGGATGCTTGGGATACACTTACCACATTGTACCAAGCTAGGAATGAGGCTCGTGTTGCTTACTCCGAAAACAGTTGGAGAGTGAGCACATGAATGAAGGTGATTCCATGGAGAGTTTCCTAACAAAGATCAAACACTTGAAGGAACAATTGATTTCTGCTGATGAGGTTATACCAGATAGCTCACTTGTGCAGACCGTTCTGAATGGTCTTCCTGATTCATATCAGAGTTTTGCTTCTACTCTTCGGTTGATGATGAAAGGCAATCCAAATGCCTTATCATTTGAGGAGTTAGTCTGTGTTCTGTTGCATGAAGATCAGTCCAGGGAAAACAGGTCCATTATGCGAGTTGCAAATCAAGCTTTCCTGGCTAGTCAGAAGGGCAAAGGAAAATGGAGCTCTTCAACTAGTAAGCAGAAATCTGCTAATTCTGCATATTCAAAGAAGGAAGATAAAGATGAGAAGAAATCAGAAAAGCAGAAATTGTTTTGTAAGTACTGTAAAGGGAATGATCATATCATAAAGAACTGTCCAAAATTGGCTGCAAAAGAGACAAAGAAGAAAGAGGTTGGAATGGTTGTTGTAGAGGCCTCTACACCAAAAACAGAGTCTGCAAATCTTGTGCAGGAAGAAGAATGGGCATTTACTACTGTCTGCAGTTTTGACCCATCTTCTCATGAGCAGTGCATGTCTGTAGTAGACTCAGATGTTTGGTATTTTGACAGTGGGGCGACCAAAAATATTACCTCACAGCGCAATTTCTTCTCTTCACTCCAGCCTGCCCCTACAGTGAATACTGTTACATGTGCCAACAACTCCTCTTATCCTATTATGGGAGTTGGTAAGATCATTTTGACTACTGCTGATGGTAGTTCTTTCACTTTGTCAGATGCTTTATTTGTGCCAGGGATCAAAAAGAACCTGTTATCGGTTTCTACATTAGCCAAGATTGGATTGGTTGTGAAATTTGTTGATGACAGGTGTACATTTCATGATCTGTCAAATGGCGATGTGATTATTGCTTCTGGCATTTTATGTCATGGGCTGTATAAGCTCATAGACTATGAAAGATCTAAAAATGATTTGGCATGTGCAGTAAATGATTCTCAGGCTATGTCAGATGCAAAGCTTTGGCATGCACGCTTTGGTCATCTGAATTTTGCTAGTTTGCTACGCCTGCAGAAATCTGAAATGGTGTCCTCTTTGCCCAAACTTGAGGCACCTAGAAAACATGTTTGTGAAGGCTGTATTTTGGGCAAAATGCAGCGTTCCTCCTTTCCAAAAGATGGTTCAGTTCGGGCTACATAGAAATTGTAGCTTGTACATAGTGATGTCTGTGGTCCTATGCAGACATCCTCTTTTGGAAATTACCTTTACTTCGTGACTTTCATTGATGATTTTTCCAGGCATGCATGGGTATATCCACTCAAGGAAAAGTCCGAAGTGTTCATGTGCTTTAAACATTTTTTGGTTTTGGCTGAAAATCTGTCAGCATGTGAAATGGGCACCCTCCGTTCTGATCGAGGGGGGGAATATATGTCTTCTAACTTTAATGCATTTCTGGCTAAACATGGGATAAAACACCAGTGTACAGTATCGTATACACCTCAACAGAATGGAGTTGTTGAACGAAAGAACAGGTCTCTCATGGAGATGGCGAGGTGTATGGTCAAGAGTCAGGCTTTACCTCATAGTTTCTAGCTTGAGGCTGTCATGTGTGCAGCATATGTACTAAACAGGTGTCCCACTAAAGCACTGCAGTCTATCACTCCATATGAGGCTTGGCATGACCGCAAGCCATCTGTTGCACATCTGCATGTTTTTGGTTGTTTGCTAGTGGCTGAACAACATCGCAAAAAATTAGATGATAAGGCAGTAAAATGTATTTTTGTTGGGTATAGTTCTGAAAGTAAAGGGTATCGTCTGTATCATCCACAAACTAAACGCATCCTCATTAGCCGTGATGTTGTCTTTGTGGAAGATGTTATTCAACCATTGCTTTCATGTACTAAGGAGACATCTGTTAGCTCTAAAGACATGTATGATACTTTGATGCCTCTTTTTACAGGTGGGCAGTCTAGTGCTGGTCCTAATGAGGTAATTTCTCAACCTTTGCAGGTTTCATATGATGATGCAGATCATTCCATTTCTGATGCAGATTTACGTGATGCACTTGTTGATGATAGAGCTGATATTGAGCAGGCAAAAACTATGCCAAAATGGCTAGTGCAGACTTTGTGTGATAGCAAATTTTATGCACCTTTGTCATATCATGCTCGTTCAGGCTCTCATAGTGCCTCCTTTGCATCAGATTGCTATGCTATGGCTGCGTCTAGTCTCTGTGATGAGAATGAGCCAATTTCTTTTGATGAAGCACAAAATTCAGAAAATTGGATGGCTGCTATGCAATCTGAATATGATGCTATAATGAAGAATGGTACATGGTCTTTATGTGACTTGCCTCTTGGAAAGAAGGCCATTGGCACTAAGTGGGTATACAAGCTGAAGCGTAAACCTAATGGTACTGTTGACAGGTATAAGACTAGGCTTGTTGCAAAGGGTTATGCACAGGAAAGAGGCATTGATTTTGATGAGACCTTTGTTAGTATATGATCAATGTCTACCCCTCATGATTGTATGCACATTTTGTAAGGCCCCCTTTATGAGGAGAAGCCAAGCGTGCATTACCCAATTGATGGGAATCCCAACTTGAATGTTGGATGAAGGTCATATTGGACCATGTAAGATATTATAAGGAAAGGGAGTTACCAGGGTCCCCAATTGTGGGGTCCGGGGCAGCGGTGAGCAGCCCCGGCTGGGGGGTCCAAGGTTGGTTCAACCAGTCTAAGCCGTGTATGGCAATTACGCGGGCGGTGGCCGCCCACGCTCTACCGCCCATGTATTGCCGTCCATGGCACGCCACCCATGATCCTATATATACATGACTTCTGCACTACCTAAGACACCGAGTTGAGCCAGCATACCTCTACCTTGTATCTCCCTATCTAGAGTTGTCTAGATCACCATTTAAGCTCTACCTTGAGAGCGCACGGGTGGACAACGCCATCATCTTTGTACTTGCTGCTAGTAGAAAATTGTTGAGATTCTCCTATATCTGTTATCTTCTCTGCTATTGCTCCTGTGTTATATTGCGTAACTATTGTCTTACAACCTTTGCACCTACATGCCGTATGACTACTGTTTGGAGCATTTGTGCACTTACAGCCCATCACGGTTGGAATGTACATCAGTTGGACATTAAAACAACATTTCTGAATGGTGACTTGCATGAAGAAGTGTATGTTTTTCTGCCCCGTGGCTTTAAGCAGAAAGGGCATGAAAACCAGGTGTGCAAGTTAAAGAAGGCATTATATGGTTTAAAGCAAGCACCACGTGCTTGGTATGAGAAGATACATGCGTATCTGGTTGCACATGGTTTTGAGAACAGTCCAACTGAAAGCACGTTATATGTTAAGCGTGCTAATGATGTGCTTTTTATCATCATTGTCTATGTTGATGACATGCTGCTCATTGGTCCTATTGAGAAGCATATTGCTGATTTTAAGGCTGATTTGCATGCCTCATTTGAGATGTCTGATTTGGGGCATTTGCATCACTATTTGGGCATTCAGTTTATGCAAGTTGATGGTGGAATGGCTTTGTGTCAAATGAAATATATTGACACATTATTGTAGCATTTTGGCCTTGAAGACTGTAAGCCTATTGCCACTCCTATGGAGACAGGTTTATGATTGAGTCTTCATGATGCTGGAGATGCATTTGATGCTGTTCTCTATTAGCAGGCTGTTGGATGCTTGATTTACTTATGCATTACTTGGCCAAATATTCAGTTTGTTGTCTCACAGATGAGCAGATTTATGCATTGCCCAGGAGTCAAGCATTGGTAGGCGGTTAAGCGCGCCTTTCGCTACTTGAGTGGTACTCGGCTACTTGGGTTGTTTTATCCCAAGGGGGGATCACTACCACCAGATTTGCATGCTTTTTCTCACTCAGATTGGGCTGGTTGCTATGACACTCGTGTATCCACTAGTGGTTTTTGCTTCATGCTTGGTAGCTCATGTATATCTTGGTTGAGCAAGAAGCAGCCTACTGTGGCCACTTCTAGTTGTGAGGCTGAGTATAGGGCAGCTTTCACAGTGACTGTTGACTGTGTGTGGCTCAAACGCCTTATGGTTGATTTGGGTGTTGGCCAGTCTTCTGCCACCACCATGTTCACTGACAGCCAAAGCGCATTGGCAGTTGCGAGGAACCCTGTGTTCCATGCTCGCACTAAGTACATTGAGGTGCATTATCACTATGTCAGGGAGAGGTTCTCTGCTGGGGAGATCAGCTTGGCATATGTGCCCACGCAGGAGAACATTGCACACCTTTTCACGAAGGCTCTGCCTAGGGAGAAGTTTGAAGCTTTTCGCAAAGCTTTGGGCTTACTTCCTTTTCTGGAGTGACTTCCACATAGCTTGGCACTTCCTTATACATGAGTGCCAGCTACTTGTTCACCACATCACTCCCAGGGGGGATTTGTTGATATATTTAGGTAGTGATGTGTGTGAACACACTAGGACCACCGGGGTACTTTTTTCCCTCTTTAGGAGGTTTTTTTCCCTCGGCTTGTATATATGCCTATTGCCCTAATGGGCTACTTATCTTTGTACATTCTCTAGTAATACATTCAGTATTGTGTGTTTGTGCTCCAAGCTTCTTCTTCTTCCTTGTGCTGTTTGCGTGCTTCCGCAGACGTCTTTCTCCAACAGGAACTTGTTAGATGACATAGTGCCAATTACAACCATTACAACAAGAAGAGAAAGATGGGGGGAAATATTTATCTTATGTCGCTACTTCAATCTTTATCATCAATGAAGAGCTTGATCCTACACCCATGGACCTAACCCATCTTGTTACCAAGGGATTTGTAGATGACAAAAAGGAACCACAAACAGAAGCACTTAACGTATTGGAACAAAGTGATAAAATAAGTAGAGAATATCTAGATGCTATGGTGGAAAAATTAACTAAAGATAGTGCCTCATATGTGTTGTATTATATGGGGAGCATATCCTAGAGGAGGTTGTGAACCAACCCTTACACCATAGTTATATAGGCTCACACATGAGTGGCATGTGGCACTCATGTATGAAGCCAATTGGGAGTTGCTAATTATAGAGAGTGAGAAAAATAAGTAGAGCATATGTCGTTGGGTGGTGAATCTATCTGATGTCTTTGTCTTTTTGTTAGTTCCTTGTCATATATCTCGAATTTCATGTTGGAGTCAAGCAAAAGGTGGAAGAGCTCATGAAAGGAAATCTATCACTAGTATCCAAGCTAGCAGATGTCCATGCAATAGGCCATAGGTGGAGATGACCATGCAACACCCCATAAGAAGAGGAAAGTCTATGTGAAAGGCCATTTTCACAAAAACAGACTCCAAGGATAACTCATGTGGGTAGGGAGAGGAGCCAAATTCCTCCTCACTCACCCCTCTTAAATAGTGGAAATGAGGAAGCAATCCTTATTTAACATTCAAAAACGCCACCACAATCAAGTAGACCTCTTTTGAACTACAATACTGACCATATTATGTTAGCACTCTCTATGCCTGGCATGCCAAAATATGTGACCTCCTAGCTTGTTATAAGCAAACCTTTGAAGACATGTTCACAACAGGATTTTGGAATACCATTATGAGGTGTGAGCAAGCAATGTATTGTGAATTCTATAGAACAACCCAACTTGAGATCCTAGGCGAAATTGATTGGGAATGTCTGCAATTTTATCTAGCAAAGGGACTCATATTACAAGAACATGAAATAGCCATGAATGTCATACAATACTACATTGACCATCCTACCCAACAAAGGTTTATCAAGGACTATAGACACTAGAGAGGGGGGAGTGTTAGAAGTGTCAAAGGACTAGAAGGCCAAAGAAAGGGATTAGAAGGATCAAGAATATAGAACATTCATGAATCATTAATATATATATATATATATATATATATATATATATATATATATATATATATATATATATATATATATATATATATATATATATGTATGTATGTAAGTATGTATGTATGTATGTATGTGTATATGTATATGTATATGTATATGTATATGTATATGTATATGTATATGTATATGTATATGTATATGTATATGTATATGTATATGTATATGTATATGTATATGTATATGTATATGTATATGTATATGTATATGTATGTGTATGTGTATATGTATGTGTATGTGTATGTGTATGTGTATGTGTGTGTGTATGTGTATGTATGTATGTATATATATATATATATATATATATATATATATATATATATATATATATATATATATATATATATATATATATATATATATATATATATATATATATATGTGTGTGTGTGTGTGTGTGTGTGTGTGTATGTGTGTGTGTAGGGAAAGAATAGGTCAAATCAAATTGTCAGAAATTATTTTCAATCAAGAGTTATTTTCATCACTACACCAACCTTGTAAACTCCATTTTGTTCAAGTCAAGGATTCCTCAAGCTTGAGTACTAGAAGTACCTATGTATCAAATTTCCTATTTTTTGAGCTCTCTTGAGCCGCCAAATAGGTGTAGGAACCTATTTTTCAACTAGGCCAGACAATAGGTATGAACTAGGCCAAAGCTAATAAAAAAACTAAAGAAAAAGAGCTAGAGAGTATTTTGGGGGTTGGTTGGCTTTTTAGAAGTGTGGCTTGGTAGAGGTTGAAGCTTTTGTAATATAGTTCTTTTGTAATCGAAAGTAAAGACTTCCATTGTTCATATCTTTGTTCTTGCCTTGTATGTGCATGTGTGTGTATGTATGTGCATGCTTGTGTGCTTCTCACTCACTCACTTGTGCATTCCACTTGCTCAAGATCATCGTGCCATCCTCACATCTCCGCGGATTGATGACTATGAGGTGGATCTCCTCACATTGATCTATCTCAAAAACACCTAAGTTTTCTATGTTGTATTTTGCACCATGAATTTGAGAAGCTATTATCTTACTGATCCATGGGGTCTTACTAAAGATCCATAAAAGAACATCATTGGATTATTTAGGTACTTTAATAGCACCTAACCACCATATATCTTTCTTAGATTGAACACTATATGTACAACTAGAGCTAGAGTTATTACTTTCATCACATATGGCATTCATCATAGCTTCATTCATGAGTGTCAAAATCAATCTCTCCATTCATCATCCCTTTATGATTTGACATTCATCTAGCTTCAATATAAACCTCAATTTGGTACTAGATTTTGCATAAATTACCAAAAATTTTATAACGTCAAAATACAATGCATATCAAGGTAATAATAATGGACATACTTGGTATGGTAGATCTGTAAAATCAAACCATTGTCTGTTGAAGCCTCTCTAAATAAATGAATATTTTGTACTTTCTGTAAGGGAATCCCTTTCCAGATGAGCTTTTCAATTCTTTTTTCGATGTAATTCAATGATAAATGGAAATAGACATAATATCCTCTATATATAAGTAGTTTCCAAGAATACTGACTATATTCTCATTTGACGTTGATGTTTTAAGAGTTACCTTGTAAGGGCATGGAAAAATATTGTGAAAAATACATTTTCTTTGTAATGCATGTTTCAAAAGATTGTATAATGCACTCTATCCTCTAATACTAATGCTTGGTTCATCCCATACCACCTACCCAATATCTAGGAGTGATAATATCTTGTAATTTTCCTGTTAGATCTTTATTCACTTGCATATTAATAAGCTTTCCTATGGGTGACTCCGAAATTCTAACCACATGCTTGTTGGTCAAACAAGAATTTGATAACTTGAATTGATCCTCTGTTGTAGATGAAGCACTAACATCTTCAATGATTGACCTACATAATATAAAAATGAATATTAAAGACTCCAAAAAAATACAAATGCAAGACAAAAATCATTGCAAAATTGCATCTTTTGCATGCTCCACCACCAATTGAAAGAGATTCAAAGGATGCTTATGATCGTTTCCTATATTGCATTCCAGATGGAGTCTCTCTCAACTGTTGCACATTGATTTTTAACTTCTCAATGATGCTCTCCTTTTCTTCTATGTGCTTTTAAAGCTCTACAAGTTGTTCTTGTAAAGATATGATTGCACTTTCTAAAGTGACTACCCTTGTATGATTGAGTTGATATTATTGAATCCAATACTTAGTAGTTGTAGTTGAATGTGTAGATAATTGTTGGCAATAACCTAAGAGTTCACATTTATTGGCACCAATGAACTGAAGTAAAGTTGAGAGGTTATGGAATTTTGGATGGTAAGAATGTTGGAGAAATTCTATGACAAGCCGAAGTATTGGATTGAGTCCCACAAATTCAAAGAAGAAGCCTTAAAATGAAGACAATGTAAAGTTCACTTGTGAACTACCTCTTGTAACTTTTGAAGACTTTACTTAATGTAAAAGTGAAAGAATCTTAAGTGGTTGAGTCCACTTGATCAAAAAGGGAAAGAGGAGCCACGAATTCATGATTTGTGGTAGATAGAGAATCAAATCAATCACTAATTGATTTGAGAGTGATTGAGGGAAGTTAGCCTCCCAAGCTCAACTATAAATAGATCGTAGATTTAGTCATAGTTAGAGAGACCTCAGAGAAGACCTTGAAGAGCTGAGCTTTATGCCATATCAAGGTGTGATTCTAAGGCACACATATTTATAAGTAAGTCCATTTTATTGTACAATCAATATACTTTCATTTTCATGATCATTTGAGTTCATATTTCCATGTTCTTGTGAAGTGTACTACTCAATGCCATATCTCTCAGTTTTCTTAGTCAGATTGTAGAGATGGTTTCTCTGAGCTTGGTGCATCATTTTTAGTGATTTAACTTGCAAACGTTATCTCTATAAGTCTACTATATTCTAAACAATTTTCATTTAGGTGTTTCAATCATCAGTTATGTTCAGTTGACATCAGCCCTGTCTGTTCATTTTCACTTCTCTGTCAGGTACCCAACTTTTTTACTCATCTTGTCAGAGTTGTTTCTCAGTGTGTACTTATCCACATTCAATGATTTAACACTTGTTGGATTCCACATAATATCTAGTATAATAATACAAAGTTTCCTAATCATTGGATTCTTAACACCTGAGTTATGTTCATTTTGTTGCTCACTGGTCTCATTATTGTAGTAGCCCATGCAAATCGAGATGATGTCATCACTTGTTAAACATGATTCTCAGTGTGTGGTTCATTATTTTTTATGAGATTACTCTTGAAAGTTAGCTCTTTAAGATAACTAGACTTCTCCAAAAGGAATTAAGCTAATTGTTGCTGTGCTCAGAGAATTATGCAAAACACTGGAAAGGTGTATGAACCAAAATAGCAAGTTCTTCACCTCTGAGCTAACTCCAACTTATCTGTTTTGATCTATCTTTTTGAGAGTGATCTTCCAAGGTACATAGGGTGTCTAATAAATCCATGGCAAGTTAAAAGGGCCCACCACATACTCTTGGAGTTCATTTGGCTGGTGTAGATCAAGGAGTTTGCAACACCTCTTCATCTTCAAGCACATACCTATCTATCTCTTCATAGTGGTATCAGAGCAAGGTTGGACAACATGGCAGATGGATTTCTTTCATCAATTGACAAATTGGACAGAGCTAACTACTCAGCTTGGTCATTAAGAATGGAAGCCTATCTCCAAGGTAGAAGTTTATATGGTTATGTGGCTAGAGATGAAGTTATGCCAAGTTTCAAGAAGAAAAGTCAACCAACACAAGAAGAGCAAGAAAGATTGAGCACATGGTGCTCCAAGGATGCACTTGCAAGGTCTTATCTCCTCAACTCTATCTCAGATTTTTTGTTGCCTCACATTAGAAGTTGTAAGACATCTTAGGAAGTGTGGGATGCACTTGAAGCTTTCTTCTCTTCAAGTACTAAAGCTAGGAAACATCAACTATGGCTGGATTTCACAACTCTCAAGAAGGCTCCCAAACAAAATGTGACTGATTTTGTCACAAAGCTCAAGGACATAGCAGATCAGTTGGGAAGCGTGGGAGAGGTAATAGATGAAGAGCAAATTCTGAGGCAGGTCATCAATGGATTGAAAGCAGATGCCAAGTGGGAAGCATTCACCACTGCTATGGATTTGTACATGGACATGCATGAACATGATTTCAATACACTCATTGGATAACTACTTACTCAAGAGGCAAAGCTTATAAAAAATGGAGAAAGCTCTCAAGGTAATCAATCTTCATCTTTATACACTGATAAAAGCAAGTCCAAAGATAACAAAGTGTTAAACATTGTTTATTCTTCTAATTGTCAGAAGTGCGTTTAAGCGATTCTTGGGTTCTTGGGAGTGGAAGGGGTCTGTTAGACAGAGGCCCTGTACTTAGTTCCCAAACTCACTGCTCGCACCCAGTAATATACTAATGCTGAGAGCTCTATCAAAAATTTGTTGTACTTAGACATTACAGTTCAGAGTCTTAGCTCAACCACGTGTACAGAATACGCTAAGATGCTATGTTGCATCTGCACATAACTTACTGAACATATCAGAACAAGAGTCTTCATTCAACCTTCACAGAATGGATACTACACTCCGTCCAATATCCAGAGTCACAAAGAATCCCAGTGTTCAGATACACCGTACTGAAGATTCAGTACGCAATCCAGGGAATCTTTACTGTAGCTTAAACTTTGTCGTATGGGACCTGAACCTAGATACTATAGACAACTTAAGACAACATGGATACCAGAAGAGTTACCACGACTGCACAGACCTCGCCACATATTTGCAGAACATTTCAAGAAAAGAAACAACCCGATGCGCGAACTAGTTGAGACTCACAACCGCAATGAATACCATCAGACAACCAATAAGCCGAAACACAAATACACACAGAATACTTAGAAACTCGCCAAGATACTCTAGATTACTCAACTCGACACACAGTAACACTACAAACCAATCACTCAGACAAACAGTCTGGTGATCTCTCGAACGTCTATGGAGTTAACAAACAGAACAGGTGTCGACAGCAGACAAGACAAGAGAGGAACGTGAAACTCAGAATACTGGAGATTATGCAAACGACGTAATGCCCCGCTCAGTCACCCAGACAGACAATCTGGTGATCCATCATGGAACCGTCACTGGCGCGTCTTTCTTTCATTTATATAACTTTTTTACAAACTGTTTGTAACAACTTTTCACTCGTGCGAACAAGATTCAGTTATACATTCCCAATTCGGCGGCTGCTAACACTCTGGCATGCACGGTGGACTCGAACCCGCAGGTTTTACAAAACTATTGCTCTTCTATAATGCCTTCTAAGTACATATTTCTAGCTAATCTAAAGGTGCAGGCGATCTTTTTCTTTAGAGTTTCTAATACTTGTTTTAGGGTGTCCGGTTCTATTAATTGTGCATCTATTCTTATCGAACTTAGAGCTATGGCTTCATTGAGCAAAATTTCTGCTTAGGTCTACAGAAAGGCTTCCTGTAAATAAAATTCATTTGCAAGCGCCGCATCTCTGGATGTCTTCATTTCTACAACCTGTTGCTCCATCTTCTGTACTCTTTCCTTCTGATTTTCCAGCTGATTCTCCCTTCTTTCGATTTCTTGAATCTGAAAGTTTACTGTTCTTGAGTATGACTCCTTTTCGTGTCTGAGATCTGATATTAGCTTCTGTGTCTGAGCTTCCTTGGTCAAATAATGTTTGAGCATGTTGTTGACATCTGATAGATTTTCTTTTGTTCTTTGAAGTTCTTCTTCTGTTAGCTTAGCTTGGCTCTGCTGTTCTTTGTTTTGCTGTACCAGTTCATTGAGTTGGACTCTGGTCTCTTCCAATAGATTACCTAATGCTATTTTGGCATCTTCTTTATCCTTTAGTTTGATCTTCAACTGACTGATTTCGGCCTGTACTTCACTTAATAGCTTGTCCTTTTGGTTGAGATCTACCAGTGCGGTATCTCTTTGATCGGCAATTTTCTATTGTTCTGCAAGTTGAGCTTGGAGATGGGTAATTTGTGAGTGGAGCTGATGGTTTTCGACTTTAACCGCATCTATCTCTTCTTGCAAGGGCATGATGTCTGCTTCTAGGATGTCCACCTTGTGTTGTAGCTCATTCCGGATGTTATCTATGACTTCTCTCATTTGGATTGGTAATTGTTGTGATAGGTTGATGAGCAATTGACCCATGTTTGCCAATTCAGAGATTACGGGAATAGAAGGAAGTGGGAGATGTTGGCGAGGTGGAGATGAGGATGTGGTGAGGAGTTATTGGGAGTTGGGTGGGGAGTAGTTCGGTGATGAGGAAGAGGAGTCAACGGTTTCGGCAGGGTGAATGGGTTGGATGGGGATAATGGTTTTGATTGGCGACTTCGGTGGGGGAGTGCGAAGAACAGAATTTGACTGTTGTACCTTATCGCTGGTGTGTTGTGCAGTTTCTTTGGCTGTGGAGTCAACTGCCTTAAGCAGCTCTTCGAGCACTTCTTTAGTAACTTGTTCTTGATCTGCTTGTTGTTCCCTTTCAGACTATTGTTGGGATGCTTCTTCTGTAGAGGTTGTGTCGGCTTCAGTATGATTTTCCTGTTCTTGTTGCTCCTGGGAAGATGATTGTGCGGAGGATTCATGCTGCATCGATGTTGCGGTGTCGTGAAATGTTTCTTGGTCATGTTTTTCTTCTTCTTTGTCGTCATCTTTGTTTTCTTTGGCTGATCCCTGTGCTTCACTCTCAGAAGAACTGATTTTGATCCTCTTTCTGCGGAAAAGCTGGTTTAGCTCCTCTTCATCTTCTTCCTCATCGTCCCATAATTGTACAGATTCTTCATGTCTTAGAACAGGCCCACGGGGTGGTGGTTGTGCTGCGAGTATTGCCAGAAAAAGGAAGGACAGGATGTGCGGCAATCTGGACCTTGGCATGCCTCCCTTGTTTACCTGTTTAATTATGGATACGCACTCTCGGTGAGTGTGGTGGAAGAAGAATGATGCGAAGTTTACTGGTTCGTGAGTAGCTAAATCTATGGCGGAGTAGAAGGGACGGGATATTCCATAGGTGCATTTCTGTAGGTTGAGAATAGCTACTAAGAATTGGAGGGCTGATCTTTCAGGTTCTGGTCGACACAGTATCGCATACTCGTTTGAGGAATACCTAGGAAATAGTTCTATCATTCTTGCGACTAGCAGACTCGGGCCATTTTCCCGACCTTGCCGAGGGAGTCTAAATGCTTCTGCAAAAGCTTGGAAGGTGATAAGTGTACGGGATGGGAGGGAGGTGATCGGCCAACTCTGCTCGGTGGCAGGTGTGTTGGCGATGGCGGAGATGATCTGGGCAAAGAATGGGTGGGACTCCACTGAATGCCAAGGCATTTCAACGAAGTTGGATAGCCCACGAATGCGCAGGAACTCTCCTATGTCGATAGGGAGTCCATCACAGAAGGCGGCATAGTTAGCCAAAGCTTCCATGGCGCACACAGAGACAGTAAGCACAAGCACACAGAGCACAGGGTAAGAACATAGAGCACAAATCACACAAACACAATAGCGATTTTTGGCGAAACAAAAAAGGTTAAGTAGATGCGTTGCAGTGGAGAGCAATCAAGGATGACTAATCATCACGCGGTATTGAAATGATAATTCTTAACTTCGGTGTGCATGCGTGAGTAGCTGGCAAGGGCAGGGTGGCTGTGGACATAATTAGGTATCAAAAATGCGGATATTTACAAACTTATTTTATCAAGCACGCCAAAAAAGAAAAGAAAATAAAGAAAAGAGAACGCCAAAAAAAATGCGGCTAAGTGAAACGTTTCAGTGTGGGTTAGATGTGTGTTGGTACGGCCGCAGCTTCAAACCGTTGATGACTTTCTGAAGAGGAATTCCGGTCAATGTAGTGAGCCAAAAAGTTGTTGGGCCCACTTGTTCAGAAATCCGGTAGGGACCAAACCATGGTAACTTGAATTTGCCAGCAGAGCGATTCGACTTTGCATTGTAAAAGAGTACAAGTTTTCCCACCGAAAAAATTGGAGTCTTTAGATATCGATCATGTGTTCGAGCTTGTCTTAGCTGTACTTCCTGCATAGTCAAAAAACTGTGCCATCGATGCTCGTCTAATTCTCTGAGTGTATCCAATTGAAATGACAGTGATTCTTCAGGTAGCAGTTTCTGGGTGATTTCTACTCATAAACTTGGTACAACTATCTCCATCGGTGCTATTGCTTCTAATCCATAAGCTAGTTTGAAAGGGGTTAATCCTATTGTTACCTTGTATGTAGTCCGATATGCCCATAATACTACAGGTAGCAGTTGATCCCATCTTTTCGGTGCTTCTAAAATGAGTTTTAGAAGTATATTCAACAGAGTTTTGTTTGTACTCTCAGCCAAACCATTTGCACGAGGATAATGTGGTGAACTAAATTTATGTGTGACCTGAAACGAATGTGTGAGTACTTTCATTAAATTGTTGACAAAATGAGTGCCTTGATCTATAACAAGTTCTAGCGGTAAGCCAAAATGTGGAAAGACATCCTTCAATAGAAACTTAGCTAGCGCAACAGCTGTGGCAGACCATAAAGCCCAGGCTTCTGCCCATCTGGTAGCATAATCAGTACATGTCAAAATATAACGATTATTAGTGAGGATTGCTGGTGGTGTAATAGGGCCAATGAAATCTAGACCCCACTTCTGAAAAGGCTCTAATGGCAAGACAGGTTGTAAAGGAAAAGATGACGTTGCAGGGGTTGTCCAGATCTCTGACAATTATCACATTGTTTGACAAACTGTGATACATCCTTGTACATAGTAGGCCACGAGAGACCACTTTGCAGAATTTTTTGGTGTGTTAAGTCTACAACAAAATGACCACCGGAAGGAATTGAGTGAGCCAAATTAATGAATGAGTTAACTTCATGTGGTGGAATACAACGAAGTAAAACTCAAGTGTGATCTATATAGTATAATTCCCCAACAATCAATCGAAATCGGTGACTGAAAACTAAAATTTTCCTTCGTATTGCAGGAGAAGTCTGAGTAGGAAGGTATCCATCAGTGAGGAAGGTCAAGATCTGATCATAATATGTAGATGGCATAGGTGGGTCTGTACTTTCATCATTAGTCGGTTCAGAGACATGAATTGCCGGTGTTGTGTCATCTATACCGACCGAAGCTTCACCGGAATCTAAGCGAGAAAGAAAATCTGCTAAGGCATGTGAATTGCCTGGCCGATGAATAACTTCGTAGTCAAACTCTTGTAAAAGTAGAACCCATCAAGCTAATCGACCACCTAGCTGCTGTTGCCGAACTAGATAGACAAGTGCAGCATGATCTACATGAAAAGTAAATCTACGGCCCAATAAATAATGTCTGAATTTCTTGACAGAATATACTAGACCTAGACATTCTCTCTCTGTTACAGAGTAATTCTTTTCAACAGGGGCTAATCTTCGACTTGCATAGTACACTGGTCTGAACCACTTATCGGTTTGTTGCATTAGAACGCTTCCTATTGCTATATCTGAAGCATCAACAAATACATGAAATGAGCGATCCTAGTCAAGAGGCTGTAAGATTGGAACCTGTGTTAGTAATCCCTTTAGATGATCAAAAGCAGTTTGATAGTCCGGGGTCCAGTCAAATTGTCGAGGGGTCTTGGTTATCAATCGGTTCAGTGGTATTGCCAAATGAGCAAGCCACCGCAAGTGCCGACCATGCCATCTTACTTGGCCCATGAAGCGCATTACTTCCTTAGGTGTAGTGGGTACAGGTGCTTCTAACACAGCTGTGATTTTATCTGGATCCACCTGTATGCCCTGTGCAGATACAATGTGACCAAGTAGCTTTCCACATGAAACCGCAAACACAGATTTGTTTGGGTTCAAACAGAGTCTGTATTCTCTGCACTTTTCAAAGCAGCACCGTAAATGGAACAGGTGTGCTATCATCTTATCGAAAATTGAAAAATCATCAAGATATACTTGCATAAAAGAGGTAAGGTAAGGAGAAAATATTTCCTGCATTCACCTTTGGAACGTACTTGGGGCATTCCTTAATCCAAACCACATAACAGTACATGCGAAAACATCCTAGTTGGTAATGAAGGCATTGGTATATCCTATTCAACCATTCTAACTTGATTATACCCACTGTACACATCTAAGAATGAATACATTTCATGTCCTGCTACTCTATCAAGCATTGTGTCAAGAAAAGGGAGCAGGATTGGATCAGGCACTGTAGTTGCATTCAGTTTCTGATAATCTACACATATTCGTAACTGTTTATTCTTTTTAGGGACAATAACAATTGGTGAGATCCATTCAGCATGCTCTACTGGTACAATAAATGCGACTTTGAGTAGCCTATCAAGTTTTGCCTTTACCTGTGATGCATAGTTTGGATTCATTCGATAACTGGGTTGCTTAAGTGGTTTTGCTTTCGGCTTCAACATGACCCTGTGTTGATAGATGTGCAGGTCCAAACCCTTCATATCTTTATAATCCCATGCAAATACATAAGAAAATTCTCGAAGTAGTTGGATTAGATCTGCTTGAAATAATTCCAGTAAGCTCTCTATCTTAACAGGTCGTGGATTTTCTTCATCACCTAAATTGTAAGTGGTCAGTTGATCTTCTAGAACATAAAATTGTTGAGGCTTCTCTGTATTCTCAGCTGGTTTAAAAAGTTGTTGTAGATCAGCGTCATCTATGGTAGCCTTATCTTCTTTCATATCTTTTTCTGTTACAGTCATCACCGTACAAACTGAAGGATTCCAATTATCTACAACATATTGTAGATCAACAGTTCCTAGGGAGATCAAGTCAATGTTATTTTTCAGAAACTCTTCTTCTTCATCATGTGACAGCCCATCTAGCATATGGACTAGTTCCGCAAAATACGGTCTAGCATGCAACTCGCAAGGTTGTATAGCATCTAGTTTTACAACGTATTTACGATTATATCTTTGAAAGTGAGTTCCTGTGCAGACCAATCTTGTATCACCTTAGCGTGCTTCAGCCAAGGTCTGCCGAAAAGGAGATTATAATCAAGGGTGGATTCCAGTAATTCTAGTATGACAAAGGTCATTTTAAATGTTGTACCTTGTAAAGTTATTGGTACATTTCGTACAAGTCCTACGGGATGGACTCTTGACTGGTCGGCCATTCTGACAAAAAACTGAATTGGATCGATTTCGGTCCACCCTAACTTTTTACACAGTGTAGCAGTAGCAATGTTGACACCAGATCCTCCATCAATTAGTACCTGTGTGATTTTATGATTTTTATACCATACTGTAACTAAAGGAACTAAATGATCGACCGTAGAATCAGGTTCCGGTTGCACTGTTGTTGTTGCTGGAATGCAAGAAGACACATGACTGAACTGCTGTTGGAATTGTTGTCGAACTCTCGGTACTAGTGCAAGTAATTGGCCCAGAGGAAGAGTGATGGATGCTTTAGATAAAATTTCCCAGGCCTTTTGTGATTGGATTGTATTTTCCACAGATTCTAAAGATGATGCGCTTGCTGAAGATGATGTGCCTGCTTCTGAATTAGAATCTTGTTGTTGTGTTCCTTCCTCGGTTAACGGAGGCTGGGTCACCGGAATAGGATCGAGGAAGACTGGAGGTTCTGCGGTGGTCCATTGACTAGCTTTATCATACATCCTTTGTTGTTCACGTATGCCTGGTTCAAATATTTCTGCTGCTAGTTGCAGTTGTTTATCGGATCGGGTCTGAATTACTACAACGTGCATTTCTACTGGTGTGATTTGTACCATATTAGCCATTGGGTTTTGACGTTCTTTCTTCCTCTGATCATACTCAGCTGCATCCTTACAAAATCTTCTAATGTGACCAAATTCACCACAGAAATGACAGCGCGGTGGTGGCAAATTGGGATTTTCCGGTGCTGGTCTGGCCTGCCAGCGGTTTGCATTGTAGTTATTATTTCTCTGTCCTCTGTAATTTTGATATCCTTGTTGCTGGTTGTTTCTCATTTGCGGAGGTACATAGTGATTGGCTGGCTGCCCTGGTTCCTGTATAATTGCATTGACAGTTACTATTCCCTGCACTTTGGCGTTATATGCGCAATTTTTGGTGGTGTGTCCGGTAGTGTTACAGATAGCATAAAACAACTGATTAAGTGCACAAGTGGCACTAGTATGGCCTGAATTCTTGCATGTAGTGCAATACATCTGTGTAGTCAGGTCTTTGGCGATATTTCTATTTGCTTTTAACTACTCCAGATCTTCTGTAAATCCTCCAACCTTGTTCTCCAGCTGCAAAGCCATTGCAATCACTGCATCTAGTATCATAGCTCCTACACAGCATATGATCATAATCTGTTTAAGTTGTGGAGTCAAGCCATTGATAAACCATTGAGTAATAATGTCATCCGGTAGGTTGGCATGTGCTGGTGGTAACTACATCAAATGAGTCCTGAATAGAGTGGCGTATTCCTATATTGTTTGATTTATCTTCTGTCTATTGTTTTGCAGGTAGTAAAAAATTTTGGCTGGATTCTTCTTTACCCTGAATCTCTGCAAAAAGGCATCCCTTACTGCTTCCTAGGTGCCAAAATGATTAATATCATATTCTGTAAGCCATCTAGCTGCTTCGTTGACCAATGTCGATTGGAAAACAATAGCCTTATAAGCCGGATCAGGTGGATGGTTGAGCACTGTGTGACTTATCTCAAATGTGCGTACATGAGCATCCGGGTCATCTCCTGGGAATCCACCAAATTTGGTGTACGTTACTCCTGTTGGAGTCGGCCTTGGTGGGCATAGTTGTTGTTGTTGCTGTTGTTGTTGTTGTTGTTGCCCGTTCATGGCTCTGATGGTTGTATTGTGACTATCTTCTGTATCCAGGGGCTCAATATCTGAACTATCGGAATCTGTATCGTCGGCCTGGGCACTTTCCTGTTTGATAATCTTGTTCAGTATGTTTCAAATCTCAGTTTCAAACAAGCTACCTTCCTTCTTGATGTCGAATGTAGGGAAACTTACTCCCAATAGCGGTGATTGGACTGAAGATTCACCGAGAAATGGTAAACCGTCGCCGGAGAACTGTGATCTTTCAGCAACTATTACCGAAATATCACCGGAATGTGTCGAATCTTTGCCAAAACAAGGTGCTTTTTCTCCTTCACTAATTTCCTTGGCTAAAGTGTTTCTAGTCGTAAACAGATTTGAATCTTTACCCAATGTTGTTAAACTGACTTCAAGCTGCGTCCTGGTAGATTCTGGAGTTACTATATCTTCGACAGACTGTGCCGAAATTGTACCGGAATTTACCAAAGGTGTAGCACGTTCCACCGGAATATGACCGGAATCACTACTAACGTTCTTTACTTTCTTGACAACTGTGTTAGACCTAATTGTACTTCTACCTCCCCGAGTCGTTCTTAGCAAATTAAGTACCCCAAGCTGGCAGTTCTTTGGATACGTTTCACTGGATCGAGTAACCGGCATGTATCATCTTTTGTACTAATCGCGTACTGTTACTGTCGATTAAAAATTTACAGTCATGTTTCCACAACAGGTTTGCAACAATCTGATCTGTTGCCACCTTCCCACATACGACACCAGTGTTAAACGCTGTTTATTCTTCTAATTGTCAGAAGTGCGTTTAAGCGATTCTTGGGTTCTTGGGAGTGGAAGGGGTCTGTTAGATAGAGGCCCTGTACTTAGTTCCCAAACTCACTGCTCACACCCAGCAATATACTAATGCTAAGAGCTCTATCAAAAATCTGTTGTACTTAGACATTACAGTTCACAGTCTTAGCTCAACCACGTGTACCAAATACGCTAAGATGCTATGTTGCATCTGCACATAACTTACTGAACATATCAGAACAAGAGTATTCGTTCAACCTTCACAGAATGGATACTACACTCCGTCCAATATCCAGAGACACAAAGAATCCCAGTGTTCAGATACACCGTACTGAAGATTCAGTACGCAATCCAGGGAATCTTTACTATAGCTTAAACTTTGCCGTATGGGACCTGAACCTAGATACTACTGACAACTTAAGACAACATGGATACCAGAAGAGTTACCATGACTGCACAGACCTCGCCACATATTTGCAGAACATTTCAAGAAAAGAAACAACCCGATGCGCGAACTAGCTGAGACTCACAACCGCAATGAATACCATTAGACAACCGATAAACCAAAACACAGATACACACAGAATACTTAGAAAATCACCACGATACTCTGGATTACTCAACTCGACACACAATAACGCTACATACCAATCACTCAGACAGACAGCCTGGTGATCTCTCGAACGTCTATGAAGCTAACAAACAGAACAGGTGTCGACGACAGACAAGACAAGAGAGGAACATGAAACTCAGAATACTGGAGATTATGCAAACGACACTACAGTCACGCCCCGCTCAGTCACCCAGACAGACAGTCTGGTGATCCATCACGGAACCGTCACTGGCACGTCTTTCTTTGATTTATATAACTTTTTTACAAACTGTTTGTAACAACTTTTCACTCGTGCGAACAAGATTCAGTTATACATTCCCAATCCGGCGGCCGCTAACAAAAGGAAAGGCAAAGAAAGTGGATGATGAAGTAGATACATATCAAGTTAACTATGCAGGTAGAGGAAGACATGGCAGAGGTAGAGGAAGAGGGGGTAGACAAGGCAGGGTGAGATCCCAAGACTCCAACTCATGTTCTATTTGTGGATTAACTAATCATACAACTGAAAATTGCTTTAGGAATTCCAGCAATCAAAGAGGCATAGGATACAATAGATGACGTTATGGCTACTCAAGAGGAAGGTTCAACAATTATCATGGCAACTACAACAACTTCAATCATTCAAACTATCAAGGAGGCTACAAAGGAAGGAGAGACTTCAATATTATAGAGAAGACTCAAACAAAGAGTATTCATTACTGATCATGAACATGGCTATGCCACAAGGTAAATCTAATTAGCATGTTTTCTACATAGATTCAGGTTGTTCAAATCATGTGGCAAGAAATGTGGCACTCCTATCAGATTTAGAAGATCCAAGGAACAAGCATGAGGTACAAACAGAAGATGATACAAGACACATTGTGGAGAAAATAGGAAATATCAAAGCACCTGATGGAAACATCAACCTACTCAGTAAGGTACTCTATGTCCCTACCATTACAAAGAATTTGATAAGTGTTGGGCAGATAGTAGAGAAAGGGTTGCAAGTAAGGTTCACAAAAGCAGGAGCATTTGTTGAAGATCCAAGTCAAGGATTCAGAAGAATTGCAAAAGGTGAAAAGATAGGTAGATTGTTCACATTTGAATTATAGGACACTAGAAACATTGCTCTCTTTAATTATGGTAGTCAGAGACTCACAGAATTGGAAGTATGGCACAAAATGTTAGCACATATTGGTGAAAGGTCATTAAAGAAAATTTGTAGGGACCAAAGTGTACTTGGACTCCCTAACTTGTCAAAACAACATATGATTTATAAGTTTAGTGCATGTCAATTTGGAAAGTCTCACAGGTTACCATTCATGAAGAAAGGTTATATGCATGGAGATCTCTTGGAGTTGGTTCATAGAGATGTATGGGGACCTAGCAAGGAAGCTTCAATATTTGGATCAAGGTATTATGTCTCCTTTATTGATGATTGCAGGAGATGGACTATCCTATTCTTTATGAAACACAAAGATGAATTTTTTTCCATGTTTCAAAAGATATTTGGATCTTTTGGAGAATGAAACAGGTAAATCACTAAAAAGGCTAAGGTCGGATGGAGGGGGAGAATACTTCTCCCATGAGTTTGATTCTTTTGTTCAAGAAAGAGGAATCAAAAGAGAGGTAACTACAAGGTACACTCCTGAGCAAAATGGAGTGGCAGAAAGAAGGAATGGGACAACTGTTGAAGCTGCAAGGTCTATGGTGAATGAAAAGCATCTACCTAATTACTTATGGGCTGAGGCTGTATCTACAGCCACTTAATTGATTAACAGGTTGCCTTCAAATTCCCTTGATGGGATGACTCCATATGAGGCTTGGAATGGAAGAAGACCAAGCTTAGATGATTGTAAAATTTTTGGATGTACTGCTTTTGCTCATGTTCCTTCACAGCTTAGAGGCAAGATGGATCCAAAGGCAGAAAGGTGCATATTCATTGGATATGACAACAATCAAAAGGGCTATAGGTTATACACTCCTACCAACAAAGGATTCTTCGTAAGCAGAGATGTAGTTTTTTATAAGAACAATTCATGGTATGAAGATTCATGCAGGAAGGTTAAATTGCCATATGACCTTGAAGAAGATTTCCCAAAGCTTGGTACAGAACATCAACCAAAGATTGAAGAACAAGATACTTCAAAAGATGATCAACAAACTCAGATGAAAAAAAATCAAACCATCGAAGTCTAAAGGTAAAGCAAAATTGCAGGAACTTGGACATGACGCAGAATCATCGCAACATGGCTTAAGAAGAGCTATAAGGGAAAGAAAAAAACCAGAAAGGTATGGGTTTAACACCTCATTAGTAATTGAACATTGTATTTACATAGCACATGACATAAATCAAGAGGAGCCGTCATCCTTTGAAGAGGCCAAAGAAAAATCAGAATGGAAGCATGCAATGAAGGAAGAGATTGAAGCACTTGAGGAAAATAATGCTTGGGATTTGGTGCCCAAGATTTCATCCATGAAGGTAATAGGCTCAAGATGGGTCTATAAACTCAAGAAGAATTCTGATGGTTCCATTAATAGGTATAAGGCAAGGCTTGTAGCAAAAGGCTTTGCACAAACTCAGGGAATTGATTATGAGGAGACCTTCTCTCCTCTGGGAAAGATGCCTACTATTAGGGTTTTGCTTAGTATTGGCTCTTCCAAGAATTGGAAGATACTTCAACTAGATGTAAAGAATGCATTCTTGAATGGTTGGATAACAGAAGAGGTATATATGGCACAACCACCTGGTTTTGAGAATCAAGTTTATCCTGATTATGTGTGTAAACTTAACAAATCATTTTATGGTCTCAAGCAAGCCCCAAGAGCTTGGAATTTCAGGCTTGTTTCATTCTTGTAGGACAAAGGCTTTCAACCAAGCAAGGCAGATCCTTCACTCTTTATTAAAAAGAGTAATTATGAGATCATCTACCTATGTGTATATGTAGATGATATTATATTGACAGGAAATGATGCAGATGGTATGAAGAAGATCAAATCTCAGATGAGAGAAGAGTTCAAGATAAGTGATTTGGGTTCACTTACCTACTTCCTAGGTTTGGAAGTTGTCTACAAAGAGTATGGTTTGTTTCTTACTCAAAGAAAGTACATTAAGGACATGTTGGCAAAATTCAAGATGCAAGATTGTAAGATTGCAGGTTCTCCAATGGAGGTCAATCACAAATTAAGTTCACATGAAGGTGAACTCATAGAGGACATCACATCATATCAAAGTCTAGTGGGTAGTCTCAACTATGCCACATTGACAAGAGTAGATATATGTTACACTATGAGTGTGCTAAGTCAATTTATGCACACACCAAGTAAACCACACATGGATGCTTCCAAAAGGATTCTCAAGTATCTTAAAGGAACCATAAATGAAGAACTTTATTATCCTTATGTATCTAATTTAGGGTTGAAGCTATTTTCTGATGCAGATTGGGCTGGTTCCAAGGAAGATAGAAGGAGCACTTCAGGTTATCTTACCTTTGCAAGTTCAAAGCTTATTTCATGGTCTTCCAAGAAGCAATCCACAATTGCTCTCTCTTCTACTAAAGCTAAATATAGAGGTCTTGCCATAGATACACAATGAGCTATGTGGATGAAGACATTATTCAAAGATCTTGGATTGGAGTTTGGAACTCCAACTATTTTTGGTGACAATATGAGTTCTATTCATTTGGCTACTAATTCTATTTTTCATGCAAGGACTAAACATATTGAAGTTCATTATCACTATATACGAGAGAAGGTTATAAGCAAAGAGATTCAAATATCATATGTGTCCACTCATCAACAATGTGCAGATATTCTAACCAAAGCATTGGATGGTACAAAGCTTTGCAAATTCAAGGCTATGATAAGTTTTCATGTAATCTTGGAAGATTGAAGACTTCAAGCATACTTGGCTTGAGGGGGAGTTGTTGGAGCAAGTCTATGACAAGCCTAAGTATTGGCTTGAGTCCCACAAATTCAAAGAAGAAGCATTAAAATGAAGACAATGTAAAGTTCACTTGTGAACTACCTCTTGTAACTTTTGAAGACTTTACTTAATGTAAAAGTGAAAGAATCTTAAGTGGTTAAGTCCACTTGATAAAAAAGGGAAAGAGAAGCCACGAATTCATGATTTGTGGTAGATAGAGAATCAAATCAATCACTAATTGATTGGAGAGTGATTGAGGGAAGTTAGCCTCCCAAGCTCAACTATAAATAGATGGCAGCTTTAGTCGTGGTTAGAGAGACCTTAGAGAAGACCTCGAAGAGCTGAGCTTTATGCTATATCAAGGTGTGATTGTAAGACAGACATACTTATCAGTAAGTCCATTGTATTGTACAATCAATATACTTTCATTTTCATGATCATTTGAGTTCATATTTCCATGTTCTTGTGAAGTGTACTACTCACTACCATATCTCTCAGTTTTCTCAGTGAGATTGCAGAGATGGTTTCTCTGATCTTGGTGCATCTCTTTTAGTGATTTAACTTGGAAACGTTAGCTCTGTACATCTACTATATGCTCACCAATTTTAAGTTCATTTGGGTTTATCAATTTTCAGTTATGTTCAGTTGAAGTCAGCACTGTCTGTTCATTTTCACTTCTCTGTCAGATACCCGACTCTTTTACTCATCTTGTCACAGCTGTTTCACAATGTGTAATTACCCACATTCAATGATTTAAAGCTTGTTGGATGCCATATGCTATCTAGTATAAGCATACAAAGTTTTATAATCATTGGATTCTTAACGCCTGCGTTATGTTCATTGTTCTGCTCACTGTTCTCATTACTGTAGCAGCCCGTGAAAATCAGGATGATGCCATCACTTGCTAAACATCATTCTCAGTGTATGGTTCATTAATTTTTATGGGATTACTCTTGAAAGTTATCTCTTTAAGGTAACTAGACTTCCCCAAAAGGAATTAAGCTAATTGTTGCTGTGCTCAGAGAATTATGCAAAACACTGGATAGGTGTATGAACCAAAATAGCAAGTTCTTCACCTCTAAGCTAACTCCAACTTATCTGTTTTGATCTATCTTTCTGAGAGTGATCTTCCAAGGCACATAGGGTGTCTAATACATCCATTGGCAAGCTAAAAGGGCCCACCACATACTCCTGGAGTTCATTTGGCTCGTGTAGATCAAGGGGTTTGCAACACCTCTTCATCTTCAAGCACATACCTATCTATCTCTTCACAGTGGTATCAGAGCAAGGTTGGACAACATGGCAGATGGATTTCTTTCATCAATTGACAAATTGGACAGAGGTCACTACTCAGCTTGGTCATTAAGAATGGAAGCTTATCTCCAAGGTAGAAGTTTATATGGTTATGTGGCTAGAAATGAAGTTATGCCAAGTTTTAGGAACAAAAGTCAACTAACACAAGAAGAGCAAGAAAGATTGAGCACATGGTGCTCCAAGGATGCACTTGCAAGGTCTTATCTCCTCAACTCTATCTCATATTTTTTGTTGCCTCACATTAGAAGTTGTAAGACATCTCAAGAAGTGTGGGATGCACTTGAAGCTTTCTTCTCTTCAAGTACTAAAGCTAGGAATCATCAACTATGGCTGGATTTCACAACTCTCAAGAAGGCTCCCAAACAAAATGTGACTGATTTTGTCACAAAGTTCAAGGACATAGCAGATCAGTTGGGAAGCATTGGAGAGGTAATAGACGAAGAGCAAATTGTAAGGCAGGTCATCAATGGATTGAAAGCAGATGACAACCACAACTATGGATTTGTACATGGACATGCATGTACCTAATTTCAATACACTCATTGGACAACTACTTACTCAAGAGCCAAAGCTTATAAAAAATGGAGAAAGCTCTAAAGGTAGTCAATCTTCAGCTTTATACACTGATAAAAGCAAGTCCAAAGATAACAAAGGAAAGGCAAAGAAAGTGGATGATGAAGCAGGTACATATCAAGTTAACTATGGAGGTAGAGGACGACATGGCAGAGGTAGAGGAAGAGGAGGTAGACAAGGCAAGGGGAGATCCCAAGACTCCAACTCATGTTCTATTTATGGATTAACTAATCATACAACTCAAAATTGCTTTAGGAATTCCAAGAATCAAAGAGGCAGAGGATACAATAGAGGAAGTTATGGATACTCAAGAGAAAGGTTCAACAATTATCATGGCAACTACAACAACTACAATCATTCAAACTATCAAGGAGGCTACAAAGGAAGGAGAAACTTCAATAACTACACAGAAGACTCAAACAAAGAGTATTCATTACTGATCATGAACATGGCTATTCCGCAAGGTAAATCTGATGAGCATGTTTTCTACATAGATTCAGGTTGTTCAAATCTTGTGGCAGGAAATGTGGCACTCCTATCAGATTTAGAAGATCCAAGGAACAAGCATGAGGTACAAACATGAGATGATACAAGACACCTTGTGGAGAAAATAGGAAATGTCAAAGAACCTGATGGAAACATCAACCGTCTTAGTAAGGTACTCTATGTCCCTACCATTACAAAGAATCTGATAAGTGTTGGGAAGAGAGTAGAGAAAGGGTTGCAATTCAGGTTCACAAAAGCAGGAGCATTTGTTGAAGATCCAAGTCAAGGATTCAAAAGAATTGCAAAAGGTGAAAAGATAGGTAGATTGTTCACATTTGAAGTACAAGACATTAGAAACATTGCTCTCTTTAATTATGGTAGTCAGACACTCATAGAATTGCAAGTATGGCACAAAAGGTTAGCACATATTGGTGAAAGGTCATTAGAGCAAATTTGTAGGGACCAAAGTGTACTTGGACTCCCTAGCTTGTCAAAACAACATATGATATATAAGTTTAGTGCATGTCAATTTGGAAAGTCTCACATGTTACCATTCATGAAGAAAGGTTATATGCATGGAGATCTCTTGGAGTTGGTTCATACAGATGTATGGGGACCTAGCAAGGAAGCTTCAATATCTGGATCAAGGTATTATGTCTCCTTTATTGATGATTGTAGCAGATGGACTATCCTAATCTTTATGAAACACAAAGATGAAGTTTTTTCATGTTTCACAAGATATTTGGGTCTTGTGGGGAATGAAACAGGTAAATCACTAAAAAGGCTAAGGTCAGATGGAGGGGGAGAATACGTCTCCCATGAGTTTGATTCTTTTCTTCAACAAAGAGGAATCAAAAGAGAGGTAACTACAAGGTACATTCCTGAGCAAAATGGAGTGGCAGAAAGAAGGAATAGGACAATTGTTGAAGCTGCAAGGTCTATGTTGAATGAAAAGCATTTACCTAATTACTTATGGGCTGAGGTTGTATTTATAGCCACTTAATTGATCAACAGGTTACCTTCAAAATCCCTTGATGCGATGACTCCATATGAGGCTTGGAATGGAAGAAGACCAAGCTTAGATCATTGTAAAATTTTTGGATGTATTGCTTTTGCTCATGTTCCTTCACAGGTTAGAGGCAAGGTGGATCCAAAGGCAGAAAGGTGCATATTCATTGGATATGACAACAATCAAAAGGGCTATAGGTTATACAATCCTACCAACAAAGGATTCTTGGTAAGCAGAGATGTTGTTTTTTATGAGAACAATTCATGGTATGAAGATTCATGAGGAAGTTCAAATTGCCATATGACCTTGAAGAAGATTTCCTAAAGCTTGGCAGAGAACATCAACCAAATATTGAAGAACAAGATACTTTAGAAGATGATCAAGAAACTCAAATGGAAGAAATCAAAGCATGGAAGTCTAAAGGTAAAGCAAAATTGAAGGAACTTGGACATGAGGCAGACTCATCACAATATGGGTTAAGAAGAAGGGAAGAGTAATAGGTGCAGAACTCAAGAGTGGGAAGTTTCATATTGATTCTCAATCAATCAACCAAAAACTTTATATTACTTCATCTTCCACTTTTCCTATAATATAGGAAGAGATTGCAACCACCCTCAACAAGAATCCCTGCGAGATTTGAATTTGAATTCATGGGATTTGATTCATGGAAAGGTCTATATAAGGCCACAAATTCATTGTGCACTAGAGTTGTGATGATTTGATGTAATACATATACTCTTTGGTCATGGCTTTGGTCTTTGCTCCTTCTTGCTCACACTCAGTCATCTTGCATATCTTGGTTGGCTCTCTATAGAGCTTCAAATATAGTGAGTAAGCACTCATTTACTTTCTAGTCTATATGTATAAATTTTCAAGTCATTTGGTTTAGTTGATTTAGAGAAATCTCTAGGTGATGGTTTCGAGGTCAATTTTCGCACAACCTTGAAAAACTCAAGCGTATACCTAATTATTGTTAAACTTAATTCTCACTCATTTGTTTTGTGCGCTAGGGAAGATGCAAGTTATCTGTTTTGAATCAACTTCTTATTTTTTATGTTCCAAAGTAGCCATTGGGTTTTATTGCCCTAACCACACAAGTCTACAAGGTCTATTTGACTTTCCAAAGAGCTAGGGTAGTTCTTGTGCTGATTTTCTTGACCAAATTCATCACTTATAAACTCAAGTTTTATCTTCTCCAAGCTTCTCCAACTCCTTTTAGTGGTATCAGAGCAACTTCAAGATGGGAGATGGATTTCCATAAATGATTGATAACCTAGATAGGCACAACTATGTTGCTTGTAAAATCAAAATGGAGGCCTATTTACGAATAAATCTAGATGGGATTGTTTCATGTGATGAAGCAATGCATATTCCACGATCCCATAGAGGACCTACTCAAGAGGAAACAAATAAGCTCACACTTTGGTGTGCAAGGGATGTTCAAGAAAGGTCATAAAAACTAAAATCTATCTCTAATTTTTTATTACCACATATTAGGGGATTTAAGACATCTCAAGAGACTTGGGATGCCCTAAAGAGTTTCTTTTCTACTATCACCTATTGAAAATCAAGTCTCAATCATGCAAAAAGGCTCAACCATGAGTTTTGCAAGTGGAAAAATAAAAAAGGAGGACCCAAAGTCATGGAATAAAGTTAGAAGCTCCACCAAACTCAATCAAATTCAAATCTCATCATATCAGCCACCTAAAAGTGCACCTAAACTGATTGGTGGGTGGTTAGCTAGATTGTAGGAAAAGTAAAAGTCTATATAAGCATCATCCCACCTTTGTTTCTTGTGTTGTATGCATTCCACGAGTTTCCCACTTAGTTTAGTAAATTTATAAACTCCAGCAAGCAGTCCCCTTGATTGCTTACCTCATTTTCTCATGATTTTGCTCCACTCTATCTAGAGGTGTAGTTAGGCTTTTACAAATCTGATTGTACGAGATTGGAGAGCATTGTTTGCTCTCTTATTGTACTCATTTTCATTGATTTTAAGCTTCATTTTGTCTCTCATATTGTGCCCTGAACTTTTCCAAAGTTTCAAGTTATTTGGATGAGTGAGTTGTGAGAAATTTCCAACTTTGTGAAGGTATATCTTTGCACATAGGCAGAGAGTGTTGCAAAGAGGTAGCTTGTCTTGCAGAGGGTGGTTCTCCCATATGGAATATTCATTTGGGATGATTTAAAGCTTGTTGGGTAGCTCTTATGGTCTACCACAAGTCAACAAAATGTCATTGTAATTCTTTGTACAGGTGCAGAGAAAAGTTCAGAACAGTGAGCATATATCACTGCTTGTGGACCTAGCGGAGGGCAGCCATCTTCCATTTTTGCATTGGGGTGTTAGAATCATCCCCCATCAGTAATATCAGAGCCATTTTGGAGGCTTGGAGACAACAATGGCATCATATTGAAGACTTGAAGGGATCAAGACAACTCGTGGAAGCACAAGGAGGACTCAAAGCAAGAAGACATCAAAAGGGGGCTACGTCGATCGAGATCTCAACTAGTTGAAGGTTAGCAAGGGAGAAGCTATCAAAAGGTAATATCCACACCTTCTAAAGCATACAAACACTTGAGGACAAGCTAGAGGAGCATCTTAGAGCTCACTATGGCTGAGTATACTGCACAAATAGAGAATTTAGAGAAAAGCAATTATCAACCATGGAGATTTAGAATTAGCAACTACCTTATGGGCAAAGGATTGTGGGTGTTAGTGAGCAGCACAAAGCCAATGCCTCATGTACATGATCCACCACTTGAAGGGCAGGTCAAGGCACTTAATGAATGGATAGAAAGGGATAGGAGAGTCATATTCATTCTATCTCAACACATAAGCAATAGCATGATAGGGCATATACAAGACTTGGACACATCCAAGAAGGTTTGGGAGACCTTGGAGAGATTGTACTCTTCATCAACCAAGGCAAGGAAGATTCAACTCAAGAATGAGCTGAATAATCTTAGGAAATCACCAAGTACTAACATAAATGAGTACATTTTGAAGGTTAAGGAACTTGCAGATGCTTTAGGCTCAATTGGGAGCCCAATCAAAAACGATGATCTTGTTGCACACACTCTCAATGGCTTAAGAGAGGATGAAAGGTGGAAAGCATTCACCACATCAGTTTATGTGAGGGATTCCCTACCAGAATTTGATCAATTAGTCACATTGATGGTGACTGAGGAGATGAATCAAGGAGGTTCACAATCAAAGGGCAACCAAACCCAAGTTTTCTATGTAGGTAGAGGCAAAAGGCAAAAGAGGTGGACAAAACTCCTAAGGCAGGGGGAGAGGAAGGTCAAGCTCAAGCTCAAGCAACCAAGAAGGCTCCAACCAAAGCTATGGATCAAGAGGAAGAGGAAGGAGTAGAGGAAGAGGAAGGAGTAGAGGAAGAGGAGGAAGATCACATGGAAGAGAAGCATCCAATGGAGAATGCTACAATTGTGGAAAACCGGGCCATTATGCAAGAGATTGTTGGTCCAAAGGAGGAGGAAATCAAGGATACAAAAGGAACCAAGGTAATTATGCTAGTGCTTCAACAAATTCAGAAAATGAGAACTTGCTTATGATGTATGGTTCATGTGAAAGAGTCAATTCAGATTTTACATGGTACATTGATAGTGGTTGTAGCAACCATATGAGTTGCAATAAAGATGTTTTCTTTAATTTACATTCACCCATCACTCAAGGACATGTAGAGACAGGGGATGACACTGAGCAAAAGATTACACATGTGGGAGATGTTGCATTGAATGGATTTCAAAGCTCCAATGTGTTGAAGGACGTGTTGCATGTGCCAACCATCACAAGGAACTTGGTTTTGGTAGGTCAAATGGTTGAAAGAGGTTATGAGGTGAGGTTCAATGAGCAAGGATATTTTGTTGAAGACCTCATGCAGGAGTACAAGCTCATAGCAAAAGGAAAGAAGCATGGAAGACTCTTCACCATGGAGGTAAAGCCATCAACCCCTCACACTATCTACTTGTCAATTGGAAATAAACATATTGCAAAAATCGACTTATGGCATAAAAGAATTGGGCACATGAACTTACAAAGGATGAAGGACATGCAAAGGAAGGGCTTGGTGAGTGGTCTACCTGATCTTACATATCAGAATATGCAACATTTGTGCCATGCTTGTCAATTAGGAAAACAAAGCAGATGCCATTCAAGAAGGGAGCACATGTGAGCAATGAAGTGTTGAATCTCATACACACAGATGTATGGGGACCTACAAGGGAGCCATCCATTGGAGGTAATATATATTTTGTCACATTTATAGATGATTATTCAAGGTTTTTTTGGATGTATTGCATGACGTCAAAGTCAGAGGTGTTTTACCACTTCAAGAGGTTCAAAAACCTAGTGGAGAAGGAAACGGGGAAGTATATAAAGACTCTCAGATCCGATGGAGGAAGAGAGTATTTTTCAAATGAATTTTGAGATTTTCTACATGACCATGGCATCAAAAAGGCAATTCACTTGCAGGTATACACCTCAACAAAATGGGGTGGTAGAAAGGAAGAATAGATACATAGCAGAAGTGGCTAGATCTTTGTTAAACGAAATGAATGTTCCTAACTCTTATTGGGTTGATGCAACAAATACAGCCATATACATTATGAATAGGTGTCCAACCTCAAGAGTACCTGGAGTTACACCTTATGAAGCTTGGTGTGGTAAGAAACCCAATCTTTCACATCTCAAAGTATTTGGTTGTGTGTGTTATTTTCACATACCTCAAGAATTGAGACACAAGTTAGACTCAAAGGCAGATAGATGTATATTTCTTGGCTATTCTTCAGAGAAAAAGGGTTTTAGATGCTATAACCCTTGCAGAAAATATCTTAAGGTATCTAGGGATGTAATATTTGATGAGTTGCTGCCTTGGTATGGTAGCAAAGATGTGTTACAACTTGATGATGCATATGAAGCCGAGAAGAAGTTCAAAGAGCAACAACAAAGCATGGAGATAAGTGGTCCAACCACTTCAAGCACACCATCAGAGGAGAGTACTACATCAGCTTGGCATGGAAGGACAAGGAATGAAGGTCATTCAAGTGAAGGAAGTAGCAAAGGAAAGGAAAAACAAAATGATGAAGACCATCGATGGGTAGACATGGAATCTACAAGTGATGAAGATATGGAAAAAATAGAAAATCTAGGATTTAAAGAATCTAAACCAAGGAGGAGGAGATTCCTACCACCTAATGGTGAGTTAAGGTCATCCAATAGGGTTAAATACCCTGTTCAAAGGTTAACTTATGATTCATTCATTGCAAGACACTATGCGTACATGAGTCAAGTTATAGCTTGTGAAGAACCTAACTTTTTTGAAGAAGCAAATAAGCATAGGGAATGGATTGAAGCCATGAAGGAGGAAGTCAAAGCACTTGAAGAAAATGAAACTTGTTCATTGGTGCCAAGAACAAAGGACATGAAAGTAATTGGCAACAAATGGATGTACAAGGTAAAGAGGCATGCAGATGAGAGGATCTCTAGGTATAAAGCAAGGTTGGTTGCCAAAGGTTTTGCTCAAACCTATGGCATAGACTTTGAGGAAACATTTAGCCCAGTAACTAAGATGTCCACCATCAAAAGTTTGATTGCAATTTCAGCCTCAAAAGTTTGGAAGATGTACCACTTGGATGTGAAGAATGCTTTCCTAAATGGAGAGCTTGAAGAGGTAGTCTTCATGGACTAGCCCCAAGGCTTTGAAGATGAGAGGTTTCCACATCATGTATGCAGAATAAAGAAGGCTCTTTATGGACTCAAGCAAGCCCCAAGAGATTGGAACCAAAGACTTGTGGACTACTTAGTAAAATGTGGATACAATCACAGTCATGCAGACCCATCACTCTTTGTAAAGAAGGAAGGTAGCAAAACTGTTTTCATTTGTATATATGTTGATGATTTGATCATTACAGGGGATGATGAAGCCAACATCAAGGACATAAAGAGGAAGCCTGGATGTGAATTTAAAATCTCAGATTTAGGGATTTTAAGGTACTTCCTTGGGATTGAAGTACTATATAAAGAGGAAGGTATATACTTGATGCAAAGGAAATACATTCTTGATCTTTTGAAGAAGTTTGGCTTGTTTGATTGCAATCCCATTTAAAATCCATTAGAAGTAAATGTTAAACTAAGTGCTCATGAAGGTGAAGAAGTGAAGGATGTGACCATGTATAGGTCAATAATTGGTTCTCTCTTGTATGCTACTATGACAAGACTTGATATTGCACATGTAGTTGGAGTGTTATCTCAATTTCAGTGTTGCAGCCAAAAGGGTACTTAGTGTTGGAACAAAGAAATAAAAAATTTATGATTACAAAAAGTTTAAAGAAAGTCAATAATCAGATTGAAGTGAAAGAAGTCATTTGAGAAGGTGAAGAGATTTCAGAGGTGAAGCTTGTATACATATGTATATTACAGGTGGAAATTCTTGTACTATGAGTATAGGTCTCCTTAGGATGATATGGAGTAATGTAGTAGATGCAGCAAAAGTCTATAAACATATGTATATAAGTAAATGATGTAAAGAAACAATAGAGAGAGTCATTAGAAGACAAGTGTCATTTTGATAGATGTGTAGAGAGTTATCTTTAGAAAATAGCGACGAGTATTTCATAGATTTCTCTCAGCCTGATCATGTGGATCAGAAATCATTTTGTACACATCTAATCTAGATGCTAAAAAGCTATGTTCAAAGTTTCATAGTCTAATTCGTTTCATGTTGTGAGTATGATCAATAGGAACATGTGTATGTAAAGTCTGCAGGTAGACCTCTCAGAGTTGCGCATTTTTTGTGTCAATGTTTTTCTTAGATCTCAGTGTACAATGTAAAGTTTTTGATGACTCAGCATTCAAAATCTAAGTTAGAAGATAAGGAAGCTATTGCTAAAACCATTTAGCAAAAGGAGATCTGTGATGTGAGAAATCAATCTTAGAAGTTACCTATGTCAAAGTCGCTTATTCAGGAAGACATTTTCTAACATACTTTTGGTCTTAAGGATCAAATTAAAAGTTTTAATGATTCTTTTGAAGGACCAATGGTTGATATGATTGTGCAAAGGTAGCATGGAGATATGTGCATCATTAGTTTGAAGAAATCTAAAGATATGTGCAGGTAATGAAGTCAATCTTTGAAGCAGAGTTCTTGAAGAAGAAAGACTCTCACTCAGAGAAGTGATAATTGAAGATTTGGTAAATGCTGGTAACATTTGCGTAAAGTTTGGTCTATAATTGATATAGAGGTGCTCTTAAATCAGTATAGATCAAACCTTTGAAGATTTAGAGGTCTCCAACAGTGGTATCAGAGCTGAAAGTGCAATACAAGTGAAGTAAAGGCATTGGAAGTCCTGATTGTTGCAGATATTGCAGATTATCTTATACCTCACATCAGAAGGGTTAGAAAGTGCAACAAATGTGTGGAATGTTTTCGAAGAGCATTTCCAAAACAAAACCAAGTCAAGGAAGTCCTCATTATGGGCAGAATTCACAACTTTCAAGAGGAAGAGTTCACAATAAATTTTTTATTATGTGGCAAGGATGAAGGATATTGCAGATAGCTTGGGAGCAGTAGATGAAGACATTGAAGAGGATAAGTTGGTAAGGCAAATACTTACAGGTCTAAGAGAAGATGAGAAGTGGAAGCCTTTCATATTGTCCATAGAATTGTCATTAGATCATTTTACTCCTGATCTTAATCAATTGCTAGGACACATGCTAACTTTTGAGTAGGACATTAAAGGAGACAATGATAGGAGTGCAAGTCAAGCTATGTACTCCAAGGACAAGAAAAAGAATGGCAAAGGGAACCACTCAATTGATGATGAAGGAACTTCAAGTCAAGCTAACTTTACAAAAGGAAAGATGAACTTCAGAGGTGAAGGAAGAGGAGGTAAGAACAAAGACAATACTAAAAATTGTTGGATTTGTGGTAGAACTAATCATTTGGCAAATGATTGTTGGTGTAACAATCAAAATGGTGGAAGTAATAACTAGAACTTCAATCAAAGAGGTAGAGGAGGCAGAAACCAAAGAGGCAACTTCATAGGAAGAGGTGGTAGGACATCATATGCTAGAGGTGGTGGAAGAAGTTTTCAATCTCAATCCTACAACAACAATTATTATAATTATGCATCAGATCAGAAGGATGACATGACTCTTATCTTGAATGCAACACATGAAGTAGTAGGAGAAGACCAAAGGGTGTTCTATATTGACTCAGGATGTACCAATCATCTGAGTGGCAATATATCATTGATGACGGATATGGAAGAAAAGGTGAATGGAAATACAGTTCAAACAGGTGATAACACCAAGCATAAAGTGGAGAGCATTGTATCAGTGAAGAAAAAGAGTGGAAGCACACTCTTGAGCAAGGTACTTTATGTTCCTACTATTCCTAAAAACTTGATAAGTGTAGGACAAATTGTGGAGAAGGGATATGAAGTCAGATTCACAAATGATGGTGTTTATGTGCAAGATGCAAATTAGGGATATAGAAATATCATTGCAGGTAAAAAAGAAGGAAGGCTATTTACTCTCAAAGTCCAAAGTAATGTGGGACATGCACCTTTATTTACTTATGGAAGTCAAAAGATGTCCGAGTTAGACCTATGGCATAAAAGGCTAGGTCATTTCAATGAGAGAGCCATAAAGGAAATGTCAAAGAATGATGTGGTGCTTGGTTTGCCCAATATTGAAGGTCAACACATGGTGTACAAGTGTGAAGCTTGTCAATTAGGTAAAGCACACAAAAGTTCATATAATAAATCAGGATACAAGTATTCAAATATGCTTGAATTGGTTCATACAGATGTGTGGGGTCCTTCAAGGGACTATAGCATAAATGGTTCGAGATATTATGTGTTGTTTGTTGATGGTGCAACCAGATGGATTACTTTATATGTGATCAAGGACAAATCAGAAGTGTTCAAGACATTCAAGCATTATCATGCTTATGTAGAAAGGATTACAAGACAAAAGCTCAAGAGGTTGAGATCAGATGGAGGGGGAGAGTATTTCTCTAAAGAGTTTGATGATTATTTGTGGAATGCAGGTATAAAAAGAGAAGTAGCTTGCAGGTACTCTCCTCAACAAACTGGAGTTGCAGAAAGAAGAAATAGAACTCTTGTAGAGTTTGCAAGAGCAATAATGAAAGAAAAGAATTATCCAAATTACTTATGGGCACAAGCCATCAACATTTCAACATACCTTGTGAATAGGTTACCTTGTAAATCTTTGGATGGAAGAACACCTTATGAAGCATGGTGGGGTAAGAGACCTACACTTGATCATTGTAAGGTATCTGGATGTTTAGCATATTCTTATGTTCCTTCACAATTGAGACATAAGCTAGAACCCAAAGTAGAAAAGTATGTGTTTATTGGGTATGATGATAGACAGATGGGTTACAGATTGTGGAGTCCATCCACAAAGCAATTTCTTGTTACCAAAGATGTTACATTTGATGAGCAAAGTACATGGTATACAGGGTCAACAATTGATTATGCAAATGATAAAGAAATACAAAGGAAAGGGAAGAAAAAAGTAAGTATGTATGAAGAAGATATTGATGATGTTGATTATAAAAAAAAATTGCAAGGAAATGTTGAAGATGGGCCAAGATTTGATCCAAAATAAAATGTGGCTGAGACTTCAAGAAGTGCAAAGGTCAGAAGATCTTTGAGAGAAAGGAAAGAGCCTATCAGGTATAGCTATGATACATCCTTCTTAACAACAAAAGATTATGCTTACATTGTGAAGACAGAAGAGGATCCAATCACATATGAAGAAGCTAAAGGTAAACAAAATTGGGAGAAGGAAATGCAAGAAGAGTATGATGCTCTACTTGAAAATGAAACATGAAAAGTAGTGCCAAGACCAAAGAATGAGAAGGTCATTGGATGTAAGTGGTTGTATAAAACAAAAAGGTTTGCAGATGGAAAAGTTTCTAGATACAAGGCTAGACTTGTGGTTAAAGGTTACGCACAAACTTATGGGGTAAATTACGATGAAACCTTTAGTCTTGTTGCTAAGATGTCTACAATTAGATAATTGATTGCTATTGCTGCTTGTAAAGGATGGAAGTTGTCACAATTAGATGTGAAGAATGCATTTATGAATGGATACATTGCATATGAAGTATACATGGAACAACCAAAAGGTTTCATGGATTCAATTGGATCAGATTATGTGTGTAAGATCAAGAGAGCTTTGTATGGTTTGAAGTAGGCCCCAAGAGCATAGAATTCTAGGCTTGTTAAGTTCTTGAATGAATGTGGATTTCAAGAAGCAAAGGCAGATAGTAGCTTGCTAGTGAAGGCAAGTGAAAATGGATACATATACATGTGTATTTATGTTGATGATATTATTGTCATAGGTACATATGCTCAAGGAATCAAGGAGCTTAAGAAACAAATAGAGAAGGAGTTTAAGATAAGTGATTTGGGAAACTTATCTTATTTCTTAGGAATGTAGATTATGTATACTCAACATGGAGTATATGTTAGACAAGAAAGATACTTGAAGAATCTTCTGGTCAAGTTCAACATGGAAGATTGCAAGCCTTCAACCACAACATTGGAGATAAATCATAAATTGAGCAGATATGGAGGTGAAGAGTTTAATGACATGAAGAAATATCAGAGTTTGGTAGGTAGTTTAATCTATGCTACCTTGACAAGGCCAGATCTATCATATGCAGTAGGTGTGTTATCACAATTTATGCATTGTCCAAAGAAGACTCAATGGATTGCAGCTCAAAGGGTACTCAGATATATCAAAGGAACCCTAAGTGAAGGTATATCATAGGAACCCTAAGTGAAGGTTTGTATTATGGATTTACTTCTAATACAAGAATCAAAGTGTTTAGTGATGCAGATTGGGAAGGTGATTCAGATGATAGAAGAAAGGAAGCTAAATCCTATCAACGTAGTTCAACTAGTGCTCTATATGCACATAAGAAAGGAAAGAAACTACAAGGCAAGAAGAAGTAAGAGGATAAAGAAGAGACTTCTCAATCCAAATTTGCAAGCAACAACACGTGGAAAAGGAAGAAGAAAGGACCAAAGAATAAAAATCCAAAACTTGTAGTGTTCAACCATGTGCCATATGTGATAAGACCAAACACACCACTCAAAACTATAAGTTCAATGGAAAGTCCCAGAAAGGAAGTGGAAGAGGTGGATATGGCAACAATAGAGACAGACGTGGACACAACTTTAATATAAGTAGTGAAAAAAAAACAATAACTATTCTGAAGATCAAGAACATGAAGACTCATTACTTCTAATGAATCTAAGACACAAGGAAGGTAAAGAAGATGATCATTTATTCTACATAGATTCATGCTGTTCAAATCATGTTGCAAGCAACATAACTCTCTTATCTAAGTTCGAAAGTTCAAAGCGTATACATGTCGTACAAATAGCGGATGACACAAAGCATAATGTGGAGAAGATTGGTAATGAAAAATCTTCCAGTGGAAAGAAAAACATTTTGAGCAAGGTATTATATGTTCCCACTATTATAAAAAACCTAATAAATGTATCCCAATTAGTTGAGAAAGGCTTGCATGTTAGGTTCAACAAATGTGGAGCCTTTGTGGAAGATCCATGTCAAGGCTTCAAGAAGATAGCAAGAGATGAGAAGCATGGTAGGATCTTTACTTTTGAAGTAGGATAAACCAATAACATAGCGCTATTCAACTTTGGGTCTCAAACCCTAAGTGAGCTTGAAGTGTGGCATAAGAGGCTCACTCATGTGAACAAAAGAACCTTGAAGGATATATGGAGTGATTCTTGTTGGTGCAGATCAATCACCAATTGAAGGCTTGGAAGATCAAATGATGAAAGAAGAATCAATTCCTAGAGTGTGGAAGAAGATTACATTCAGAGGACAAGAGAAGTGTACACATATGTACATTAGTATAGTCATAGATGACTTAGATCTTTTGTTTAGTAAGAATCATGTACAAATTATCTATAAATATCTTGAGAAAAGTCGGGGAATGTATGAGAGCATATGTGAAATTAGTTAGAAGTCAAGAATGAGGGAGATAGAAGTCATGAGATAGAGAAAAAGATTAATGTGTTAGCTCTCATCACTCAGTTGTAATTTCTCTGAGTAAATGAAAATTGTTGCGCCCGATGTTTTTGCGTGTTCTCCTTCTACAGTAGATCAATTGTGAAATGTTTTTGTACAAGTCTAAGTTGAGATTTGCTTGACCTTTGTGCAAAGTTTTAGCTTCCAATTGTAATCAGGCTGAGTGAATTAAGTGTAGGAACATTCATATGTGAAGTGTGTTCACTGGTTCCTAAAACAGGCGCAAATTTCGAAGTCAATGTTTTGGTCATTTCTCCTAGCATAGTTTAAAGTTTTGCATGAGTGAGGGCTTAATCTTTAAGTTGAAAGGTAAGCTACTCATGTCTAGAAGCATTTTGTAAAACGGGTTCTATTCAAGGAGAACCAAGTCTTAAAAGTTACAGGTGTAAAGTCGACTGTTCTGAGTGACAGTTTCTGACATAGGTAACTTGAGAAGTTGATTTCTCAAGTTATACTTAATCTTTTGAAGAGATTCAACTTGGAGTAGATGCACAATCTCTAGAACATGCTTCGTACAAAGTTTCATCAAAAACTTTACACGTTTGATAAGTCAATGTAAGGAAATAGTGCAGCAGACTTTTCTGTGTTTTATCTTTTTCACAGATTTGTTAACCTTTTGACAATTAGCAATTGATCCTCTAAATTAGTGAAGTGTTTGACTTATTCTTGGTATAGAGGTGCTCTAATCACAAGAATAAGTTGTTCTTTTGGAGATTAATATTCTCCATCAGTGGTATCAGAGCAGGAGACATCAATTTGAAGAAAGAAGGATCCCGACTGCTGCAGATTCAAGAAATTCAACACTTGAAGGACTAAGAAGTGAAAGCTTGGAGTCAAAGTTCAAGGAGAAGACTATTTAACATCAAGAAAAGCAAAAGGAGTTCAATTTGAAGTAAAGGTACATACATTGTTTGTAAAGCTTGAAGATTTCAATACACAGGTGGACATAAGATGGGAGAAAGCTTGCAGATTGATAAGCTAGATAGGGAGAACTATCCAGCATGGTCCATGAGGATGGAAGCACACCTCATGAGCAAAGACCTTATGGCATTCATTACAGGAGAAGAAGAAAAGCCTGAATTTTTAGATCCTAGTATTCCAACTAGGGAGGAACTTGCAACTTTGAAGACTTGGATGAGAAAGGATGCTCAAGCAAGGAGTATCATTTACATGGCTGTAAATGATTATTTGCTACCTCACATTAGAGGTTTGGAAAGTGCCACAGATGTTTGGAATGCCTTGGAAGAGCATTTCCAAAATACAACTAAGTCAAGGAAGTCCTCACTATGGGCTGAGTTCACAACCTTCAAGAAGAAGAGCTCACAATCAATTTCAGATTATGTGGCAAGGATGAAAGATATTGCAGATAGCTTGGGAGCAGTGGATGAAGACATTGAAGAGGAAAAGTTGGTAAGACAAATACTTACAGGTTTGAGAGGAGATGAGAAGTGGAAGCCTTTTATATTGTCCATAGAGTTGTCACTTGATCACTTTACTCCTGACCTTAATCAATTGCTAGGACATATGCTAACCTTTGAGCAGGATCTTAAAGGAGACAATGATAGAAGTACAAGTCAAGCTATGTACTCCAAGGACAAGAAAAAGAATGGCAAGGGAAAGCAATCAAATGATGATGAAGGGAATTCAAATCAAGCTAACTTCACAAAAGGGAAGACAAATTTCAGAGGTAAAGGAAGAGGAGGTAAGAACAAAGATAATGCTAAAGCTTGTTGGATTTGTGGCAGAACAAATCATTTGGCAAATGATTGTTGGTATAACAATCAAAATGGAGGATACAACAATCAGAATTATAGTCAAAGAGGTAGAGGAGGCAGAAACCAAAGAGGCAACTTCAGAGGAAGAGGTGGTAGGACATCATATGGTAGAGGAGGTGGAAGAAACTTCCAATCTCAGTCCTACAACAATAATTATTACAATTATGCATCAGATCAGAAGGATGACATGACTCTTATCTTGAATGCAACTCATGAATCAATGGGAGAAGATCAAAGAATGTTTTATATTGACTCAGGGTGCAGTAACCATCTGAGTGGGAATCTATCTTTGATGACTGATATGGAAGCTAGGGTGAATGGACATACAGTTCAAACAGGTGACAATACCAAACATAAAGTGGAGAGCATTGGATCAGTGAAGACAAAGAGTGGAAGTACACTTCTGAGCAAGGTACTTTATGTTCCTACTATTCCTAAAAATTTGATAAGTGTAGGGCAAATTGTGGAGAAAGGATATGAAGTAAGATTCACAAATGATGGTGTCTATGTACAAGATCCAAATCAGGGATATAGAACCATAATTGCAGGTAAAAAAGAAGGAAGATTGTTCACTCTCAAGGTCCAAGGTAATGTGGGACATGCATTATTTACCTATGGAGGTCAAAAGGTGTCTGAATTAGACCTATGGCATAAAAGGCTAGGTCATTTCAATGAGAGAGCTATAAAGGAGATGTCAAAGAATCAGGTGGTGCTTGGATTGCCAAATATTGAAGGGCAAAATATGGTGTACAAGTGTGAAGCTTGTCAATTAGGTAAAGCACATAAGAGTTCTTATAACAAATCAGGGTACAAGTATTCAAATATGCTTGAATTGGTTCATACAGATGTATGGGGTCCCTCAAGGGACTATAGCATAAATGGATCCAGATATTATGTGTTGTTTGTTGATGATGCAACCAGGTGGATTACTTTGTATGTAATCAAGGATAAATCAGAAGTTTTCAAGACATTCAAACATTTTCATGTCTATGCAGAAAGGATCACAGGACAAAAGCTAAAGAGGTTAAGATCAGATGGAGGGGGAGAGTATTTCTCAAAAGAGTTTGATGATTATTTGTGGAATGCAGGTATCAAAAGAGAAGTGACTTGCAGGTACTCCCCTCAACAAAATGGAGTAGCAGAAAGGAGGAATAGAACTCTTGTAGAGTTTGCAAGAGCCATGATGAAGGAAAAGAATTGTCCAAATTACTTATGGGCAGAAGCCATTAACACTGCAACATACCTTGTGAATAGGTTGCCTTGCAAAGCTTTAGATGGAGGAACCCCTTATGAAGCATGGTGGGGTAAGAAGCCTAGTCTTGATCATTGTAAAGTATTTGGATGTATTGCATATGCTTATGTTCCTTCACAATTAAGACATAAGCTAGAACCAAAAGCAGAGAAGTATGTGTTTATTGGATATGATGATAGACAGATGGGTTACAGGTTGTGGAGTCCATCCACAAAGCAATTTCTTGTTACTAAAGATGTGACATTTGATGAGCAAAATATGTGGTATACAGGATCACCAAATGAGTATACAGGTGTTGAAGAAATTCAGAGAAAAGGAAAAGCAAAGGTAAAAGTATGTGAAGAAATTATTGATGAAATTGACTCTAGATGTAGAGTGCAGGATCATGTAGAAGAAGGGCCAAGATTTGATCCAGAATCAAATGAGGCTGAAACTTCAAGAAGTGCAGAAATCAGAAGATCTACAAGGGAAAGGAAAGAACCTATAAGGTATAGTTATGATACATCTTTCCTAACAACAAAAGATTATGCATACATTGTAAAGACAGAAGAAGATCCAACCACTTATGAAGAAGCCAAAGGTAAACAGAATTGGGGAAAGGCAATGCAGGAAGAGTATGATGCTCTACTTGAAAATGAAACTTGGGAACTAGTACCAAGACCAAAGAATCAGAAGGTCATTGGATGTAAGTGGGTATATAAAACAAAGAGGTTTGCAGATGGTAAGGTGTCTAGATATAAGGCTAGACTTGTGGTCAAAGGTTATGCCCAAACTTATGGGGTAGATTATGATGAAACCTTTAGTCCTGTTGCTAAGATGTCTACAATTAGGACATTGATTGCTATTGCTGCTTGTAAGGGATGGAAATTATCACAATTGGATGTGAAAAATGCATTTCTAAATGGTTACATTGCAGACGAAGTATATATGGAGCAACCAGAAGGCTTCATGGAATCAATTGGATCAGATTATGTGTGTAAGCTCAAGAGAGCTTTATATGGATTGAAGCAAGCCCCAAGAGCTTGGAATTACAGATTGGTCAAGTTCTTGAATGAATGTGGATTTCAAGCATCAAAGGCAGATAGTAGCTTGCTAGTGAAGGCAAGTGAAAATGGATACATTTACATGTGCATTTATGTTGATGATATTATTGTTACAGGAACAGATGCTCAAGGAATCAATGAACTCAAGAAGCAAATAGAGAAGGAGTTTAAGATAAGTGACTTGGGAAGCTTATCTTATTTTCTAGGAATGCAGATTGTGTATACTCAACATGGAGTATATGTTTCACAAGAGAGATATTTGAAGAATCTTCTAGTCAAGTTTAACATGGAAGATTGCAAGACCTCAACCACACCATTGGAGGTAAATCATAAATTAAGCAGGTATGGAGGTGAAGAATTCAATGACATGAAGAAATATCAGAGTTTAGTAGGTAGTCTAATCTATGCTACCTTGACAAGGCCAGATCTATCATATGCAGTAGGTGTGTTGTCACAATTCATGCATTGTCCAAAGAAGACTCATTGGATTGCAGCCCAAAGGGTACTCAGATATATCAAAGGAACCCTAAGTGAAGGTCTGTATTATGGTTTCACTTCTGACACAAGAATCAAAGTATTTAGTGATGCAGATTGGGCAGGTGACTCAGATGATAGAAGGTCTACTCATGGATATCTATGTTATGTTGGAGACAAGTTAGTGTCTTGGTGTTCAAAGAAGCAACATACAGTTGCTTTATCATCCACAGAAGCTGAGTATAAGGGAATGGTAGAAGCTGCAAAGGAAGTGATATGGTTGAAGACCTTGATGAAAAGTTTTGAGATTGATCATAGTACTCCAATAATTTTTGGAGACAATATGAGTTCTTTGTATTTGGCAGCTAACCCTGTTTTTCATGCCAGGACTAAGCATATAGAGATTCAGTATCATTTCTTGAGGGAAAAGGTACTAGATAAAGAGATTGAAGTGATGTATACTCCAACAAAAGAACAAGTGGCAGATATGATGACAAAGAGTCTGGATGGACCTAAATTACAAAGGTTCAAAGACATGGCAAGTATAAAGAAGACAGAGAAAACCTCAATTGATGATTGAGGGGGAGCTGTTGGTGCAGATCAATCACCAATTGAAGGCTTGGAAGATCAAATGATGAAAGAAGAATCAATTCCTAGAGTGTGGAAGAAGATTACATTCAGAGGACAAGAGAAGTGTACACATATGTACATTAGTATAGTCATAGATGACTTAGATCTTTTGTTTAGTAAGAATCATGTACAAATTATCTATAAATATCTTGAGAAAAGTCGGGGAATGTATGAGAGCATATGTGACATTAGTTAGAAGTCAAGAATGAGGGAGATAGAAGTCATGAGATAGAGAAAAAGATTAATGTGTTAGCTCTCATCACTCAGTTGTAATTTCTCTGAGTAAATGAAAATTGTTGCGCCCGATGTTTTTGCGTGTTCTCCTTCTACAGTAGATCAATTGTGAAATGTTTTTGTACAAGTCTAAGTTGAGAGTTGCTTGACCTCTGTGCAAAGTTTTAGCTTCCAATTGTAATCAGGCTGAGTGAATTAAGTGTAGGAACATTCATATGTGAAGTGTGTTCACTGGTTCCTAAAACAGGCGCAAATTTCGAAGTCAATGTTTTGGTCATTTCTCCTAGCATAGTTTAAAGTTTTGCATGAGTGAGGGCTTAATCTTTAAGTTGAAAGGTAAGCTACTCATGTCTAGAAGCATTTTGTAAAACGGGTTCTATTCAAGGAGAACCAAGTCTTAAAAGTTACAGGTGTAAAGTCGACTGTTCTGAGTGACAGTTTCTGACATAGGTAACTTGAGAAGTTGATTTCTCAAGTTATACTTAATCTTTTGAAGAGATTCAACTTGGAGTAGATGCACAATCTCTAGAACATGCTTCGTACAAAGTTTCATCAAAAACTTTACACGTTTGATAAGTCAATGTAAGGAAATAGTGCAGCAGACTTTTCTGTGTTTTATCTTTTTCACAGATTTGTTAACCTTTTGACAATTAGCAATTGATCCTCTAAATTAGTGAAGTGTTTGACTTATTCTTGGTATAGAGGTGCTCTAATCACAAGAATAAGTTGTTCTTTTGGAGATTAATATTCTCCATCAATTCTTGTAAGATTGGGAAGACACAAAGACAACCATTCAAACACAAAGGCTACATCCACAACAACTTATTGGACTAGTACATATAGATGTATGGGGACCAACCGAAGAACCTTCATTGGTAGGATCATGGTATTATTGTCACAGGAAAGGAGATAAGGAAAAGAGCTCACTCACATATGATCACACTCAAAGAAGAGCTCTTACCATTCGATTTCAAAACATCAAAATACATTTTATTCATCATATGATATTGAACCATGAACAACTTCCCAGAATCATCTGCACTTGTGGACGCATAGTTGATTTGCTGTCTTCTATTATTTTGATTCTTCAACCTGCAATCACATTCAAAGTGACTAGGTTTACCACAATTCTAGCATCCTTTATTTCATTAACTAAATCATTTGTTTGGAAATTTTTGTGACCTCTTTAGCTCCCCCTTCCTTGAAATTATCCTCTACCTCTTGCGTGATTTTGTTGTCGACCTTGGTCTTGGTTACAGTGTCCCCTTCCACTTCCAAAGCCTGTGCCTCTACTTCTTCCTCTACCAGAGTAGAATACCTATGTAGAACTAGGTTTTCCTTCTCCTCAACAAGATTCTTTTCTTAAATTAACAACATAGACACCAAATCAACAAAATTTGGAATATTTTCCCTAGTGTGAATAGACATTCTGAATTGCTTATATGTAGCTCCCAAACCACAAAGGCACACTTCCACCTTGTCATCATCATCTCTACATTCATGCCAATAGATGCAAGCATCTCACATATGCTTTTGATTTTCAGGGTGTGGTCACTTATCGGCATGCTCTTTTTCTCTAGTGTATGTAGATTTTTCTTGAGTTGCAATTTGCATGACTTTGTATTGGTCTCATACAATGTGACCAAACTATTCCAAGCCCAATTTAGTCTTTTGGCATCTTGTTGTGCCAAATCATGCTATCCTGTATGCTAACAAGCACCCAGTACATTACCTTTCAGCACCTTGATTCCATTCTTCACATACTCTTAACTATTCCTCAATTCGATTCCTCTTTGATAACTACAGATCATTTTCATTTTCTCCTTCAATGTACTTCTAGTAGCCTTTTCCCATCAGGAAATTCATCATTATAAATCTAGAAGCATAGAACTTGTTCTTGTCCATCTTATCACTCATAAGCTGACTCATTCCATCATCACTTGCCATTTATATAGGAATTTGCAACACTACAAAAACACTAGAAGCAGTACCTCTGCTTGAATATTATCACACTTTGACATGACAAATCAATCTCAAAAGAACACATTTTTCATGTACCAATAGTACATAGAATTGCTTGAAATTTTGGATAGCAAAACAGAATGCAAGTTATAGTTTTGCAAAGTGCCTTGTTCTTTTTGGGCCCCATCTTGCAAGCTCCAAACAAAGGGCAAGATGTCACCTTCCACCTTGACACCAAATTAGCAATCTGAAGTTGTTTGTGAATCACGCTTTCTCCATGCCTTCTTAGGTGCTCTTCACTATCCACCTTCTCCATGAGCTCTCTACAACCACAATAACTTTGATACCATGTCATGAGAAAGGAGATAAGGAAGAGAGCTCACTCACATACCCTCACACTCAAAGAGGAGTGCAAAAGAATTGAGGCAAGGAAGAATGATCTTCTTCTTCTTCTTCTTCTATTACATAAAGAAAGGGAAAAGGATTACAAGCTATAGAAGTCAAGAGGCAAAGCAAAAATGCAATAGTGTGGAGAATGCTCCAAGAAAGCACCTAAAGGGTCAATAAAAGAGAAGAGACAACCAAAAAGGTATGGATAAGATTCCACATTTTTTACATAGCATTCAATCTACTTGAGATAGAACTCAATTTTAGAAGAACCCTCAACCCATGAAGAGGCAAAGAGAACCACTAATTGGGAGAATGCTATGAAGAAGAAATAGTTGCATTGAAGGAAATGCATACTTGGGAATTGGTTCTAATGTCATCAAATCGGAAGGTAATTGGTTGCAGATGGGTGTATAAACCTAAGAGAGACTTAGATGGATCAATTTATAGATACAAGGCTAGATTAGTTGCCAAAGGATGTTCACAAACGCATGGTATGCACTATGAGGAAACATATTCCCCAACTGCAAAAATGGCTACCATCAAAACATTGATAAGTGTAGCTACTGCAAGAAATTGGAGACGACTCCAACTTGATGTGAAAAAGGCATTTCTAAATATTTGGATCATTGAAGAGGTATACATATCTCAACCTCCAAGTTTTGAAAACCCTAATCATACATCTTATGTTTGTAGACTTAAGAAAGCATTGTATGGATTGAAGCAATCTTCTAGAGCTTGGAATTACAATTTGGTTACATACCTTCAGGATCAAGGAATCAGACCTAGCAACTCAAATCCTTATTTGCTCATCAAAAGGAATCACAATGATGTTATCTATCTATGTGTGTATGTAGATGACATAATTGTGATAGGCGATGAGTTGAAATGGCATTCAAGGGATCAAGAGACATATGTAAGAGGATTTCAAAATCAGTGACTTAGGTGAGCTCACATATTTCCTAGGTATGCAAGTGATTCAAATAGATGAAGGGATGTATCTAACTCGGAGAAGCTACATTAAAGCCCACTTCTCAAGTTCGGAATGGAGAACACCAAGCTTGTAGGTTCACTGGAAATTAATCATAAAGTAAGCATTTATGAAGGTGAGAAAATTGATGATCCTAAAGAATATTCAAAGATTATGTTGGAATTTTAGTAGGCCCATTACTGTTGCTCTAGCACAATGGTGAGAACCACGTTAAGAAGCTCCACCTCCTTCATGTCAATCCGCGGAAGAGATAGGAGTGATATGAAGATCGTGAATGTGAGATGAAGTGAGAGTGAAGGTGAGAAGCATAGAGATGCACACAGACATACACACACACTACGAAGAGACAAGCAAGACACAATGGAAGGTGAGAAATCAACTCTATTACTGAAGAACACTCTTACAAGCTCAAAATAGCTCTAAGCTCTTCTCTACTCAAACAAGCTAACACTAAGTAACCTCAAAAATGAGCTCTCTAGCTCTTTTTATAGATTCTAGACTAGTTTTGATCGGTTTCACATCTAGTGTCCGACATAGTTAAAAAATAGGTCTTAGATGCTATTTGAAAGGGTAAACGGTGTCTAAAAATAACCAAAATTGGTACGCTCATTCTACCTAATCTCCTCAAGCTCGAGGACTCCTCGGCTTACACAAAATGGAGCTATGAATTACAAAAAGGGTTTTTCTATGTTACATATAGTACAAAAGTGATGAAAATCACTGTTGAGTGTTTGAAAAAGTACTTATAAAATATAATTCTTTGAAAAATGATTCGGCTGACTCCCTGCTCTGTCTTTACATGCTTCCATGTCTTATATGCCTCTGCCTACTGCCAACACCCCCTCCCTCTCGCTTCTGTCGTCCACGACATAACCATGTTGTGAGGTCTGTCGGGTGTAATTCTGGAGTAGTTCCTGAGCGAGGGTGTGTTCTGATATGCGAATGCCTCGGGCCAGATCTGCCTCGAGTTTCTCCCAATCAATGGGTTGCAGTTCATGTGATGGCGGGAGTCCATAATGCATGGAGTATACCATATGTTCACAGGCAAATAATTGAAGTAAATGCATAGCCCTGCTGATGAACACTTCTGAATGGTATTCCCAGAAACCGGTTGTGAACATTTCTTCGAAGGTTTGCTTGTAGCACGCCGATAGGTATTTGATTCTGCAATGCCAGGCATAACACACCCGTAGCGATGGCATTGTACTCATATCATATGCAAGATCTAGATTGCCATGCTCGAAGCTCGGGGTGTTTACATGTGGTGCCTTGATGCGTCTGAAGTCTTTAAAAACCATCTGCATCATGTCAAATATCTTGACAGTCATGTGTGCTGCTATATCATCCATATTTTTCAAGCAAGGGAGCTAGTGACGAATCGTTGCCATCATGTATCCGACTGTAGGTGGTCCTATGGGTGGAGTGAAGTATGGGTAGTTTAGCCAATCTTGGCATTGCTTGTTGTTTTGTACCTTAATCGCAAATGCCTTCCAGGAACGACGACGTGGCACTGGTCCCCAACATGGGTTGTACTTTAAGTGTCGTGGTGCCTTGGCCCATGTGCTCATCATCTCTGGATAATTCTATAAGAGATCCTTGCGCCACTCTGGTTGATAGATCTCTCCTTGCTACACATCTAGTGGCAAATCTTCAGGCTCAAACTGAGTAGCGTGCGAGGGTTTCTTGCCTGTTTCTTTCTCTATGGCTAACTGATATTCCGCCATTAACATAAAGTTAGGCTTGTATTGTAGCTCATGCCCTGATATGTATCTCCGAGGGGCCAAATGAGCGAAGTATGGGGACTATAAGATGCGTTCTTCAATCATTATCGTGGCGTATAACTGCGCCTCTACCCTTGCTGAGTGGGTTGTTTCAAGTTCTTCGATTGTCTTCATCCATGCGGGAGTTGGAAGTTCGAAAGTCATCTGGCCTTCAACCATGACTCGTCCGCCTAGGATGGGTTGGAGTTCATATGCTTCTTCGAAAGTTTCCTCCACCGGAATAGTGACTGTTTCTTCCTCTGTTGGTAGTTCCGGTGGGGAGTCTAGCCTTGGTGGTGCTTCATATATCCCTATCTGTGTTTGAAGGGTTAACACTTGGGCCCTTAATGCATCGAGTTCCTCTAGGATGTCAGGAGATGGGTCCGCAGGAGCTGGTAGTCCTTGTGGCATTGGTGCTCTTAACTGTAATATCTTGTGTTCAACTTTGAGCTTCTGAAACTCCTCGTTCATGCTGTCATACTCATCTAACAATCTGACATGATCTTCTAAGAACATTTGCATAGATTCTGAGGGCACGGCCTTGAAGCCACTGGGCTCAATGGTTGGTCTGGTTGATCTAGGACAGCTTCTAAATTCTCTCTGTTCTGTTCTTGTAAGTGCTGGTTCTCTTCTTTCGCTGCTTCCAAGTGTCATCTGAGTAAGCCCATGTTCCTAGTGAGCGTTGCATTGCAAATCGTCTGTGCCCTTAACAAGTTATCGATATCCGTGACATCTTCTTTTGTCTTTTCTTCACTTTCTAGTTCAAGTTTGTGATATGCCTCTCGTAGCTCTTGATATCTGGTGTTTAGTGAGGCATTCTCGATTGTCAGTGAATTGAGCTGCAACTATAAATCATTTGTTGTCTTCTGCAGCTGCTGATAATTAGTTCCGAGAGATGTGAACTCATCTCTTACTTGAGTCATACATATGAACATCTATCGAAATGATGTGTCTATGGTGGGTGATAATATTAGTGACAGGTGAATGCAATTGCGGTGTGTGTGGGTGTTGATGCAAAGGGTAAGGGAAATGGGGATGGGACTGTGGATGCAGTGATGACAGTGGAAAAATTTGAGGTGCCTAAATATGGTGGTGCTATGAATGAAGTGAGCAGGGGTGCAGTGGGTGGTGATATATCCATGTCACTGGATGTGGTATCAAGTGCGGCGACTGTGAATAAGGGCGTGAGAGTGGGTGTGTGCCTGGGTGTAAATACAGGGTTTACAAAGGTTGAAGAGTAATTTACAGAGGGGGTATCATGTGCTCCTTGGTGGAAAGGGGAAAGAGGAATGAGGGTGGGTCGAGGGGGAGACACTGGGGAGAAGGTTAATGGAGGTGGAAATGGGAAAAGGGGTCTTGGATGTGTGGGGAAGGATGGAGGGAAAGTTGGACTGGATAGAAAGGTGGACATTCGAGGAGGAAAACTAGGTTGGGTGGGTGCGGGAATTGTCGGACAAATGGAAGTACAGAAGGCTTCTGCTACAGCGCTATCCAAAGATGTGGATGGTCTGGGGGAGAGTGGATGTACAGGGGATATTGGAGAGATGGGAGGTGAAGGGGGAGCGGTTGGTGTGGTGGGTAGTTCGGTCACAGAGGTGATATGTACAGTAGTAGTGTGGGGTGGGGAGTCGATGATAATGGTGTCTTCTACGAATGATCCTTCAGGGATGAGATGCGCTTCCTTGGCTTGTTCTGAAGATTGTACTCCTGTCGGTACACGAATGTATTCACCAAGTTTGGTTAGTAAACGGATTCTGTGAGGCTCATACTATGGTAATGATTTCCTCTGTAAATATCGTAAGGCTTCGGTGGATCCCACTGATTTGAAAAGTTCTTTGAAGCCTCTGATGTATACTTCTTCGAAACCGTCGGAGACAAGTTCCTGTTTTATAAGTGCTTGGCTCTCTTCCTCAGTTAACTTCTTATGCGCCCAAACTTTCTCCATGGTGCGATACAACTTTTCGATGGCTAGCGTATAAGCTGCTACTTCAAAGGTTGCATCTTCATGCGTACTGGTATCACCCTGGGTGTCGGTGTGTTATCCTTGTTCATCTGACTGCACATGTTCTTGGGATTCATGAGTGCCCTGGCTAGCTTCATCATCTCCGTCATCTTCATCGGTTTTTGTTCTTTCTTCCTCAGAACTAGACACTACTTGTCCTTGTGGTTGGTCTCGGGGCGTGGTCGGGTGGCTTGGCCATTCATATTCTTGAGAAAATATTTGTCCTTCCGAAAACTGAAATTCATTGGAGAAAGCATCTTGCATTTCGAAATCAAACGTTGTATCTATGGGTTCCGCTTCCAAGTTAGGTATAGGAAAAGAAAAAGCTTCCGCACCAATAGTGGTGGGAACTTCTGCTGTAGTGGTGGTCAATTCCTCAACTGATGTTGCCTGTGAGGTAACCACACTAGTAGTGCCTTCTGTTATGACCGGTCTTGATAGGCATATGCGAATAGGTTGTACAGTTGTAGGAGCCTCTATCGGAGACTGTTCTGGCGAGGGTTGCGGTGACGGTGATTCTGGGACCTGTAGGCATGGGATAGTACCTCTCATGCGCTTTCCTGCTCGTGATTTGCTGGACTTCCTAGCTTTCTTTGTTGTTCCCTTGAATGCTTTCAGCTCCTCACTTGTTGTTGCACGCTCGATAGGTAAATCGTATGCCAAACACATATATACAATGCGCGTGAGGGCACAACATCCATTGATTACTTTCTTTCTTTCCCATCGGTGTTGTGCTAAGTACATCTGATCAATTATCCAGCTAGCTAGGTCTACCGTCTGAGGTCCAATACATGCTAAATATAAGCGAAACCAGATGCGTTTGTGGGGCATGGTGAATCTATCCTGAGCGGGGAAAGCAAAATGTTGCATGCATATCCTCAACAGTTTAGAGAGCTCAGGTGTGATTGCTGAAATATCCTCCCACTTAGTAACATCTCCACGTTTCATTGGCTCTGGAACCAGCCTTTCTCGTTCTGTTGGAGTGTGTGTACCATGGATCTTGATTGCAGCGTGAATCAAATCTTTAGAAAGGTAAAACCTCTTATATGGCGGATCATTTACTAATGACAAAAAAATGAATGTTCCTAGTAGATCCTTGTTCTCTGAAGCTATCAAAGTGGTGATTAAGTAAAAGCATCTGTAGAAGTCAGGTTTAGGCAAGGGATCACTAAAATATTCTATAAAGCCTACTCTTGCCCAAACATGCATTAAGTCTTCTGTGTTCTATAGTCCTTCAAATTCTCTTGAGAAAAATTGTTATTTGGCCAAGTACGGTGATCAAACGCCAGATTGGCCTCAAAGATGAAATCTGCATCTGCTAATGGGCCTGCTAGCCCTTGAAACCAGTGAGAATTGCGATGAATCTTCTCAGTGTAACCCCTAGGAGGGTCGTCAATCGGCATGGGTCCTGGAAATCGTTGAAACTCAAGTGGTAGAGGTGTAGGATGGGGCTCTGCTAGTAGTTCTCCAATATTGGCCATGGGTACACTAGGGTGAGCTTCTGATGGTCCTTTTGCCTGCATGATGAGTGATGCGAGTGCGTAGAAGATCTGCTACAAAAGATTAACACATTAGTATGGAAATTAATCATGATCCCATTAAAGTGAGACCGCAATCCCTTTCCATAACCAATGTGTAACCCGTGTAGCCGAGTGTTGTGATGTGGTTTATGGAATGATTTCTTGCAAACTAATGCAGGTCTCTAGACGCCTACATGCTTCAGATGATGCATACATTGCTTAATGAGGTGTTATTACAAATGATGGTGGATTATAGTGTGTGGATTTGTACAAGGTTCAATCATGAATGAGTTATTACAAGGTTGTAGATGAGTCGGGGTGGGAGTTATGTTAGACAATGGGTTAGGAGAAGACTTCTGGATACGTTTCGGTATCCACTTCCTAAGAGTTTGTGAGCGGGTGATAGGTTTCTTGTGAGGGACAAAATTTGAGATCGGATGTGGTGGGGTTAAAGGGTGAAGAGATTTCTGAGGGTTATATATTACATGGCTTGAGGGTTGAGCTATAATACACTGCTTGGGTACCCAAATATGCATGGGTGTGGGTCGATTCATAAGGTACTTCTTGGGGATCCAAATCTGTCGAATGTTCGTACTTGTAGAAGAAGGTCCAGAAGATGTTGAATACTAATTCTGCTTCTGCCTTGACTTCTTCTTGTCATAGTCCTCGTTGTTGAAATCTATCGGTGGTTTCTATCCTTTTGGCACCCATATTTGTCTTGTGCCTCTTACTTTGTAATTTTGCCACTGCTGCTTTCTTCCTTGTGTCGTCTGATATTGTCGTCGGTCTGGGTTCCTTTGTCGTGGTTGACTCCTTTGTGGTTGAGGTTGAGAGGTCGGATGGACGCTCTATTTTGGAAAAGAAGGGATTTCCAACACTTGCAAAACCTGGCCATTAGGAAGTGCTCTATGTTGTAGAAAAAATCTAGGCCAGTCTGCAGTAAGTGTGGAAGGATGGGCACTGCAGGGTGTTTTGCCCATGTGGTTGCTGATGCAGTCCACTTGACTGGTGATGTAACCAACCTGACCGTTGATTGTGTCCATTTGACCGCTGATGGTGTCCAGTTGACCAAGCGGTTGGGTGGTTGCCCCTTCTAGTTTGCAGGAAGCCCAAGGGAAAATCTCCTGACGTCCTTCTGATTGGCAATTGTCCATCGCTAAGCCTGCGTGGGTTGGTGTAGATGTAACGTGATTGATCTGACCAAAGATCTTCCAGTCTTCCGTCGCATGCATTTCATAGGGTCTAGGGTTACATACCTCAGGCGGAGGGTTGTTCGGGAAGTCAACCAGTATCACTCGCTTATGATCTAAGGTTCCAATCTGTAAGGAGCCTTGTCTAAGATTTAGGTCCACTGAGTGATAGTATAGCCAATCTTGGCCAAGGATTAGGGGTTCTATCAGGTCGTCATCATGGCATACTAGTAGCTTCGCTGTCATAGTCACATCATGTATGAGGATAGGAAGTTCCACCTCACCCATGCAAGGGTTTCCATGCCCCCTAGCCCTATGAGGTATGCCTCAATTGGCCGCATTTCTATTCATGAGTCCTTATAATGGGACCATCTAATCGCACTAGTCATAGCACCTGAGTCAATTAAAGCCCTGAGCTCTTGGCAAGGGTTGCCATGCTCTAGCCTAAGTGTAATGAATGGTCTCCTATCCACTATGCTAGGATGAGTACTTGAATTTGCTTGACACATGGCCATGGGGTATCTGGGTGGTGTTTCCAGATGGTTATAATGTTCTCTCCCTAGTCCTTGTCTTCTTAGCTTCATGCGCTTAATGCGTTCTATAGCTTCTGCCTAAGCTTCAGCGCGTATTCTATTTTCTTCCTCCTTACGCTTCTTTGCCAACGTGAGTCGTCTAAGCATATCCCTAGTAAGAGGTTCCTGGTATAACTTGACTCTACAGCCACTAATTTAATTAGGCATTATGTCTCCTTCTAAGGTGGCTAATTGTACTGGTCCACTTGTCGAGAGTCTGTTATTGATCATAGGTCCATAACCTCGCTTTTCTAACTTCCGTGCATGTTGTTTCAGCGTGTCTACTAGAACTAAATCTCCTTCTTTTAAGCCTTTATCTTTCACATGTGCATCAAAATATGCTTTCTGTCGCTTCTTTGCTACGTATATTCCTACTGCTGCTCTCAGCCTGGTTTCTCCTAATCGTTCCAAGTCCATTATTCTTGTTGATAATTCATGGCCGGTCCACTGATGTTCATGTGCAACCTTAAGGGTGGGTATCAAGAAGTCGAAAGGAAGCACAACATTTTGACCAAAAACCATCTGAAAGGGAGTTGCATTGAGTACGGTCTTGTAGGCCACTCGATATGCCCAAACAGCGTGGTGTAACTGTTTGTCCCAATGTGAACGTTTGTTGTTCACGAGTTTCATCAGTACATTACATAGGATCTTGTTAGTGCTTTCAGCCTGACCATTGGCCTGAGGATGATATGGTGCGGATTTCTTGTGAATCACCATAAAATCCTGTAAAAAATATTCAATGACTTGGTTTAGAAAGTGGGTTCCTCAATCACTCACTAACTCTATATGCAATCCATATCTTGTAAAGACATTTTCAAATAAGAATTTTGCAGTCGTGTGTGCATCATTCTTTTTCATGGCTTTTGCCTCTACCCATTTGGTAAGATAATCCGTAGCAACAATAATGTATTCAGCATGTGTACCTTTTGCAGGGGGGTTAATGGGTCCTACAAAGTCTATATCCCACTTAGAAAATGCACGTCCTCCCATCATGGGTTTCAATGGCATTTCATCTTTGCGAGTAGGAAATTGCGTTCTTTGGCACACATCACATCTCTTTATATAGGTATGTGCATCCATGTGAAGAGTGGGCCGCCATAATCCTGCAAAGAGGATGGCTTTGATTATCCTATCGGGTCCAAAATGACCTCCTGCAACACCTTGGGGTGTAGTCTCTAGTACGCTCAAGTAATCGCTCTCATGAACACATTGTCTTAAGTATCCATCTCGTCCTCGTTTGTATAGATTGTCGCCAATAAGTGAATAGTCTTGAGCTTCCTGCTCTAGACTTTGTTGTCGTGCTAAGGTCATTCCTTGAGGGAATGTTTTCGTCCTCAAGTATGTCACTAAGGGTTCACTCCATTCTAGTGTGAGAGGCACGTGATATAATGTAGCATGTTCTACTAGTGGTCTTTCACAACAAACTGGGCATTCTTTACACAACTTGTAGACATCTACTTCCATTGAAGGCCAATATACCCCTAGTCTATGCAGAGTCTGCAAAGTACGATTTTTCGAATGATGTTGCTTTAATGCACCTATGTGTGCTAATTGCAACCAATTTGCATGTTCTAATTCATCTACACAACAAGCAAGAATCTTTTGATTATCCTGTTTATATATACTCCCTGCTATGATTTGATATCTTTGAGACTTGGTAATCTCTCTTTCCTTGATCCTTATCCTAGGATTCTTGGGTCCATATGTGAGAATAGGGACAATAGGCTTAGCCCATTCTGGTGCTATCTCAAGGTTAAACAAATATGCATCGAGTAACTCATCTGCTATCCCCTGAGGAGGTTCTCCTGAGGTTAGTCTCGATAGGTGGTCAGCTCTGAGATGTGTCTTTCCTTTTCTTACTACTACTTCAAAATCATACTCCATGAGTAATAGAAACCAACGTATTAATCGTCCTGTATTACATGGCTTATTGAATAAATACAAAAAAGCTTGATGATCTGTAAAGAATTTAACTTGTTTGCCAACAAATAATGCCTGAATTTCTTTACTGCATATATCATTCCTAATCCTTCTCGTTCCGTAGTGGTGTAATTTCTTTCTGTTGCGTTCAACTGTCTGCTCGCATAAGCTATGGGGAGGTCTATATTACCTTCATTCGTGGGTTGTGCTAACACACATCCTATGGCATAATTGGATGCATCCACATGTATATGGAATGGCTTACTCCAATCCAGGATTGTTAATATAGGTGCTGAGCACAAACGTCGTTTAAGTTCATTGAATGAATTCTCACATTCATCTGTCCATTCAAAATTGGTCAAAAGAGAGTACAGAGGCTTAGCTATGATTGCATACATGTGTATGAATCATTTGTAATAACCACAATGTCCCATAAATGCTTGTACCTCTTTTATGTTGTTTGGCCTAGGTAGATATGCAATCACCTTCACTTTTTCTTTGTCCGTAGAGATTCCATTCTTGGACACAATGTGTCCTAGAATTTTGCCTTGTCTGACCATGAAAACGCACTTTTCTGGGTTCAAACAGACCTGATATTCTTGACATTTGTCAAATACTTGTCTTAATTCTGGGATATGAGTCTGCCTGATATTTGAATGAGCACATAGGTCATCGACATAAACTTCCAAATTCTTGCGTAAGAATTCCTTGAAAACATGACACATGAGTCGTTGGAAAGTGGCGGGTGCATTTGTTAAGCCAAAAGGCATCACACGAAATGCAAATATGCCCCATTCTGTGGCAAAAGCCGTCTTGTGGTGATCTTGCGGAGCAATGGCTACTTGATTATAGCCTGAGAAACCATCAAGAAAGCTGTAAACTTCCTTGCCCGCAACTCTTTCCAATAAATGTTCTGTGATAGGAAGAGGATAACTATCTCTAATCGTGGAGGCATTAACTTTTTTAAGGTTAATACACCCACGCAATTTTCCATTTGTCTTGGGCACAACCACAATGGGGGATACCCATTCGATATACTCAATATCGTAGATGAATCCTGCTTCTATCAAACGATCGATTTCTTCTTTAATCTTCGCAGCGTAGTTATCATTATACGTGTATGGTTTCTATTTCGTAGGTTTTGCATCTAGAGTCATAGGGATTCTATGGGAACATATATCTGGATCTATTCCTTTCAAATCTTTGTAACTCCGAGCAAACACATCTCTATATTCACGCAATAAGGAAACTAATTCTTCTTCTTCTTCATTCATCAAATCATGCCCTATGTAGGTACATTTCTCTTCTTCTCCTTCTATGGCTACTATTATTTTCTTGGTCTTCTCTCGGTTATCATATACTTCTCCGATGTCAGATTTTCTGTTAGGCATTCGTACCATGATTCGTCTATCTTCAATTTCATACTTTTTGAAGTTCTCGGGAACCTCAAACAAAGATTCTTCTTGTTCTGACATGGTTTCTTTCTTCTTTCTTTTCTTTCCTTCACTCTTGGTGGTCACGTGTGTAGCTAACCTCACCTCATTCATAACTTCTTCTTGTCTCTGAGGGTAAGTTTATACTTCGTAGAAATATTCATCCTCTGATGCAAAAGGAGGATCCATAATAATTGACTCTAAATCGAAATCACTTGCGTCCTCGAATGCATCAGTGTTAGGTTCACATTCTTCAATAATTGAATCACACATGATTGGCTCTATCGTGAAAACTGAGATGTCATAGCCATCTTCGTCACAGTGGGGTGTCCATTGTTCTTCATTGATGGCTACATCCATGGTTGCTAGGATTTCTTCCCAACCATGAGGTTCAAACTCCTCATATGGAAATACTACAGGTGCATAAGGTGGGTCTTGAAGAGTTCATGGATGTTGTTCTGCACCTAAAGTCTTGGCTTCTAACCTTTCTTCCTCTTGTTTGGCTACCTTACACATCCATAGATGAGTATCCTCATGCAACCATGAAGGATCTGATTCCAATGAGTGTACCGATTCCGTTTCTACTTGTGTCTTATGGATGGTGTTCCATTGTATTGGGGGTACATCCCTATGGGAATAGTCTTTAAGATTGACTTTGGTAGTCACTCCTAAATGTTGCAAGTACAAAGAATTAGTTCCCCAATCTTGTACAATTTGCAGCTAATGCATAAATGGTCGTCCTAAAATCATCTCGTAAGCATGATTTTTACTAAAATCACAAATGGCGAAGGTATGCTCAAACTCCACACCACAAGTGGTGAGAGATATGCCTTCTAGTAAGCCTAATGGTTTCTCTACATGTCCGTCAGCCATTTGTAGCTTCATCCTGGTGGGTCTTAGTGCTGGCTTACCCCAACGTTTCCATAAAGCGGTGGTAGCAATGGCTACTCCGGATCCTGAATCTAAGATGGCTTTGGTGGTGTAGCCCTGATGGGTTATTGGAAGATAAGTGTTACCTTACTCTCCTTGGCTTACATCTCCAATCTTTTCTACGGGTATCTCTGGTACCTTCTTATGTGTTCCTATTTGTGAGGGAGTAGTAGCAAGCTCAAGGAATTGATTTGCTACATGTTTCCACAATTCTAGTTTAATCTTCAACAACTCTTCTAGGGTGAGATTACATTGTACTTTAGTGTTCTTTATCACGTCTGTGTTTCTAGGGATTACTGATTCTTCATTCCTCACTATTATCATGGGTGCTCTCATACTAATAGACTTTGCTTCCCAAGGTCCTGTGAACTGAGGTAATTCTTGCAAAGAGTTAGATTCAAAACCTGTGTTCACTTAGTTGATCTTCCTCTACATCGTCATAAATAGAGGGGATGTCTTGGGGAAATTGCTCCTGCAAATCGTCTATTTCTTGAATAGGAGGATGAGTTCCTTGTTCTTTTCTCCATTTCTCTTCTTGTATTTCTCTCAAATATTCATGTGAATACCTATGTATGGAAGACAGGTTGTCTTCACCTTCCGTGTTTGGTACTTGAGACAGGGATGGTGCATTCCTTCCTGTGTCTCTGGGACAGTAGGGTTCCTATGCCGATCCTGTTTCTCTTTGCTATCAATCAAGTATTCTAGCCTCTCCATCAATCCTTGAAAGTGTAGTTCCGGTTTTGCCATGTTATTTCAATTAAGATATCTAGAGGCTTCAAACATTGCTTGTGCTAATTCTACCATCTTCATGCAAAGCTTAGTCCTCTCAATTTCTAAGTCTGCTCGAGGGTAGTTCTTACTCATTTCAGCTATCTGGGGTCCTTCTTTTAATCTTGCTTGATACACACGAAACATCATGTCTAGGTTTTGTAAGACAATAGTTACGCAATATAACACAGGAGCAAAAGCAGAGAAGATAACAGATATAGGAGAATCTCAACAATTTTCTACTAGCAGCAAGTACAAAGATGATGGCGTTGTCCACCCGTGCGCTCTCAAGGTAGAGCTTAAATGGTGATCTAGACAACTCTAGATAGGGAGATACAAGGTAGAGGTATGCTGGCTCAACTCAGGTGTCTTAGGTAGTGCAGAAGTCATGTATATATAGGATCATGGGTGTCCTGCCATGGACGGCAATACATGGGCGGTAGAGCGTGGGCGGCCACCGCCCGCGTAATTGCCATACACGGCTTAGACTGGTTGAACCGACCTAACAAATATAAATGATTTCTGACTCCGACAGGGAATATTCCATGGAATATTCCCTTTACCGTCGCGCCGGGGGCGCTGCCCCCGGACCCCCACCAGGGGGCCCGCTGGCCCCCTGGGACCCCCCAGCCAGGGGGCCCGCTGGCCCCCTTGGACCCCCCAGCCAGGGGGCCCGCTGGCCCCCTTGGACCCCACAATTGGGGACCCTGGTAACTCCCTTTCCTTATAATATCTTACATGGTCCAATATGACCTTCATCCAACATTCAAGTTGGGATTCCCATCAATTGGGTAATGCACGCTTGGCTTCTCCTCATAAAGGGGGCCTTACAAAATGTGCATACAATCATGAGGGGTAGACATTGATCATATACTAACACCCCCCCTCAATGTTTACCGATGATAAATCAAGTAGGTCTCGGTCCTATGCCCATATGTTGAAGATGCTTGTTGAGCTGCTCTCTTCCAAGTGCTTTAGTGAATATGTCAGCACAATTTGCCTCTGTTGGGCAATATTCTAGCTCCACAATTTCATCTTCAATTAGCTCACGAATGTAATGGTACTGTACTTCTATGTGCTTGGTGCGAGCATGAAATACTGGGTTCTTTGCAATAGCCATACAGCTTTGATTATCACACTTGAGTACAGTTGGCATATTTGATGGAAAGCCTAGATCTGCAAGAATTCTCCTTAACCAGACTGCCTCACAAGAAGCAAAACAAGCTGCTTTGTACTCTGCTTCGGTGGAGGAGAGTGCGAGAGTTGGTTGCTTCCTACTTACCCAAGAAAATATTCCTGAACCAAGTGAGAAACAATATCCAGAAACTGATTTTCTAGAATCACAATCTCCAGCCCAATCTGAATCACAATATCCTTGGAGTGTATCACCTGTGGTATACAAAATACCAAAATCCAAGGTTCCTGCAATGTACCTTAGAATTCGCATTCCAGCATTCCAGTGACTCTCCTTAGGTTTGTTGGAAAACCTGCTTAACACTCCAACAGCATAGCAAATGTCTGGTCTAGTGTTGCACAGAAAAATAAGACTTCCAACGAGCTTCCTATACTTCTTAGCATCTACATCAAGCATGTTATCATCCATAGATAGCTTATGATTTACCTCCATAGGTGTGCTAGTTGGTTTGCAGTCCATCATTCCAAATGCCTTGAGAATTTCTTTGGAATATTTTTGTTGTGAGATGAAAATGCCATCCTTCCTTTGCCATACTTCAATTCCCAGACAAAAATGGAGTAGACCTAAGTCTGTCATTTCAAACTCAGTTCCCAAGCTGATCCGAGTTTGATTGATGAGTTCCTGATGATCTCCTGTAATGATCAAATCATCTACATATACAATGACAACAACTAGCTTGCTATCCCTTTTCGTTACATACAAGTTAGCATCAGAAGTACTTCTTTCAAAACCCATATTTTTGAAAAATTGATCTATTCGTTGGTACCAAGCCCGTGGAGCTTGCTTAAGTCCATACAAAGCTTTCTTCAACCTGCAAACTTTATTTTCTGAATTGGGCACCTCAAAACCTGGTGGTTGAGATACATATACCTCCTCCTTGAGGTGACCATTCAAAAATGCAGATTTGACATCCATCTGGAAAATAGGCCAAGACTTTTGTGCAGCTATTGCAAGTACCGTCCGAATAGTTGTCATGCGTGCTGTTGGTGCAAAAGTTTCTTGAACATCAAATCCTTCAATCTGTGAAAAACCCTGTGCAACTAATCGTGCCTTATACTTTTCTAATGTTCCATCAGCTTTATACTTAGCTTTCCAAATCCATTTAGTACCTATTACCTTCTTCTTTGGCGGCAAGTCGACTAGATCCCATGTATCATTTTTGAGTATACTATCATACTCAGACTGCATTGCCGCTCTCCAATCTGGATCATCAATGGCTTCTTCAATGGTGGTAGGTTCCTTTATCGAACCCATGATATCTGCCATTAGAGCCATGTTAACAATGTGTTCTGAGGCTCTTCTTTGCTCCTCTATTCTCTTTGATCTTCGTAATCCATCCGATGATGATTCTGGTACATCTACATGTGGATTGTGATCATCAAAGAGCTGTTGTGCCCACTTCGGTAGTGGCTTACGCAGTGCAGCTACAACTGGTTGGCTTTTTATTGAGGAAATTTCTCCATCAGATGTTTCCTCCTCCTCAACTTTAACCTGTCTTTTGATAGGCACAAGGTGAGATATTTCTCCGCTTGATGAGATAGTAGATTTACCTTTATCTTCTACTAAGTGTGGTCGTTCATCAAACACCACATCTCGGCTGACAAAAATCTTCCTTGCCTCAGGATCCCATAACCTGTATGCTTTAGACTCTTCACTATATCCTAGGAAGACACACTTTTTGCTTTTTGAATCCAGCTTTGATCTTGTTGAATCAGGAATATGTGCATAACAGAAACAACCAAAAATTCTGAAATGCAAAACTGAAGGCTTTTTACCAGAATATGCTTCTTGAGGAGTCATCCCCTTCAGTGCTTTTGTGTAGCTTCGATTGAGAATGTAGACTGCTGTATTGACTGCTTCTGCCCAGAATGAATCAGGCATGTCTTGAGCCTTCAACATACAACGAGCCATTTCAACTACTGTCCTGTTCCTGCGCTCAACAACGCCATTTTGTTGGGGTGTATGAGCTGTGGTAAGTTGCCTTTTCACACCATGCTCCTTACAGTAATTGTTGAATTCTGTTGACAAGAATTCACCTCCTCTATCTGTTCTAAATTTCTTTAGTTTCCTTCCTGATTCATTTTCTACATACTTATGCCACGTTTTAAATTTTTCAAAAGCATCAGCCTTCTCTCGAATGAAATAAACCCACATCTTTCTACTATAATCGTCGACTAACAGCAAGAAGTAGAAAGATCCTCCTAAAGCAGGTGTAGACATTTTACCGCAGAGATCAGCATGTACCAACTCTAGAGGAGCTTGAGATCGATTGCTGGTCTCTCTTGGAAATGCCTTTCGTTGTTGCTTGCCCATCATACAAGCTTCACAAGGTTCCTGCAACTCTGAAAATGCAGGCATATGAGCAACCATCCCTGTTCGTTGCATCTCCTTCAAAACTGCAAATCCGAGATGCCCAAATCGTCGGTGCCATAACCTGCTTACATCTTTATCTTCTGTAGCAGTTAAAGCACTTAACTCATACAAGTTATCCCGTCGTATGCCTTTACCTACAACATTACCTGATGAATCCATGATTTCCGCACCACTCTTATTGAAGTGAACTTCGAGTCCACGATCTGTTATTGCAGAAACTGACAACAAATTTCTTTTGAGTGTAGGTACATAGAGAACATCGGATAACTTTTTCTCAACACCTGGAGAAGTGATAAAAGAGATGGTTCCAGTTCCTTCAGCTGGACACTTGGAGTCATTTCCCACCACTACATTGATGGATTCCCGCAGAGGCACTAGGGAACTATACCAATCCTTTTTACTAGTCATATGGCGAGAAGCTCCACTATCTAAAATCCATGGCTCATCAACACGAGCTTGAGCAGATGAACATACCTCTTCAATAGCTACCCAAAGTTCCAGCTCTGTGTTGTTTGCAGACTCTTTGTTCTTCCATGATGATTTTACAGTCCCATTCCGTTCATCAGCTTGCTTCTTTCTGCAATCCTTGATGGCATGGCCTTTCTTTTCACAATAGAAGCAACTTCCTGTGAACTTTTTCTTCTTTGGCTTCTTCTTTGATCCCTCTGAAGAGCCTTTACCTTTTGCATTTGCTGAGAATGCAGCATCAGTTGTACTTTGCCGATTCTTCAGCCGCATCTCTTCTTCTAAAAGCATGGCACAAAACTCTTCAAATGTAAGAGGAGTTGGCCTTACCTGAGTGTTAAGGGCTGTTACTAATCCATCATACTTTGCTGGAAGAACACGTACAGATCTTCGAGCCAGCTCTTCTGGTGTTATAACAACACCAACTGCAGCCAATTGATCTTGAAGATGCTTTATCCGTTTGATAAAATCTTCAGCCTTTTCAGAATCAGAATGCTTTTCATTTGCCAACTGATTTTCTAAATTCTGTATCCTAGTGTGGTTCTTGGTCTCATATTGTCGAGCCAATATGCCCCAAGCCTCATGTGCTTTAGTAGTATGTTGAACTAAAGTAAGCACAGAATCACTTACACTAGTGACAATCGCACATAATGCATCAGCATTCCGCCTCTTCCAAGCTCGTAGAAGATCAGGATCTGGCTGAATCATCAATCTTGAATTTGCTGGATCTTCAACTGGTATAGGCTCTGGATCCAATCCCATCGGTCCCATGACAGTGTCAAGTAATTCATAGGAGTCCAAAATTGCAGAAATTTTGAACTTCCAGAGTGTATAGTTGGTTCCATCCAGCTTCCCTTCAGTGAATGCAGGTGGACGAATTCGAATAGGTGCAGCATTAACATTAGCTGAAGCACCAAGACTATTGTTCGACGATGAAGCCATCATGTAATCACTCGAATAATCTACTGATATTCTAGTCTGCTAGTAGGCTAAAATAATGATACTTCTCAAGCTATTCGAACCTTACAGCTCTGATACCATGTAAGACAATAGTTACGCAATATAACACAGGAGCAAAAGCAGAGAAGATAACAGATATAGGAGAATCTCAACAATTTTCTACTAGCAGCAAGTACAAAGATGATGGCGTTGTCCACCCGTGCGCTCTCAAGGTAGAGCTTAAATGGTGATCTAGACAACTCTAGATAGGGAGATACAAGGTAGAGGTATGCTGGCTCAACTCAGGTGTCTTAGGTAGTGCAGAAGTCATGTATATATAGGATCATGGGTGTCCTGCCATGGACGGCAATACATGGGCGGTAGAGCGTGGGCGGCCACCGCCCGCGTAATTGCCATACACGGCTTAGACTGGTTGAACCGACCTAACAAATATAAATGATTTCTGACTCCGACAGGGAATATTCCATGGAATATTCCCTTTACCGTCGCGCCGGGGGCGCTGCCCCCGGACCCCCACCAGGGGGCCCGCTGGCCCCTTGGGACCCCCCAGCCAGGGGGCCCGCTGGCCCCCTTCGACCCCCCAGCCAGGGGGCCCGCTGGCCCCCTTGGACCCCACAATTGGGGACCCTGGTAACTCCCTTTCCTTATAATATCTTACATGGTCCAATATGACCTTCATCCAACATTCAAGTTGGGATTCCCATCAATTGGGTAATGCACGCTTGGCTTCTCCTCATAAAGGGGGCCTTACAAAATGTGCATACAATCATGAGGGGTAGACATTGATCATATACTAACAGGTTTTCCGGTATAGGTTCCGCTAAAACTGATCCGAATTTTTTAGCTAGGTTTTCTTGATTCAGTTCCTGTGAAGTCAACTCTAGGATTTTGGCTCTAGACTCCTTGAGACTTCCTTCCAATTCTGTTATCCTCTTACTCCACTTTCTTTTAATCCTTCCTCTGGAATCTTTCCAAGATTTCATTTTTTTACTGCTAGATTTTGCAACTTCACTGGTTCCGGCTGTTTTCTCTTGATTGTGTTGCTGATTCTGTAAGAGCGCCTGGGCTCTGGTTATAGCTTGTATAGGCACATATGTAGGGTTGGATCCATCTGCATTGTTTACAATACCTATCACGTTGATTGGTGTCACATTTGAACCGTTAACTGGGTTCTTAGGACAATCTTTTATGACATGATCTTTACCACATTCAACACAAAATCCTTGTATGTTATAGTATTGTGATTGTCCTAATATCGGAGGATGTGGGCAATCCTTTATGAAATGATCTCCTTGGCACCTAAAGCATGGTCCTCTAGGGCCCTGTGGTCTTTGCTGTCTCAATTGGGGCCGTGGATTTGGGTTTGTGTACATCACATAAGCGTAGTCGGGCTTCCAACTAGGTTCCAATGGTGGACTATCGTATTGATAAGTCTCCACATGTTCTGGTGACTCTGTGTAATATGCAGGTGGACTATCTTCATGAGTAGAGTCAAAACTATTAGAGTTCGGGTCACTTTCTGTGATCAAAGGTGAAGAAGGCACTAAAGCCCTACTTAGGTTCTCTTCTGCAATAGCGTATTTAACTAAGATCATATTAGCTGGTGGGGGTGGCTTCTGAGCTAAAACAGGTTGAGGTCTCTGTTGAGCCTGATAAGGGTAGTTCTGTGGAGGCCTATAATAATGAGGTTGAGTATTGTACTGGCCTTGATACCTACCTGGATGCGGGTATGCTTGCGGGTAGTTCTCTCTCACTGCATGTTTGTTGTATGGGCAGTCTTGAGCCGTATGATTTGTGTATCTTCTCTCAATTGTACAGTATTGGCCACTAGGGTTGTGTTGGAGGATTCTTGGACAAGAAGGAGTTTGAGGGTTTGTAGGAGAAAAGGAAAAGACAAGAAGAGAAAATACACCCTAGAAGCCTCTGCCGATTGATTACACTAAGACAAATACAATGTTCAAGTACAATACAAGCCAATACTTCTGTGCAAAATCCCACAGAGTGCTCAATTACAAATTACCAAATACCCAAAGTCTTCTTGCTGTCGGCCTCCTCTGCACCAGACTTCCACCTGCTTCAAGCTTATCCTTGCGCACACCTTGCACCAAGCTTCCACTAAGGGGGAGGAATGAATACCTTCTGTCGGCACGCGCACACTGCAAAGAGACCTTGAGATCCTTGGGGGACTAGCTTAGCACTCTCTGCACAATCCCTTAGTCACTCTCCATGCACTCCTTCAACTCCACTTCTCTGCGTCGCACACTGGTGACTCTTGCACTTCTCTCTCTTGCTTCACTTAGACTATGCTTCTCTTGCTTACACTAGAATTGTCCAAGAATAGTCCTTGCCTTGATTTGAGTGTGTCGATCACATACGCTCCTAACTGCAATAGTATCTTGGTGCTCACTTTGATGTCCCAAGATTGTCTTCACAAGTGGCAGCCAACGACTCACTGTTTTGTCCTGTAGTGACTTTAGAGTAAAACCCAAAATTTTAATTGGGGGGCCATACTTTCCCCTGTGCGTACGCTGCCGCTTCACAAACCTTCACATTTCCTTTTAAGTCTTCACTTTTGCACATAAGAGAGGGTTCACCTGAACCTTCCAAAATACTTTAAAAACACTTTGAACCTTAGAGAAATTAGAGAAAATACCTCTGCAACCTGCAACCCGCTTTCTCCAATTTACCCTTTGTGGACAATTAATTGTGCACTACCTGTGCACTTTGACACCTGCACTTTAGCACTTTGACTTTGCACCCGTTGACTTTGACCTTGATCTTGTTGACTTTGACTAGTTGACTTTTACCTTGACCTTGTTGACTTTGACTAGTTGACTTTGACCTTTTGACTTTGACTGCAATTGACTTTGACCAACATGACTTCTATGGGCTCAACAGTTGCCCACCACCTAATGTGCTCTCCGTTCCGGTGAGCTATAGTCAAAACTCTGAGAATATAGGACACCATGATAATGGAGCTGCAAAATCTTGAAGAGGACCCTTGAGCAGCAACCAATTCCACCAACAGCAGGATAGAACAAGCACCAGAGAAGAACCAAAAAGGGGATTTTGCCATGAAAAAGCAAAGGGTTGCAATGGGAGGGTAGAAAGGAGGTGGAGGGAAGGGCTGAGGGGCGGGGAGTGAAGGGATAGGGAGGGTTAAGGATGTGGCTGGGCAGATTGGTAAAGGGAGGGCATGGGGGTAGGAGGATGGGGTCTGGAGGGGGTGAAAATGATCAAACAGTAGAGCTACAGAGGATGCATGTGGGAGATTATGAAACATAAATTAAGACAAGGTGAGAATAGCCCATGTGGACAATGTGGGGAAATAAAAACATGTGATAAATGTGCTCAAAACATGTGGGTTTTGACCAAAAGTCAGAAAAACAATTAGAACTTGGAAAAATAAAGCCAAAAACTGAGTCCAGAGGTGTCAAAAAACATGAAAATGACTCCAGATTTGGAAAAATTGGCCATCCGAGGCATGATTCAAACCCAAAAGCTTTGAGCCACAAAAATTATTAATATATATATATATATATATATATTGAAAAAGGAATCCGATTGCCAAGTCTCAAAAAAAAAAACGAAATAAAAGAAAATAATAAAAAATAAAATGAAGAAAATGAAAAATAAAATAAAAGAAAAATAAAAAAATAAGAATTAAAAAAAATTAAAAAAATAAAATAAAATAACAAATAAGGAGGGGGGAGGGATTTGTCGGTGGGGGATCGGTCGGTGGGGGGGGAGGGGGGGGTTGGTCGGTGGGGGGTTGGTCGGTTGGGGGGGAGGGGGAGGGGGGGGGGAGGGGGGAGGATTTTTTTTTTTAAATTTGGGAAAAAACAAAATTCCTAGGGGGGGGGTCTTTTTTTTTATAAATAATAAATTATACAAAAAACTGAAGAAAAATACATAAAAAATCCAAACAAATGGCAAAAAATATCCAAAAAATCTTCAAAAAATTCTGAAAAAAATTCCTACAGGTTTAGGCCAGTTTCTTCACTCAAAACCACAGAGAGCTTCCTTTATTCCTCAAATTTGGCAAGAAAAAGACACATGAAAAAGAAGAAAAATGCTAGAAAAATTCTAAAAAATGCTTGAAAAATTATGAAAAAATTCCCTAAAAATTCCAAAAATTGTACCTTTGCAAAGTTGATGAAATGGCTGCTAAATTTGCTAAAAATGCAAGAAACAAGCATGAAAAGGATAAAGAAAACTACTAAAATGTAAGCAAACAGGAAATGAGAGGGCTATGTATAATCTGGATAAATTTTGCAAGTTCCAGGTGATCCGTAATTCTTCAATTGGATTGATGATAGGCCTTGAGCCATGATCTTTATAAGTTGACCCCGAGAAAATCCTCCATAACCTTCAATTGTGTTGCACTTCATTTGTTTTATCTTCTTTTTGGGCATGCTGACGCTTTGATAGACCCACCCTTAAATCCTTCAGCACAATATTATCTCCTCCATACTGCATCTTTTGTTTCCAAAGACTTGCAGGTACTCCGTCCACATCATTGTAAAGCCTTGCACTTACTATCATAAAAATTGGCACAACAGATGATATCCATACCAGGATCCATAAAACAGTGGCCATTGACATATGATTTGAGGCATCTTCATCACGACTGCACTTAAGGACTTCGCTTTTCTTCTCTTTTCCATGGCCTTTGACTGAGACTGTTTCAACCTGAGTGATTTCCTCTTTTTCTTCATATGCTTCTTCTCTACTTGAGTTTGAGAAAATTCCATAGCAGGAAGATGGGTCTTCTGCATGGAGCCAAGCCAACATGTTTTCATCTTCATATAAATCTGCTCCTTCAAATAGATCTGCTTCTTGATTGTCCACCACTTCTTCTTCCATACAAATACCAATTGTCTGCATCATGCTAGTATTTCTTTGATTGTCAGGTCCTTCTTCTAAAATTATCTGCTGTAACTCTTTTCCCTCTTGCTTTACCCACATTGTGTCCTTGCCCCAGTCATGCAGCATATTGGCATGCCTTAACCAAGGTCTTCCAATTAACAGGGGGAAACTTACCTCTACCTATGGCAGCCTTAAAACAACAAAGTCCAAGTTAAAGGTGGTACCTTGTATTTTGACTAGAACTCCAGGGACCACTGCCATAGGCCTTACTATGCTTTGTTCTGCCATTGTTACAGTGAATTTGGAAGGTCTTGAAGGGTATAGTCCAATCTTTTTCATGGTATATTCAGGCATCAAGTTAATGCCAGAACCACCATCCACAATAACTCCTTGGAACTCATGACCTTTGATAGAGACTGTTAGCTGAGGGCTCTTGTAATCTGTGAGGGGTGCTTCCCCTACACTTTTATCTTTATGCATAACAGCAGCCTTTGCCACTAAGCTTGTTGTGGACATTTTTTCAATTATCTGCAAGAGTTCTGACCTAAACTTCCCATCCATCTTTATTAAATAAAAAATACTAACCTCCTTTTTCATGGACTTGAGTAGTCTGGAGGCTTCTGATTCCTTAAGAGCCTGGGCTCCATTTGACTTATCAAACTCCTCATGAGCCCTGTTGAATGCATGTCCAATAACATCACTGGTACCTATGAAATTTTCTTTTTGCCTTGTGTCTGCACATGTGGTGGCTTTGTTCTCAGACACACCTTTATCTTTGTTTAATCCTTTAATCATTGATTCTTGACCTATGTCCATTGGAGCCTTCCCCTTGCTTCTTGTCTGCACTGTAAAAGATTCAAGTTCTTCTAACTGCACCACCCTGGTAGATGGTGATGGCACCTTGGCTTCACTTACCATCTCTTCTTTACACACAGAAATCATTTGAATGTGGGGCCGAGATGTAGAAGCTTGGTTCTTAGGACAACAATTAGTATAGTGGTCCCTAGCCTCTGGGTAGTTCCTGCAAGGAGGGGCATTTTCTGGGAGAGTGCACCTACTCTGATAGTGTCCACATTCTCCACATCTGAAACAAATAATTGGCCTTCTAGGCCCATTTCCAAAATTATCCCTCTGTCTAGGGTTGTAGTTGTTACCTTGACTCGGTGCAGTAGCCATCACATTTGTGGGTGGTAGGGATCCTCCTTGTGTCCAGTATGTCGTTGCAGGCATTCCCCTTGATTGGCATTCATGGGCCTCATGACCAACTTTCCTGCATAATTGGCAAGTCACACTTAACAGAGGACATTCACTTACTATGTGACCTTGCTTGCTGCACATGGAACACCAAAGTCCACTACCACCCCCTTTGAGTTCCTGTAGCTCCTCTTGCAGCTGAGCCAATTCCTCTGCTTGGCCAAGCCTCCTACTTTTGGAGCTTTAGTGCTTCAATCTCCCTTCTCAACTGAGCAACAACATTCTCCTCCTCTTTGTAGGGCTTATTTCTTTTTAAGCCCTCCAGCTCCTTCCTTAGCTGGATCACTGGATCCTCCATTTCTGTACCATATGTTGGTTGGGGAGAAGTTGCTCCATACTAGTGCCTTATCTGCTCCAGGCGTGTACCTATGTTGATGAACTCCTCTATGGAGGTTGTAGGTAACACTAATTCCTTTATTTTGCATTGGGTGGCCACTGGTAGGGGCTTGGCTAACCATTTCTTAACAAAAAAATCATGTGGTGGATCTGGCAATTTAGCCATTAGTGCTTTGGCCCTAGTCACAAACTCTGGGAAGTTTTCTCCTAGACCCAATCTCAAATTTTCTATTTCTTCTATGATGATCTCCATAGTGTTGCCATGCTGGAATTGATTTCTAAATGCATCTTTCATCAAATCCCAAGTTGTAAAATGGTTTTTCAGCAAACTGGCTGAACCACTTATCTGCTAATCCTTCTAATGTGGCAGGGAAGAGAATCAAGAAGGCATCCTCCCTCCCCATTAAGCCTCTAGTCTTACATAGTGCCAAAAACCTTCTAATGTGTTCATCCGGATCCTCTTGAGCTAGGCCTTTGAAAGAAGGAAACTTTATATTTAATCTTGAGAGTAAGGTTTCCAAGTCTACCTATCCCGCCATGCTCTTTACTGATGAGGTTGAAGATAGCAGACTGGAGGATCTTCTAACAACCTTCCTTCTTGTTTGCTTGCAGGTGACCCTCAATGTTTGGGATTGGGTTGCGGTCATGAGCAGCTCATAGTCCACTTAATGTGAGACACTTGATAAGAATATTTACCTTTTGTTTGATGAAGTAGCACTGTAGTAGCACTGTAGACACGTGACCTCTTCTATACTTTGCACTTGGTTTCTCCTAAGCTGAAATCTCCTTGGAAGTCCCACCGTGCATGCAAAATTTTGTTGGGGGATTCTTGGACAAGAAGGAGTTTGAGGGTTTGTAGGAGAAAAGGAAAAGACAAGAAGAGAAAATACACCCTGGAAGCCTCTGCCGATTGATTACACTAAGACAAATACAATGTTGAAGTACAATACAAGCCAATACTTTTGTGCAAAATCCCATAGAGTGCTCAATTACAAATTACCAAATACCCAAAGTCTTCTTGCTGCCGACCTCCTCTGCACCAGACTTCCACCTGCTTCAAGCTTATCCTTGTGCACACCTTGCACCAAGCTTCCACTAAGGGGGAGGAATGAATACTTTCTGTCGGCACGCGCACACTACAAAGAGACCTTGAGATCCTTGGGGGACAAGGTTAGCACTCTCTGCACAATCCCTTAATCACTCTCCATGCACTCCTTCAACTCCACTTCTCTGCGTCGCACACTGGTGACTCTTGCACTTCTCTCTCTTGCTTCACTTAGACTATGCTTCTCTTGCTTACCCTAGAATTGTCCAGGAATAGTCCTTGCCTTGATTTGAGTGTGTCAATCACGTACGCTCCTAACTGCAATAGTATCTTGGTGCTCACTTTGATGTCCCAAGATTGTCTTCACAAGTGGCAGCCAACGACTCACTGTTTTGTCCTGTAGTGACTTTAGAGTAAAACCCAAAATTTTAATTGGGGGGCCATACTTTCCCCTGTGTGTACGTTGCTGCTTCACATACCTTCACATTTCCTTTTAAGTCTTCACTTTTGCACATAAGAGAGGGTTCACCTAAAAATTAGAGAAAATACCTCTGCAACCTGCAACCCACTTTCTCCAATTTACCCTTTGTGGACAATTAATTGTGCCCTACCTGTGCACTTTGACACCTGCACTTTAGCACTTTGACTTTGCACCTGTTGACTTTGACCTTGACCTTGTTGACTTTTACTAGTTGACTTTGACCTTTTGACTTTGACTATAGTTGATTTTGACCGACATGACTTTTATGGGCTCAACAGGTTTGCTTGTGGTTGTGTTGCATTGGGACACACATTTGCCATATGATCGCCACCATAGCTGTAGCAACGCTTGTTTGTTGTCAACCTAGGCATCTGTTTGCTGGAAACTCCTAGTTTCTGGGCCACTTTTTCTACTAGATCCTCTATTGAGCTAGACAATTTTGTGGATGCTAGAGAGGAACAATCTGAGTCCTTACAGACTTTTGAGAGTTCCAACTCGTCTCCTAAGTTGTCCTCAATGTCTATACAAATCCTTACACATTGCTCTAGCGTTCTGGGTTCTTTCAAGTATACATAGGAGCGTAATTTAGAGCTGAACATGCCATCTAAAAACAACGACACTTGCTTGGCCTGTGAAGGTAACTCTTGTAGTGGACATCTTTCAACATATTGTCTAAACCTACGTCTTGCCAATCTTACTGTTTCCTGAGGGGTCTGTTTGAAACTATGAATCAACGAAGACGTGTCATGTTTGATCCCGCTTTTAGAGAATTCAGTGATGAATGACTCTAAAAAGTGATGGATGTCTCTAAATTGCCTTTGTTGCAAAGGTTGGAACCAAGTTAAAGCTGTATTCTTTAACATTAGTCCAAATGCATTGTATTGCATGAGCATGTCTTCTACTTGTTCTGCCCTTAGCACTTGCTTAAATTTCGCGACATGGTCATAGGGATCTCCTGTCCCATCAAAATAGTTTTTCATGGATTTTACTAGTTGAGTGGGTCTCAATATTCTTGCGTGTTCACGTGGTCTAGGTAGAGGAAAATCATCTCTACCACCTGGTATTCTTTGTCTTTCCACTCTGTCCATGTTTATGGTGGTTCTCTCTCTTCATATGGGATGATTGAAACTAACTTCTGGTCTTTCTTTGTTTTTCTCTCTTTGAGTGCCATGGGCTAAGGATGTTCCTGCCCCTTGTTGGCTCGCATTTACGTTTGTTCGAGATGGAGGGAATACTCATTCGCCTCTCCATGTGTAGGTATTTCTTGCGTGGTCTAGTACCACAAAGACTCTTTCTGAAGTTCCATCCAGGTATACAACCTTTCCAGGTGTATCCGGGTCCTTGAATTCGTAGATTATGATGGAGCCTACCTCACTAGGTTGTTCCGTTCTATACCTCCAAAATGCTTCGTGTGTTTCTTTATTCACAAACAACTCTATGCTTTTGTTATCCTGAGGAGTCCAATTTGGAACTAGTACGCGTGTCAGTACAGATTTCCCTCTAGGTGTTCTAGGTTCTTCCAATGGTTCTCTTCGTTGGGCTTTCGCTTCTGTTTCTAATTGAATTACACCAAACTCATTGGTATTGTTTGGATGCGTACTTACGCTGTACATTGCTCCTTCCTTGTCTATGTATGCATCTCGCTCGAATTTTACCACTGGACGTTCCAATCTGATGGGTTGATCGGGGTTGTGCATTTGCACCACTTGTCTTTGCAAACCATCCTCATAGATGCGAGCACCTAAGTGGTTGGCTTGGATAAATTCTAATTGAGTCCTATAGGGTCCTTCTGGTTTTTCTAAATATGCTACATTTGACCCTCCTTCCGGTCTTTCTTTGCTAAACATTGCGATCTCCATTGGAGAGAGTTTCCCAAAAAAACTATCATAAAAACTATTTCACGTCGTTGTTTAATCGTGTGACAAACTCATAAAAAACATTTACCCTACTACGCGCTATAAGAGGGTATCGAACTCATGCCACAGGGTTGGAAGGTTAGTGTCTTGACCATGGTGCCCAGTGCCTTTGCTTGTGCAAGGGCTAAAAACAACAGCTACTTATGTTGTAAAATGTGGACAATTCCTTACCAATTGGGACATTGGATCTTGACCTTTTGACCATGGACAATGTATTATATGACGTTGTTTCCAACAATCCCCCCCTGCAATGTCATATTGGTACAAACTGAACTGGATCTGCAAACTTCATAAGCTTCAAACTTGTACTCCCCAAATTGACCTTCAAAAATTCTTCTTCAAAACTGAATTTGACTTTCCTTCAAAAAACTTGACCTTGTTGAATATGAACCATAATAGCTGAGAAAATATGCAAACTAGATATCCAATAGTGTACTCATCAAGCAATCACTGCTTAACAACAAATGTAGCATGTACAAACTCTGAACCTGCTATCTCCTGTCTTCTTAAACCTGAAAACATACACTAGGATCCACATATTTGCATTTACCTTACGCAAATTTTCTCAACGTACTTCTGTTGTGTCATGTAGATACACTAAACAAAATCAAGAACTAAATCCTGGAACCTGTGACTGACAAATCACAACTTAGTCAACTCATCTCAACTTAACTGAAATCAATTCATGAGTCTCATAAAAAATATCATATCTATGATGTCATCATGTCTTCATCCTTGTTCAATTTGTAAATCCTTCATACCTCTTTCCTTCAGAATCTAGTATAAACATATATGTGCGCACCTTTAAAACATACCTTTCTGAAATATCAAGCTTCTCTTCAATAGAATTTTGGAACCTTCTCAGGTATGACTTTGCATTCTTTTACATATGGCTGAAAATAAGTCTTCATGTTTCATCATCCCCTGGATGATTTAACACTTGTATCCAAAATTCTTCAAATATATCAGACTTTATGAAATCTGGAATGTCTTCCTTCTTTCAATAAATCTGATCTTAAGTGATGAATACCTGTATCTGACACAAAAATCTCTGAACCCTTTTTATTAGCATTGTACACATGCCAATAGCTTTCCCTCTCATTCCTCAGCTTTCCAAATTATAGAATAAGGTTAGCTGATCCTAACATAACAAAACCTTGTTGAATGCATTTTTAGGATTCATAACTTTCTGCAACATAACAAGTATCTTTTTCTATTTCTCTGCAACACAAATCTGATAGAATCTGAATCTTTGAATTACTTCCTCCAATGTCAAAGGACCTTACAAACAAAGGATAGACAACTGACTCTTAAATACTCAAGATCTTTCATGATCATTCAAGATCATTCAAGATCATACAAGATCTATCAAGATCTTACAAGATCATCCAAGATCAATGATCTTTCCAACAAAATACTCTTAAATACTCAAGATCTTTCATGATCATTCAAGATCATTCAAGATCATACAAGATCTATCAAGATCTTACAAGATCATACAAGATCATCCAAGATCAATGATCTTTCCAACAAAATACCTGTGTAGAATCTGCTCTCATCAAACCTTCATGACTGAATGTTTGATTTATTACCTGAATGTCTTTTAGTGTCCTTGCTTCTCACAAAGTTGTAAAACTTTTCTTCAAACAAATCCCTCCGAAGAATCTGCAACTCCTACTTGAAACATAAGTGGACAAATGCTCACCTTGAGAGCTCCAAAAGCTACAAGTTTATACTTCATCTTTTCATATTCTACACAGGTGAAATGTGATAGTGTCTGCTTCACTTTCTTTCGCTAACTCCACTTCTCAATCAAGTGATAGGATCTGAATTGGAACACCTTTTTGAATACAAGCATGTATCCAAAAATCAACACAATCATAGAAAGTACATTCTTCAACTGACTAAAAAAATTGAATTTTCTAAAGTTTTTTGTAAGTATTGAATATGAGGTATCTTTTCCAAACATAAAACCTCAACCCAAGTCTTCAACATCTGCAATATAAAACTCTTTTACCTCAAGAATTAGATAAAGAAGTAATATACTTCTCTGCAACTTGTCATGTACCAAGTAGCTCTGTATTGATGCTTCAAGAATTCTTTGAGGGAACATATAGCTGTCTGCTCAAGATCTTCAATTTATACATAACTCATACACATATGAGTCAAAACATATAAGTTGCCTTTCTGTCTCTCAATACAATTCTTTGTCAAAACCTACTAAAACATGACCAAGTATCATGCAAAACAAGAAACTGCTTCTTGTTTAGATTATCTTCACACAAGATGTTCTCATAGACTTGTCTTTGGATGTAGAGGATAAAAGTAGGAAAGTATATGGAAAATATATGAGAAAAGGAAGCCTTACTTTTCTTTTGGAAATGATGGACTTTCTTCTTCTACATCTTTATTCCACCTGATGATGTCAACATCTTCAAGCTTCTCTTCCATTCTTTTTGTTCTCTTCATCTTGAAGTAGTAAGCACTCTTGACTTCTTCAAATGAATTTTTCTCTTCCTCTAGTGCTAAGAGTAAAAGACAAAACAAACATGGTATACAAATGGAAGTGAATATAGAATCATGTTTTACCATCTCCTCATATCTTTGAATCAAAATTTTGCTTCAAATGTGACTGATATGATTGAATTCACCAACTGTTAGGCGCCGGATTGGCACAATGTAATTTTATATTTTCATATACTGCATGCACCGAAAGGGTGTAGCAAAGTGATGTAACCCTTTTACTCATTAATGAAGAGACATTACGGTGTTCTCCGGCGGTAGAGGAGACGGGGATCGCGAGACTATCTATCTGGGTGATTGTGACTACGCTGGAGACGTCATGGTGCAGAGTTTGCATATATTCAGAATAATGTTAAGTTTGTTCTTGATGTATTGTCGTAATTGCCGTGGGTGGTGAAATGTCCATACTTTCAGGAGTGGGTGCGAGTGTGGGGTCTGCCATATACATTGGAATGGTAGGTGGTGTGTGTGTGAAAGTGGTGAATAGATGAGAAGTGCGGTGGGGAGCTGAAAAGAAAGGAAATGGTTGAGACCTGGGTTGAAAAGTTCTAGCAAGGAGGTTATGGAGGGATTTTAGAAATGGAGAGATGGAGGTCGGGGGTTGAGGTCGTAGATTTGAGGAGGGCATGAAGGGTTGTGTGGTAGCAGGAAAACCCATGAATATGGACCTAGGGTCAGGATGACCTATGGCTGAGGGCATGGGGGATGGTTGTCCTAAGGCAGGCTCTATGAGCAGTTCGGTGGGTTGTGTAGTGATGGGGGTTGCTTCATAGATTGGGTTATCAGTGGTAGAGAATAGGGTTGAACTAGAGATGGGAGTACGGAAGATGAAGGTTGGTTCGGTGGGTTGAGTGGTCGAGGTGATTTCCACTGTTTCTGCTCTTGGAGGCGATGGTGGGGGCGTGGGTGGTAGTGGCTCGGTGGGTTCCTCATGGGTGACTGGGTGCTCTTGGCTAGCCATTCCGGTTGCTTGGGAGGTTGTCCTGATGGGTTCAGATGTAATATTTGGCTCTTCTGCAGTTGTAATGGGGATCTGGATATTCTTACCTGAGCGTGGTCGTCTCTGGAATCTTCTTGGATCATATTGAACTGGAGACCTCCTAATGGCAGTGCGCACTGCTTCCACTACCCCATATGTTTCTGCCATCAATAAGAGACCTTCCTTATATTTTGAGTCAACTCCTGCTTCTTCCAACAGCTGAGTCATGAGTACTCTACTGCTCTGTTCAGTGAGCAGTTGTTGCGATCGCACCCGTTCCATAATTTGATACAGCCTTCGGAGTTCTGCTGTATAGGCTGGGGCTTCAGTGGTCTCCTCTTCATATGCTCCTTCTTCTTCTAGGTGTCCTTGTTGGTGGCCTTGCTGGGCGTCGCTCCAATGTACATGGCGGTCGTCTGTAGATTTTCTTCTCCTTTGTGAAGATGTGCCTTGTTCTTCTTCATCTGAATAAAACTCTACATCAGAGAGTTGTGTACTTTGTAAGAATGCTTCGAAGTCCTGGGGATCCATTCCTTCAGTATCTCCAGTTGCAGCAAATTCAAATTCAGGTGGAGCAGGAGGAGCTGAAGGGGTAGCTTGTGTCGTAGTTTCAGATCCAGACCTGGGTATCCTAATGGTAAAGGGAGGTACAGTGGTCTCCCTTCGTGGCGATACCTCAGGTGTAGTCAGAACTTCCCTTGTCTGGACACAAGGGATCGCACCCCTCATGCGCTTGGACTGATGTGCGGACGTCTTGAACTTTTTAAAAATTTGTAATTGTGCCCAAGTTAAGGCACGTTCAATGGGAACATCGTATGCTAGGCACCGGTAAATAATGCGTGTGATTGCACAGCAACCGTTCACCACTAATTTCCTAGAGGACCTTTTATTTGCTTCATACAATTGATCTATAATCCATACCGGCAGATTAATTGGTAACGCACCTGCTTCCGCTAAGTAGAGAGCGAACCAGATTCTTTTGTGTGGTTGTGTGAAGCGGTCTTGGCCGGGGAAGGCAAAATGTTGCATGCACATACGGAGAGGGATGGACACGTTTGGGGTGAGTGCTGCCATGTCTTTAAGCTTCAATAGTTTCCTATCCTTCATGTTAGTAGGAACGAGAGCATCCTTTTCAGAGGGTACATGTGTGCCGTGCATATTCAAAGCATCGCTCACCAACTCCACAGTAAGCTCAAACCTCTTCAACTCGTTGTTGCCCAGCAAGGAAGGAAGAACAAATGATTCGGGTTTGTCCTTTTCTTCATTGGCTTGTAATGTGGAGACCAAATAGTAGCATCGGAGGAGATCTGGTTTAGGTAGTGGTGCTTCAAAGTATTCTGCTAGCCCTGCACGTTTCCATATGGTCTCGAGATCCTCGGTGTTCTGTAGAGTCTCGAATTCCTTGGAGAAAAATTGGAATCGAACCCATGATCTGTCATACTCGCACTTAGATTCCCATATATACTTGGCCTCTCCTAGTGGACCTGGCATGCCATTAAACCAATGAGAATTGGCATGGACTCTGTCTGTGATCCCTGTGGGTGGATCCGGTACCGGAATTTGCTGAAGGTGTTGTAGCTCCACAGGTCGTTCAGTTGGTGGGACATCCACAGGTAAACTATCCACATCGATTCCTGCAGTAAGTATTCCTACTTGTGAGCTCGGACCTGTCGCTTCTGCCATGTTACTTCTTGCCTTCTGATTCTATGAGAATGTAGAAACATGTGTTAATATTGTAAAGGACCAGTTAGAATCATTTTTGTCCCCATTACAACATTATCAGGAGGTTCGGGAGAGATTAATAGGTTAGTAAGTGCTCGGTGCTTGTGTGTGTAGTTAGGAATCGGTTGGACCTAAGAAGTAAGTGGAATGATGTAGTGTGAGAGTGACGTAGTTAGTAGGTGGGCATGGATTTACAACTGGGATCCGGGGGTTTTTTACAAGTTTTAGGTTTCCAAAATACAGTGGATGGCTTTGGGTCTTGGTTTTGTGGAGATTCGAGAGGGTTGCCTGAGTAATTCTGCTGGGAGTTGTTGTGCCATTGGTACCCATTTACGAGTGGGTTTGTGCGTGCTTCTAGGTGGTGGTGTGTTCGATTGTATCAGACAAGAGTGGGTGGCGGCTGCTAGAGCGAGTGAACCCTGTCGCGTATGATGTGAATTGTGTGGGGATAGTTGAGCCCGCAAGCAAGCCTTAGGCACCCAAATTTGTCGTGATTGTGGGTCAGCCTGCATCGACTTCTTGGGTACCCAAATGGATTTCACTTTCTCAACAGAGGTTTTAGGAGTCCTCTTATTAGCATCAAGTCGTTGATTACTAATAGGAAGTTGAGACTGGTGTTGCGGCTTAGTTACGGTCGGCAGCTCCTCTTTCCACACCCACATTTGTTTCATCGGCTGGGGAGTCTTCAGTGATTGATCTACCCTTAGTTGCTGCCTCCTTCTGGCCTTTGGAGAAGAAGGGAGTTCCCTTGTGGTTCTGACTCCTTTGTTGAGATCTTCATTCTTCTGCATCACATAGCCTTGGACAAGAACAGCATGATCAACTTCATGTGCACCCCTGGAGGGACCAGGAGTCCGTGTCTTTTCTAGTTCCTTGAGTGCTCCATTATTTAACTCAATTGTAAGTCTAGTTTGATTCACCCATACCTGAAGAAGTCCACTTCTTAGGTTTACGTTGACTGCTTGGTCATATATCCAGTCTTGTCCCAAGACAAGAGGTTCAGTGAGATCCTCATCTTGACACACTAGTGCTTTAACTGTCATTGCCTCATCATGAATATAGAGGGAAAGTTCCACCTCGCCTATGCAAGGGGTTTCCACGCCTCCCAATCCTATGAGATATGCTTCCACAGGATTGACAGTTAATTGTAACTCTTGACAGTAAGACAATTTAACAGCACTAGTGGCTGCACCGGAGTCAATCAAGGCTCTTACAGTCCTTGCACTCTTTCCTTGTCCTATATCTAAGGTTATGAAAGGACGTCGGTCAGTTATTCTATGTGAGTTAACACCTGAAACTTCACACATAGCCACATCATATCCTTGATCTACATATGCGTCTTGCCTAGGATGTTCTCTACCTTGTTTTCTTAATTTCATTCTTCGTATGCGCTCTAGGTCTTCTGCTTGAGCTTCTTCTCGAATTCGCTTTTCTTCCTCTTTACGTTTCTTAGCAGTATTGAGTCGGCTTAGCATCTCCTCCGTGAGGGGTTCCTGATACAACTTGACTCTGCATCCGCTAATATAGTTAGGGAGAACATCACCCTCTAAAGTGGCTAGTTGTACTGCTCCACTCGTGGAGATCCTATTGATGATCATAGGTCCGTAGCCTCTTTTTTCTAGCTTCCTTGCGTGTTGTTTCAATGTGTAGACTAAAACTAGATCTCCTGCTTTCAAGCCCTTATCCTTCACATGGGCATCAAAGTATGCTTTTTGTCTCTTCTTAGCTGCATATATCCCTGCAGCTGCTCTCAGTCTTGTTTCCCCCAATCGTTCAAGGTCAAAAAGTCTAGAGGAGAGTTCATGACCCGTCCATTCATGCTCTTGTGCCACTTTCAATGTGGGTATCAAAAAGTCTAGCGGTAGCACAACATTTTGACCAAACACCATTTGAAAGGGCGTGGCTTGGAGTACCGTTTTGTAGGCAACTCAGTATGCCCAAACAGCATGGTGTAGCTGTTTGTCCCAATCAGAGCGTTTATTGTTCACTAATTTCGCCAATACATTGCATAAGATCTTGTTGGTGCTCTCAGCCTGGCCATTTGCTTGAGGGTGATAGGGGCCAGACTTCTTATGTATTACCAAGAATTCTTGGAGCAAATTTTCAATCACTTCATTCAAGAAGTGAGTGCCTCTATCACTAACTAGCTCTATCGGTAGCCCGTATCTTGTGAATACATTTTCAAACAAGAATTTAGCAGTTGTCTGAGCGTCGTTCTTTGTCGTAGCTTTTACCTCTACCCACTTTGTTAGATAGTCTGTCGCAACAATGATATATTCTGCATGGGAACCCTTAGCTGGGGGATTAATAGGACCTACGAAGTCTATTCCCCACTTAGAGAATGCACGTCCACCCATCATAGGTTTTAGTGGCATCTCATCTTTACGTATAGGATACTGAGTTCTCTGACAGACATCACATCGTTTCACATAGGCATGGGCATCCATGTGAAGGGTCGGCCACCAGAAGCCCGCAAATAGTATTGCCTTGATCACCCGATCTGGTCCAAAGTGTCCTCCTGCTACACCTTGGTGAGCAGTGTCCAAGATCTTGAGATACTCACTCTCATGGACACATAGTCTCAGGTAACCATCCTTACCGCGCTTGTATAGATTATCACCAATGAGTGAGTAATCCTGGGCTTCTTGTTCTAAACTCCTTTTCCTAGCAAGCGTCATGTCTTGAGGGAATGTTTTCGTCCTCAGAAAGGATACTAGTGGTTCACTCCAATCTGGTGCAATGGACACTTGATAAAGAGTGGCGTGTTCCACAGGTGGTTTAGTGCAACAGATTGGGCATTCCTTGCATACTTTTTGGACATCAGCTTCCATAGTTGGCCAATGCACTCCGAGTCTCTTTAGGGTCTGTAGGGTTCGGTGTTTAGAATAGTGTTGCTCTAATGCACCTACATGTGCTAATTGCAACCATTTCGCATACTCATCCTCTTCTACACAACAAGCCAAGATTCCTTGATCTGTGTGCTTGTACATACTTCCAGCCACGATGTGGTACTTTTGTGCTTTTATGACCTCTCTATTCCGTGTGTTTACCACTGGATGGTTAGGCCCGTATGTCAATACTAGCACTAGTGGCTTAGCCCACTGCGGTACCACTTCCAAGTTAAACAAGTAAGCATCAGGAAGGTCATCTGATACTCTTTGTGGGGCTTCTCCAGATGTGAGCCTAGAAAGGTGATCAGCTCTCAAATGAGTCCTCCCTTTTCTTACCACTACCTCAAAATCATATTCCATTAGCAAGAGAAACCATCTCACTAATCTTCCTGTATTGCATGGCTTGTTTACAAGGTATAGCAATGCCTGATGATCAGTAAAAATTTAAACTTATTTGCAAGCAAATAGTGTCTAAATTTCTTAACTGCATATACCATGCCTAATCCCTCTCTCTCTGTAGTGGTGTAATTTCGTTCAGCTGTATTCAATTGTCTACTAGCATAGGCAATTGGAAGATCCATATTACCTTCACCAGTAGGTTGCGCGAGTACACACCCAATAGCATAATTGGATGCATCCACATGAACATGAAATGGCTTGTTCCAATCTGGTGTGGTCAAGATTGGTGCTGAACATAATCTTCGTTTAAGCTCCTGGAAGGAGTTCTCACATTCATCAGTCCACTCAAAGTTTGTCAGGAGTCCGTACAGGGGCTTTGCTATGATGGCATACATGTGTATAAACCGACGGTAGTAACCACAATGTCTCATGAAAGTTTGTACTTCCTTGACATTCCTTGGCCTAGGTAGCTCTGCTATAGCTCTCACTTTCTCTTCGTCAGTAGATATGCCATTCTTTGACACTATGTGTCCTAGAATCTTGCCTTGCCTGACCATAAAAATGCACTTTTCTGGGTTCAGGCAGACTTGATATTCTCTACATTTGTCAAAGATTTGTCTAAGTTCAGGAATATGGGTTTGTCTAATGTTGGAATGAGCGCAAAGATCATCAACATAGACTTCCAAATTCTTCCTCAAGAATTCTTTAAACACGTGACACATTAGTCTTTGGAAGGTTGCGGGAGCATTGGTCAGCCCGAATGGCATTACCCTAAAAGCGAATATACCCCACTCTGTGGCAAAAGCCGTTTTATGCTGATCTTCTGGTGCAATGGCTACTTGATTGTAGCCCGAAAACCCATCTAGGAAGCTGTACACTTCCTTGCCTGCTACCCTTTCTAATAGATGCTCAGTGATAGGAAGCGGATAGCTATCTCTAATAGTGGCTGCATTAACCTTCTTCAGGTTTATGCATACTCGTAATTTGCCGTTCTTCTTGGGCACCACTACAATGGGGGATACCCATTCAGTGTGCTCAATTTCATAGATAAATCCGGCTTCGACTAGTCTATCTATCTCCTCTTTGATCTTAGCCGCATAATTATCGTTATACGTATATGGCTTTTGCTTAGAGGGTTTGGCATCTAAGATCATGGGGATAGTGTGTGAACATATGTCAGGGTCTACACCCTTCAAATCCTTGTAACTCCAAGCGAATACATCTCTGTATTCTCTTAGCAAGGCTATTAGCTCTTGTTCTTCCTCTTCTGTCAGGTCATGGCCTATGTACGTGCATCTCTCCTCTCCTTCCTCTAGTGCCACAACTATTTTCTTGGTGGTTTCTTTGTTATCATAGGCCTCTCCTGATTGTGCCTCTCGCTTAGGCATTCTTATCATGACTCTCCTGTCGTCTATCTCATACTTCTTAAAATTTTCTGGGACCTCAAACAAAGATTCTTCCTCTTCTTGTGAGACTTCTCTCTTCTTTCGTTTCTTCCCTTCTTCCTTCGGGGTCACATGTGTTGCTAATCTTACATCATTTGAGAGTTCTCCATGCCTCTGGGGTTGAAATTCTACTTCATGGAAGTATTCTTCATCTGATGCAAATGGTGGGTCCATAATGATTGACTCTAAATCGGAGTCACTTGCATCTTCAAATGCATCAGGGCTAGGTTCGCACTCTTCCAAGACTGCCTCTCCCATGATTGGTTCTATGGAGAAGACCGAAATGTCATAGCCATCCTCATCACAGTGAGGTGTCCATTGTTCCTCATTGATGGCTACATCCATTGTTGCTAGGATTTCTGCCCAGCCATGGGGTTCAAATTCCTCATCAGGAAAGACTACAGGTGCATAGGCTGGGTCTTGAATTGATCTATGGTTTTCTTTTGCACCTACCTCTCTGGCTTTCTCTCTCTTTTCTTCTTCTACTGCTACCTTACACATCCATAAGTGGGTGTCTTCATGCATCCATGAGGATCCGGATTCTATGGAATGCACAGACTCAGTCTAATCTTTGGCTCTATGGATGGGATTCCATTGAATAGGCGGTACGTCTCTATGAGAGTAATCCTTAAGATTGACTTTGGTTGTAACACCTAAGTGCTGCAAGTACAAAGAATTGGTTCCCCAATCCTGTACCACTTGCAACTGTCGCAGAAAAGGTCGTCCCAAGATCATCTCATAGGCATGATTTTTGTTGAAGTCACATATGGCAAATGTGTGCTCAAACTCGACACCACAGGTGGTGAGAGTTATTCCTTCTAGCAATCCTAAGGGTCTCTCAATATGACCATCGGCCATCTACAATTTCATTCTCGTTGGCCTGAGTGCTGGCTTGCCCCAACGCTTCCAGAGGGAAGTGGTGGCAATTGCAACTCCTGCACCTGAGTCCAAAATTGCCTTGGTAGTGTACTCCTGGTAGGTAATGGGAAGATAGGTGTTCCCTTCTTCACCTTCACACACATCTCCTATCTTATCCAAGGGAATCTCTGGCACTGTCCTATGTGATCCTACCTGGGAGCGAGGTTTTGCTATCTCGAGCACTTGATTGGCTACATGTTTCCACACTTCTGGTCTAACCTTAAGCAGCTCTTCCAAAGTGAGATTGCACTGCACTTTGGTGTTCTTTACTACTTCTGTGTTCCTAGGTATGACTGAATCTTCGTTTCTCACCATGACTGTAGGCGCTCTCATACAGGTGGACTTTGCTTCCCATGGGCCTGTGAAGTGGGGTAGTTCTTGTAAAGAATTAGACTCGAAGTCTAATCTTCCTTGAGATTGGGTACTCTCCTGCTCTCCATAAATGGAAGGAAGGTCTTGTGGGAATTGATCGTGTGTGTCATCCACCAGTTCAATGGGAGGAGGAACTTCACTTTCCTTTGCCCATTTGTCTTCTTGAATCTCGCGTAAAAATTCTGGTGTGAATCGATTCATAGAAGATGATGTGTCTGGCTCCGTAAAGTTAGGCACATAAGCTTCAGGCACATAAGCTTTCGGTGGGGGATGGGTCATATTTTTGCTTGCTTTATCTCTTTCTTGATTTTTTTCTTCCTTGGCCGATCTTGCAATTATGCCCTCTAACTTCTCTAGAAGTCCATCCAAGTGTAATTGTGTCTTGGTTGAGCCTGAGTAATTGAAAAGGCGACTGGCTTCAAACATAGTCTGAGCCAATGCGACCATTTTCGCGCAAAGCTTGGTTCTTTCTATCTCTAGGTCAGCTCTAGGGTAGCACTTGTCATGATCCGTAACATTTGGCCCTTCTTGGATTCTAGCCTGATATGCTTTAAGCATCATGTCTATGTCTTCAGGAGTGGGATCAGCTAATACTGATCCTGCTCGGGGTGGTGGGTGGGTTACGTGGGGTGTATTAGAGGGTGGAGGGATGGAAGGTGATGGGGATGGTAGCGGTGGGAATGTGTGAGAGTGCGGTTGAGATGTGATCTCTATGATTTTGGCCTTGGTTTCTCGTAGACTTTCCTCTAGTTCACTCATCTTCTTAGCCCATTGCCTTTTCATTCTTTCACGACTATCTCTCCAAGCTCTAGTTCTTTTCTTTGTCATGCTCTCAGTTTCACTAACTTCTGGGCTCTTTTCTTGGCCTACTCCTTGGTTTTGCTGCAATGCCTGAGCTCTAGTCACTACCTGTACTGGTGCAGTGGAAGTCACACTCCCTGAGGAGTCTACTACTAACCCAATAACATTAATAGGAGTGATTTTTGGCATATTATTAGGATTTTTAGGGCAATCTTGTAAGAGATGCTCCTTCCCACACTCTTGGCAATAACCTTGGATCGTTACTGACTAGGGTTGTGTAGGTGGAGGCAAGGGACAATCACGAATGAAATGATCACCCTGACATCGGTAGCATGGTCCTCTAGGGAATGGGGGTCTTACCTGCCTAGGTTGGGGTCTAGGGTTGGGGTTTGCATACATGACGTTTGTGTAATCTGATTCCCAACTAGTTTCTTTTGGCTCTTCACTATAGTAAGACTCACCATGTTCAGGAGACTGCATGTAGTAAGCCTGGGGACTATCAACATGTGTAGAATCGAAGCTATGGTCACTGGGATCACTCTCTGAAAGCAATGGTGTTACGGGGACTATAGCTCTATTCACGTTTTCCTCTGCAGCTGCATACTTAACAGGGATCGCATTGGAGGGAGCTGGAGGTTGTTGGGCCAACACAGGCTGAGGCCTTTGCTGGGCTTGGTATTGTGGTTGGTAGGTTTGTTGAGGCCTGGCATACTGTTGTGGTTGGTATTGGTTCTGGTATCTGCCTTGTTGGGGGTATGTCTGAGGGTAGGTTTGCCTAACCGCTTGCTTATTGTATGGGCAGTCTTGCGCGGTGTGATTGGTGTACCTTCGTTCTATGGTGCAGTACTGGCTACTAGGATTAACTTGGGGTTGAGCCATAACGGGACAGACATTCGCCATGTGGTCACCCCCACAAGTATAGCATCTTTTGACTGGGGCAAATCTTGGAATTTGTTTGCTAGAAACACCTAGTTTCTGAGCGACTTTCTCTGCAAGTTCCTCGATCGATGTGGATTGCGTGGAAGAGAGGCTAGAGGCACTATCTGAATCTTTGTATATCTTGGAAAGCTCTAACTCCTCCCCTAGGTTATCCTCAATGTCAATGCACATGCGTACACACTCTTCTATGGTCCTAGGGTCTTTCAAGTACACATATGATCGTAATTTGGTACTTAGCAATCCATCCAAGAATAAGGCCACTTGCTTAGCGGGTGTGGGTAGCTCAGGGACAGGGCATCTTTCAAGTTATTGCCTAAATCTCCTCCCTGCAAGTCTCACTGTCTCTTGAGGGGTTTGCTTGAAGCTGTGAATCAGTGAGGAGGTATTATGTCTTATGCAACTCTCAGAGAATTCAATAATGAAAGCCTCTAAGAGCTGGTCTATGCTTCTGAACTGCCTCTCGTTTAGCGGCTGAAACCATGTCAGGGCAGTGTTCCTAAGGGTCAGACCAAAGGCATTGTACTGAGTGAATAGGTCCTCCACTTGTTCTGCTCTCAGGACTTGTCTAAACTCAGCCACATGATCATATGGATCTCCAGTGCCATCGAAGTAGTTCTTCATGGACTTAACTAGCTGAGTCGGCCTCAAGGTCCTGGTGTGCTCTCTAGGTCGTGGTAGAGGGAACTCATCCGTATTTCTTTGATTCCTGTGAGCTCTAGGTATCTCAGGCTCTACTCTGTTTGTTTCAATTCTCGTTCTTTCTCTGCCCCCTAGGGTGGCAAAGCTTACTTCTGGCCTAGCTCTATGTCTGTCTCTTTGCATTTCATGAGCTTGGGATGTTCCAGCTCCAGGGTGACCATAGGATACATTCGATCTTGGTTGGGGGAAAACAAATTCACCCTTCCAAGTGTAAGCATGCCTATCATGTTCTGTCACTACAAAGATCCTCTCCGAAGCGTGATCTAAGTAGGTCACTCTGCCTGGGCTGTCAGGATCCTTAAACTCATAGACCAAGATTGTCCCTATTTCAATTGGCTTGTCTGATTGATACCTCCAAAAGGCTTCATCGGTTTCTTGGTTTAGCAGCAGGTCTATACTCTTATTGTCCAGTGGAATCCACTCTGGTGTGATAATCCTCGTGAGAACCGATTTGCCTCGAGGGGTTCTAGGTTCTGCACCCGTGTTTCCTTGCTCCAGGTCACCTAAGTCTGCTTCGGGGATCACATTTCCAAATTCGTCTGTCCTATCTGGGTGACTGGTGACTACGTATATGGTTCCTTCTTTGTCCAAGTATGCTCCGTTTTCGAACTTGACAGCTGGGTGCTCCAATCCAATGGATTGATCAGGATTCTTAATCTGTACCACAGATCTTCCTAGGCCGTCCTCATAGATGCTGGCACCTAATCGGTTGGTCCTAAGGTATTCCAACTACGTTTTGTAAGGGCCTTCTACCCTGTGCAAGTATGGCACTCCTGCACTGCCTGTAGGTCTCTCCATACCTTGAGACATCTCAGACTCGCTAGTCTCAGAATTAGGGTAATACAAATGATGGCTCAACTGCTGGGCCCAAGACCTCGCAGTATGATTGACACTAGCCTCCGAAGATCTAAGACTTTGTTGGTCTCTCCCTAGGTGTCTACCTGACCTAAGGTTCATATGCCCTTTGTACGTTGCTGATTCTTTGGTACCAGTCACTTGTTTCTTTTAAGTTCCTTTGGATGTGTTTTCTTGTTTTTAATTAAGCGTCATCAGGAGCACTTTCGTGGGTCGTACTTGATGTTCTGCGTCCGCTTAGTTTAAGTTCTTTTCCTTTAAGTTATCCCTTGACTACCACTTAGCCTACCCTTGCACTTGAGAAATTAAGGGCTCTTCAAACTTGAGTGTTTCTATCGTGCCCCTAGACAATCAGAACAACTACTCGCACTTAGCCTATGCTAAGAATAGACTGAGGGGGTTGAGTGATGTTCCAACCTCAAGTTGCTCCTCCTGGCAATGCTGGTCTACCCAGGAAGCACGTTCCCAAGCTTGTTTGCCTTGGCACTTACTTTGCTTCCTTCAAGAGCTCTCGATGATCCTGTAAGAATCCCACGTTTAGCTTCAATTTGATCCTTCAATTGACAGACAATTTATTTCAGACACTTTTTTAATGATCCTTATTCCCCCTGTTGTATTGCTAAAAATTTCCTCTAGAGCTCCCTTGGTGTTCCTACCCCTCAGTGTGTCACCTTCCAAATATCCTATATGAAAATCAACGCCCTAGAGCTCAAAAAATGGATTTCGTATGGAAAAGTTATGACCGTTCAGGGTTTACGAGGTTAAACAGACAACCAGAACCTTTCAGGAGTTTTAATGCATTTTTCTAAGGCCTTTGCGAGTGTGTGAGTATTTGAGAGTGCAAATAAGCCCAAAATTAGCCTACATTTCCAAAAACTTTACCCCTTAATTTTTGCCGAAAATGTCTTTCTATCACGATAGATGGGTCTGTCGCGATAGACGGTGTCTGTCGCGATAGACGGTGTCTGTCGCGATAGACGGTGTCTGTCGCGATAGACGGTGTCTGTCGCGATAGACGGTGTCTGTCGCGATAGACGGTGTCTGTCGCGATAGACGGTGTCTGTCGTGGGTCTCTGTCTGTCGCGATAGACGGTGTCTATCGTCTGTCGTGATTTGGTCTGTCGCGATAGACGGTGTCTATCGTCTGTCGTGATTTGGTTTGTCGTGATAGACGATGTCTATCGTGGGTCTCTGTCTGTCGCGATAGACGGTGTCTATCGTCTGTCGTGATTTGGTCTGTCGCGATAGACGGTGTCTATCGTCTGTCGTGATTTGGTCTGTCGCGATAGACGGTGTCTATCATGGGTCTTTGTCTGTCGCGATAGACGGTGTCTATCGTCTGTCGTGATTTGGTCTGTCGCGATAGACGGTGTCTGTCGCGATAGACAGTGTCTGTCGTGGGTCTCTGTCTGTCGCGATAGACAGTGTCTGTCGTGGGTCTCTGTCTGTCGCGATAGACGGTGTCTATCGTCTGTCGTGATTTGGTCTGTCGCGATAGACGGTGTCTGTCGCGATAGACAGTGTCTGTCATGATAGACAGTGTCTGTCGCGATAGATTGAAAAAACGCAAATTTTTGAGAAACTTCTAGTGATTTAGAGTGCTCTAATGGTGTAGGTTACCGTGCCAAACACGCATTCACAAAATATTAAGTTTTTCTGTCTGTCGCGACAGACAGGGGTCGTCGTCCCGGGACCTGTGCAGAGTTAGTCGTACCTGCGCACACTGCTGGAGAAGGTGGTACAGCTAGTTCCTGCAACAAAAGCTCAAAAACACGCCAAAAACCAATAGCATGCAAGCTCTCTCTCTCGCTCTCTCTCACAATGAAATGAGGGAAATGAGGTGGGGAGTGTAATATGACCAAAAAACTGAAATTTTTGTGGAGATGGAGATGGAGGGAAGAGATGGTGGGGATGATGATGGTGATGCGAAAGTAAGGAAAAAATGAAGAAAAATAAAGAGAAGGGAGGATATTACCTATAACTCCAATGTCTCAACTCGACATCTTACCATCACACGCTCGTCCTCAAAGCTCTCTCCCAGGCAACGGCGCCAAATTTGGTGTCACTCTAGCACAATGGTGAGTACCAATGTGAGAAGATTCACCTCATAATTTTCAATCCGTGGAAACGTGAGGACTAGTATGAAGACTATGAGCAAGTGAAGGCACAAGTGTGTGAGTGAGAAGCACACAAGCATGCACACACATACACACACACGCGCACACAAGGCAAGAACAAGGAGAGGAATAATGGAGTTCTTTGCATTAGTCAAAAAGTCTCTTACATAAGCTCAATTCACAAACAATCTAACCCCAAAAATGAGGTCTCTAGCTCTTTTTATAGTTTTCTAACTAGCTTTGGTCTTGTCCAGACCTAGTGTCCGGCCTAGTCAAAAATTAGGTTCTAGAGCCTATTTGAGGGCTCAAACAGAGTCTAAAAATTATGAAAATTGATATGTAGCTAGTTCTAATACTCCTCAAGCTCGAGGACTCCTCGGCTTGCACAAAATGGAGTCTATTCTACCAAAAACGGAATTTACAATGTTTGTGTAGTGATTAAAATCACTTGAGTTGCAAATGGTCCATGGGAAAAAATGATTGGGCCTTGTTGCCGTATTGTGCATGACTCCTCCGTTGCGCTAGTATGCTCTTCATCTGACTTGTATGCCAACAAGCCCATTGTCCCTGTTCAGCCTGTTGTCCCTGACGCACCCCTGACTTCCTTCTCTTCTCCCAATTACTCTCCCCCACCCTCCCCTCATCTATTATCAGCTTCTTCATCCCAGCAATTTCTTGTTCCTTCGCCTCTGATGTTCCATGAATTGGAGTCTATGGGTCGACTCTTGATTCAGTTTTCTCAACAGTTACCTATGCAATTGAAGCTGGCAACCGCTAATATTCGACACGAATTACAACTCAAAGTGGATATCTTAGAGGCGGATATTGCCCCATTACAGGAAGAGACTAATGCAGTGAAAGCAGAGAATCATGCCCTGCAATTTCAGGTTCAACAACTTCAAGATCAACTCGCACAGAGGGACGCTCTTCTTGTTCAAAAGGATACAGAAATTATTACTTTGAAGCAGGAAATCACTGACAAGATAGATGGGATGACAACTTTAGGCAATGAACTTCAACATACACGAGATGCCTACAATGTTTTAGAAGAGGCCTCTCAATCCTTGGCGGCCAATGTGCTTAAAGCAGAGGCAGAGCTACATAATACCACTGAAAGAAAGAGAAGCTTATTATAAAACAATGCAGTTTCAAACTGAAGAACTCAAACGGAGAGAAAAACAACTGGGAGTTCAAGCAGAAAGATTATCACAGATTGATGCTCAAATTGCGGATACGAAGCAGCAGAGAGATGCTACCTTAGCTAATGAATTTTACTTATAAGAGGCATTTTTACAGACATAGGCAGATCTTTTGATGAGTCAAGTCATTGCGGCGAGTTCAGTACAAACTGATGCACAATTGATGGAGCCGAAAACCTTAAAGCTGATGCTGGACTCATTAAAACAGAAAATTACTAGAACCTTTAAATTAGCCCGAACTATGCATATACAAGGCATTGTAGATGAGCCTTTGTTTTCGTTTCTCTGCGGGTTCGAGTCCACCGTGCGTGCCAGGGTTAGGAGCCGGATTGGCATAATGTAATTTTATATTTTCATATACCCATGCACCGAAAGGGCGTAGCAAAGTGATGTAACCCTTTTGATCATTAATGAAGAGACATTATGGTGTTCTCCAGTGATAGAGGAGACGGGGATCGCCATACTATCTTTCTAGGCGATTGCGACTATGCTAGAGACGTCGTGGTGCAGAGTTTGCATATATTCAGAATACTATTAAGTTTGTTCTTGATGAATTGTCATAATTTATTACTAACACAGTAACGTGGTCTTAACATCAATAAGTTTAACGACTGTGTGGTTGATAATTTGCACGATAACCTACTATGTAAGGATAACCGTAGTCCAAGAATTGCAACTGTATAACAAAAGTTAATGCCTAGACGTATAATCACTGTTTGGGTAATTAGTTAATTGGGAAAATTAAGTAAAGGGCCTCTGCATTGTCAGACCCCTACCATCCCCAAGAACCCGGAAGAGATTAAAAGCGAATGTGACAGAAGTCCCTTTTTAACACAACATTTTGGCTGAATGATGAATTATCTTTCTAGAGTTGCCTCTCTAGATACAAAATGTGAGCAAAAAACTTCCAACCAACTTACAACACAAGATTGGCTGAAAACAAAACTGATGCTCTCCATATTTGTCTTCTTAGACGAACTTTCTTTCCATGAAAGAGATTTCCCAAAACTCTCTAGAAAAACCTCTAGATACTTGTTTTGATGTAGCCTTTAACTTTCAAATAATGAAAGTGTATAAAAGCATTCCTTGAATCCTTGAATTCTTTTCATAACTGATCTTCTAAGATATGACCTACAAATGATAATCTGATGATAGAAACTGATACCTATGATTTGATGTTGATTTAATTCCTTCATCTTCTCCAAACCATTGTTCTTCCTTGAATTTGAAGTATCCTTCTCTTCATCAGGTCTTCGTCTTCAAGCAATACTTTTTGTAAACTATTTGCATACTCTTCCAAAAGTATTCGGCTTCTAACAAATCATCAACTTCATACTCCACACTAATGAATAAACATGTGACTAAATTGTCTAATTCTCAAATCTTTAATCATCTAGATTAAGTGTGTATGTCAAATGTCAAATGTTAGAATATGCTCTTAAATCATATGTTGTAAACCTGGAAGTTTGGGAACTTGGGAATCTGAGAGCCTGAATGTTCTGATGCCAAAGCCCAAAAGCTCTGATACCAAATGTTGGAAATTTAGTAGGCCCATTACTAATACCACAGGTCCAAGGTTCCATAGATCCAGGATCAACAACATAGATTCCAACAATCTTCCAATATTGACAAAACATGAACATACCACACTTAATCATACAAATGATGAGACAAAGATAGAGAAAGATTAGACATGTGTAAAGTTTTACGTTATCTACTGCTTACTCATACTATCATATATACAAATGTTAAATTACAATGTGGGAGCCAAAATCTCAATCACTCTATGTGAACAAAAATAGATGGATGAGTGAATGTACAAAATTTACAAGAATATTCAGACGTAGGGACAAAAATCTGAATATGTATGAGATGTATGAACTGATAGGTTGTAGATGAGTGAATATGAGTGACAGAAAGAGGAAGGATCAGTCTAAAAGTGATAATCAACAAACCCTCATCTAACCTTACGCTATGGAAGACACTAAGTTAGACGCATGTGTGATAAGATCACATATTTACAAAAGTAGCAAAGAATGCTAACAAGTTTGCTGCCAAAAATCCTCGAACTCATATGAACATACCTTCTCGAACACCTCATCCAAATATGCATAAAGCATACATGTACTGATTCTCTTGTACCTATGCTGAATAGGAATTCTTCTAATATGGATGTTACTACCTCCATAAACTCCAAGTAGTACTTGTGTGCATAAAGAGAATATCTACCTAAATCCTTAACATAAGAGGTAAATCTTATGTTAACCACCATCCAATGTCTTTGAAGTACACCAAAATCTTCATGTAGAAGACAATCTTGAAATACATCATGTGAATGGCCGATCCACACCACCAAGATGCTAATAGCCTCTCCATAAGCAAGAGTGTGAGCACACTCTTCTTCTCCAAGAAGAACTCCATAGCTGCTCCTCAACATGCTCCAAGATAGCACCATGGCTGCCCCATGTGCTAAGAAGCACCACCTCTATTGAGGTACCAAAGCTCCAAAGCTTGGTGTTGAGCTAGATGAAGGATGTTTAAACAATGAAACAATAGCTTCTTATATAGTACTTGTTTGTCCTTGAAAAGCTCCTTCAAAAGTAAATAAAGCACTTTATTCATTGTGATCGCCATCGGAGAGCGTTTCCCAAAAAAACTATCATAAAAACTATTTGATGTCGCTATTTAATGGTGTGACAAACTCATAAAAAAAGTTTTCGCTGCTATGAGTTGTAGGCGGGTATCGAACTCGCACCACAGGTGTTGGAAGATGCATTTTTGGAAACCTTTTTTTCAGGAAAAATATTGTAAAATGATAAAAATTTGTAGAAATATTGATGCAATTGTTGTAAAAATAAGGAAGAGTCTTCCTTATGTAGGATAGAATCTTATGTGTTTTTTCTAGAATTTTTGGAAACTCTTGGATAGCATATTCTTAGAATTATAGAGGGAAAGGACCAAAATTCAAGTGTGAAAGAGGACACTTGAAAATGTATATAAGTCAATTTTCTCTATTTTTGAGAGGTTGGTTAGTCATTTCTACATGCTATCAATAGAGAAGAGAGAGTTTCTGCTGAAATCGTGTTTTCTCTTCTTATGTGTATTTCCTTTGATGTGAGAGCTTGTTTCTTGCTTTATCATGGAGATTTGTGAGTTCATTTGTGTAATACTGAGTAAGATGTATGAAGGGATATGATTACTGATGTATTGAGTGAAGAAGGATTGAAGAATGTTGCAGAAATGTGAAAATCGTCTACTGTTACAGAATCGCGATTGTCTCGTCTCTGTGATACAGGTGATATTTTCCAATTTTGACTTCATATTTGTATTCTGATGAGAAAATAACATGAATTAGACACAAAGATCATAGAAAATGATGAAGATTTGCTCTAGAAAAGGTAAACCCTAGATATTTCCTCTTCATTTTCATTTTCTCAGAATTCCAGCCATCAATCTCTTATTTCTATGAATCTATCATTTAGAAGGGGCTGTGGTCTTATGGATATTCCCAGGATTGACAAAATAAAGATGATTTGTTGATTCTTTTGTACTTCATGATTGGAGAGGACAACTCCAAAGTCAACAACAAACATTTTTTGGCGCCGTTGCCGGGGAACATTCCAAAAACTTCATTGAAGTTGGACCTTTGCTGGATCTTCTGTTGATGATGGTAACCAACACAAGAAAAAGGTAAAACTCATCAATCAAGGAATGTGCACATGAATAGGTAGATGTCATTGTTGTCTTTGGGGAAAAAAGAAAGCAATTGATATCTTGTAGAATTGGAAGTGCTGAAATCTTTGTAAATTGATAGTTGCTCATCATATTGTTGAAGTAAAAGTGAAGGTGTATGGAAGATTTGAGCCAAGAAAGCTGAAGATGAGGTAACTTGAGTCTATTCTTACATTTCTAGATTTCTTTTTGCCCAAGTACTAGGCACCATGGGTGATCTTGGGAAGATAACATGGCGATACTAAGGAAAGGACAGTTAAAGTAGCTAGAGGTAAGTATAAAGGATTCAGTTGTTGACCAAATCTAAGCATCAATCTTGAGTTGTTCTGCATTTTGAAAAGAAAGATTTGATTGAGTTTATCTTTGCAAAAATTGTTTGCCTTCCATAACACATTTCATTTGAGAAATTTTCTTTTGCATTTTAGTGATAGCTAAGGACATAGCAACTCATAACCAAACAAGAAACATGGGATCAGTGGATCACCAAAACCAGACCCCCTAAGTAAAGTGTTCACCTTTATTTTTAGGGCAAAAATACTAAACAAATTCATAAAATTCATAAAAAATAATCAAACAAATTTCTTTTCTTGTTAAGTAGTTCAAGTGAGGTGTGTGGACAAGAGAGATTGTGAAAAAATGGAAAGGAAAACAAAAAATGGGCAAAAAACCAGAAAATTAGAAAACACGATTCTCTACACAAAATCGCGATTTTATGAAAAAAAGTCTTGATTCAGGAGCAACATTTCAAGTGATTGTTGAATTGAAGTTGTTAAAGGGTATTGAAGGGAATTAAGAAGAAGAGACTACTCCAATTGGCATAAAATCAAAAGTATGCAAAAAACACGATTCTCTACACAAAATCGTGATTTCCTGTAAAGGGAAATTTTTGGGAAAATTTTAGCATATTTGGGTACTGGGAGATAAGGAAGTGTAGAGGAGGTCATTAAGATTGAGTAAGTGAAGATGAACAAGTGAAAGAGTGAGAAATAGTGGAAATCATACAAAATTGCGATTTTTTGGACACTATAAAAACCTGAAATTCAAAGAAAAATTCATTTGAGTGAAAGTGAGTGAGAGAGAGAGAGCAAAATCGCGACTTCCAGCAAACAGTGGAGTTTAGAGGATTTGTCTACCAAGCAAGCAAGGTAAAGACTTTAGCATTAAGTTGGTAGATACATTTTTACATTAAGTGATCACATAGCACCAAGAAATAAGAAATAGCTAAAAATCACGGAATCGCGATTTTCTGAATTTGGAGGCTTTTCATTAGGAAAACCTTAAATTTACAATTTTTTTGTTTCATTGCATGTCAAAATTTCAATAAGGCGATTCTGTTGTAGAAAGAAAATTTTGAAAAATCAAAACTTGTAAAAAAAAAAAAATCATTCAGAATTGCGATTCTGTAAAATACACAAAATCGCGATTTTGAACGATTAGGACAACATTGTGAATTCCAGAACGCGATTTTCTTAAGAAAATCGTGTTTTTACAATCTGTGAGCAATCACGATTGTCTGGGATCAAAATCGTGAAAAACACGATTTTCATCACAAAATCGTGAAAAACACAATTTTCACTCAAAATCGTGAAAAAACACGGTTTTCACAGAAAATCGTGAAAAACACGATTTTCACTCAAAATCGTGAAAAACACGATTTTCACACAAAATCGTGAAAAACACGATTTTCACACAAAATCGTGAAAAATGCGATTTTCACTCAAAATCGTGAAAAACACGATTTTCACACAAAATCGTGAAAAACACGATTTTCACACAAAATCGTGAGAAACACGATTTTCACCCAAAATCGTGAAAAACACGATTTTCACACAAAATCGTGAAAAACACGATTTTCACTCAAAATCGTGAAAAAACACGATTTTCACACAAAATCGTGAAAAACACGATTTTCACTCAAAATCATGAAAAACACGATTTTCACACAAAATCGTGAAAAACACGATTTTCACTCAAAATCGTGAAAAACACGATTTTCACACAAAATCGTGAAAAACACGATTTTCACACAAAATCGTGAGAAACACGATTTTCACCTAAAATCGTGAAAAACACGATTTTCACACAAAATCGTGAAAAACACGATTTTCATCACAAAATCGTGAGAAACACGATTTTCATCACAAAATCGTGAGAAACACGATTTTCATTCCAAAATCGTGAAAAACACGATTTTGATCAGAAAATCGTGAAAAACGCAAAAATAATCAGAAAATCGTGAAAATCAATAGTTTAGGCAGAAAATCGTGGAAAAACACGATTTTGATCAGAAAATCGTGAAAAACACAAAAATAATCAAAAAATCGTGAAAATCAATACTTTAGGCAGAAAATCGTGGAAAAACACGATTTTGATCAGAAAATCGTGAAAAACACAAAAATAATCAGAAAATCATGAAAGTTAATACTTTAGGCAGAAAATCGTGGAAAAACACGATTTTGATCAGAAAATTGTGAAAAACACAAAAATAATCAGAAAATCGTGAAAATCAATACTTTAGGCAGAAAATCATGGAAAAACACGATTTTCATCAGGAAATCGTGAAAAACACAAAAATAGTCAGAAAATTGTGGAAAAAGTAAGACTTTAGTTAGGAAATTGTGACAAACACTCTGTTGAGTTTAAGATTGAGAAGATTAATTGAATGATACTTAGATGTGGAAATAAACTTTCTAAACAAGATCTAACAAGGAAGGAGACAGAAACAGTAAAAGGCAAAGGGCAAGAGAGAAGTTTAGGGCAAGAAAACAACATGGAAAACTTAAATGAAACAAATGAACCTATGGAAACTGGGGATTTTAGAAATATCCTCAAGTACAGTTTAACAACATGTATACAAATAGGTTTGGAACCTATGTATATGAGGATGGAATGCATAAATTTCTCATTAGATTGAGAAATTTAGAAGTTCCCCTGAATATAACTCCTGTAGCTCAATTCAAAGATGGGAGATATGAAGATAGGCAAGGATGTGTGTACATATTCTCTCAAGACCTAGAAAATTCAAATGATCTAGGGCAATGTACTGACAAAGGACCTTGGGAACATAACATGGAGCAGACAAATTTACCTAGGCCAAATGAAAACTATACCGGTAATGAACAACAACATGGGAGGAGGACACAGATTTCCCCTAATCCCTTTGACAAGGAACCAGAAGGATACAATGACTTCCCACTCAGAAGAATATTCCATTGGCAGCCTCAGGGTAGAATGCTTAGACCATATCAAGTTGCCAAATATATGAAGAACCAATATGAGGGTTATTCAGATCCTCATGCTCATGCTGCAGAATTTAGGCAATTGATTAGAGTTGAAGAAGTAGAAGATTACAAAGTACAATTTGAGGCATTTGGTTTAACCCTAACAGGACCAGCCTTATCTTGGTTCATTCCCTTGAGAAAGGAAATGTACCAGGATATTGAATCTTTCTTAGAAGCCTTCATTGGAGAATTCTCTAAGACCGGGATAAAACATAGTACAGCCACATTGATACATGGTTTCAAACAACAAAAGGATGAAAATGTTAGAGAAGCAGCCAGAAGATTTAAACAATACATTGATAGATGCCCAAGAGAGGAAGTACCTTCCATGGCAAAACAAGTATCCTTATTCATTGAGGGTTTGAGAAGTGCCCAACTAAGAACCTTAGTGTATTATGGAAGATGTCCTGATTTGGCAGCCTGTGTAAAGGAAGCAATAGATTTGGAGGACAACAGAGGTCAAGATCTGCTAGCATTTGATCAACCTAGATCATATGAAGACAAAATTCCTCCAGCAGAAGAGTTGGCTCAGGCTATTGCTAAAGCCCTAGAGGTAAGCACTAAAACTAATCTGATAAACTCTAGGATAAACACAAATAAAAAATGTTACATTTGTGGAGAAAATCATCTGGCACAACAATGCCCATATCAGAAGCCACCACACTTACAAGATAGGAAGACACTTAAGTACTGTACACTAGAGAGAAAATGGACAAACCATACCAGGGAGGAATGCTTCTATAACAAACAACCCATTAAGGAAAGAGACTATATGGCTCAAAGGGAATCAGGCTATACTGAACAACCAAGACCTGTGCTCGGACAACAACCTCCTATACCAACTAATGTGGTACCAATCAAGTATACACCAATAGAGGAGGGAAATTCAAGACTAAGATCACCATATAAGGAGGAATATCAATGGAGTGAGGGATATCAAGAAGATTGGGAAGAATATGAAATGAGAGAACCTGAGTTAAAAGCACTAGACTTGGGAAATGGGAAAATTGAAATGGACACAGCAACATTCATGTATATTACCAACAATTACATGTCCAACCAAAAACCTCAAATCAAAGGGGGACCAAAGATAACTTGTTATAGGTGTGGGGGAGAGCATTTCATTAGAGACTGTCCGCAACCTCCTACATTGAGAATAGAGGGAGCCTACTGTAAGGATTGTGGCAGAGAACATTTGATAAAAGATTGCCCAAAGAATCCCCAAAAACAACAGAACACACTTAATAACATACCTTTAAAAACAGTTAACATTATGGAACAGGAAGAATTGAGTGAAAATGACCAAGTGGGAATGAATATTATAACAAGGGCTCAAGCCAAGCAACAAGGAACAATTAAGGAACAAAATGAAGGTTCAGCCTCAAAGGTGAAGAGAAATAGGCAAAAAAGCAAATGGGAAAAGAAGAGAAGGATGGGCAAAAATTTAGAAGAAGACAATCAGGATCAGTCAAAAAGTACTTCTCCCAAGAAGACACAAAATCAGTCTGAAATAGGAAGTTCTCAGAGTCTAGACACCCTAATCAAAGCATATAAGGGAAGGATTCAAGAAGGACCAAGCCCTACAGATCATCTAGTGGCCTATCCCATACTAGAGTTAGAGCATGAAAGGATGCAAAAATGCAAACAAATCATTCAGGAAGTACAACTCAGAATGGGGGAAGGAAGTAGCTCGTAGAGAACAGTTGAACAATTTGAGAAAACGAAAACAAGGGAAAATGCTAACAAAAAAGAAAGGACACAAATAACATTCCAGATGATTATAGATGAACAATGTAGCATTACATGTCACACAACATGGGAAGAACTGTTGAAACAAAATCCTCACTTACAAAACAAAATGAACAAAGGGGAAACAATACCTGGAAACCTTCATTCACCATAACAAGAATTAGAGGAATTATGGTACATTCCTATTGATAAAATAGGAGGGTATTGTGAAGGGGAAGAAGGAAATTCAACCCTAAAAATACAATATGGAAAAAACTTTGCTAAAGCCATTTTGGATAGTGGATCAAGAGTGGCCATAATGACTAAACAAACTTGGGAGAAATGGGGAAGCAATGAATTACTACCCACTAAGATGAGATTGCAACTTGCAGATGGGCATGTAGAAAAACCCCTAGGCATTTGGGAAAAAGTAATTGTGGATATATGTGGAACAGAAATAGAACATACTTTTGCCATAGTAGAATTTCCACAATCCACTTCATATGAAATCATCCTAGGAAGGCCTTTCATGAGACAAATGCAAATTGTGCAAGATTGGGGTAATGATTGTTTATATCTCCAAAGCAAAGGAAGAATAACAAGAGTGAACTTAAGAAATGGGCACTATTGTGATATATCTCCTCAAGAATGGTACAAAATACATCAAAATCAAGAAGAAAGTGAGGAATCAGAGTTGGAGGATTAGGAAGAGAGTGAATCAGCAATTTGGAAGTGTAACATAATAAGAAACCTCACCAATAGAAAAAGGAGACTGAAAAGAGAAGATTGTGTGGAAGGAAGAAAAGTGCAGGATGAAAGTTATGTGCCACAACAATTTAAGGATGAAGAGTTTGAGCCCTACGGCTGGAACCAAATTTTGGCTACCATGGACATAGCCAGTGAGGAGTATGTAGGAGTGGAATTTCAAAATGAAGAAGGGTTTGATATTTTTCACATTAGTATAAACATGATAAGTACATCAAAAACAGGGGAGGATCAAGATTCAGAAATGGTATTAAAAAAAGGAAAAACAAAATATTTGGAGATAGTAAAAGCTGAAGATGCAATCAAAGATAAAATCTCAGGCAAATACAAGGAGCATAAACACATAGAAATGGAAAAGGAACAAGAAATTGAGAAGAAAGAGAAGGGAATAAACAAGGATCAATACTTTGATGTACCAGCAAATTTCAAAACCTATGAAGTGGAAGACAGACTACTTTTAAAAATGAAACCAAAGAGAGAAAAAAAGAAAGGAGAAGCTTATGATAATGAAGAACAAACTAAAAAGATCATGATTACTCAGGAAGAAGGAGAGGAAAGACATATTGTAATAGCTGATGATATGACCATAGAGGAAGAAGAAGCAATAAAGAACCTGGCAAAGAATTATAGGGATGTATTTGCTTATAGTTATAAAGATTTAAAAGGAATTGATCCAAGAATCTGTGAGCACAAAATTCCTATGACTCCAGATGCAAAACCTAGTAAACAGAGACATTATACATTCAATGATAAATACTCTGCCAAGATAAAGGAAGAGATTGACAAGTTGTTGGCTGTTAACTTCATTTATGAAATTGAGTATACTGAATGGATATCACCCATAGTTGTGGTACCAAAAAAGAATGGAAAACTTAGGGTATGCATTAACTTGAAAAAAGTGAATGCAGCAACTATAAGGGATAATTATCCATTGCCAATAACAGATCATCTTCTTGAGAGAGTTGCAGGAAAGGAAGTTTATAGCTTTCTAGATGGTTTCTCAGGATACAATCAAGTACCTATAGCCTTGGAAGACCAATATAAGACTGCCTTTTCTACAGAATGGGGGATTTATGCTTTTAGGGTTATGCCCTTTGGATTGACCAATGCCCCAGCAACTTTTCAAAGATTGATGTGTCATATCTTCAAAGAATTCCTAAGAAATGTGATGGAAATCTATGTAGATGATCTGTGCACTTTCTCTTTAAAAAGACAGGATCATTTACAAGATTTAGAAAGAATATTCAGGAAATGCAGGACATACAGAGTATGCTTAAATCCTGAAAAGTGTGTATTCTATGTAAGACAAGGAAGAATGTTGGGTCACATAGTTTCAAAAAATGGAATTTCTACTGATGAGAAGAAGATAAAAGCTATAATAGAGCTTCCAAGACCTACAAATGTGAAGGAACTCCAAACTTTTATGGGACATTGTGGGTACTATAGGAAATTTGTTCACAAATTTGTAGATATAGCTAAACCCTTATATGCCCTCATCACAAAGTTTGAGTGGAATAAAGAATGTGACCAAGCCTTTGAAACATTGAAAACTTGTCTGGTGACAGCCCCAATTCTAAAAACACCTCAGTGGGATAAAATATTTCATGTGCATGTAGATGCTTCAAATTATGCTTTGGGATGTGTGTTGGCACAACCTATAGAAGGAAGTAAATTAGATTTCCCAGTAGCATATGCTAGTAGACAATTGAACATTGCAGAAAAGAACTATACAACCACTGAGAGAGAAGGGTTGGGAATGATATTTGCTGTTAAAAAATACAGACATTACCTATTGGCCAACAAGTTTAAATTTTTTTTGGATCACCAAGCTCTACTTTATTTAGTAAATAAACCATGTCATACAGGAAGAATAGTTAGATGGTTTCTTTTACTAATGGAATTTGAATTTGAGGTGGTGGTTAGACAAGGCAAAACACACTTAAGAGCATATCATTTGTCTAGAATTCAGTCCAAAGAACCTAGTTCACCCTTAGACGATGACCTGCCAGATACATACCTCTTCAAAGTAGAAAGTGTTCCTGAATGGTCCATATCATTAGTTCCTTTGTTAACCATGGGACCTTGTAAGTCATTAGCAAATAACACACATTTGGTGTTACAAAGCAGGAATTTTATGTTGCTAGCAGGGCATTTGTATCACCTCAATCAGTCAGGTATATTGGAATACTATACTCCAGAAGAGGAGCAACATGAATATGTAAGAAGAGCTCATTGCTGGAACCCATGTACTCATGCTTCCAAAATAGTCACTTTAAGCAATCTTGCTAGGATGGGAGTACACTGGCCAAATAAAATTCAAGATGTGGAAAGATATGTTGCTAAGTGTCAAGAATGTCAAGATTTGCAGAATTCAGAATTAATAACCCTATATTGGTTTAAAAAAAACCCTGAATGGAGTGAGAACATTGTGGAAGAATTAAAGAAAAAGGAGAAAGGGAAGCAACTTATAGCTGGTACAGATTCAAGAAATTTACAAGAGATCTCTGAAGAATATCAACTCATAGGAGAACAATTATACAAAAAAGGAATGGATGGTTATTTAAGAATATGTGTTCCTGAAGAGAAGTACTTGGAGATGTTGGAAATGGCACACTGTGGAGTGGCAGGAGGACACTTTTCTAGTGATAGAACAGCCAAACTCATTTTGTATTCTGGCTTTTGGTGGCCAACTCTATTTCTTGATGCAAGAACTTATGTAAAAAGATGTGACATCTCTCAAAGAGTGAGTCAACCAAATAAAAGAGATAACATGCCATTAATCCCATTAATTTCAGCCAGAGCTTTTAGCAAATGGGGATTGGACTTTATTGGACCTATACATCCTCCAGCTAGACAATCTCATGCAGAATACATATTAGTGGCTACTGATTATTTGACAAAATGGGCTGAGGCCAAAGCCACTAAAAGAAATTATGCTCATACAACTGCAAAATTTTTGTATGAAAATATTGTCACTAGATTTGGACTTCCAATTGAATTAGTAAGTGATAGGGGAACTCATTTTTTGAACCAGATCATAGAAAACATGACCAAATATTTCATGATTCATCATAGTAAGTCAGCCCCATATCACCCACAAGCTAATGGGTTAGCAGAAAGTACTAATAAAGTACTTTGCACTGTATTGTCCAAATTAGTCAACACAAACAGAAATGATTGGGATTCTCAACTTAATCATGTTCTCTGGGCTTATAGAGTGGCATATAAAACTGCTTTAGGGACTACTCCATTCAATTTGGTGTATGGACAAAATGCAGTTTTACCCATGGAATTTCTTATTCCAACATTAAAAGTGGGTAGTCAATACAATTGGACAGGACATGAACTATCTGAGAGGGTCATAGATTTAGAAAAACTGGGAGCTTCTCGACTTCAAGCAGTAATGAGTATATATACAGACAAGAGAAGACAAAAAGCCTACCATGATGTGCATATAAAAGAAAAAGATCTTCAAGAAGGAGACTTGGTTCTGGCATACACAGTCAAGGAGCATCAGAAAAAATTTCAGAAGAAAGGTCATGGGCCATACATCATACATAAGATAAGCAAGAGTGGAGCCATTCAATTAACTAACATTGATGGAGAAATCATGCCGAATTTTATAAGTGGATGTAGAGTTAAGAGGTATGAGTGTCCATTAACTACTGAGGAATGGAGAAGACTGCAAAAGGCTCAAAATAGGAAAAAAGAAGAAGAAAACATCAGAAAGGAGGCTCAACAAGAAGCAAAGGAGAGAATAAGAAAAATTAAAGAACTTAAGGAGGTGTGTTTATGTGAAAGCACTCTAAAACAAAGAGAACATTTGCCTGTGATAGAAATGGATCATCAAAATGAAAACATAAGGGTTTTGATAGATTCAGGAGCTCAAGTGAACTTGATTAGTTCATCCTTGGTAAATAAATTTAGCGTAAAGAGGAATAAAAGCAGAATGTTGATTAAAACAGTAGAAGGAAAAATGATTCAGAGTTTGTCTTCACTTGTTATTAAAGTTAAATTTAATAATGAATATATGAAGATAGATTGTGAAGAGTGGCCAGATCATTTGATGACTGAAAAATTGATTTTGGGACAACCTTGGCTCAAACAAGGTAAAGTTATTTTGAACTTTGAAAAAATGAAGCTCAGTTTGACCATAAATGACAAAAAATTTTTAATGTTTTTCCTGAATAATGAAAAACAGGAAGTTCATCTAGATGTTCATGACCCAGATATGGAAGGATTTACTTTCTCAATGAAGGACAGGGACATATTGCCACTACAAAATGATCAAGCTTCTTACAATCAAAACCAGCAAGAGAATTCAGGAGTAAAGAAGAATAGTGAGACAAAACGAGGAAGACACTTATTGCTTAATTTGAAACATCAACAAATCAGAACAAGAGGGACATGGAAAGGAGGCATACACCGATATTACTCATTAAAACAAGAAGTTAGAGCAAAATGGGTATGGAGACCAAAAAATGCTACAAAATGTTGGTCTATGAAACGTGGATGTTTGGATGACATAAGGACCATTGCAGTTAAACATTATTGGGTAAAAAAATCAGAATTATGTCAATGGCAGAAAGATCATCCACATTTGACCTATCTTCAGAATTTCAGAACAAAATAAAAAAAAAAGGGAAATGACAAAAATACTCTTCTTTTAAACATTTTTTTTCCCTTAAAAAAGGAATTAGGAGGGGAAGAAAAGGAGGACAGAGAACAAATAGGTTAAGAAAAACTGGACAGTGTGTATTCTATTTTGTTTTTAAATTTATAAAGCACAAAGCAAGATATAGGGAGGAGGAAAGTAAATTATTATGGAAAATTTGTATTATTTTGTTTCAATTTTCCACGATCATTTTTTTATTTTATTTTCTATTTTTTCTGAAGTTGTTTTTTTTTTTATTAATCATTGTTTCCATCATTTCTTTCTTCAAGCACATTAGACATCTTGCTACACCTGTAATGATCACTTTAATTGAGTCTTTTGAAGAAGCAAAATTTATTTGGAAGACTTTCTTTCTTCATTCTCATGGAAAGAATATTCCAAAAGAAAACATTAATTTTTCTAGATTTTTGTGACTTATGTGGGTAGAGTTTTCTTTTGTGTATTTTATTTTCCTCAGAAAATGGTGAATACAAAGGAGTTGCCAATTCATGACTTCAAGGCAGAATCAATTGTGCTATCAAGAGGACATTGGTTTCTGGACAGTGAAACTGTGGAGGAACAAGTGGACCTGGAGTCAGATGATGAGTCAGAAATTCCAGAGGCTGAGAAGGTGGTGAAGGAACTTAAGGAGACCCTAAACATCATTGGACAACACATATTTACAGTGGGAGTAGGAGGATACAAGTATACAATGTTGTGCCAGGAGTTCTACAGGTTCCAAAGAGTGGCAGTTAATATGAAAAGATGGAAGGCAGTAGGGCTGCACAGAATATTGGAGGAGCCTATCTTTTTCATAGACTTTGAGAGGGTATCACAGGTAATGAACAGTTTGACAGAAATAGGAAGAGGAAATGATGCCTATTTCACATGCAAAGTCAAAAACAAGGATAACCAGGAAGTAGGTATCACTATCAAGGGAGAACATATCAGAGCAGCACTGCAATTCTACACAATGGGAACCAAACTTGACCCGAGTTTTGTAAAAAAGAATAAGGAAACTTACACAGGATATACAAAGTTCACTGATTTTAAAGGAAGGGAGAAAGAAGAATATGTTGTAAGGATGTTTTTACAATTCTTTTGTTTTCCAAAACTACCGAGATACACAATGCCACATAAGTCAGTGACATTATTGATGTTCAACAACAAGGACAGAACCAAACCTTTTGGAGTAATGGATGTCTCACCATACATCCATGAACAGCTAAACGAAGCAGCAAAACACTGGGAACAGAAGAAATTCATGAATGGGGCCCAGTTCTTAACAAGAATCATTTATCATGTTCTAGGGATGGAAGATCAACTGAAATTAGCTCCAGAAGCACAGTATTTCAGGAATCGTATGGCTGGAATCAAGAGTTCTCCAAGGAAAATGACTGAAAGAGAAACAGAAGGACAAACCCGCATGAGGGGAACAGGTATGAAAAGGAAGATGATATCTGAGGAAGTAATTCCTGTAAAGAAAAGAAGGTTGGACCCAAGGAAGGTGGAACTAGAAATGGAGGAAGTCACAAAAGAGGAACATGAGGAGGCACAGAAGCAGGTTCAAGCCTCTAGTGAACCACATCCACCCCAAACAAGCAAAGAGCAATTATACACCTATCTAACCCAAGGGAATAACAAGAGAGCTATGTATGAAGCACAATACCAGAAAATGCTGGAAGACTATTCATGCAAAGCTACAGACTGGGTTCAGGAGGAGGTGGAGCACTATGAAGCACTCCATGATCAAATGATGACAACGGAAACTGAGGAGGTGTTTGTCAGGAAAGAAGTGGAGTTATTGGCTTATTTTAAGGAATTACAAGGACCTCCAGAAACCAGAACCACTGTTGTAGTAAAAAAGAAGGTTCCAAGGAAACCAGTACAAAAGAAGAAATTGACCAAGAAGGGAAAGGGTAAATCCATAGCTGAAACTATTATCAAAGAGAGGGAGGAAGTAGTCATGGAAGAAACACAGAGGCCATCCATTGTGGAAGAAGTATCAAGACCCACAGAACCAGAAAAAGGAGGACCTTCACACTTCTCATCTGATTCTGAGAGTGATATTGAGAGTTTCCTGTTAAAGAGTTTAAATTTATCAATACCAAATACTCCTAATATCATCATACAGACCTCTGAGAAACAAAAGACACCTGAGGAATTGAAGAAGAAGTCTCAAGAGGAACCAATTCAGGAACAGGCAGAAAAACAGCTCAGTCTGGAAGATGAAAGATAATGAAGGGAAAAGCAGTAATGATAGAACAAGCAAGGGAAATAAGAGAAGAAGTCAGTTATGAGTGGGTGCATACAGGAATAAAACCCATATGGACAAAACCATCACACTTCAAATTGGATGAAAAGCTAGAGGAGTTGACAAAGGAGATACAGAAGAGTAGGTCAATTAAAGAACAGAAGGATGTGAATAAGGATCAAGAAATAAAGAAGATAGAAATGGGAAAGAGTGCTCCAAAGGTCACAGGGAGAGTTGTGGAAGAAGAGATCATTCAAAGTATAAAGGATGTATTACATGATATAAAAAGTAGTGAGGAATTTACATCCAAGGATGATCAAGAACAAGAGGAAGGAGCAGACATCATGAACATTGATGAACAAGAGGAAGGATACAAAGAAAATAGAGGTAATGATTAGGTCAAAAATTTAGAAATAACTGAAACAGTTTTAGCACAAGAAAAGGAAAGACAGGAAGAACAAGCAGGTGTATGTCAGGAAGAGTTTGGTCAGGAAACTGAATATAACCAATTTCAGGAAACTTTAAGTCAAGAGAAGGAGATGCAAAAAAAGGAAGGACATCTTTCTAAAGAGATTCAACAGGTGTTGGAGAAAGAAAAAGTACAAGAAATAAAACTAATCTCAGATGTTTTGGAGCAAAAGAGTTCAGGTGTTCAAGAAGACATGGCAGGATTAAAAATATTGGACACTCAGCCGAGCCATGAAGAAAAGAAGGCTGAAATTATAGAATATGAAGGAGAAGAGAAAGAGGAGAGTGAATGCAAAGAGGACAAACAACTAGAAACCAAACAAATAGCAATAGAAGGAGGACTGGAAAGAATCCCAAAGAGTATTAGATCAGCATGTCAACTCATTATGAATAATATTGAACAGTTCAGACCCTCAAGCCGAAATATGATCATTTCAGGGATGGTAGCAGAGTCAGAATTTGAAAAAGGTAGTATGGTTATTAAAGAGCATAAAAAGGAAAAGGAGCATATGGCAGAGCAACTAAGGAAGGTGCAAGAGAAGAATGAGGAGTTTTCCAGTAAAATAATTGCTTTGGAAGAGCTGGAAGTACAGAAGCAAAACAAGATTCAATACTTGGAAGAGAAGATTATGCAACTAACAGAGCAGAACGATAAATTGGAAAAAGAATTAAGAATGATTAAGGGGAGATATAGAACTCTACAAACTTCCTATCAGATTTTGACTAAAGCTAATGAAGAAATCAATAAGCTACTATTGGAGGAAGGTCAATTGAAGGAGGAAAGTCAGACAGTCCAGGTAACAGAGGGAGAAAAGGAAGGATTACTCAAAGAGATTCAGGAATTACAAAGAGAATTGAAGGAAGCCAAAGAATTAGAAAGGCAGGCTAGTACACATGCTGCTACATCTATGAGAGGCTATAATAAGCTACACCTGGATATGGAAAAGGAAAGAAATGAGTGGCAGACAAAGAGGGAAAAGGAATGGAATGAGTGGAAAAAAGAAAGAGAATTATGGGCACAACAGAATGGGAGTCTGATATTGACTATAGAAGAATTGCAGAAGAAGTTGAATAAGCCACAAATCCAGGAAGAGACACATGTGGAAACTACACATGCAGAAGAACAGGGGGTAGACAATATTTAGGGAGTACAACATGACAATGAACCAGCAGACAAAAAATCAAAAGAAGAATATTCAGAGGATTTTGTAAAGAAATTGCTGACAAATAGAGATTCTAGAATGGAGTTCATCAGAAAGATGCACGATGAGTACGAAGGACAAATTTTCACATTCGCATTGAATAAGGGAATCAATCCAGATCAGCATCACTGGGCAGCAGATGAATTGGGGATACCATTTTGTATGATTTTGGAGAGTGTAAAGAACTACCAGATGGCCAGAGTTGGGCTACCTCCAAACAAATACTTTGAGTATGAAGAGGACATCAATGTCACCAAAGAACTATTTGAGAGAGCCAACCCTAAGTGGAGAAATAAATGGTTGGATGCCAACAAAGAATGTAGGAAAATCTGGAAAGAGGCACCTCTTCATTTAAAGATCAATCCAGCCTATTGTCCAGTAGCACGACGAAGAGAATGGACAATTTTTTGGGATAGAAGAAGAGAAGGTCAAATTCCACCAAAGTGGATGAATTTCCCGAAAGTAGCAGGTCCGAAGGCAGGCACATGGCCTACCAAGAGTTATATGGTGAATACTGCTGAGTCTGTAATAACTACATACAAAGATGTCAATGACCCTGCTTGCATACTACTTGTACGAATAATGAGATTACTTCTCGCTTGTATAGAAACATATACAGATACAGATGTTAGAATTTTGAATTACATTGGTTTCAATTTGCCTACAGACGCCTTATTATTTGATTTGAGCGAAACACCTGACAGAATATGCTTAATGGCCTATTACAGCAGAATTATATTTTTGGGTAGCCATTACTTAAAGATTTTTGAGGATGCCTTCGATTATGGATTTTTTGAGAGGGAGTCAGAAATTTTTGGAAATCTATCAGTTGTCACCAAGTCCAGACTTACAGCATATGAAGCTGCTTACACAGAGTACTTGAAAAAGGATGTCATAGATAAACCTGAAGCTGCAGTACAATGGAGAAAGGCTTTATTCGAGATGGTCAACAATCTAAATATAACAGAAAGAAAAAGTCATGATTTGCTGTCACAAGTATATCAAAGAAAGAAGAAATGAAGAGAAGTGATCAGTGCAGAGAAGCAGGAAAATCTTTCGTCAGGAGCCGAAAGGCTTAGGAGGGGAAGGATGTTGGAAGATGCATTTTTGGAAACCTTTTTTGAAGGAAAAATATTGTAAAATGATAAAAATTTGTAGAAATATTGATGCAATTGTTGTAAAAATAAGGAAGAGTCTTCCTTATGTAGGATAGAATCTTATGTGTTTTTTCTAGAATTTTTGGAAACTCTTGGATAGCATATTCTTAGAATTATAGAGGGAAAGGACCAAAATTCAAGTGTGAAAGAGGACACTTGAAAATGTATATAAGTCAATTTTCTCTATTTTTGAGAGGTTGGTTAGTCATTTGTACATGCTATCAATAGAGAAGAGAGAGTTTCTGCTGAAATCGTGTTTTCTCTTGTTATGTGTATTTCCTTTGATGTGAGAGCTTGTTTCTTGCTTTATCATGGAGATTTGTGAGTTCATTTGTGTAATACTGAGTAAGATGTATGAAGGGATATGATTACTGATGTATTGAGTGAAGAAGGATTGAACAATGTTGCAGAAATGTGAAAATCGTCTACTGTTATAGAATCGCGATTGTCTCGTCTCTATGATACAGGTGATATTTTCCAATTTTGACTTCATATTTGTATTCTGATGAGAAAATAACATGAATTAGACACAAAGATCATAGAAAATGATGAAGATTTGCTCTAGAAAAGGTAAACCCTAGATATTTCCTCTTCATTTTCATTTTCTCAGAATTCCAGCCATCAATCTCTTATTTCTATGAATCTATCATTTAGAAGGGGTTGTGGTCTTATGGATATTCCCAAGATTGACAAAATAAATATGATTTGTTGATTCTTTTGTACTTCATGATTAGAGAGGACAACTCCAAAGTCAACAACAAACAACAGGGTTGGAAGGTAAGTGTCTTAACCATAGCGCTCAGCACCTTTGCTTGTGCAAGGGCTAAAAAGAACAGCTAATTATGTTATAAACTGTGGACAATTCTTGACCAATTGGGACATTGGATCTTGACCTTTTGACCATGGACAATGTATTATATGACATTGTTTCCATGATGTATTATATGACATAGCTTGATGGTGTGGATCAGCCATCTACATGATGTATTTGAAGATTGTCTTCTACATGAAGATTTCGGGTTACTTCAAAGACAATCCCTCCAGCAACGGGTCTTGAGCAAAATTGACCAACTTTGACCAATGGGACATTGTTTCCAATAATCCCCCCTACAATGTCATATTAGTAGAAACTGAATTGGATCTGCAAATTTCATAATCACAAGCTTCAAACTTGTACTCCAAAATTGACATTCAAATCTTTCTTCAAAAGTCTTCTTCAAAATTGAATTTGACTTTTCTTCAAACTTAAAAAACCTGAACTTGTTGAATATGAACCATAACACTTGAGAAAATATGCAATCTAGATATCCAAAAGTGTACACATCAAGCAATCATTTGCTTGACAACAAATGTAGCAAGTACTGACTCTGAACCTGCTATCTCCTATGTTCAGAAACCTGAAAACATACACTAGGATCCACATATTTGCATTTTTCCTTACAAAAGCTTTCTCAAAATACTTCTATTGTGTCATGTAAATACACTAAAAAAAATCAAGAACTGAATCCTGGAACTTGTGATTGAAAACTCACAACTTAGTGTATTATGAACACTACTGGTTCATCTCTGACTGTACTTCAAGTCAACTTAACTTAACTCAACTGAAATCAACTGAAATCAACTCATGAGTCTCATCAAAAAATCTATGATGTCATCATGTTATTATCCTTGTTCTAATTGTAAGTCTTTCATACCTCTTTCCTTCAGAACCTGGTATAAACATATATGTGCGCACTTCTAAAAACATACCTCTCTGAAATATCAAGTTTCTCTTTAATAGAATTCAAGAACTTTCTCCTGAACAGGAACATCCTAATAGGAACTTTCTCCAGACATTCTTCTTCTTCTTTCTTCTTTCAAAGCTGGAACATAAAGAGAAACTGACAAAGGAAATATAGGAATACATGTAGGTATGACTATGCATTCTTTTACATATGGCTGAAAATAAGTCTTCATGTTTCATCACCCTCCTGGATGACTTAACACTAGTATCTAGAAGTCTTCAAATTATATCATAGTTTATGAAATCTAGAATGTCTTCCTTCATAAATTTGATCTTTCATAACATGAATACCTGTGTCTGAAACAAAACTTCTGAACTGTTTTTATTAGCACTATAGATGCTAATGGATTTCACTGTTTACTTCTTAGCTTCCCAAAATCTAGAATAAGGTTAGCTGATCTATCATAAAAACGTTGTTGAAAGCATTTTAGGATTCATAATCTTTTTGCAACATAAAAAGTATCTTTTTCTATCTCTCTACAACACAAATCTGATAGAACCTGAATCTTTGGCTTACTTCTTCTAATGCTAAGAACCTTATAAACAAAGGATAGACAACTGACTCATAAATACTCAAGATCTTCAAGATCTATCTAGATCTCTCCAACAAAATACCTGTGTAGAATCTTCTCTCATCAAACCTTCATGACTGAATGTTTGATTTGCTACCTGAATGTCTCCAAGTTTCTATGCTTCTCACAAAGTTGTAAAACTTTTCTTCAAACAAATCCTTTCAAAGAATCTACAACTCCTACTTGAAACATAAGTGGACAAATTTCTCACCTTGAGAACTCCAAAAGCTGCAAGTTTGATACTTCATATCTTCATATTCTACGTGGGTGAAATGTGATAGTACCTGCTTGATTTTCTTTTGGCTAACTCCACTTCTCAATCAAGTGATAGAATTTGATGGAACACCTTTTCGAATACAAGCATGTATCCAAAAGTCTAGACAATCATAGAAAGTAGATTCTTCAACTGACTAGTACAACAAAAATCTACATTTACCAAAGTTTTCTAAAAATACTGAATATGAGGTAACTTTTCCAAACATAAAACCTCAACCCAAGTCTTCAACATCTGCTACCAAAAACTCTTTTACCTCAAGAGTTAGATAAAGAAGAAATATACTTCTCTGCAACTTGTCATATACCAAGTAGTTCTGTATTGACACTCTAAGAATTCTTTGAGGGAACATATAAGCTGCCTACTTAAAAGCTTCAACTAAAACATAACTCATACATATATGAGTCAAAACATATATCTGCTACTTTTCTTTCTCTCAATGCAATTCTTTGTCAAATCTACTAAATCATGACCAAGTATAATGCAAAACAAGAAACTGCTTCTTCTTTAGACTATCTTTATACAAGATGTTCTTGTAGACTTGTCTTTGGATGTAGAGGATAAAGTAAGAAAAGTATATGAGAAATATATCAGAAAAGGAAGCCTTACTTTTTTTTTGGAAATGATGGACTTTTTTCTTCTCCATCTTTCTTGCACCTGATGATGATGTTGACATCTTCAAACTTCTCTTCCATACCTTTTGTTCTCTTCATCTTGAAGTAGCAAGTCCTCTTAACTTCTTCAAATGAACTCTTTCTCTTCCTCTAGTGCTAAGAGCAAGAAACAAAACAAACATGGTATACAAATGGAAGTGAACATCGAATCATGTTTTATCATCTCCTCATATCTCTTAATGAAAATTCTGCTTCAAATGTTGAAATGACTAATTTCACCAACCTTTTGTCTGAATGATGAATTACCTTTCTAGAGTTACCTCCCTAGATAGAAAATGTGAGCAAAAACTTTCAACCAACTTATAAAACAAGATTGGTTGAAAACAAAATTGATGCTCTCCACATTTGTCTTCTTAGATGAACTTTCTTGCCATGAACGAGATCTCTCAAAACTCTCTAGAGAACCTCTAGATACCTGTTTTGATGTAGCCTTTAACTTTCAAATAATGAAAGTGTATAAAAGCACTCCTTGAATCCTTCAAATCTCTTCATAACTAATCTACTAAGATATGACCTGCAAATGATAATCTGATAGTAGAAATTGATACTTGTGATTTGATGTTGATCTGATTCCTTCATTTTCTCCAAACCATTGTTCTTCCTTGAATTTGAAGGAGCCTTCTCTTCATCAAGTCTTGGACTTAAAACAATACTTTTGTACATACTTTACAAAAGTATTTGGCTGCTAACAGATCATCAACTTCATACTCCACACTGATGAATAAACATGTGATTGAATTGTCTAATTCTCAAATCTCTACTCATGTAGATTAAGTGTGTATGTCAAATGTTAGAAGATGCTCTTAAATCATATGTTGTAAACCTGGAATTCTGGGAACCTAGGAATCTCAGAGCTTGAATGAACTTTGATATAAAAACCCTAAAGCTCTGATACCAAACGTTCGAATTTTAGTAGGCCCATTACTAATACCACAAGTCCAAGGTTCCATATGTCTAGGATCAACAACACAGATTCTTGTAATCTTCCAATATTGACAAAACATGAACATCCCACATTTCATCATACAAATGATGAGACAAAGATAGAGAAAGATTAAACAACATGTGTGAAGTGTTACGTAAACCACTGCTTACTCACACTATCATATATAACAATGTTCAATGTACAATGTGGGAGCAAAACTCTCAACCACTCTATGTGAACAGAAATAGATGGATGACTGAATGTACAAATGTAACAAACATATTTAGATGTATGGATAGAAATCTGAATATACATGAGATGTGTGACCTTATAGGTTATAGAAGAGTGAATATGAGTGACAGAAAGAGGAAGGATCAGTCTAAAACTGATAATCAACAAACCCTCATCTAACCTTAGGCTATGGAAGACCCTAAGTTAGACACGTGTGTGAAAAGATCACATACTTACAAAAGTAGCAAAGAATGCTAACAAGTTTGCTGTTAGAAATTCTCAAACGCATATGAACATACCTTCTCGAACACCTCATCCAAATATGCATAAAGCATACATGTAATGAGTCTCTTGTACCTATGCCGAATAGGACTCCTGATATGGATGACACTGCCTCCATAAACTTCAAGTAGTACCTGTGTGCATAAAGAGAATATGTACACTGAATTCTTAACATAAGATGCAAATCTTATGTTAACCACCATCCAATGTCTTTGAAGTAACCCGAAATCTTCATGTAGAAGAAAATCTTCAAATACATCATGTAGATGGTTGATCCACACCATCAAGCTGTTGATGGGTAAGTCCTCTCCATAAACAAGAGTGTAAGAACACTCTTCTTCTCCAAGAAGAACTCCATAGCCGCTCCTCAACACTCTCCAAAATAACACCATGGCTGCCCCATGTGCTAAGAAGCAACACCTCTATTGAGGTACCAAAGCTCTCCAAATCTTGATGTTGAAATTGGTGAAGGATACAATAGAATGAGCTAATGATCTTCTTATATAGTATTTGGTTATCCCTTGAAAAGCTCCTCCAAAAGCAATCAATAAAGCAATTCGTATAAAACACAAGAAATAGCTATGAAAATCTCAATCGGGAAAAATCCGTCCGTCGCTTTCTATTGTTTGCATGATTTTTTAATAAAGTAAAAACACCAAAACCTTCATGATCTGCATCGCTGCCAACAGGGATAGAACCTGCGCAACAATATTGGGAGGTTTTTGATGTAGCCAGTGCGCTAGGCACTTTTGCTTGTACAAGAACTAGAAAAAGGCTCTACACATGATGTTCTTATTGAGCATGATTGACCAACTTTGACCAATGGGACATTGTTTCCAATAGCTTAGTTGGTAGCTTAATATATGCTAGTGCAAAAGACCAAATATATCCTATAGTGTGGGAGTGCTTATCCAACTCATGCACTCACCTATAAAACCACACATGAGGCTGCAAAGAGAGTACTCAAGTACCTCAAAAGAACACTTAATGAAGGTATCTTCTATCCTTAATCTTTAGACTTGGATATCAAAATCTATTCCGATGCAGACTAGGTAGGAGCAAGGGATGATAGAAGAAGTATATCTGGATACTTAGAATTTGAAGGTTCGAAATTCATTTTGTAAATTTCTGAGAAATAACCAATAGATTCCTAATATTCAACTGAAGCAAATTATAGAGGTCTAACTATTGCAACTTAAGAAGCGATATGGCTCAAAGCTTTTTACTCTGATTTGGGACTTATGAGTTCCAAGCCTCACTGTTGAAGCTCAAGGTCAAGGACAAAACATAGAAGCACATCAAGGAAGTGGACACACAAGAAGAAGGAGCAAGTAGGGAGCTCCAAGAATCACCTATCAAATTTTCAGAAGAAATCCCTATAAAAATAGTGATTTTTATCACTAAAAACCATTGTAAATACCATTTTCCATTTTTGTTACTCCATTTTGTTCAAGCCAAGGATTCCTCAAGCTTGAGGAGTATTAGAACTATCATCCTACCAATTTTCGTAATTTTTGGACTCCGTTTGAGCCCCCAAATAAGCCCTGGAACCTATTTTTTAACTAGGCCAGACACTAGGTCTGGACAGGGCCAAAACCACTCAAAAACCTATAAAAAGGGTTGGAGAGCTCATTTTTGGGGGCTAGCTTGTTGTAGATTTCAGCTTTGTAAGAGATCTCTTTTGTAATCGAAGCTTTCCATTGTTCCACTCTTTACTCTTACCTTGTGCGCGTGTGTGTGTATGTGTGTGCATGCTCATATGCTTCCACTCACGCACTTGTGCACCTCACTTGCTCTTGGTCTTCATATCGGTCCTCACGTCCCTGTAGATTGACATATATGAGGAGAAGCTCCTCACGTTGGTACTTGTCATTGTGCTAGAGTGATACCAAATTTGGTGTCGTTGCCGGGGAGAGAGCTTGGAGGATAAACATGTGACGATAAGACGTAAAGTAGCGATGTTGGAAGGTAAAAAATCACCATTTTCAGTTCAGTTTCTGAGTTTTTCTTCTTCTTCATCTTCGTCATCATCACCATCTTCTTCCCTCTTCTTATTCTCTGATTTTTTCCATTTTCGACAGTACATTCACTCATTTTTTTTACTCATGGCTGTGAGAAAGAAGCGTAGGGGAGTTGAGAACCAAAAATGCTGAAGAAAAACACTTGAAAAACTGTCAAAAATACCAAAATCTCTACGATAGTATTGTGACGTGAGAGGAACAGCGTCTAGTATCACGAGTGTCATATCGTGACCTTGGAGGGTAACTTTACATCTACAGGCAGATAGACGTGACAAGGAGGACACAAGGTACTCATATTTGCAAAAAAATTTGAATTTGGGTGTCGAAAACTCCAAGTATCGTGTCTGGTTGAGTTTTGGTATCGCGATACCAGAACTCCTGTGTATCGCGATACTTGTTGAGGTATCGTATCGTGCATATCCACTTGAGGTATCATGATACCATTCTAGTATTATATCGTCAAGTGCTGGTATCACAATCGCAATCATCCCGGTGGTATCATATTGTCGATCGAGTGGTATCGTATCGTCGGCCAAGTTAGTATCGTATCGCCTCCAGTTTTAGTATCGTATCGCGAGGTCAAGAGGTATCTATCGTGCACTTTGTGGTATCGTATCGTGTGTCACAAGCAGTATCGTATCGCGGTTGGAGTGGTATTGTATCGTTCACAAATTGGTATCGTATCGCCACTTGCATAAGTATCGTATCGCGAGCAAAGAGGGTATCGTATCGCCAACTCGGTATCGTATCGCCTCCTATTTGGGTATCATATCGTTCGGTCCTTTAGTATCATATCATGCAAAGAGTTAGTATCGTATCGTCTGATTTTTGGTATCGTATCATCTCAAGTCAAATGGTATCGTATCGTTTACAGATTGGTATCGTATCGTGAGGTTAGTATCGTATCGTGCAACTCAGAGGTATTGTATCCTGACCATTTCCAGTATTGTATCATGAAATTTGGTATCATGATTGCAATCATCCCAGTGGTATCGTATCATCTAAGGTGGTATTGTCTAAAGTGGTATCGTTTAAGACAAAGGTATTGTATCGTCTGTTTTGAGCTCCCAAAGAGACCTTGTTTCCCTGTTTTAATCCCCAAAACCCTGAACTGGCATAACTTTCTCATACGAAATCCGATTGCTATGATTTTGGGTTTGTTGGAAAGCTCGTGGGGAGTACTACCAAAACGTCCACTGGTTATGGTAAAATTAATACGTGGACTATTAGATATAGTATTTTGAACTTGACCCCAAGGAAACTAGAAAACCAAGGAGATCCAAAGGATTTTGAGCAATATAAGAGAACTTTGGGACCAAAAGACAAGGCTTATGAACCTGAGATCTGGTAGACACCTAGGCAAGGATAAGCAAAGCATTAGGTCATCTAAGGCTAGTGTCAACCATACAACTAGGTCTTGGGCACAACAACTAGGTAGTTATCCCTACACACTAAGTTCTGATACAAGTGATTCAGAAATGTCCTTCAACATGGAGATACCCACACATACCTCTGGTACTGCTTACTTACAAGCACTAGAAGGTCCCCTTAAGACACAATTCGAGTATATCAGGACCAACCAATTAGGTGCTCGCATCTATGAGGATGATCTAAGACAATCGGTTGTCCAACTCAAAAATCTTGATCAACCCTTTGGACTTGAACACCCAGTGGTCAAGTTCGAAGAGGTTGCATACATTGATAAGGAAGGAACCATGTATGTGGTTACGAGCCTACCAGACAGGATAGATGAGTTTGGAAACATCATTCGTGAGAAGGAGATAGGAGACCTAGGACGAGAACCCAAAACCCCTAGAGGTAAGTCAGTCTTGACTAGAATGATCACTCCAGAATGGATTTTCCAAGACAACAAAAGCATAGAGCTATTCTTGAATAGAGAAACGGAGGAAGCCTTTTGGAGATTCAAGCCAGATCAACCAAGCCCAATAGTCACCATCTATGATTTCAAGGATCTAGAGATACCAGGCAAAGTTGTCTATCTAGATCACACGTCAGAGAAAATGTTCTTGCAGAGCAGGATAGGCATGCATACACTTGGCAAGGTGAATCAATTTCCCCTCCACTAAGATCTAGTGTCTCCCATGGCCTCCAAGGAGTAGGATCATCCAAGGCTCATGAAACCTAGAGGGAAAGAACTAGAGAGAGACCGGAGGTGAGCTTTGCAAACACTGTGGGTAGAGATAGATCAGGACATGAAGGTGAAAGACCTAAAAGAGAGAGACATCGAGCACATATGCATCAAAAAGATGAACATGATTTCCCATTGCCCAGACCCCGAGAGCACTCAAGAACCCTTAGACCTTCTCAAGTGGTCAAGGCAATGAACAACTACTTTGATGGATTTGGAGATCCTTATGATCATGTGGCCAAGTTCAAACAAGTGCTAAGAGTTGAACACGTTGAAGACTTATTCACCCAGTTTGAGGCGTTTGGTTGAACTCTTAAGTGTACTACCTTATCTTGGTTTCAGTCCCTGAATAGTCGCAACTATCGAGAGATAGGGCAACTGCTAGAGGAATTCATTGTAGAATTTTCCAAGAGTGGCATCAGGCATAATACATCATCCTTGATCCACACTTTAAGCAGACACCCCAAGAAATAGTGCGACTTGCAGGAAGAAGGTTTAGAAAGTACTTGGAAAGATGCTCTATACCGGAATTACCCACAGCAGCCAAACAAGTGGCCTTATTTTTAGATGGCTTGCTAAGCACCAAGTTGAGATCATATGTGTACTTGAAAGAGCCTAGATCCATAGAAGAGTGTGTGCGGATATGCATTGACATAGAAGACAACTTGGGTGAGGAGTTAGGACTCTCCAAACTCTATAAGGACTCTCACAGTTCTACTAGTCATACCTCTAGAACCTCCACTGAGATAGATGAGATAGCTGAGCACGTGGCCAAAAAGCTAGGGGTTCAAAATAGACAAATGCCAAGGGTCAGCTCATTGAAGCGATATTATACATGCGGAGGAGATCACATGGCTAATGTCTGCCCAATGATGGCTCAACCCCAAGGAAACTCTAATGCTCTATATTGCACCATTGAGAGGAAATACACAAATCATACGGCTCAAGATTGTCCCTATAATAGGCAGGCTGTTAGAAAAAATTATCAACAATCTTACCAGCAGGGTAGGTATCAGAACCAGTACCAACAACCATATTATAGGCCACAACAACAATATCAACCTCAATACCAGTAGCAATATCAGACACCAAACAGGCCACAGCCAGTCCTGGGAAACCAACCACCAACTCCTGCGAATGTGATCCTAGTTAAGTATGCAGTGGTAGAGGAAAACCCTAATAGAGCATTGGTGCCACTAACCCCATTGGTCTCAGAAAATGACTCTCATGCTCATGGTTCAGACTACTTCCATGAAGGTAGTTCACAAGCTTATTACATCGATTCACTTGAGCAAAGTGAAACTTATCCATATCAATATGAGGCATAACCCATGGAACAAAATCGGGAGCCAAAATACTCCAATGTCATGTATACAAATCCAAATCCTAGGCCCCAAGTGAGACAAGTAAGAACACAAGCCCCTAGAGGACCATGCTTTAGATGTCAGGGAGACCATTTCATTCGTGAATGTCCCCATCAGCCAGCGCTTGGAGAAGGACAAAACATCACAATACAAGGCTTTTGTCTTGAGTGTCACAAGGAACATCTTCCTAGAGAGTTACACCCATCAATGTGGTAGGCTTAGTGGCAGATTCAAGTTCAAGTAGCAATAATGTGGCTCCTGTACAGGCAGTTACTAGGGCACAGGCTGCACGACAAGCAAAACCATCTGAGCAATCAGAGTCAAGTGAGTCAGGAGAGCCTAGTAAGAGGAAACCAAGAACATGGAAGGATACCAGAGAGAAGGCTAATCGCAAGTGGAACAAAAAGCTATCCGAGCTAGAAGAAAGCCTAAGGGATGCCAAAACAAAAATAGAAGACATTGGATCTCAAAGCCCCTCGCATGCCGAAGCTCCATCCACTCCACCTCATCCCACCCCACCCCCCATTGTAAATAACCCACAACCAGGGTCTATTCTTGTAGATCCAACCCTAGAAGGCTTGGACATGATGTTCAAGGCCTACCACGCTCGCCTTCAAGAGGATCCAACAACTGCAAACCTGGACAAGAGTTACCCGAGAGCAGATTTAGAGATTGAACGGACAAAAATGTGCATGAAAATGGTAGAAGTAGCTCAAGCTATGCTTGAGACTAGTCAAAAGTTCAATCATACAAACTTTGTCAAAAGAGATTTGCATTTCCAGGGCTTACTAGAAAGATTAGAGCAGTTGGTAAACAAGCCGTAAGTTTCTTTACCTCCACAGGCTCAACCGGTTGTTGAAAGAGAGATTTCACCACAAATGAAAACTTATGTTCCTAATTTTGTGGATGAGGGAACACTTCTTTCAATGCAACAGTACTCTCAAGAGTTCTTGCCGGAAATACAAGAAGAAAAATGGGCCAAGGAGAAGGGTAATCCCCCTCCTATTCCTGAGATTGATGATCTTCATGACCAATTTCCCCAAGACATTCCATCTATTTATGGAGACCAAGCAGAGAAACAAGAAGATGAAAGATTAGATTTTGAATCTAATTCTTTACAAGAATTTCCTCAATTCACAGGCCCATGGGAATCTGAATCTCTTCAGATCAGAGCTCCCACAATACTACTAAGAAATGAAGACTCGGTGGTTCCTAGAAACACTGATGTCGTGAAGAAAACTAAGGTTCAATGTCATCTCACCGTGGAAGAGCTGCTCTGAGCTATGGAATCATGTGAAGGATCAAGTTCCAGAACTTGATTCCAATATACCAAAAGTAGGCTCTAAGCAGAAAGTTCCAGAGATACCTCTAGACAAGATAGGGGACATGAGCGAAGGTGAAGAAGGTAATACTTATCTTCCGATCATCGATCAAGGTTACATAACCAAAGCAATCATAGATTTAGGTGCTAGTGTTGCTATTGCAACCACCTCCTTGTGGAAGCAATGGGGCAAGCCCACATTAAGACCAACAAGAATGAAGCTTCAAATGGTAGATGGTCATTTTGAAAGACCTCTAGGATTGCTTGAAGGGATAACTCTAACCACTTGTGGTGTAGAGTATGACCACACATTTGCTATATGTGACTTTGAGAAAAATAATGTCTAAGAGATGATCCTAGGAAGACCCTTCCTATGACAATTGCAAATAGTACAGGATTGGGGAACGAATTCCTTATACTTACAGCACTTAGGGGTCACTACCAAGGTCAATTTGAAGGATTACACCTTCAGAGATGTACCACCCCTACAGTGGAATCCTATCCACAATGCAAAAGAAGATCCTACTTCTGTGCATTCTGGGAGCTCACCTGATCCATCCTGGCTGCATGAAGATACTCACTTGTGGATGTGCAAGGTCGTAGAGGAAGAGGAAAAGCGCCTAAAAGCCAGAGAAGAAGGAACTTCCCTAGGAGATAGACCACTTAAAGATCGAGCCTATACACTGATGATTTTTCCAGATGAGGAATTTGAGCCTCATGGTTGGGCAAAAATTTTAGCTATCATGGACATTGCAGTCAATGAAGAACAATGGACACCTCATTGTGATGAGGAGGGTTATGATATTTCTGTGTTCATGTGTGAGCCCTTGTTGGAAGAGTGTGATCCTACTAAGGTCATAGAAGAAGAAGAGAATAACGATGATCTAGAATCCATTGTGATGGATACTTACTTTGACTCAGAGGAACACTATTTAGAAGACATACGAGTGTTAACCCAAAAAGAAGAAGAACCCCTCATAAGTATTAAAACTGTAAATTCAAAGGAAGGAAGCGAAGGAGGTCAAAATAAAAAGAAAAGAATAGTGAAACAAGAAGAGGAGGAATCATTGTTCGAGGTACCAGAAAATTTCAAGAAATATGAAGTTGAAGATCGAAAAATTTTGGTATGAATGCCTAAGAGAGAGGCCATCATAGGAGAATCATATGATTATAAAGAAAAGACCAAAAAAATTGTTGTAACCATTGAAGGGAACAAAGAACAATGTACATACATAGGAGATGACCTAAGTGCAAAAGAAGAAGTAGAGCATGTAGCTCTATTAAGGGAATATAGGGATGCGTTTGCATGGCACTATAGAGATCTGAAGGGAGTAGCTCCAAAAATTTGCTCTCATACAATCCCCATGACCGTTGAGGCCAAGCCCACCAAACAAAAGCCCTACACATATAATGACACTTATGCAGCTAAAATCAAAGAAGAAATTGACAGGCTGATTGAAGCTAGATTTATCTATGAGATTGAGCATACTAAATGGGTGTCCCCCATTGTAGTGGTGCCCAAGAAGAATGGAAAGCTACGAGTGTGTATTAACCTTGAAAATTTAATGTCGCTACGATCAGAGATAGTTATCCACTTCCAATCACTGAACATTTATTGGAGCGTGTGGCAGGCAAGGAAGTTTATAGCTTTCTTGATGGATTTTCAAGTTACAACCAAGTGGCCATTGCCCCAAAAGATCAACACAAAATGGCTTTTGCCACAGAGTGGGGAATCTTTGCATTTTGGGTGATGCCATTTGGTCTCACCAATGCACCTGCAACATTCCAAAGGCTCATGTGTCATGTCTTCAAAGAGTTCTTGCGGAAGAACTTAAGTATATGTGGATGATTTATGTGCTCATTCCCAAGTAAGAAGATACCACATCCGTGAGCTCAGACAAATCTTCAACAAGTGTAGAGATTATCGAGTGTGTCTGAACCTAGAGAAGTGTGTGTTCATGGTACGTAAAGGTAAGATCCTAGGTCATATTGTTTCTAAGAATGGAATATCCACAGATGTGGACAAAGTAAAAGCCATAGCAGAGTTGTTGAGGCCAAGGAATGTTAAAGAGGTACAAGCCTTTATGGTCCATTGTTGATATTATCATGGGTTTATACACATGTATGCAATCATAGCTAAACCTCTTTATGGATTATTGACAAATTTTGAGTGGAACGACGAATGTGAAAATTCCTTCAATGAGCTGAAGAGAAGTCTGTGCTCAGCACCAATACTCACCACTCCTGATTGGAGTAAACCCTTCCATGTCCATGTAGATGCTTCCAATCATGCAATAGGATGTGTGCTAGCACAACCCACAGGTGAAGGGAATCTAGATTTACCCATCGCATATGCTAGCAGATAGTTGAACGCAGTTGAACAGAACTATACCACAACTGAGCGAGAAGGTTTAGGCATGGTATATGCTGTGAAAAAGTTTACACGCTATCTATTGGCCAACAAGTTCAGGTTTTTTACTTGTTAAAGATGCACTGGTGTAAACGTGCGTTCACGTCACAGGCACTTTAAACTCTTCTGAGTTCTTGGGAGTGGTAGGGGTCTGATAAATCAGAGGCCCTATATCTTAATTTTCCCAATTATCTTATTCAATCAGCAGTACCTTAACATTCACAACTCTGTTTAATACGGATTGATGTCAAGACTTTGGTTAGTTCTTTCACAGATTTATTATTCATACTCAGGTTAATACTTTTCACAGTACATAACGCATGAGTTATTCCTTTCCGTCACGCAGACTTATTATCCACACTTAATCTTACTATATCAATCACAAACTAAATGTAATTACACAGCGATAAGAACAACAATACTCAGAGTTCACGAATACTGCACTACGACGACTTCGCAGACCGCAATCCCCTAGACAGACAGTCTGGCGATACTGCTCATCATTACCGAAGCATCACCGCAATGTCTTTTCATTAGTTGATAAACAGATACATCACTTCGCAATGACCTTTCGGTTTGTGTGGTATATGAAAAATAGGGGATTACAATATGCTAATGCGGCAGCTTACACTGGCACGCACGGTGGACTTGAACCCGTAATGGAAACAAAATTTAGGGCTCGTCTACTATGCCCTATATATACATGGTGCGAGCTAATTTAAAAGTTCTGGAAATCTTCTACTTCAAAGAATCCAGCATCAGTTTTAAGGTTTTCGGTTCGACTAACTGTGCGTCAGTACGAACAGAGCTTGCGGCAATCACTTGACTCATTAAGATGTCAGCCTGTGTCTCCAAAAATGCCTCTTGTAGGTAGAAAACATTTGCAAGGGCTGCGTCACGACTCAATTTCATGTCCTCGATCTATTTATCTATTCTCGATAGACGTTCTGCTTGAACACCCAACTGTTTCTCTCTTCTCTCCAACTCTTGAGCCTGATATTGAATTGTCCGGTAATAAGCATCTCTTTCCTTTTGAATCCCTGCTACCTCCTTCTAGAGTTGAGCGGTTAAAGTCATATAGGATTTAAGAGCAGAATTGGCCTCAAACAGATTGGCATTTGCATTCTGGAGTTCTACATTAGTCTGCTTTGCTAAATTCGCCATCTCGTGTCCTCGCTGTACGACTTCATCAAGCTGTACTCGTGTTTCTTCCAATAAATTCCCAAGTGCCACGCGAGCATCCTCTTTATCCTAGACTAACTATTTTAATTGGATAAACTCTGCATCACAAGCACTTAATAAATCATCTTTGGCTCTTAACTCAGCCAACATAGCATCTCTTTGAGCAACCAAAGAGCCCTGTTCAGCAATCTGTGCTTGAAGGTGCTGAATGTGTACGTGGAGGGCATGATTTTCTGCCTTAACTACATCTGCTTCTTCTTGCAATGGAGTAATATCTGCTTCTAGGATATCGACTTTATGCTGCAATTCTTGACGAATATTATCAGTGAACATTCTAAGTTGCATCGGTAGCTGCTGTGAGAATTGGATCAACATACGACCCATCAATTCTAATTCTGTAAACATGGGAATCAGAGGAAGAAGAGGAGGAGGAAGTGGTTGGGATGAAGAGGCTGGTAAGAGGTGATGGGAAGATGGTGGAGAATAATTAGGTGAAGAGGATGAAGTAGCAGGTTCTTCAGGGACAATAGGTGCCACAGGTACAATGGGCTCAACCGGAGCCATTGGTGGAGGAGTGGGTATAATAGTGTTGGATACCAACACGATTCCAGTAGGCTGCTGCATAGTCGCTTCAATTCGGTCAATTACAGCATCGACCAAGGTAATTACTTCATTTACCATCTTAGCAACAAGGGCTTGCACATCAACTTGGGTTTGCTGCTGAGATTCCTCCTTAGAAGAAATTGCGTCAGATGCAGTGGTGGATGCACTTTGTTCCTGTTGCTTATTCGGAGAAGAATGACCACAAGATTCCACATGAATTGAAGTGGCGGTGTCGTGGAAGACCTCTTCCTCATGTCTGGTGGTGGAGCCTTGTACTTGACTCTCAGAGGGACTTACCGTCTATGTTTCTGGTGGAGAAGCTGGAAGAGATCTTCATCATCATCTTCTGTATCTTCGAGCACTTCGGCAGATTCTTCATGGTACAAGATTGGAGCTTTTGGCGGCGGTTGTGCAGCTTGAATGGTTGGGAACAGAAAGGTAAGGATATGTGGTAACTGCGAACGTAGAAAATCTCCCTTGTTAACATGCTTAATAACCATAATGCATTCACGGTGAATGCACTGGAGATAGAACGAGGCGACATTAACAGGCTCACAAGAAGCCATATCAATCATCGAATAAAATGGGCATGAAATCCCGTAAGTACGTTTTTGTAAATTAAGGATAGCAACGAGAAATTTTAAGGCGGTACATTCAGGGTCAGGGCGACACAAAATGGCGTACTCATTCGATGAGTACCGTGGAAATAATTCGACCATGGTGGCAATAGGAAGGAGAGGACCATTCTCCACGCCTTCCCTAGGCAGATGAAATGCTGCAGCGAATGACGCTAACGTGATTACGACGCGAGACGGTAAACATGTAATCGACCAACTCTGCTCGGTAGTAGGGGTGGTGGCAATGGCAGCAATAATTTGTGCATAATAAGGGTGACACTCCATTGAATGCCAAGGCAATTCAGCGAAGTTCAATAAGCCGCGGATACACAAGAACTCACTCACGTCATGAGGGAGTCCGTCACGGAAGGTAGAAAAATTGGCTAAAACTTCCATGATGCGCACGTGAAATCACAAGAACACGAATACACGGCAAACACAGGAAACACAATGCACATAACATACAGACACAATAGCGATTAACAGGGAAAAGAAGAGGATTAAGTAGACACTCGACAACGAGAAGCGATCGAAAACCTTGAATCATCGTGCGGTGTTGAGATGATAACCTTCATAATTACGGCGTGCATGCATGTGCATAATCAATAACACAAGGCGGCGATTAATTATAATTAGGTATCAAAACGAGAAGTTTATGGTCTTTATTCAACCAACATGCAGAAATAAAAAGAAAGTAAGTGACACACGGAAAAACGAGAGACACGTCAGCTTTGATCAGGCGCTTGGTGATATGGCCGCAACTTCGAACCATTAATTACTTTAGGAAGAGGAACTCCGGTTAAGGTAGTCAACTCAAAAGTAGCTGGTCCCACTTGTTCACTAATCCAGTAAGGACCAAACCACCGTAATTTAAATTTCCCAGTAGCACGATTTGCCTTAGCATTGTAAAATAGCACAAGTTGGTCCACCGTAAAAATTGGAAGATTGAGAAACCGATCATGGGTATGGGCTTGTCGCAACTGCACATCGTGAAGAACTAGCAAACTTTCCCAGCGATGTTCATCCAAAGCTCTGAGTGTGTCCAACCGAAATGGCAAAGAGTCTTCAGGTAGCAGCTTCTGAGTTATGGCCACGCGTAAGCTGGGCAACTACAATTTCCATTGGCGCGATGGCTTCCAACCCATAAGCAAGCTTGAAAGGAGTAGTCCGGTTGCACCTTTGTATGTAGTCCGGTATGCCCATAAGACTGCAGGTAGTAACTAATCCCATCTTTCTGGTGATTCCACGATCAATTTGCGAAGCATACCCAACAACGTCTTGTTGGTACTTTCAGCTAAGCCATTAGCACGAGGATAGTACGATGAACTGAATTTATGCAGAATTTGAAAAGTGTGCATTAGTACTCGCATTAAATTGTTAGCAAAGTGTGTTCCTTGATCTGTCACAAGTTCCAGAGGTAATCTATATTGCGGGAATACATCCTTCATCAGGCATTTTGCCACTGAAACAGTTGTAGTGGACCGTAAGGCCCAAGCTTCTACCCACCTGGTAGCATAATTTGTGTAGGTCAGAATGTAGTGATTGTTGCTAAGGGTCGCTGGAGGTGTAATTGGTCCAATAAAATCAAGACCCCACTTTTGGAAAAGTTCCAAAGGTAATACATGCTATAAGGGAAAGAAGTGGCATTGTAAAGGCTGTCCAGAGCGTTGACAAGTGTCACACTGCTGCACAAACTGAGTCACGTCTTTATACATGGTAGGCCACCAAAGCCCACTTTGCAGAATTTTTTGGTGCATACGATCTGCTGCAAAATGTCCACCGAAGGGTATTGAATGTGCCATAGCAATAACCGAGTTTACTTCATGGGGTGGAATACAGCAAAGGAAGACACGAGTATGATCTATGTAGTACAACTGTCCGACAATCAATCGGAATCTGCGACTGTAAACTGCAATTTTCCGCTGCATAGCAGAAGGAGTTTGAGGGGGAAGAAATTCGTCAGTAAGGAAAGTTAATAACTGATCATAGTAGGTAGGCGGCACAGGAGGTGCTGCAGATTCATCACGAGCCATTCTAGTAACATAAATTGCGGGTGTGGTGTCATCAACACCCACCGGATCTTCACCGGAATCCAACTGAGAGAGAAAATCTGCTAATGCATGTGCGGTGCCAGGTCGATGAATCACGTCATAATCGAACTCTTGTAGTAATAAAATCCAACGAGCCAAGCGACCACCTAAATGTTGCTGCTAGACCAAATATACAAGTGCGGCATGATCCACGTGAAAGGTGAATTTTCAGCCTAGCAAGTAATGTCAGAATTTCTTCACAGAGTACACCAATCCGAGACATTCTCTTTCGGTCACTGAACAGTTCTTTTCAGCAGAAGCTAGTCGACGACTAGTGTAATAGACAGGCCGGAACCACTTATCAGTTTGTTGCATTAAAACACTTCCAATGGCTTTATCTGATGCATCGACAAAGACATGGAATGGGTGTTCCCAATCAGGAGGTTGCAAAATTGGGGCCTGTGTCAATAATCCTTTTAAATGATTGAATGCAGTTTGACATTCCAGAGTCCATTCAAACTGTCATGGAGTACTAGTCATGAGTCGATTAAGCGGCGTTGCTAAATGACCTAACCACCGCAAATGGCGACCATGCCACTGAATCTGTCCCAGGAATCGCATAACTTCTTTTGGTGTTGTGGGGACTGGTGCTTGCAACACGGCTGCAACTTTGTCTAGATCAACTTGTATGCCTTGCACAGAGATAATGTGGCCAAGGAGTTTGCCACAAGCAACCGCAAACATAGATTTTTTTGGATTCAAGCATAACCGGTATTCAGGGCATTTCTCAAAGCAGCATCGTAAATGATACAAGTGCGCCGCAATCTTGCCAAATAAGGAGAACTCATCCAAATATACTTGCATAAAAGTAGTTAAATAAGGTGAAAACATTTCTTGCATACACCGTTGAAATGTGCTTGGAGCATTCCTTAAGCCAAACCACATGACTGTACAAGCATACACACCCCAATTCGTAATGAAAGCTGTTTTTGGTATGTCTTGTTTGCCATTCTGACCTGGTTATAACCACTGTAGCCGTCTAGAAAGGAATACATCTCGTGTCCAGCTACTCTGTCAAGCATTGTGTGAAGAAATGGGAGAGGAAATGGATCAGGTACTATGGCGGCATTCAATTTCCGGTAATCCACACAAATTCGGGGCTGTTTATTTTTCTTTGGAACAATCACGATCGGAGAGATCCATTCAGCGTGTTTGATTGGTACAATGAATCCCACCTTCAATAACCTATCGAGTTCTGCTTTGACCTATGCTGCATAATTGGGATTCATTCGGTAACTGGATTGTTTGATTGGCTTTGCCTCTGGTTTGAGCACAACTCGATGTTGATAGATCCACGGATCCAGACCTTTCATATCCCGATAGTCCCACGCAAAAACATCAGAAAACTCACACAAGAGTGGGATCAAATCTTCTTGAAATGCCTCGGACAAACCCGCCTTAATCTTAACAAGTCGCGGGTTTCTTTCATCCCCCAAATTATAGGTTACTAACTGGTCTTCTGGGACATAGAATTGACGAGGTTTCCCCGGATCGTCAGCTGGCTGTAAAAGTTGTTGTAGAGTAGCTTCATCCATAGCAACATTATCATCTACATCTATGTCTCCGGTCACGGGAACAACCATACAGGCTGCCGGACTACAGTTGTCTATGACAGATTGCAGATCTATAGTACCTAAGGAAATCAGATCTTTATTGTTCTTCAGAAACGCTTCTTCTTCGTCGTCAGATAAGCCATCCAACATGTGGACTGGTTCTGCTACATATGGTCTGGCATAAAGTTCGTAGGCCTGAATGGCATCCGACTTAACAACATATTTACGGTGATTATCTTTGAAAGTCAATTCCTGCCCTGACCAATGGTCGACCGAAAAGGAGATTGTAATCAAGGCTGGATTCTGGTAGTTCTAAAACTACAAAAGTCATTTTGAAAGTGGTACCCTGCAAAGTAATTGGGATATTCCTTACGAGTCCCACCGGATGAACTCGGGATTGATCTGCCATTCTGACAAAGAATTGAACGGGCTTGATTTGGGTCCACCCTAACGTCTTGCAGAGAGTTGCAGTTGCTATGTTCACACCGGAACCGCCATCAATTAGCACTTGTGTAATCTTGTGATTTTTATGCCAGACAGTGATTAAGGGGACGGAATGATCTATCGTAGAATTAGTTTCCGGTTGTATTGTTGCGGTCACCGGAGTACTGGGAGATCCGAGACTAACCTATTGCTGAAACTGCTACCTAACTCTGGGCACCAAGGTAAATAGCTGCCCTAAGGGGAGTGTAATTGTAGCCTTAGAGAGAATATCCCATACCTGATCTGTTTGAATTGTACTCTTCATCGATTCTAGTGATGATTCTTCTCACTACAAGGGATACGGGCGTGTAGCGACGATTAACGCGACAGAATTTCGTCGCTATAAAATTGCAACTCGCGTCGGAATTACCGTCGAGCGCGGACCGTCGATTATACGTCGCAAAAAACGACGATATTTTCGACGCCTGGGTTTAATGTCGCTTAAACGACGCTAGTCAAATGCGTCGCTTAAGCGACGCATATTTTTGCGTCGCATAAGCGACGGTCTAGACCATCGTATAAGCGAAGGTGCAGACCGTCGTATACGCGACGCTAAGCAAATGTCGCTTATACGACGACGGGTTGCATCGCTTATACGACGATCTGTTGACGGACAAAAATTAAAACGTTGGAGGCTCTGCAATCGGCATTTTCACGCATCCGATCGAAGAGCTCTCCAACGTTCGCAATTGCACTGCGCTTACGAGCTGAAGCAAGTATATGCAGAATTGTTGTTTTGCTTAAGCTCTCTGTTATTGTCTCCCTCTGTCTTTGTTTCTCTCTTTCTACATCTTTCTCTCTTTGAATTTTCTCTCTCTCTCTCTAGATCTCACTCTCTCTCTCTCTAGATCTCTCTCTCTCTCTAGATCTCTCTCTCTCTAGATCTCTCTCTCTCTCTCTCTCTCTCTCTCTCTCTCTCTCTCTCTCTCTCTCTCTCTCTCTCTCTCTCTTTCTCTCTCGTTATTGCAGGTTATTCAAGAAGCTAACCAAGCAAAAACTATGGATCACAATTGTAAGTACAATTTCTATTATTTGTAGATCATTTGAATTGTGTTATTTTCATTACATACCATACTCACACTTATTGATATGCACTCATACACTTATACATGATGAAGAAGCACACACATGCATATACCTACATATACACATATACATGCACATACACACACATACACATAGAGTTATACATATACACACACATACACAAGAACATGCACATATTGATACATACATATACACTTATACATGCACATGCATATACATACATATACGCACACATACACATGCACATATACACATATACATGCAAATACACACACATATACATAGAGTTATACATATACATGCATATACATATACACACATACACATGCACATGCACATACTCATACACACATATACACTTATACATGCACATGCACATACATACATATACACACACATACACATGCACATACATACATATACACACACATACATATACACTTAGGTACACACATATGAATGAATTATATAATTAAAGTATTAAAACACATGCTTAATATAAACAATAATAACAATCAATAGAACAAAACTCTTCATTACTTAATACCATACACACAATTCAAAACATGACTGAAATGAAAAATATATAGAAATATATATATATATATATATCAATGTAAATACATATAATCCAATGTCATAATCAACTAAAATCCTAATCATCATCATCATGATCATCATCATCAGCAGCAATATCATGATCATCCTGATCTTCCTCATCCTCATCCTCATGATCACCCTGTGACGATCGAGATCGTCCCTCCTGTGTCTGTCTCTCCACCTCATCCATATTTGTCTCCCCATAATACTCCTGTATTACATATAACAAACATAAATCAATAAAATAATTAAAACATTCATAACAACAAAATAATTATATAAAATTTAAAAATACTCACAAAGGCATCAGGATGATCTTGTATATACTCGCTCAAACGCCGATATCCAAAATGTGTAGCATACTCGATCTCGTGTTTCGTAGGATATCGGCCATAATCCTTTCGCTGCAATGAAACAAACAAAAAACATTAGTTGCTTGCATTTTAACTAAAATAAAAAATATACTCACAATAACACATATACTTACAAACATAGCTACAAAACCATTATGGCCCATTTGGCCTAAGTGCGATGTGTGGCCCGACTCCACTCTCTTCTTTGCAGCAGCCTGTTTATTCAAGGAAAAAAATACATAAATTAAATTAAAAAATTACTACAATATCTAAAAATTATAAATATAAACTATTAATTTGTGTACCTTCTGCTGAGGAAATGACTCCTGAAGACGTAGCTGTCTACGAAAAAACTGCCACGACTCAGGTGGTATGTTAGCTCGCCTCTTATTTTTTTCGACCATACAATATCTCCTGTTAATTTAATCTCAAACAGAAAAAAAAGTCAGAATACATACACATATATACACACATATACACATACACATACACATACACATACCCACATACACATATACATGCAAACATATACGCATGCATATATGTATATATATACACATATACATACATATAACATAAACACACATATACATATCCACATATATACGTACACACACATGCATGCATATACACTCATTCATACAAAATACATGCATTTATCCCACAATAATATGTGTTGTGTATATGTGAATATGTGTGTATGTATAAATGTGTATATGTGAATATGTGTGTATGTGTAAATATGTATATGTGAATTTTTTATTTATGTAGATAATCAAATTATTAATATCAAATACCATTATTTGTAAATTCTGATCAATCAGATGGAACTCCACCACCGTCTCCTCATCGTGCAACGACCTTATACTGTAAGTTTATGAAATATTTAATTTTAACTATATTTGATGGATACATAACTTATATATTTTTTTTATGTTTCTTATGATGTGCAGATTCTGATCAATCAGAGGGTACTCCACCACCTCCTACCCATGCAACGACTTCACATGTGTCCTCCGATAGGAATTATGATGAATTTTACTATCAAGAGCATATTATATGTTGGTGTAACTCTTGTTATGGCACGTATCGAAGACCACGATTGGAATGTATTCAACATGAGGCAGAGTATGGTACTTTTGAGCATGCACCATCACCTAGTCAACGTGATAATGCTTGGGTATGTATTTTCTATATATATTAATGTCATTTTTTAATTTAAAAACCATGTATAAAATCAAATTATTATTGATATACAGGAATACTTGCTCGATGATGATGATGATGATGATTTTTCTCATAATGTTAATATACCTCGTACACGTCATGGACTTGCTGTTCATCAATTACAAGCAGAGGTTTCTAGAAATCCTCTACCTCCTGGTTTAGAGAATGAAACGGCTGGAGATTATCCATTGCCAGCTCGTGATCGTTCTTTAGTACAAACATATGATAGAAGAAGATATGGAGGATGGAATAGAGGACCACTTCCTTTAGATGGAGAGGTTTTCAACTTTTGGGGTAATCGCTATATGATTGCTCCATCCACTATTACTAATGCTGGTCGTGGTCTCTTTATTGTAGAGGATTTGTATGTGCCTCCGAACTCTGAAGTCACTCTTATGTCATTTTGTGGTCCTATATATGGATGGGGAGATTGGCATCGACTTTCACGTCATGTTCAAAGCATGAGTACTTATGGAATATGCTTGAACGGAGCATCTCTTACTAGTAGAAGGATTTTACATGCAGAAAATGAAAGATTATATATTGATGGAAGACCTTACACACATGGAAATATAGCAGGTTTAATAAATAGTAGTCGAGGGTTACATAATAGTTCAAGGACTAATTGCACATTTGAGGAGCATGAAAATAGTCATGAATCACCATACATGAGTAGAGATGTATCACGATACATAGTTGTCAATGCTATTACTACATTACATGCTGGTGATGAACTATTAGTGAATTATGGATGGCGTAGACCTCCAAGAGCACCTTTTAGCTAGAGAGAATAAAAATTTTCTATCCATATCTAATAAGTTATATACTTAATTTTATATTTGAAGTTTAATTTTTATTCATTTATGAAATACTAATGAGTTTTATTTATATGTGTAGATTCCAACGTATGATGTTGATGATATTCGTCCACAACATTCACAATTACCAATAAGACCTCATTTATCAGAAGCTTCCATGAGGAGGCTACACAAAACTAAGCATGTGCAATATGCAAAGTTGAAAGATCTATATTCAAAAGATGATAAAGTACAAGATTTGTGTGACAATGATGAAGATGATGGCATGGCAGATTTTATTGAGGATTGGTATCAAAATGACAGTGAGAGCATGGATATTTCTAAAAATGAGAAATATCTTCGAGAGGAATGTCTAAAGCATGTATATGAAGGCATTAGGGAAAAAAGTGAACCCTGCATGGGCCTTGTAAGGATTCCTAATTTTTAGGGATTAAGACGATTAATCTAGGAGCTTAAGAGACCATAAAAACCCACTCGTGGTATTCTTCAATAGAATAATATTTTAAAGGGTTTTCGTATTTGAATTTTAAACAGATTTTTTTTTTTTATAATGGAGGTTTGGCCAAGGCCTACTCCCCCGGACTTGAATTTTAAATAGATTTTTTTTGGACCTTTGATGCTTCTATTTAATGGCTGAGGTTGAAAGCGATGACATAATAGAGAGAGAGACGCTTTGAATGCGTGGAATGCCGCAGTAGAGAGAGAAGGCCCCACGAAATTTTTTGTGAAATTCTCTGCAAGATTTGTGACCCTTAGATTATCTAGATCCAAGGGCAGCCCGCAATTGGGGCTGATCACAAAGTTTGATTATATGTTAGCCGTCGGATAGCAGCGAGATCTAATGGTTGTCCGTGTTTGGGGCTGAGAAAAAAATCGTTGGAGATCGTAGCCGTCGGATGAGCCCATGATCCAATGGTTTAGGAGAAAAGGCGCTTTTCCATTTTGGCAATTCAATCTCAGCCGCCCGATGCTGTTTTGATCTAAGGGTGGAGAATTTAGGATCTGAAGTTGGGAACAATGCAAACACCACCGTCAGATTCGAGATCGAATACAAGGGCCATGATGCAAAGGTGCATTTTGTGTGATAGATTACATCTCAGCCCTTATTTTCTCTCAAATCCAAGGGCCTATGTTCAAACTTGCCTTGACTTTTGGCACTCAATCTCAGCCTTTGGATCATTGAGCTAATCCAAGGGCTCTAATTCATTCGTATGTCTTTCAAATCCATTCATACAACTAAAACCACTAGTCTAATGGTTTTTTCCTCTTTGACCATACAAAAACCATGGAACTCTATGTTTAGCCTATGTGATTAAGAGACTAGAGTGTGTCCACCACCCTCTTCTCATTGGTCCATGCCTAATCACTCCTTAATCCAAAAGGCCCATGCAGGGTTCACTTTTTCTCCTAATGGAAGTCATTTGACACGACTAAATGCGAGCTTACTTATTCTCAACCTTCAAAATCGTTTTGGATGGAGTAATGTATCTGTTTCGACACTATTAAGGTATAAATTTCAATTTTCTATCTATTTATATATATATATATATATATGCATAAATATATATACATATATAAATACATGTAGGTTCTTATTCTTACTTTAGATAAGGTTATAAGAACAAGAACTTGAATTGAATGGAAACTTTTTGTCCGCGCATCTTTTAAAACTATTAATGCATCTTTCCAAATATTCGCAATGGTGACCTGCATGAGTCGCATGCATAGAGGTTACTCAAGAGACAGCAATCTGATTATAACCTCTGTGCATGCGATTCATCCAGGTCACCATTATATGAACATATGTGTGAATTGACAGGATACGATTGTTTTGCATAAATATTTTGAAAGATGCATTAATAGTTTTAAAAGATGCGCGGACAAAAAGTATCTATTCAATTCAAGTTCTTGTTCTTACCTTATCTAAAGTAAGAATAAAAACCTACATGTATATATGTATGTATATTTATTTACCTTTTTTAATATATATTTTTTTGATAAACTTACAGGTTATTATCTGAAAAGTTTTTACCAAGTCAAAATATTCTTCCTACCTCACATGATGAAATGAAGAAGATAATCAACAATCTTGGTATAGATTATCAATGTATACATGCATGTCCTAACGATTGTATTTTATATAGAGGTGAATATGCAGACTCTTTGACATGTCCCAAATGTCAATCTCCTCGATATAAGGGTGAAGAAGGTAAAATCCCGAATAAGATATTGAGACATTTTCCATTGGCTCCACGGATTAGACATATGTTTCAAAGCCCCGAATTATCAAAGCTTTTGACTTGGGGACATGATCACAAAAGTACTGATGGAATAATCAGAATTCCTCATGATAGTGTTGCTTTTCAGCATATTGATTCTACATGGCCTGAATTTGCACAAAATCCACAGAATCTAAAGTTAGGAGTTGCATTAGATGGGGTTAATCCATTCTCCATGAAATCCAGTAAATGGTCAACATGGCCAGTGGTAGTCATAAACTACAATCTTCCGCCATATCTTAGCATTAAAAAGGAACATTTAATGCTTTCACTTTTAATCCCAGGCAAAAGACAAGTTAAAGATATGAATGTATATCTTGCTCCTCTCATTGACGATCTTCAAGAGTTATGGAGAGGTATTAATGTCATTGATATATCGAAAAGCATCAATGAAAGACATATTACGATTCGTGGTATTGTGGCTTGGACTATTCACGATTTTCCTAGATATGGCGTTTGTTCAGGTATTGATGTAATTTTTTTATTCAATATGTATGTAAATAAATATGATTTAATCTAATTATATTTTTATCCTTTTCCATGATGCAGGAATATCTACTAAGGGTTATAAAGCTTGTCCATATTGTGGTGATTGGTTGAGATCAATCTATAGTAAGAATCTCAACAAAAATATTTATCTTCGACATCGACGATTCTTGCCTGATGATCATCCATTAAGATCTAAAAGAGAAGCGATATATTTTAATGGAAAGCTTGAAACATGCCAGTATCCAAAACCTATGACGCCTATGGATTGGTATAAAAAATGGACAGATGGACCTCTGATAGATCCAGAAGCAGAAATCTTCAGTGATGATTCAGATAATGAGTATGTGAACAGAGGTAAAGGGAAATTGGCACTCGCAGAGAACATATCAATATGGTATTCTTTGGAGTATTGGAAAGAGTTAAAAGTATGTCATCTTCTTGATCCTATGCATATATTCAAAAATATTGGTTATTCACTATGGAAGCATCTTCTTGGACTAAAAGATACCACAACATCAAGGAATGATTTGAAAGATCAAAAATCCAAACCAAAGTTATGGCCAGTTTTTGATAGACATCGACAAGAAACGACTTATGCATCTGCTCCTTGGGTACTTACAACAAAAGAGATACAGACTATCAACAATAGAATTCAATTGATCAAGACTCCGACAGGATATGGAGCATCGTTTCAAAACATGTTTACTATGGATGATAAGAGCTTATCTGGATTAAAGACCCATGACTGGCATAACTTTTTGAAACATATTTTACCTTTGGTTATCGATGGATGTACAACGAAAGGAGTACGAGATGTGATCTATCGTCTTGGATCACTTATAAGGTAATTATGATACTTTTATATTTAATATGTATGAATATTGGATATCTTTTATTTTTTAATTAACTTCTTTACAATTGTTTTTATGATTTGTATAGGTGGATTACATCCAAAGAGATCGATAAAAATTCGATCCCACAAAAAAAACGTGAATGCAAAGAGCTACTATGTTTGATGGAAAAAGAACTTCCTACTTCATTTTTTGATATTCAAGTTCATTTACTAGTCCATCTTGTAGATGAGATAGAGATTGCCGGTGTTGTCAACACTCGATGGATGTTTTGGGTCGAGCGATTTATGGGAATACTAAAAGGTTATGTGCGACAAAGAGCAAAACCAGAAGGATCCATGGCAAAGGGTTGGATGCTTGAAGAGTGCATGTATTACGTTAGTGAGTACCTTGAAAGAGTTCATGAAAAAGCTCCACGTGCATGGACCAACGAATCTTCTTCAAAAATAACAGATGAGGTATTATCAGGTAAGGGGGTTCCATTCTTATTTACATTTCAAGAAAAAAATGATGTTTCTACTTTTGTAGCATATAATAGCGAATGCATGCAAGCATTCGTTAACGAGTACGAGGAACTTCAAAGTCTCCAAAGTAAAAGGCGAAAAAACAAAAGATCTAGACGTAATCTCGATAATAATGAGATTACAGATATACCTTCTTTCACGGATTGGCTATATAGTCGTTTGCAACGCGCCAACGCAAATAATGAAGAGATCTCAGATGAGCAAAGAGAGTTAATGATAGGTTGTGAACAAAAGGTAATTTTATTAAAATATATATTTTATTTTTTTCATATATGTATGTTAGTTTCTATTTACTAATTGAATTTATTTTGCAGGCTCGAATGTTCACTAATATGTGGGCTTTTGGACAGCATATTAGAATCAAAGCCATTGATTCTTTACGTAAAACAGAGGATTCTAGTATTGTTGCTTGTTTCAAGCAACTATCACGTGCTAGCTCAAAAGACACGAACCTTATAGATAGCGAACTTGGTTACGTAGGAACTATTGTTGGTATCTACGAAATTTCATTTCGTACATTCAAACAGGTAGAAAAAAGTTTATATATATTTTTTAGAGTTAGTTATTTTTTTAAGCACCTAATAATGGGACGTTTTTGTTGTTATATATTTTGATAGGTCATTTTGAAGGTTGACTGGTATCGAGCGGAGTATAAAGGTAGTAATTCTACAATAAGAAAGGAATTATCTGGGTTTTGGGCAATTGATTCTTCCAAGGTAATGCGATCTACTAAAGAACCATATATTCTTCCTAGGCATATTGAACAAGCATTTTTTTATAAAAACCCAGATGCTCATCCTTGGTGGCAAGTCATTCATGTGCAACCTAGAGGTAGGTCATTGTTTGAACAGTTTATTGTTCGAGAGATTGAAGAAAGTCCTCTTGATGATTCAGCATCAGATACTGATACATCAACATCTGGAATAGAAATTAGACTCATTATACGTGATAATGATACTAATCTTTTTTATGAAGAGGATAATTCTCTACATGCTGATTCTACTGATGAGGAAGAGGAATTACCAGAAATAGATATTAATCCACCAATAGATGATGTGATTCATGAGAACATAGATTTAACAATAGAAGAAATAAATGAAATCAATAAGGATAATGAAGATGAGACTATATTGATGTCTTACCAAAATGATGGCAATAATGAAAACATATGAGCAGATTAGATAGTAACTTGAAGCTTCTGAATGGATATCAGATAATAGGTTTTTTTTATTAACTTGAATAACGATGAATCCTACTAGAGAGATGAAATCATGTTCTTCTAAGTTAGAACATGAAGCTCGGGGGTATGCCTAATTATTTTATATATAGCTTTATCTTCGAGGAGTAAATTTTTATCATGTATGTATGCATATGTGTGTGTATT